>OY998177.1:149579791-151979791 GCA_963921935.1 Galeruca laticollis
TCTCTCTCAATACTAAAGAAATCTTCTAGATTCTCATAATTAACTTATACTTAACCTACTAATGAATCTTAATTCCACTAATATTAATTCTCAATTAAGATTGACTAAATAAACTATTTTATACTTGATTAACTAAATAATATCTCTAATTCTAATGTTTTTCAATTTTTATAGTTACAACTGATGGTGTCAAATTGATGATTGGTTGGTGTTAAATTGATGCAGCTGGTTGATATGGAAAATTCCACGTTCTCGATGAGTGTCAGGATGTATCAATTTATAGCTATTTATTCCATGACTGGTTTCGACTAAATAAGGACCTTCGTAAGGTAACTGTAGCTTAGAACATATTCCTTTTTTATGATTAGGTACTCTTAATGCTTTTATTATTACCAAGTCACCTTTTTTAAATGTTTTCCTATTTCTAAGTTTAGCTAGTTTTCTTTTAATATATTTGTCAGCTTGTCTTGCTTGTCTTTCTCTTGCTATTCTAATGAGTTTACTATAGTTGACACTAAACCATGGTCTATCTGGTTCTGTTCCTGTAAATAAAGTAATGGGTGCTATTTCCGTAACGATATTAGGTATGTTGTTTATAAAGTCTGTGGTCTCCTTTAGACGTTCTTCCCACATACGTTTTCGTAATATGTAAGTATCCTCAGATGCTTTATCACCTCCTTAATTCCTCGCTCTGCAGGGTTGCTATTGGGATATCTGATACTTGTGAAGACCTGTTGGATTTCCAGATCTCTCAACCATTTTACTATCCTTTTGTTCCGGAAGTATGTAGCATTGTCCATTATGCACTTCTTTGGCTTTCCATATTTCTTGAAATAGTTTCCTAGCGATGCTTTAATGGAGTTTTCATTTGTTTTACTACAAGGATAGGTACTAATAAACTTAGAAAAAATGTCTACGATTACCAAAATGTGTTTGTTACCATTATAACTTGGTATAAGGTTTGAGATGAAGTCTATTGCTACTATATCTAATGGATTTTCTGCTATGATGGATTTCGGTACGTTTTCATGATGTATGTTCTTTTCCTTTGATAGTTGACATAGTTCACACTGTTTAATGAAATCCTTTATGATCGTGATATCGTTTTTTGATATATAATTTTCTCGAAATATCATATGAGTCTTCCTAATTCCTAAATGATTAAAATCTAAATGTATTCTTCTTACAATTAATTTTGTTAAATTTTCAGATATTACATACAATTCCTTGTCATTCATCAATTTATACAATATTCCATCCTTTTCAGAGCATCTTCTTTTGTATTTCTCTTCTAGTAATAGTTGTTCCTGTTTTATTTGTTCCAAAGAAAACATGCCACTGTTCCGCTTCATGATGTTAATTCCCACTCTAGCTTCGTTCGTATCTTTTCTTTTCTCTCCGTCCATTCTACTGATCGAGTCTGGTACTACATTTTGAATTCCTGGAATATATTTTATCTCGAAGTCATATTCCTGTAGAAGTAATGCCCATCGATGGATTCTGGCATTATTCATCTTGTTGGTCAATATTGTCAACAAAGCCTGATTATCGGTTTCAATTATAAATTTTCCTCCCAGTAAGAAGTATCTGAGTTTATTCACACAGAATATGATGCTAGCAAGCTCCAATTCGCTTACTCCATAATTCTTCTCTGCTCTTTTCGTTATTCTAGAGACAAATGATACGGGTACATACATGTCATCATATTCCTGCATTAAAACTCCAGCTAGTCTGTTTCTGGATGCGTCCGTCCTTAAAATGAAAATCTTCTCATAGTTCGGATGGTATAATTTTATGTTTCTAATGAACTGTTCCTTGATCTTATTGAAGGCGTCTTCTTGTTTACTGGTCCAATTCCATTTTACTCCCTTTCTCAGTAGCTCCATTAAAGGTAATTCCAGATCAGTTAAATTTTCCAACATTCGTTTAAAATAGTTAAGCATACCAAGAAACCCCCGAAGTGTCTTCAGATTTTTCGGTCTTTTATACTCTCTAATGGTTCTTACTCTCTCTGGATCCATCTCGATTCCTGTCTCTGTGATCTTGTAGCCTAAATATATCACTTCTCTCTTCAAAAATTGGCATTTCTGTATGTTCAGTTTCAGTCCGTTTTCGTCAAGTTCTGTTATAATTGTCCGTAGGTGTTGTAAATGTTCTTCTACAGTATTTGAAAAAACAAGCATATCATCCACATAGTGTATCGTAAATTGGTCATATTTATTTAAAATTTTGTTTAGTGCTTTTAATAGTGCTGCTGTAGCGCTCTGTATACCAAATGGCGTTACTCGGAATTGATATACTTCCCCATTAATTTTGAAACCTACAAACTTCCTGCTTTCCGGATGTAGTGGTATCAGCCAGAAGCTGTGTTTCAAGTCCAGCTTGGAAAAAACTTTTACTTTACTTATTTTTCCTAGTATCGATTCGATAGTTAAAGGTGATTCATACTCGGGCATTGTACATTTATTTAAATTTCGTGCATCAAGGCATATTCTTATATCTCCGTCTTTCTTCTTCACTATTACTACTGGATTGATATACGGGGTGGTACTATGTTCTATTATTTTATCTTCTAATAATTTATTTATAGATTTCTTCACATCTTCTTGATATTTGTAGGGTATCGGATAGCTTCTTTGTTGAAATTGTTGATCCTTTTTCATTTCAATCTTGTGTACATAATTTCTTGCAATTCGAGATTCTTCATTAATCAAACTTCCATGTTCTCTCAACATCTCCATTACTTCATTTTTCCACTCTATTTTTCCATCTATATCCAAATTCCATTCCGGCATATTATTATTATTATTCAAATTTATTTCTCCATTGCCATCCAACATCATATCTCCATTCATTTTTCCTTCCTGCCTATAATCATATCTCTGTTCCATATCATCTTCGATTTTCTTATTATGATTAATACATTTATCTACTTCTTCTATTAACTCTTCATCCCTTTTTGAATTATTATTTTTCTCTTCATAACTAAAATCCACTTTTTCTTTATTAAAGATTATGTACATTCCTTCATAATTGATAATTGCTTTGTTTTCATACAAAATATCCGATCCTAGCAATAGTTCACATTCCATATCTTCCACTACTAGCAGTTGTACCATAGATTCCCATTCCTTGAATTTTAATGCGACGGTTATCGAAGTACTTGAAATAGTTAATTTCTTTTGATTTATTCCTATTAAGCTTACTTTTGGTACCTTGACGAAATTTTTCTTTGATGTATTTAATTGATTTACGAATTTGTTATTTATTAATGATATCTCTGACCCGGTATCGATCAATATTTTTATACTAATGCCTTCTATCGTTCCATATATATAAATTAAAGTTTCATTGTTTTGTTCTAGCTGGTCCTGTACCTTTAGAAATTCGCGTGGGTGAACATAGCTGCACCAACTCAACCTACCATATTCACCCTCTAGTGGAAAAACTGTTGTTCCGTACCAGAGGATGACACGGGAACTACAACATTATTATTACTATGATTATTGTTACTTAAATTAGTTTGATTAAAGTTTGTGTCACGATTAGTTGTATTCCTTTCTAAACTGTTCGTTCTGTCAGTTCTTGTGTCACGTCTTATGTTGTTCGTCCTTCTCATATCTCCATCAGAGTTTCTTCTCTCTCTCCTATTATAATTGTTTTGTTGTTGTCTCCTATCTGGATAATTGGTGTACCTGTTATTGTTGTTATTTGTCCTATCATTATTTCTGTCAAATCTCCCGTTGTTGTTAGTATTGTTTGTGTCATGATATTGATTGTTATAATTATTATGTCTGTAATTGTTATTATTTCTGTTAAAATAGTCTCGTCTGTCATTGTTATTTCTATAATAGTCGTCGTTGTCACGTCTATTATTGTTATGATGAACTGTTCTCTGTACTCTATTTAGGTAATCTAATAATGATTGGAAATTTGTTACGTTTTGTATGGCTATGCCTTGCGTTACGTTATCGTTAAAGTGTCGAGACAAGAATATTATTATTTCTTGCTCGGAAATAGTTGGCTCTAGATACTGTGCCTGTGAATATAATGATAGAGCATAACTACTCATATTGCTGTTCCTTCTGGTATCGAACTTACCAAAGTACAACTTTTCCCTAACACAATTTTGTTCAGTTTCCCCCCAATATTGTTTTAGGAAATTATTTTCAAAATCAGTGAAGTTATTAATGTTCACATCATTACATGTGAACCAAAGTAATGTCTGACCATGTAGATGAGATCTTATTATTTCCTTAAGATCCTCTATCTCTCTGATACCTTTTAATTTATTTTTAAGATATCTCAGGAAAATTTTCGGATGCATTTTCCTGGTATCCCCGTCAAATCTGAGGTTACTTTCCCCATGATTGTAGATATAATTTACCCCTTGAGTGCTACTGTTTGTATTCGTTTTGTTTTTTATATTTCCAAATTCTTTTTCTAACTCCATCATCTTCTTCTTGAAATCTTCTTTGATTTCCTTTTCCAATTTTGTAAAGTCTCGTAAGTTTCCATCTTCCTTGATTTGTTTTAGTTTTGAATCCATTTCCCATATAAGTTCTTTTCGCGTTTTTAGGTTCATCTCCTCCGCAATCGACAAATTTAATTGAATGCCTTGTTCAACATCGTTTATTCTGGCGTGGGTTTTCATTATATTTTTCTCCACTCTGCCTATCTGTTCCTTTCCTTCTTCTCGCAGTTTATTTCCCATCTCTTCAATTTCTTGTTTCCTAATATTGCCTTCTTGTATTAGATGTCCATATAACTTATCCATTTTCTCTTCTTGTTCCTTCTTATGATCTTCAAACTGTTTTTTCATTTCCACCATATGTCCTGCAAATTTTTCTTCTTGTTGATCCAGTTTTTTATTGATTTCTTCCTTTGTACTTTTAATGTCCTCTTTTATTTCTTCTTTGGTCCTTTTGATGTCTGCCATCATTATTTTCATCATGTCTAGTAGTTGTTGGTTTTCATTTGGTGTCGGTTTTACGTAGTGGTGAACTTCTTTCACTATGCCATCTCCTTCTTCCAACCCTGCTGCTTCTTCAGCTTGAAGGGTCGCTGTCAAACGTTCTTTCAGTGTCTGCTTATTTCCTTTCAAGTCCATGTTCCTAGTTTTTAAAAGTTCTTTTAAGTCTTCTACCGTCAGTTCGTCAACGTTTATTGTTTTGTCTGTCATTGTTTTTAAAAAAAATTCCCTCAGATATCTCAAAAATAATAACCTGTTCCTGTTACTAGCGTTATTTCAATTGTTCAACAATCGCCATGCGTTGGGCTTGCCATTTTATCATGTATTTAAAATATTAGAGTAATAACATTTATTTATTTATTAATGATCCTATATTGGGATGCTACTTTATTATGGATCTTATATTTATGAGTATGTATTTATAATTGATTTGACTTTAAATATTTTTTTTTAATGATTGTGGGCGCCAGAATTGGTTTGGCTAACCACTAATTTCCAATTCAAAATTTTATTTAGTAACAAAATTATGAGTTATGTAACTTTATGACACTATACCTCAGGGATGAGATTCGGCACTTGGCGATCGGTAGTAACAAGAAACTGAAAGGTAAGATATCAAAGAAAAGAAAGGAAAAACATAGATAAATAGATTTTAATTGTGAATAGTTGTTTGAATAATGAACATTTTCTGAATCATAATTGTATAATCATATTAATTAAACCTTTGCGTAAGTACGTTTTTTTTTTATTTTTATGAATACTATTAAATATGAAACATATCAAATAAATTTCGCTTCCTATACTTATCTCTATATGTTTTTGAAAGCTTCCACAAACCATTCAATCTCTACTCTAATAATTTGTTAATGTTGACGTGACGTTGAGTTATTCTATGGTAATGATAATTCAGTTATTAAATAAAGAATGAAAACCAAGTGTGTTTGTGAGGCAAACTGATGATTTATCGCAATGATTTGGTGAGTATTATTTCCTTTATTATTTCCTTTAATGTAATTTCAATGTTCTATCCCGATCTAGTGGAGATTGAATATCTATATCTAATAATTTTACCAACGAATAAATTTTTACACAATATAACCTAACAAATGAAAATTATGAACGATATTTTATAGGACAAGTATGTTACACACGAAAGGAAAAGTCTATGCTTGGCATCTTCTTGTCTCTGGGATGAAACATTTGGAAGAAATACGATCACCTATGATCATAAAAGCGAAATCTTGATATTAAAATGATGTGATGTGATTTATTTCGCCAGGAGCAACAATTTATTCACGGAAGATACGTGAATGAGCAAACGAAAAGCAGATTAATAAAGGTAAATTGTTCACCTTACCAATTCTCGGCGTTTCACTAACTTTTCACTTTTTATTATGTATTCGATAGAAAGTTTCTGTTATTTTATAGCATCATTTTTCTAAATACTATGATTAATTCTTTAAACTTAAAATATATCAAATGTTTGAGATTTACAAAAATTTAGAGGAGAGAAATTTTAATGCCTCCTCACATTATTGAATCTACACCGCGTCTCTCCCAGCTCTCAATCAACAACTTTTAGTTGTTTTTAATTTTTTTGTTTCATTTTTCAATTGTTTATAAATAAACATCATTGTTTTCAAATCCAAATATCTGTTTTCTATGTTATTGTAGATAAGTTCACTTTGTTCTTATGCATTCCTAATGTCACTCCGAAATTACACCGTTCGAACTATTAACCGAACGTCATTTTACGATGACATTTTGACCTTGAAGTTTATACCAAAATAATCAATAATTTACATAACATACAGGGTTTCTGAAAAGTGTCTATAATATATAAACTACAATTATGGAATTTTATTTTGAAATTCATGCAATATTATACCGTGATAATCATTGTTATGTACCAAATTAATGTTTACGTAATTTATTTGTTACGTCTGTGTTTTTTGTCATGAAATATAATTTGAAGAAAAATAATTGCAAACTTAAATAACAATTTTTATATGCAATATTAGTTGTATCTTGTTTGTAAGTGTTTCTTCACATATTTATACTCATATTTAAATTGTTATCTTATGGACTATTATGCAATTTATTGGGTTTATCGTCATCTATTACTAAGATTCACATTAACTTAGTGATATCTCTGTTTTAATTTATCTTGATAGATAATTTTCAGTTTAATATATATATATATATATATATATATATATATATATATATACATATATATATATATATATATATATATATATATATATATATATATATATACATATATATATATATATATATTATTGTGATTTATTTGGTGTGGAATTTTAATGTTTTAAGATTTTCTTATCAATAGAGTTTCTCTATTCGTCCTACGTTGGGTCGACAAATTATTGTGGATTGATTTTATTTTATATTTGCCTCACGTTGTGGCGACAAATTATTGTGGTTTAGTAATCCTGTGGTACCGTTATGATTTGTATTATAGTTTAGTTAATATAAATTATATGTTTTCATTTGCCCGGTATATTAAAACTTTTTAAAATATGTCCTGAAATAATTACACTCACCATTTTTGTACTTTAAAATCCTAGTTTTTGTTATTTACATAAAAACTCAATAATCTCAGGATTTTGGGTTCATATAATAAGATGAAATTATTTTAAATTAAATTATAAGCGCCAAAAATAAAGTATTTTGTATTTATATAAAAAAAATTTGATTAAAAAATACTTGCTTTTATTTTTTTATAAAATCCTATAGAACGGTCCTGTATATTCAGTTTCAAAACCCCTCTCTAATTGAGAACCGTCTGATCAATAATGCCAACTGTCAAATAGTAAATGAAACAATCGTCGAGAAATGAAATTTTCCAACAATACATTTAAGTCTTTCAAATGAGAAACGTTATTTAATACGAAATTAAAGAAAACAAATACATTATTCAATTACAAAATATTCAAAAAGGAACAACTTATCTAAGATGATCGTTCATTCAAAAACACATTCACTCAAATGGATTATTATTCTATATAAGTACAACTATGCAACATATTATACACATTGAAAATCAGGTGATGTTAAAAAAAATTACTCTAAGACATAAGATGGCGGATATGGCAATGGGCAATGTTCATGAAGTATCAAAGTTCAACTATGTACACAACACAAGTGAGTTTATTTAACCTTTTTACTTTTCCGCCCAACCTTTCTATATGCGAGAAAAGTATTGGTTTACCCCAAAAAAAGTTGGAATTTTGAAATTTTTTTTTGAGTTACTTTTACGTTTTCCATCAACAACAACACGAAAAAACGGTTTTTAGAAAAAAATCCTGTGTGTATGTCGTCGTCGTCGTCATCGGCCACTTTTCCTTGCATGTCTTGTTAGCACGATACAGCCTCCGGAATGCAATAAGTCAGCAACTTTATGATTGAATATTGTTAAGGACATGTCACAGATAATCCCTATTGATTTTCAGTTCACCAGAGCCAGTACAACGGGTGCTATGGTACTTGAAGTACGACATTTTGTAATTTTTGAGAAATTTCAGTTTGTTAGCACGATACAGCCTCCGGAGTTCAACAAGTCACCAATTTTATGATTGAATATGATTCAAGGCATCTCACTAATGAACCCTATTGATTTTCAGCTCACCGAAGCCAATACAACAGGTGCTACAGTACTTTAAGTACGATTTTTTTGTCATTTTTGGAGAAAATTCAGTTTGTTAGCACGATACAGCCACCGGAGTATATACAAGTGACCAATTTTATGATTGGATATTAATCAAAGCGTCTCAAAGATGAACCCTATTGATATTCAACTCATTAAAGCCAGTACAACGGGTGCTATGGTACTTGAAGTACCAAATTTTCGTCTTTTTGGAGAATTTTAAGATTGTTAGCACGATACAGCATCCAGAGAGTATACGATTAATCAATTTTATGATTGAGTATTGTACAAGGTGTCTCACAGATGTACCCTATTGATTTTCAGTTGACTAGAGCGAGTACAGCGGGTCCTATAAATCCAGATATACTGAATTTTTGGTTATTTTTGGAGAAGTTTCGGTTTGTTAGCACGATACATCCCCCGAAGTGTATACAAGTAACAATTTTATGATAGAATATTGTTCAGGGCCACAGATGCGGAAAAGTTAGTTTTAATCCTTAAAACCATTTATTTTTAAATGAAATAGTTTTAAATACCTGTTCACTTTTTCTTCAATTCACCTCGTTGATTCTTTTTTAGATTACTTCCTGGGACATTGTACATTCTTCCGTGTTTGGGTAATAACCAAATTGATGTTATATTTCATCTACATCAATACATTTTAGATGGGATTCCATAGTACAGTTCTTTCTGAAATGTATCGTGGAGATACCATTTCCACGATACAAAACTTGCTTATACAGATAAATATTTAAGGTTAGTATGCTGCAATTTTTACCAATTTCTTGTTATATTTCTATTTATCAGTTTGATTTATAATTTTTATTGAGTTATATTAAAGAATAATGTATTTCTTTTATATTTACCATTCAAATGGTGCTGCTTTTCTAGTTGTTTTAAATTATCTTCCAAAGATTTTACTTCATTCTTACAAAAAAAATTTTCCCTAGTTAATAGTGTCCATTATCAACAAACTTCAACATTCAATTTTTTTTTAATTTTCAATCCGCTTGCCGCTGATCAAAAAATTTCAATTCTAATTCACCAATCAAATTGGTTGTAAAAATTTTTGTTGGTAAATCTCATTTCAAGTTTCAAATTGTTTATTTATCCTTCTAGGACACTCCGTTTAATATTTTTAAATAATCAAATTTGATATACTACTTCCTTTAATATAGTTCCAAAATATTTAGAACTGACAACTCTTTTTAATTTCATTTGATCTATTCAGAATGACAATTCATTTCACAAACGTCATACATTTATAACCTTAATTTTCTAATGTTATCAAAGAGTTTCTTTCAATATCTAATTAGTATATTTTAAAACAAATCATAATGTTTTGACTCTTACTATGTGAGAAATATATTCTTACAATTTATGTAAGGTCACGTTCAAAAGGTTCTCTGTCAATAGCTAAAATTCATGTTATATCTAACATATGTGCTTTTACAGGGTACATTGAAAATTTTCTTTATGTTTCTTCGGTTTGATTTATGTTTATTTTCTCTCTTGAATGATGAATGATATAGTTTATCTATATTTCTGACGATTTACATGGTAATTAAATTCTAAATTTTGTATTTACATATAGTGTGTAGTATGTTCATTCCATATTATAGTATACAGAGTGTTGCAAGTTCCTTTTCATGTTAATATATATATATATATATATATATATATATATATATATATATATATATATATATATATATATGATGATGATGATGATATATATCCCCACATACCACATTCTATGCATATTTAAATTTCGCGTATGTCATAACCTTTTTGGCTCATTCTTATCACAAGGTTTGAAGCTCAAATTCTGATTAACCAAAAAGTCCTGATTTTTTATATGTCCGTTGATGCCACTTTTATTTAGTGAAATGATATAAACTCTGGAACGACTCATAATGATCAATCTTAAAATAAAAAAAAATTAATATCATCTTTTTTCAGCTCTCTGTAGATATTCGAAAGTGTAACTGGTTCATTATCTTATAATAATATACCAAATTTCAACAAATTCTGAATGCAAATTCTAAAACCGGTAGTAATACCATAAGAACGATATATTAGAATTTGTCTGAGAATAATTTCAGATATAATTGAAGCCATAAAGATAGTAAGACTTTACTAAATTCACATTTTGGTGCTTTGATTGTGCTGTCCTGCTTGATTCTGACCTCTGTTTTATTTGGGTATTTATGCTCGATTTAATTATCCTGCTGGGATTGGCTGCTCTGTCCTACTCTGGACTATTCCTGCTTTATTTGCTTGTTTTGAATGGTTCATGTTTTGCTTGGGCACTTTGTTTCGCCTCATAGAATGAAATAAAATTCCAGTTTTTCAAAACCTGCTTCATTTTATATTCAATTTTATGTAAAACCTTATGAATTTTTGCACTAAGTTGTGAATTATAATAATAATCTAGTGACTGACTTATGCGGTGTTCATAGGTACCTGTAAACTACGGTGAATAATTTTCAAATTGTCATTCTTTATCAACAATGCTAACTCTTCAACAAATAATATATCTTATAGGGTGCTAAGGTATTAGAGCTGTTTCTTACAAGTACGCGATTCATTTATTTAATGAAAACAACAATGATGTACCAGTTACTCGGAATGTATTAAAAAATTTATACATAAATTCGATAACACAGAATTTGTTGAAGACAGAACAAAAATAATAATACAGTCGAATGTGGAAAAACTAACAGTAAATAAAAAACAACAACTATTCCACATAGCCTCCACCAACCTCAAACCATTACTCCACACACTTTTTAAATCCTTCATAAGCGTTTCTAAGCATGTATGAGGTGATATCATTTACGGAATTGATTATTGCTTCCTTCAGATCTTAAATACTATGGTTTAAATTTTTTCGTAAACTTTCTCCTTTAGGTAGCCTCATAAAAAATCCAGAATGGTTAAATCGGGGGATCAAGGCGGAAAAAATATTGGTCGATATTGTCCTATTCATCGTTCACGAAAATTTTCAGCGAGCCAGTCTCCTATCAACAAAGTCGAATGTGACGAACAGACATCATGCTGAAAACACATTTTACGTATACAATGTAGGAATCCAATTAGGCCATGGGCAAAGGGAAAACTACCGAAAACTTGATCAATTGTACAGGTTCTTAGTTGCTAAATACAGATTCTAATACACGCTTAAATTTCTCCTCCGGTACCTTCTCTATTGATATTAGTTTCAGTGATCCTAAAATTGCTGGATCTAAAGGGGGTTCGCTTTTCCTCTTGATACCACTTTCAGTAGGTTTAACTAATAAACCTGGCTAGTGGACTAGCTCAATAAAACTGAAATAGCTCTATTTAGGGAGCTCCATAGGTAATTGGATTTAAGTTGTAGGTACTAAAACTACAGTACTTGTAAATAATACGAATAAGCTAACTTAACAAACTAAATTTATTCAAATCTAAACAAATGAAAATGAACAATTTCTAGGTTAACTTATAACTAATTGACTCCAAGTGCCATCTATATGATACATATAGAAGTTGTATTAGTATGGTTAAATTCACTTATTTTAATAAACAATTACTGCGTTGAAAGATGAAAACGTAAATCATTTGTTGTGTAAGACTTATTCCTAAGTCTTTTATTTTAATGTTGATTGTTTGAATTTGAGGTTAACTTGTAATGAAAATTGAAGGCATTCACCTGTTTTATGCAATTTGGCACAGATGCACTATACCAATCTCCCAACTTGGCCGATCAGCTATTCAATCTCCAATTGTCTAAAGATTTCAACAACTTGCAGTTATACAAAATGGACGTCATATCATTGATAACTTTATTTCACCGTTTGCAGGTATTACCCGATTCTCTGGCAACACTTTAACTTCCTCAAATTTATGTATAACTGCTTCTACAGTACTTTTTATTGAGTACTTAAAAGCTAAAGATGTGCGGCTGTGCGCTTTTCTTGAACATGAAAGGTCTAGGTTGAAGTAAACTATCTTAAAAACTTACTCTGTTTATGCAAAAAACATCCTTGAGTCCAGTAAAACTTTAGTTCTCGTTGAACTAACATTTAAATTGTTCTATAAATATTTCACCGTGTGGCCCACTGCCTGGTATTAAAAAAAAAGGGCTGTGTCTTGCTTGATTTCTATACCTTACAACAAAAAACGATGTGTCGCTACGAGAGAATCTCATATCAAGGAGAAGGCGGAAGTGACGAAAAACTGACAGCTGCCATTTTCCTTGTTTGACCAATCAAATAATAAAATGTATTGATTTGACGTATCAGCCAACTAGGATCAACTGTATGTTGTACGGTTGGTGGTATATGTTTGACGTTAATGCATTGTAAAAAAAGACAGTGCCGTACTTAATTTTATTTGGTAAAAAATATGTTATATTTTTTCCTTTGTTTGGGTCGTTTCCCAAACAATTGCTACCTTACTAAATTGGCATACTGTTAACGATCTTTATGATAATAACAACTATTTATCCCATTATTATTTCCTCCAATATCCTCAGTCATAGTAATACTTTATTCAGGTGATATTGGCGTTTAAACAATGCCGACTGGACTAATTATACGTCTTAAACAGAAACCAACTAATCTGCATTATCTTTCTCAGACAATATGAACATACTGAAAATTATAGATGCTATACTTCTAGCTGCCAATCTGCATATTGGCAAAAACAGCTGTGTAAAAGCTATAATCAACAAAAAATTTGTATCGTAGACATAAAACACAAGAAAATATCACTCATCTCAAAAGGACCTTAGCCAAGACTCGATATATTGTAATACGAAGTAAGAAATGTTCCTGGTGAAATTATGTATCTTTCATAAATGTGAATACAAATGCCATCCATCTCTGGAAAATAATTACAACAGTTTCTAGTTTAAGGAAAATTGTTAGCAATTTTACTTATTTTTTGAGTAATAATTCAGCTACCAACCGTTAAAAATATTGGACCAGGAACTCAGTCTTGCAGCGGGGAAAATCAAGTATCACATGTTGGCCGTTATACATTCACGAAAACATGTAAGTAGATTTTTTTCTCACTTAGGTTGAAAAAATAATAGAGAGAGAGAGAGAGAGACATAAGCTTTATTGTCATGAGTTTTTTTTTTCAATTTTGTGGACAAAGCGACATAATTTGAAAATAGATAAAAACATAAAAAATACTGACTATACTAACAATACAAAACATAATAATATAAAATACAAATGTAAATTAATAATTATAATACAATGTCAGTATCGTACATCATACCAAATAATATTGAGCTGCGCCAATGTAACTCAAAAGTCTAGGGTACATTGCAGAATTCTGCCACTGAATAGTTAAGGCATATGATACTATTTAAAGATGACAGTGAAGGATATATAGTAAACAAATGTTCTTGCGATTGATTTGTTTGTTTACTTGTTTTCAACAATAAAAGTATTCTGCTCTATATGACAACGTTGTAGGAAATCATCCATTCACACTCGTAACAAATCATCCCATAGTTGCCATCGTAGAAGTGATAATTCAGTTATTTAAGTGCTTATTGTAGTTTGGCTGACTTCGTAACTTAAATACATGGTTCGTCAGTGTTACCTATAATTGCATAGAATTGGATCATTGAACCAAAATTTATCTTTACCGGAAAGTTGACAATAGCATTTTACCTCCATTTTTAAGAACCAGTGTCATCGATATAGGTGTATCTACTCAATGAATGACTTTCGAAGTTGAAAGTTATGCATTTTAACTAGATTAAATACCCAAATCATACATTTTTTTTTGTTTGACTGGCCAGTCAATCATTTTCCATTCAATACAATCTTTAAGCAGGATGTAATTCCCCAGCGTTTCTATCACACATATATTTCTAAGTTGAGAATCATCTCAAAAGTTAAATCAAATAATTAGAGCCGTACGCCACTGAAAATTTTATGACATCGTTCACGCAGAGTTGCCAAAACAGAAGAATAAATGTATTGTTGTCTTTTTCTAGCACATTTTTACAGAATTTAATGAAGGATTCATAACAATCCCGATATTATGAATGAGATGCCCGATCTATTCTTTTTTACGTCATAGGTTACATCCTAAGAGACACAGCAATTCATTATTCTGTCACTTATTTCGATTTCATTCCTGATTCGTTATGTGCAAGCGTTGCGACTGTAGTGGGGAAGTGCAGTCCATTATTTAGGGGACACGCATAGCATTTCAGGTCTATATGATTAGAGGCAGGCGTATGTATGTCTGCACGGTTGGGTCGTCATCCTTTCCCAGACCCCTACAAGCAATATAGTAATATAGGAGTATTAAACAAATGGTAAGACCTAAGTATATATCCTCAATTCTAGCAAAACGCTGTCGTTTCATGGATTTGTCCACTATTGTTTTTTTGGCTAAAATCACAAACACGAAGCACAGACCCATGAGCTAGTGCAAAAGCCTATTGTGTAGATTTATCCTTCAATTACAATTTTTAAAATATAAGTATTTTTTTAAGATAGGTAACAATAGGTACGTTCACCCAACTTCAGCAGCTGACTTAAAGCTCTCAAGAGTTCAGTGGTAATATGAGTTAACAGCTAAAAAATAGGTGAACGCATTGTTGAATTAGAGCGTTATTATTTGACGTTTTTAACAGCTTTTACATTGACATGGCACACAACCTCAATCTAGAATGGAGAACATTCACAATCCTCATTTAATACCAAATCAAATAAACTCATATCCATAGTTAATAAACTTCAACACACAAGAGCAAAACAAATAAACAAAATAACAAAAAGGTTATATACCATCTGTAATGTCGAAACAAATAAGTTCAGCGCATGTCTAAGCTTCAAGAAATTTGCAGCTTCTGATATTCAGCGCCTAGTCAACGGATCGGCTGAATACGTTCATTTACTCAACTTCCCAACTGTTGACGTCTAGTGACCGCATCCAATATGTTCCAGAAGCGCTGGAGTATATGTATTATTGCTCTTGAGGAGACTATGTTGATAAATTAAATCGAATTCGAACGAAAAATAAAAGGTGTTAAAGATTAAAACTAACTTTTCCGCATCTGTGAGATGCCCTGATTAATATTCTATCATAAAATTGTCACTTGTATATACTTCGGGGGATGTATCGTGTTAACAAACCGAAATTTCTCCCAAAGTAACCAAAAGTGCAGTATAACTGGATTTATAGGACCCAGTGGCGTAACTAGGATGAAGCTCTGGGGGGGGATGCACTACCGGGAAATCTGAATATCTGAAAAATTTTCAAATTTTGAGACCCTAAAACTGCATTTTAGCTTTGTTTTTCTTATAAAATTGTAGCCTACAGTTCCTAACTTTTAGTACATTTCAATAAAGTATAGATTTGCTGTGATTATGTAATAGATTTTTTTCATTTTTAAGGTTCTGGGTGGAGGGGGGTTCTATCTCCCTCATCCCTCCCGTAGCTACACCACTGATAGGACCCGCTGTACTCGCTATAGTCAGCTGAAAATCAATAGGGTACATCTGTGAGACACCTTGGAAAATATCCAATTATAAAATTGGCCACTTGTATACACTCTGTATCTGCTGTATCGTACTAAACCCGAAATTTCTCCAAAATGGACAAAAATGTGGCACTTCAGGTACCATAGCACCCGTTGTACTAGCTCAGGTGAGCTAAAAATCAATGATTCATTTATAAGACGCCCTGAACAATATTCAATCATAAAATGGGTCACTTGTATACACGCTGGAGGCTGTATCGTGCTAACAAACTGAAAATTCTCCAAAAATGACAAAAATTTGGTACCTCAAGTGCCATGGCACTCGTTGTACTGGCTTTAGTGAGCTGAATCTCAATAGGGTTCATCTTTGAGACGCCTTGAATAATATCCAATCATAAAATTGGTCATTAGTCTATACTCCCCAGGTAGCACATAAATATTGGCCGAATATTGGTTAAATATAGTCAATAGAATGGGACAATATAGATTTTATTGCATTGGCCCAATTTAAAATGTGAACATTTTGCGATGTTGTTACAATATCAATAAGTTATATTGGCCCCATATGGAAAATCAGGGAATTCGCCAATGTAGTCCTGACATTGTTTATTTATTATTTTCCCAAGTTGTCCAACATTGGCAGAAGCTTGGTGTCCTATATTGACCTAATATTGGAATACACATATAGGCCCCACATTAGCTATTATATGTGGTACCAAGTAGTCCAACATTGACTAAAACTTGGTAATACTATATTGGCGCAATATAGGAATACACATATAGGTCCTACATTAGTTAGTAAATGTTACACCAATTTGTGTACAAATCGGCTGAAATATTGTATTGCTATATCGAAGTAATATTGCAATACACACGTAGGCCTCATATGATATTTTCATGTTATACTAATATCGAATGAATATCGAAATAAAAACTTTAAATTTAGTTTTAAAGTAAAAAGTATTGCATTGCAGAAGTGTCATATCCCCAGCCATATTAGGTACATTTAAAGATTCATCAGTTGTTATGGGGAGATTATTTGTTTCTTCACTGTTACCAGAATCCGAGGAAAATGATGATGCATACTCTAATTTCCTCAACTAATTTTAAATCTGTTACAGTAGCCTTACAAGTTGCTGGATATTCTGAATATGTAGTATTTATATTTTTGCTACCATTAACACGTCAAGTATTTGGTATAAAATCAGACTTGTTTCCTCTATTCAATATAAAAATGTCCCAAAAGAATTCCATATTTTGATCTAAATATAAGCTTAATTTTAAAAAATGCATATATTGCGAATTTCCTGAACAAGTTAATTCTGATACAAATTTATAGTTGTTAATTTTAATAAACATACATTTACTACTAAATTCCAATAAACCAACAGTAAATAAATACATATCTATATACTTTTTAACAAGATACTTCAAACATATTGGTTTTTGAGGTATAATAAGTATAAAGTACAAGAAATTGGACATATTCATTAACCATAAACAATTATTACATATGAAGCAATATTATTCAAAATTTACATTTGTTTAGACCACTAGAAAAGTTGACTAATTCCACAACAATATACTATAATAAAAGTTGGATCGTTAGTTATAAAATAAACAATAAAAATCCAACCGGGAACAAAACATTTCTGTTTATTCACTTTAAAACATTATCAAGTACCTACTAAAATTAGTACAAATACACAAGTAAGATATTTAACATTTTTAATATAATAACAAGCATATCATGTCCCGCTGTTCATTTAGATGTTATTTTTGTTGGCACATGTTCAAGTACTAACCTATATAATGTGAAATATATTTTACAATTTTATGATAAATAAATAGGAGAATATAATGGTCTACACAGAACAAACATGAGGTAGGTATGTATTTTGTAAATCACCACATGTACCTATATTTTTCATATCATTTGTGATACAGCATATTGAGTACTCGTTATATTATTAGTTTTATTCTAGTGTAAAAATGGTTATATAGGTATGTATTGTTAACCAGAAAAATCAAACGAATTAACAAAATTCCGCTAGATAATAACAATAAGATTTCAATACCTGTTTGAAAGTAAAAGTGAGAAGACTGTATGGTTCTTTATGAACCAAATTGAACTTTAGAGTAACTGACAAATCAACAAGATACCTAATCGTTTGTTATGATAAAACATTTGCCAGTAAAGCGTTTGTGGATTTTGTGAAGATAACCTCACTTCAGTTCTTACTCCTCAGTAAATTCACTTTATTTTATATCTACGAAATAAGAATTATATGCAATGCAATAACTTTTATTAATATTTGTGAAATGAATTCTACCGATTACAAAAAGCACCCCGCAATCACACAAAACACGACACGATACAACACCTTCCTTAAGACGCACTAAAAATTAAAATAAAATGGCGATTACGGCTTTCGGGGTGACGACCGCTGCTCCGTTCGTGCTCGTGAATATCGATTAGAGATCTGTGGCCAATGATATGGATTATATCCCATAATTGCAATATGGGCAAAATAATAGTAGAGGAATATTGTATAATCTACATCTAATAATGTTGGCCCAACCTCAAACATTTAATATTAAAAATAATCCGTAACTTATACATTGGATTATTATAATTTTAGGAATATGTATCAATAAGAATTTGCCAATATTGTAACAATGTTGTATATAACTTGAACATTGAATATAGTATTCCCAAAGTATATGAATATTGTTACAATATTATTACTTTTGTACATTGGTTAAATATTACAAACACAATATCGGCGTATTATTGTTAAACCTACATTGTACCTATTATCAAAATCTAGTATTGCTTGTCTAAACCAAAACTTTTTTACATTCAAAATTACCGGTAATTTCTATATCGATTTATCGTTGGTGTGGTAATATACATCAATAAAACTATATCAATATTATACCAATATTGGTTAAGAAGTGAAAATTTAATATTGTATACTCAATATACATGAGTGTTGTTCCGATATTGTTGGTTGATTATTAGAATGCTATCCTGTAAACATAATATTGGTAGAATAATATTAAATCAATATTGTATGATCGACATCTATTAATGTTGGGCCAATCTCATTATATTTACATTAAAAATAGCCTGTAATTACTATATGGGATTATTATTGGTCTGATAATATGTATCAATAACATAATATCAATATTGTATCAATGTTTGATATACATAAAACATAGAATGTATCATTACCAATGTACACACATATTTATCCAATATCTTTTGTTTAGTATATCGACTAAATCTTGTAAAAGTTATATTGGCCGAACATTGTTAAATATATATTGTAATATAGACATTTATTAACATTGACCCAATCCTGACTTCTCAATTTCCAATATATCTATATTGAGCCAATATAGTTTCGATCTTTAGCCAATTTTATGTGCTTTTAGGGTCCGGAGACTGTATCGTGCTAGCAAAATGAAATTTCTCAAAAATTACAAAAATGTCGTACTTAAAGTACTATAGCACCTGTTGTACTGACTGTGGTGAGCTGAAAATCAATAGGGTTCATCTGTGAGATGTTCTGGATAATATTCAATCATGAAATTGGTGACTTTTTGCACTCCGGAGGCTGTATCGTGCTAACAAGACATCTAACGAAAAATGGCCGACGACAACGACGACGACATACACACAGGATTTTTTTTGTAAAAGCCATTTTTTAGTGTTGTTCTTGATGAAAAACGCAAAAATAACTCAAAATATTTTTTCAACATTTCAACTTTTTTGTGGGTAAACCAATACTTTTCTCGCATATTAGATAGGTTGGGTGGAAAAGTAATATGTGTTTTCTTATTAGACCGCGAACTTTTCAGCCAAAATGAAATTTCCTATTAAATAACAATAAATTGTTTTAGTGGTCACCCCGAATGTCGGTATAAACATTTAATTGTCAAAAATGCAAACTTTTAGTCGAAATTGTTACTTTAAATGCCAGACTTTTAATAAATAATACTTCATTATTTATGTTTTATCTTTAAAATTTATATAAATATATCGTATTCAAGTCACGAGTCGTGCACATCGAAATATCAGGCATTAAAACACAATCAAGAGCGAGCACGGTGTTGAAAATCGAAAATAAAACGAACTAGGAAGACAGAAAACGACAATAGGTACCAACATAACAACGCTAAATTTATACGTGTCTAGAATATTGGTCACGGTAAACTTTCGCAGAATAAAATAATTTATATTCTCAACAAAGAGATGGGATAATACTGCATTATGTGATAATTTATCAATTTATATTACACAGCTAACATGATATTATAACAAATGATAATCGACAGAAGCTCATAACCTTTTCACTTGAAAGAAATATGGTATAGGAAAAACACAAATACGTGGAATTAACTGTCTCGACCCCTACTTCATGGAATCTACTCATATAACTGTTTCAAATTAAACTTACTGTTTCTAGGTAATTCGACAATATATTGAAAAAAATGTTCAAAATTCTAAGTAATTTGACAATTGTTTCGATATTAAATATCACCATCAGAATGACAGAAGTTACATTTCATTTGATGCTTACCTGATGTTAAATAGCTATTTGTATAACAAGAGAGGAAAGTGCTACTTTTCCTCCCGAGGATAATGTTTACTGGAAAAGGCACTTTACACCCATGTTATACATATGATTTTTCCGTCTCCCTCAAATAACAAGACATTTTCCATAATTTATTTATGAAACTAACAAACAAAATCAAGAGTGGCTGCTCGTCACTCGCGCCATGTCACGTCTCGACTCCGCCCTCTTTTATATATTTTTGCGCTAGATGACAGAGACATTCTTATACCGAAAATGTCGTCTTTTTCCTCTCCCAACAATTCTATATTTCTCAATTAATTGAAAAGTATATTATCTACGGGCAAATCATGCATACATTTGCCATATAATTCATATATGATCTTCCAGTTGAAGCATCAATGATAATTTTCCATGTATTTATTAAAAAGATATTCAGTTCTAAAAAATAAGTTGCAACTTTTGTAAAAATATTTCTAAAGTTGAACGTTGGTCATGTGTGGTTTCGATATTTCGGAAAGAGAATCAATGGTGGTCGATGATTGAGTTTCATCCGCACTGATGCCCTGAATCTCGAATCGGGGCGTTATTATTGACGTCGTTCCCAACGTCATGCTTACGCAAGCCTGTGAATGCTCTATTTGCGAATAGTTCCTAAAATGATGTTCTCGAGCACCGTTACTAAAATCATCGAATTGTATCGTCCTCACAACAGCGCCAGTTGACGTTACAATACAAATGTCATTTGGTTATGTCAAATGTAAGGGTGCATTCAGATGCTACGTTGGGCGCGTTTTATGCGATCAGATGCTTAGATCTGGTAAATAGTCGGGTCGTTCAGATGCTAGCAGTAAACTTTACCAATCGTCCAACCATTTAACCCAGTCGACACATCGGTAGAAATTGACCCTCATGCATTTTACATTTTATAATGCATGATTGAGAAGTTTGTGTTATGTTTACAAAATTACAAATAATAGATTAATATTCAACAAGACTTTTCACATTTTTTTCTACACTCACATGTATATTATCCATTTTCGGCATAATTCACAGAATGGAAATGTAGGCCATTTCGGTTAACTGAACGCATATGATTTCATTTACGTCCTAGAATGTATATGAAATTCACCAATCAGCATTTGCATTTAATATCCGTCAACTCTTCTTTTTTTCAATTTCAATGTAACGTCAAGATAACTTGTCAAAATATTTCTGTAGTTATCAAGAATAATATTTAGTAATGTGATGAATCAAAAATCAATAAACTCCATCAGATATTCGTTTAGCCGCAAAGGAGACATATAACGCACATCATTAACCCAAAAATAAAAAAGTAAATATGAATTTTGTTACAAAAAGTTCATAGATTGAACTCTGTTAAACGGAGTTAAAAATGTTATCAGAATATGTTATCACTGCTTATATGAATGAAATATCGAATAAAAACAAGCTCTTAACCCTTTGGACAACATATTCTATGTAAAAAACAATGATAAATATTAAAAGTAACATTGACATTTCAAGTTACCTTAAATTGCGTTGATGGATCAGTCTGTTAACGTACGTCACTAACTGTATTCAGAAGAGAATATAGTTGGTTCTATCCCCGCTTCATGCGGTTATTTTTATTGCTGATATTTGTATTATAAATAGTAATTTTCATAAAATTTCACTTAGTGTTCATTTTCGGAATTTATGGAGTACGTCTTCGTCAAAGATTGAAAATTTTAAAGATAAATCATGTAAAGATTTAGAAAATAAATTTCAAATTAATTTAATTGATAAACAAACCCGGATGCTTTGTAATTTCTTGTATGTTTTACGAGGTCTCCAAAAAATATATTCTCATTTGACCACCAGATTTAGAACAATTTTTTGTTAATTACCAAAAAGGAAAATGTTCGAAGAAAGTAGTCGGAATTAACAAAATTGGTAATCAGACAAAAATAATTGCTGAATTTTTAAAATTACTAGATTGAATTTATATACGGGACATTGTTTTCGCCTTAAATAGTCAAAAATTTCATGAAAAATATTGATCATAAATTTGAATAAATCTTCTGGTTCGGGATTTAAACCAAAATTGTTCACCAAATACGTTATAGTATATTGTACAATGAGCACGAAATGACATACATTTCCCACAAATAGGTATATGAAATTTTATAGTACGAGCTTAGCGAGTAATACAAAATATCATATACCTACGAGTTGGAAATGGGTCATTTCATGTCAATTGTACACTATACTCTTTCTACGACCATCATAAATCATAAACAAAACTGTAATATTTTACATAACAATTTTTATTATAAACTTTCCTGCAGTCATTGTTGCATCGTTTAGAGAATTTTTTCTATGATATTATTAAGTCGGGCTCTTAGCCCTTTGAATTACCCATATTGTTTTTCTTTTTGTACATGTATCTACCTATGTCCTGAAACAAATAACTCTGAAATAAAAATACTTTATGCTAAAAAAATAGTTATAATTCACCTGCGGAAAAAGTTATCAATTATCGTGTCTCTGTAAAGGAGTTATATCGTCTCCTCCTACATCCACCAGGATAGTGACCGATATCCTT
The DNA here is from genome assembly GCA_963921935.1 of Galeruca laticollis. Classification (NCBI taxonomy): domain Eukaryota; kingdom Metazoa; phylum Arthropoda; class Insecta; order Coleoptera; family Chrysomelidae; genus Galeruca; species Galeruca laticollis. The sequence continues at coordinate 149,603,108 of OY998177.1, forward strand.
CTGAAGCAATGGCTAGTTTACATATCTGGAACAGCATGTCAATGTCAAATCATCCTCACTATCGCGACCCATATTCGATTATAAATTTTTTTTACAAACGAATTTTGTAAACACCGATGTGAAATGTCAAATTATTAGATAGACATTAACAAACATGACTCGATCATATATTATAATATATATGACCTAAAAATTCGTTAATATAATGACAGTCTAGTAGCGCATGATAGTCGTGGGAAATTAAATAGGTATTTCGATACAGTTAGCCCATGGAAAATTAAAATCTGTATTACAATGTGGTAGGTTCCTTAATCGAAGACGCACTTGAATTGTACATTTTTCTTTATGGTCGTAGAAAAAATATTTTATATTTTTATGATAAATTTGAGTATGCTCAGAAAGAACAAAAATTGTACGATTGATTTTATGATGTTTTTTTTGTGACTCAAGTTCTAATATCTATAAGTAAGAAGTAATACATTTATCAAGACCGATTCCTACTTTTTTTACTAGGGCAAAGTAAAAAAAATGGAACTATTTCAAATACAATGTAGCTATGAAATTTTCTAACCGAATCTCCCGCGAGCTCGAATTATTTTCCATACATTTTATATATATATATATAAACGAAAACTGAAGGGTAGTGACCGTTGAACACAAAACTGCAAAAATCTAGTAGAGATGCGGTCAATGTAGGGCTGATCAAAAGAAAACTATTTTATAAATTCTTTAAAAATAGTTTTCTTTTGATCAGCCCTACATTGACCGCATCCCTATTAGATTATTTGCAGTTATATGTATATATATATATATATATATATATATATATATATATATATATATATATATATTGTATTATATTTAATATTATATACTTAATATTCTTTAATTGTAATTGCCCCGCGTTGTGAGCCAAATTATAATATGTCGTTATATTTTAAACTTGTAGTTGTCCTTCGATGTGGAGACAACTTATAATCTGTTGTCGCAGAGACAATTATTGTACATGCAACTTAAGTACGTATTCTATTTCAATTTTGACAGTAGTTGTCAAAAAAAATATGCCCGACGCCAATAAATATCAAGATGAATTTATATACAATCGACCTATTACTCCTATCTCAGGGTGAGATCAAAGTTGTTCAAAATTAATTCTTCAAATTTATTTGTTTTTTAACGTATTTCCAAATTAAATGTTTCACTATTATCAAACTCTCGAATAACTGTTAATTCAATAGAATAAAAGGTCCTTTAATTATTTTATGACATTTTACTGTCACTAAAAAATCAACCAAATGTCACTGATTAAATTGAAAATTCTATGAATGTAAAATGATAAGTTCAACGAGATTGAATACTGAATGAATACTACAGGGAGTTAGAATCAAAGTCATATATTATACTATCAGATACGCGAATTCAACAAAATTATTATTTCCAAAAAATACCATAAAAGAACAACAGTCGTAATCTCTACAAAAACTTAAAATTAGAATACAACTATGCTAGAATTTAACCTAATTAATTATTATCAAACGTTCAAATTGTGTAATTTACACTTGACGTGTATCAATGTCAAATAACGAAATTTCTGCTCTAATTGTCTATTCACTTGATGTTGAAACTGTTATATGTATCGATAATTTTGGTATATTTCAAAATTTCTTATATAAATACATCTAAATTTTCAACTGTATTTAAAAGGCCTGATATTTCTCGAGAAATAAATTTAAAACTGGAGTAGACTCACCAAATGGATCAGGAAAACTATTCTAAACGTATTTAGAATTCTGCAAACTTTCTAAATATATACAATTTAGAAAACTGGAACCACATACACTTTTTACGATGCAATTCTTATCCGAATTATACACGCACTGGCTTTATCATATCTCTAACTCTGTTGTTTATAATTAATTTATTAAACTCAAGTGCTGCGTTGTGTCCTTGTTCTCTGGCAGTAAAATTTTTCTTTCTCTTTGGACTTTTTTCGAGTAGTCGTCATTAATCCAAATATTGGTACCTTTTAGCTTTTTACCTTGTTTCATAATTTCTAATTTTTTACTCCAATTTTTGATTTTAACTATAATTGGTCTACTTTTGTTTCTTCCAAAAGTTCCGATCCTGCCGAATTCTATCAGATCTTTTTCTTGGTCTACTTCTACCTCTATTTTTCTCATTATTTTTTGGACTGTTTCCTTAATTTCTTGTTGGCTCTCATTCTCCTTATCTTCAATTCCTTGAATTACTATGTTATTGCGCCTTATTTCCCCTTCTACGTAGTCTACTCTTTCTTCTTGCTCGGCGATTATTTCTTACAGCTTATGATTTTCCTGTTTCAATTCCATTATAATACATGCATTTCTGTCTATTTTTTCTTCCATATTCCGAAGACTATCTTTTATCTGCGAGAACATTCCTTTAATTTCTTCCATATCGTATTTATCGATGTTCATTTCTTAACGCACCTTAACGAGTTCCGCGTCCCGTCAAGTTTCGTCAGTCACCTACTCAGTTCAGCTTCCAACACTCACCCGGGCTGGCTGAACTCGTCTCGCTGCGTTATAATAAATTAGTTTCCTTTTTGAAGTCAGTCCGGGACTGTATTTTTAAACAAGTACTCGTATTTTGGTGAACGATCTTCGCTTATCGCTTTTGTTTTTTGCTGGTAATTAACACAATTTAGATTTCGAATTTAACAATGTTGGATTGTTTTATGACAGATTTTCCTATTGTCTCAATATTTGGAGAATACTCACCAATTATATGTGATAGTTTACACTTACACAAGATATTTTTGTACTTTTTGTGAATTACAGTTTTTAACTTTAAACACAATTTGATATTATCGCTCCCTCGATTTAACTGTATTCTTTCCACATTAGATGCAGGACCGAACTCCAAACAACTAAATTACCTAATCAAATTTAAATCAGAAAAAATTGGCCCAATTTTTGCTGCCTTATACCAAAAATTGGGCCAAGTCTTATAATTTTTTTTATAGCCCAATGATTTTTTAGATCAGCTTAAAATTAGTTGGAAAATAATTATGTATATATAGAAATTTTATTTGATTAAATTTCAGTCAATAAATTGAGAATTATTTGGAAGAATGTTTCTTTGTAAGTATCAATTGAAAATAGGAAAAGGTGATTAAATTTAATATAAGACATGGTATTGTACGTGATTTCAAAAAATTTTGTGATTTAAATTTGATTAGGTAATTTAATTGTTTATTAAATGGAAATTTTATTCTTTCTCGAGTAACTTGAGACGTGTAAATAGCGCAAAGTTTTACTAACATCCGTAGATGGTAGTTTTGGTAGTATTAATATATACTACTTATTTTACGAAACTTGGCTGGGCATCGAGGACGGAATTCTAAAAAAATGCTTGGCTATGCATCGGGGGTGTACGTTTTTATTTGTACTTCAAATCCCTTGGGATTTTAACTGTCCCTTTAGATCCCTTGGGTCTAACATAGTTTCTAACAACTAAACTGACCACATTAGTCTCAGAATTGCAAAAATTATTTCATTGATAACGTACTATGATGTCTTCCTCCCAAGGGAGGGAAAGTACGACTTTGCTCCCTACAATGAGGCCAGGAAATGGATACTTTGTATAGAGGTAGGCTGACAGAATTATTTTTGGCTAGACCAAGAAGTGTTTATTAAAGCAAATTATTTTTACTTTTTCTAAGTAAATATCTCTTAGTATTGTAAGATTAGCACGTGTTTTATTGATGGCATATTGATGCTAGATGATTAAAGTTCTAACCCTCAGTCGTAATTGTTTCTTCAAGTGAACCGGTTCAAAGTCCAGCTTTCAGTTACTCAGTAGTCCACTGTAGTAACTCTAGTAATATATTATTATTCTTATACTTCTTCTTCCTTGTATGTCTCGTGAGTTTCCTTATTTGAGCTACACATTCTCAAGAATATTTCGCAATTCTTTCTCTCTGGTTAGTAAACGTGTGATTATTTAGTAGCAAATTTTCGCAACAGTAAGGAAACATTGCACAATTAATAATAAGTGTAAATGATGTAATAACTGTGTGTAAATATAGTAATAGTGTCCGAATTAGATATTTTATTTAACTATTATAAACAATGATAATTGGAAATACAGTACACTAAATATTAATGTACGTGCGCATACGAACACACGTCTTTATTCAAAATAAATAGAAAATTGTCCATTCCATGCACCTTCTATTACCTATTTGTTAAAATACGGAAATACTACGTGACTTATATTTGCAAATAAGTAAAATATATAGAAAATAGTTATCCAAACTAACCTAATCATAAAATTACATAATTCAACATAATAGTTACACAGCAGTATTTTAGCCATGCACCTGCTCTGTTTCGACATTCCCAATGCCTATACTAATATTTCACTTTCGCCTGGTCGACCATTAGACAAATTCTGTTTGAAACGTTAAATATTACTTGTGAATATATAGTGTGGAAAACATTCATTTGATAAACTTATTTCAGAAAAATATCAAAATCGCTTGAATAGGATATGAGATAACTTTTGAATTCAATTGTGCACTATTAGATTAGAACTTAATGACGGCTTTGAGCCTGAAAACTCCATTCCTAATAAAATGCCTAAAATATCATTAAAACCTAAAGAAACTTCTATAGAACTTGTACAAAATAAATAAACAGGTTAATTTATCACTAAAATAGATAAATGTGTCACCGAGACGGTTGACGAATACAATAGTATATCATACAACGAAGCACCCTGAATAAATGATTAAATTTTGTGTGCACAATCACTTATTTGTACAATTCCTAAATCTCTCAGTGATATAAAATATAGAGAAGACAATATTCAGTGGGAGCACCAGTGACTCGAATTCAAACATTTAGAATTTTAATCATTTTAGCTAATCAGTATAACTTATTGTTACATCAAATGGATAGCTCAGTGAATTTTCAACAAAAACATATATGGTCGTAATGCACTCCTAATGCACCAATATGCTCCATGAATGATCTACTTTGCACCCCATTTCCGGAGAGACTAAAGCCACAGCTTATATCAAGCTGTGCTAAAGCTATTTGTTTAGGGGGAGGGCAAAAACACGCTAGCACCCTCCCCCCCTCTCTATAGGAATTTTCAAATTTTGTACTTCGCACCGTCAAGCGCTTATAATGCACCAGAATGCTCCACCGAAATAATACTTTGCACCCCTCCCCTCAGTTAGAAGTATCGCAGTATTCAGAGTGAATGATAGTGATGATAATTTTCAAAAAAAAAGTGGTATCGGAATCCACTTCTAATGCACTCATATGCACCACTAACAAAATCAAAATCCCCCATACCCTATAGGTACCTATTTATTATATATCTATATATACTATCCGTTTTGTTAAGCTGGTTTTGTTATAATGAAAATGTTTAATTAATGATTAGAAAAGGCTGAGTAAAAATAAAAACATTAGAATCTGTTTCATTATTTATTCAAAGAGCTATTTTTCTTTGTATAGTCGTGGAGAAAGTATAGTCTCCTACTTGCGTATAATGGCTATTATTCACCCGGATGATTACAAGTCATCATTATACGCTCGTTGAAGAATATACTATTAGTCGACCCTTGATATAGAATATACTATTATCTACGCCTTGCACTGTAAATGTCATACATTATACTGTCAAAAGCACCAGTAAGCAACGAATAACATACGCGAATTGTAATGGTAATGAAAATCGCACACGGCGTGCGTTTTTTATACATAAAGTCGATATAATAGTATATTACGTAACGTGTGTTGTAAGAAGCATTTTACGCACGAACGGAAAAGTTACGCACGAAGCCGCGTAGCGGCGAGTGCGTAATTCCATGAGTGCGTAAAATGCATCACAACACGAGTTACGTACTATACTTTACCTACGACCCACTTGTACTTGTGTTTATAATTTTATTAAGGCATTTAAAGAACAAGTAAAAACGTACATCCTCGATACCCAGCCAAGTTTTATAAAAGTCGCTACTCGATGCCCAGCCAAGCATCTTAGAAGTTCACCCTCGATGCCCAGCCATGTTTCGTAGAAGTCCGTCTTAAGTAGTATTTATTTTTATCAAGAATGTATGTAGAATTACCGGAATTGCATAAAATAGCGTATACACCTCTCGACTAAAGTGACATCAATCCCTTAGGTGGATTACTTCCCGCAGGAAGTAAACACCACCCGCGGGATTAAATGGGCCACTTTAGTCGCTTGGTGTATAATATACTATTGTTTACTAATATGAGATACATTCAGACAACTAAAAGATGCGGATTGAATGAAACGGAACCAATTATCACATAATTCCAAATAACTCTTAGTATTAAATGCAATCTCATATCTAATGAATGTTATCTACCATTTATATATAGAATAAAATTAAACGTCAAATATCTAAGTAATACATTTTAAATAAAATGGCTACGTCTGTTGACAGTTGCTAAGTGGTTGCTATGGAAGCCGTGCGATTTATTTTACAGCCGTGCGTTTTGTTTTACCGTGCGTAATAGACGTCTTACATTGATTGCCGACTGTGTGTTTTTGACTACTTACAGGGGTGGTCGTAGGTAATTTAACCGTTAATTTCCGAATGATTATTGTAATAGGATATTTATTAATACATTACAATAATCAAATACATTAATTTATTATAGATTTATTAAAAAGATTGATAATAATAATGCTTATTTAGTCAATTTACGCAACACACATTACGTTATATAATTTGAGCTCGAATTTGAGTATTGTAAGTTTAGTACAAATGTCAGTCAGTTGATAATTAAATAATAGTACTGTTCTAATGTTATAAATAATAATTTTTAATTGCACAAATGTGTGTAATGTTTGTTTGCCTATGTAAATATTTAAATAATATGAATTTAGTTTTCAATAAATAATGGACAATTATTGCTATTTAATAATCAACGTTCCCTTTTAAACATATTTTAGTGGTTGGAATTAATAAATAATAGAGTACAAACAAATCGATTTAGTGAACATATTATTATATACTAGATATAACACTTTTAAACTTGTCAATAGATAATATGAAATTAACTAAAACCGTCAATTTATATTTGAATGTCAGTGTTTAAAATTTATATTTAGAAAAATATGTTATTTTCGTTGAGGCGTAGATAAAGTTTAGTACTTAACACGAGTTGTAAGTAGCATATTACGTACGAATGGAATAATTACGCATTAAGCCGCGAAGCCACGAGTACGTAATATACTTACAAGTTATAAACCTCGATTTCATAGAAAACAGCCGACGTTGCTGAATCTAAGAAGCGTTCCCCCACTTCGGACAGCGGCAACAAAACCAGTTGCGAGCCGGCATTTTCATCTTTATAACTTATACCTTTCAACTATAACATTTAATTGTTTGTTAAGTTAATAAAGTTCCATTTTCTTAAATTGTTCGATTATTTTTAAAAACGTATTTTACGCGAGTGAACATAAAATTGGCGCAGTCAGTAGGATTGTCAAACGGAACGACAACAAAAATAGTGTCAAACCGGTCTATATCAATAGTTTATTGACAATTCACGATCGCGTAAAATCGTCGAAAATATCGGTAATTTGGAAAGTATTCATCCAGGTGAAGGATCCACATCGCCGAAGTTTGGAGACCCTGGAAAAAGCCAACATTGCAGAATCCGGTTAGTTTTAAGGAGATCAGCCAAATTTAGAGGAAGAAACCGCATCGTTCAACCTCCTTTGGTACGAAGTAGATAGATGAAGCCAACCCATTTACTTTGGTAAGCGAATTTTGTTCTCCATATTTTTATGTGGATTTATGAGTGATTTTTCTACATTTTTATACGTTTGAATATTTTATGTCAGACATTGAAGACCTTATCATTTTATGTCAATCATTGAATTTAGAAGATAGTTGTAATTCAGATATATTAATAAATATTGAGAATTTGCCTCCAGTTGAGGATAGTTCAGGTTCCGAAAATTCAATTTCAGAAATGGCTACAGCAAATGTAAATTATTCACTTTTAAAATTATATGTAGATACTATACCACAATTTGATGGTAATGCACACACATTAGGAGTATTTTTAGATGCTTGTGAAAGTTTGATAAGTCAATTTGCAGATACTACAAATGTAAGTGCTCAAATTAATTCATATATTTTACGGGCAATAACAGGTAAATTAACAGGTAGAGCCTTAAGTTTAATAGGATCCCGTTCAGAATTAACTATATGGGATGATATTAAAAAATTATTACAATTAACTTTTGAAGATCAAAGAAATCTTGATTGTCTCGTTCAAGACTTAATTGCTTTACATCCATTCAAAAATGAAACACCATATAATTTTGGCATGCGTTGCCAAGATTGTAGAAGTTTAATAGCGTCAAAAATAAATGCATCAAATCTACCACCTCAAGAAAAATGTATTAGACTAGAGAGCTATGATGAGTTAGCATTAAAAACATTTATTAGTGGGCTCACGGGCCAGTTACAAAATAATATTCGATTAAGAAATCCAGACAGTCTAGAAAAGGCAATGTCTTTAGTAGTCGAAGAAGAAAATTTCTTATACAGTACGCGTAAAACTAATTATTTAAATTCACAAAATTTTAGACCAGTTCAGAGAATGGCACCATCAAATCCCCGGATATATAATTTGTCAACTTCAAGACCATCTCAATCTTTTAATAGACAATATTCTCCCAATTTTAACAGAAACTTGATTAACTATAATTCAAATCAAAATAATAATAATTTTCGCCATCCTAATAATAACAACCATCCAAATAATTCTAATTATAATCAAAGATCTTTCTATGTTCCTCAAAATCAATCACCTCAAAATAATCATTTTCAAAATAGCAATTCATATGCAAATAATTTCGCTAGAAATACCCAAATATCTAGAAATACAAATTATCATAATAGAAATAGGAATTATCCAGAGCCAATGGATACGTCATCTGGTAATACACGTATAAAAAATCATCATTTTTGTGAATATTCTAATAAATTTCCATATCCTGAAAATTTTAGTTCTTCAAATTATGAATTCGCTGAAAATAATAACTGTTGCAATTCTCATACTCCTATTTGCCAAGAAACATATGATAACCATAATCCTTATCAAGACATAACATAATTAATATAAACTTACTAAAATCCAATCTTCCTTATATGTTTATTCCCGAAATAAAAGCTAATTTTTTAATAGATACCGGTAGTAGTAGAAGTTAAATTGATCCTAACTTAGCTTATAGATTTTTTAGAAATTATATTTTATACGCAGATTTTAGCATTCAAACAGCTCATAGTATCAGTTTTCATAATGAAGTCATTGAAATTCCACTTTTCAATATTTTTAAAGTTAAAGAAAAGCACAAATTTCATCTTTTCAAATTTGGTATGAAATATAACGGACTTACAGGTATTGACTTACTTAAACAACTATGTGCAAAAATTGATTTATGTAAAAAATTGATTATTACACCTAAGACTCTAATTCCAATGAACTTTGATAGTGAAGAAAATAGCAATACAAAGAAATTGATAAAAATGGATTTATCAAATTAATATACCAGAAAGAACCGCTAAAATTGTCAAATTACCAGTAAATATAGAGAATGGTTTAGGATTCATGAAATATATAAAATTTGATACACAATTAGAATGTCCTCAAGCTCTTGTAAATATAGAAAATTAGTTTGCATATACATCTATTACAAATTCCAGCTGTGAACCGAAAGTAATTATGGTTATACTCCGTTTTTAAAAGGCATGGAGTAATAAATCACTCATTTTGGCCGGAACCATAGGCGTACCACATTTAGTCATTTAAAAAAAGTTAAGGCTTCTAAAATTATCTCATTTCCGAAAATAACCGTTTTGTAATATTATTTAAAATGAAATTTCAAATTATCAATAATATAATAAACTGTGGATTATATCACTGGCATCAATTTTCCAGAAAATTTATTATTATGTATAAAAGGGCGTAGACGAGTCCCTCCACTAAGCTCCAGGTAGTTATAATCCTACATACAATAAATAATAAAATAATAGTTAATAACAATTTTATACAAATAAATATATATATATATAATATAATATATATATATATATATATATATATATATATATATATATATATTATATATATATATCCAAACCAACCTCATTTGCCGATTATTTCACCCAATTAGCAGGTAATTGAAGAAACTTGACAAACAGGTAGCTCAAAAATGGTTTTATTATTGTGAAATATAGTCTTTTCAGTTCTAAGAAAATGCCCCCATAATACAATGTACTTACTAGAACTTTTCAACTATAAAAGTAGCGGAAAGGTTGAATATTTTCAATTTACAGTTCATCTGTTCTGGAGAAACTGCTGTGTTGATTGATTTCCCCATTATTACTGTTATTTGTTATTATTTTTTACCGTTATTGTTAACTGGTGTTTATTTTTGTTCATCTATACAAGTTCTCTTCTCATCACACGAGACAAACACCTAACTACACCTTCCAACTATATAGTGTTCCAACCAAATTCGACCAGATATGGAGGATTTATCACCATCTAAGCGACCTAAAGTTGGCCCATTGTCGCTGAACGAAAAAAATCTGATATTAAATTGCTAATCCTCGTTGAAGAACGAAGAAATTAGAAGAAAAATCATGAATTTGACAGGAAGTGTTGATGAAACTGTGGAGATTACTGCAACAATGATGGCTGTTTCAAAAACAACAATTTATAATTTAATGAAGGAGAAAAAAATGGAAACATCACAGCCCCAGCAAAGTCCCCAGGCCGACCCAAACTTGAAATGGATGATGACTTGAAGAATGGAATAAGGCGTAAGGTGCATGCTTTTTTCTTTAGAAAAGAGATCCCAACTCTCTCCAAAATTATGGCTTCGGTTCAAGAAGATTCAGATTTTCCGAAAATGTCTCGAAGCACATTATGGAAAATTTTGAAGGAACTTGGATTTGAATATAAAAAAAATTATCGGAACGCAATGTTGATTGATAGAGACGACATTGTCATTTGGAGGAGGAGTTATTTGCGCAATATTCGGAAAGCAAGACTAGATCAAAAACGAATTTATTATTTGGATGAGACTTGGTTAAATGAAGGTCATACTGTTTCAATGTTTTGGCAAGACACGAATGTCAAAAGTCGGAGGCAGGCAGCTCTTGAAGGGTGGTCAACAGGCCTCAATCCACCAGCAGGAAAATGACGTCGACTCATCATTACTCATATCGGAAGTGCCGAAGGTTTTGATAAAGGTGGATTGTTGTGCTTTGAGTCGAAGCAAACCGGAGATTATCATGAAGATATGAATGCAGACGTTTTCGAAGAATATTTCTCACAAATGTTAGATCTAATTCCAACGGGCTCAGTCATTGTTATGGATAAAGCAAGTTATCACTCCAGGTTAGTGGAGAAATTACCTTCAACTGCATGGCGTAAACAAGATATCCACGATTGGCTAACCTCGAAAAATATTGAATGCCCAGATAACCCGCTGAAAAATGAGCTCTTGCAACTGGCCAATTCACATAAACACAAATATAGTAGATACGTTGTAGATCAAATGGCATCAGCGCGTGGTATGCCGGTGCTGAGGCTTCTTCCTTATCACTGTCAACTCAATCCCATATAATTAATATGGGCCCAAGTGAAAGGGGAAGTTTCAAGAAAGAATAAGACATTCAAAATGAGTGACGTAAAAGTTTTATTCGAAGATGCGTTAGGTAACGTAACCAAAGAAAACTGGATTGAACACGTGATACAAGAAGAACTAAATATGTGGGAAATGGATCATATGAGTGAACACATGATTGAACTTATAGACTAGTTTTTGTGTTAGTTATTACTATTATTTGTTAGACTTTTTTTTATAAATATCACATTAATTCGTACTTTATTCCTGCATTTTTCTTTTTTCCTCTCTTATTGTAAACGGTATATTAGTAGTAAAGTTGATACATACTGCAAAAAAATTTGCTATTTTTTATATATTATTTTATGTTTATTGTTTATTCATAGGAACACAAAAAATGTGTTTTTATTGAATCGATATTGTGAACTGTTTTGAATAGATTTCGTAATTATAATTTCATAGTACCTTCATATTCATATACCAAGTTTGTTTTGTCCTGATTGCACGCCTCTGAGGATTGAATTGTTTATTTGTTCATTCAAATACAATAGAGCGACCCTTTCAATACAATAGGCGACCCAACCGAATACAGAGTTACGGGGTGTCTACCTGAAATTCGTAACAAATGAGAAATTTTAGTACTAAATTAGATAAACTTCGGAGATATTTTATTATACACCCTGTATCGGTTTTGCATACCTAATGAGCTTTTATTACTCCATGCCTTTTAAAAACGGACTATACCAGTCCATTTATTATTGACAAATTAGATCTTACAGAAATAAATTTAGTAGACACATTAGAAGAATCAAATGAAATGTTTACAGATAGCCACGATAAATTATTAAAAGATAATTTGAAACAAATTCGATTGAATCACTGTAACTCGGAAGAAAGACAACATATACAGGATCTATGTTATGAATACAGAGATATATTTTATTGTGACCAAATTCCTCTTTCATTTACAAATACCGTTAAACATAAAATTAAACTAAAAGATGATACTCCTGTTTACACTAAAACATACAGATATCCCGAAGTTTACAAAAAAGAAGTTAAATCTCAAATCGACAATATGTTATCACAAGGTATTATTAGACACTCCTCATCCCCGTATAATAGTCCAATTTGGATTGTAGAGAAGCGTAAAGACGCATCAAATAAGAAAAAATATCGATTGGTTATAGACTATCGAAAGTTGAATGAAAAGACAGTCGATGACAAATATCCACTACCTTTAATTAGTACAATTCTTGACAAATTAGGAAGTAGTCAATATTTTACTACCCTTGATTTAGCTAACGGTTTTTATCAAATACAAATGGATGAAAATGATATCCATAAAACAGTGTTTTCCACCAAAAATGGACATTACGAATTTGTTCGAATGCCCATGGGAATGAAAAATTCACCGAGTACTTTTCAGAGAGTCATGGATAATATACTTAGAGGTTTACAAAATGAAACTTGTTTAGTTTATCTCGATGATGTTATTATATATAGTACGTCTCTTCAAGAACATATTACTCGACTTAGGCAAATTTTTGACAGACTCAGAGAATTCAATTATTTAGGACATGTAATAACCCCATATGGAGTCAAACCAAATCCCGATAAAATTTTAGCTGTAAAAAATTTACCAATACCTAATTCCACAAAAGACATTAAAACCTTTCTTGGTTTAATTGGATATTACCGTAAATTCATTAAAGATTCTGCAAAAATCACAAAATGTTTAAAAAAAGGTTCTAAAATTATTCATGATCAAGAATTTTTTAATGCTTTCAAAACTTGTAAAGATTTATTAACTAATGCACCTATTCTTCAGTACCCAGATTTTAATGAAAAATTTATATTAACGACAGACGCCTCAAATATGGCTTTAGGCGCTATTTTATCTCAAGGACCTATTAGTTCAGACAAACCTATTGCTTATGCTTCGCGTACCTTAAATGATTCAGAGCAAAATATAGCACGATAGAAAAGGAACTATTAGCAATAGTATGGGCATGTAAGTAAGTACTTAGTAATGCAGATTAAAAGTTACTCTAAAATGAATAAAATAATATTTATATTAGAAATACCAGTTGTAGAGATCAAGAATTACGATTTATATCAACTTTTTCCTTTACCCACTCCAAAAGACAGTATTTTTCATATAATTATACCTAATTCCTTATCCTCAATGAGCAAAATTTCATGCCTTTCGACGACGATTGTCAAGAAATTACCGATCAAGAATTCATCTGCCATGAGTCGACACCAATATCTATTCAAGAGGAAGAAGCCCCTTGTGAAGTGCAAATGTTAAAATTTTCCAAAAATTTCAGTAACTGTCATGTTATTCCAGTTAGTATCAGAGAAGTCAGCTTTCAAAAACTTCAATCAAATAAATGGGCTGTCGTTTCTCCTCAGACTACAGTGGCTGAACAAGTGTGCGGTAGTGATAAAGTACCATTAAAAGGAACATTTATTGTAGAGTTTGAAAAAAACTGTATAGTTAAGATAGACAACATAGTTCTCCGTAGCAATAGACTCAATAAACGTGAATTAAAATTAATCGAACTTCCAAAACTTACACTTAAAAATGTTGTGAATAAAAAATCAGTGAAATTTGACTCTCTTCAGTTAGAAAATGTTAATTTGGATAGACTTAATAATTTAAAAGACTCTTTAGATATTCAAAATGAAAATTTAAACGAAACTCTTCAAAATTCAGTACACTTTAATAATATTAGTGTATGGACAATATTTTTATAAGTATTAATTGTTTTTATTGGACTTTATTTTATTTACTACTACTACTCTAGATATTATAATAGGAAAACTAGAGAACCAGCTACAAGGGATGAAGAAGAAGTACCGAATCCGCCTGTTAAACCCCGAATTCTCCTATGAGAGTGGAGGAGTTATAAACCTCGATTTCTTAGAAAGACCCGACGTTGCTGAATCTAAGAAGCGTTCCCCCACTTCGGACAGCGGCAACAAAACCAGTTGCGAGCCGGAATTTTCATCTTTATAACTTATACCTTTCAACTATAACATTTAATTGTTTGTTAAGTTAATAAAGTTCCATTTTCTTAAACTGTTCGATTATTTTTAAAAACGTATTTTACGCGAGTGAACATAAAATTTACATCTCTTGTTATACGTAATATACTATTAAAGTACATGTACTGCTCTGAAGGTAGGGACCACATTTTCACCTTGAGAATGTCAAGTTATAATTTAAATAAGTCGTGTTTATGAATTTTCTATAAGTATGTACAGTAACCGAAATAATCAATTTATTTCAATTGCCACATTCACAGTTAAAATTTACGCTTAATTTTTTGCTCACTTTCTCAATATTAAGATGTAAAAAGAAAGTATGAAATTTCTGAAATGAAATAATTTTAATTTTGTACATAAATATTTTTGAACAACCGAAAAACTGAATAATCTACAATGTATTTTTGACTATTATGATACACCCTGTACCCTGTATAAAACTGTTATGTATAAATCCCAATTACCTTCAGATACCTATTTATATGTCGAGTTGACTCTTTTATATGAAAGTAATGGAATTCGATTTTGTTTTTATTAATGTATGTTTTTGTTTTTGAGTACAAATCACTATTTTAGCTATAATTTATTGATGATTGAAGTTAAAAATAGTTTGGAGGTCGTCACATGAATTGAAGAACTAGCGATATAAGCTTAAAATTTTGTTACTGTAAGCCCGGCTAGCTCAGTCGGTAGAGCATGAGACTCTTAATCTCAGGGTCGTGGGTTCGAGCCCCACGTTGGGCGAATTTTTTTAATTCATTTCACAATCCAAATCGTAATAATCTGAATTTAAAACAGGTATCCCACGATCGTCTTTGTAACCATATTTTAGTTTTGTTACTTTTAATTTTATTTAAACTCAAATTTCGTACAAAATATATTAACCTCGTCACCTTAAGAATTAGTTATTTAGGAATAAAGAAATACGTTAATAAGGAAATAGTCCTATCTCAAACTAACCAACCTCAACTTAGTCAATCGAGCTAAATGCATTTGTTTTACATTCTAAATAGATCCAAAACCACGAAGAACGTTCCAAGCAAGCCGAAAATTTAAACCTTTCGTACCCAGTTTTTTATGGAAGTTAACTAACTACATTTTTTGTAAATAAAGGGCGGGATATACACTACTCTCCAAAATTAACGCACCACCTTAAATGTATCATAAGTTTGAAGCTATTTTTCTTTTGAACCGTTCATTACATTTCGATGATCTTTTTTTCACATCATAAGTCTATTTCTAAGGAGCTACTGCACTTATGGTTTCTGAGAAAAGTCAACGTTTTACCCATATACGGGGTGTAAAAATCCAAAAAAATTATATCTAGCTTCTCGGACCTCCAACGGAATGATTGATAAGGCAAACCGTACTCTTGATCTTGTATTTCATTGGATGACTCAACACCATCTAGAGATTGCTCCTGAAAAGACCGAAGCTATTCTTCTTAGCTACAAAAGAAAGACCGATGCGATAAGATTTAAAATGCAAAGCCAAGAAATAAAACCCTAGGGATCAGTTAGATATTTGGGATTCCACCTAGACCGAAGGCTAAATATGACAAACCACATCCGAGAAACCTATCCGAAGGTTGAGAAAACAATAAAAGCTCTTAATTGTCGTTTACCAAATATAGGAGGACCATCAGCACCGAAGCGGCGAATGATGGCGATGGTGTCTCAAAGTGTAATCTTATACGGCGCGCCAGTTTGGGCCCTCAAGACATATTTAGAAGTGAACAATATAAGACTTATGAAGACACAGCGAAGCATTGCCCTTAGAGTCTGTTCTGCTTACTGCACCGTTTCAGGTGCATCTGCAATGATTATTGCTGGTCTCATTCCGCTGCACCTTTTGGCGGAAGTGGGGAGGAGAATATTCCACATGGCTGGTGCAGCTTCTGCTGCCCAAAAACAGATGGAGAGGAATAGGACTCTGCAGCAATAGCAGGAAGAGTGGCAGAGCGGCCCAGAAACTTGGACCAGACGCATTATCCGGAATATCCGACTTTGACACAATAGGAAATGGGGGACAGTATCCTACCATCTTACTCAGTTCCTCTCAGGCCACAGCACTTTCGGTACTTTCACTTTTAAAATTAAAAGAGAGAGAGATGAAAGTTGCATATGCTGCGGGTAGATGACCCAAATCACACTGTCTTCGAATGCCCACAATGGGCGAGAAGCACCAAGAACTCTGCTCAAATTTAGGGGAAATAAGTACACACAACGTCATTGATAAGATGCTTAAATGTGAAAATGGGTGGAATAAGGTAACAGATTTTATAACTTATGTGATAAGCACAAAAGAAAAAGTTGAGTTACGAGCCCAGAGAGATGTCCTAACGGCGCACGGTGTGAAAAAAAGAATTTTCTTGTTCGTAAACCTAATATCTCACGTTTGAGTGGACCGAATTGGATGAAATTTTGTTTACGTATAGTTCAAGTTATATGGAATAAGGGAAAATTATTAAAGAGGGCCAAATTAGTTTTCCAAGGCGCCAAAATTCAAGGAAAACAGACCCCATTTGCAATTTTAGCTACAAATTCGATGCCATTTTTATTATTCATGATATATTTTGGAAAAAGCTATGTTACTTATACATTTTAGCCTACTGAACTTGAGTATTTAATACCAAACAATTTATGAAATTTATAATGCTTTCTATCAAAATAAATAGTAAGTAATTATATACGCGTCTTTTTACCAAGAAATGCACGATGTTCTATGTTTAAGTGAACTTTCCTGAAAGAAGGAATTTCGCTGACAACTTTATTCGTTGAATTCAAGTTAAGTAGGCTAAAATGTATGAGTAACATAGTTTTTTTCCAAAATATATCATGAATAATAAAAATGGCATCGAATTAGTAGCTAAAATTGCAAATGGGGCCTATTTTCCTTGAATTTTGGGGCATTGGAAAACTATTTTGGGCCTTTTCAATAATTTTCCCTTATTCCATATAACTTGAACTATACGTGAACAAAATTTCATCCAATTCGGTCCACTCAAACGTCAGATATTAGGTTTACGAACAAGAAAATAATTTTTTTTACACCGTGCGGCGGGTCCAATAAGGAAAGTGGAAGTTCTTAAAAGAGGAAAGGGTTTTAGTGGGTAGGGGGTCACCCCATTCCCACACTCCCCCAAGCGCCGAAATAGCATACCTGGGGGGTCTGCTAGCAGATTTCCTAAACCTCTTTATATAAAAAAAAGGGTGTAAAAATAAAGTTTTCTCATCTTATTTTGCAACATCATTCATTGCTTCATTTTTTCTCAACAATATTAAAAAATCATCTCGATATCTTAGTCCAGGAGGAATCGGTGCATAAGTACCGAAAACTTCCACCTCAATTTTTTTATGCGATCCTCTTTAAATAGCCCTACTGATGATATAAATGCATGTTGCCATGGGGCAACGCCGTGCCATATTGTTTAAACCGAAATTGTTGAAAACATTGGAAGGAATTGTTATTTTTCAACCGGACAATTTTTTTATATTCTTTATTGAAATACAAATAAAAAAGGTCCTAATACTTTTCGCGATGAAGTTAATATTTTTAGAGATATCAATTTTTAAAGGTTCGAAAAATCTCAAATTTCGGTATTTTTGACCCATGAAAAATATATGAAAAACAAATATAAATAATGTTACGAAACAGCACACTGGTATAGTCCCTAAAACCGACTCTGTCTAAGCCAGGTATAAAAGTTAAAAGTATGGCGGATACGCACTTTTTTATATAACTGTTTACGACTTCACGACTATCTTATGAAAACATTGTTTTTGTGCTGCCCAGAATTCTCTAGTATGAAAGGCATTAATATAAATAAGGACTGATCAGCGGAGGAGTTTAGTTGATAAAGTGATCTCGAGAAATAAACAGAAATACACCGAACAGTAAAGTGCTAATAATACGTATAATTAAGTTTGTGTACATATAAATTAGATCTAAGTGATTAGTTGAGTATATATAAATTAAGTGTTAGTGATTAGTTTAGTGTTTAAAAAAATTAGTAAGTAGCCATACCGAGTTTTTAAAAATTTATCCCACCCGTTTATTGTTTAAATAAATAACAAAAAAAACATTACATTGGTGTCAGAAGTGGGATAATATAAATAAATTGCTACATCAAAATGGCCAAGATACTGAGTGATCTGAAAGTGGCGGAATTAAGAGCAGAATTGGAAGATCGTCCGGTAAGAAAAGTGGATTAGTAGAAAGACTTAAAGTGGCACTGGAAAATGACGGCTTTGATCCAGAAAACGTTTTATTTACTGACGAGGCTTCCACCTTAATCTCGTCTATTTCTGCTAATATTTCTGCTAACATGAACGAGAAGATTTCCGCCATGGAAGAGAACATGAACGAGAAGATTTCTGCCATGGAAGAGAACATGGACGAAAAGATTTCTGCTATGAAGAACGACATTTCTGATAATATTTCTGCTAACATGGACGAGAATATTTCTGCCATGGAAGAGAACATGGACGAGAAGATTTCTACTATGAAGAATGATATTTCGGCTAACATGGACGAGAATAGTTCTACTTTGAAGAACGATATATCTGCCGATATCTTATTAATGAAAAACGACATTGCCGCTGACATTGAAAATGAAATTTCGTCTCTAAAATCTGAAATCGAGGATAAGATGTCAACAATGGACAAGAAAATCGAGAATAAAATGTCAACGATGGACGAGAAAATCGAGAATAAGATTACAACGATAGACGAGAAAATCAAGGAGTTAGAAGAAAAGATTGCCGATTCAAGAACGCGAGGCACGCCAGAGGAGGAAAAAAAGACCGAGCAAACGAAACCTTGCAAGCCAGAAACACTACCTAAGTTTGAAGACATTGGCAGTTTTACCCGAGTCAAGGCCCCAACGTTCGATGGAAAAATGTCGTTGACCAATTATGTGAAACAATTTGAAGCAGCCGCTAGAGTGAATAATTGGTCCAATAGAGAAAAGGCAGTGAAATTAACCATCGCGCTTCGCGGAGATGCCTTAGATGTACTTCAGACGATACCTTTGGAAGAAACGGATGACTTCGAGCAGCTGAAGAAGAGGTTGGACATGCGATATGGTCATGAACATTTAGAACATTTGTACCAATCTCAGCTGAAGAACCGAAGGCAGAAACGTGATGAATCCCTTCAAGAATATGAGGTGGACATTGCCCGACTAGTTCGATTTGCTTATCCGTCAGCACCAGAGAATATGAGGGAAAGTCTGGGCATCCAGGCCTTTATTGATGGCTTACGTGACCCTGATATGCAGAGGACGCTTCGCTTAGCCCATCCGAAAACATTAGTCGACACATTGACAGCTGCCCTTGAATATGAAGCAGCAACGAGGGCTTCAGGATATAACAAAATCAGGACCATCCAAGAAGAAGGTGACGAAGACAGATTTGACCAGTTCGTCAGTTTAATGAAAAATATGATGGACAAGAAGCCGAGAAAGATCAGATGCTGGAATTGTGGCGAGCTAAGGCATGTACGTAGTTCATGTAAGCGCCCCAAGACTCCTGCAAACCAAGAACCCCAGTCACAGGAAAACTAGAACGGGTCGGCTACGAGGGGGCAGCACCGACCCATGATCGTTCCAAAGACCCTCTCATACTGATAGCTTCTCTCAGATGTCGCAACGACAGTGTATATGTGGATGGCGAAGTAAATGGCAAGAAATATGCTCTGCTGGTTGACACTGGAGCAACTAGAACCATTATACGACCAGAACTAATAAACTCCAAGAAGAAGCTTTTACCAACGATACTGCGACTGCGGACCGCCACAGTTGAGAGTGCCAACGTTTACGGTGAGACACAAATCCAATTTGGAATTGGCGCATAAAAGTTCACGCATACGGTAATCGTAGCTGACATTGAAGAAGACGTGATTCTGGGAATGGACGTAATGAATGTACATGGTTTCCAATTAGACTTCAGAAACAGAACCATTAAAGTGGGTTCCGAGGAGGTATTCCTGCATCCATGTGAAGGCAGCGCAGTGTTGGCAGCTGTACAGGAAGATACCGTTCTACCTGCACGAAGCGAAACCATGATAGTAGCACGGCTACAGGGAATCGTGGAGGAAGGTACACCGGTTATGATGGAGCCAAGGAACCACGACGAAGAAGTTGGCGAAGGAGTACTAATTGGAAAAGGATTGGTTACATCGGCGAAAGAGATCCCAGTACGTGTGATAAACGTGAATGACTACCCAATTACCATCAAAAAGGAAACTAAGATTGGATCCTGCGTACCAGTGACGTCTATAGTTCGTCAAACAACGACCACTGACAATTCCAATGCCAGATTCGAACAAATGTTATCAGTAGCTGGTCAATCTTTGGATCGAGCTGAAAAAAAGAGAATGAGAAAATTTTTCTTGCAGTATCGTGACTCATTCGTGCCAAAAGGAGGAAAGACTGGCAGAACATCTGCCGTCAAACACAAAATCGATACTGGTAATGCTAAGCCAATTAGACAATCAGCTCGAAGACTTCCACGAGCGAAGAGAGAGGAAGCTGAAAGAATAATTCGAGAGATGGCAGAAGAAAAAGTAATAGAACCATCTACTAGTCCATGGGTGTCTCCAGTAGTGCTCGTCAAGAAAAAGGATGGAACTACGAGATTCTGCGTGGATTATCGCCAGCTTAACAACGTGACGAAGAAAGACAGCTATCCTCTGCCTCGAATTGACGATACGCTAGATACTTTGGCCGGCAGCAAACTGTTTTCCACCTTGGACCTGAAGTCTGGTTATTGGCAAGTGGAAATGGACCCAGAAGACAAAGAGAAGACTGCTTTTACCACCGGATCTGGATTATGGCAATTCAACGTCATGCCATTCGGGCTCTGTAATGCGCCTGCGACATTTGAAACACTCATGGAAAATGTCTTGAGAGGGTTGTCTTGGAAGACATGCCTGGTCTATTTGGACGACATCGTAGTACTGGGGAAGACATTTGAGGAACATCTGAAGAATTTGGAAGACTTATTCAAACGACTCCAAGCTGCCCAGCTTATGTTAAACCCGAAGAAATGTCAGCTGTTCCAAAACCGAGTCAACTATCTAGGTCATATAGTGAGCAATGAAGGAGTGGCGGTGGATCCAGAGAAAATTGCTTCCATTCAGCAATGGCCGTAACCAACTGACAAACATCAAATCAGGAGTTTCCTTGGACTTTGCACATATTATAGAAGATTTATCAGGAAGTTTGGAGACATTGCTAAGCCTCTAACTTGACTTACAGAAGAAGCAAGAGCTTTCCAATGGGACGAAGATTGTCAAACGGCTTTTGATACCTTGAAGAGGCATTTAACCACGGCGCCGATATTAGGATACCCTTTACCGGAGGGAGACTTTATTCTGGACGCTGACGCAAGCAACGTATGAATTGGTGGAGTGCTCTCACAGATCCAAGGAGGGTAAGAAAGAGTGCTGGGATATGTTAGTAAAGTCCTCTCCAAACCAGAACGAAACTACTGCGTCACAAGAAGAGAACTTTTAGCGGTAGTGAAGTCCGTGGAGCACTTTTACCAGTATCTCTATGGTAGGAAGTTTTTAATCCGGACTGATCATGCAGCACTCAAGTGGTTGTTGCAGTTCAAGAATCCCGAGGGCCAGATCGCTATATGGATCGAACGACTTCAAGAGTATGATTTCAACATCGAACATCGAGCTGGTGTAAGTCACCGAAATGCCAGCTCCCTGTCCAGACGGCCATGTCCAACAGACTGCTTCCACTACAACAAGGTGGAATCTAGGGAAGCTGCAGTTTCAAGAACTACTGTAGTCAACGAGGAATGGTCACCCACCAGGATCAGAGAAGATCAGGAGAATGATCCTCACCTGAAGATGATCCGGCAATGGAAGAAAGAAAACCGGCGACCTACCTGGCAAGAAGTGTCAGGATTTTCACCGAAACTCAAGGCGTATTGGACTCAGTGGGACTCCCTTGTCCTGGAAGAAGGGCTGTTGAAAAGAGTCTTTGAAAACGATGATGAATCTGAGATGAGGAGACAGCTAGTTATCCCGAGAACAAGAGTAGCTGAGGTACTAACGAGAACAAGAGTAGCTGAGGTACTAAAGAAGTTACACGACAGTCCATCGGGAGGTCATCTGGGAGTGAAGAAAACCCTTCAGCGAGTTCGTGAAAGGTTTTATTGGATGAACAGCTCCGACGATGTGAAGGACTGGTGTAAGAAATGTACGACTTGTGCTACGAGTAATGGACCACATCGCTAGAGAAAGGCACCCATGAAACAGTACAATGTTGGAAGCCCTTTCGAACGGATTGGTTTAGATATCGCTGGGCCATTTCCAATGACAGAAAATGGTGGCAAATACATACTGGTTGTAATGGATTATTCCACAAAGTGGGTGGAAATTTACGCTATCCCGAATCAAGAGGCCACAACTGTCGCAGATGTATTGGTGAAAGAATTTATCAGCCGATATGGAGTGCCCTTGGAAGTCCACAGTGACCAGGGAAGGAATTTTGAAAGTCATCTATTCCAGGAGATTTGCGAGAAGCTGGGAATGAAGAAGACCAGAACAACAGCATTACATCCACAGTCAGATGGAATGGTCGAGAGAATGAACAGGACTATTGGAAAATACCTGTCCAAAGTATTATCCAGCCATCAGAGAGATTGGGACCAGTATCTCTCCCTATTCGCATTGGCTTATCGATCTGCCGTCAATGAGTCCACGGATGAAACACCTGCGAAAATCCCGTTTGGGCGTGAAATGAGGCTTCCTTGTGACCTGGAATTTGGCTGTCCGCCTGGAGAAGATCTAGCAGGCGGAGACTACGTAATCCAATTGAGAAGAAGGCTGGACGATATTCATGAATTAGTTCGAACCAATCTTTAAGTTGCCAGCGACAGAATGAAAAGTCGGTACGACACACAGGCCACAGAAGGCGGTTTTAAAGAAGGGGACAAAGTATGGTTACACAACCCGGCGAGGAGAAAAGGATTTTCTCCAAAATTACAAAAATCCTGGGAAGGTCCATACTTAATCAAGAAAAGGATCAATGATTTATATATCGCATAAGCAAGATCCCCAACGGAAAACAAAAAGTAGTTCATCAAAACCAACTAGAGCCATTCGAAGGAGACCATGACCTGGGGGAAGGTGTAAACCTTATTCGAGATGTGTCCGACCCTACCTTCGAGGAATTTATCGGCACGTATGGAGGTATCGGGAAAGCTAGATATGGAGTCACTTCGGAACAACAACAAGATCATTTCACTCTCCCGGAAGATTATTCACTGGCATATAACATCCCCGCCCGTATCAAGAACGCACGAGGGTTGGCAACCGTGTTTCGAAAGAAGTTCGGGCAATTAGAAAAACTTGAAGACCTGATTCCAGCCCCTGGCAAGACACTGAAACTGAAACATAATTCGCGGTACGTCTTCTACGTGGTAACTAAAAATGAATTCCAAGATCGATCTACCTACCGCGATGAGTGGGAAGCACTTCGAAACCTCCGAGACCATGTGTTGGAATCCAACGTGAAGAAACTGGCTATGCCTAAGATAGCGAGTAACCAGTTGGATTGGCGAATCATCAGGAACATGGTAGAGATTATCTTCCAAGATACCGGTGTCCAGATATTAATTTGCAGCTACAACCCCCGTTATCAGTATCCGATGAAGACGGTGCCCTGCTATTTCCATAAGATCGGAAAGTGTAGAAATGGGGCCAGTTGCCGATTCAAACATCCAGTCTCGGCTACACAAAAGTTCCAGGACGAACTTCCATTTAAGGAGGGGGTAATGTTACGAAACAGCACACTGGTATAGTCCCTAAAACCGACTCTGTCTAAGCCAGGTATAAAAGTTAAAATTATGGCGGATACACACTTTTTTTATATAACTGTTTACGACTTCACGACTATCTTATGTAAACATTGTTTTTGTGACCAGAGTTATCTAGAAAAGGTCAGAGCCAATTGTTTTTGTGCAGTTCAGAATTCTTTAGTAAGGAAGGCATTAATATAAATAAGGACCGATCAGCGGAGGAGTTTAGTTGATAAAGTGATCTCGAGAAATAAACAGAAATACACCGAACAGTAAAGTGCTAATATAATTAAGTTTGTGTCCATATAAATTAGATTTGAGTGATTAGTTGAGTACATATAAATTAAGTGTTAGTGATTAGTTTAGTGCTTAAATAAATTAGTAAGTAGCCATACCGAGTGTTTAAAAATGTATCCCACCCGTTTATTGCTTAAATAAATAACAAAAAAACATTACAATAATTATTTTTTTTTATTTCTTTATACAATAGTTAATAATATTCCTAAAATATATACAGGATGTCAGTTTGAAAACGAACGGCATTTAATATTGACTAAACTAATGACAGTATCCAATTTTGGCGAAGCACGTCAATTTTCATATCAAGGGGGACAACCGTTGAGGCGTTTGTTGTTGTATTACTTTCAACACCCTGACCCCCAGGGCACCTACCCCTAAAATTTTATATGGCAACCCCTATTTCTTTTGCCATTTTTGAGTTCCTTATGTAAATCTTAAATAAATTTCATTTTTTTTTCAAAATTGAAGTATTAGACCTCACGAATGTGTGGAATGTATTCAATTTCTAAATTGAAATATTGCAACTTTTACTTTTATAATTACTTTATGAATTGTTCAAAATAGGTTCCATTGTTTTCTAAACACAGTCGGTATTCAAACTGTTCTCGGACCTTTTGAAGAGTCTCGGGTGAAATAGCCCTACATTCCCGCACAATTCTTTGTTGCAGTAGTTCAATTGAGTCTAGTTGGGCTTTGAATACAACGAATTTCAAGAGACCCCATATGAAGAAATCGAGCGGTGTTAGATCTGGTGACCTAGGTGACCAATCAATGAGTCTTCTCCTACTAATCCCCTGCTCCGGATAATGATTATTCAACCCCTCTCTTACTGGGAGAACATAATGAGGAGGTGCTCCGTCCTGCTGGAAGTGCAGTAAATGTTTATCTAGACCAAGATTTCCATTGGCGTCCCTTTGATTTTCCACCTCATAAATTATAAGAGGCTCAATACCTACGCGTATATCTAACATTTCGGCATAAATTTCACCATTCAGGTTTCCATTTTTGAAGAGGGGACCAATGATAGTATTGCCTAATATACCTGCCCAAACATTTAATTTTTGAGGACATTGTGTATGACCCTCTCTAATAACGTAAAGATTGAAGTCGCTCCAATAGAAGCATTTTTGTTTATTGACCTTGCCATTTATGTAAAAAGTGCATTCACCTCTGAAACAGATATTGCTTATTAACAGGGGCTGAGCAATAATCCTGTTGGTCATAATTTCGCAAAACTCAATTCGTCTGTCCAGGTCATCATTCTTGGGTAATTTGTAGTTTGTATATAACTAAGTCTATAATTATTATTACCACTAATCTTAAGCCTACTTTGGTTTCCATTCCTCTTTTCCTGTTCATTCCTGTCCTCATTTCCGCTTACTTCTCTTCCTTCTACTAGCAGTTTTTTTGCCTCGTTCTAGACAGTTTCCTTGTTTGTTCCCATTCGCTTCCTTCTGGTGATCTATCAGTTAATGTTGTTTTACCCTTCCTTCCTTCTTCTTCCTCTCCATCATCTTGCTCAAAGCTGTCTATCATACACCTCCTCATCCACAATTAATTTGTCATGTTTAAGAAAAGCCTTTCTTCCATCTAACCTTGCTATCTTCAATTGGTTCATCAATTTTCTTCTGTCTTTAAATGCTTCCACATATTGATTACCTCCATCTTTTTTTCGAACTGCAAAAATGTATAAGTATTGGTCTTTTACTTTTCCGCCCAACCTATCTAAATGCGAGAAAAGTATTGGTTTACCCCAAAAAAAGTTGGAATGTTGAAATTTTTTTGAGTTATTTTTACGTTTTCCATCAACAACAACACGAAAAAACGGTTTTTAGAAAAAAATCCTGTGTGTATGTCGTCGGCCACTTTTCCTTACATGGCTTGTTAGCGCGATACAGCCTCCGGAGTGCAATAAGTCACTAATTTCATGATTGAATATTATTCAGGACACTTCACAGATGAACCCTATTGATTTTCAGCTCACCAGAGCTATAGTACTTTAAGTACGATATTTTTGTCATTTATGGAGAAATTTGAGTTTGTAAGCACGATACAGCCTCCAGAGTATATACAAGTGACCAATTTTATGATTGGATATTATTCAGAGCGTCTCAAAGATGAACCCTTTTGATATTCAGCTCACTAAAGCCAGTACAACGGGTACTATGGTACTTAAAGTACCAAATTTTTGTCATTTTTTGGGAATTTTCCGTTTGTTAGCACGATACAGCCTCCAGAGAGTATACGATTGATCAATTTTATGACTGAATATTGTTCAAGGTGTCTCACAGATGTACCCTATTGATTTTCAGTTGACTAGAGCGGGTACAGCGGGTCCTGTAAATCCAAATATACTAAATTGTTGGTTATTTTTGAAGAAATTTCGGTTTGTTAGCACGATACATCTCCCGAAGTGTATACAAGTAAGAATTTTATGATATAATATTGTTCAGGGCCACAGATGCGGAAAAGTTAGTTTTAATCCTTAAAACCGTTTATTATTATTGGCTTTAATTATTCACTCACTATTCATTATATTCAATCCTTTTCACATTTCTTTTGAGTTTTCTTTTTTTATTACGATTTAAGTCCTTTGTCATCTCCTTCTACTTTGCCTGGGTCTTTCAATGATCCGAATAGTTTTTTGGAAAGCTTCGCTGAATTGAACATTCCAGAAATGTTCCTTGTTTCCCAATTATCATACATAATATTCAGTCAATACTGATGAAATTAATAAAAAATCTCCACTTTATGGATGCCAATTTGATTTTTTCATACGTGCTATTATTTTTATCGTGCATAATTTTATTTCTGTGATTTAATTAGGATTTCCATATAGATCCAATTAAAATATATACTCGCTTTGTCTTTCTTATTTTATTCCATACCCTTGGTTAATGTCAACCCGTTAAAAATACATGAAAACCCCCGACGAATAAACCAACAGGTTTAAAGTGAGAGGTATCGGCTACTGTAATTTCATGGCCTCGAATCGCGAGGCAAACAACAGCGCAAATAATGTGTACTTATTATAAATATTCACCAGATTACTTACATTGCATTCTTATATAATGAATTAATCGAGTTTTCACTTACTAAGTGAGATATACTATATAATGATTTATATCTATTTAATCTATATTTTAAGCTTGTGGAATTTATTTTGTTTATTTTATTCATATATCAATCTTTGCAGGAGAAGAGAGAAATAAATGTTATGTAAAATGTCTTCTATACTATCGTGGATAAATGTATGCGGCAGATATATAGCTAATTTAGGTCTTGATAATAAGAATGTGAATAAAACCCGTAACGGTGATCTTTTTAGATGACGTCAATTAGAAATACATGTCAACGTTAGTTTTGTTTAAAAACACTAAGGCCCGCTTGCACGAGTACCCCTTAAAAGGAGTACTTAATTAAGCGTCTCTTAAAGATAATGGACGCTTAAATTTATTGCCAGTTGCATGACTGACACTTACCAGAATCTTAAGTAAGGGGCCCTTAAAATTTTCTATCTAGTGATATTTCAGTTTCTCATTTGTGTGCAACTTCACCCTAGTTCAATAAAACCATTTCATTGGCTGGCCGGTTGCCGATGGTTGTTGTAATTAACCTATCTTTAAGTCTTAAGTAAATTATTTAGCATTATTATTGATAATGATAAGGATTGTCGAAAAAAAGGTAAGTTTATATACAACACTTTCTTTGTATGGAATGTACTTACTTCTTATACGAATTTGATATTTTTATATGGATTCCATTAATAACAATGAAAAAATGTTTATTATTAATTGTTGGTGCGATGTGAAGAAGATGTTGCTGTTAGTATGAATACGGTAAATGTTAGCCAAGCAGGTGGCGGTAAACGACAAAGGGTACCCAACTTCTCAAGAGACGAAAAAAAGTTTGTTGCTAACTTTAGTATATGATTTAAGACATAAAATTGAAAATAAAGACTGATGGCATTACCATGAAGGAAAAAAAAACTTGGTATTCAGTAATGAATTTATTCTATTCTCAAAATCCATCGAAAACTTATAGAATGGTGAAATAATTAAAGAAGTTTTATGAAAATCAAAACAAGCACAGCAAAAAACTTCTACAAGTAAAACTTGGGGAGGCTAAGAGATTGTGCTAAACCAAATGATCTTACAGATCTGACTCTAGCAGTAATGAATCCCAAGACTGTGAAGAGATTAAAACATAAATTGTGTGGAGTAAGAAGATGATGAAGAGTCCAAAACAGAGTACGAGAATATTTTGCTTCTATCTGGAAATGAAGCTTCAGGAGTACACAGTACTCTTACCATTTTGAAACAATTTCTCAATTTTATTTCTTTAGGAAATATGTGATCGACTTAATTGGGCATCTTCGCATCTGCAGACCCTTTTTAATGTAAAATTAAGAAATATCAAAACAACTCCTATTGTGCCAGCAGCTGCTGAAGCATCGATTCCTACAAGCTCTGCAACGAGAAAGCAAAATAATACCCCTTCATCTTAGACGACCAGAAGAAGAGCAATGACTGAGCAGCTCCATTCAAGTGAATTAAGTGAGCAGTATGGAGAACTCGCAAATAAATCCATTATCAAAATTATTAGTCCAAGTGATTGGAAAACGACAGTTTAACAAATTATTTTAGGTTAAAATCCCACCCTTAAATATATAAGTGGTCATTACAGGAGCACTTAAATTTAAGGCTACCTTTAGCCATTTAAGTGTCACTTAGCAGCTGGTGCAACGTAATTTAAGTTAAGGGTTCATTTTAAGGGACACTTAGCACTAAGTGTGTTTGGTGCAAACGGGTCTTAGCAAATTGTAGGTATTGTCATTATAACTGCATTAGACTAGTTGTCAATTGTTTGAATTTTGTTAGCGGTAATTCAGAAATATGGCATAGACCAGCCATTCTCTAAGTGACCTCCGTGGAACCGCGAGGGTGTGTGTGGCGGGGTTGGTAAATTGCGCACAGCGGTCAGTTTGTAGCCAGGTATACCCAAAATGTTCCTTTTTCACAGGTAAATTGCGCACAAGTGACCCTAAAGAGGGTCTAGGTAAATGGCATACAATTTTCTACTGATTGCACGTATTTTAAAAGTTAGGTTAGGTTAGGTTAGATAGTTTACAAGAAGTGTTCTTTTCATCAACTTTTATTCGTTGATTATATCAGTAAGAAAAAGTTTTGAGGTATACCGGACTAAGGATACAATTTGACCGCTGTGCGCAATTTACCTATACAGAGACTTAATCCCCTGGCTGCAACTACCTGACGAACCCTTCCCTAATTTTGGGAAACTTCATGACCATTGTGCGCAATTTGCCTACACCCGTGTGTGGTACCTGTAAGTAAAGTAACTACATAAAAGATCGTTCCACGAAAATATACGATTTCTCGTGTATAAAGTTTAAAGAAATACTTTTACACAAGTAAAGGTAATAGTGCACAAATTCCATTGGGATAAACAAATGTATGTATTGCATTTTTCTTTAAGAATTTTAAGAAGAAAATTTTATAAAATAGCCAGCTAAAAATTGTCAAACAACGGAGGTTAGTGAATTCTAGCAAGTTTTTTCTGATAAATAACCGATAAAAATCAGAAACATTTAAAAGTAAATAAAAGTAAAGGAAGCCACACACTATGTACTAATAATTATGTACGGTCAGTTTGGTAGTGCAACTCCGATGCAAGAATTACAGTTTCAGTTGTTAATGGAGCAGCTGTCATCATTAACAGTTGAAATGAATAAAATTAGGTCACTCCTTGCTATGCAGAACAAGAAGATTGAGGAATGTATGGTTGATGTGACTCATCTAACTAGAGAGATTGAACTGTTGAAAATAAAAATAGAGGATCTGAAGAAAAAACTAGATACTACATCTGAAAGCTCAATTTATGCAGAACTTACATCCAGGAATACAAGAGAGAGAAACATTATTATGCACGGTATCGATGAATCAGTTGATATTCAAAGGATAAAGTCCGAGATTTTAACTGACCTTTTTTCAACAAATACTTCGAAGCCTGTTAATATCACTAGAATAGGTAAAATAAGCAAATTGAGACCTCGTCTTATGAAGGTTGAGTTTTCTTCCCGTCAGGAAGCAGTTACAATCTTAAAGAATAAGTATAAGCTATCAATTAGAAAATACTCACATATAAAAATAAAAAATTACTATACGGCAAAGCAACGGGACGAACTTTCTAAAATCGACCAAGAAATTAATAGTAGAAAAGCTATAGGAGAAAAACTACGTGTGAAGTTTATTATGAGAAAACCTACCATTGTCCCTGAAACACACAAAAGACAACGTGAGGAAGAGGAATCACGTACTAAGAACTGCGCTAAGATTAGTAATGTCCAATCAGCTTCTTCAAAAAACGTCACCCATTTTTCTGGAATTGTCATGGCCACCAAAATATCTTCAATTTATGTGATGAATCCGTAACATTTGATATATCATTTGCTAGTGAAACTTGGTTGACTAGCTATAAATTTACGATACCCATACCTAATTGTTTATGTGAGTATAAGTATATAACTTCATCTGCAACTAAAGAAAAGTCGTTTGGTACGCCAAGCGGTGGTTTATGCTTTTACTATAGAGATTATTTTAATGTTATTGTACTTCATAAATCTAACTCGATTCTTATTTGTTTGTTTTCTGTTTATTATTTTATGTTTATTGTTTGTGGTGTTTAGTTTAAACCGTCTCTGGAATTAAGTCACATACTTGATGCTTTCCAGATTCTGTTGACAGAAATAGAGGAGAAATATAATGATTGTAACTGCTGGCGACTTTAACTGTAGAATCGGATTATGTGGTAATGTTTATAAAATATTTGAAGGTACTAATTTATTTGATGAAAGGTTGAATTTGGATAGTAATTTGAATACAAGGGGTAGGCAACTTCAATTCATTTTCTGTATTAAACGGCTGAACTTATTTGGACCGACATGGTCAGTTTACGTACATGGGTACACAAGGTAGCAGTGTTGTATATATGGTGTGGGTAAACAACGTATTTCTTACAAAAGTGAATGATTTTTTAGTCACTGATAATGATTTTCTGTCGGATCATTTCCCTATAAATTTGGTTGTAGAACATCACAACTCCGTGGAAGTTTCTGGTTCTGTTACCTTAAATTCTTCACGAATGTATTCGTCATTGATTTGGAATGATAACATGTCTTTAAATTATAAGAAAAATATGCAACACTCTAGTCGAGTATTTTTTATCCCCGACCCAGACAAGTCTTATAATAACCTATGTGCAGCTATTACTGAAACTTTTCATAATATAGGGTTTAGAGACAAAACAAGAATTCTACTGAATACAACTAGAATCCGAGTAAATAAACCATGGTTTGATGAATCTTGTACCCAAATTAAGAAATCTATGAATAATGCACTTAAAAACTGCAAGCAAAATAATGTTGAGGATGAATTAAAAGATGTATACATAAAACTAAAATGTAGTTATAAAAATCTAATTAAGATGAAGAAAACAGGATATGATAATGATATTATTGAAAAATTCTCAAATATAAGTAATACAAGGGAATTATGGGCGACGGTTAGGCATATTAGAGGCAGTTTTACATCCAAATCTTTATCTGTTGAAAGCTGGGAGAAATTTTTATGAAGATTTATATCCGCCTAAATTAGTTCTCTTGCATAGTTTTCAAGATATTAATCATCCATATCTGGACTCAACTATTTCTCAAGAGGAAGTATATGCTGTAATTAGTAAAACTAGAAATAATAAGTCTTCAGGATCAGATGGTATTTGCTACGAGCTTTACAAGAATCTACCACATAATTGGGTTGTATACTTGCCGTAATTATTTAATAGAGTAAATTGGGGGAATATGCCGCGCTGGGTAATACGCCGCAGTTTGATATTTCCGTTCCAAGTCAACATTTGGCAACAATGGTCGTTCATCCATATTTGTGTCAGACAGAAAACAAGCGTGAATCATTCGCAAATCGAAACCATTAGTTTTTTAGTGAGTGACGTCGATATAAAGGTAAGCACCGTGTAAAATAGTTTCTAATGTTAAGTTATATACAGTGGTGAAGGAAGTCTTAAGCAGATTTCGTCAATTTTAATAGAAGTGTGTCAAAGAATGATTCATAACCTTACTCTTTTTTGGCGGAACACTCTGTTAAACGTATGATAAATATGTGTTTTGATTTTATTTGTCATAAGATGCAATATGGGGTATTATGCGTCACATTTTTTCAACTGCGGCGTATTACCCCGAGCGTATTACTCTTACCCTTACCTGCTTTTTTTTGGTTTCAGATGCCTCGTACTTTTGTTCGGAAAAACGTTAGAGATTTATGGTCAGAAGAAGATCTTGGCAATGCCATTGAAGATCTTAGACATGGTAGAGGATCTGTTCGCCAAATTAGCTGTACTTATAACGTTCCTGCCCGTACTTTGATGAGAAGAATGCGGTCTGGAAACCTCCGCAAAGAAAAATTGGGCCGCAAAAGTTGTCTAACTTCAGATCATGAAGCAAGTTTGGTAAAATACATCCAAACTATGGAAAAGCATGGATTTCCACTTACATCAGTTGATGTGAAAAAGATTGCATTTTCTTTTGCGGTTCAAAATAATATTTCAAATACCTTTAATGTCGAGAAAAAGCAAGCTGGGTATGACTGGTTTGTATCGTTTATGAAAAGACATCCTGAATTGTCAATTCGCCAAGCTCAAGGAATGTCTATAGCGCGAGCGCAAGGCATGTCTAAGAATGAATGCGAACGATATTTTGATCTGTTGCAGAAAACATTAACAGATAATGACTTAATGAACACCCCGAGAAAAATATTTAATATCGATGAATCAGGGCTACAACTTAACAATAACCCAGGAAAAGTTATTGCCACTAAAGGCACCAAAACCGTAAACTGCGTTACAAGTGGTGAGAAAGGTGAGACGGTGTCAGTTATAGCCTGTGTTAATGCAGAAGGTCATTTTCTTCCTCCCGTTTGTATCTTTAAAGGCAAGAAGAAAAAACAAGAGTTCGAAGATGGTTTGCCTCCTGGGGGTAAAGTTATAATGAATGAAAAATCGGCATATGTAACAACAGATATTTTTAAAATATGGCTTCGAGAGCACTTTATTGCCAGAAAAGAGCCAGGTAAAGTATTGCTCATTTTAGATGGCCATTCGTCGCACTGTTCGGATGTAGAATTATTAGATTTAGCCGCAAGCAACGATGTCATCATGTTGTGTCTACCAAGCCATACGACACACTGGCTTCAGCCACTAGACAGATCGTTTTTCAAACCTTTAAAAACCTATTGGTCACAAGCCTGTAATAACTGGATACATAATCATCCTGGTCGGAAATTGAATAGGCTACAGTTTCCAGCACTCTTAAACAATGCATGGTGTAAAGCAGCTACGGTTCAAAACGGGGTTTCGGGTTTCAGAACCTGCGGAATCCATCCATTTAATGCAACCATAATTCCCGATCATGCTTTCATCCAGCATACTCCCGCGACAATTCCTAGGAACAATAATTTAGAACAAAATGCTGATGGTGTTATTCCTGATGATGCCGACAACAATGTTGAAGATAATCCTAATGATGAGGTCAATAATATTCATAACAACGAAGTATCATTTGAAGCGATCGTACCTATTCCAGCTATACCTGGTCCAAGTGGGTGTCAGAAGAGAAAGCAGCATGCTCAGTTACTTACATGCCCAGAAACAATTGCAGAGAAACGAAAGAAAAGAGAAATTAAAGACAAAAAGGAAGCAGCAAAGCTAAAACGTAAAAAAAATAAGATGGAAAAAGATGAGGCCGATAAAGATAACAAAGGAAAAAAGAAGACATTCACTCAAAAGAAAAGACGTGATGCTAATCCTGATACTAGTTCATCAGAAAGCGAATTAGAAGTGCCTACAATGGAGAGCGGTGAATCAGAATTGGAATACGATGAATCAGAATATTGTGCACAATGCCGTGGATACTATTTTGATAAAAAATGACCAAAATGTGATTGGTTGCAATGTGTGCAATGTAATCATTGGGTTCACGAGATATGTACTCCATCAAACATATATTGTGCAGATTGTGTTCCAGATCAGACATAAGATTAGACATAAGATTCAGTAATATATAATATGTAATGTTGTAAAAATAAAGTTTTTTTTTCAGTTTCATGAAATATTTTATTTCTTACGAGAATAGCATGTTGCCATATTACTCATCGTATTACTCAACATATTACCCATGGTATGGGGTAAAATGGCAATAGAGTATCACTATGCATTTTTACTTCTAATCTTTCGCTGTGTGTGAATATGGCATCGAGCGACTCTGAACACATACATATATTGTGTAAGCTCTAACGTGCAGCCATCGTGTTTCAGCTAGGCGCGTTGGTTCTTAGAATGTGGGCATTTGAATTTTATGTTGCCATATTACCCCAATTTACTCTACCATATTTGACACTTCTCTTATTTCTTAAAGCTGGGCTAATATTTTACTCACCATGCTGCATAAAGGCGGGCCAGTTAATAACCCCGAAAACTACAGAGGCTTAGTTTTAGCGAACTGTGGACTCAAATTATTCACCAGCATTATTCTAAATAGGTTGTCCTCCTGGGTTGATGACTGTAGACTATTGCCTGAATCCCAATCCAGTTTTCGGGAAGGTCGTGGCTGTTTTGCTAGTGTTTACACTTTGAGTTCTGTGATTCAGCTACACATCAGACATCAAAAACGCAAGCTATTTGCTATTTTTGTTGATTTTAAGAGAGCATTCAACTAAACAGACCATAAGTTATTATGGACTAAATTATTTAAGCTTGGAATATCAGCAAAAATACTTCGCGTTATAATAATATTATACTCTCAAGCAACAACTCAAATAAAATTCTCCAATGGATTTACTAGAAAATATAATGTAACAATGGGTGTTCTACAGGGTGAACCGCTAGTCCACTTTTATTTACTTTATTCATTGCTGATATTGAATGATCTTTCTACGAAAGTGGAGCTCGGGATGTAAATATTGATCATGTGAACGATGTTCTGGCATTACTATATGCAGACGATCTTGTTATTCTTGAACATTCTGAAATTGATGTTGTTAGAAAATTGAAAATATTAGAGGAGTATGCGGCAGAAAATAGCCTAACAATTAATATACAAAAGACCAAAGTTATGCAATTTTCAAAAGGGGGATTCCAAAAATCTAAATTTAAATTTCACTATAACAATCAACCCATTGAAATTTTGAATAAATATAATTACCTAGGTGTAACAATGTCATGTTCTGGTGTATTTCATGAAATGTCAGTAGCGACTGCAAACAAAGGAAATCAAGCCGTTGGAACTATATTGCCAATTATATTTAAAGCGAAGACGGACTCCTGGTATCCAAGAATTAAGTTGTTTGAGACATTGGCTTTGAGTATTATGTTCAACTCGGTACCTGTTTGGGGTCTCAGGTATTTGGATGTACTAGAGAGAGTACACGTACAGTTTATCAAAAAAGTTCTCCTTGTTTCTATCAGCACACCTGACGCCATAGTACGTTTAGAGGTGGGAAGAGTAAAACTTGAATATACAATCTTTAAATTATCTCTCAATTGGTTGCCCAAGATTCTGGCTATGGATGATAGATATCCTGTTCTTTTCTTTAGACAACAAATTCGTACATCCGGTAGTACTGATTCCAAGTTTAACTGAGCGGTACAAATGAAACAATTTTTTATTAAAATAAATCAGATAGAAATGTGGAACAACTTGAGCTATCATACATTAATTAGGAATAGAAAAAAATTACTTGAGACGTATTTTACAGAGTTGTATGAATCTGACTTGTCTTTGGTTTCTAAGTATTCCTACTTATATCTATACAGTTTATTTACCGTTTACAGGAGTCCAAGTTTGTATTTACTTGTAAAATCTCCCATTCAGTTCACCCGCACTCTTGCTCAGTTACGTACGGTAAATGCTTTTAAAATTAAGTTCACCTTAAATGGAACTACGTGTTATATAGATCCCGATATTGAATGTTCCGCATGTAATCAGAATGCAAAGGAAACATTGCGGCATCTTCTTTTTTATTGTCCAAAATTTACGTCGTCATGAAACAAAATATTTCTTGTATGCAGAGTTTGGAAGCATTAATCAAAGCTCTGCAAAATATCACACTTGCTGAAGCCAGGCAAATTTGTGAATATGTATGGAATATTATAAGATTACGGTCATTTATTATCAATGAGTAATTGTCTTTTAAGATGTCTTTTAATGTCATAGATTATTATTGTTAAATTGTTTGTTAGTGTATAGCGTATTGTTTAATTTGTACACATACACCTTTGCTGTAAACTCATGTTTCTAAAGCAATAAATTATTATTATTAGTATTACCCCGTAGGGGTTCCGCAAGAATTCAGAAAAAAAAATCAAAACACCTCTCTCTGGTCGAACGTTTTGACGCGGGCGTATCACGAGGCGCAGGTATTCATAGTCGGATCTCAGACTTGTATTTAATGCCCGATTGCACCAACATTACGTTAAGGAGAGAATAGTTAAGGAGTCCATGAATTTTAAGTTGCCCTTTTTTTGTTTGCACCATCAACTTTAAGAGACTCCTTAGCTAAGCATTTCCTAAGCTTGGCAACATTGTAAAATGTAGTGAAATCGACTTATTCAAATTTTTGTGGGTAGGCCTGTCAAGCAATTAAACTCTAGCCTAACCTTATATTTGTGATATTGTGAATGATATTTATACTGGCTACTGGCTTTTATTTAAAAACAACGACTCAGCTCTAACATATAATATTTATTTTTCTATTTCCTATGATTGGTTATGTATTATTCTGAGAGGTTTTATTTTCAGAGATTTAAAAATCAAAAACTATGATTATTATATGTAATTTACCAAACATTTTTGTTGTAGGTTCAATTTGTATATTCTCGAGTTTTTATTTGGTTTATGTATACAAAAAATAGAGGGAGTTATTTCAGGTGTTGATTCTCTGTCATAATGATTGTTTCATATTTTATGATATGGAATCACTCAGTGAAATATATTCGTTTATTTTTTATGTGTGCCATTGTTGTGCACTTGTAAAAAATCTCTTAGTTTTACTTAAATAATAATTATTGTATCAGGTGTTGTGATAAAGAAATAGATGAATCATGTGTTTTCTGCAGTTTTATTGTAATAAGATAAAAAAGTACAAACGAAATCAGGTACTTAATAAAAAAATACATTGAAATTAATAAAATATTTTACATTTTTGTCCTAAAGATATAAATAAAAACACTAAATAACACCTTGACACTAATATTATAAATCCCTAAAATAGTTAATCATTCCCTCTTGAACATCATTTATATTTCTGTTTCTGACTGGTAGCACCTGTATGTTTTGTATGTCAATTAGATAATTAAATTCCTTTATATTAATGTTCTCTGGAGGTGGTGGCTCCAGTTCATTCACTTCTCTGGCGATATTATGTAATACCGTTGTAGCAATTATTATTGCTTTTGTGGTTTCTAACTTTAATCTTAAGCCATAGGCAACTACAGGAAATCTTCTTTTCGAGACGCCTATGATTATTTCAATTATGTTTCTACAAGTGATTCATTGTAGAGCTCCTCAGGATTCATTAATGGGGTAAGGACGTAATTCCTAACTGGATCCCCACTATCTCCTGTAAAAATAAAACAATGTTAAATTTTATTCACAGTTGTTACACTTTAAGTTTGAGTAAAACATACAGAGGATGCTCAAAATAACAAAAAACTTCATACATCTTTGAAATGACAGTTCTGAAGAGGCTATAAAACGCAAGAAAGCTGATAAAATTGGTCATACCAATGTGTTAGCTTAGTATATTTTGTATCACATTGCCTACTTTAACAAAGTTGGTAAATTACAAAATCAAATAATTTAAAAGTTACATATTTAGGTTATACAGTCAAATATCAGAAAGGATAAATTAATTTATAGTATAATGAAATTAACTGTCTCGACCCTTACTTCGTGGAATCTGCTCATATTAGTGTTTTAAATGAAACTCACGGTTTCTAGTTAATTCCACAATATAATAAAAGTTATTGAAAATTCTAAAAAATTGACAATTGTTTCGATAAATCAATATCATCGTCAGAATGACAGAAGTTACATTTTATTTGATGCCTACCTGATGTTTAGTAGTTATTTTTGGCTAGACCAAGAAGTGACCTAACTTGTGATTGACTTAATATATGTTTATAGAAAAAAGAAGAAGATGTGATATTACAAATATTGAAGCTTAGATATTATTAGCCCTATGATGATATCCTGGATATCATTTTTCCAATTAAGATCAGTATAACTGTGCAATTATATAGAAAACCAGGAAAACTATATCTGCTGATCTTTACAATTATCACTTAAGAAGACAGTTCATTAGTGGAGAACTCCCTAGATTTAACTGTTCATTGACAACTTCATATTGTATGTTTCTTAAATGTCTTCTAATTTCCAATTCTTCAAGGAAATCCAGTTCTTGTTTCTTTTCACAAATATGCAGCACTTCTAGTTTTGTGTTAGGTGTCAATGAATGATTGGTGTCAAGTAGATGTTTTGCGTAGTGGGATTTATCTGGTTGTTTTAACCTGTATGTGTTTACTTACGAGCACACATTGTGGATTGGATTGTGGTAGTCGTAGTCTCATAGTGAGTTAAGAGTATCTTCTATTTACAAGTGAACGTGAAAGTAGTTCTAAGAGGTAAGTTAGTATTTAGTATTATTCTTGTTTTGTAATAGGTACCTTCACCTATAACAATATTTTAACGATATTTTCAAAAAATCAATATTGTTCAATCTGGGTCCCAGATTGACGGAGCAGACAATTAGGAATCTAACTACAGTAAAAGTTAATTATTACCACATAAAGTTATGGCGAGCAGAAGTCGAGATGTTGGCAGAAAACATCCTAGTGGAGCGGATAAAGCGAAGAAACGAAAAAATAAAGAGGAGTTTATTAAAACTCAAGAAGGCGCAATCAAAAAAATGTTTTCGGCAACAGACCTCGATTTACCCAGCACAAGCCGCAAAAATGACAATGTTTCCGAAAGTTTAAATTTGGCTAATAAAGCTGCAATTGATTTTTTAACTTCTGATCCAACCGATATGGAAGGTGATCAGATAGGTTTTACAAAATGAATAATAAGAGTTAGTCGTTAGTAGCTATTAAAAAAAAAAATATTAATGTTTAAGGTCAAGCCTTCTGGAATCATGACAGAATTCGAATTGTTAGCTGACATCAGCTAGTGGCCCTTAAATTTAAATTCAACTCAAAAAGAATATATATTGAAATATGGACCTAAGACGGAGTATTTAGAAAAGTATCCAAAAGATGAATTAAATAGATCCTTTTCGGACTTGTATTACAAAAAGAAAATGAATAATGATGATATAATTGACCGAAATTGGCTCATTTATTCTAAGTCTAGTGATAAAGTTCTTTCAAGCAGGAACTTCACAAATTGAAACACAGGGCTTTAACGACTGGCAGCATATATCTACACGGGTGAGACAGCATGAAGTTTTACAGAGTCATTTTAAAGCGGTAAATATGTGGAACGAATCTCCAAAAAATATAAACGGTACTTCTAATACTGACCCTAAAACTTGTTCACAACGAAAATTTCTACAAAATAAACAACAATGGAGAAATATATTGGAAAGAATAATTTATATTATTCGCTACTTAGCTGAACATAACATGGCATTGAGGGGATCATACGATTTACTTTTCACTCCGGATAATGGACATTTCCTGGGTCTTGTTGAACTGATGGCACGATATGACCCTGTTTTAAATTAACATGTGAAGAATATACAGAAAACAAAAAGCAGTCCTGGAAGAGTCCATTATCTTGGTAAAGAAACTCAAAATGAAGTAATTCACCTGATGTCGTCTAATATTAGAAAAAGAGTCGTTGAAAGAATAAAATCGGCAAAATATTTTTCAGTGCTTTTAGAATGTACGCCGGATATAACTCATCATGAGCATTATAAGATATGTTCACATCCAAAACAGTGAGGTGCAAAGTTGTGAAAACTATACTAGTTTTTTAATTGGTAATGATACATCTGGTTTAGGGTTAACAGAAACGTTGAAGGAACATTTAACATATCTTGATTTAGATTTAAAAAACTGTAGGGGCCAAGGGTACGACAACGGCTCGAATATGAAAGGACATATTTCTGGAGTACAAGCACGGATTTTAAGAGAGAACCCAAGGCATTTTACACTCCCTGTGCCGAGCATAATTTAAATCTGCTTTTGTCAGACATTGCTAAAATATCTTCTAGAGCTATAACATTTTTTGGTACCATACAATGCATTTATAACTTTTTAACCCTATCTACACATCGGCACGACATAGCTACAAGATTTTTACTGGTCACTCCTAAATCTCTTTCCGAAACGCGGTGGGAATGTCGGGTGGAAAGCGTCAGAGTAGTGCGCTTTCAAATAAAGGAACTAATTCTTGTATTTCAAGAAATAATAGAGTTGGCAAAAGACCCAAAATGTTTATTTTAATCAAAATCTCCGTTACATGAGATACCGACGTTTGAATTTATTCTTTCAACGACTATTTAGCATGAGTTATTACTCGAAGTCAACAAAGTAAGCAAACTA
This sequence comes from Galeruca laticollis, assembly GCA_963921935.1. Classification (NCBI taxonomy): domain Eukaryota; kingdom Metazoa; phylum Arthropoda; class Insecta; order Coleoptera; family Chrysomelidae; genus Galeruca; species Galeruca laticollis. The sequence goes on from OY998177.1 coordinate 149,644,654, forward strand.
TTGTAGCAAAAAAATATGCAAATGGATATTGCTCTATCTCATTTAAATAGGCTCCTTACTTATCTTAAAGACTTTAGAACGAACGGTTTTGAAAAATGTATTAATACAGCAACATAAATAGCACATGCAAATAACCTTGTTCCGGAGTTTAAAGAGAAACGTAATTTTAAACGAAAACGTCAGTTCGATTTTGAACACAAATCTGAACCATTAAATACCCAAGACCATTTTCGCATAGAATATTTTCTTCTTATATTAGACAAATCAAGAAAGGTTTAGTTTATATGAAGTTTTTAAATCCAATTTTGGCTTTCTTTACCATTTTAACGATTTAAAAGAAATGGAGGATGAAGAGCTTTTGAAGAATTGTAATGACTTGCATAATATTTTAAAGGACGGGGAAGATGAGGACATTAACGGGTTAGAACTACGAAGAGTTGAAGTCTTATTACTGACGAAAATAAAAATTGTATTTTCGATATTTTAAATTACATTGTAAATAATAAGTTAGATACCCAAATATATACATTGTTTTTAGAATACTACTAACCTTACCTGTCACAGTAGCTTCAAACGAGCGAAGTTTTTCTAAACTCAAACTTATCAAAAACTATTTACGTTCGACAATGAGCGAAAAAAGATTGGTAGGGTTAGCCATGATATCTATAGAGAAGGATATATCAAATGAAATTGATTACGATAAGATAATCGACGATTTCGTTACAGTAAAAGCAAGAAAAGAGTTGTTTTAAAATTAACGATTTTTTTTTGGTATTACCTATATTTTTTGTATGTACTTAAGTTGATTTTTTTATAAGTAATATATAAATATGATAGTAGATATAATTAAATTGACTGTCTCGACCCTTACTTCGTGGAATATGCTCATATTAGTGTTTTTAAATGAAACTCAAGGTTTCTAGTTAATTCAATGATATTGATTTATCGAATTAACTAGAGACCTTGAGTTTCATTTAAAAACACTAGTAGATATAATTGTCTATCATTGTTATTTCAGCCATCAACGTAAGTTCCGCCCCTCGCCAGAAAAATTGCGAGTTGCGGCTAGTATATAAGAGCTGCAGTTAGTTCAACCGACTTATTGCGCCTAAGCGAAAAAATTAAACGTCACGATTCATGAACTATCGAAAAATCATTTAGATGTGTCATAGATGGAATAGAATTATATAATGCTGCATTTTTAAGACAATTTTTACATTTTATATTAGACACAAGACACGTGACCTTGAAACTAAAAATAATCGGCTGCGGCGAATTTTTTTTCTCCGCAGCACTGTCCACAGGGCCTCGCGAAGCCATGCTGCACCGGGCCTCGCGAAGCCATACTGCACCGGGCCTCGCAAAACCTTACGCCGGCCCTAGGTATTACCTTGCCTATGGAACAGTACCACAATGTATATAGAGGAAAATGATATTCCAGGTATGTAATTGAACAGCGAAATGTTGTTGCCATTGTTTAGACCAAATTAGTTTGTTTTTCTATTTGCTTTGCAGAATCTCCGAATTAATTTCCAGAAAAAGTTGTCGAAAAAATGTGGATTGTATAAACAATGAAATGGTGACGGAACCACAGGCTGAATTACCTTCTACATCACGAAATTTGTTGCAACAAGAGGAAACACAAATATCCCGATGTGCAGGTATGAATAGATCACCATCCGTACCACTTCCCTATTTGTATAGAATTTAAAAAGTTCACCTGTTTATTAACAAAATAACTTTTGTACAAGTAGTTCGTAATGCTTTTCTGTTATACTTATTTATTAGACATATTTTTATAGGTATTCTTTTTATTTCAGCCTTCAGAAGTCGAAAAGCAGAGGCAGAAGAGGAACTTGGAATTTTAAAATTAAACTTATTCAAACAGGATAATAATTTATAACTATAAAATTTTATATATATTTTGAATCTAATACAATACACCAAAAATTTAAAAATATATATCTTTAATTTATTCACTTTTTCATTTATATTTTTTGGTCAGTATTTACCAAGGACACACTTGTTATGAAAATAAACTCAAGTTTTTGAAAAGATTGCTGACCTGTACTATGTACTGTTAAAGAAAAGGTTGTAGATTTTTAAAGTCGCCCTTATACGAGTAGGTATACTTTCTACAATAATATATTTCATTTGTGAATTTATTTTTATTTCATTATTTTTTAAATTTGAAATATTGTCAAACTAGCGGTAACATGAAAGTAATATTGCAGTACACAAATTTTCAAGATTGCATTTTTAAACTAAAAATTGAAAGGTATCAGGGATTTGTTACAAGTCTAAAAAATGTTTTATTTTATTTAGAAGTGTTCATTTATAAATTCTCTTCGGAATACTAAACCCAGTTCATTATGCTCATTATTATTTACAATGGACATATTATCATCTATTATTATATCTTCTATACTGTCTCTTCGTTGTATTGCAATATTATGTAATACTGCACAAGCACAAATTACTGCAATGGATGTTTCCAATCTTACTGATAGTACTCTTCGTGGACAAGGAAATCTCCTTTTCCAAATGCCAAACACCCTTTCTTCTATATTTCGTGTTCTTATATGAGCTGTATTATATCGGTCTTCACTCGCTGTATCTAGAAAAAAAGGTTGTGTTTGGCCAGCAGGAACCTCTGATTTTACGTTATTCGACGTCTTTTTAAGAAGATTTGTGGAGAGTATTGTGTACAAAACTAAATACATTGATTTAAATTACTTAAGAAGAAATTCGTGATTTTTTTTTGTTTTTCAAATTATTATACATGAGTATTAGATTTCATTTCATTTTAAAATCTATTTATTTACAATAGATTATCAAGCCCATTTTACAACATATTCAAGAATAAAAGTCTGGCGATTCTTGAATTTGTTGAGTGCATCGTCCGTAAGGTATATGTGGCTCCCTGCGTTCACCTCATTATCCATAAGTTGTGATTTTAGAGTAACTTTGTCCCCGGTATATATTTCTCACTCTTACGGTATTTCGGCTGGGTTTTCCCTGAAAAGCAGCTGAAAAACAGGGTCTCAACAATTGATCGGGTTCTTAGATTTTGAGGAAAGCAACATGGCAGATGTTATTTATGGTTTATTTAGAAGTATTGGAAGCTGGGGGATCATTCAGTCCAGTGTATAAGGCTGGGCTGGAATAATTCCCTGCGTTTGATTGTTGGCTTTGTGAAATACCAATCAAGTTATATTGTTAGCGTACCATGCAGAAGCCTACACCCACTATCATGAGTTGCTTCTGCGCGATTTACGGCTTTGAGTGCTAATCGAAGATTTTCTGGCACACATTTATCGTAAAAGTTTGTAGAACTGTAGTTACGAAGTCTTTGATAGTGGGTAGTTCAGCTTTATCATGTAACCAGGAGGTTTTTGGTAGATGTGGATAGGGTACTTGGTGTTTAATTGCCATTCTCAGACACTTGTTTTGTACCACCTGCAGGGAGTGAAAATTGTGTTTTGTTCCTGTGAGGTAAACTGGTGCTGAATAAGTGGGGCGTATTACTTGTTTGTAGATGGTTATTTTGTTTTTGGTTGAGAGTTGACTTTGTTTGCATATGAGTGGATATAACTGGCCCATTGCAATCTTAGCTTTTCGGACTTGTGTGCTAATATGCGCATTTGTATTGGTGTTCCCTTGTATTGTATAACCTAAATATTTTAATGTAGTGCTGGGGGTAATATTATGTCCGTTTATACAAAGCTGAGATTGCAGTCGACTGTTTTTGGTTGTTCTCCTCCTGAGTAATAAATAATCTGTTTTAGAGGCATTTATTGTCAGCTCTTGATCGTTAACATATTGTAATATTTTAGTGTTTGTAGTGTATTAAGTGCTTGATCTGGATTCTTTGCCTATGCTAGAGAACAAGTGTCATCGGCATACATTGCTGTTAAAATATTTGGCGTGGTTGGGATGTTGTGGATGAATATTGAATAAAGCAAAAGAGATAGTACTGATCCCTGCGGGACTCCTGTCTGTATGCGGTAGGGCCGTGCCAGGTTTCCTTCTATTTTTGAATAAAATTTTCTATTTGATAAGTATGATTTTAATATTTTGATTAAATAATCAGGGGTTTTTATTTTTATAAGCTTGTACAGTAAGCCTTCTTGCCATACGGTATCGAACGCTTTTTGAATATCCATAGCTACCATAACGGCTTTGTTCTGATCTCTAAAGCCTTCTCTGATATAATTGGAAATACGAATTGTTTGTGCTATGCCCGCTTCTAAAACCGTATTGCTCCGAAGGGGTAATGTTGTTATTATTAACAACAGTTTGCAATCGTTTTAAAATAATTTTATCTATCACCTTTGCGATATTGTTTAATAGGGATATGGGTCTGTAGCTATCAACATAACAAGGTAGTTTGTTAGCTTTTGGTATTGGAATAATATTGGCTATTTTGAGAATATCTGGATAGTGGCCGGATTTCATGAAGGATTTGGAAGGTTTTTAATTAAAATGTTGTGTACGCCGTCGTGTCCTGGCGCCGTTTTATTTTTTAATTGACAAATTGTGGATTGCATTTCGGTATGAGGCACAAGATTATTTGAATTTATTCTATTTGTGTTTTGAAAATATTGATTGACTACATTCTCAATAGTCTTGTGTTGAACTGAATTTTGACAATAATAAAATTAATTTGAAAGTATTCTCCAAATAATTCTGCGATATTGTTCATGTCGGCGTACGTGTGCCCATTGTGTTCGATTTTGTTTATCTCCTTCCGCTTCCTTCTGAAGTATCTAGAGATTCTCCATAGGGAATTGTCTTCAGGTTTTAGCGTTTTGAGAAAGGAGTCCCATTTATAGTTCTTGTACTCTTTTATTAGTGGGTTAATTAGGTTTTGATACTGTTTGAGAATGTTTCTGTCCTCTTCTGATCTGGTCTGTTGCCACCTTTTTCTAATTTTATTCTTGTTATTTATTATTTTTACGATATAATCTGGTAATTTGTTTGGGGTGGACAATTTAGGTTTTAGGGAGGTGGAAATGTTCCTGGCTGATATTATAGTTTCTTGAAATGTTTTTATTATTTGTGTTAATTGTTCTGTGTTTTCAATGTTATTTGTAATAATTGTGTTTTTGTTAATGTAGTTTCTGAAACTAGACCAGTTGGTGGACTTATAATCATATGACTTAATGGACGGGTTGAGTATTTGATGGGGTAATTTAAGGATAATTTGGACGGGATCATGGTCAGAGTTGAGGTCGGTGAGAGTTTTGATGTTTGAAATATTGTTGATATTTCTGCCAATGGCTATGTCGATTGTACTGGGGGCGTGGTTTGAAAAAGGAAAATGGGTTGGGTCATCGGTTGCAAAAATATTGGAATCTGAATTATCGCAGAATCTTTGGAAAGTACTTCCGTTTTTATTTGGATGCGTTGCGTAATTGTCCCATAAGGGATGTTTACAGTTTAAATCGCCCATTAACAAAACCTTATTGTGAGTTTCCATAATATTAAAAAGTCAGATTTTTTTAAATTATTATAAGGCGTATTATAAGCTCCGACTATTTTGATTTGGTTTTCAAGAAAAATCGAGATGTGCTCAATGGATGAATTATTGTTTTGTAGGGTTTTGAAATTGATGCCCTTTTTGATTAACAGAATGATACCGCCCCCTCTGGCATCAGTGGTGCGGTCTTGTCTAAGTAGATGATAATCTGGGATTTTTAGATTAAAAGATTTGTTTGGTTTTAGGAACGTCTCGATTAGAACGAGAATGTCACGCTTGTGAATATCGAGAAAATGTCTGATTAAATGGAGTTTAGAAAGAACTCCTTGTATATTACAGAAAATGATTTTGAAGTTTGATCGTTTTTGAGAGCCTGTTTTACCACCTACCTGCCTAAAAGTCATGGGTCTATACCGGCAACAAAGTTATTGTAGATGGTGAATTTTTCAAGTTTTGTCTTCGCTGCTCTCATCTGTTCGGTTAGGTCCGTGACTGCTCTCAAAGTTCATCTAGATTAATCAACTGTTGCAATTCTTGGAATTTATTGTTTAATTCCGTGAAGTTGTTCAAATTTATTGCGTTATTTGCCAAAGTATTTTTGTTTGTGCCATTGCTAGGAGCGATTTGAGGGGTGTTGTTAGGGAGAGTTTTGGATGGGAGGTTGGGAAATTCGATTAGATTATTGTTGGGGCGAGTCCATGGATTTGTAGTGGGGATGGGGGCTGGGATGAACGTATTTGCATTCGGCTTTGGTTTGAGGTTGATTGCTCGTTTTTCTTCTAGCCATGTTCGTCTTTTTACATACTCGGGGCATAGCTCAGCGTTAGCAGGGTGATCTCCGCCGCAATTAGCGCATCGGGCTGGGGTGGACCTCTGTTTGGGGCATTCTGGCGTCAAGTGGTTGCCGGCGCACTTCAGACACCTCGGTGTTCTGCCGCAATTGGAGGTGGCGTGGCCCCACAGTTGGCAGATGTGACATTGTATAATGGGTTTCCCTTGACGTCTGTGTTCCCACTGTATTCTCGTATGTTCTATTATTCTTACATTTTTATTGAGATAATCCAGGGTAATTTTGGAATCAGTTATGTCGAGGTACAGGGGCCGCCCTTTGGTACTCATTCTATAGATGTCTTTGATTGTGATCTTGTATATCTTCTCCAGTTCTTCTCTAATGTCACTAATTTATAAACCCTCTGCGAGACCACGTAGAACAATGGCGTGGAATTTATCTTCTCGTTTCGTATATGAATGGAATTGTACTTTCTCGGTTCTTAAAGTTTGTTTCAACTTCTCAAAGTCTTCAGTGTCCTTTGTGAATACAATCGAAGATTTATTCGTATATTTTATTTCAAAATCTTTTTTGACGTCCTCTTTTAATTTTTAAATTATAGCTCTATGCGCTGCTACGTTACCCTCAATAACGATAGGAGGGCAAGATGAAGATTTCTTTGAGATTTTTCTCGGGTTTTCTTTGGGCCGTTTCGCTTGACCGGCAACTTCTTCGGATCATGAAGTTTAAGGATTAAATTTTCTTTCTTTTCCTTTGAGTATTGGTTTGCGTGATTTCGTCGTCTGATTGGTCAGATAACGACTCATATTTATTGGTCGTTGTTATTTTTTGTTTAAGCGAGATTTGTTGTATGATTTTGTTAAAGGAAGTAACTTTTTTAGGTTTCTCTATTTGGATAGATTGTTTAGTTTGAGGTATAGTAATGATCGCATTTAAATCTTCTGCTTCGGTTTGTTTATTACCACCTGTCATTTTTAATGTTCTAGCAGTTATTTGTTTTTTATTGCTCAAGAGTTTTTCATATTAAGAAATAAATTTGTCATTTTGATTAGAGTTAGCCTTGTCTCTCTCTTCCACTTCATGAGCCCATGAGGGGGTAGAGGGTTTGTGAAACATGAGTATTAGATATTAGTTTTTGAGTATGTTGTAGATAATTCCGGTAATCAAATCATTTTTTTGAGATAACATTTTTAGATAGTGAACGAAGAGACCTTTCAAACGATATATCACAAGCCTATACTTCCTACTTAACAAATTCGTTTTGTAACTGTCACTCGAAGAGGTTGGAAGGTAGAGATCACATTTTCTCGTTGAAGAATATCAATTTATAATTCAAATTTGTCGTGTTTCGGGATTCTCTAATAAAGTGTAGTAAGTGTTTTTAAATGAAACTCACGGCCTCTATATAATTCCACAATATAATAAAAGTTATTGAAAATTCTAAAAAATTGACAATTGAGCATATTCCACGAAGTAAGGGTCGAGACAGTTAATTTCATTAAAGTGTAGTAACCCAAATAGTCAATTTACTTGATTTAGCATTCCCACACGGTATGTAGATTTTAACTTATTCTTACTCTATACTCAATGCTACTCCAGTAAAAAAAAGCTCTAATGCTTTCGGATGGTGCTAGGTAAATGTTGAAAGATGCAGTTAATTTAAATATTTTTATTACAACTTAATTCAGTACACTTGTATCGCTCTCTGAGTTAATCGAATTGCAATAGAAATGAGTAATCACTTTCCGTTTATGAATAATATAAAGAAAAAAGTTTTCTTGTAGGTGCTAGGCTCTGGTGGTCAAAAATAGATTATATTTGTGGGTTAAATTATGTTATATAGATATTATATTAGTATGCAGCAGCAGCATATTATACACAGAATGTCAATGAAAGCTATAATAATAATAATATTTATTTACACATAACTCAGAAATACAAACAAACATAACAAACGACATTATGCGAAATAAATATATACACTTGCGAAGCCCATGAGGCTTGTTTGCAAGGATAAAATAATAATAATATAAAACTTATACTAGGTAACAAATAATAATAAGTATAGGTAATTAATAAAAAATGTATACTATAATTAAGGATTAATAAAGTAGAAATAGAAATTGATAGAAACATTATCAGTAATTAATTTCGATAAGGTTGTGAATAGAGCGCCTACTTGTATTGGTGATATACTCATGAAGTTTCAAAGTTAGCAACTTTACAGAAGATTCAGATTTAATTTGTTGGGGTATAGCATTATATAGCTTAGGTCCTAGAAACATAAAGCTTCTTTGTCCAGCTGTTTTTTTCATTGTTGTATTCAGGTAAGTATGTTTATTTCTTGTCATATAATTGTGAGTTTGAATTTGTAGATTTGATTTAAGTTTATGTTGTCTTAATACCGCTTTTTTTAAGTATAATTGTCTAACGTCTAATATTTTCGTTTCAGTATATAGAAGTTCACTGCTATATCTTCTTGTTTTTCCAAGAAGGATTTTGAGGAATCTTTTTTGCGAAACCTCGAGAATATTATAGTAAGTCTTCGCCACTCCACCCCAGCTGACCAGACCGTAAATTAGGTGAGATTCAATCAAACTTTTATAAACTATTAGTTTTTGTTTATAGTTTAGGTGATATGAGATATGTTTGAATTTATATAATACACACCTCAATTTTTGAACTAGATAATTAATATGGTTATCCCATCTAAGATGTGGGTCTATCATAATTCCTAAATATTTTATTTGTTTTGCAGGTTGAATATTGATATTTTTTTGTACATTGATGGCGTAGTTCGGAAGATCCGGTTCTAAGGATGCAAAAGGCAGCTAAACAGTTTTTTTATAATTGATTGAAAGAAGCCTATAATCAAACCACTGTTTTATACAATATAGATCATTTTCAATTTTCAACTTTAAATCGTACCAATTTTGATCACTGTATACCAGAACTGTATCGTCTGCAAAACTTATAATTTTACTGTTGCTTTCAATCATAAATAAGTTATTCAAATATATATTAAACAAAACTGGGCCCAGAACCGTACTTTGTGGAACACCACACTGAACTGTCTGTTCTTTACTGCATTCATTGCCGACTCTTACTTTCTGAGATCGGTTTGTCAGATAACTTTTGAAAAAAGCATGTGCTGTACCTCTAACTCCAATGTCCTCTAGTGTTTCCAAAAGAAGGCAGTGGTCCACGGTGTCGAAGGCCTTTACTAAGTCCAGGAAGACCGCAATTGTAGGTAAACCCTCATCAATATTTTTATATAAAATATTTGTTATTTCCAAAAGAGCATCGTTAGTGGACTTGCGCTTTTGGAAACCATATTGAGACCCTGACATTAGCTGATATTTATCTAGAAATGTATTAAGCCGTGCATTAACTACTTTTTCTAGTATTTTTGATAAACAAGTTATTAATGATATTGGTCTGTAGTTTGTCATTTCATCCCTTTCCCCACTTTTATAAATAGGTTTGACAATCGATGTCTTAAAAGCTGAAGGAAATTGTCCCATTTCTAATGACTTATTTATTATAATCATTAGCGGATATGCAATAAAATCTGAAATATGTTTGAGAGTTTCAGCCCTTATTTCATCCCAACCCGGTGCTTTTTTATTCTTTAGTTCACTAATTATATTTTTTATTTCTGTAATACTGGTGGGTGCCAAAAACATGGAATGACAATTTATAATGTTCTTTTCTTTATAATTTATTGGTTTTTGTATGGTTTTTGCTAGGTTTCGTCCTATATTTACAAAGAAAGTATTAAACATTTCAGAAATTATCTCAGCTTTATTTTCGGTTGTTCCATTGTTGTCCTTAATATTTGTAATTTCCGTGTTTTCTGTTTTTTTAGATATTGAGTTTACTACATTCCATATCTTTTTTGACGAATTTTGTTCGTCCTCTATAAGTTTATTATAATAATTATTTTTAGCAGTGACAATTAATTTATTTAGTAGCTTTTTGTAATCTGTATATTCTATTTTAAGTATATTATTTAGAGGATTTATTTTTGATTTTTTATACATTTCATTTTTTTTGTTAACGGATTTTATGAGAGATGGTGTGATCCAATTTTTTCTTTTCCTTAAATTATTCTCAATCTTTGTATACATTGTTGACTGGCTAATATTATCTTGGATAGTGCTGACCAGTTTATCAGTTGCGGAGTCCAAATTTGGATTGAAAATAATATCATTCCAGTCAGTATGTTGAAATCTATGTATCAGTTTATTCTTGTCTATCTGGGCAAAATATTTAGATTTAGAGTTTACAACAAGATCTCCCCCAGAAAGAATCAGTTGTAGCATTACTGTATAGTGATCAGTTACTGATGTGTTGATTACCAGAGGAATCAAATTATCATAAAAATTACCACTTTTAGAATATACAAAAATATGATCTATACATGTCTTTGAATTTTTTTGAACTCTTGTTGGAACATTAATGGCCGATTGATAACCGCATTCGTTTAAGACGTCTAAGTAATTTCTCTTGTTATCATTTTCGGTTAATAGATCAATATTGATATCTCCAACAAAAAGTATACAACTATACAACTATACACCTGTTTTTTTAAAATAAACATCTAAGATTTTATTCAAGACGTAGCAACGCGGTTATTATTAAAGAGTCGACATAAGACGTCGCAACGTGTTTTTTGTTACGCCGAGCAAGTTGTGGCAATATTATTCATTATTGAGAGAGTGGTCGTAGAGTAAAGTGCGTTAAAAAATGTGTTTTGTTTTATGTCTCCAATTTTCATAATATAAAATAGTCTATGAACAAATATATTTTAAAAGAATCAACCATTAAAAACAGGTCACTAAATGTCGACCTACAAATCAAACACCATCCTATATAAGTGTTTAATATCTAAAGTAAAGAATAAACCATTTGAGAATTACGAATAATTTCATATTTACCTGTTAACTTTCATGCATCAACCTCTGTACAAACTCTACTTAATTAATTAAACGATGTTTTGATTGAGACAAAAATATAGTGATCGAAAAAGAACTGTTATTTAGAGTTTTGTTTACCTTAGAATATCAACATTCACCAGTACCTAGTATATTTACCGTAGGAGTATACTTTGCAAGAATTAATTGAAATTGTAAGTGCTACGAGAATAATACGGAGGGGGGTCACAAAAGTACTCGATCAAACAAAAAAAAAATCGTAAAAATTTTGGAAAAAAAAATATATCTATTTTTCAACATAATCTCCTTTCAGCTCTTTACATTTTTCCCAGCGATGTTCAATAAGTTCGATACCCTATTTATAATAAGAACTGTCTTGCTCCTCAAAATAGCCATTAACTGCCGACATCACTTCATCATCGTTGGAAAATCTTTGTCCACTGAGTCATTTTTTCAAGTTTGGGAACAAAAAATAATCCGAGAGGCTAAATCTGGCGAATAGGGTACATAGGCAGCAATTCAAACTTTAATTCATTAATTTTGGATACTGCAATAACGGATGTGTTAGCTGGTGCATTGTCTTGATGAAACTTTCTTCTTAGCCAAATGCGGCCATTTTGCCTCATTTCTTCGCTCAAACGATGCAATGAATTCGCATAATACTCACCGTTGATAGTTTTTCCTTTTTCAAGAAAGTCAATAATAATTATCCCACGTGCATAATAAAAATCTCTGTATAAAGGATGCAGTTTTGTCAAGGCAACAGCTGGGGTATTTCCTTGTGAAAATCGAATATTCAGCGATCATGTGACTGCTAGCTGGAGAGCTCGTCCAACATAACGACCCAGGTCATTTCCGTGATAGCCATAATTCTCTTCAATTTCGGGATTGACTGGACAACCTTAAACTTGTTCAAATGTCGATTCAGAAGTATCGACCACAGGGGCAACTAAGTCTACAGATGCTGAAGTATGTCAGATATCAGCCTTAGATGTAGATAAGCTTCTTGGTAGTCTAGTTTCGTCATTGTTAGCATCGCCTTCACTGCTACTACCTGGATACTTTTTCGTCGTAAGAGTTTTAGTCACTGTAGCATAGATACACTAACTTCACTTTCGGGTCGGTCAGTTAATGATAGGAATGAAAACCGAGCTGTTTAAGGTTCAGATCGTAAAGAGGTCTCATGAGATCTCGGATGCTCCGAGTTTTCAAGTATGCATTTTTGCCGAAGTTGGTAAAAAACATCAAACAAAATTTAACCAACCTTCAAAAAGCTCTAAAAAGAAAAAAAATATTTTGAACGAATGATTGGAAGCAATATCTAGACAAATTCAATCAATAAGCGCGATCTATCTAAAGTTCTTGTTTTTTTAAGGCCTCAACTGCCAGGGCTATTCGGCCTGTTTTTTACGTCCGGGATGATTTACGAGTGTCTATAATATAGTTTACACGAAAGTAAATAAGAACAGAGTAATACCGCACTTATTGTTCAAAAATTTATCTGTAAACTGTTCGACTTTTGAGGTTATATTTTGATGTTAGAATCACTTAAAAATTTGGAGATGAGTTTAATGTTTTCACTGTATGGGAATTTCAGCACTATGTCTTGCACTGTGTAGGGGCCATAAACATTATTAGGAACCTTAAAACATTTATGAAGAAAATCTGTATTAACACTATTTAAGGAACAGTTGAAAAAATGTGTGAGAGATCTTGTTTTTCATCACATGGGCATGAATCCGAAGGTACTAAGTTGAATTTGTGTAGATATGACAAAGTGTCACAATGGTTGGATCGAATTCTTGAAGAAATGCAGATATCTCTTCTGGACAAATTAGAGAGTGAAGAAAACCATGGATTTTTTCTGGGGTATTTTATAAATTGAGAGTATAGATTTCCTTTTGTCAAGCTGAGTGTAGAGAGAGTAGAATTCCACTTGATTTCTTAGCACCACATCCGAATGGGGACCAGTTGGAAGGGTGGCACGTTTGATAGTTCCCCCAAGATTTGCAAGATCATCGGCTCTAACATTTCCTTGTATTAGACTGTGTCCGGAAATCCATCCAATTCGTATGTCTTTCCCTTGCTGATTTAACTTGTGTAATAGCTCCTTTATTTTTTGGACAAAGGGATTAGAAGATGAGGAGAAGGATTTTTTGGAAATGCATTTTATGGCACTTTGGGAGTCAGAAAAAATTATGGCTTTGGGAAGGTCGGGTTTTGAAATTTTTTGGAGCGCAATTAGTATAGCATAACATTCTGCTGAAAAGATGGGAAAATGAGAGGGGAGTTTGTCACATAATTATATGAGGTTAGGAAAATAAATTCCGTATCCTATATTACTGTCAGTCTTAGAGGCATCGGTAAAGAAAATGGGGCCAGAAAAATGGATAGAATTCATTTTGGCCAGAAAGACTTGATTACAGTCCGAATCTTTTTTAATTGCCAGATCTATCGTGTTAGTTTGACTAATTTGAGATTCGAGCGAGAAGTGATGACAAGGAAAGTTGTTGAACGATTCAATGAAGGGAAGGAATTTAGATACTGATTGAAAGGCAAATATAATAGGGGGAGTATTTCTCAATCTCCAGTATATAGGATCAGCAGCCCATTCTGTGAATAATTCTATAAGTGAGGTTTTTATTAGGTCTTTGTATGCAACTGCTTTATATACATATTTAACTGACAAGATTTCTCTACGTACCTCCAGGGGGTCTGCCCACATTCAGATAACATGATGTTGATGGGAGTAGATTTTAGATAACCTACTATAACCCTTAGGGCTTGATATTGTAAACGATCTAATTTTTAAGTAGGTATTTAGAACAGCCACCATATAGCATGCACGCATTATCAAATAACGGAAGTATGGTCGCTTTGTCTATGTTTAAAAGAGAGATTTGATTGCTACCCCACCATTTACCACATAGAGACCTAATTAAATTAATAGCTTTTGTTACTTTGCAGGAAATAAATTCAATATGTGGTTTCCAGTTAAGTTGGTCGTCAAATATAGCTCCTAAGTACTTGAATTGGGTGGAAGTATGTTCTGAATGGAGTTGCACGAAATATTGAATAAAAGGGGACTTAGGGGGAACCTTGGGGCACCTCTACAAGAAACACCAGGGCCTACAAGTTCATTGTTGAGGGTGGATTTAATGAATAGATTTCGATCTGAAAGAAAGGATAGAATGAGGTCACAAATGTCATGAGGTAAATTAAGGGAATATGGAGTTGAATAGATAGAGGATAAAAGAAGATTATCATATGCACCTTTAATGTCGAGAAAATCAACAATTGGGTTTTTATTAGCAGACAATGCACATGATATTTCGGAATATATGAAAATGTGGTTATCAGATATACTTCTGCCTTTCCTGAAACCTTGTTGTGAGGGGTGAGTTTTTAGAGAACTATCAAGAGACCAGTCAAGGCGATTGTTGATCATGCTTTCGAAAAGTTTTCCTATGGCGCTGGATAAGGCGATGGGTCTCCAGCTGGAGGCATCGTTAAGATCCTGGGTTTTTTTAAGAATAGGAATTATTAGATGATTTTTCCACTCTAAAGGGATATGAAGAGATATATTGAGGATTTCATTGAAAATAGAGAGAAGAGTTTCTAGGGCTATTTTGGGAAGATGATTGATCATTGAATATGTGATGGAATCCAATCCAGGACTTGAATAATTTTTGCTTGGTAAGGTGAAATTCAATTCTTCTATTATAAAAGGGTGAGTAAAGAGGAGTCGTTAATGGCTTGGGGAATAGTGTTGAGGTCTTGAAAGGGGATCTATCTAAAGTTGTTGTTTTTTTCATTTTGATGTAAGACAGTGTTGAAAAATACATACTGTGTAAAGTTAACAATTAATAGTTATTCACAGTGAATTCGGTAAATATCGAAAATAAAAAGTGCACTGAAAGTAACCAGAAAATAAAGTATCTGGAAAAAGTACAGAATAAAAAGTGTCTGGGAAACCAAGAAAAAAGGTGTATAGAAAGCTCGGAAATTAATTTAGATAGTGATAAAACTGTCACACCAAACTTAACTATCCCAGAGTGCCGGGAAAACGACACAAATCACACCTCCACCCCAATTCACCCCCAAGAAAAGCGGAACAACGTGGAAGAAGACACCATAGGCCCAAATTACATACAAAATACGTCGGAAGATGAGATAGACACTCAACAATCTCCGAATAACATACAGTCTACGACGGTTCAAGCAATGATACACAAATAAGCCAATCTATCATGGGCTCAAGTGAAGAAGAACGAGGAAAAATTACAGAAAGATAGTTTCACGTCGCAATAAGAAACATTAAACAAAAACACTAAATAAATAAATGCTAGACAAATGTATAGCAATAGCAATAATACAACTCAAGAACTTAACTCAATATCAGTTGTACCGATGGACACCATCGAAGACGGATTTGAATTTCCGAAAAAAGTATCATCCTTCAACAAAATACTAAGTCAAACATCTCGAAAGCACGACCCAATATCTATGCAAAATAACTATGACTCATTATCAGAAATCTCAGAAGACGAAAAAAAAACGAAAAAAAATCCATTTTCGAAAATTAAATGATGCCGATTTCTCCACTGATGAAGAGAATGCCACATCGTAAGATCCTGAAAGATCAAAAACAGCTGCACCTGAAACAAAGCAGAAGAAAGCTGCCCTCCGATTGTTATTGACGGAAATGTCCCACACCATCGTGAGACGGTCAATAAATTAAAAGCCGAAATCAAAAAATCGTTCGGGATAAAGTACACCAACAATTTGTCAATTGTATTCACTAAAGACATAGAAGACTTTGAGAAACTAAAAAATGTGTTTAAAAATGAAATATTTTAGTTTCACACCTATGACAGACGTGATGAAAAATATGATGCATTCGTGCTATGAGGGCTTGCGGCGGGGCTCCAACTAATTGACAATTTAAAAAATCACAAAATCCAAGTCCGAGACATTTTCAGGATGACCACGAAAGGACGACCACTCTACCTAGTAGTCACCGATGCCAAAGTAACGCTGGATGTCTTAAACAAAAATGTATGTGTTATCGAACACACCAGAGTCATCTAGGAGTTCAGAAGACAAAACAAGCCCATCATCTAATGCCACATATGTCAGCTATGGGAACGTGCGACATCAAACTGCGGCAGAACTCCCAGATGTCTCAAGTGTGTCGGATCCCACCTGACGCCTGAATGTACGAAGGAAAGAACTACCCCAGCTAGATGCACCAACTGCAGGAGTGACTATCCATCAATTGAGCAAATTGCGATCCTTCTTGATAATAAAATTAAAATTGTCGGAGCTTACAACCCTCCTGGCAATAAAATAACTAACACAGATCTACACATTTTTAACACACATAACAAAGTTCTGGTAGTTGCTGATCTCAACTGCAAACATCCGCAGTGGAATCAATACACCAACTACCCTAACCCAAATGGGAATACGCTCATGAAGTTCTACGATAACTCTGTTTGTAATATATTTCATACCATAGAATCAACCTATTTCCCATTTGCTGCGAATCACGCCCCCAGTATATTCGATATAGCGATTGACAAAAACATAAACAATTTAACCAAAATAAAAACACTTCCAGACCTTAATCCAGACCATGATCCCATCCTCATCCATTTAAAAATATCCCACAATATCAACAACCCCAACAACAACAAAAATTTTAATAAAAAAAGATTAATTGGATCAAATTTAGAAAATACATTGATGAAAACTTTTATAACTGATAAAATAGATAACTTAAACCACTTAATAAAAATAATAGAAAACTTACAAAAAACAATCATCAATGCCAAAAATTATTCAACCTCAACTAAACAAAAAATTCATATTAATAACACATTACCCGACAACATTTTCCAAATTATCCAGGAAAAAAATAAATTAAGAAAAATATGGCAAAGAACAAAAAACATTAACAATCATCAAGCATTAAAAATTCACCAACATCTAATCAACAATTTAATAAAGGAAGACAAAAATAATGAAAGGACAAAATTCCTTGAAACACTGAAACTGGACGACAATCCATTATGGAAAGTCGCCCGCTATTTCAAGAAAAAACACAATGAAATCAATAAAATTATAAACAACGGTCAAATATATATCAACACTCCAGAAATCGCAGAACAGTTAGGAGAGTATTTTCAAAGCAGCATTGTTAATCACTCGCAACAAACACAACAACATCAAAACATAACACACACAGTTCAACAATACATAAACAAACTCAATACACTAAACACAAAAAATTTAAAAAACATTCACCGAAATAAATAACACAATACCACAACTAAAAAACAAAACATTCCCCGGGTCAGACACCATACACAACATTCTACTCAAAAACATACCCAAAACAGCCATTGTACAATTAACACACATAAGGTTTTTCAATTATGAGGCGGAGGATGAACCGATAACAGACGCGAAAACAGATTTTAAAGTAAATTTTTACTACTATTTGTTAGACACCGCAATAACTAAGTTCGACGAACTTTTGAATGGGAATAATATAATTTTTTCATTTCTTCAAAAATTGAAAAACTGGAAAGATTTGGACTCTGATACAAAAAAAACACATTGCTCTAATTTAGAAAATAAACTTAGCCATGCTGGCTCCTCAGATGTGGAACAGTTCGAGCTCTATAATGAAATCGAATTATTACCGATGTTTATTGATGAGTCCACTACGCCGTTGGACATTTTAAATTACTTGTTTACGAATAAATTCATTTCAGTGTTCCCAAATCTGTCCACTGCGCTGAGGATATACCTGACACTTCAGTCACGGTCGCACATAGCGAAAGGTCATTTTCGAACTAAACTGAAAATAATTAAAAACTACCTTAGATCAACATTGTCGCATAGTAGATTGACAAATTTATCGTTAATAAGTATTGAACACGAATTCAAAATTGCAGTTAGTGACATTATTAAAGATTTCGCTAATGCAAAACCTCGAAAAGTAACTTTTTTGTAAATACATTTATGTCTAAGATATATACTTGTGTGACGAGCGTCATGTTATGTTACTATAAGTAGTTTTTAAAATAAATATTTTTGAAAGAACTACAAAGTTGTGAATGTTTTTATTGTTAAAACCCCTTCCTTCCCATAAAAAAATTTTGCTTCCCGACATGATTTTAAATTGCACCATTTGCATACGAATTTCCGATTGAAAATATAGGGTCTTAACAAAGGTATGCACTTTTTTTAAACTGTGGCTTCTACTCATGATACTGAACAACTTTTCCCAAGGAATGCATGGTCAATTCTCAAAAAAAAATTTGGACTTTGTATGGAGACTTGGTCAATCAGCTGATCGATCTCCATACTAAGTCCAATTTTTTTTTTGAGAATTGACCATGGGTTCCTTGGGGAAAGTTGTTCAGTATTATCATGAGTAGGTGTCCCCGCTCCTACTAGACTAGAGGGCACCAGCGTACTGGTTGCACACGGGCGCCACAAGGGCTAGAGACGCCTCTGAACTGTACCCACTCATTTCTACACATAGTAGCTTAACAGCTCACAACAAAATACTCACATATAAATACATCATCAGACCAATACTCCCATACGCAGCCCCCGTCTACTATAACGGTACAAAACACAATTTCCACTCCCTGCAGCTGGTTCAAAACAAGTGTCTGTGGATGGCAATCAAACATAACTGTTACCCTAGATTACCCAAAAATACGTGGTTACATGACAAAGCCGATACACCTACCATGAAAGACTTCATAACAAAAATTTCGAAAAACTTTTATAATAATTGTCTGCCAGAAGTTCTTCGTCTCAAAGACGCAAATTGCGTAGGAGACATCCGAGATAATGGGTGTAAGCTACTGCATGGCACGTTAATTGCATAACAAGGTTGATTAACTCCAAACCCATATCATCACACAACGTGCAAATCAATCCAAACATATAAACTAAAGCAAAATCAACGTCAGTCATGTTGCCGCCTCAAAAACTAAAAACCCCATGTCATTTTTGAAACCCTGTATTTTAGCTACTTTTCAAGGAAAACTTAGCCGAAATATTCTAGGAGTCATAAACATTCAAGGGACAGAGTTGCTGTGAATAGTGTAAAATTATGGATTATGCTCACGGGCAAGGAGCCATGAACTACAACCGGACGAACACAATAAGAAGAAAAATGGCCAGAGCATCGGCACAAATTTCATGTATTTTTTCTAATTATTGTGCAGAGATTGTCAAACATACAATAAAGAATATTTTTGATAATAATAACGCTAGAAGCGAAAGAGAGAGAGAGAGAGAGAGAGAGAGAGAGAGACCACTAGTACAGTGACGCTGACGTGCTTGAGTGCCCTAATTATAAAGATCTATTTTACCTGTTCCAAGCAGGGACAAGGACCTGCTCGTGCCAAGTCGAAATACTTATATTTCACGTCAAATGGCTCTGCTATTTATTCTCTATTGTGTCAATTATGATTTTATCTCCATTCTCTTACGTTTACTTTCTATTTGAACTTATAGAGGGGGGGGGCGCTGGATACGGCCATGACTTGATATATTTTCTTACAAAAAAACATCTACCATATATTCAGTTTTTTAAGGATTGACTTATTTATTTGGAAATATGATACAAAAGTTAAGGTCCATTTAAAGTATTATTATTTGAACAGCACTTTCGGTAAACACTATTATATTATCTTTCGTTTCAACGGTTATCTTGTTCCCATCAACATCAAACAGCAATATTATCAATTGATGTAATATAAACAGCCCTTTAATACACATGAATGTTGCAAATAATTATAGACCATTATCACACGGTCTCTGACATCGATTAATAAGATATTTCATGAAAATATCACGAAACTACAATAAGTATTTGATTTAAATCTTATTTAATACCTTTCTCCCCATTAACTGCAAGGCTAATCTTTGGATACTCAAGTAATATTAAATACTAGCTAGATACAAGACTGCTGCACCTTTGTAAAGTTCAAGGACTTCGCTAGTGGATAACAACCTCTACTTATTATTTAATGTTACATTCATTTGCAACAAAATAGTTTTCTCGCATTTCGTGGGGAAATAAGAAAGATAAAGAATAATCGGTGGTACTAATGTGACAATATACGCTGTTAATGATTTACCGGAAATTTGTATTATGAATAGGAGATATTTGATAGTATTAACGCTTTTTAATAAAATTTTAAAAATATGGATATAAGTATCTAATAGTGAAAGAGAACATATGAATCATGAGTAAACAGAGTAGAAGATTTTTATGTGAAGATATATACGATAGCAACAGAGAAATATGGGTCATACATCATTAATATGATTCACGTCATGGATGACGTAAGGTGTTATTTATTATTAAAAAGGTTCTTTATTTTATATTTTGTTTCTCTTTTACAATGTTTAGAAAAAATACATTTTAAATGTGGGCAGCTGTTCTGGCAATTTTGCTTCCCATTGTGTATGACGTCTATTTTCTGTTTATGGCTCCTTGCCGTAGCATATTATCCATTGAAATTGACTGTCTCGACCCTTACTTCGTGGAATATGCTCATGTTAGTGTTTTTAAATGAAACTCACGGTCTCTAGTTAATTCCACAATATAATAAAAGTTATTGAAAATTCTAAAAAATTGAGAATTGTTTCGATAAATCAATATAATCGTCAGAATGACAGAAGTTACATTTCATTTTATGCCTACCTGATGTTTAGTAGTTATTTTTGGCTAGACCAAGAAGTAACCTATCTTGTGATTGGCTTAATATATGTTTATAGGAAAAAGAAGAAGATGTGATATTACAAATATTGAAGCTTAGATATTATTAGCCCTATGGTGATATCCTGGATATCATTTTTCCAATTAAGATCAGTATAACTGTGCAATGATATAGAAAACCAGGAAAACTATATCTGCTGATCTTTACAATTGTCACTTAAGAAGACAGTTTATTAGTGGAGAATTCCCAAGATTTAACTGTTCATTGACAACTTCATATTGTGGGTTTCTTAAATGTCTTCTAATTTCCAGTTCTTCAAGGGAATCCATTTCTTGATTCTTTTCACAAATATGCAGCACTTCTAGTTCTGTTTTAGGTGTCAATGAATGATTGGTGTCAAGTAGATGTTTTGCGAAGTGGGATTTATCTGGTTGTTTTAATCTGTATGCTCGTAAGTGCTCACTGTATCGTATTTCAAAATTCCTAAGGGTCTGACCCAAATAGACAGCATTACATTCAGGACATTTGAGTTTATATATACCTGACTTCTTTAATAGTGGTATTTTTGTTTTTACATTTAACAATTTTGTACTAACGTTACTTTCTGTTTTAAAAGAAATTGTTGTATTCGTTGCTGAAGATATTATCTTTGAAATATTATTAGAAAAATTTCCTGCATATGTGATGGTTTTATAAGTTTTAATTTCATCAGCTTGTTTAGGATATATTAGTTGTAATGCCACTTTTTCTTCTTTTTTACTAATTAGCTTATTTATCATATCTAATGGATAACCGTTAGATGTTGCTATTTGTCTAATTGTATTATTCTCTCTATCAAAATAACATTTGTTCATAGGAACTGAAAAAGCTCTATGTATCATTGAATTATATGCTGCTAGTCTGTGTGACATAAGGTGGTTAGAATTGAATGGAATTGTCACATCAGTCTGTGTTGGTTTTCGTTAAATTGAATAATCAAGTACATTATTAACTCTTTGAATTTTTAAATCAAGAAAATTGATTGAGCTATTTTCTCCAATTTCTAATGTAAATTTAATTTTCGGGTGTAAATTATTGATGTGATTGAAAAATACATCTAATTGTCGTTCACTACCCATAAAACAAGCTAATATGTCATCTACATATCTATACCAAAATAAAATATTTTTCGAAATATTACTTTCAAAGATCTTTCTTTCTAAATTTTCCATAAAAATGTTTGCTAAAATAGGTGATATAGGGCTTCCCATTGGTAAACCTTCATTTTGAATATATATCTGATTGTCAAAAGTGAAATAATTCTGATTAATGCATACATCAAATAAATTAAGTATATCTGATATTATTCCTGGATTAATATGTTTATCTTCTAGTAATTCTCTTACAAGTATTAGACATTCTTTAGGAGGAATTTGAGTAAACATATTAGTTACATCGAACGAAATGAGTTTATAGTTATCTTGCAAGTGGATTGCTTTCAACTTTTTGATTAGTTCTATTGAATTTCTAATTGAGTACTGAGATTCATATGCGTAAGTATTGAGTATATTGTTGAGCTTCTTTGCCAATATATTATTAGGAGCATTAACATAAGAGACTACAGGTCTAATTGGTTTCGTTATTTTATGTAATTTAACTGTTCCATATATAAGAATCCTCATTGTCCACAATTATATGGAACAGTTAAATTACATAAAATAACGAAACCAATTAGACCTGTAGTCTCTTATGTTAATGCTCCTAATAATATATTGGCAAAGAAGCTCAAAAATATACTCAATACTTACGGATATGAATCTCAGTACTCAATTAGAAATTCAATAGAACTAATCAGAAAGTTGAAAGCAATCCACTTGCAAGATAACTATAAACTGATTTCGTTCGATGTAACTAATATGTTTACTAAAATTCCTCCTGAAGAATGTCTAATACTTGTAAGAAAATTACTAGAAGATAAACATATTAATCCAGGAATAATATCAGATATACTTAATTTATTTGATGTATGCATTAATCAGAATTATTTCACTTTTGACAATAAGATATATATTCAAAATGAAGGTTTACCAATGGGAAGCCCTGTATCACCTATTTTAGCAAACATTTTTATGGACAATTTAGAAAGAAAGATCTTTGAAAGTTATATTTCGAAAAATATTTTATTTTGGTATAGATATGTAGATGACATATTAGCTTGTTTTATGGGTAGTGAACGACAATTAGATGTATTTTTCAATCACATCAATAATTTACACCCTAAAATTAAATTTACATTAGAAATTGAAGAAAATAGCTCAATCAATTTTCTTGATTTAAAAATTCAAAGAGTTAATAATGTACTTGATTATTCAATTTACCGAAAACCAACACAGACTGATGTGACAATTCCATTCAATTCTAACCACCCTATGTCACACAGACTAGCAGCATATAATTCAATGATACATAGAGCTTTTTCAGTTCCTATGAACAAATGTAATTTTGATAGAGAGATTAATACAATTAGACAAATAGCAACATCTAACGGTTATCCATTAGATATGATAAATAAGCTAATTAGTAAAAAAGAACAAAAGGTGGCATTACAACTAATATATCCTAAACAAGCTGATGAAATTAAAACTTATAAAACCATCACATATGCAGGAAATATTTCTAATAATATTTCAAAGATAATATCTTCAGCAACGAATACAACAATTTCTTTTAAAACAGAAAGTAACGTTAGTACAAAATTGTTAAATGTAAAAACAAAAATACCACTATTAAAAAAATCAAGTATATATAAACTCAAATGTCCAGAATGTAATGCTGTCTATTTGGGTCAGACCCTTAGGAATTTTGAAATACGATACAGTGAGCACTTACGAGCATACAGATTAAAACAACCAGATAAATCCCACTACGCAAAACATCTACTTGACACCAATCATTCATTGACACCTAACACAGAACTAGAAGTGCTGCATATTTGTGAAAAGAAACAAGAACTGGATTTCCTTGAAGAACTGGAAATTAGAAGACATTTAAGAAACCCACAATATGAAGTTGTGAATGAACAGGTAAATCTAGGGAATTCTCCATGAATAAACTGTCTTCTTAAGTGTTAATTGTAAAGATCAGCAGATATAGTTTTCCTGGTTTTCTATATCATTGCACAGTTATACTGATCTTAATTGGAAAAATGATATCCAGGATATCACCATAGGGCTAATAATATCTAAGCTTCAATATTTGTAATATCACATCTTCTTCTTTTTCCTATAAACATATATTAAGCCAATCACAAGTTAGGTTACTTCTTGGTCTAGCCAAAAATAACTACTAAACATCAGGTAGGCATAAAATGAAATGTAACTTCTGTCATTCTGACGATGATATTGATTTATCGAAACAATTGTCACTTTTTTAGAATTTTCAATAACTTTTATTATATTGTGGAATTAACTAGAGACCGTGAGTTTCATTTAAAAACACTATTATCCATTGATTTTCGTTGCTTACAATAACTTTGTCCCATGCTATGTTTGTGATTCCTAGCATATTTCGGCTGTGTATTCACTGAAAAGTAGCTAAAAACAGGGTTTCAAAAATGATATGCGGTTTAGTTTTCGAGAAAGCAACATGATTGACATTGATTTTGATCGAGTTCAATTATTTTTTTGTTTGGATTGATTTACACATTATGTGTGATATAGGTTTGGAGTTAATCAACCTTCTTATATAATTAACGTGCCATGCAGAAGCTTACTCCCACTATCTCGGATGTCTCCTGCGCGATTTGCGTCTATGAGGTTCTTACGAAGTTCTTCTGGCAGACAATTATTATAAAAGTCTGTAGCAATTTTTGTTATGAAGTCTTTGATAGTTGGCGTATCGGCTGTCTCATGTAACAAAGTATTTTTGGGCAATCCGGGGTAGCAGTTATGTTTAATTGCCATCCGTAAATACTTGTTTTGAACCATCTGCAGGGAGTGGAAATTGTGTTTTGTCCCGTTAAAATAAACGGGAAAATATTGACCCTTATCCTGACGTCATTAATATCTGATAACATAACCGACAAATGTCAAATTATTTTGTTCTGTTCTTCACTATTAATAGAAAGAGATGCCACTTAATAATTATGTCGGTTATGTTATCAGATATTAATGACGTCAGGGTAAAGGTCAATATTTCAAGTATAAGTAAGTATTGGTCTGATAATATATTTGTATGTACGTATTTTGTTGTGACTTGTTAAGCTACTCTGTGTACAAATTAGTGGATACAGTTTGCTCATTGAATCTTGGCCTTGCGTACCTGTTGCATAATATGTGCGTTAGCATTGGTGTTGCCTTGAACAGTATACCCTAAATATTTTAAGGTATTACTTGGCTTAATAATATGTCCATCTGCACAAAGCTGAGATTGCAATGATGTGTTTTTTTAGCTATTCTCCTGAGTAATAAATACTCTGTTTTGGATGCGTTGATAGCCAATTTGTGTTCGTGTAAATGTATTAAAATTTCTGTGTTTATGTGTGTTTGTACTGTTTCCAATGCGTGGTCTGGATTCTGTGCTGTGGCTACAAAATAAGTGTCATCGGCATTCATTGTGGTTAACAATTGTGGAGATGTTGGGAGATCGTGAATAAATAGGGAGTATAACAAAGGTGATAATTCACGGCCTTGCGGAACTCCTGCTTGCATGGAGTACGGACCTGCTGTATAATTATCAATTTTGAAATAAAATTTCCTGTTAGATGAGTAGGAATTTAATATTTCAATTAAGTAGTCCGGGATTTCGACATTTATCAATTTATTCATTAAACCTTTGAGCCATACGGAGACAAAGGCCTTCTGCATGTCTAGTGTAACCATGATCACTTTGTATTTTCATTGGAAACCATCCCTGATGTGATTTATTACACGAATTATTAGTGTTACTGTGTTGTGACCGCTTCTGAATCCGTATTGCTCGGAGGGTATAATGTTTTCAGTCTTAGTCTAAATAATATTATTTTGTCAACCACCTTTGCTATATCGTTTAGAGGGGAAATTGGCGTAACATGGTTGTTTATTCGCTTTGATGATGGGGATGACGTTGGCTATCTTGAGCATATCGGGATATTGCCCAGTTTTGATAATATAATTAGTTATGTGTGTTAGTTGTACAATGGCTTTTTTGGGAATGTTGTTAAGCAATATGTAGTGTATGGTGTCTGACCCGGGGGCTGTTTTGTTTTTGAGCTGCTGTATTGTGTTGTATATTTCGGTACATGTTGTAAAATTTTTTGTGTTTACTGTGTTGAGCGAATTTAAGTATTGTTGAACAGTGTGTGTTATGTTTTGATGAAGTTGTGTGTGATTGACAAAGTTGCTTTGGAAATACTCTCCGAATTGTTCTGCGATTTCGGGGGTGTTGTAGTAAGTTTGGCCATTATTCATAATTTTATTTATTTCGTTATGTTTTTTCTGAAATGACGGGCGACTTTCCATGGAGAATTATCGTCCGGTTTCAGAGTTTCTAAAAATTTTGACCATTCATTATTTTTGTGTTCTATTATTAGTTAGTTTATTAATTGTTGGTGTTGTTTTAAGGCTTGATGGTAATTTTTGTCTCTTGTTAGTTGCCATTTTTTTCTGATTTTATTTTTTTCATGAATTATTTGTATTATATTATCGGATAAAGTATTTTTTATGTGTGTTTTTTGTTTAATAGTGGTTGATTGGTCTCTGGCGTTGATTATTATTTGTTGAAAATTTTCTATTATTTTTACCATGTGATTTACGTTTTCTATTTTATCAATTATTATTAAGTTATTGTTTATATATTTACGAAATTTAATGCAATTTTTTTTATAGTTAATCTTTCATTATTGTTGGGGTTAATGATATTGTGGGATAATTTTAGGTGGATGAGGACTGGGTGTGTTTTTATTTTGGTATATTATTTATGTTTTTACCTATCGCTATGTCTAATATACTTGGTGTATGATTAGCTGCGAATGGATGGTATGTGGGTTCTATTGTGGAAAATATTGCAGTCCGTATTGTCGCAGAACTTCATAAGAGTATTACCATTAGCATTGGGGTATGTTATGAAAGTCTGTATATGTGAATTTGTTGCCGGGCGGATTGTATGCTCCGACTATTTTAATTTTATTATCAAAAAGGATCGCAATATGCTCAATTGATGTATTGTTTTGTTGCAGGACTTTATAATTTGTGCATTTTTTTATTAGTAATGCTATACCGCCACCGTCGGCATTACCGGGGCGGTCTTGTCTATAAAGACGATATTCTGGATTTTCGGAGTTTATTGTTTTATATGATTAGAGGAACGTCTCGACTAGAAAGAAAATATCTGGTTTGTGGATATCGAGAAAATGTGTGATTAATGGGAGTTTATTTTGTACTCCGCGTACATTACAAAACATTATTTTGAGATTATATCGTTTTTGAAATTCTGTTTTATCACCTACCTGCCTATATGGCATAGTTGTCGATCCCGGTGACAAAATTATTGTAGACCATGAATTTCTCCATTTTATTAGTGGCTTTCCGCATTTCTTGGTTAGGTCAGTTACCGCTCTTGTAAGTTCAACTAAGTTGACTAGGGAGTGAAGTTGTTGAAACATGTTGTTTAGCTCGGTAAATTTACTGCTATCGGTGCTTGTGCTATTGGGGTGACTAGTGGTTCTGCTTACTGGGGGTTGGGGGTGAACATTTTGAGGGGTGGTTTAGGAGTTTGCAGCGCTCTTCTTTCTTCTAACCAAATTTTCCTCTTTATAAATTCAGGGTAAACTTCGGCGTTGGCCGGATGGTCTCCTTTACAATTTGCAGGCTGGTATCGCTCAGTGAGATGAGAGAGACTGTTATATCATGAACAACGAGAGTTTGATATATGCCATGTATGTTCTGGACAACTGGGTGGTCAGTGAAGATTGATTCAATTGATAGAATGGAGGAAAGGGAATCAGTGCATATTGCAATATTTTTGTGGGGGGGGAAATATATTTAAAAGCCTGAAGAACGATGTGAAGCTCGCCTGTATGGACGCTACACACTGAAGGTAAAGTAAAGGAGCCTATTAGTTCATATTTAGAGGTAACTGGACAACCAACTCTGGAGTCAGTTTTGGAAGCATCTGTATAGAGTGTTAAATCGTACGATTTTTTTTGTAGTAATTACAGGAATGCTTTATTTACAAGTGCAGTAGGTGACTCATGCTTATTAAAAATGGTGAGTGAGGTATCGATTATAGGAATAATTTTGGTCCAAGGAGGAGAAGAAGGTAGTGGGAGCGGGGATGTCAGAGAGAGGTCAGTATCTTTGAGTAAAGGAGTGAGCAATTGGGGAAGAGATTTAATAATTGTTCGAGGGTTAGTAGGGAGATTAGTCTTTGAAGTGAAAAGTGAATGAACAGGATTGGAGGATACTGAGGCAGCATATGTAAGGAGTAGGGATTGTCGTCTTAAGGAGAGGGGTGATTCACTAGCTTCAATATGGAGACTATCAGCAGGGCTAGAGCGGAAGGCACCAAGGCAGAGGCGGAGAGCGGTATTGTGAACAGAGCTCAGCAAATCTGTGACAGATTTGGAGGCTGAGATGTAAATAAAGGAACCATAGTCAAGCTTCGAACGGATGAGGGCTCTGTAAACTCTTAATACTATGATTTCGTCGGAACCCCAGTGAAATTGACTGAGCGTTTTAATTATGTTTAATGTCTTTAGACAGATGCCTTTGAGTTCAAGGATATGGTGTTTCCAGTTAAGTCGAGTGTCGAAGGTTATTCCAAGAATTTTACATTGATTTACAGTGGATAAGGGTGAACTATTAAAGAAACTGTGAGATAGAGGTGAAGATGTTCTTCTTGAAAACTTGATTAGTTTGGATTTACCTTGAGATAAGAATACTCCCAGGTAAGAAGATCTATCCTGTAGAACGTTTACTGCAGTTTGAAGGAGTTTGCAAGTGGATGAGATATATTTACCATGGCAATAAACAATTAGGCCATCAGCATATTGGACATATTTTATGGGAGCAGGAAACCTGCAACAGAGCTCGTTTATTGTGAGGATGAATAGAGTAGAAGTTAATACTGATCCTTGAGGGACACCAGCATTTTGTGGGTGAGGCAAGGAGAATTTGCCGTTACCGGAAACCCTGAAGGTTCTACAAGTTAGGAAATTATGAATGAACGATAGAATGTTGCCATGAAGATTATATTGGGAAAGTTTATTTAGTATTGCCGTTCTAGATATCGAGTCAAAGGCACCTTCAATATCAAAGATGGTTGCAACGACGTCCTGGTGATTGTTTATTGCTGAAGAGATATGTGTTTGGACAAGAACAAGGTTGTCGCGAGTGGATCGATGCGCCGGAAGCCGGATTGGGCATTAGGAATGATTTTGTACTTTTCAAGAAACCAAAGTACTCTTCCATTGATCATTTTCTCCTGGAGTTTGCAGGTAGTGCAAGTGAGTGAAATCGGTCAGAAGGAATTGAGCGATAAGGTGGATTGCTCTGCTTTTTTTATTGGAATAATTATGGATTTGCGCCATGCGTCAGGGAACTGATTAGTATTCCAGATAAGATTGTATATTTTGAGAAGCTTAGAGAGAGATGGATTGGATAGTTTTTTGAGGAAGATGTAAGGAACATCATCAGGGCCGGCGACAGAATTTCTACAAGTAAACAAGGCAGATTTCAGTTCATTTAAGCTGAAAGGGGCTTTGACGGAAGCAACGTCATGTGAGTTTGACTGAAAAGTGGAGGAAGGCTGAATATGAGAATTGTTATAGATAGAATTGGGGTTACGATTATTAAATTTGTCATCAAAATTTTGTGCGAGTGAATCGGCAATTGTTTGGTTGTCGGAGATAACAGTATCATTCAATATTAAGGAAGGAATTTTTGGTATTGGTTTTCTTGCTATGAATTTGTGAAATTTTTATCCAGACTGGGATTTGTATTATGATTCAGCGAGGAGGTATAGCCTTGCCATGAGGATTTTTTGCTTTGCTTGACTAAGCATTTAGCTTGAGCTTTGAGCTGTTTGTGTAGGAGGAGGTTTTCTTGTGTTCTATTTCGTCTAAACGTTAAGAGCATGTTTGGACTCTCGGATGGCATTTTCGCAAGCTGAATTCCACCAAGGCACAGTTTTTTGTGCAGCGGAAGTGACTGATTTACCGATGTGAGTCTCTGCAACGGCAAGTATGTTGTCAGTAAACATTTTTAGAGTGTCATTTATGTTTGCAGAAATAGCTAAAGAGGATAAATAAGTTTGGGAGAGAGAAGTAAACTCAGACTAATTTGCGTTTTTTAAATGCCAGAAGCTTCTAGTTATAGTTTCCTTATTATAATGATTCGATATAATGATAGGAAAATGGTTGCTATCATGGAGGTCATCTGAAACTTGCCAGGGAAGGGAAAGTGCAGTTTTAGGTTCACATAATCTGAGGTCAAGGGCAGAAAAGGAGCCGGAGGAAATGTTAAAGTGAGTGGGGAGTCCAGTATTCAACAAGCAGGCTCCGGAGGAGTTTATGGCGTTTACTATAACTTTGTCTCTAGTGGAACCACGAGTTGAGCCCCACATGGTGTGATGTGCATTAAAGTCACCAACAAGGATGTATGGGTGGGGGAGCTGCAATACTAGGTCGGTTAAGTCTTCTTCATAGAGGGCGTGATCAGGTGGAATGTCTTCGTCTTATTCGTATTTAAGATCTTGCGATCTGTTAGTTTTGAAGGTTCCTCTTTATCGTTTCCTGGGAGGTGGACTGCCAACTGTCCTTCCATCTCTTAGGTGGTCTACCGGGTGCTCTTTTCCCTGTTGGTTTCCCTTCAAGTGCGATGCGTGGCAGTCTGCTCTCCTCCATTCTTCTCACATGAGCGTACCAATGTCTTCTTCTTTGTCTCCCCCATCTTACGATGTCTTGTACTCCACATTGTTCCCTGATGTCATTGTTTCTAACTCGGTCCCTTCTTGTTTTCCCCACTATAGTCCTGAGCGTTTTCATTTCGGCTACTCTAAGCATGCTTTTCGTTTTGTTGGTTTCTTCTCTGGTTTCTATTCCGTATGTCATGATTGGCCTGATACAAGTCTTATAGATCCTAACCTTGCTATCCTTTCGCATGTATTCGTTTGCCCATATTGTTTGCTTTAAGCAGCCCGATATGGCAGTCGCTTTGTTAATCTGTCTTCCTAGGTCCTTCACTGGGTCGTGATAACTCGACAGATCCATACCCAGATATTTGAATTGTGAGACTTGCTCGATGATTTTTCCCTGGACTTCCAGCTTACATCTTACAGGTTCTTTAGCAAAGGTTATGCTTTTCGATTTTTCTATGGATATGGTCATGTTCATCGCTTGGCTGACCTGGTAGAATTTGTGCAGTTGTCTCTGTAGATCGTCCTGCGTTTCCGCAATAATAGCTGCATCGTCGGCGTAGCATACCATGCTGATTCTTTTATTCTGTCCCATTCGGTATCCCATATTTAGTGATAATATTTCCTCTATAATTCTGTCCATTAAGAGATTGAACAGAAATGGGCTAAGGCTATCGCCTTGTCTGATGCCTCCTGGTGTTGGTATCTCTTCCGTATAAGTGTCTCCTGCCTTAACTTTGGTCATGTTGTTTGTATTGAGACTGCGGACTGCTCTTACGATGGTGTCTGGCGTTTCTTTCGCTATCAGTATGTTTATGATGTCGGAGAGACGAACCCTATCAAATGCCTTGGTCAAATCGATGAAACAGACATACGCTGGTGTATTAAATTCTATTGATTTTTCTTTGATTTGTTTGATAATGAATATGGCGTCGGTCGTGGATCTGTTTCGTCTGAAACCTTGTTGTACTTCCCTGTTTGTTATTTGTGCCTCGAGTCTTTCTTTCAAAATGCTAGTAAAGAGTTTCATGCTTGTGTTCAGCAGCGTTATGCCCCTGTAGTTGTCTGGGTGTGTCTTCTGTCCTTTCTTGAATATAGGGATAGTTATACTTTTGTGCCATTCCGTAGGTATTTCCGATGTTTCTAAAATTTTGTTGTAGATAATTTTCAGATGTTTTCCTAGCTTGGGTCCAGCATATTTTAGAAGTTCGTTTGGGATAAGGTCTGTTCCGGGAGCTTTTCTGTTTTTCAATTTTTTTATTTTTGCTGTTACCTCTTCTTCGTTCAGTGATATTTGATGATTTGACTCGTAGTTTTCGATCCTTATGGCCTCTTCGGTGTTGTAAAGTTCCCTAAAGTATTTTTCCCATACATCTTTGGTGACTCCTTTTGTTTGCACGAACTCGTTTATTGGCTTCTTCCTATTCTTGAGCATCTTCCAGACTTTCTTCTGTGCTCCATATAGGTCGTAATCCATATCGCTTGTAAATTTTGCCCAGTAATCCCGTTTTATGGCTTTGATTCTGGCATTGATTCTGTTTCTCACTTCTGTATATTCGGAGTGTTTCTCTGGTGTTGGTGAGCTTCTGTATATCAGGTAGGATTTCTTTTTCTGCTGCGATAGTTCTTTAACTTCTTGACAGAACCAGGGTTTTTTGCTATTATTGGTCCCATTTATGTTGACTTTTCTTTTACCAATGGATTCTTCGGCTGCTTCTACGAAACATGATTTGATTTTGTTCCAACAGCTCTCCACATCACACTCCAGCGTATTAAGTCCTTCCAGTTTATTTGTTAATCGGTTCTCATACAGGTTTCTCGTGCTATCATCTGTCAGTGATTCGATATTAAACTTTTCGAGGAATACTGGAGGTTTTTTGGCTCTGTGGGGTGTTTCCATAACCATTTTACACAGTAGCAGGTTGTGATCTGTGCCGATGTTTGCAGAGGTAAGTGCTCTTACATCTATTACTTGTGATGGTGTGATTGTCCTGTTACTTATTATATAATCAATTACTGAAATGGAATGTAAATACTGCAAATGATAAGCTTATTAGGGCACCAAGCAGTTACAGCAATTGTCTCTAGATTTGAGGTTAGTGGGAAATGAGATGAGTATACATCGCTAGATACAAATATTGAAGTACCACCACTGGCTCTCATACAGTTGGTACGGATGTAATGATAACCTTCAAAGTTTTTTAGCTTGTACTGTTGGTCAATTTTCAAGTTGGTTTCCTGGAGGCAGAGAAAGTCAGGGGTATGGAAAGATACGATTTTCTGAATTCTTTCTAAGCGAGGATAAAATTCATCGCAGTTCCATTGAATTAGAGAAAATGGTACTATTTAACTGGGGAAAGAGGTTAATTACTGAGATAGTGTAGAGGAGTCAGTGGTGGTACCGTCGTCAGAAAAAGGATAGTCAGTAAGATTGTTTTGGTCGAAGTGAAGTTTAAATTTAATTTTATTGGTCAGACGTGTAATGCGATTTTTCAAAGATCTTTCGTTGATATCAGAATAAAAGATAGATCTTTCAGTAGGGAGGCAGTGTCGGAGATAAATTTATTGGCTCCAGGTAGAGGGTCGTTGACGCGGAAAGTATTTTCGTGGAACGCAATAAGTTGGATGCTATTAAGGGAGAAGGATTTAGGAGACTCTTCAAAAAGTTTATGTATGATAGAACGTGATTCGGGGCTTATAATGTGACAATCATCTTTCACCAGTTTGGCTTTTTTGGTTCTTTTTTTTGCAGATTTTTTTGAATTAGAATTTGGGAATTCTGGAGGAGGCATTGGATTGGGATTAGCGAGAGGAGGATTAGAAGGTGATATAAACTGCGGAGAGTCAAGAGTGCTATCATTAGATCGGAGTCGTTTTCGCCAGGTACACGGGAGGAGGGAGCGAGTGGCACTTGAGAGGGTAATTCGGGATTGTCTGAAAAGGTATTAGTGGTAGCTGAGTCAGCTGAAGTGGAGGGTTCAAGTTTGACGGCAGTATTTAATAGGGGGGGAAGGTCGTGGGAAGTGTTGGGACATGATTCAGCGGTATGTCCATCCTGTTTGCAAAGAAAGCATTCAAGTTTATCAGTAGAAATGAATATTCTGTGTGATGTATTTTCATGCGTAATAAGAGTCGAAGTTTGCAGTGAAAAATCATTACTGTTGGGCAGAACGTAAGTTACATAGCGGAAGCTCAGGACATGTGCGTAATCGTCATCAGGCGAGCCAGCCACATTTGACGTATGAAATAGGGGAGGTAAGTGTTAATCCTTGGTTATACACGGCTTTTTCAATAACGAAATGTGGAATGGAGGGACTGACATTGGAAATAAGAATTTTGTTGGTGGGGGAAATAAGCCGACGAATAGGAATGACATTGGAATTAACTGAGATGTTTTGAATCAATTTTAGAAGGTCGTCGACTTGAGTGGTAGATGATAAATAAATACATATGCGGCCATGAAAGATTCTGGAAGCGAAATGTACGTTTTTGGGAGAGACAATGTTACCTATTGCTTTGATATAATCGAATAGTACAGTGTTGGGGATAGAAGGCATAATGATGGCTTGATCTCGAGATGGTACCGGGGGAGGAGGTAGTTTTGCTGAAGTAGCCGCGGCATAAGTTATGGGTGTTGAAGGGGTATTCGTGTTTATTGAGATAGATTGTTTGATGGGGATTGAAGAAGTGGTGGTATTTGAGAGCAGTGGTTGTGAGGGGAGGTTTGATATATTGATGTGATCCTGGATACCAAAATCACAAACTATAGTTAGAAATAGAAATAAAAAGAAATATATAAGTAAATCTCAGCTCAGAAGACAGTCTGTAACTCAGTGACTGGCCTATTAATTTCCAACACAACTAAGTAAATTTCAAGAATATTTACCAATTTTGCAGAAAAACAGCACTTTTACAAGTTTCATTATCACATTTTAATGATGACAAAAACACATTTTTAATTTGCTATGATATTGACGACTTAACGATCCGAACCTAATTGACTTCTGACTCGTGAATGATGATATTTATTACCGAAACAATTGTCAAATTTCTTAGAAATTTTAACATTTTTTTACAATATATTGTGGAATTATCTAGAAACAGTAAGTTTCATTTGAAACAGTAATACAATAAACCGTTTTAAAAATTGGGTTTTTAATAATAGCCGAGTTGATCAAGAAAAACTGTGAATAAACATGAGAATTTTACTTCACCTTCAACCAAAATTTTTACTTTTCCGCGAACCTTATCTAATATGGGAGAAAAGTATTGGTTTACCCCAAAAAAAGTAGGAATTTTGGATTTTTTTGAGTTATTTTTTCGTTTTTCAGCAAGAAAAGCAGGAAAAAACGATTTTTAGTCAAAAAATCCTGTGTGTATGTCGTCGCCGTTGTCTTCGGTCACCTTTCGGAACATGTTTTGTTAGCTCGATACAGCCCCCGGAGTGCGACAAGTCGCCAATTTTATGATCGAATATTGTTCAGGACCTCTCACGGATGAACTCGTTCGATTTTCAGCTCACCAGAGCCAGTACAACGGGTTCTATGGTACTTGAGTAACACATTTTTGTCTTTTTTGGAGAAATTTCGGTTTGTTAGCACTATACAGGGGCGCAAGGGGTGAAAACATAATTAAAATTCTAACCCAAACATCAATCTCACCTGCTCGAGTGATAACCTTAGTTATCCGGTGCACCCTGCAAGGTAATTAGGCAATCCAAACCACGTGACTTTTTAGCTGTCAATATGGCGGAGACAGTCAAGCATTGGATTCAGTACATTCATTCATGTCTAGAAGCTGCAGAGTTTTATAGTTATAAAACGGTTTATTTTGAATTTTGTGGGGTTTTAAGGTGTTTTGTAGTGTTTCAGAAGGACAATTTTCCTATTTTAAAATGAAGAGTGCTTATTTTAAACCGTTATTAGTGTAAAATCCAGATGTTGGAGAAACATAAATAGTTTAGCTAATAGATATATTATGTGTAACCTTCTGCTATTAAATCAGTGTTATATTTAATTTTTTGTAAATAAATGTAGAACTAAGTTAGCCTTTCATTGATTGTAAGGAATTTATATGTATTTGTAGTTATGTAATGAGTTTATAAATGATTGTTTTTTGTCGATGTTGGCTTGTGAAATTGTTTCTAATGACCCTAGCGGTTTTATTATCTAGTTTTTTTTTGTTTTTGGAAAAAATAAACTGTTATATAAGGGTTTTGTTTTTTTATTGTCCCTAAAATGTGTGACATTTAATGCATTAGAAAAACAATTATTTTACACTGCAAAATATAAATTTTATTTCATTTTGACATGTGTACATTACAATACATGTTTCTAATATTAACATGAGTGAAATCAATGAACTTCAGCATCATTGCTCAAAGATTTTGATCTTATTGACAAAGCTATGTAAAAATATATTACTATAATAACACTTAGTACCTAAACGTTATACGTATTATGAAGAGACAAGAATTATTACTAATTTAAGTACAAATCAAAATAAAACATTCATTAAATGTTGAGAAATAATAAAAGTTGCAAAGTAATATTTACTAAATGTTTAGCTTCAAAACTAAAACATAAATACTTAAGCATCATAGACACCACCGTCTCCATAAATTCAATTTGATGATCCTGGAACTGTTGAGGCATTTCATCAATATCCATGACCTGTTGACAAAGTAATTAATTATAACAATTTTCAGCAACTATCAATACATAACTTAACATTGCTATTACTAAAAATTAACATTCTTTTTATCAAAATAAAGTGTGCAAAACATGCTCATCGAGTATCTTTTCTTGACCAGGACGATCAGTTACACATATCCCAATCAATTGTCATTTAGCTCTTGAGACAATTTACATAAAAAAGGACTACTTTTAATTAATTTTTACTCTAGTGTCAGTCAGTTTTGTCCTTTTATCTCTACGATTCTTTCGGTCAACATCTGCAGCCCTCTTTTTTACTTTCTGAGACACATGTCCCATATGTTGAGATGGTACCCAGTCAGGGTGTTCTTTATCTTCGAGGACATCAAGTTTGCCTAAAATGAGTTAATACCTACTTGAGTATAAACTACGTAAACTAGGAGCGAGTAGAATTGATATATTTGATAAGAAGCCTACAAGTTATAAAGTGTCTACAGCAAACTTCCTGGTGTTTTAATATAGATTCGGTCTGATCGTCTCTCTTTAATGCTGCAATCCATGCCACAAATATCCATGCAGCCCTGCGAAGTTTGGTCAAAACGTTTTTCTTCGTTAGAAACCTGTGTTTTGTCTCTGCGGGAACACAACGAAACTTCATCACGATTAGAACGACTTCCACAACCAACTATAATACATATCGAAGACAAACACTACACTATTTAAAAACCACAATTTACAGCCAATAAACAGAAAGAAAATCGATTTAACGTGGGTTAAACAATCACACTTTACAGTAACTTTGCTGTTTATTTGACCGTCACCGCCATATTGAATTTATTTTGACAGGTCGTTGGATTGCCTAATTGTCGACCGAGCGACTGCCGGAATAAGCCGGCCCCACTTGCTGGCCAACAGCTTCGGGTTGAAGAGCTGGCAAGTGAAGGGCACCCTCTTGCTTTACAGATCTTCAAGATTCCTCAACAAAATCACCATGGCATCGATAGCTCAATTGCAAAATGTTATCAATCATGGAAATCAGAGGCCAAGATTCGGCAGGAGAGGAGAAACACATTTATACCACAATGCCTTTCAGGTCGTAAGCATGCGAAAACCTCTAGGGAGAAAGCGACAGATAAGATCCGATCTTAGAATAGGAACATGGAATGTTCGAACAATTACGGCGCGGGAAGATTGAACAACTTAGTGTTGGAAAGGCAGAGAATAGACATACAAATACTAGGAATATGCGAAACTATATGGCCGGACGCAACCAATTTAGACTAAGGAGATTATACAATTTACACACTCGGAACGAGAGATGCATCTCACAGAAATAAAGTGGCCATAACACTGAATAAAACCCTCAGCAGATCAGTACGAAATTTTGTGCCCTCGTCAGACAGAGTGATGCTGCTGCAGCTGGCTATGAAACCTATAAACGTAAACATCGTTCCCCCTACTACTGACCATGATGATGATGAGGTCGAAGAGTTCTACCAAAAAATTAAAGACATAATGAAGGCGTCAAGGAAACATGAAATCACTATAATTATAGGAGACTGGACTTCAATAGTAGGCAGAGAAACAACAGAAGATGTCACCGGACAGTACGGCCTAGGAGTACGTAACGACAGAGGAAAACGACATACAGTTCTGGAAGGAAGAAGAATTCGTAATTACAAATAACTGGTACAGTCTTCCATACAGGAGACTGGACAAATGAACGTCACCCCAACACACGCAGAACAACGTTGTAAGAAATCAAATCGACTACATATTAATCAACCGACGATTCCGTAATTGAAATAAGTCAACGAAAACATATCCTGGATTAGATGTACACTCTGATTATAATGTTCTCTGTTTGGTACTAATCGTGAAGCTTAAACAGATGAAACAACCGACGAAGACCTCACAAATACAACAACATGTACTAAAAGACACCGAAACCATCAAAGAACTAACCCAAGAAATAAATGGTAATATACATACAACCCTATATCATATCCCTTTGAAAGAAAAAGTGTCGAAGGAAATTGGTCAGATATCAAAGCTTCGTTGAGAAATGGAAGAGTTCAACAGTTAGTGAAGCCAACAGGAAAAAGTAATGGATGACTCAGGGCATATTGAATATCATGGAGGAGAGACGAGAACAGAAAAAACAATAATCATAATGAACACAAGAGAATACATCTTATAATTCGCAAAGAAATTAAGGAAGCAAAGGAAACGTGGGTTCGGGAGTCCTGCAAAGAAATCGAGCATCTTCCGAACATACACGATGACTTTAACTTACATTAAAAGCTAAAAGAACATTCTGGCATATATAAAAGAAAAAACACAACAGTGCTACATAACGATGGTGGAAAAGCGGTGTTAACAAAGAAATATCAGCGTAATGAATGACAACAGTATATCCAACAACTGTTCGAGGACGAGATAGAAAATCTACTGACTGATTATATAGCAATCATTCTCAAATCCGAAGTTCGAAAAGCAATACACTAATCAAAAGCAAAAAAACTCCAGAGCCCGATGAAATTCCTATAGAGCTGGTAAAACTATTTGATGACGAAAGTATATCTGTTCTGACGGCATTCTTCGACCAGGTCTACCAAACCGGAAAACTTCCCAGCGACTGACAGAAATCGATCTTCATCGCCTTACCGAAAAACAATAAAGCTAATAGGTGCAATGACTTCTAAAAGTACTCTTAAAGATAGATACTCCTGGATAGAATTTTAGTCAAATGTGAACACAATATTGGTATAGAATAATTTGGATTTCGTAGCGGACAAGGCACATTCAAAGCCGTTTTCTGCATGAGGACACTAATGCAAAAGAGTTGTAAGTTCCGAAAAAATATCTACATATGTTTTATTGACTTCGAAAAAGTGTCTAAAATCATACAACGTAGACTATCATAATATGCGCCTCTTGTCGAACCTGTATCATAGTCAAACAGCAGTAGTCAGGCTAGCTGACAGCGTTACAGATAAAATACCAATAAAATACGGAGTAATACAGGGATGTGTTATATCACCCCTGTTGTTGAATCTTTATTCCGAAAACATATTTCGCAAGGCTTTATATGGCAGTAAAGAGGGAGTAAAGATAGGTGGCGAAATTTGAAACAATGCTACTGCATAAAGTGCATTAGGCTGGTCGAAGATGGGGCATTAATATAACCATCAAGAAAACGAAATAGATGACTGTAGGTTGAATTTACATAGAACCAATTCCGATTACAATCAACGGATAAAACATTGAACTGGTATCATATTTCAAATATTTGGGTGGCTGGCTGAACAATGACATAACATGCGACGAAGAGGTAAGAGCGATAATTGAAATGGCACGTAGGACATTCAGCAAATGGAAACCAACTCTCACTATTATAAACCTTACAGTTCAGACGCGGTTAAGAACACTCCGTTGTTACGCATGGAGCATTTTTTGTACGGATCTGAGACATATGGACGCTTAAAGGTGACATCATGAAAAATATTGAAGCGTTTGAGATGAGGTGCTATCTGAGAATCCTCAAAATCCCGTGGACTGCACATACCAGTAATGAAGAGGTACTCAGACAGCTGAATAAGGATCGAGAACTCCTGAACACCATAAAAACAAAAAAAGTCAGTTATTTCGGGCATATAATGCGAGGTATCAAATATCACATCCCTTGCCTGATTATTCAGGGAAAGGTTGAGGGCAGAAGATGGGTAGGTCACAAAAAGCTATCGTGCACAAAAAGCTATCGTGGCTACGAAATATTAGAAATTGAACCGGACTGGGAGTAGAACAACTATTCCGAGTAGTGACAGAAGACAAGCACGGCACCTAAAGAAGAAAAGAAGCACTATACAGCCTCCGGAGTGTAACAACTCACCAATGTTATTATTGAATATTGTTCAGGACATATCACAGATAAAGCCTAGCCGCCATAGCCAGTATAATGAGTGCTATGGTACTTGAAATACCACATTTTTGTCTTTTTTGGAGAAATTTCGGATTGTTAGCACGATACATTCTCCGTAGTGTATACAAGTGACCAATTTTATGATAGGGTACTGTTCAGGACATCTCACAGATGCGGAAAAGTTTTAATCTTTGAAACCGTTTATTTGTTATTAGAAAAACTAAAACAGCAATTAGTGTAGATAAGAACATGGTTTACTCCATACATAACAAAAAACTAGTTAAAATTTTGAACGAGAATGCTCAGGATTGACAATTTCAAAAATCCCAATGATCCTGAAAGAATTTAGTACTATCCAAAAGAAAATCATTCAAAATAAAATAAATAACAGGGTTGCATAGACAAAGAAAGCAGCTGCAAAATGATGTACTTGACAACACTTGTCATTTAGGGTGCTAGGGGGATGGAAAAGGAAGTTTGAAACTACGTTAAAATTCAGCCCCTTGTAGATTATTTAAAGTAACCTGTTTTGTAATTTTTTCAAAATTTGAACAAAACTTTATATTTGGGGGTGCAAATTTCAGTTGAGACACCCCATATATTAACTTCGATTCAATTTTAGCTTTTCAAATATTCTCTCTAAATTTTACTCTGAATAGTATAAAAATAGATTATAACTAATTTAATCTTTTATTATCCACGGTATTGTCATCTATACTTCGTTAGAATAACTTTTCCATTTAAATCTAGTTACCTGTATTTTTATATATAGATGTCGTATAGCGACATCTATTCAGCGCTAGACGAACTTGTAATAAATAATGGAACTCTTCCTGCTATTTCCTTTTATTCGCAACGTTGCCATATAATAACTAATTCACATAATATAATTAAAAATAGTATGGTTAGTACATCAAAAAAATATTCTGTTTCTTAATAGGTACATAGAATGTCTCCGGTCTCGAATACTATATATGGCTATTAAATAACGAGACTGCTATTGTAAAATATTTTATTTTGTTTATATCCATATTTATTACTATCAATATAGGGAGAGAAGGGTAGTGGTACGCACCTAAGCAATATTTGTTGTAAATCAGATGTTTCAATCAGTTAAAACTACAGATTTGCCACAGTTATGTATACGTTCCCTTTCACACAGCCGTCCCAAATTTTATACAAAATAAAAGGGCTTGGTATAAAGTAGGTAAAACCCAAGTTTTGTTATTTGAGTACCATTATCCTTCATGGATGTTAATGATACGCATTTTGTCGGACAATTTTACACAAATAGAACTGTTTGGAAAATAGTGTTTATCGAAAATACTCTACAAAATATCATGAAATTAAAAAGTAAACTTTAACTAAAACGCATTAAAAATTAAAACTTAAAATATATTTATATATTTTAGGTATAAAACAAAACTAAAAAACATATCTCAAAAACTAAATTAAAATTTGCCAACAAAGTCACTTTTTTCAAAGAATTTTTTACGGCAAAAGTCGCATTCATATTCAGTGCTCACTGCATTCAGCATGTACCCACCTCCTGCAGGTTACACATATATACCACATTAACCCTCCTTTTCCGAAATCTTCACACAACAAACATTGATCCTTCTCGTTTGAATCCACATCCATGCCATCCAGTTTGTCATTATCAACAAGATTTTTCTCGTCAATTTCGTTGTCCTCGGAGTCTAGTTCCATATTTCTTTTATTTTTGGGTTTTTTGCGTAAGGCACTTTCGCTTTAATATTTTTACCTTTTCTTTCCCACTTAAAATACAGATCACAACAAACACCATAAGCTTAACAACAACTACTAAAGAATAAGAAACGAAACTAAAGCATTAGTAAAGAAGACAAACGACGAATACTGGCGGGTTTTCTCATCAAGAATGGAAGCAGACTACTACGGACTGCAAAGGCAAATATGGAGATTCATTAGAACGCAGAAAAAAGAAATAAGCGAATTAACAGAAACCAATAAAATAGATGTCGACACCTGGACCTCCAATCTCACCCAACTGTTTAATACAAGCGAAGCCCAGACCCTACCAGAATTTCCAGATATAACAACCGAAAACGTAATCGTCACAACGGAGGAAATTGCTTAAGCCTTAGAAAAACTAAAAAACCGTAAATCTCCAGGACCGGACAGAATTCCAAACGAAATGCTGAAATACGGTGGAAACAAACTAACTGAACAACTAAGGATACTTGTACAGAAAATTATCTAGGGACATACAATACCAAATAGCTGGCGCACTAGCACAACAATCTTGATGTTTAAAAAGGGTGACAGAACTGTCCCCGAGAACTACAGAGGAATAAACTTGCTCAGCGCCGCTCTGAAACTGACCACAAAAGTCATAACCACCAAAATCACCAACGAAATAGATCTAGCAGATTAACAACAAGGCTTTAGATCCGTATTATCCTGTAACGATGCAGTTTTTGTCGTCAGGCAAGTCATGGAAAAGTCACTGGAATACAACGTCCCAGCCTTCTGCTGATTTATAGACCTATAGAAGGGGTAGAGCTAAACGACGTAATTCACCTGTTATATAAACGAAACATTCCATCAGATACCATCAAGACTATCGAAAACATATACAGCAAAAATAACATACAGGCCAGAATTAATAACAAATTAACATTGCCGATACCAGTGGGAAGAGGAATACGTAAAGGAGACTCATTGAGCCCGCTGCTCTTTAACCTCATCATGGATGAAATTATACATAAAGTCAAAAATCTGAATACATGGTTCAGAATGGGCGAAGAAACTATCACTACAGTATGCTATGCTGATGATGCCGTACTGATTGCGGAGAGTGAAGATCTTCAGAGACTTCCACATCAATGTAATATAACAGCAAAAAAGTTTAGCATGATAATATCACCGAATAAAACAAAGAGTATGGTGATATCTAAAGATCCAATAAGGTGCAAGACAGAGAGATAATCCAGCAAGAAAAACGCATCAAATACCTGGAAATACTAATGCACAGTTATGGAGATACAGACGCGGAAGTTGCCCAACAAATAAACAAAGCCAACAGAATAGCAGGATGTCTTAAACACACTCTCTGGCGAAACAAACATTTACGGACAGAAACAAAGGCCAGGATTTATAAGACAGTAGTGAGGCCAATTATGGCCTACACTGCGGAAAAAGACCTGATAGAACAAGGACAAAAAGACTGATGGAAGCATGTGAAATGAAAATAGTCCATGATATCATAGGAAAAACACTATGGGTCAGACAACGTAGTACAGACCTCAGGCA
Organism: Galeruca laticollis; assembly: GCA_963921935.1. Lineage (NCBI taxonomy): Eukaryota > Metazoa > Arthropoda > Insecta > Coleoptera > Chrysomelidae > Galeruca > Galeruca laticollis. Next base: position 149,688,361 of record OY998177.1, read on the forward strand.
AAACTGTAATATAGAGAACATAAATGAATGGACACTCAAAAGGAAAAAAGAATGGTATAGCCATATAAGTAGAATGAGAGAAAGAAGACTGGTAATGATTGCACGATACAGATCCCCAAACGGCCGAAGGAGTATTGGAAGACCAAGGAAGAGATGGAGTGATAACATGGATATATAGTGAGGAGGCACCCGAAGATGGAACAGGCGCGAGCCTATTAAGGAAGCAGGAAGACGAAGAAGGCATTTTCCTTCAAGAGCAAAATTTATTTTATTGTTTCTTTGTTGCTTCTCCTCGAGAATTAATTTCATTGGTATAGCTATTAATATTTCTAATTTTCCGTTGACCCCTTTTTAAGTTTTTCCTTTTCCAGAATATGACGGCAATCGTGAACGTTCTGCAATGGTTCTTTTTACTTTTGCTAAAGCACTTTTTACTTTCATTTAGGACAGGATTGAGGTATAATTGGAATGTTTGAAGTTGACGAGCCAGGATCAGACTGATTTGAGGAGTCTAAATCATCAGTTACACTAGGCAAATATTGGCTAGCAGCTTCAAAATCATCTTTTGTAAATTTATCTGGATTAAATGGGTGGATTCCAGTATGAGTTAAAACCTGATACAGCTTTCTCTATTGTTGCAATTTTAACGTGGGCATTTTTAAATATTTCTGCCAAAACTGGGAAAGTTATTTTCAATAACTTTTTCCAAGATTTTTGACAAAACTGGCAAAATATTTATTGATATTAAGTCACAGTAAGTTTTAAGTTTGTTAATATTATCTAAAGGTGTTACTACTGCGATTTTCCATGCTAAAGGAAAATAACTACATTCTAGACAGGTATTAATTATATGTCTAATATAGGGTAGGGCAAACTGGGGATGATTCAACCACGGGGAAGATACAACCATTGACTTTCTCTGATTTATTTTGAAATTACCGCTCATTTCCACGTTTACTGTTTACTTCTTAGTTCCACTGTGCTACGTACAAAGTTTAGTGCATCGCCGTCACGATATAATATTTTTCTCGAAAAAAGTGTGAAATTGATAATTTAAAGGTAAGATTTAACTGGTTGATGTTTTGTCTATTACTCTTCAAGATTTTTATTTACTCAAATATCGTTTATACCACTTAATTCACACACTTTTCCTTCATTATTCAAGTGAACAACATAACCTCCAATTTTCTCATTTCAAAGATTTAACGGCTTAAACTACTTATGTAGGCATGGGGTATTTTCAACCAACACTCACGGGGTAGTTTCAACCGGTGGTTGAATCTACCCCAAGGTTTCTTATTATCATATTTTTAACGATATCACTTGATTTTTGGTAGATGCCGAGAAAGTATATTAGAAAAACTCAGCGCACCGTCGATGAAAACGCAGTTAAACGGGCTTTAAGAGATTGCTTAAAGAAAAATACATCCATACGGGAGGCAGCAGGGCTTTACAACATCAAAAGAGATACTCTTATGTCACGAATAAAGTCAGTGAAGAAAAAAGGAAAAGAAGATTATTATATGAAATCTTCTGATTCAAGAATGTCCACTGATGATGAAGATAGAAAATTTCATAGCAAATATTCAGTCAATCAAGTTTTTTCAATCTCTGAAGAAGAGAACTTAGTAAAGTATATAAAGAAGGCATCGGCGTTACATTATGGTCTAACTTATAAACAAGTAAGGTGTCTTGCTTATGATTATGCATCAAAGTTATTCGCATGTAGAATGCCCGATAAATGGCAAGAAAATAAAAAAGCAGGTATGTTCTAATAAAAATAATAATAATAATATAATGAAATTTATGATTTGTTTTGATAACCTAATTAAAAATAAATTTTATTTTTAGGTGAGGATTGGCTCTGGGGATTTATGTCCAGAAATCCTACTTTAAGCCTTAGAAGACCAGAAAGCACCAGTCTCCTACGATCTGCCGGGTTCAACAAGGATAGAGTAAATGAATTCTTTGGAAACTATTCCTTATTACTGGAAAGACATAAATTTAAAGCCGAACAAATTTATAATCTGGACGAAAGTGGTATAACCACAGTCATGAGGCCTCCACGTGTGGTACCTGAAAAGGGAAAAAACAGGTTGGGCAAATATCATCCGCCGAAAGAGTAACATTTGTCGGGATAATAAATGCTGCGGGAAGAGCTCTTCCGCCAGTTTACGTAGTTCCTCGCACGAGAAACCCCGAAGAGTACATTACTGGAGCCCCAGCTTCGTCTCAAATTTTAAACAATAGATTTGGATGGATGACAAAAGAACTATTCTCGAAAGTATTAGAGCACATTGTAACGCATTCGAATTGTAGTATAAAACAGCCGATTCTAATTCTCTTGGATAACCATGAATCACATGTGTCGTACGAGGCAATCACATTTTGCAAGGAAAATGGCATTTCTCTTCTTTCATTTCCGCCTCATACAACCCATCGCATACAACCTTTAGATGTTGGTGTGTTTGGCCCTTTTAAAGGCTCATTATCGATAGCATTCGACGAATAGATGCTTTCAAACCCGGGAAAACCTATTACGATCAGAAACTTGGGTGAACTATCCAACATAGCTTTTACTAAAGCATTTTCTATGTCTAATATATTAAGTGCATTCAAAAAACCCGGCATCTGGCCTGTCAATCGTCAAGCCTTCAGTGAAGACGATTTTGTTGCGACCTCAGTGACTGATCGGATCGAGGGTAAAAAAAGCGAGGAAGAAGCTGTGCAAGAAAATGGGCCTGAAGCTTATAATTTAGAACCTACCTCCTCAACGAGTGCTAATTCCTACCTCTCAACGTCCACAAATACTGATAAAAAGCCTCCCGCGAAAATCAAGAAAAACAAAAAATCACCGGAAATAGATTTAGAGGATATTAAACCGCTACCAAAAGCAACCAGGGAAAATAAGAAAAAAAGAAAGAGGGAATGCAAATCAAAAATATACACGGCTACACCTGAAATGGAAGAAATTAGAGAGAGGGATGAAGAGAAATTACGAAAGAGTAACCTAAAATTATCTAAAGCAACAAGACGCAAAGTATTTAAGAAAATTGACGAAGAATCTAACAGCGACGATGACGATGAATCTTTTGAACTTGTAGATTCTGATATTGATTCGTCAGTTGACGAGTTTCCCATTGTTATAGATGAAGACTTTGTGGTGAAAGTCAATAATTTTGTTTTAGCCAGATTTTGTACAAAAACAACAAGCATCCATTATATTGGACAAGTCTTGAAAAGGGATCTAAATAACTACGACATTAAATTCCTAAGACGCAAAAATAATTCTTCCACTTTTACTTTCCCAATGGAAGATGACATAACTACGGTCGACAGAGAAGATATTATGGCAGTTTTTCCACCTCCAGAAAGGTCTGGCACTGCCAGAACTTCTTCACTCTTTAAATTTAAATTTAACTTCAAAGGCTGGAATGTACGATAAATACTAACTAAGTCTATCTGTTACTCTACCTATAAGTTTAATAAATTTTGTACTTCGATAGTTGATTCTTTACTGTGGTTGAAACCTCCTCACGACATGGTTTAATGTACCCCATACATGGGGAAGATGCAACCAAATGCTACTTTTATTTAAAACATATCTTTCAAATAGGCTATGAAGTAATATTGTGTTATTTTGCCAAAAGATGATGTAATATTGTACTAGATACGCTTTAGCGATAAATACATTGCATATTTTTTAGTCTGTACCTAAAATATTAGGTGCTAAATACGAACCGGTTGGATCATCCACAGGTTCCCCTACTATAAATGATGGGCAATATAACTTAATGATGTCAATATTTAAATAGTCATTACCAAAAGCTGTAGATTTCATGCCCCTGATTATGTTGGTAATGTCATCATCTATAATAAAATTAAAGTTAAAATCATCTGAGATATTGCTCCTTTTACTGTTGTTATAATAATTTAATAATTCATTACTGGGAGGCAACTTACTTGCAGAGTTAGTCAAATAAGTATTTAAGTCGTTGACTGATTGTAAATGTGCAGGAATTTCCGTATGATTGCTTTTGGTTATAGTCAATTTCTTAAGTTCTTTCCATTTTTCTTTATTTCTGTAGTTTTGATAGAGATACGCCCGTTTTTCAGCGTTTATTGCCGTATTCGTATAATTTGGCAACTATTTGTAGTATTCCCAATGTTGAGGCAGTTTAGTCTGATGAAATTTATTTAATGCCTTATTTCTTCACTTTTGTATTATTTTGATAGTTGGGGTTATCCAAGGGGCGTAACAATTACGCTTGACTTTAACTGTTCTTAACGGAGCATGCATTTTTAAAGTTTGAATTATATATCTAAGCAAGATTTTTATTTTCTCATCAATGTCATCTGTTGTATAAATATGATAATATTCAAGTGATTGAAGATCTAGCTGAAATTCATTGCTCACAATTTGATTCAAAGGTCTATACTTAATTTTAGGAATGTCTAGTGATTCCGAATTAAGAGCAATATTGCATGATCTGCAATAAACTCCATACTCACCGACTCTGTGCATATATAAAAATCAAAATTTGTAATAAACAAATCAACGAGAGACAGACCACGAGTAGGTACTTTTATTAGTTGTATAAGGTTAAACATCTCTATTATATATATATTGTGTCGTTAATGTGTTATCCAAGTTTAACATGTTAATATTAAAATCACCAACACAAATGTAATAATCATAATGTGAGAAAATATTTCCGAATATATCCTGTACATGATTAATGAATTGTACACTATCACCCTTTGCAGGTTTATATACAGTACCTAAAGCAATGGTGTAGTTGACAGTAACTACTTTTATCCCTGTATACTCAATAATTTCATTATTATCAGACATGATAAATGTGTATTTAATATTATTTTTTACGTACATACCAACACCGGCTCCTCTAGTTGGTCTACCAATACCCACAAGATTGTAACCAGGCTAGGGACACTGCAGACCGTGCCATCTATAGAGCCTGTCCAGTAACTAAAATCGGTAGATAATTCCAAAAAATTAACGAAAACTGTAACGTCGTTAGTAATCAAATTTTATTGATTTTTATTACTGCGTATGCGCGATATCATATTGCTCGTCCACACATGTTATACTGTTATCATTTCTTAATTCAAGTGTAGATGCTATTAGAAGGTTACGGTATTTTGGTGTATTTTTTAATTGCTATAGTGTAATATTTATCTGTTGTTTCGTTGCTTTATTGTTATTAATTGAAAAGACAGTTGCAAAGTGTATTCTGAAGGATTCTAATAAGTGGTGTACTCGGTAAGTTTTATTAAAAAAGTTTGAGCATTTTTTCTTTCACAATTAACAACCATTATCTTTATTTTTATAAAACACAGAATTTTTACTAATTTAATCGACAACTTTAGAGATCATGGATGTGTTTTACATTAGCTAAACTGAGAATTGCTTCATTAATCAAGTAAATATCTATTTTTGTAGTTTTGTTCCTCCAACCCTGGAAGATAAAATTAATATGGCTGGAAAGCAGTGGCAATAAATCATTAAATTTGTCGACGAGGATACGATGGAGGATATAATAATAATAATAATAATAATCTTTATTCAGCTCATGTTATACATATATATACATAAATCTCTTGTTGTACAATATTATATATGGAACATCAATGTAATACGTATGCGACATGGTAGCCTATTTATGACCTCACGGTTGCGCATAGGCTGCTGAATTGCTTACTTTTACTAAAAATGATTTAAATATATAATGTACTAAATTAAATTGATTCTCCAAAAGTACACAAAACAATATTTCACTTAATTTATAAACAATAGTAGGATAACATATATATACACATACATACATACATACACACATATTATGTTATTATGTTTGCATGTTTTTTTCACGTTTCTTTCTAAATAAACAATTATATACATACACACACTCACACATATACATATAGCAATGAATCCATTGAATTTCTTACTTCTAAATTTCATAATTTTATCAAATTTTACCGAAAGCTCCTCACACATTATTCAATCAATGCTCTCAAAGCTTTCCTGTCACCATTTACAATATATTTTTTCATTAATATTTTAATTAATTGAGGGGAGTTTACGGAATACAAATAAATCTTATACATTTCCGGAAGGTGATTAAATATTTTTCCACTTAGGTACAAATAATATCTTTGTGATACTGATTTACTTACAAAGTGAGTATATACTGTGCCTGTTTCTTTACCTCTTGTTTGATAGTTATATGTCTTTTTTTGTAATATATCTTTATGTTTGTAAGTGTACATTAAAATTGCATAAACATATAATTGTCTGACATCCATAATATTGGTTTCATCATACAATAAATCCGTTGGATACCTAATTTTTTTATTGAATATTATTTTCAGTAATCTCTTTTGAAAAATTTCCAGTTTATTTAAATGGTTCTTTGTGGTAGCCCCCCAGCGGATGATGGAGTATTGAAGTCTGGTTTGAACAAGTGTGTAGTAAATAGTTCTAAGGTGAATAACGCTCAATGTTTTTTTGAGAAATTTAAATTTAAAAAGCAACATCCTTAAGGTGTAGGTTAAATTATCTATATGCTTATCCCACCGTAAGTTAGAGTCGAGAGTAACACCCAAGTATTTTATATAACTTTGTCTTTGAAGAGTAATTTCCTGATCGTTGTAAGTGACATTGAGTTCATTAAAATCTGGTAATCTGTTAATATAGCTGGCAAAAGTCAAAAAAATGATTTATTATAATTTATAGTAAGTTTTTTATGATTACACCAATCTATAATTTTTTTTAAGTCATTTTCTGTTTTATACTTTAGTTCTTCCCAAGTATCTGCTTCATAGAAAACAGCCGTGTCATCAGCAAAACTCACAATTTGGCCAGTAGTCTGTTGAATATACAAATTATTCACGTAAATTGAAAATAGTATAGGACCAAGGACTGTCCCTTGTGGTACACCAGTTGTGATTAGTTTGCTTCTGCTAAGCTGATCTTTTACTTTCACTTGTTGATATCGGTTTTTTAGATAGTCTCCGAAAAGTTTTAATGCTATTCCTCGTATCCCTGCATCCTCCAAAGCCAGCAATAACTGTTCGTGATGTATAGTATCGAAGGCCTTGGCTAAATCCAGGAAAATGGTTAAGTTTGGCTTATTAAGATCCCCCGAGTGATAAATTTTTTTAGTTAATTCTAGAATTGCATCAGTTGTAGAGAGTCCCTCTCGAAATCCAAATTGTTTTGTAGAAATTATATTATATTTTTTAAGAAAGTTGTTATCAAGGATATCGTCTTTAATTTGTCACCATTGTCTTATTGCCTTTTTCAAATATTGGTATCACTAAAGATCTCTTGAGTTCAGTGGGAAATTCTCCTTGTAGAAATATTTCATTAACTAAGTGGGTCAAGAGTGGGGTGAATATGTCTGAATTCTCTTTTATTAATTCTGTTTGTATATTATCTATTCCGGGTGATTTCTTGTTTGCTAGTGAGTTTATTATGTTTTTGATTTCTATATTTGTTAAAGGCAACAGAATAATTGAATTTTTCTGAGCATATCTCCTAGGTTGAGGCGTGTTTGGTGGGCTTATGCTTTTTGTAAGAGTAGTGCCTACTTCAGTAAAGTAATTGTTAAATGTTTCTGCTAGATCTTTAGCCTCTGTTACCATACGGCCCTCATCAGTATGTATTTCTTTTATGTCATCGTTATTGTTTTTAGCTTTATTTTGTAACTGATTAATAATTTTCCATAGTCCTTTTGAGTTTCCTGAATTTTCATTTATTTGTTTGGTATAGTAATCTTTTTTAGCTTTTCTCAAAACTCTATCAGTTAATACTCTGCAATTTAAATACGCTTCCTTTTTTTCTATGTTCTCCAAATCTTTTTTATAAACATGATGAAGTATGTTTCTTTCTGTAATTGAATTAATAATACCTTTGGTTACCCATTGTTGCCTCTTAATATATTTCTTATTTTCTTTAACAACTTTTGTATTTTTACTTATATATTTATTTACCACATTTATTAAATAGCTAACTTTTCCGTTTAAATTATTTATGTTATAAAAGGCTTCCTATCTATGACTCTGAATGTCTTCTTGTAGCTTTTTATTATCAATATTTTTGAAAAATAACTTTTTTACGGTTGTCTCAGCTTGTAAAGGAAGATATGCCATTGTAGCCTTGTGGTCTGTAATATTGGTATCATATGTAGCTGCCATATATTCATCTATCGTATTCGAACTATAAAATATATGATCTATGCAACTTTTCGATGTTCCCTGAATTCTTGTATATTTGTTTATTAACGATAAGAAGTCATATTCACTCAATACATCCAGATATGCAGAAACTAGATCAGTTTGATGTTTAATATTTATATTAAAATCTCCTAAAATCAAGTGTTTCGGAATGTTTAAATTGTTCTTAGTGTCTTCAAGATATGTCCACAACTCATCAACAAATGCTTCTTCCTTTATCGGTGGCGGTTTATACAGAGATGTAATTAAAAGTTTATTTTTACTAGACAATTTAATTATAGTTTGTATTGCTTTGCACAATCCTATTTGTACTATATTATAATCATAAATTATGTTACTTTTTATATAAATTACAACTCCGTCATTACGGTTAATATCTCCCTCACTGTAAATTATATCATAATCAGGTAATTGGAACAAACTCAAATCAGGAATGTTTAGCGTTTCTGTAAGGACAATAATTTCAAATGTGTGATTCAACTCTGATGAAAATATTTTTAATTCTTCAATGTTCTTATTTATACTACGTATATTTTGATGAAATATTTTAAAATGATTATTTTTTAAAGTTTTGTAGTGTTCATTAATATCTTTCAGTTCTTTAAATTCAATTGTAGGATAAGGCTCGTAGTTAACATCCCTAACATATGGATCCATTGATAAAAGCAACTTTTATACTTATTAAAAACCAAAATGTGAATTACTAATAAACTATTAAAATTTACTTCCTGCTTCCTAGTCTTGTATACATATATATATATATATATATATATATATATATATATATATATATACATATACATACATACCAGGTACAAAACCTAATTCAAAAACAATGACAACCAATTTCTATTTCGAATTAAAATGCATTTGACTAAACTGAATTTGTTTAGGACATAAAAACTAAAATTTAATTTATTTATTGGATACTGAGTCAGAGCGTGTCTTAGGTTTGTTTACGATTTTATTTTCTGTCACGGCTTCATCCTGTTGACTTGCTCTTGTTGAATTGGGAGTGGGCGGCGCGCTATTTGGTTTAGCTACTTCTATAAGGGATACTTCTACTAAATTTTCTAATGCGTAAGAATTGTTGTCTAACACTAGTTTGTTGTTTTTAATGTAAACTTTCGAATATTCTCCCTGTTTCCGAAAGTGGATCAGGTAGGGTTTAAGATTTTTGTAAGTGTCCCTTTGGTGTATGGTTAAATCATTTGCGATAGAGATCCCAGATCCTTTTAGTGTTTTAACGTTTTTCAAAATAGTTTTCTTTTTTAAGTTCGATACGAATTCGATTTTTATCATCCCTTCATTTTCAAAAACAGTGTTTCTTTAGATTTGAGAAAGACGAAGAGAAGTTAAGACAGTTTGATTTGCCTTCCCATATGATTAACAAAAATTGATGGTAAGTTTTATTGTATTCAATATAGCATGCTATAATTTTGGACATTTTAAAATGTAAATTGAGTGAATGAAAAGACGAGTACTGAGTGTTTAATTTTATTAAAATTCCAGCTAAGCGCTTTCAGCCATTAGGCCATTCTGAAAGCTTTCGTCAAGAAAAAAACATACAGAATGTGTCAAAAAACATCGAACCCTGTAACTTCTACATACAATGAAACAAAATGTTTGATGTTTGATCATTATTTAAGTGAAATTTGTTAAAATTACTCTATAAAGAGCGTGTACAATTGTAATTCACATAACGAAACGTCTAATTTGAAATTATCAACTAAATGATATGTGTGTACACCCTCTTTATAGAGTAATTTTAACAAAGTTTACTTAAATAATGATGTAACATCAGACATGTTATTTCATTCTATGTACATTGTACCTGTTGTATGTTTTTCTCTTGTCGACAGCTTTGAGACTGACCCAATGGCTGAAAGCGCTTAGCTGGAATTTTAATAAAATGACACACTCAGTACTCCTCTTCTCATACACTCAATTTATATCTAGTGTGTACACCATACTCCGACAATTCCATTTTAAAATGTACCCATTGAAGAAATAATAATCTGGGTTTTATTTTATGTTATAATTATTCTCTCGACCAGCTATGGGATGGAAGGTATTGACCCCTTTCCGATTTTTATATATAGACCATGGTATGACAATTTATGGGAAATGAAAGTGAGTATTAACTTTTGTTGAGGCATTACGTCTAAGTATTTGGTCTAGCGGTAACCAAAAATCCAAAATATCTAATAAAGACAAAAAATAAAAAAAATCAATAAATCAAAAAATTGTAAAAAACCGAAAAAAATCAAGAATTCCTGAAAAAATTGAAAGCTCCAAAAAAAGGATTTCAAATAAACCAAAAAAATTTGAACATTCAAACATTTTTTGATATTTTTTTTGGCTTAGTACAAAAACATGTGTAAACTTATTATTTCAATAGTAAGCGCATTTTGTTTTCTTTTGTTGACATACATTCTCAAACATATTTGTATGTTTACTTATTTATTGTTGTTATTTTGTGTGTTTACTTGTAGAACCTCAACCAGAAACGAGAAAGGACTTCCACGAGACGGGGGGATTTTTAAGAGCCCTTAAGAAACATTTTAACAATCATAGACTGCCAGGAGCTGCAGAGTAACTTAAACTGCCTTATGCGATGGTTTCATAAGAACTGAATGCTTTTAAATGTAGAAATATACAAATATGCAATATACTAGGTTTAAGCTTGTGATATAAACCTATTTAATACTTCCAGTAAAGAAATAAAGATGTGTTTTAAGTGGAAATATATATATTATTTTAAATGTTGTACAGTCACAAGTACTGTTTAGCACTCCTATATGTAATTACTTGGCACCTTGTATTTACAGAGCTGGGCAGTAGTTGACAACTTTTCCTTTGAAAGTGTTTTAATTACTTTTGTTCTAACATTCACAGTAATTATACTCAAATATTTTCTTTCACTAAAAGTTGCCAAAAATAGTAGTTAACTACTCATTACTAGCACTTTTTTTGATTAAGTAAGTAGCAGTTATACTTCAGCAGTTTGTCCAGCTCTGTGTGTTTATATGAGTGTAATAATAAATAAATAAACTAATATAAACTTATCATAAATAATTTCCTACTTTTATCTTGATTTAACATCATTTAAAAATCTAATGATACTCCAATCTAGAATGTATGTTACTCAAATTATTTTTTAATTATTGCATTGCTTTTACATTATAGTTTATTTATTGTCCTTCTGTTTGTTAAGAAAAGTACTTTGTGAAAGAAATTATTTGTTGTGTATTTTTATACCAAAATAAATAAACTGTTTATATGATTACTGTTTTATTTTTTCCAATTTAATTAACCATTTATGGTACATCATTTGATATTTCATTTAATACAACTCAACATCTAATCATTATTGAGTAAGGTTGAATGAAATGTTAAATGATGGACTATAAATGGTTATTTTGAAATGAAATAATTAAAATACAGTTAATTTGAATATACCGGCAAAATCTAAAATTACAGAAATCTTTTCAACATCACTCAATTGTTTAGTCGACAGGCTCTTTAGATGGCGCCATCTATCTGTGGGTTATCTGTGATTGTAACCATGCAAAGGTACTACAGTAGAAACGCTGAGTCTTTTCCATCACGTGACTGATACGACATCAACCATATGAATCTTAATCAAAACAATACGACAAACGCTTGTGAGTTTCGCTCTTTTTCTGTTATTAGAAGAAAACAGTATCAACATAGTATGTGTTGAATATTATCGTCAACTAAGTCACGTGAGTGAAAAGCTTCACCGTTTTTGTATATCATTACTAATGGGATTATTAAGCCACGTTTCTGTTATTCCAATAGTATCACAGTCTACATCATTTGGACTGTGAAGCTCTGAAGATCTATAAAACATCTTTAAAAAGGATGACTAAACACAAAACAAAATAAAAGAAATAACATATTGGACAGCAAATTTTCGTAACTCTACCGGAGTCAATCCATGAAACAATTTAGCTAATTTATGGACGTGACTAGACATTTGAGTTTCAACCTCAGCTCAGATTTGTCGTTTTTCTTTCTGCGAGCCTCAGTATTGCCTCGTGAATGTTGAATGACCTGGAAACCTCTCGGATTTTTCTGCCAGAATCTATTGCCTCAAGAACTTTCTGTAAAGTCTCCTCGGTCCAACCAGCGATATTTGTTTTTCTCACGTACTTGTTAGGCATCTGAAACAACAATAAATGTACTGATGGTTTCGGCACTATTCGAGTAATGGTACGCCATTGATGGTAATCGTACGCAACAGCGTGTTATTACCCGATTTACGCCATTTGTGTTGTGTTGTGATGAGCTACTTGAACAAAATATTGGTCGATATTGCTACGAAATATTTACGATATTTGGTTCAGTAGGGGCCAGCCCATTCACGAAAAACAAAATAGAGCGACATTTAAATAAAAATGTAAAACTTACTATTACTTGAATCACACACAAATGCAAAAAACTAAATATGGTCTATGCTTAACAAACACAATCGTGGAACTGAAATATACCTTTGAAATACGTGTGTGATATGAGTCTATCCAATTAGCGCCGATATTCAACGATCGCATGGACATACAGGGCCATGCGTACCATTGCCCGCTGCGTGTAATTCCCCGCCTACCCCCTCCTTTCTCCCTACAGTAGTCATTCAGCTGCAGGTGTGTCTGTCTTTCAGAAAGCACTTTTCCTATATAAAAACTCAACCACTCAAAAATATTGTTCCTTCGAACATAAATGTCACCTTATGCAACAATTAGAAGCTGCACAGTGGCAAAAAACGCGGATGGTCTAACATTGGGATATTGGCGAACAATGCTTGTCCTTCTACTAATCAGGTTGATTTCTCTTATTCTTTCAGAAAGTTCAGAAAGAAGGTACATTATTCTCTAATTATGATGTACTTATCCACGGACCTATAGGTGAAAGCACTAAACAAGATATACTAGAATATTTTGGGAGGATTCTGTTTAAAAATTAAAACTAACTTTTCCGCATCTATAAGACGCACTATCACTTGTTTACACTTCGGAGGTTGTATTCTCCAAAAATGTAGTATATCTGAATATATAGAACTGAGTCGGGTGAGCTGAAAATCAATAGGGTGCATCTGTGAGATGCCCTGATCAATATCCAATCATAAAATTGGGCACTTGTAAATACTCCGGAGGCTCTATCGTGCTGACAACCCGAAACTTCTCTAAAAATGACCAAAAATGTGGTACTTTAATTACCATAGCACCCGTTGTATTGGCTGTAGTGAGCATAAAATCAATTGGATTCATGAGATGCCCTTAATAATATCCAATCATAAAATTGGTCACTTTTATTCTTCCCAGCGGCTATATCGTGCTAACAAACCGAAATTTCTCCAAAAATTACCAAAAATGTGGTACTTTAAGTACCATAGCCCCATAGGGCTAATAATGTCTAAGCTTTAATATTTGTATTATCATATCTTCTTTTTTCTATTAACATATATTAAGTTAATCACCAGGTAGGCATCAAATGAAATGTAACTTCTGACATTCTGACGATGATATTTAGGTAATATCGAAACAATTGTCAATTTTTTAGAATTTTTAACATTTTTCAATAAACTGTGGAGTTAACTAGAAACATTAAGTTTCATTTAAGACACTAATATCCAATCATAAAATTGGTCACTTTTATTCTCCCCGGAGGCTATATCGTGCTAACAAACCGAAATTTCTTCAAAAATGTGGTACTTCAAGTACTATAGCATTAGTTTTATTGTCTCTGGTAAGCTGCAAATCAATAGGGCTCATCTGTGAGATGTCCTGAATAATATTCAATCATAAAATTTGTGACTTGTTGCACGTGTCTCATATAATAGATAGAGTTGGACTGAAAAATAAAAATGGGAAGGAATGGGGAGAAGAATAGAATACATTATCAGCTGATCGTCACTATTTTCACAATAAAACAGATTTTAAAAATTTATGGGTCAAACATTTTAAACATAAATATGGCGAGAGAACAGAAATTGTGAAATCGGAGCAACTATTTTTTCTTGAAAAAATTAAAATCACTAAAGCTCACATTAAACTTGTATTACATATGTGTTAGCTAATTTACAAATATGAAAATCATATAGGGTACTACTCCACGTACGGTATCGCCAAATTACTTGCGACTATGAATTTGTTTTATAAAATGTGTTTCGGTAAATCCAAACTGCAATACGATACAGGGCAGTTCGGAAACGGCAATCCTGGATCAGATACATCACCTATCAGCTGATTGCGGATCCTAACGCAGAACGAGATTTTTATCACAGTTTTTGAAAGACGGGTTCTGTTTACTGTCGAAATGTCAAAATTTAAACTTAACCTACAAACCCCTTTCATTCTTATCACACGTTTCGTGTGTTTATTTTTCACACAGACCAATACTTTTGTTTATATATTTGTAGTTTTTGTGTGTTTATAGACTTTTATTCAGTTGTATATTAGATTTTAGTTGTATAGTAATTATTATTATTATGCTAACTGCTTACAATACCGATTTACAAAGTCAAATACGGATTTTTAGCATGGAAAGGTTTTTTATAAAATACGTTGAAACTATTATTTTTGACGAGGATGAGGAAGACGAGGAGGAATATTTATTGATCTATGCATTGAATGCCTCAAAAAGGCGAAAATGTATTACATATTACTTTGAGAGTGTTATAATAATAATATTAATAACTTTATTCAAAAATATGGTTTTACAAGAACATTACATGAACTGGAAAAAGTAGGTTGGCGATAAGTGTTATTACACTTGGTTCGCAAAAAATACAATTTAATCATATACAATGGTCACTTACAATAATACTAGTTTTAAACTATTTGAATTCAATATAAATAAAAACATTATAAATTATAAGTATAAAACTGAATCAACGACACAAGGAATTTTAAATTATAATTAGGACTAAATACAGTAGAACTATGCATATAATCCATTGGAGTGAAGTCAATACAATAATGTTACATACTACAAACAACATGAACGAACTACAGTACTAAGTATCACAAAATAAAATGTAATATTTATTTACCATTTTAGGACATATAATAAATACTACAGATAAATTGGAATGTTAGTCGGTTACAACAACAATTTTGATATGAGTAAAAGTGTGAAAGATAAAATATATATAAAATGTGAAAATGTAATAAGGCGTATTCATATTTAACACACAGAGGACTATAATACTACAGATAAATTAGAATGTTAGTCGGTTACAACAACAATTTTGATATGGGTAAAAGTGTGAATGATAAAATATATATAAAATGTAATAGAATAACAATATTTCTTGAGGCGTATGCATATTTAACACACACGGAAATGGGATAGAGACAAAAAATGTATACGAAATATAACGAAGAAGCTTCTAGGTCAATATTGATTGGTTAAAATTCTCAAAAGACTCGAACTTTAGATCTCTTCATGTACATTTTCAGCTGTTTTTTGAATTGGAATGAGTTGGGTATAGCGCGAATTGTTTCAGGTAAAGTATTGAACATTTTTGGAGCGTTGTAAGAAAAACTAGTTCTCAGCAGTGAGTTTGTTATTTGTGGTATTACATAGTTACTTCTTTGTCTAGTGTTATAGGTATATTTTGGTAAGTTTGACGAGTGTTTTGTTGTATAGTACTTCATGTTGACATTGTAGTAATAGAGTTGTTCAAGGTGGAGTACCTCTGATTCTTGAAATAGTAGATCAATTGGATATCTTGAGTTTTTACTTAGAATAATTTCCAGGAATCGTCGTTGTAGAACTTCAAGGGGATTTTAGTGCACCTCCCCATGCTAATAAACCGCATCGAAAGTGACTTTCAACGAGTGCATGATATAGTGTGAGCAAATGATGAACAGGAAGGATTTTTTTCATGTATCTTAATTTATAAAGGATACATTGTAGTTTTTTGGCTACGTAGTTGATGTGTATGTCCCATTTCATGTGCCAGTCTATTATGACTCCTAAGTACTTTATGTTACTTTCGGCTCTAATTGTAAGATTGTTTTTACCATCGAGGATGTTGAGCTGAGTAAAGTGAGGAAGATTTGTTTTATTACAACTGAAGGTAGGAAGTTGGTTTTTGAAAGTTTATAGTTAGCAACCTACTTGCAAGCCATTTTTTAATGATAATAAAGTCTGTTTCTACTATTTCTTTTAGTTCTGTCCAGGTATCCGCCTCGTAGAAAATCGCGGTATCTTCGGCGAAACCGATAATGTTACCTCTGCTTTTCACAGAAAACAATCCATTCATGTAGATGTTGAAAAGTAAGGGTCCGAGGACCGTACCTTGAGGCACTCCACATTGTACGACTAACGATTTACTGTCGACATCGTTTATTCGGACTGTCTGATACCTATTCGTAACATAACTTTTGAATAAATCTAAGCAAATATTTCTGATACCGATGTGCTCCAGCGACTGAAAGAGCAACTCGTGGCTAACAGTATCAAATGCTTTCGATAAATCAATGAAAACACATAGACAGGGTTTGTTGTTGTTTAACGAGTTATATATTTTTATTAGCATCTTGAGTGGACGTTTTTTCTCGAAAAGCATATTGTCTTTCGGAAAGTATGTTATATTTATTTATAAAATTTTGTAGTTTGTTTTTTAGAAGTTTCTCAAATATATTTGATAAGTGGGTAATTAATGAAATGGGTCTATAATTTTCTGTCAGTTTTTTGTTACCTTTTTTATATATTGGAATGATAACTGAATGTTTGAATGCTCTAGGCCAGATACCAGTATCTATGCATTTGTTGAAGATGTAAGTTAAGGGTTCAGTTATTATTGACGCGATAACTTTGAACGTATCCGTATTGATTTCATCTGATCCCACGGCTTTGTGGTTTTTCAACTCTTGGATAATGCTGTTTACTTCAAGTGTGTTTGTGGGTAGGAGTGTAATTGAGTTTGGAAGGGAGGGTCTATTAATTTTGTAGTTAGGATCTGGGTTTATATTTTGAGCAAGTCTTCTCCCAGTTCCATTGAATGAGGTATTGAATTCGATTGCGATGTCCTTAGGATTTGTTAATAACTCTCCATTTCATTTTCAATATTATCAATAGAGATCTTAGATTTTTTGGTGTTACATCTTGAACCACATTCCATAAAGCTTTTGTGTTTGATTTTTTGAGTTCGATTTTGTTTTTGATTTGAACTTATTTTTTTCAATTAGAGTCGACAATTTGTTTCTATATTTTTTGTATTGAATTTTTAGTTCGTTGTGATTTGGGTTTCTTCTCAAAAGTTGAGCCATTTTATTTTTTGTGGTAGTTGAGGTAAGTAAAGCATTTGTCATCCAAGGGGTGATTTTCGTGTTTTTCCTTTTACATTTTTTTGTATATGTACAGTCGTCTATATATTTTTGAAGTGTTTCAATGAAAGTATTTGTTGCGTTGTTAGGATCTGGATTCAAGTATAAGAAATCCCAAGATTTTTGTCTGATTGTATTTTTAAGTTTTGTTTCATCTATGTATTTCACCATTTCTCGTTCCTTGGGGCATTTGGTCTTGTCCAGTACTATCTGTAGTATTGTTGAGAAATGATCTGTAATGTCGGTTTACAATACTAGGGGCAGTATTTGATCGAATACGTTGAATTTGGATTTTAAAAATATGTGGTCAATGCATGAACTACGTCCACCCTGTATTCTTGTTGGATTATTAATGGTGGAAATGTAATCGAATTCGTTAAGTGTGTTGTCATAGTCTGTATTATATTCATTATCCTCTAGTAGGTCGATATTCAAATCACCAATGAAAATGTTATAACTTTCTAGTTGGAATGCTGAACTCTCAAAGTAATGTTGAAGACTGATAACGAATTGATCGAGATTGCTTTTTGGGGATCTATATATAGCATTGATAAGAAAGTTGTTCTTGTCATTGAGAATGATTTTAATTTGCAACATTTTGCTTTCATTCAAAGGTATGATTGAGTATGTATAATTATACTCTGATTTTATGTATACAACAACTCCATCGTTTTGATTGAAATCCCCCTCGTTATATAACTTGTTGTAACCCTCTAAATTATATAGGTCCGAATTTCCTATTGCCTATGTTTCTGATAAGACAATACAATCGAATCCGATATGTAAGTTTTCTAAGAGAATTTTAAATTCGTCTAGGTTTTTATTAATGCTTCGTATGCTATTATGGATAATTTTAAAATTTTGTTAATTTCTAAAATATCTCTGCATTATTGTATGTGTTCCAAAGAGTAAGTTTCTATTATATCAATATCGAAGTCTCTAATATATTGATCCATTTGTTATTGTTTTACTCCTGACATTTTGATGTATTACTTTGAGGTTGTCTTTTTCTTATAGTTTGTTATGAATTTAATGACATACAGAAAAAAGATGAATAAATTCAAACTTACATGAGTATGAAGATATCCCAATCTCCATATAGATGACCTTATTCTAAATTAAACACCATAAAGTTTCCATTCCTAGTGATATTAAGATCGAACTCTTGATCTTAAACTTTTAATTCCGTCTTTTTGTTGAGGAGGACCAGATGTCTTCGTTGCCTTCTTATCACTTTCAGATTTCGACGGAGTGATTTTATCTTCTTTTTCTTTCGGTGTTAAATCTTGTCCGATATTTTCTTCAGTTGGATTATTGGCTATTTCTAGTTGAAATACAGGTTGGAGGCTTCGTGAATTTGGGGTCGACGGAGCACTGTTTGGTCTTCTTTCTGTAGTATCGGTATTCTCGTTTTCTTCAAGTTCCTGGACAGTGTAAGCTCTGTTGTTGATATACAACCTGTTTCCCTTTATGTACGAATTATCAGAGTTATGTTGTCCCGCTCTATTCAAGTGGTGCCTCAGTATTCTATTTTCGCAGAGTTGCTTATATGTTGGATCGTTTGACCTTTTAACTTTTTGCAGTTTTTAATAACTTCAAGCTTCATCAAATATGATATTTCCTAATCTGTACAAATTATTTAAATCGGATACCTGGACATCAACGTCCAATAATTTCTTGAGTTCTCTGCAGACGGCTGATGCAGATACTTCCTGAGAGTCTCCTAGTCCAAATATAACAATATTATTTTTCTTGCAAGTTTCCTCCAATGCTTCGATTTTATTATGTAGAATTTTATTTTCAATTTCTACGTTATTTATTCGATAGTTGAGTTCTTCTATTTTCAATAATAGTTTGGCTTCAGACGCGTCAATAGCAGATTTAAGTTCCTTTCGATTTTTTATAATTTCCTACTTCAATATTTTTATTACTTTTTCCCATTCACTTTCCATTCTTTGAAATTCTAGATCGAATTCTAGCGTATATGATCGCTTTTACTATTACTTCTACGCTTAAAATTTTCAGTGATTTATTTTCCACAATAATATAGTAAAGACAATTGGATATATGGTAGTAAATAGTTTATTCGCCGTTCATTGATGTTGGCACAAATTTGTTACAGTATTTTAACTCGCATACAATTCACATGTATAAATAAGGTATCAATCAACCGAAATAAGTCCATCCAAAACGACAAATTGGAAAAAACTTGAATGATAATAATGTCAACAGCAAACAATCGCGTTCGGTAAGACTGATTATTCACGTAAACAAGGAATGCAGAGACGTATCTCGATTTTTATAAGCTCCGGCGAGTGTTATGAGTCCACTAAGTGGAATTCCAACAATTATTTCTCATTCTAACTTGGTGATTTCACTAATAAACACAGAGACCAGAGAAAAGTAACTGGCACTCGCAAATTCGTCTCACATATGAGAGTGTTATACCTAGATACACCGATTTTGGTAAATATTCGTATAACATATTGTTTTACATGAAAAGTGGTTCAATTTCCTCTCCTTAACTACACCTGATTTGAAATATTCAACACATTATTACTTTTAGACTCCAAGGTTCACTATAGAATTGGCACTGCAGAAGTTTTGGTGTGTGAAATAGCACCAATAGTTTTGAATACTTCTGGGAGACCTCCTTGGCCAATACAGAAACAATTATTGTTAACATTGTCGTATTTGGGGAATCAAGAAGTATTTAGGTAGACACACATTATATTGGAGAAATATCTTAGTTTTGTTACGTATCTTTTAAGTTGCTGATTTTACTTCTTATTGTAACATTTTTTAGAAGCATTGCTGATCGTTTTAATACCTCCTTGAGTACTACTCATGAAATGCTTTATCGCATAATAGATGCTGTTATAGCATTGAGGGAAAAATATATAACGTGACCTGACTTGAATGAAGCTAGAAGAATTAGCAATAAATATAAAGAAAAAACTAGGTTTCCAGGTGTGATGGGGTGTATAGATGGTAGTCATATCCCTATATGTAAACCATCAAAAAATTCGGAATCATACATAAACAGGAAAGGCTATTATTCAGTGCTGATGCAAGCTGTTTGCATTGACACGGCCAAATTTACTGATGTTACTTGTGGTATGAAAATTTATTGAAAAATTTAGTGTACTCAATAATTTTTTAAATTGCTATATTTCAGGATGGCCTGGAAGTATGCATGATGCAAGAGTACTCAGACGAAGTGATTTGGGTATAAGAATGGAGAAGAAATATTTCATGTTAATATGCATCTATTGGGCGACTCTGCATATCCACTCAGAAATTATTTATTAACACCATATAGGGACATGGCCTTCTGAATAGATCTCAAAAAAAATTTTATAATTGCTTATCATCAATACGAATTGTAATAGAGCATGCATTTGGTATTTTAAAGACTAGATTTAGAATTTTGAAATACATAAATGTATACAGAAAAGTATAATACCAAAAATAATTTTGGCATGTTCTATACTACATAATATATGTATAGTCAATGATGACGAATTATTCGAGGATATTGAACTAGATGATCCTTGTAATGAAATGCTCGCCTTAAATGAGGACCAGCCTATACAAAATTTGGGAATTATGAAAAGAGAATATATTAATTCTATTTTGTGAATAAAATACTTTTAATTATAACTTAGTTTTATGTTAGATTAAACGAAACATAATAAAATAAATAATAAAATCCTTTAAAAAAACATAAATACTTCAATAAGAAACGCAACAAAATACTTGTAAGGAGTTGAAAAATATACACATTATTAAAAGAAATCTTTGGCTTTTGTCTGGCTGTTCGCCATTTCTTCACGAAATTATTTTACCCAATGAGGCTGTTTTGATATTTTTTTTCATTTGAAGGACCTGCAGAATTTTGTTCCACTCCATCGAGTTTAGCTTTTTGGTTCTGATAAATCACTGCCTTCCTGTGAAACGAACCCTAACTTATTAGATGCCACGCTTAATGGCCTGCTTTCAGGTTTTGTGCCAAGTATGTCGTGAAGTGTCTCAAAGTAGGGCCATGTTATTTTGCCCCTTTCTGTTTTTTTATTATGATCAAGAACATTTTTATAACTTGTTTTCAAGTTTCAATTTGTTCTGGAGTAAACCTTTCAAAATTTGCAACTATTTCAGTGTATATAGACTTCGCTTTAAATTATGTGTCCGTTAATTTTTTTAAATTCATCTTATACAAATCAATAAGTAATTTGGTTTCTTTTTCACTTCACCGTTGCAAGTTTATTGAGGAATTCTCTTCAGTTTCAGTTACACTATTTGTTGCAACTGGTTCATCTTCAACATTAGCACTGAAAGTAGCTCCTAAAAATATATATATAAAACAGTTTATACTTTTTCAAACATTAGAAAGCAATATGTTTTTCATCAAGAATAATGTTCTAAATATGCTACGCATAGCTGACAAAGAACTATGAATGGTATTCTGCCACATTACAAAGAAAGTTAGTAAATAATAGGTATATTAATAGTACTTTATACACCAAGCGACTAAAGTGACCCATTTAATCCCGTGGGGGGTGTTTGATGAGGACGGAGCGCAGCGGAGCCCGAGGGAATCAATCCACATACATTTTTAATAAAAATAAATACTACTTAGGATGGACTTTTACGAAACTTGGCTGGGCATCGAGGACGGACTTTTATGAAATGAAACTTGGCTGGGCATCGAGGACGGACTTTTAGGAAATGAAACTTTGCTGGGCATCGAGGACGGACGTCACGCGGGCAACTCTCTGCCTCAAGCGGCAACGTATCACTTTCCGCTCTTAATACATAAATAGCTATTGTTTTGTATTCATGCTAAATCGACTTTCAACATCCAATGTGTGAAAAGTTTGTCTTACTTGTAGTAAATGTGTCACTCGCCTGTAATTCTTTAATCTACGTAACTCGTTACCAAATGTGATACTTTTACTCCCAGTACAGCAATCAACTATTTATACCTGAACACTGTGCTTCATCTAAATTATCATCTTTCTTGTTAAAGACTAGTTTATACGCAAGAAGTCGATTTTTCCTCTCTATTTCTTGTTGCAAGTATTCCTGTGCCAAACAATAATCTAAAACAAAAAATAACGAACGCTCACATAGGTAATCCTTTATATATTCAGAGAAACTTTCTTACCTCCATTAATTATTCGTAGGAAATAATCCTTACTGAGTGTAACAATGTGCTCCTTTCTATGCTCATTTTGTAAAGTTATAACTTGTTTTTCACTCATGTTACACTGAATTTAACAACAAGCTATTTTTTTGATATCAAAAAGTACAAAACCCGTAAGACTTAGGCAACCTGTCAATTACGCAGCTCACTTTTAAGGTTAACTAAAACACGACAAAGAAACAACTCGTCAAGTGATCGCCTTTATCCACCGGTATACTAGGGTAGAAAGGATCTAAACATATGACTTGATCCGCTCAATTTGTTCATTTTCCGAACGTAAAGCTACGGTTTCCTAGGAAAGCGTTTCCGTACTAGAGCGGCCGTAATATGTAGGCCGTAATAATTTTTATCGTCATCGAATATGACGGACGACATAGCGGTGTCAATAGTTGTAAAGTTAGAATAGTTCGTAATAATTTTTTGCCAGGAAAAGTCGCGCTCCTGAAATGAATGATTTTGATATCGCGATGTTAATATTTTTGGAAGACGAAGAGTCTTCATCGGATGAAGATACCAAAAGATCGGAAGAATCTGAAATTTATAAAAATCGAAGAACCGAAGGCGTTCATGAAGTTTTAATACGCCGCCATCATCAAGTCAATGATGTAAAATTCAGGGAATATTTTCGCCTGACGCCAATATTATTTGATTACGTATTAAACCACATTAAAGACGATATTACCTCAAAACCATGTAACAGAAATAAGACTCCATTAACCCCTGAGCAAAAACTTTGTTTATTTCTAAGGTAAGTTGTAATTATATAAATTTTTCACAAATTAGTTATAAAAAAATTTCCTGTGTTATCTGGGGAAAGTAAAGGTACCGCCGATGAGTCAGAAAAGTTATTTACAGGAGTACATGAAGCTGTAGAACCTTCGTTTAGATAATAGTCAGAGTAATTACTCCTCTCATTAGATGTAGCAGAGGTTGGTCGGCTAAGGTCTGTACAGTTTTGCCGCTCAAAATATCTTAATTCGGCATTTCCAACTATGGTGCCCATTTGTAATTTTAGATAAATTCGTTCCTGTTTAGGTAACTTTTTTACACCTTTCACCATAGAAGCAAAGAAAAGATCGATCTCATCTTGTGTGTCGGATTCTTGGCCTTTGTCAGCTATTGTGTTAAGAAGTTTCAAGCTTTCCTCAGAATTTCACGAAGTTTTCTGCCTTTTTGCTATTTTGGAACTTCCACAATGCTTTAACATTGTTACATTCGTTTGAAGGTATCTCCCTTTGAGGAGCAAGAATTTCATCCTGTGTGGACTTCTGTAGGTCTTCTTGTGAAAAATCGTCTGGGTCAGCGATGTTGGTATTTTCTTCCAAACTCCCAATATTGGTGATAGTGCTGAATTAAAAGAAACAATGTATATAATAGTAATAATTTATAGAAATTTTAGATTCTACCTTCTTGGATAGCAGTAGCTATCCAAGAATGAGAGTATTTCAGCTCTTTTTTTGCAGCTTCACCGGGAGAACCTGTGCCTGCTTTTCCCTTTCGTCTGACGTAGTAGTCCCGCACATAAGCCCACCATTTACTGCACTCGGTATCTACAAAATAAAGTTCATTTACTTCCGAGTTTTGTACAATAAAACACAAAAGTGCATAGTCTTTTTAAGTCAAAGCTTTGTCTTATATTAGAGTCGAGTGTACAAAACTAAGTTCGCTTTATTTTTTAGGTGTCTTGCAACAGGGGAATCCTTCAGATCATTAGCTTTTCAGTTCAGAATATGTCATTCATGGATAAGCTTTATGATCAAACAGGTGGCCGCTAGCATAGTCAGGAGACCACTGAATGTGGTAATGCCGTCTCCAACAATGGATCAATTAAAACAAATGCAACTACCTTTATGTCGTCTTGGAACTTTCCGAACTGCGTGGGTGCTATAGATGGCAAACACATAAGAATAAAATCACCAAAAAACACTGGATCTGCTTTTTTAATTATTAAGAATTTTATTCCATTGTTATGCTAGCAACTGTTGATGCAGATTGCAAGTTTATAGCGATAGATATCGGTTCTTATGGTAGAGAAGGATATGCTGTAATTTTCTTGAAAAGCCAATTTGGAAGGAAAATTCAGAATAATGACTTCAATATACCCCCTCCGCAAACACTTCCAGGTACAGATATTAGCCTACCGTACGCCATTCTTGGAGACGAAGATTTTGCACTACATGAAAATTTGATGAAACCATACCCGAGAAGACAATAATTAATTGATCACTCTAAAGCCATATATAACTATAGACTATCTCGCGCAAGACGAACAACTGAGAACTCCTTTGGAATACTCTGTGCATATTTCAGAATTTTTTTCCAGCCCATTGCAACTACACCGGAAACTACCGATAAGCTAGTTACATCTGCCTGTATTTTGTACAATATTTTAAGAGACTCTAAAATACTTGCTCCTAATGAAGGTGCCATGGATGACAATCTTCCACTATTACCAACCCAAAATTTATTTCCAATGGCCGAAACCAATATTCGTGCTCGAAAGTCACCTACACAAATTCGTGATGCATTTAGAACATATTTTAACGGGACAGGTCAGGTAGAATGGTAAAACAATCTTCTTGTGCAACATTGAAAATACTTTATCCTGTATTAATGCATTATAAAAATACAATCATTAAAAATTAAAAAATATGTAAAAGTAGTACGTATCTGTTTTATTTTTTATAATGTCTGCCATTTCCCGCCAAAGGTTAAGTTTCATTTGTGTTTTTTTGTAGTCCTTACATTTTATATTGTACAAGGACTCACGACTCCTCACAAAATCAACTAAAAGTCGTCTTCCTCCATTGTCCAATATAAATTTTTATTATTAGTACTATTGCCAGACATAATTTGAAAAATCCAACGAATACCACCAAAAATATGCTTGAAGTCTCTCACCGTAATGTACAAAAACGTTGCATTCACTGTTTCTCGCCGCTATGCCGGCCGTCTCGATGATAGCGCTGCCGCTATTTTGCATGACGGTGTTGGCTACCGTTCTCTAAAACACCGCTTACATATAACATGCACGGACAGCGTTTTATTACGACCGCTCTAGTACGGCACCGCTTTCCTAGGAAACCGTAGCGTAAGTGAACGTGATCCGAATTACTTTCCGAATATTCAGATCATGATCGGGTCAACCCGATCGTAGTTTCGGAAAAGCCCTTACGTTGGATATGAAGATGCGTCAGGGCACACGGTTAGGCTAGTCCCACACAACGACTTATGACGCGGAATCGTTTAAGAAATCAAATATAATAAGAGATTCCGGAATTTTTCTAGAACAGGGCACAAAATATAAATTCGTGTCTTTCTAAGAGCATTTAATAAGAAATAGAAATGGAAAAAATATATTTTTTGACTGATCCCAATAGTGGATATTTTAAGTTTAGCTGAGTCCATGGGGGGATATATCCCCTATATCCCCCCCCCCGTAAGTACGCCGCTGCTGATAGTGATTAGAAATGGTAAAGGAATTAATACACTTTGAAGTAAGATTAAACGAAAAGGGCATAAAACAGGAAATCCAAACTTAAATAGTGGGCGGAAAAACAAAAAATACGGAGTGTTGGGAATATTCACGTGTTCAAAATATGAATCTAGGAAGACAAGAGCAATATTCAAATCAGTAATCAGGCCTACGAAAACATTTGCCAACGAAACATGGACACAGGTAGAAGAAATACAGATGAATAAAAGTGAACTAAAAGCAGTGTACGCTGAAGTTAAGACAGAGAGTGGATAGAGAAGAACAACGAATTGATCATATTGAGACAGTGATTTAGGCATAGCAAGTTTCTTGAGAGCAAAATAGCTGACTTTGTTGGAACATGTCTAGTGATTGAAAAGTAATGAATGCTAAAGAATACCGTGATAGAATACAACACTTGAGTACTTAATATACTCAAATGTCACAAACTGGGAAGGAGATGCAAAAAAACAGAATGGACAGAAATTACTGGAAGAGTATGTAAAGATGAAAATAAATAACAATGTCTAGCACTAGGTCTATAAGACTTATTACACAGTTTATTTAATAAGATATAAAACCAGTTCTATATACAAAGGACGAATATTCAGCATCGTTCTATTTTAATCTACGAAAATTGTTCAATTATTCATTTATTATTATTATTATTCATGTTGCTTCAACACAAGTAACTTAATTAGCTATAGGTACTTAAATAATGTAATACAATCTTTATGACAGAAGGCGCGAGAATCAAAAATCACCATTAATATTAAATAAATTTTCAAAATATTTATGAATTGTGATGAAGCAAGTGTGGGTTCATTCATTAGGTGAGAGAGGAGTCTGTCTTCTTGTGACTACAGAAGGGATCGTACATACCACCATTATTGATACGTCCTATAGTACGAAGAAATACATTAATTGAAATATAACTTCCATCAGAGAGCCTTGTGCACCAGTGGTTTAATAATTTTTTTAAATATGCGAAACTAAGTGCTGATGATCCTGTGCTCTTAATTTTAGATGCCCCCGCATACTTTTCACCGCTTGCAACCCTTAGATGTCTCATTTATTTTCCCATTAAGTGAGTGCATATTATGAACAAAAGGCAAAGAGATTGTTAATAAATCATCCTGGTCAAACTATAACAGTTCATGACGTTGGTACTCTCTTTGGAGCAGCGTTTCAACGGGCTGCATCAGCACAAAATGCCATTAACGTATTTAAAAAGATAGGCATATGGCCTTATAATCCTGACATAGTCCCTGAAGAATTGTATAAACCAGGAGAAACAATTAATTTGGTTTTAAATGAAACTAAATTATTCACTGAAAATGAGGAAAATGAACAAAGAACACCTTCACCATTGGCACCATCTACTAGGCCGATAAAATTGCTAAGGCTATTGCAGGGAGCAAAAACATTACAAATTTTTTTTCTAAGAAAGAATGTACACATAATTCTCAAATTACGACACCGGCATCTTTGCCTTCGCCACCTAGTTTTAGTTCCACTAATATTGAATCTTCATTTGCATCCGAATCTCCATCTGCAATTGCATCTGTCGGCTGTTCCAGCAGTATCTATTTGAAAAAAGAAGCCGAAAGCATTGATGAACAACAACCAGTACCAGTACCAGTTGTACCACCGTCAACATCACCGACAGTAGTACCAATATCAGATGATCCTGCTAATTGGCAGATAAATGAATATGTACAGAAATTCGTAGCTACTCATGGCTTTAAGCAAAACCTTGACCTAGATTCTGCTAATTCCAAAAGACAATATACTGATTCTTGCAGATATCTGAAGAAAGGAGTATTTCAGCGGAAGCTAATGAATGGAGAAACTTGTCTGCGTGTTTATTTGGTCTATTCATCTAGCAAGGGGGCTGTATACTGTGTTCCATGTAGACTCTTCGGCGGTAAATTACAGTTTGCAGAAGAGTTTAATGATTGGAAAAATGTCATCAGCCGACTTGATCACCACTAGAATTCCTCCGAACACAAAAGCTGTGTCATATCTTTGAAAAAACGATCCAACTTAAAGCGAATGATAGATATGAAATTCACTGCTCAAGGAGATGAAGAAATAAGGTATTGGAGAAATGTTCTTAGAATAGTTGTCGCTATAACTAAAGCATTGGCAGTAAGAGGACTTTCATTTCGAGGCACTGACGAAAAATTTGGATCAGTCCACTAAATTATGTCGTTAGAACTGATTGCTACATTTGATCCATTTTTAGCAACACAAATTTCTAATTGGGGAAATCCAGGAAAGGGGGAAGTTTCCTACTTATCTTTTGCTACTTGTGAAAAGTTCATTAAACTAATCGCTGATGAGACAATAGCAGTTATTATTCAGGCCGTAAACGAATCTAAATATTTTTCAATCATCGTAGATTCAACCCCAGATATTACACATATTGATCAACTTTCTTATGTAATTAGACAATTAAAAGTCTTTGAATTTCCATTTGAACATTTCTTGGGCTTGCTGCCAAATACTGGGCACAAATCGGATTAACTAGCCAAGGCAGTTCTGAATTTTATTTCATCTCTAGGATTGGATATATCAAATTGTAGAGGACAGTCATATGACAATGCGGCCAATATGTCTGGAGTTTATACTGGACTGCAAGCTCGAATCAAAGAAGTCAACACACTTGCTGAATACTTAGCATGTTCCGCACAGTCTTTAAATTTAGTTGGGACTAGTGTTGCGGAAAGTTGTTAAGAAGCTTGTGATTTTTTCTTGTTCTTTCAAAGCCTGTATACATTCTTTTCAGCATCCACACATCGATGGGAGATCCTAAATTCACAACTAGCGTCTTCAACAGATAGTTTGTCGATAAAAAAGCTCTGTCCTACTCGATGGTCCGCTCGCGAGGATGCATGCTTAAGTTTACATCGAAATTAGAAAAACATGTTCATAGCACTAACCTCAATTCACGAGGATGTATCAGAAAAACCCCTAACACGTTATGAAGCTAGAGGTCTTTTGTGTCCACTTAATCGACTTGAAACAACAATTATGGCGGCAGTTTGGGATTCTATTTATGAAACATTTGGAGTGGTATCAAAAAACTACAAAAACCAAATATAGACGTTCATGTAGTGGTGCAATTGTATGATTCACTTATCTCCTTTGTCGCATGAGAGACGAATACCATATATACGAAACAAAAGACTCGCGACGGTGAAGTAGAATTTTCAGCTCGGGACAACTTCCGCATAAACACTTTCACAATAATTATTGACCGACTTTTAAATGAACTCAAAAACAGAAAAGCGGCTTATGTGAATTTTTGTGAGAAATTTGGATTTTTAAATTCATTATCAAGTATAAAAAGCGAAGACATTCTTGAAGCCGCATCACAATTACAGAAGCGCTACACTAAGGATTTAGACACGGACTTTCCTAATGAAGTCCTTCATTTTAGGTCTTTTTAGTTTCATTAGGGAATCCACCCATCCCCTTTTCTGAAATTTATCAGCTAATAATTTCTCAGAATGAAAGATATGTGTATCCAAATACGGAAATTGCCTTGCGAATTTTTCTGGCGAAACCAATTGCAAATTGTTCTGCTGAATGGTCGTTTTCAGCTCTAAAATGAATTAAAAACTATTTACGTACTTCAATGTCTGAAGATCGCTTGCATTTTTTGGCAATTCTAAATGTAAATTCTGCAACATTGTATGATTTAGACTATGAGGACCTTATAGACAGATTCTCGGAAATTAAAGTGAGGAAGAAACAATTGTAAAGTAGAAATCAATCACTAATTTTATAAATTAAATATCATTTTAATATTAGTTGAGCGAGTTACTAGGGAGTTTTTGGGCCATAACGTGAACACGATACGTTATATCGCTTCATCCGCTAATAAAAGGAACATATGGTTTTAATAACGTATTCCGAATATTAGTTTTTGAAGCAATTCCCGGCGAATTAGGCAGAGGCAATGACGATGTCTCGGTCGATACCCCCAATGTTGAGGTGAACCATGATTGGAACAAGGTCCCGTGACACGTATTCTGAAACACAAATATATTTTATGTTATTTTTTATGATTACACAGGCACGCGGAGATACTTGTCTTTGAACATAAATCAATTTGGAATCCTTGCATGCCAAACCTTTGATTTGACCATCTTTGTTGATCCATGGTTCTTGGATCAGTACAATATCCAGTTGTAGTCTAGCGAACAACCTTGCAATCACTGCTGAAGCTCCCTTCTCGTGATGCAGGTTAATCTGAGCTACATTCGTGATTATGGATGAGAGAGGCCGAGTTACTCAGCCTCTATTTATCCCCTCCTTTATCTCTCCCTGACCCTCCTCGACGACCATGGCAATATCTTCCTCGGAATTCGAGCAGGTTTCTTGAACTCGAGTCAGATTCTCGACCCCCAGGCTGCTCCGCCCAGTTTCCTGGGATGCAGAGGCGATCTCCGCATCCCCAGTCAGCCCAGCAGAGCCGGAGGAGATCTCGGGCTGACCCAAGGTCACGGATGTGGAGAGTATCTCCATGTCCTTTGGATCCTCCGCGAGGTTCTTTTTCTTTCCCAGCCCCGAGACAGGGATACGCCCAAAAGTTTAGCGCGTAACCTCCTGCACTCAGAGCCTCCCCAGATTAGTGATCGATCACAATCGTGAGTGTAGTTCCCTGTCCCTCTTTTTTAGAGTTTAGGATCTTCCAAGCCCCAGTCGTGAGGTTGGAGTTCTGAACCTCGACAAGTTGGAGAATCTTCTCCAATTTCATGTCGTGCCTTCTTGGGAAGAACACCGTTATGGTGACCGGCTTTAGGATGTCGTCTCCACTTCGAGCCACCAATTCGGGTCCATCCCATGGGTTCAATTTCGGCGTTGACCTCATGAGCCAGTCTGCCGATTATTGTGACTCACAGTCCACCAGCATCATTCCACAACGGAAATGGATACCTGAGAAGTGGATTCCCTTCTCTTTGCTCTGGCACAGCTCTTCCACCAGAGTGTCTTCCAGTGTGGTGAGCTGCTCTGCTTTCAGAATGACCCCAGGATAGTCCTTGGGCATTATTCCCACCCTAAAAGCATTATCTGTTTTGATAGCTGCTGCGTAACCATTGGCTTGCCCGGTTACCGTTGCAGCTGTTTTTGGTTTCTTGCTTAGAGGTCGTTGCGGAGGAGTAATATTCTCCGGGCGTCTTTTAAGCTTTGTCTTCCCCGTTGGTGGTTCCTTCGGGGGGGTTGAGCGCCGAATAGCCTGCTTTCTGGCCTCTTCAGGGGATATATCCTCATTGAGGAGTCGCAGGTATTTTCGCATCCCTGCTCTACTGAGGCCTTTTCTCAGTGGGTCGTCTAGGCCGCCCGGTTCTCCCAGTTTTGGGAGGTTGAACGGCATACGATCTTTGTGCTGTTTGGCCTTTTTTCTCTCTGTGAGGTGCCCGGATGTAGAGGTGGAGGTTTTCTCCACTACTTTTCCGGTGGAAGTTTAATATTCTCTGTCCATAAATGGTCCCACCAGAAGCTAGGGTTATTACGGTCCACCGCCGCAGATCCCGCATGCAGAGGTAAGGGGTTATACAAAGGAGTTCCCCCCCGGGTACTCCAAGGAAGAAACCAGTAAGGACTATTCTTCTATACAGCCACGCATTATTCGGCCACGACCTACGTACATATCTACTGATGTGGGCCCGGAAACACTATATAACTAAGTAGTCAAAAATCACTCCAAATTGTGATGGTACAAAAAACAATACTAATCGGATTTATACACCATAGGCACAAAAATGCAATACAACTAATTTGCGACAAATTTAGGAACTAACATATTCACAGTTTAGCAGCTTCCTGCTAGATGGCAACTGATATACTGAATGCATTCGAAAATTATTTCAAAGTGGCAACTGTTCCCCACTGGCAACTATGACCCGCCCTCCCCTAATCAGTAACAGTAAATCAGTAAATAAAGTAGGTTAATTAGGCCGGTACTTAATAAGTTATTGTTTGTGAGATAATAGATAATAAACAAAAATGAATGCATATGTTTAATTTATCATAATAAACTATTTATTTAAATAAATTTTGTTTTCATCTTTCTTTTCCTATTGAATAGAAATTTGCTGATTCAATTTTCACTTAAGCTATTGGTATTGTAATGTATTTTTACCAGCAAAATACTAAGGTGCGGGGAAAAGGGCGGCAGCTGATAGACTGCCTAGGGGCGGCAAAATCCTAGATACGGCCCTGGGTATGAATATAATCGGCAAAATTCCCAGTGACATTGCTAAATATTAAAAATTACCTGAGCATAATTTATATACTGGACACTGGTTTCGGCGAACATCTGCAACTTTATTGGTGAACGGTGGAGGTGACAATACAACTGAAGAAACTAGCAAAAAATTATTTTCAAGACCATCCGCATCTCAAAGTGTAGATTTCCAATCTCAGGAGAGTTTTACTCATATGTCGGAGAAATCTGCTGATGGTCCATTAGGTTCAGGGATAAATATTAGAGATTGCCATAATTATTGTAAGGTAATTGTACCAAATTCAGACCCTGCACCAAATTCGCACACTTTCCATGTTAATTGCTAGAATAAGATTTCAGTTTATAAAACGACGATTTAGATACATGTCGAGCCATATATGATCATGTGGTCATAATATATTCCAAATGCCAGGCTAGCCAACCAAACAAATCATTTCTAGCAGCTCGTTGAAACTGACAGGGCATAGATAAGTGTGTTGTGTTATAAGCCTAACGACTTTTCGTTATATTTTTAGGTAATATTATTATTATATTTTAGTGGCAAAAACATATTTCATTACTGTAGTATGTTTTTATATGATAATTGTACATGATTTTGAAGAAATATTTACTTCTTTATATTATTACCTCGACTTATTAGGGTGTCAGTTACGGCCAACCGAAATACCTTTTCCTGAATTCGGACACGGTGTGTCCGAATTATGCTCATATAACAATATTTTAAGTTATGTATCTTACATCTTTTTCTGATAACAGGAGCATTGTATTCCACGTTCTTCGTTCATTTTTGTAAATTAAAGTATGGTGTCCTAATTCTGACACGGGGTGTCATAATTACATCCAATGATGTCCGTTTTATGTACATGTAATGTATCGTTGTTACAGAAGGTCCTTAAAGAAAAATTGTAAATATTCATCAGACACACTATTATCCGCATTAGAAGCTATAAAAAATGGAATGACTATTCAAGCTGCAAGTAGAGAATATAATATTCCCAAAACTACCCTTCACTCAAAATTTTATGGAAAGTATCCTGTTGAGTGTAAAGCCGGATCCCCTACAACTTTATCGAAAGAAGAAGAGGACACCCTAGCAAAGTGGATACTAGCGGTAGCTAAAGTAGGATTTCCGGTAACCAAGGAACAACTACTTGAAAGTGTATATGTGCTTTAAAAAAAAAGAAAAAAACAGATCCCTTTAAAAACAAGGAAAAAACTTGCCTACCTGGCAGACACTGGTATGAAGGCTTTCTGCGACGTCATACGAAAATCTCTACACGAATGACCCAAAATTTAGTTCACGCTAGGGCTCAAATCACTGAACGAGGCCTTCGAGACTGGTTTGTAGAAATTTAATCATATTTTCTTGCCGAAAATTTGATGGAGATTACACAACTTCCTAGACAAACATTTAACGCAGATGAGACTGCTTTTTTCTTATGTCCAAAAGGATCAAAATCTCTTGCACTCAAAGGAAGTAGGAACGTTGACAACAGTACAGCTAACAATGAGAAGGAATGTTTAACAACTCTTGTTACGGGTAATTGTCTTATTCCAGAACCCTTATTCTTCCATTTTTTTCACATACTTATGTTACTTACCTACTGTTTTTATTTTACAGCAAATGCGGCAGGAGAGTTAGCGCCTTCTATGATGATGTTCCCCTATGAAAGAATTCCACAAAGTGTTGTTGCACTAATGCCAAACGGTTGGGGCCTGGGAAAGTCGGAGTCGGGTTGGATGACAGGCGAAAGTTTTTTTGAATATACGTCAAATATTTTGTACCCATGGATTCTTAAAAATGACATACCATTGCCTGTAATATTTTATGTAGATGGGCACAGGTCGCACTTGACATTGCATCTTAGCAACTTTTGTTCAGGAAAAGGTATCATTTTAATTAGTCTGTTCCCTAATTCTACTCATATACTGCAACCTATGGATGTAGGGGTTTTTAAGCCTCTCAAAACTGGCTGGAAGAAAGCCGTTGCTAAATTTAGAATAGGCACTAATAAACAAAAAATTCGAAATGACAATTTTGCTCCGTTATTGGATACTGTAATTAAAGCCGTCATTACACCTACCATGGTGCAAAATGCCTTTAAAACTTGTGGATTATTTCCATTTGATGCAGATGCAATAGATTATAGTAAGCTGGTAACTGCGGAAGTTACAAGAAATACTACAATCATAGACAATGCAGTGAAGCTCCAAACTCTGAAGAATGTTGAATTCAATACACACCATTTGAATTTCATTGAGAAATTTTTTGAGAAAGGTACACTTGAGAAATTTAAATTTTCTCTTTCCACTGTGAGTGAATGGTCAGGTCCAATACAAGATGACTCTCTATATAATTTATGGAAAAAATTAAAACAGCATGTCGAAGAAAAACCTTCAGCAGATAATATACAAAATAGAAAGAACACTAATGAGAACTTGCAAGTTGCTGACAATGTACCAAAAGATTCTTTTGTTTTAGAAGCCGAGTGACTCGATCAGTATTTGTTCAATACAACTAACCAGAACATTGAAATTATTGGATCATTAGCAAACGACACCGGAGGGGAAAGTATTGAAACAAATGAAGAAATAATGATGGAATTGGTAGTAGATAAAGAACAAGGAATAAAAATAGAAAATTTAATCAATACAGGTACGAGCGAAAAAGAAATACGACCGGAATCATTAATGAAGGAAGATATGCTACAAGAGAAAGGAATGAAATCAAGTGATAAAGAACTAAAAGAAATGAGATTGGAATCAGTAATAGAGGATGATACGCTACAAGCAACAGAAATGAAGTCAAGCAATAATGAACTAAAAGAAACAAAACGGGAACCGGTAATAGAGAGAGATACGCTACAACCGACAGAAATAATAAAGTCAAGCAATAAAGAACCCAAAGAAATAGAAATAAGGGAGAAATTAGCCATAACAAACGTTAAGGTTGCAAACTACAGAAACGATGATCCAAGTAGAAAAGGGAAGTTACCAAGACACAAATAAAGTGAATGTGAATTCAGTAGAAGAAAGTAACAACCATGGCTCGAAGTCGGAGTAAAAGTTAATTTAATAGAAGGAAGTGATAACCAAAGCCCAAAAGAAGTTAGTTCTAGTAAATTTATAGTACCGTGACCGTTTAAAGGTATATTATATTGGCTTCAAAAATCAAGAAAAAAACCTTAGTTAAAATACCTGCTGTTGCTAGTTCACAACAGTGGAAGGCATTTTATAATGGTAAGAAACGGGCAAAAGAGCAGATAGAACAAGAAAAAGAAAATAGGAAGAAATTGCACCTGGAAAAGCTAAAAGAAAAGTCAGCAAAACCAATAATCCCAAGAAAACAGAAAATGAATAACGGATCCGAACTAAAAGAGACGAATTTCAATGAAAAAGATCCACAACAAAAGAGTGCCAACGAAAAAATGAATGCTCATGAAGACAAAATTATTGTAGACCTAGAAAAAATGTTGAAGAAAGGAGATTATGTTATTGTTAATTACCATGACCAAAAATTTCCAGGCATAATACTTGAAATAAGTGACGAAGAGGAGACTTACGTAAGTGCTATGACCCCAAGAGGAAGCAGCTGGAAGTGACCTAAAAAAGATGTTATTTGGTACAAATTTAACGATATTGAAGAATCAATTAGCAAGCCTCTACTAATAAATAATAATAAAAGAGGTCTATTCAGGGTACCTGCAATTGAAAAGTTCATAAATATACAATAATTTCAACTTTTAATTTTTACTCCCATGTCACAATTAGGTTTGTGTCCGAAATAGCGACACTGTCCGTTTTTTGTACCTGGGGGTGTCATTTTTTAGCACTTTAGTTGGATATCTGTGTCCGAATTAGGATCAGATTTATACTTTTATATTTCATTTTTTAAGAAAAAAAATATTTTCCTGTATTGTTTTCAGCTCTTAACATAAATAAATTAAATTTTCAAGAAATCAGATTAATTTTTTTCATTCGGGTGTCACAAATACGAACAAAGTTACCAAGAAAGTGTGTAAATCTATTCCTTAAGATGTCCGAATTTGGTACATTTACCTTACATTCAATTTCAGTATAGTAAATGATAAATTGAAATAATTATTTTCGCGAATATTGTTCTTAAGAATGTGTTAAGAATTGAAGTATTATTATATTCAGATATTAGTTTATTATGTCCATTGTACATTTCGAGCACAAAGTGTCATTACCGATCTCCAAAGATTACTTTCTTTGTCAAGCGGCAATCTATCACTTTGCGCTCTAAATATACAAATAGCCATTTCTACTTCTAGAATTTAAAAATCCAAATGGTAAACTGAAAAAAAATTATGGCCGACATTCAGTGTAAAGATGAAGGAACAATTAATATTGCTTTTATGCGTAGTATAGGCAAAACTATATCTATGCGTTTCCAGAGTGATGCCTACCCGGAGGAAATTCTCGGTCACTTATCCATACATGAAAAACTTAGACATGGAAAAATAAGATTCCGCAAGTTTGTTTAATTTTTAGTATGGTTTGCTGATATTTCCCATTCTGCCCGAGACCTTCGGTAAGGTGAAAAATTGTTTCTATAAAACAATGAGTATTTCGGTTTTTTAAATTTTCCATTTATTTACATTACTTATAATGAAAAAATGTTTATTCTGAAAAAGCATTTTTTAGAAGGTTTTAATTAATTGTATCTTATGCTTTCCACTTTTACCCCACATTACTCTATAGATGATAATATTGTATTACATGTTTGAAGTCACATTGATATTAATTATAATGTATAATAATTGTAATATACTTATAACCATTTTAATCTCTGTAATATTTTTCAAAAGAACCTCGTATATTAGTAGTTTATATACTTAATACGGGTCAGCTGGCTCTCTTTGTTTCAGACGTGGCAACGATGCGTAGAATTTTCTAACACAACGCTTCCTGCGCTGGTGATCAAACTTGTCAGAATCCGAAGCCGCACATGGTTTCTGTGTTGTAGGCACGTTGAAGTTGATTGCGCAAAACTGAAAATCAAAACGTATCTTTGACAGTTCGGTGTTGTAGGTGTGTATGGTGGTGTGTGAGTTCAAATAATAATACAGTGACAGTGTTTTTGACATGAACTGTATGGTAAACTAGAGAATATTGTAACAAAAGAAACAGTTTTGGGTGAGTAATACGTTGTTTTGCAATTGTTTGCTGTTTACAACAGTATTTGCGGATGTAATCGTTGCTTATTTGCATGACCTTGCCCTTGCAGATGAACGATGATAACCATCAGTTGGAATCTTTCTGTTTTTGTTTCCTTTATTATTAACATTTGTTTTTACATTAATTGTTTTCAACTATAGCTTCAATCATACTTTTCAAATAATCAAATAGTAAACATGTTGAATCAAAACGTTGCCATTATAAATGGTAATTAGTTCTCTACTTTTGTTATAAAAATAGGATTTACCTACTATTTTGTTAGCTAGTATAAATAAATAAATGCAGATGTATGATAATTATTCCGAAAATATTTGTGAGAACTTACGTATCTAATAACCATGTAAAAAATATTTGGCCTACCTACACCAGTTCTATAATAACTAATTTTGTTTTTCTCACTAATAAGTTTCTATTGAAATAATTCTTAAACAATAAAGAACATGTAAGTACCGTATATTATTTGTTTATGCTTTATTAAAAATTAAATACAATCACAAAATCTCTAGTGGTGTAGAAATACTGATAAATTAATAACAGTTTAAACTATTGTCCATATAGAATCTTATAAAAATACTACATTTTACAATTTCATTATTGTGATGATGTCATCGGCATATTTTTTAAATGGATGGAATTTGGAAGATTTGGTTCGAGAAAATTTGATTGATGTATTATTATTAATTCAACAATTTATTTGTAGTCAGGTTCACAATTGCCATTTCGTCATAAACCTAGGCTAGACCACCGAAAATTATGATTTTAGATACAAACACTAGGTATATGAGACTACCTTCCAGAAATATCGTAAACATTTATAATTTTAATTTAGAGGTATAGGCTATAGTGGGCGGTTAACCAAATCAGTAGCTTGATAGCAAAAAATTTAACCCATTAAATATAAATATTGAGGAATATAAAAATGTTGGTAAGTACTATCTAAATCAGTGGTTTAAATGCGTTGGCTTTCCTAAGGAAACATGCTGTCCAGAATGTACGAATTAAGAGAGGAAGTGTAAATATTTTTAACTAACAAAGAAAACAGTTGTTTGATCAGTTTTGTGAGTTCGAATTTCAAATATGTTTTGCTTATTTGGTCGATTTTTTCGCGCAACCAGGTAAATAAATTGGTCTGCAGGGGTCAGGTAATTTGTTGAAGCAATATGTTTGCGTATGGTATTAAAATCAAGACGTTTATCGCTAAGATCGAGCTATGGATCAACAAGATCGAAAGAAAAGTACTTTTCGCCACATGTTGCACACTATACTTTTTCTACAACGGCACAAATTTAAAGAATATAAGTAAATAGTTGTGTAGAAAAAGTCTAGACATCGAGGATCCTCCTACTGAAAAAGTCCACACTACATACATTTATATGGAGATTCACCACTTTTTCCAGTAGGGGGATCACCGATGCCTAGACATTTTCAGTGAGGGATCCTCGATGTCTAGACTTTTTCTATACAGGATGGATCGGATTTAATTGACGTAAAAAATTTGGTATATTTATGGGGAATTAGATGTTTCAAAAAAATTTGAAATATCTCGACTAGTTCCGGGAGATATTCGACAAAATCCGAAAATGAGCCTTTTCGTTTTTGAAATGTGCCGTTGTTATTATAAAAGATATCAAAAAAGTTATGCTCAACTTTTTTTAATAAACGAGGTTTTCTATAAATTACCATACCAAAAATTTCTATATGACGTTTCGTATTTACAGGAACGCCATCAACTTCATTTTTTTAAATACGGACCTGGATTTTTCATTGCAACATTTTTTACGTTTTGAATAGATACATACAATGATATAACATACTTGCCGATTCTACCACGTTTCGTCTTTCAAAAATCAACATTAAGTCCGCTCTTCTTTACCAAAGTCAAATTAATAATTTTAAATATTGGGCATTAAATAAGAATTATGAAAGGAAATGATTAAATTCAACAATTTATTTTGAAACTTAATGACAATAAATAAATAGGTAATGATGTATTTACAAATGACACTCTAAGGTAATAATAATACGTTAAACATAAATTAGAAACTTCGATCAAAAATCAGTTATAAAACTTGTTCAAAATGACGTCCATTCTGTGCAATACATAGTTCGATTCTCCTTGACATATGGGATGTAGCTGCATCAACCATTTCTGGAGTAATTTTTCGAAATGCATCTACTATTCGTTGACGCAGTTCTAGTATATTAATTGGGCTCAAGTTTCGTTTAGCCGAAATCAGTTACATGGAATATCGGTTTATAGGATGATTCTATACAAGAAAGCTAGCACTACATAATTTGATTTTTGCCGCGGAAATTCTTCGTTTCTGAGAAAACTCGAATTTTTAATTTTTCTACTATTAACTAAGTAAAATTCGAAACTTTACGGTGTGTTTAATAGTTTTTTTGTTATAGAATGACGTAAAAACATTTTTATTCGAAAATGTATTTTTATCACAATAATTTTTATTGATTTTTTCGGGTTTAGAAGTGCCGAAATGTGATAGGAAGATAAAAACTACATATTTTTGTTTGGTTAATAATTTGCTATAACTTTTCTATATAACTTTTTCCGCGGAAATTTATCATAAGGGCGGTGTAATAGAAAATCTTCAATATTTCGAAGTTTTCTATAGTATTCTCAACTTTTTTACATACTTTCGGGATCGTGGAGTGAAGTGGGGTGCTGGGTGGGGAATATTATATATGTGTGGTTTTTTTGCATTTATTGGAGATTTTGACCTTCTTACTGCGCCTTATAATTCACAGACAAACAGATTTCGTTTGAAATATTATTTATTTTTGAACTTACCATATTCTAAATGGATGCAACGAATAAGCTCCATGAATGGATCCAAGTTATTTTTTTTGCAATGGCGTCGCCATAAATATTCGCAAAGGCGATCTGCGAATTAATCTGGTGGAATGTGTTTGCCTTTTAAAAACTTTTTAAAGAAGAAAAAAACGTACCTTATTTCGATTTCGGGAGACAAATGGATGTGTTCAAACCACGTGTTTTTTGCGACAGTTTCATCTGGACGACACTTTGCTGATTTTGGACAACGGTATATGCCCAGATCTTATTCTCCATGGTAATAATCACAGATAACCCACAGATAGATGAGACACTGATTGTGGCGCCAAAGAGCCCGTCGAGTAAACAACTGAGTGATGTTGGAAAGATTTCTGTAATTTTAGGTTTTGGCGGATTGGCGGTATATTCAAATATACTGTATTTTAATTATTTCATTTCAAAATAGCCATTCATAGTCCATAATTTGACATTTCATTCAATTTAACTCCATTAACTAAATAATGATTAGATGTTGAGTTAAATTAAACGAAATATCAAATGATGGACCATAAATGGTTAATTAAATTGGAAAAAATAAAACAGTAATCATATAAACAATTTATTTATTTTGGTATAAAAATACACAACAAATAATTTCTTTCACAAAGTACTTTTCTTAACAAACATAATGACAACATATAAATTATAGTGTAAAAACCATTCAATAATTAAAAAATAATTTGAGTAACATACATTCTAGATTGGAGTATCATTAGATTTTCAAATGATGTTAAATCAAGATAAAAGTAGAAAATTTTGTATGATAAGTTTATATTAATTTATTATTACACTCGTATAAACACACAGAGCTGGACAAACTGCAGGAGTATAACTGCTACTTACCTAATCAAAAAAAGTGTTAGCAATAAGTTGTTAACTACTATTTTTGGCAACTTTCTGTGAAAGAAAACATTTGAGTATAATTACTGTGAATGTTAGAACAAAAGTAATTAAAATATTTTTATAGGAAAAGTTGTTAAATACTGCCCAGCTCTGTAAATACAAGGTGCCAAGTAATTACATATAAGAGTGCTAAACAGCACTTGTGACTGTACAATATTTAAAATAATATATCTAACATTTCATTTCCACTTAAAACACATCTTTATTTCTTTACTGGAAGTATTAAATAGGTTTATAACACAAGCTTAAACCTAGTATATTGCATATTTGTATATTTCTACATTTAAAAGCATTCCGTTCTTATGAAACAATCGCATAAGGCAGTTAAAGTTACTCTGCAGCTCCTGGCAGTATATGATTGTTAAAATGTTTCTTAAGGGCTCTTAAAAATCCCACCGTCTCATGGAGTCCTTTCTCGTTTCTGGTTGAGGTTCTACAAGTAAACACACAAAATAACAACAATAAATAAGTAAACACACATATATGTTTGAAAATTTATGTCAACAAAAGAAAACAAAGTGCGCTTATTATCGAAATAATAAGTTTACACATGTTTTTGTACTAAGCCAAAAAAATATCAAAAAATGTTTGAATGTATACATTTGTTTGGTTTTTTGATTCTCTTTTTGAAGCTTTCGATTTTTTTAGGAATTCTTGATTTTTAACTATTTTTTTATTTTTTGTCTTTATTGGATTTATGGTTACCGCTAGACCAAATACTTAGACGTAATGCCTCAACAAAAGTTAATACTCACTTTCATTTCCCATAAATTGTCACACGATGGGCTATATATGAAAATCGGCAAGGGATCAATACCTTCCATCCCATAGCTGGTAGAGGGTAGCTATAACATAAAATAAAACCCAGATTATTAGTGTTTCAATAGATACATTTTAAAATGGAATTGTCTGAGTATGGTGTACACTGTACACACTAGATATAAATTGAGTGAATGAAAAGACGAGTACTGAGTATGTCATTTGATTAAAATTCCAGCTAAGCGCTTTCAGTCATTAAGTCATTCTCAAAGCTGTCGACAAGAGAAAAACATACAACAGGTACAATGTACACACAATGAAATACAATGTTTGATGTTACATCATTATTTAAGTAAAATTTGTTAAAATTACCCTATAAAGAGGGTGTGCACACATATCATTAAGTTGGTAATCAAATTAGACGTTTCGTTATGTGAATTACAATTGTACACACTCTTTATATAGTAATTTTAACAAATTTTAGTTAAATAATGATGTAACATCAAACATTTTATTTCATTGTATGTAGCAGTTACAGGGTTTGATGTTTTTTTACACTTTCTGTATATTTTTTTCTTGA
Source organism: Galeruca laticollis (assembly GCA_963921935.1). NCBI lineage: Eukaryota > Metazoa > Arthropoda > Insecta > Coleoptera > Chrysomelidae > Galeruca > Galeruca laticollis. The sequence goes on from OY998177.1 coordinate 149,731,217, forward strand.
CGAGAGCTTTCAGAATGGTCTAATGGATGAAAGCGCTTACCTGGAATTTTAATAAAATTACACACTCAGTACTCGACTTTTCGTTCACTCAATTTACATTTTAAAATGTCCAAAATTATAGCATGCTATATTGAATACAATAAAACTTACCATCAATTTTTGTTAATTTCCACTCATATGGGAAGGCAAATCAAACTGTCCTAATAACCTCTCTTCGTCTTTCTCAAATCTAAAGAAACACAGTTTTTGAAAATGAAGGGATCATATCCTCCATCATTCCTTCGTCGACAAATTTAATGATTTATTACCACTGCTTTTCAGCCATATTAATTTTATCTTCCTGGGTTGGAGGAACAAAACTGTAAAAAGAAATATTTACTTTATTAATGCAGCAATTTTCAGTTTAGCTAATGTAAAGAACAGCCATGATCTCTAAAGTTGTCGATTAAATTAGTAAAAATTATGTGTTTTATAAAAATAAAGATAAAGGTTGTTAATTGTGAAAGAAAAAATGCTCAATTTTTTTTAATAAAACTTACCGAAAACACCACTTATTAGACTCCTTCAGAATACACTTTGACATTGTCTTTTCAATTAATAACAATAAAGCAACGAAACAACAGATAAATATTACACTATAGCAATTAAAAAATACACCAAAATACCGTAACCTTAAAATAACCTCTATACTTGAACTAACAAATGATAACAGTATAACATAACATGTGGGGACGAGCAATATGATATCGCGCATACGCAGTTATAAAAATCAATAAAATTTGATTACTAACGACGTTACAGTTTTCGTTAATTTTTTGGATTTATCTACCGATTTTAGTTACTTGACAGGCTCTATAGATGGCACGGTCTGCAGTGTCCCTAGCCTGGTAATAATGGGAAAAAATATCAGGTTTGTTACCATGCCCTTTACATTTGGTTTTACATAAGGGGCGTTTAGGCAACAAACCATGTAAAAGACCGAATTCATAAGCTTCTTGTCGCGAACGAGGAAGAGCCATTTCTACAACTTGAGTCGACATTTTTGTAAATAATATGAACGAAATGATTTAACTCAACTGAATATAGAATATTAAATTCACGTATATGTACAATGTACAACGTACCTTCCTTTTTTGCTTTATCAGGATTGTCGTTTTTATGCTTTATTGACAATTTTTTTCAAATTTTCGTATTTATAGACCATAGCGATATTAAGTTGATAAGAATAGATATTATTCATTACTCTGTGTTAAAGGTCGGGAAGAGGATCACTGCATAGTGGTGAAACAACGCATTTCCGCGGATTTTCATTTTCGTATCGGTGCTTAAAAATAAGTCTACAGCATAAAATACCATTAATTTTTCATGTATCTCATTTCGTTACTCCTAAACCGCATTCAAAAAATGGCAACAGCGCATTTTTTCAGTAATATACTCCCTAAGGTATCTAAATGACAAACAAATGTTTTTTTCCTTTTTAGCAGATTTCGGCTAAACGAAACTTGTCCCATTAATTGGCATATTTTTGCTGTAAACTTCGTTTTTTATGAAGCCCCATACAAAATAATCTATGGGTATCGAGGAGGCCATCTTGTTGGCCCGTTGGTACCAATCCAATTATCTCCAAAATATTCATTTAAATACTGTACAACTCTTCTCGCATTATGCGCACCACAGCCATCCTGCATAAAGTAATCAAGATTTCGTCTTGTTTCTAGGGACATCTCATCGAATACTTCCTCCAGTAGCTCTAAATATCGGAACTGGTTTAAATTACCGTCCAAAAATATTGTTCCAATTATTTCAAAATTTTCAGTTAATGCCCAATATTTAAAATTATTAATTTGACTTTAGTAAAGAAGAGCGGACTTAAAAAAGATGTTGATTTTTGAAAGACGAAACGTGGTAGAATCGTCAAGTCTGCTATATCATTGTATGTATCTATTCAAAACGTAAAAAATATTGCAACAAAAAATCCAGGTCCGTATTTAAAAAAATGAAGTTGATGGTGATCCTGTAAATACGAAACGTCGTATAGAAATTTTTGGTAAGTATGGTAATTTATAGAAAACCTCGTTTATTAAAAAAAGTTGAGCATAATTTTTAGATATCTTTTATAATAACAACGGCACATTTAAAAAACGAAAAGGCCCATTTTCGGATTTTGTCGAATATCTCCGGAACTAGTCGACATATTTCAAATTTTTTTGATACATCTAATTCCCCATAAATATACCAAACTTTTTCTCCATTTAATCAATATTGTATTAATTGCGGTTTACGAGATCTCTGTATACGTCAATTAAATCCGGTCCACCCTTTATACCTATTTACTTGTATTCTTTAAATTTGTGTAGTTGTAGAAAAAGTATAGTGTGCAATATGTGGAGAAAAGTACTTTTCTCACTCATGTGTTTCCACACTCGTGAGAAAAGCTGAACATTCCTCACTTGTTACACAATATACTATTTCTCGCTTGTGCGTTTGCGGCAACAAACTTACACATTCGTGACAAAAATTGAACTTTCCCCACTTCTTGCACAATATACTATTCTGCGTTTGATACGCTCAATCAAATTATCGACTGACAGGGTGTTGTGATTAAATGAGAAATACAGAAGAACATTATTCTGAATTTGAAAATTTTAAAAAGTGATTTCAATCGCAGTTTTCTGTCTGCAAGGAGAATATTCAGAAACTGATCCGCAATCATTTCATTGTCAAAGTTGCTGAGTGCTTGATGAAATCCAAGAAGTGATTGAAATGCAACACGACAGTAACTTAAAGGATACATTCGAATCAGGAAGTAATCTTGAAGATTTTTTTGAGTCAACAGACAATTTATTTACCAAAACTTCGAAACATTGTTTTATTCATTATATTTGGCGCAAAACATATTGTGTGGCAATGTAATCATATACCCCCTTTAAGGCTTTAAATTATGTTGCGGAGCTAAACTCTGAAAGGTATTAATGTTTTGTTTACTTGCCAATACCCTAATCGAAGACCGTGGAGAACTTTGGATTGAAATCATTTCCAACATGCTGTTCCTCTTTGTCACAAATAGTAAAAAAGTTTTTGATGTTATTATTAATTTTGTATAGCAGTGATTCCCAGAGTGGTCCAAGTGGATCGCCAGGGGTCCACGGAAGACTCGATAGGGATCTTACATTTTTTGAGTTTTGGGATTATGGCAGAAATGTAGCAAAATTTTGAAAGTGGTCTAGGAGGAAACCTAGACTCTAGAGTGAAGATCATTGTTAGATGCTGATGCATATGTTTTTTCCCTTCCTACAGGTCCACCTGTATTTTTACCCCATGGCGTGAAGCGTGTAATTTTGTTTTTCCTTATAATAAAGATAGAATCGAAGTCTAACCAGATGAAATTTTCTTGTCCCGTAAACGTGTTTTTCTTTTTTACCTAGTATTTATACGATATTACAGGTGAACTTTTTTTTAGCTCAAACCAGTTTAAGGAAAAATTTTTGTTTTTTCAGAATATAGATGCCTCCCCAAACACAAAATCACAAAAAATTTTCCGCGGAAATGCATCTTTTTCCCGACTTTAGAATAACTGAAACTAGTTACATGAAAACTTTTTTATGCTTTATACTTCAAACACTTTCTTAAACATAACTACGCAAAAGAACTCCTGCGGAAATACGTGATTTTCCTAGCAGGTGTTATTTGTACAGTGGTTGTGTACAAAAAGAAAAAAATATATGGGTCATTCAAAGGGCTAAGAGCCCAACTTAATAATATCAGAGAAAAAAATTCTCTAAAGCATGCAACAATGACGGCAGGAAATTTTATAATAAAAATTGTTATGTAAAATATTACAGTTTTGTTTATGATTTATGATGGTCGTAGAAAGAGTATAGTGTACAATTGGCATGATATTTCCAACTCGTAGGTATATGAAATTTTATATTACTCGCTAAGCTCGTACTACAAAATTTCATATACGTATTTGTGGGAAATGTATGTCATTTCGTGCTCATTGTACAATATACTATAACGTATTTGGTGAACAATTTTGGTTTAAATCCCGAACAAGAAGATTTATTCAATTATATGATCAATATTTTTCATGAAATTTTTTACTATTTAAGGCGTAAACAATGTCCCGTATATAAATTTGCATCTGGTAATTTTAAAAATTCAGCAATTATTTTTGTCTGATTACGAATTTTGTTAATTCCGACTACTTTCATCGAACATTTTCCTTTTTTGTAATTAACAAAAAATTGATCTATATCTGGTGGTCTAAGCAGAATATATTTTTTGTAGACCTCGTAAAACATACAAGAAATTATAAAGGATCTGGCTTTTTTTATCGATTAAATTAATTTGAAATTCATTTTCTAAATCTTTACTTGATTTATCTTTAAAATTTTCAATCTTTGACGAAGACGTCCACCATAAATTCCAAAAATGAACACTAACTAAAATTTTATGAAAATTACTATTTATAATACAAATATCAGCAATAAAAATAAACGCATGAAGCGGGGATTGAACCAACTATATTCTCTTCTGAATACAGTTAGAGACGTACGTTAACAGACTGATCCATCACAAACTTATATGAAATCAACGCAATTTACGGTAACTTGAAATGTCAATGTTACTTTCAATATTTATCATTGTTTTTTACATAGAATATGTTGTCCAATGGGTTGAGAGCTTGTTTTTATTAGATATTTCATTCATATAAGCAGTGATAACATGTTCTGATAATATTTTTAACTCCGTTTAACAGAGTTCAATCTATGAACTATTTGTAACAAAATTCATATTTACTTTTTGATTTTTGGGGTAATGATGTGTGTTATACATCTCCTTTGCGACTAAACCAATAACTGATGGAGTAATATTTATTGATTTTTGATTCATCACTGGAATCAGTCATTTCACTAAAATATTTTTCTTGATAACCAAAGAAATATTTTGACAAGTTATCTTGACGTTACATTGAAATTGAAAAAAAGAAGAGTTGGCGGGTACTAAATGCAAATGCTGATTGGTGAATTTCATCAGATTTTCTCTGATTTCATATACATTCTAGGATGTAAATGAAATCATATGCGTTCAGTTAACCGAAATGGCCTACATTTCCATTCTGTAAATTGTGCAGAAAATAGATAATATACATGTGGGTGTAGAAAAAAAATGTTAAAAGTCTCGTTGAATATTAATTTATTATTTGTAATTTTGTAAACATAACCCAAACTTCTCAATCATGCATTATAAAATGTAAAGCGCATGAGGGTCAATTTCTACCGATGTGTCGACTGGGTTAAATGGTTGGACGATTGGTAAAATTTACCGCTAGTATCGGAACGACCCGACTATTTACCAGATCTAAGCATCTGATCGCATAAAACGCGCCAGACGTAGCATCTGAATGCACCCTTACATTTGACATAACCAAATGACATTTGTATTGTAACGTCAACTGGCGCTGTTGTGAGGACGATACAATTCGATGATTTTAGTAACGGTGCTCGAGAACATTATTTTAGGAACTATTCGCAAATAGAGCATTCACAGGCTTGCGTATGCATGACGTTGGGAACGACGTCAATAATAACGCCCCGATTCGAGATTCAGGGCATCAGTGCGGATGAAACTCAATCATCGACCACCACACCTGCAAAAAATGAATCACCGGAGGCGACATTGATTCTCTTTCCGAAATATCGAAACAACACATGACCAACGTTCAACTTTAGAAATATTTTTACAAAAGTTACAACTTTTATTTTTTAAAACTGAATATCTTTTTAATAAATACATGGAAAATTATCATTGATGCTGCAACTGGAAGATCATATATGAATTATATGGCAAATGTATGCATAATTTGCCCGTAAATAATATACTTTAATTAAAAAATATAGAATTGCGGGGAGAGGAAAAAGACGAAATTTTCGGTATAAGAGTGTCTGTCGTCTAGCTCAAAAATATATAAAAGAGGGCGGAGTCAAGACGTGACATGGCGCGAGTGAGGAGCAGTCACTGTTGATATAGTAATTGTGTCACCCTATACATCGTATGATTTGATATCACATCTTTTATAAGGGGTGTACTTGCGTCACCTATTTTTACCTCGTCAAGAGGTTTTTGGTTCAGGAAATGCCGAATTTATTCCATACTTTGGGAAATAAGGCATCAACGTATTATCGAATATTGCCTTGATAATGTGGTAGTGCTCCATCTTGCTGGATCCATATCGTAATCGCTGGAACTTAAGGGTTTCCTGATTCAAATATAAATTTTCCATAGTCGGAACTACATTATTTTGGAGTAGTGCTAAATAATTATCGGCATTCTAATTGCCTTTAATGAAAAAGGGACCAATGATATGATTTCCCACAATCCCTGCCAAAATCTTGACCATTTGAGGGTTTTATGTGTTCTTCTCTCATCCAGTGAGGATTTTTGGGTTAGTTAGTGTTTTGTCATTTACTATTATTTTTATCATCATGTCTTGGTTTCGTCTTAGTTGTGTGATTTTCTCGGATTTTCCATAGTAAATTGTCTTCAGGTTTTAAGTTAGTGAGCAGTCGTGACCATTTGAGGTTTCTGTATAGTCTTTGATTAATTTGTCAATAGTTTGTTGATAATATTTTAGTACATGTCGATCGTTTTCGTTTCTAGAGTTTTGCCACTTCTTTCTTATTTTGATTTTGTGATATATTAAGTCGATGATGTACTGTGGTGTTCGAAAATGACGAGTTTGGAAAATATTCACAACTAGTGCTCGCAAAAACCGAAAAAAAGTGAAACCGGCTTAAAAAAACGGTGTTGGATAAAACCAGTTAATTGAATAGTGATTAAAATCGAATACACTACAACTGGTTATCCAAATACCGATTAACAGAATAATCGGTTATCCATATAACCGGTTAACCGAACAATCGGTTATCCCAATAATCAGTCCTCCAATTAACCGGTATGCCGCTTTGCCGTTGCAGTTTTTCGTCTGTTGTTTGCAGTCTGCCGTCTATTGTTTGTAGTCGCGTCGGGTTCGGAATTGTACCTTTACGCTTCCCTTTCTGCTTTTTACCAAAATATTCGATATCACATTTTGTACTTGAAACATCAACTATCGACACTACTTAGCTGTTTTGGCAAGCTGGAAAGGTGTTTACATTTTCGACCTAGCCTGTACAACAGTCGTTCGCCAAAAGTAGATACTCTTTCTACTTGAATCGAATCTAATTACTTTATTCAAGGAAATGCGGTTTTACACATTAAATTTGTTTTTGATCTGCTGTCAATTCAAGCTTCCTTCAACTAAAATCGTCCCGTGAACACGCGCCTTTGAAATAATATTGACAACCAAATATAAATTAATATAAACGTCGTACCAGTTTCTCCCATTTATAGTATATCAATAAAACTACCATAAAATTTCAGATTTCTATCTATATAATCACCATCAACTTAAAAATCAATCATTTATATATTCCAATAATTTCCAATAACACGAAAATCTATACTAATAACTGTAGTAATAAAAACATTTTGATATTATTTTTTATTTGACTTATAACGTGGCAAAAACTAGTAAAGTGGATGATTTAATTTTCAGACGAAACTGTTCAGATCACCTTTTTTATTCTTTTTGCAGAAAACTTGTTGACATTAAAAAACTGGTTGAAACTCTTTGGGTCGTTTAACTTGTCTGGTTTCAACGAGAAACGATTTACAGGTGGTAAATGTGACGCAGATTAATTTTTATAACTATAATAGAAAATATTAAGAATCCATCTTGTGATGTCCGGGGTCGTCGGTAATAAATAGAGACAAGGTTTGAGTTTCTAAACTGTGTTTATTCCAAAATAAAATTAAAATTCAATCTTACAAAATAAATATCATATTTACAAACATTACAAAAACCAGTACCTGGCCTGGTGCTTTTTGTTCAGATGACAAACGACATTAAAGTCGTGTTATTGAAATATCTCTTTTCTTCGTAGAAATATAAACAAACGCTAATACAGCAGTCAAACAGTAATTCTAATTCCAATCTATTACTATCAAACACGGATATGTTATTCTGAATTTATTTTATATACATACTATTTACATTAACGGTGTTTCGAAAAGTTGAGGGAGATATTTAATTTCTTAAACTCAACACGTGAAAGATATAAAACAAGAAAATCTGAGTACTCTCAAAGCGAAAACTCAGCGGTCGGAATCTCCCACAGAACTCAACACGTAATGTGGGATACGGTAGGGAATTGAAACGATTTTAACGCGAACTTTTCGGTAGCAGAATTGAATGACCTCAACACGACCACTCAAGAGTATAGGGATGAACAATCTCAACGCGAAAGTTCAGGTAGGGGGAGTGGACCAATCTAGACTCAACACGTAAAGATCTGTACTTTTACCAACGATTGTTCGGTCTTTTATACTAATTTTAAGTTCTATAAAAACGTTAGAAAAACTGTTGGGCTATTAACATAGGCGTGCGCTTTTAGACGATAATCCGTATTATCGTTACAATATCATAATAAGAAGTTTGTGTTTCTAAATTTATTTAAAATTTTCATTTATTGCGAAATAATATAAAAATATTGTTAAAAATCAAGAATAGAATGTGTAAATTGCTCCATTAGGCTTGGTATGGAATTAAGTCGTGAACAATTGTCAATTGCCTGTAATTCAAATATATTGATTATAAGTAGTTTGAAATGTTTGTTTGAGGAGACGAACGACTGATTGTTACGATGGGTGACGAAGAACTATACAATTGCTTGCTTGCATTTGTTCCGGACCAAACACAAAACCATAATCGTTTTTGGTAATTTCAACTTAGGTAACATTTCCTGTCCACTAAGTAATCACCCTTACGATGCTTTATCTATGCTTTTCATAAATTTCTTGGAAAATTCATGGTTGTAACAACTAACCAATGAACTCGTTCCCGTATGAACCAACAACCTTCTCAGCCGGATCTTACTCTTACTTCTGATCCTAATCTCTTAACTGATATTTTTGTCACATCTCCAATTGGAAAATCGAACCACAACGTTATTTCAACTACAGTACAAGTTCTCAAGTCATTAATACCGCAAGATAACATTCTAACCATATACAGAACAATAAACTATCATAACGTAAATTTGGATAAGGCAAATTCAAATTGGATGGATGTTTTAAGTAGTAAGGACATTAACCAACAGTGGAAATTTTTGAAAACTGTCTAAACGCATCTATTCTTAAGAACTGTCGTTATGTTCAACGTAGATATAATGTCAATAAGCCATGGATAAACTCCACAATATTTGAAATGACAAAGTTTAAAAATTCATATTGGATGAAATATTTACTAAGTAAAACCAGTGTCGACAACATTAACCATAGAACTTTCTCTAATAATTTAAGCTCAACTATTTTCAGATCCAAGCGTGATTTTAACAACCAACTGTCCCTAAACAAGAACAAAAATCCTCTTTATAAATATTTCAGAAATGCAGTCCTGTCTAAAATGTCATTGCCTATTCTAAGAAATGAAACTGGCGAACTTACTTCAGTGAAAAAGGAAGTTGCCACTATTTTTGCCAGGAATTTTCAAGAAGTATTTACAATCGAGGAACACCCTCCAAACACTTTACACATAGCATCTCCAAGAAATCGCTACGAACTCAGCGATATAGATTTTGAGCCAGACACTCACAAGGAGAAAATATCGTGTTTGAAAACTCTGCTCCTGGTTTGGACGGTTTGGCAGCAATTTTATTTAAAAAGTGCACCAACTACATAATTCATCCCTAAGCAATAATAATGAAAGCTTCTTTTTTGTCACATACTTTACCAAACAACTCGAATATTTCAAGAGTCACTCCAATTTACAAACAAGGTGACAAGCTGGATCCTAATAACTATGGACCAATTTGCCTAATATCCATAGCAGCTAAATTAATGGAATCTATTATCCGCGAATCGGTTACGTGCTTTCTCATAAATATAATAATAATATTTATTCAGTACACTTTTACAAAAAAATTATAAATACAAACATAAACTGTGAATAAATACCAGATATCTCAAATGACTAATAGTTTTTTGTTTATTTAGATATAACGTTTATGTTTAGGCTCACGTTAGCCAGACCTAGACTGTATTCCTAGACGTAATGGGAACATTGGTCTGTTTGAAATATACTAAACTAATGAAAGAGAAAATATGTGGTCATAAAAATGATAAAGATACTAAATATACCTAAAAGTAAATGGATAAAAAATATAACAGTGGTCAATGACTGATCAAAGAGTTGACTAGTTGATATATCACTATTAGAGATTTTTTTTCCTCGCATATCACACCATACACATACAAATGTAGAGTAAATATATACATGTACATACACAATAATAATAGTAATATTTATAGTTGGACTGTGTGTTTCCAGATCTAATGAGGAATAAAGTCTTTTTGAAATATTATAAACTAATAAAATAATTGTTTGATAATAAAACGAATGTGATAAATTGAGTTATAAAAATAAAAATTTAGTATTAATATTAATAGCAGTAGTGATTAATCAATACAATTTCGAAAATACATGCATGTATCTGTTAGAATGGCATGTCTATAATAGTATTTTGATCATTGAAATAAATAGCCAATATGTATATCTGTTTTTGAAATTTTTTAGGTGAATTTCTGTTTTTAAATTTATTGGTAAATAATTGTATAGTTTCTGTCCCACATGTAGATAACTTCGCTGTTCAATGGACTTCTGAGACTTAGGGAGAGCTATATTGATATTTTCTCCAAATCTTGTTGGATAAGTGTGTGTTTTGTTCTTATCTATTGAATTATTTTTCACTAAATATAGCAATGCGGTTTTGTGGAATAGATTCCTAATACTCAATAGTTTGGAATTTTGGAAAAGCAATTTTGATGAAAACTGTCGATTTAGATTGTAAATTATCTTGATTATTTTCTTCTGTGCTATTTCTAAAGGTTTAATATTACTAGAGTATGCACCACCCCATCCGATTATGCCATAGGTTAGGAGTGATTGAACTAGACTGAAATACATAATTTTCAGATATATTTCGTCTAGTATGAAAGTCATTTGTTTGAATAAATACATTAATGATCTAAAATTTTTAGTTAATTTCTGAATTTGAAGATCCCATTTTAGGTTATTATCAATAGTTATTCCTAGGTATTTTGTGCTGGTTGTAGATTGAATATAATACGTATTATTTCTGAAAGGTAGATGTAAGTCTAATTGTGCCGTGTTTGGGGGGCCATTTATATAGCTTGAAATACCTAGGTAGATATACTGTTTTATCCATCTTAATGGTGAGAAGTTTATCATCGAACCATTTTATCATTATTTCTAAATCTATTTTTAGTTTGGTTTCTACTTCTTCCCATGAGTTTCCATCCAAGAAGAGTACTGCATCGTCGGCGTATGAGATAATTGTTCCTTGACAGTTCAAATATAGTAGTTCATTTAAATAAATTATAAATAATATGGGACCTAACACTGTTCCTTGTGGTATTCCAAAAGTTATTTCTCTTTGGCTACTCATTGTATTACGGATCTTAATTAGTTGTTTCCTATTTTCTAGGTAGCTCTGGAAGAGTGAAAGGGGGGGAGGGGACACGAATACCTATGTCATTTAGTTTGGACAACAGTCCGTCGTGACTCTTGGTATCGAAGGCTTTTGCCAAGTCCATAAATATTCCTGCACACGGCCTACTGTTGTCCAAACTTGAGTAAATTTTCTTCATCAGTTGAGCAATTGCGTCACTGGTAGATTTTCCGGTTCTGAATCCAAATTTAAATTGCGATAACATTTTAGTATTATCCAGGAAGCTTACCAACCTTTCTTTCAGTGCCTTTTCAAAGGTTTTACTCAGAATAGATATGATACTAATGAGGCGATAATTTTTTGGACCAGTCCGATTTCCATTTTCAAATATTGGTTTTATAACAGCTATTTTAAACTGAGTTGGGCATCTTCCTCCACTAAACATAAGATTTATTAAGTGACATAGTGGTTTTGCAATGAAGTTACGTATTTCTTTTATGGCTAAGGTTGTGATATTGTCAAAACCTGCTGTCGAATTGTTTTTCAGAGAATTAATAATTTTTATTACAGTTTCCGAAACGGGCTGCAGAAAAATCGGTTCTAACGTCGTACGGGTTTTATTTCTAGAACGTACTGTCTGCTTATTTGCAACCTTAATATCGTTTGCCATATTCTCACCTACAGTGGCGTAGTGTTGAATATTTCCACAATGTTAGTTAGATCACTTTCTATCTCATTATTTTCATTCAGGATTTAGTTTATACTCGTGTTACATTTCTGTTACCATATTCATTGACTGTTCACCATATTTTTTTGCTATTGTTCGAATTTTCCATAATTATATTCCTGTAGTATTTTTGTTTCAATTCTGAAATCAGTTTAACTATTTTATTTCTATAGATTTTATATTCATTGTATGAGTGAGTGTTTTTTTTTAAATATCTTGAATAATTTATCCCTCTTTTCCATTGACTCTATAAGACCCTTTGTTACCCATGGTTTCTTTTTGTGTTTGTCTTCTGTGGTTTTGGTGATTCTACTTTTATTTATATTTTTCACTATAACTTGGTATACATGTTCTGCGGTTTGTTGTATATAATTACTGGAGTAGATGTCTTTCAAAAGTTTCTTGTTGTATCAAAGACCTCAATTATCTGTAATCTATATAGATATATATATATATATATATATATGTATATATATATATATATATATATATATATATGAATATATATATATATATATATATATATATATATATATATATATATATATATTGTTATATTTTACTATAACTGAGCTGTTTAAATTATACTTTTATTTATTTAAATTATTTTTTTTTTCGCTGATCAGTCGGAGTCGCAATCAAAATAGCTCTCATCTCAGGTGGGATCAGATTGGGTATGCAACTAACATTACTACCATGTAATTAGATGTTTTAATAAATTTTTACTATGAATAATAAAATATAATGCTCTGATAAATTGATAAAATATGGTTGCACTGGCAACAACGCAAAAATAGAAATATCGCAGTTCTATGTATACCAACAGATAGCTACTTACAATGTAAACTGGGTAAATGATCCTTTAGGATATAGCCAAAAAACGAACAAGAAGAAGAAGTATTTGCAATTAGGTTATTATAGATATTGTATTGTTATTGATTTATGAGAAAATTTGCATATGAATATTTATTGGATATTTCTCTTTTATATGGAAAATGACGTCACCTTCATATGGTAAATAGAATTAATATTATTTGTACAACCTACAATTATACTTATCTAAACACTTTTTCGTCTTAGTAACGCGAATTCGAAGTTCTCCCTTGGATTGGATTTTCAACAAATCTAATCTTCACTACTATCCGATGACTTCTCAGATAACCAGAAATTGAATTCAATATAGAAATTAAATGATTGAATACTGGAACTCCAAATTGGGTGAGTAGTTTATAAATTCTTATATATTTTAATTCACTTACCAGCTTGTGAAAACTTGTATTTCGTATCGACTTACTGTTTGATATGAATTAGTATGTGAATTTCTCTTATTTTCTTTTCTTTTTCAGATTATATTCTCCAAAATTCTCGGCAACAAATCCTTTCTGTCGACCCAACACCTTCTCCACAACCAAAACTTCTCCCTTAACAACCCCTTGGTTACCACTATCCAATCATGATAATTGTTGAAATTTCAATTATTCATCACTGCATTTCATTGGATGTGATGTTTTTATGAAAACTTTTACATTATTGAAATTTTATATACAGGTATGTACAAAATGTTTATTTTGCAACAACAAAGCATTACATTCTATTATATACTTAATTTATTGGTTTTTAAATAATTTTAGACAATACAGTCAACGGTTCAATTCTCTGATTGCTCAATCCAAAGCAATACATTGGTTTTAACACAGACTTTGATTTTATCGCAAATTATCATACAGGCTGTCCCAAATATTCTAATTATTGACATAATTATTGAAATTTAATTAATTTGTGTGGTATATACTGATGTAGCAATTATGTAAGCTCCTATTGTCATTAAAATCCACAATAATATATATAGTTGGTGTTTTTATCTGGCTTGGCAAGGTTCAAATGTTTCTTCAGAATGTTATAATCGCGACATTGTTTAAGGGTCAAATCATTCCTTTCAGCTGTTTTGCGTTTGCCAACAACGATGTTTTCTTTAAGTGAGACACTAATTCCACCTTAATTGGACAGGATTCGTTTTTTCCCAGTGGGTAAAAGTTACTTAAATCAGTAGGCAGTAACTCTACTCCAACAAGTCTCTTCAGTTCCCGTCTTATGAATTCAAGCTTGATTTGTACTGGATGTTTTGTCCAAACATAACGATATTTTTGTCTCTGCTTTTCCTTTCCTGAAGTTCAAGTTCCTCATTCAACATATACTTTTTACTTTCAAGTTTATTGAGTCTGTTGGTTATTTCTTCTACATTTAATGTCAACCGGACTTCCACTGCCTTAATTATTGCTTCGTTTTGCTTATTTCATCCAAGATCATTCCAATTGTTTCAGTCATTTCAAACGACGTTTCTTCCAATGGTGTATGGACTGATTTACGGTCAATACACTATTTACACTGATACGAGTTTCTAGAGTTTTAATCGACGTTTGATTTCGGTTGTCAACAGACGGATATTTTTAAATTCACTTTGTTTTGATGATTTAAATTGTTCGTTTCTTTCGGTTCCTAGAAGAATGCACATTATCAAGATTTTCTACGTAGATTAAATCAAAATTAAAGTTTTATTTATAATAGAATTTGGCGAATTTCACAGAACGTTTTAACACCAACTGTTCATTGTTCGTACCACACACATCCAAAATATAATTCCTACTTCTCAACACTGTTTTGTACCTGAAAGATCGGTAGTTAGTAATATGTTAACATGTGTTAATGACTAGTCTACATCTTTGGACAGTAACAAGCCTGTTCATATTATATATTTAGACTTTTCGAAAGCATTTGATCGAGTTCCCCATAAGGAAATGTTATTTAAACTTGAACATAATGGCATTAGGGGAGGCTTACTTCAGTGGATTAAAGCATTTTCAACGGACCGTAAATTTTGTGTACGTGTGGGTGACTTCAGTATTTAATGGTATAGTGGCGTTCCGCAAGGTTCGGTGTTGGGGCCAATCTTATTCCTGGTATACGTTGCAGGCATGTCAATTCATGTCAAAAGTGACATATCGCTTTTCGCGGGTGATACTAAGTTATATGCAAATCCCTTATCCAGCTACATTCAACTCCAAAGTAACCTCCAGCAGATCGCCAAGTGGGTAGAGGATTGGTGTCTACCATTGAACATGTCTAAATGTGCAGTTCTACACCTAGGTAAAACTAATCCGCGAAATCGGTATGTACTTTCAAATTTAACTCTAAAAACAGTTTCGCAACAGAAGGACTTGGGTATACTAATAATAACTTCATTTTGTCAAATATGTTTATACAAAATATCTATGAAGTATTATGCAAAATAAAAATGATTACCAAATAGGTTCAGAGTGAAACCTGTCTATGGTTACATTTTCATTCTTACACACGTATACAAGGGGAACAAATCTCTACCACATCCAAGTATCCATCTATTTATTTCTTTTTTTAATCTGATTCTATTTCTTATGCATCGAATATCTTCAGGAATTTTATTATATATGTGAGGTGCAAGGTAAGCGAAGCTTCTTTTTCCAACTTCTTTCTGAGGTCTAGGAATCGTCAAATTATCCGAATAAATTGCCCTTGTTTGGTAAGGATGTAATATTCTTTGAAAATAATGCTTGTTTTTAAACAAATAAATTGTAATTGTTAGTGCATACAGCTGTCTAATATCCATTATTTGAAGGTCATTGTATAAACGTTCAGTAGAGTAAGTTCTTTTTTTAAAGTACATAATTTTTAGGATTGTTTTTTGAGCTACCTCTACAGATTGCATTTTAATTTTCCTAATACCTCCCCAACCTATTATACCATACATTAATAGAGATTCAACCAATGCGTAGTGCACTGATTTTAGTTTGTTCAACGATAGTATTTGGCGACACAAATAAAATTTATGGAATAAGGTTCTAATTTTATTTCTCAAATTATCCACATGAACATCCCATTTTAAATGAGAATCCAAAAATATACCCAAGTACTTTACTGTTGATACCAACTGTACACTTTTATTTTCAATTTCTATAGAACGGTTTGGTACTGCCTTCTTGTACGAGGTAAAAGATAAGACTTTAGTTTTAGTTACATTAACAGTAAGTAAATTTGTCCTAAACCAACTTGTAATTTTTTTAGATCCCTTTCTGCTATTTATTTGACTTGACTCCAAGAATCGGCCGTATACAACAAGACAGTGTCATCGGCAAACGAAATGCATTCCCCCGTGGTAGTCATTTGTAGTAATGGGTTAATATAAATTAAAAACAAAATTGGACCAAGAACGGTACCCTGTGGAACTCCACACGTGGCCGTCTCTTCTGAGCTTATGACACCATCTAGCATAACACGTTGTTTTCTGTTGTGAAGAAAATATTTGAACAAATCCAGAACCGCACCTCTAATTCCCAAGTGTTCAAGTTTTTGCAGCAAAATATCATGACTTAGTGTGTCAAAGGCCTTTGATTGATCAATAAATACACCCAAACAGTTTTTGTTACTATCAACTGCGTTATAGATACGTGATACCAATTTCGCAATAGCATCTTGAGTGCTCCTGTTTTCGCGAAATCCAAATTGTGACTCAGATATTACATTAAATTTATATAAATATGAGACCAACCGTCCTTTAATTAACTTCTCAAGAAGTTTTGCAAAAACTGATGTTAGCGATATAGGTCTATAATTCGCCATTTCAGTCTTTTTTCCACCTTCATATACCGGTTTAATCACCGCATTTTTAAAGTGTTGAGGTATTGTACCCGTCTGAAAACGCATATTAAATATTTTACACAATGGTGTAGAGATACAGTTTGCTGATGATTTAACACACTCATCGCATCGATGAAAATAAAACAATTTAATATGTTTAAAACTTCATTATATTTGAACTTATGTTTAATTTAAACTAGTTGACGCATTTAACTAACACAGTAGCTTACTCCAAATTTTTGTGTTAGTGAAGCGCGTCAACTAGTTTAAATTGAACATAAGTTCAAATATAATGAAGTTTTAAACATATTAAATTGTTTTATTTTCATCGTTCAATATGGATCTTTATCAAGTAAAAGCCTCATCTATTCAATCTTATTTTATATGTTATGTTATTTCATTTCAAATGTAAATTGGTGTAATGGCTTTATTTCATATATTCATTTATTTTTTTTGTGCAGATTGGTAAAAGGAGCTATATAGGTCCGAGGCCTCGGCTCCTTATTCATTTGTAATAATAATAAAAATTTCTCCAACAATGACAATAATGTCGTACTTCAAGTACCATAGCACCCGTTGTACTGGCTCTGGTGAGCTGAAAATAAATAGGGTTCATCTGTGAGATGTCCTGAACAATATTCAATCATAAAGTTGGTGACTTGTTGCACTTCGGAGGCTGTATCGTGCTAACAAGACATGTTGCGAAAAGTGGACGACGACGACATACACACAGGATTTTTTTCTAAAAACTGTTTTTACGTATTTGTCTTAGTGCTGTTCTTGCTGGAAAACGAAAAATAACTCAATTTTTTTCCCAAAATTACAACTTTTTTTGGGGTAAACCAATACTTTTCTCGCATATTAGTTAGGTTTGGCGGAAAAGTAAAAATGGAATGTTGATAAATGTGTACAAAGTTTTTTGTGATGAAGTCTTTAATGGTGGCCATGTCAGCTTTGATATGCAACCAAGATATTTTGGGAAGTTTTGGCTAGCAGGAATATTTAAACTACCATACATAAACATTTATTCTGGATCATACAATGATTTAAAGCTGTGTTCACTGTTCAGTTCTCGTCAGTTATAATCTAATCCACGATGTGAAATACTACATCCATTAGATGAAACAATGTTTTTCATTCAATAGTTGGGACAAGTTTCGTTTAGCCGAAATCTGTTAAAAAAGAAAAAAAATTGTTTAGATACCTCAGGGACTATATTACTGAAAAAATTTTGCCGCGGAAAATGCGCTGTTGCCATTTTTTGAATGCGGTTTAGAAGTAACGAAATGAGATACATGAAAAATTAATGTTATTTTATATTGTAGACTTATTTTTAAGCACCGATACGAAAATGAAAATCCGCGGACATGCGTTGTTTCGCCACTGTGCAGTGATCCTCTTCCCGACCTTTAACGCAGATCAATGAATAATATCTATTCTTATCAACTTAATACAGCTATGGTCAATATATGCGAAAATTTAAAAAAAATGTCAATAAAGCATGAAAATGACAATCCTGATAAAGTATAAAAGGTAGGTATGTATTACATTGTACATATATGTGAATTTAATATTCTATATTCAGTTGAGTTAAATCATTTCGTTCATATTTTTAACAAAAATATCTACTCAAGTTGTAGAAATGGCTCTTCCTCGTTGGCGACAAGAAGCTTATGAAATATGGGTATCAGCATCGCATTGTAAACCATAGTGAGAAATTTGTTACCAAGAAAGGTGTCCATACTCAAAGAATTGAGTCATGTTGGTCAGCTGCCAAAAAATTTTTAAAAGGCAAACACATCCCACCAGATGAATTCGCACATCGCCTTTACGAATATTTATGGCGACGCCATTGCAAAAAAATAACTTGGATCCATTCATGGAGCTTATTCGTTGTATCCATTTAGAATATGGCAATTTCAAAAATAAATAATATTTCAAACGAAATCTGTTTTTCTGTGAATTATAAGGCGCAGTAAGAAGGTCAAAATCTCCAATAAATGCAAATAAAACCACACATATATAATATTCCCCACCCAGCACCCCACTCCACGATCCCGAAAGTATGTAAAAAAATTGAGAATACTATAGAAAACTTCGAAATATTGAAGATTTTCTATTACACCGCGCTTATGATAAATTTCCGCGGAAAAAGTTATATAGAAAAGTTATAGCAAATTATTAGTCAAACAAAAATATGTAGTTTCTATCTTCCTACCACATTTCGGCACTTCTAAACCCGGAAAAATCAATAAAAATTATTGTGATAAAAATACATTTTCGAATAAAAATTAGTTCACATCATTATTGAGCCCAATAGTTTAATAAATATGAAATAAATTCCTATATTTACAGATTCACGTTGCTACCTTCCAGAATTTAAATAATGATTTATTCACATAAAAAGCATCATGTTATATAAAAAATTTAAAGGAAAACTTCTAACATGAGATAATAGGTAATATAGTGTCTGAACTCTGGCGCTGCATAGAGATTCCCAAGAGTGATCTTAATCCAGTATCAGAATGAATGAATGGCTTATTCATCCCCCCAGTGAATGACGTCGTAGAACGAATTCGACGTCAGTATGACCTAATTCTACGTTTTCTAGATAATTTAACATGTAGTGGGGATATTGGAGAACGAAAACACATTAGAAATGTTGAGATCTATGTCAGTTAAAAGAAGGGATATGAATTTCGGACAAGTAATCAATTGCAAGATTTGTATAAGGCTCAAGATTAAAATTATGTTTTTCCAATTCAACATTTGTGAAGTTTGCTTTTGTTCATATTCTATTCTCTACTCTGTTGCGGTACAGTTTGAGTAAATTAATTGACGAACGAATGCTTCAGTAGCCAAATCAATCAACTCCATTTTTTAATTTTATTAAATTTCTATATCAAAGCACTTGAATGTAAAAAGTCCCAATGGCACGAGACCAATTGGACAGGTTTATTTTTTTTGGTAAATTTGTGATTTTTCTTAAATGAATATTTTCATGTACGTTTTGGAAAAAAGTGTTAAGTATAAAAGTTGAAGAACGTGTTAAGTTCTATCAAAAATGTAAGTAACTTTTTGCGTCAGATCAAAAACAAAGGAAATACGATTTTTTCTACTGGGTCGATATGGCCCGTTAACGAACTCGCCCAAGATTTTGACCCAACCGATTTTTGTAGCGAGTGTGGTCGATCCGTCAAACCACCTCTTAACCTGTTGTAGGTCTTGCTCTAATTTATGTTTTAGATGAACCAGTTGCCGTCGTCGCAAAACAATACGGTATCGTCTGCAAAACTAAATATTTTGCTTTTTGTTTCCACCATAAACAGATTATTTAGGTATACATTAAAGACCGTCCCATGAGGTATGCCACATGAGATGACTTTTTCACTACTATAAGTATCTTTCATTTTCTCTTTTTGTATTCTATTGGTGGAGTTCGGTCCTGGCTGGGTTACTGAAAAGTGCGTTAATAGTTAGTGTTATAAATAATGATTAATTTAGAGAAAATACTTTAAAATAATTCAGTTAGTTTACATGTAAGTGAATTAAAAAGTGCACAAATTGCAAATAAGTGGAAATAAACACTGCAAATAGAGGTAAGATCAGTTTTCTTACACATAATAAATGAATACTTCTAACCTAATAAACATATAAAACATTATCAGGAAAAATAGCTATTAGAGTTATCAGCAAAACAATAAGAACCTGTCTTCATTAAATTTGTTATTAAAAAGAACAGAGACGAACTGACTAGATTGAACGTTATAAATTTGCGAATAGAAATTATAAATATAAAAAGAATACATTACTCCAGACTGATAATTGTCAGCTTCAGGTAGGGTTGGGATCTGAATATAGTAGGGTCCTGGTATTTAACCTGCAGGGAGACACAATGTCAGATACGATGGAGGATATGATGAAGGAAATAATCGAAAAATTAAACAAAATGGATAAAAAGATGGACAATTATCAAGAACAAATAAAAGAAAATAACTAACGAAAATACGGAATTAAAGAACAAAGTCACCCAAATGGAACAAAAAATCGGAATTCAGGATAAGAGAATACAACAATTAGAAAAAGACAGCAAGAGAAAGAACCTTGTAGTATATGGAATAGAAGAAATTGAGAACGAAACGTGCGAAACAACAAAATTAACCAAATTTTAGATAAAATAAAGGTTAAAATAAACATGGAAGCAGATATAATACAAATAAGAAGAATCGGTAAGAAAGAGACAGATAATAACAGAAATATACACTATGGCTAGAGCTATCCAGAGAAGATAAAAAAATAGAAATAATAAGAGAAGCCAAAAACTTGAAATGTACAAAAATATGGATATCAGAGGACCTACCAAAAGCAATCCAAGATAAACGAAAAGCACTTATCCCCTATCTAAAATCGGCTAGAGAAAAAGGATGTTGAGCAAGTATAATATATGATAAATTAAGAGTGGAGGACACAATATATACCTTAGATCAGCTGGAATACAATCGAGAAGAAGAAACAAAAACAAATGCAAACAAGAAAAAAGGAAGAACGGCTAGCCAGTGGTCACCCAGCATGGAAGACGATGAAGATATAGCACCAACTCGGAAAATGTTACAAACAGGGTACCCAAAAAACTAGAAGACATACACGAAGATAAATTAAATAAAAATAATTGTATTAAGAATAGTAATAAGTGTAGCAGTAAGAATAGAAGTAGTTTTAGCAATAGGGATAAAGAAGAAACTAATAGGAAATTTAAACACAAAAATAATTATGGTAGGGGACAAGATAGAAAAAATGATCAGACTAGTCAATGGGGAAAAATAATCGTAGACAATATATAAATAGTACAGACCAAGAACCTATAAATATAGGTATATGGAATATTAATACATTAACAGGAAAGGAAATCGAAATAACGGAGGAAATGGAAAACAACAAAGTACATATTCTAGGAATAAGTGAAACTAAGAAAAAAGGTTCAGGACAAATAAATTTAACAAATAATCACAAAGGAGTAAAAGTAGAAGAAAGAACAAAAGAGGGAGTGGGAATAATTTTAACAGAGGAAATAAACAAATAGGTAATAAATATGAAGGCTATAAATTCAAGAATACTAGTTCCAAGTATACGACTAAAATAAATATTGAATATAATACAAATATATGCACCGGTTGAAGGAATGGGAGAGGAAGAGGTTTCAGAATTTTACATACAATTACAGGAAGTAGTGGATGATGTAAGAGAGCAAAACGAAAACATAATCATTATGGGGGATTGGAACGCAAGAGTTGGTAAAAAATACAATCGAGGAATGAGTTGTATGGGAGTTTATGGTGAGGAAAGAACGAATAGAAATGGTCCTAAGATGATAGATTTTTGTCAAAGTAACGATTTAATAATAGGAAATACGACGTGGAAACAAAAACTAGAGGATAAATATACCTTTGTAGCGGAAGAAAGAAATGCAAAAAGTTTAATCGATTACATAGTTTATACACAAAACCTATCAAATATGGTGAAAAAAGTAGAGACAAGAAAGGAGGCTGAGTTGAGTACAAACCATAGATTAGTAGTAGCGGAATATGAAGAAAAAATAATGAAGACAGAAGAAGTAAGATTCAGTAGAATTCCAGTAAGTAAATTAAGAAACCCAGAAAAAACATCTAAATACCAGGAAGAAACAAACAGGGAATTTGAAAAATTGATCAATGAAAACAACGAATGGACACTCGAAAAACGGTGGACAGTATTCAAACAAATATTACTTGAAAAAGCAGAGGATATATGTGGAAGAAATAAATTCAACAAACATTTAAAGAGGACTAAGTGGTGGAACAAAGAAATACAAACAATAGTAAAAGAAAATAAAACCTCATGGAAAAAATACCTCCAAACAAAAACACAGGAAGATAAGGAAAAATATAACGGAAAAAGAAAAATCGTCAAGGAAGCGGTTAAGAAAGAAAGAATTTGGAAGGGAGATGTCAGAGACACATGCATCAGATAATAGAAAATTTTGGACAGCAATAAAAAGACTACGAGGAAGTATTGGAAAAGATATAAGAGCAATAAAAAATAAAAATAACGAATTGGAGACCGAAATAAATCAAATACTAAGGACTTTGAAAGTACACTACGAAGACAAATTTAGTAATTGGTTGAAGAAGAAAACAACGAATATAGCGGAAGAGGAATGGAATGAACATGAATACCATGCAATCCACGGAGAAGAAATGGAAGTGGCTATAAATAAACTTAAAATAGGAAAAGCCAGTGGGGAGGATGAAGTAGCGCCAGATGAAATGGTTAGGAGGAAAAGGAAAAGGCTGGCTGTGTCTCATATGCAGGGAAGCATGGGATACTCAAAAAATACCCAAAGACTGGGAAAATAACCTTATACTGCCAATACATAAAAAAGGATCAGACACTGTGCAATAATTATAGACCAATATGCTTACCCAAACCAGTTTCAAAATCTAAATGAGAATAATACAGATCCAATTAAGATGTTATGTAGAAGCAAAATTAGAAGAGGAACAAGCAGCTTTTAGACCAGGACGACAAGCAAATGATAATATATATATATATATATATATATATATATATATATTTTAAGAAAGCTAATTGATAATACAATAGAAGCGGGAGAAGAAATGTATTTAACATTTATTGACTTGAAGGCAGCTTTTGACACAGTGGAAAGAGAAAAAATTTGGGAGGTATTGGAAGATTTAGAAGTACCGAAAGCTCTAATTAATATAATTAAAAGCACATACGAGACAGTCAAATTAAGTGTGCAGATAAGAAGAGTTTCTAATGAAAAAAGGTAATAAACAAGGCGATAGCTTAAGCCCACTGTTGTTTGTCATTATAATGGACAAAATAGTGAAGGAAATAAAAAAGACAAGGAGGAAATCTGGACATGATAATAGGGTACAGAAACATGGTGCCGGTCAGATTAAGCAATTTACTGTATGCAGGCGATATTGTATTTATAGCAAAATCAGAAAATAAAATGCAGAAACTAATCAACTTATTGGCAAGAGAAATAGAAAATATAAAAATGACAATAAATACAGAAAAAACCAAAGTAATGATAGTAGATGAAAAACAGCGAGAGGGGAGTAACTGCAAGGAATTGAAATGTAATTACAAAACATTAGAAAGAGCAACAACTTATATTTACCTGGGAAGTATCATAAAAGAAGAAGGAAAATAGGAAGCAAATAAATCAACAAGATTATATTATTCCCTAAATCGAACAATATTAAGCCATAAACACATTGATATGGACACAAAGCTTGAAATCTACAACAAAATTACAGTCCCAACTATAACTTATGCTAGTGAGAACTGGGTAATGCAGAAAAAACAGGAAACAAAAATAAATGCAATGGAAATGGAATATTTAAGATAAATATCAGGTAAAACAAAATGGGATAAAGTAAGGAACGAAGAAATCAGAAGCTTAACTAATCAAGAACACATAATATCAAAGATTAAAAAGAAACAATTAAACTGGTATGGCCACCTAGTAAGAATGAAGAAAGATAGAATTGCGAGAAAAGTTATGGAAATAGGAATATCAAGAAAAATATAAAGAGGAAGACCCAGGAGGGGGAAACATTAGGAGAGATGAAGGCATTGGCCAGGGACAGAAAATAATGGAAAAAATGGGTACATGAAGAACTCCAATCCGACGCCTGAGAAGGCAGAAGGATAAGAGAAAGAAAGAAAATATTCTATTGGTTAAAAATAAGTTCTGAATAGGTTATGTGGAATACCCCTAATGCCCCAAGTATTCAAAAGTGTTTAGTAAGATACTATGGTCGACCGTGTCGAACGTCATTGGTAAATCCAAGAAGACTCCAATTGAAGGTCTAGATTTATCTAGTGCGTTATAGATATTTTCAATTACATACCTAATGGCAACTTGTGTGAAATTTTGCCTAAAACCGTACTGCGCTGAAGACAGCAACTTGCGTTGTTCCAAAAATGTATTTAGCCTTTTTTGTGTTATTTTTTCAAATATTTTAACCAGACTGTTAATTAGGGAAACTGGTTTGTAGTTGATAGCTTCCACAAAAGTTAGGGAAGTTCATAAATATTGAATATACTTTAATAGTTATTTGTATTATTAGTGCCATATGCAGTATTTTATAGCACGCATCTGGAACGAGCCTTTATGCCAGTTCCATAATCAGACAAGTGATATAAAATACTGCTGTGGCACGTATAATATACATGACTTTATCTACGCTCATATGTAATTGAATTATATTAAAAAAAAATATTTGGCCATTGCCATTAACAGTCAAAGAACCGTTCCCCTGGCATATTCCAACCAATTGAGTAATGGGTTCTTTTTAGGCTTATTTCAGAATAAAATAGGGCTATTGTAGAGAGTAGCATGACGAAAAATTTCAATGCAGTTTTTCGTTTTGGTGTTTCTAGTTGCCAAAATCACCCCCGTTCCGAAGGTTATATATATATATATATATATATATATATATATATATATATATATATGTGGGTGTGTATATATACAGAGTGGAATGTCTAATTGGAACAAATTCTGTAACTTGACAAATAAAGGTTTATCGCAAAATTCCTGAAACACGTTAATTTTTATTTTCAATGGGGCGTATTACAAAGAGATTTGTTTATCTTTTTAATTATCTGGGGGGGTTGCAGACAACCCCAACTTTTTTTTAAATGGAATGGTAGGTTGATTAATTTTTTATTTGAAAGCTTTGACAATTGTAAATACAATTCCACTTTTTTTTGTTACTTTTTAGAAGCAATGTGTCGGAAAAAAATGAAATAAGGAAATATTTACTCAAATTACTTTAATGTATGGGTAAATTTTTTTTTACCTGTTCGATAGTTTTTTGGTCAAATTGAACTGAATGTGATTGATTTGTTAGTACTTGTTTGCATTTCAACGTGTAAATAACAAACGAAAATGCCCTATTTAACCGAGACGCATCGTATTGAAATTTTAATGATGATCGGATATGGGGACAGAAGTCGAACACAAGCTGAAGTCGCTAGTTTGTTTACTGAAGTTTGTTACGTTATAAATTGGCACTAGAATCAAACTACCTCTACCTGAGCCATCAGAACACAATACCTTACTTAAAAACATTTATTCGGTTGAACTCACCAACAATAAGTAATTAGAAAAAGGTTATTTCAGTCTTATATCCTCGTAAATTTTTATTCTCATCCTTCAGAAGGTCCGCTTGCATATTTATCGAGTCTAATCACCTGAAAAGAAATAATATTTAGCTCCAGATGTCTACGAAATTATGTATATTTTTAGTTAAGTATTTCGCATTGGAACATTGTTTGAGTATTCTGACCCAAAAATAAAAATGCATGGCGACTTACCTCATTTCTATGTGCATTCCCAGTCATCGTCGATAAATATTCTGAACTATATTATACTTAAAATATTTGTAAACAGTACAAATTTTCCATAACCCATAAAGTAGTCAGCTGTTGTTTGACATGCATCGGCTCTACCATAGAGTAATTCCGATACCGAACTGTGTACGATATGCCATAGGGTGCTTACAACTTCGTGCACTGGAACTGTTCGTGGAGTCACAGAACCGTTCCTGAATTTGTAAATATTTGTTAAACTATGATATTGTACCATTGTATCGTTACTATTTATATAGATTGTGTTAGTTAAGTTATTTTAAGTTCTCTTCCTGTAATGGGATTGATGGATAGGATAATACTGTAGTGCCCTCTGGTGTTAGAGGATTAATTTCCCAGGTGTCATATTCGAACATCTCTATCCTGGAATTTCCGTTTTGACCTTCGTTGAACTCGTGTCACAGCTGATTTTCATAAAGACCACTTGTGGATTTGTAGAATCTTTGATTATTCTGATCATCCTTAATTGGGAACGCTTCTACAAATACGAATTATATAGTGACAGATTGATTAGTCATTATGAAGTGTATATTTGTAATCTGAAACTAAAAACTCGCTAGAGGATTTTTGGTGGTTATGAAAGTGATTGTGCTGTCAGGATATTCGAATACCAGGTATGTTTCAATGCACTATTGAAATCATCTCATCTATTTTCTTAGTCTTGGTATTATCTCCGTCAATCTTACAACCTATTTTATTATTGCTAGAACTGTAAGAGATAAGAAAGGCACATAGTCACTCGTCAAGTCCCAGTGAGACTTCCACGCTGAATACCATCACTGCGTACGAATTAAGAACAAAAAAAAACTCCTTGGCCAGGGTAAGATTTCATTTATATTCCATATATTTATATAAAATATTACCATAGAATTTTCACCTGCATTAGTATTTTGAATTAGGTAAATAAAAGTCTGCTCATTGTGGCAGCTGATAAGAATTATCATTTGCATAAATATATCTTTGTATTTTGTTGTACCGGATGTCCCACGATAGGTACATCCATCTCAAAGTAGCCTAATTTTTGGGAGACTGGGTTTTATCGATAATTTCAACTTGATACTTATTGAAAGGGGGTTTTCCAAATTCACTATCTAATTTTTCTTGTCATTTAACGGGTTATCTTAAAATTTGTTCATATTACTTACTTAATAATTTTGCTCTATAGTTAAAGTGTGATAATTATTGTATTCGAATTTTATAATTATTATTGTATATAGTTATACCGGGGTATAGATATTTGGGTACACGTTGTTCTCATATACCGGGGGTATCCCAACATATTTTTCTCTATTATTTTTTTTCGTACTTCTCTTGGGTTAAATATACAGGGGTAACAAAATTAGTCAATTTATATCAGTTGGGTTGGGGGTGAATATCTTTCAGTTTATTTGATTCTGATGAAGTATTTCCTCCTTAGGGTTTTTTTTTTGTAACGGAATTCAATCTCAACGACGGGATGATTGCATAGAATGTACCATGCCAAGAAGTTATAGTTTCTTGCACGGAAAATCATTCTGAACAACGGGTTTTCCCCAAAACTTGTCCATCTCTGGGATAATTGTACAGGATGTCCCATGTGACGAAGTTATAGTAAGGAGTACATGGATCGCCGTTGGAATCACGCAAGTTTTGTTGCTTATTGTATATTATTGCTATTATTATCGCTTGTTTATGCTTTTGCTTTCTCAAAAATTGCTATTGCTTAAATCTAATGATTATATTCTCGATTTGTTTGTATTTTGGTTGTAAAGCGGAAATTAAATAGCACTCCATTTAATCGTATGCGCATGCGCCAGAGCTCTCGCGACGCCTATCTTGTCACCTTTACTGCTGCTTTAATTTCTGCGGGTTAGTTAGATTAGCGCACTGACTGTTTCACGATTACCTATAGATGGTGATGGAATTCATATATGTTTATGGCGTAAGTATCCAGTAATTTTTCTACGACTACACTATAGCCGATACCTGTTCAGTTCGCTTACTATTTGCTTCGCTTACGTCTAGCATTTTATCTTATGGGTTATTTGTATATATGGTTTGAAAGTATTCAATATTAATATTACTAGTTGGTATTGATTAATTAGTTAGTGCTTATTGTTTTGCAACTGATTCCGTAACGGTGATTTTTTATTTATTTTGCTAACGGCTTACGTAATTTTAGGCTTGCATGATGCTTACGCTTACATAATGTTTATGCTTACATAATGCTTATGCTTACATAATGTTTATGCTTACATAATATTCACGCTTACATAATGCTCATGTTTATCTAATGCTTATGCTTACATAATATTCATGCTTACATAATGCTCTTGTTTATCTAATGCTTATGCTTACTTATTTATTTTATCCTTGTTAAATGTTTAATGATGATGATTTGCTGATGGCTATCAATTGCTTGACCAAGATTCTATTAACCGATTATTATAGGACCTAGGAAGACGTTGCTGCTGTTACAATTATTTTTTTTATATTTCTTTCATTGTTCTTTCAAGACCATTGAATAAATCATTTTGGGTACTTTATCTTTTATTTCAACATTATTTGGTAAGTTGGTAATGTTGCTAGTCACTTAGGGTGTTTGCAGGATATGACTTACCTGACGCCCATTAAGAACTTTTAAATTTGCTAATTTGATTAACCCACCCCATCTCCACTGTTTAGCTTAGTCGCGCAAATGCCCATCTGTCTTTGATTTTAGTCGACAGATGATTTAGTGCCTCGTGTGATTTCGGAGGTTCATCCAGAATTACCTTCAAATAATCGAAATACGATTAGCAAAATTGAAACTCGATATCGGGAGTTGGGCCACGTAAGGGATGCTTCTCGAAAAAAGGTTTTAAAAGTTGACGAAGAAGCACAGTTGAACATATTGTTGGAAGTTGAAGAAAATCCTGTTACTCCAGCTAGGCAAATAGCTTGCGTTCATGGTGTCAGTCACACAAGCGTTTTAAAAATTCTTAAAGGAGCCAAATAGCACCCATATAAGATGCAAAACCTGCAGTAGCTTAACGAAGATGATCCTGATCGTAGACTCGAATTTTGCGAACGAATTATGGCTTCTATCGATGGTGGACAAATCGCTTTGGAATGGGTGCTGTTTTCTAATGAGGCTACGTTCACATTACATTGGCACGTCAATCAACAGAACTGCCGTTATCTGGCTGACGAAAATCCCCGTTGGATACGTGAATCCCATACCCAAAGATCTCAAAAAACAAACGTCTGGGCTGGAATTATTGGGGATCGCATAGTAGGTCCTTTTTTTTCAATGGAAACATAACCTTAATATGCTCCAAGAAGAACTGATTCCTACTTTAGTAAATTTATTCCCCAATAATTTGGATCCCGACTTATTTGACCAACGGATGTGGTTTCAACAAGATGGGGCACTACCATATTTTGCTCAAAATCTTAACGAAATGTTTCCAAATAGGTGGATTGGAAGAAGGGGCCCAATTGAGTGGCCAGCAAGATCACCCGATCTTACTCAATTAGATTTTTATGGGAATATGTAACGAGCAAGGTTCATGCCACTAAACCTAACGCTTCAACAAAGAATCAGGGACGAAATTAGACAAGTAACGCCGGAAGTGTTACAAAATGTTCGGAATGCTATTTATAATCGATTAGGATATTGTCAGCAACAAGGTGGAGAACACTTTGACCATTTATTGCATTAAAGTAATTTGAGTAAATATTTCCTTATTTCATTTCTTTCCGACACATTGCTTATAAAAAGTAACAAAAAAAGTGGAATTGTATTTACAATTGAAAAAGCTTTCAAATAAAAAATTAATCAACCTACCCTTCCATTTAAAAAAAAAGTTGGGGTTGTCTGCAACCCCCCAGATAATTGAAAAAATAAAGAAATCTCTTCGTAATATGCCCCATTGAGAATAAAAATTGACGTGTTTCAGGAATTTTGCTATAAACGTTTATTTATCATGTTACAGAATTTGTTCCAGTTAGACTTTCCACTCTGTATATGTATGTGTTATAACGGAATTTGTAAGCACGATAGAAGGCGTATTTTTTGACGGATCGAAACCAAACTCGCCACAAAAATCGGTTAGTTCAAAATCTTGGACGAGTTCGTTAATGAGCCAAATCGGCCCAATAAAAACAAAATGGCGGCCTGTTAAACTTGAAAAAAAATTGTATTTCCTTTGTTTTTCATTTGGTGCAAAAATGTTACTGAGCTTTTTCATAGACCTTAACACGGTCTACAACTTTTGTATTTAACATTTTTCTCTAAATCGTACATTAAATCATTTATTTAAGAAAATTCACAAATTTACCAGAAATTTTTTTATTTTTGATTTGATGCCAAAATGATACTTTAGTTTTTTGTACATCTCAAAACATTCTATTACTTTTGTATCTAATTTTTTATTTTGGGTTTTATGCAAAAATGTTTTTTTTTTAATTTTATAGCACAAATACGATAAAGTACGGCATGATGACATTTTAATGAGTGCCAAAACAACGTCATTATGTAACGAGCATAGATAAAAAGTATTGTTTTATTCACCCAGGTTTTGTCTATATATAGAATGTTTACTTGCTTATCGGACTAGTTTTTGTGTTAACAAAGTTGATAAGTTTAAGGCAAGTGGTTTTCTTTTGTATTTTCAATAATTTTAGTTATTGGTTCCACTCAACTGTAGACGTAAACTTCAGACCTAAGTGGCAGACATGTTCCAAGTATGTGAAGTGTCATTTCGCGGCTTCTACGTAGATACCGAGCAACGGGAATCGTGAAAGAAAGACGTAGAGGTTGACGACCAAAGGTTACCATCCCCCGCTCAAGACCCGTGTGAAGTTAACTAGGATTTTTTTTAACCGTACACGAATATTTTTTTACAAAATAAACTAAACTTTTGCAAAAATATGTTAATATAGAAGACGTTTGACATTTTAATATGGTACATACTTTTACTACCAAAAATTAAAGATTAAGTGAATAAAAAAGTATTTTTATGCAATTCCGAGACTAAAGTGGTCACTTTAGTTTCACATGCTAGAAATTAAAGTGTCACTTTTATACCCAAGAGATATAAAGTGACAGTTAAAATCCCAAGGGATTTAAAGTACAAATAAAAATGTACCATAATAGTAATATTAATCTTAATTTGTTGAATGAAAATGACAAGTAATGTTCACATTATTGCAGTTAACCAAACTGAATACACGATTATTAATATCAGAAATAAATTAACTAGTTGAACTTGAACAGACAGAAGTGAATAATGGGTCAGGATTTCGATTCAAGGAAGATGATGAAGTCCCATCGGCCAGCGGTGATATTGGTTTATTTTTATGCCCAAGAATTGTATCTGCTATTGATTTTTTAAATGAGTGAAGTCAGCTGAGTGTACCAGAGAAAAAAAAAGAAAAACACTTACAGAAAAGAAACCAAATTTTGTATTTTGGTACAAGAATTTATTATTAGCAGAACGCTTTCGGTTCAATGATAAACCATCATCAATGCCCCATGGTCAGGGTGTACTCCAAATCCTCACAAATTAGAAGATACATAAAATGAATTAAAATATAGTGCTTGAAACACAGTCACTATTTAATTAAAATAATAATAAAAAGCACACACACACAAAATGTCAAACAGCTGACTCACAAATAATGTATTGAGTTATATTTTATCCCTTATTTTAGGGATTCATTCATTGTACAATGGGTTGTGTGTGCTTTTTATTATTATTTTAATTAAATAGTGACTGTGTTTCAAGCACTATATTTTAATTCATTTTATGTATCTTCTAATTTGTAAGGATTTGGAGTACACCCTGACCATGGGGCACTGATGATGGTTTATCATTGAACCGAAAGCGCTCTGCTAATAATAAATTCCCTTACCAAAATACAAAATTTGGTTTCTTTTCGATAATTTTTGATTTTTTGTTGTTGATCGAGCTCTCAACGTACCCTTCGGCAACTGTTGCACTTTTCCATCCGCCGTGGCGCTTTAAAATATCCACAGTGGCCCCAGAATTCGCTAATTCGCTAAAACGTTGGCCTGTATACAAGGACGCGGCCGAAAACTTCAAAAAAGCAGCTATATTTTGAGGAAATTTCCCAAATGTGTTTTTGTCAACAAGGCTGTACAGTACACTTTGCATCCTTATCTTATAATAAACAAAAAATGTTGAATGCGCTGTTTCTGATTTTCACAGAGCCATATACTTTCTGCATATTTCGACGTATTCAAGAGAATTATTGTCTTCACCATTTTTGACAACGAAAGTTCGATCGATTTTATTTTTAGTGTTCTTAACATCAACTATGATTTCTGAACTGGTATCTGTTACATCGTTGACAGATAGTTGCACTAATTCATTGCCTCTGCAAGCTCCAGTAACTCCAAAAATTAGTACCACCTTAAAATATAAATTGTTAAAAATTATTCTTTTAAAACAATACCTTCATCATTAAGTACTTGTCGTCCTGAGCTTCTACCAGAAATTTTTCAACCTCTTCTCCGATGAGCACTTTTGAGTTTTTGGGTTTATGGTCGTCATTGGGTCATTCAAAAAAGCCAATAATTTTGGAAATTTGCTGATATCTATGTTATGCTTGATATTAATTGTTGCTTTTAACATCGAGTGATATGACCATAACGAGGAAGAACAAAATTTTTTGAATTTCTCGTTGAAATACACCAACAACCCGTTTTAATTGTACTCCGTGACGTGGTTCTCATTGCACCAACTGACAAATGATTCGTACTGTTGTTCATATAGTTTTCTCGATTTTTGTGGTATTAGTTCTTGAGTAATTACTTCAGCAGCCCGATCTACGTTGAATTCTTCACTACTTTTATTCATTTTCACTGATTTTCTCTACGCTTACTGTTCGAATTTGGTTTTAATTACCAAATTCTCCCGTGATTCTATTTCAATTTCCCCTGTATAATACAAGTCGAATATTATTCTCAAAATACATAACTAAATATATCCTTATTTTCAACAGTTAATATTTCTTTACTTCACTAAAAAAGTCATTTAAATTTACTAACACCTAAGAAAAACAGATAAATATCGTTTTCTGAAATTCTACTGAACATATCAAAGTCCCCGACATCTTATCTCTTCATAAAAACTCTCTTCCAAACTCTGTTATCTGTATCTACGAAACCGTTGAAAACCCCACAAAAAACATCTTCATATCTGCAACATTCACTTGTTGTTCGAACGTTACATTTTAAAATACTTTTATCCCATTGGCCAGTTTCTAATAGTTTACTCATTCCTCGATCCTACGTCATCAAACATATAAATACGAAAATAGCCTCATTTTTACTTCACTTCCCAGATAGCTTTCACACTTCTCAGACACCCTCTTTCATCATATAACGTGCTACAACTTCGTAAAACCAGCCGGCGTTTTCAACCCGGGAACCACCATGTGTCCGTAATCTTTATTCTTTTCATAAACCAACATAGTATGTGCACAATACTTTCAGTTATCGCGAAAAGTCAAGTGAATTCTTAATTGTCGAAGCAACAGTAAATAACTTATATTTCATGACAATATAAATCATAAAGTGATATCAGTGTTTTAATTTCATTCTACGGTTCATCGTTACTTCAGTGACAAACGGCCGTAGTGGTCCTTCGATTGCCTCGTAAAACAACCAAAAATACATTCCCTCTAATTAACCCGAAGTAAAAGGGTTAAATTAAAACACTTACAATGGCGCCGTTTTCACAGGGACTTTGTTTATCATTGCCACATAAACAAATAGCATACTATGTTTATTGTGTTAGGGCTTCAAATGTAAGTAGTATTTATTTTTATTAAAAATGTATGTAGAATTAGCGGAATTGCAAAAAATAGCGTATATACTCGTATCTCTCGACTAAAGTGACATTAATCCCTTAGGTGGATTGCTTCCCTCGTTGCTTCGTTTGTTCATATAAAACCCTTTTTGTGGTTATGAACTATTCTTTGTGCAATTTTCCTAGAGGTCTGCAACTTTTTGTAGCAGATAAACTATACAATTGATCCATTGAATTAAAAGTTTTATTCAACGTCTTGAAAGTGTGCCACTGCCAGATGTTCTTTAAATGTTTATGTCTAAAGAGGTGGTCTCTCACAAATTATTTTATCTCTTATATAAAACACATCACAATTTTTTATTTGGTTTCTAATTAGGTGTACTATGTAATAGTTAAATAATATTTTTTTAAATTTTTGGGTCTTCGATTCAGAATCGTGAAATATTGTTACGAAACAGCACAGTGGTATTGTCCCTAAATCCGACCCTGTCTAAACCAGGTATCAAAGTTAAAGTTATGGCGGATACGCACTGTTTTTTTTATAACTGTTTACGACTATATTATCTAAACATTGTTTTTGTGACCAGACTTATCTATAAAAGGCCAGAACCAATTGTTTTTGTGTGTGTAAGCCCCATTCCGGAATTTACTAGTAAAAAAGGCTTTAATATATAAGGGACTGATTAGGAAGAGTTAGTTAGTTGATAAAGTGATCTCGTGAAATAAATAAACCGGAATATCGATCAGTAAAGTGTTTATATAAATTATTAATTAAGTTTGTGTGCATATAAATTAAATTTAAGTGACTAGTTGAGTATATATAAAATAGGTGTTAGTGATTAGTTAAGTGTTTAAATAAATTAGTAAGTAGCCATACCGTGTGTTTAAAATTAATCCCACCCGTTTACTGTTTGAATAAATTAGAAAAACATTACAATATGTACAAGAACAATTATTTGAAAACTTTTTATTCACTAATCTGTAGCCTATTAAAATGCCATTATATGTCTCCTATATTAACATTTTTTTTCAAAAGTTTACTTTATTTTGTGAAAAAATATTCGTGGATGGTTAAAAAAATCCATGGATAACTTCACACGAGAAATATAATCGATACTCGAAATTGCTTTTTTAAAAACTTATTTACACAACTAACTAATTTTATTAGATATTTTTAATGAAATTGACTGTCTCGACCCTTACTTCGTGGAATATGCTCATATTAGTGTTTTTAAATGAAACTCTAGTCTCTAGTTAATTCCACAATATAATACAAGTTATTGAAAATTCTAAAAAATTGACAATTGTTTCGATAAATCAATATCATCGTCAGAATGACAGAAGTTACATTTCATTTTATGCCTACCTGATGTTTAGTAGTTAATTTTGGCTAGACCAAGAAGTAACCTAACTTGTGATTGGCTTAATATATGTTTATAGAAAAAAAAAGAAGATGTGATATTACAAATATTGAAGCTTAGATACTATTAGCCCTATGGTGATATCCTGGATATCATTTTTCCAATTAAGATCAGTATAACTGTGCAATGATATAGAAAACCAGGAAAACTATATCTGCTGATCTTTACAATTATCACTTAAGAAGACAGTTTATTAGTGGAGAATTCCCTAGATTTAACTGTTCATTGACAACTTCATATTGTGGGTTTCTTAAATGTCTTCTAATTTCCAGTTCTTCAAGGAAATCCAGGTCTTGTTTCTTTTCACAAATATGCAGTACTTCTAGTTCTGTGTTAGGTGTCAATGAATGATTGGTGTCAAGTAGATGTTTTGCGTAGTGGGATTTATCTGGTTGTTTTAATCTGTATGCTCGTAAGTGCTCACTGTATCGTACTTCAAAATTCCTAAGGGTCTGACCCAAATAGACAGCATTACATTCTGGACATTTGAGTTTATATATACCTGACTTCTTTAATAGTGGTATTTTTGTTTTCACATTTAACAATTTTGTACTAACGTTACTTTCTGTTTTAAAAGAAATTGTTGTATTCGTAGCAACATCTAACGGTTATCCATTAGATATGATAAATAGGCTAATTAGTAAAAAAGAGAAAAAAGTGGCATTACAACTAATATATCCTAAACAAGCTGATGAAATTAAAACTTATAAAACCATCACATATGCAGGAAATATTTCTAATAATATTTCAAAGATAATATCTTCAGCAACGAATACAACAATTTCTTTTAAAACAGAAAGTAACGTTAGTACAAAATTGTTAAATGTAAAAACAAAAATACCACTATTAAAGAAGTCAGGTATATATAAACTCAAATGTCCAGAATGTAATGCTGTCTATTTGGGTCAGACCCTTAGGAATTTTGAAGTACGATACAGTGAGCACTTACGAGCATACAGATTAAAACAACCAGATAAATCCCACTACGCAAAACATCTACTTGACACCAATCATTCATTGACACCTAACACAGAACTAGAAGTACTGCATATTTGTGAAAAGAAACAAGACCTGGATTTCCTTGAAGAACTGGAAATTAGAAGACATTTAAGAAACCCACAATATGAAGTTGTCAATGAACAGTTAAATCTAGGGAATTCTCCACTAATAAACTGTCTTCTTAAGTGATAATTGTAAAGATCAGCAGATATAGTTTTCCTGGTTTTCTATATCATTGCACAGTTATACTGATCTTAATTGGAAAAATGATATCCAGGATATCACCATAGGGCTAATAATATCTAAGCTTCAATATTTGTAATATCACATCTTCTTTTTTTTTCTATAAACATATATTAAGCCAATCACAAGTTAGGTTACTTCTTGGTCTAGCCAAAATTAACTACTAAACATCAGGTAGGCATAAAATGAAATGTAACTTCTGTCATTCTGACGATGATATTGATTTATCGAAACAATTGTCAATTTTTTAGAATTTTCAATAACTTGTATTATATTGTGGAATTAACTAGAGACCTTGAGTTTCATTTAAAAACACTAGATATTTTTAAGTTTACAAGTGAAAGATTGACAAAGAACTGAGCTACAAAATATATAATTTTAATAAGGTAAAAAATGCAAAAATAACAGTTTGCATGAATATGATGATATGAGAATCTGCTGACATGGAGGTTCCATGAGAAACGGTGACATAATTCCTTTCTTCGAAATTTCAAATCTGGGGGTTAGCGAGGAAGTTGAATAGATTTCAGGTCCTATGGTTGATCTTCTTTTTTCTTAGGTTTGAATTGGGTCGATAGTTTTCTAACAATTATACATCCTCCTAGTATAACCAATAGACAATAAATTACAATTGTCCATATGCTGGGAGTGTGGTGTATTTTCTGAATTATTAACTCGGGATCGTTTTCGAGAATTTTGTTTTTAATTTTGTTCAGGTCATCCAGGTTGATGTCTTGCAGTTGAATACTAGTAGGAACGTTTTGTATTTCCATAGCTTTGACTTCTAGTTCAGGAAACAAAATGGGTTGGCTTGAGATTTGGATGTCAGTGTAATAGTTTCTTGAAATAGAAAAACTGCAATCCATTGGTTGGTGTTGTTCAGACGTTGGAAAAACGTTTTGGGGATGGTGATTCTTGACTGTTGGCAAGTGGAGGTATTTTTCATATTTAGTAGTTCCACTTAGCACGGATTTTCATCTTTAACATCTTATAGGTCGGTGTACTCGCAGAGATGTAGTGTTGACGGATACAATCCCAGACAAGGTTTGCTCATGGATGCATATTGAACGTTATTTTTTGTTAGATATATTTTATTTGGGATAATTGCTTTAAATTGATCTTCTTTTCTAATGGGGATAAGGTACAAATGATAATAATCAAAATTCTGAGAATTCGTTATTGGAATCTGTAATGTATAAGTTATTTTACCATTTAATATGTAACAGTTAATTTTTATGAATTTTTCAAATAGCAATATGTTTGCAAAATTACTTTTATAGGTAGCTTCTAACCTTTTTTGTAGTTGATATAATTCATTATAAAAGTCATTTGTTTTTATTATACTTGGATGCATGACTCCTAGCTTCGAAAATGTAATTGATGTTTCAATATCTTGTAATATTGAGATTATTATTTCCAGCATGTTAATAATTTGGTTAATAGTATCTTTAATGAACATCGCATTTTCTCGATAGACGCTTCCTTCAACAATTAATGCAATTTGTTTTAATTTTGATTCTAAAAGTTTTTCGTTATGACTTATTTGATTTATTGTAAAGTTAAATTTTCTTATTAATGCTATAGAAAGAGAATTTTGTATTTTTATATTATTAATTAATTGATTTTAGTTTTCTTGAAGTTATTTGATTATTTGTTCGTATCTTTCTCCGTCACTTGCGTCTAAATTTCCAGTTATACTTTTAAAAATAGATCCTAAGCCATTAATAAGTCCCCTTTTTGATCTATGAGACAACGGTATTATTTCAAGTAATTTATTTTGAACTTTTTCTTCTGAGAAACTCAAAATTTTTAGATAGTTTGAAACATCATGTGAATTTAAGTTTTTAGAAATTTGATATTTTACAGCTTTCGAATGGGAATTTAATTTTTTGACTTCATTAACGATTGGATTCAGATTAAAAATAATGAATGAGGCTCCCATAGATCTGAAATAGTTTGAATTATTTTAGGTTTAGAATTCATATGTAGTTTTTAATGAGCGTTTAAGATTATCCATATAAATTTTATTTTGAGAATCAGTGGTAATTGTTTTTTTTCTGTCGATTTAACCTTTTAATTTTTGTTGACTTTTTAAACTTATTCCCTTATTTTTATCTCTTATGTAATTTAATAAAAACATTATGATCCTTTTAAAATATTTGGGGGTCATCGTGGTTTTTATTAATTTTTTCGATTCGTTTTTCATTTTTATTTCATTTAGTTTTGTATAAAGTATTTTGGACCTTTCTTTGTGATCATTTATATAGTCGTTTAGGAGTATTTTATCTATTTATAGGGTGAATGGATCATTAGTATTTAGGTGGCCATTAATAACATCAATAGGTTTTAGCTTTGTGGTGGAATATATGGAATTATTATATGCCAGAATTGCATAGACCATTTTTACTGTGATGGGTGTTTTAAGGAAACCTCTCGTATTTAATAGCCGAATGTGTTCGATAATTGTTGAATGAAACCTTTCGATAGAACCTTGTGATTGAGGGTGGTCCGGACAGCAGAAATGAATTTTTATTTTATGAAGACTTAAGAATTCTGAAATAACGGAATTTTTAAATTCAGTGCCATTGTCACTGAAAATTTGTCCGGGTACACCATGGTGGGAAAAGAAGGTTACAAGGTTGTTAACTATTTCAGTACTGGACCAGGAGGTCAGGTGGTATGCCTGGGCATATTTAGAAAAAGTGTCGATAATCGTCAAAAATTTATTCTGTTCCATCATGAATGTATCTGTATAATATTTGGAAGTATTAGTGTTTTTAAATGAAACTCAAGGTC
Source organism: Galeruca laticollis (assembly GCA_963921935.1). NCBI lineage: Eukaryota > Metazoa > Arthropoda > Insecta > Coleoptera > Chrysomelidae > Galeruca > Galeruca laticollis. The sequence continues at coordinate 149,770,893 of OY998177.1, forward strand.
TCTAGTTAATTCCACAATATAATACAAGTTATTGAAAATTCTAAAAAATTGACAATTGTATCGATAAATCAATATCATAGTCAGAATGACAGAAGTTACATTTCATTTTATGCCTACCTGATGTTTAGTAGTTATATTTGGCTAGACCAAGAAGTAACCTAACTTGTGATTGGCTTAATATATGTTTATAGAAAAAAGAAGATGTGGTATTACAAATATTAAAGCTTAGATATTATTAGCCCTATGGTGATATCCTGGATATCATTTTTCCAATTAAGATCAGTATAACTGTGCAATGATATAGAAAACCAGGAAAACTGTATCTGCTGATCTTTACAATTATCACTTAAGAAGACAGTTTATTAGTGGAGAATTCCCTAGATTTAACTGTTCATTGACAACTTCATATTGTGGGTTTCTTAAATGTCTTCTAATTTCCAGTTCTTCAAGGAAATCCAGTTCTTGTTTCTTTTCACAAATATGTAGTACTTCTAGTTTTGTGTTAGGTGTCAATGAATGATTGGTGTCAAGTAGATGTTTTGCGTAGTGGGATTTATCTGGTTGTTTTAATCTGTATGCTCGTAAGTGCTCACTGTATCTTATTTCAAAATTCCTAAGGGTCTGACCCAAATAGACAGCATTACATTCTGGACATTTGAGTTTATATATACCTGACTTCTTTAATAGTGGTATTTTTGTTTTTACATTTAACAATTTTGTACTGACGTTACTTTCTGTTTTAAAAGAAATTGTTGTATTCGTTGCTGAAGATATTATCTTTGAAATATTATTAGAAATATTTCCTGCATATGTGATGGTTTTATAAGTTTTAATTTCATCAGCTTGTTTAGGATATATTAGTTGTAATGCCACTTTTTCCTCTTTTTTACTAATTAGCTTATTTATCATATCTAATGGATAACCGTTAGATGTTGCTATTTGTCTAATTGTATTAATCTCTCTATCAAAATTACATTTGTTCATAGGAACTGAAAAAGCTCTATGTATCATATCATACTTTTTGTAATCATTTAAAAGATAATTTGAATTATTAACAATATCCCTTACATTATTAGAAAACTTCTTTGTTGGGTCTGCTTTAAGAACTTTTACATCGCTGGATTCTATAAAGTTATATACTTTGGAATTGTAATTTTCAGTCGTCAAAATGACAGTAGCGTTCCCCTTATCAGATTTTGTAACTGTTAGGTTATTATTCTCAATCTTCTTTTTTATTGCGTTTAAAACTGAAATGTCATTTTTTGTTTGACGTTTAACTTTTGAAGGTTCAATATTTTTGATTAAATTGGCAATTTTTAATTTCTCATAAAGAAAATTATTTGAATTAGATTTTAAAAGCTATTTCTGACTCTGTAACTATAATTTGTTTAATATTATTCGTAAATTTAGGTGGTATGCTGTACATTAAACCTTTATTTAAAAATTCTATTTCACTATTTGTAAAATTAGTGTCTGAAAGGTTTTCAAATCGTGGTGCAAAGTGTGTTGGTATGTAGGTACTTACAGTTTCATGATGTTTTGAGTATTGAATTTTATGTTGTGTGTGTTCAAGATTCTGTAGCTTCTTTTCTTGTTTCTTAAATTGATATGATACATTGAGCTTTTTCAGTTCCTATGAACAAATGTAATTTTGATAGAGAGATTAATACAATTAGACAAATAGCAACATCTAACGGTTATCCATTAGATATGATAAATAAGCTAATTAGTAAAAAATAGGAAAACGTGGCATTACAACTAATATATCCTAAACAAGCTGATGAAATTAAAACTTATAAAACCATCACATATGCAGGAAATATTTCTAATAATATTTCAAAGATATCTTCAGCAACGAATACAACAATTTCTTTTAAAACAGAAAGTAACGTTAGTACAAAATTGTTAAATGTAAAAACAAAAATACCACTATTAAAGAAGTCAGGTATATATAAACTCAAATGTCCAGAATGTAATGCTGTCTATTTGGGTCCGACCCTTAGGAATTTTGAAATACGATACAGTGAGCACTTACGAGCATACAGATTAAAACAACCAGATAAATCCCACTACGCAAAACATCTACTTGACACCAATCATTCATTGACACCTAACACAAAACTAGAAGTACTACATATTTGTGAAAAGAAACAAGAACTGGATTTCCTTGAAGAACTGGAAATTAGAAGACATTTAAGAAACCCACAATATGAAGTTGTCAATGAACAGTTAAATCTAGGGAATTCTCCACTAATAAACTGTCTTCTTAAGTGATAATTGTAAAGATCAGCAGATATAGTTTTCCTGGTTTTCTATATCATTGCACAGTTATACTGATCTTAATTGGAAAAATGATATCCAGGATATCACCATAGGGCTAATAATATCTAAGCTTCAATATTTGTAATATCACATCTTCTTCTTTTTTCTATAAACATATATTAAGCCAATCACAAGTTAGGTTACTTCTTGGTCTAGCCAAATATAACTACTAAACATCAGGTAGGCATAAAATGAAATGTAACTTCTGTCATTCTGACGATGATATTGATTTATCGAAACAATTGTCAATTTTTTAGAATTTTCAATAACTTGTATTATATTGTGGAATTAACTAGAGACCTTGAGTTTCATTTAAAAACACTAATATGAGCATATTCCACGAAGTAAGGGTCGAGACAGTCAATTTCATATTTGGAAGTGTTTGTTAGCAGTAGGGGTTTGGTTAATTTTTATTGTAATGGGGTTTCTTTCATATTCACTTTGTTGGCATACTTACAATCATTTATATATGTCTGTATGGAGTTTTTCATAAACGGCCAGTAATACTTTTCTTTAATTCGTTAGTATGTTTCGTCGATACATCTATGGTTGCTTTTACTTTCGTGATAAGATTGAATTACTTCTTTTAAGTCGTTTTTGTTTGTTATGTCGATTAATTTTTTCATGTATTTTTTGAGCTTTAAGGAAGAATTTTGAAATATTTTTGTAAAATTACTAGAAAGTGTTCGAATATTTCAGGGTTTTCAAAATAAATATAGTATTGTGTCGATAACATCCTTTTCAAAATTGTTTTGTGAAAATTGTACTTCAAAAAGAATTTTAATTTTGGGGTTAGCTGGAGAGTGGAGAACGGAATTTATTATGATTTGATTTTGGCCTTAGTTAACGGCAGTATTTATGGTTGGAATTTCGAAAGTTGGGCTTTGTTCATTATTGGAATGAATAGTTTCGTCGTCGTTATTGGATTGGGTTTCAGTCTGATCTGGTAGGTCATTTTCGGGTTCTGAGTTTGGTTGAACTAATAATGAGATATCGTCTCTATTATCTTTTAGATTTTCAGGAAGGATAAAATTATCAGTATAAAAGTCAATTAGGTCATTATTTTGGAAAGAGTTAGGTCGGTCATGTTGGTTGTTATGCTGATCTATATTTGAAAGTATATCGTCTAATTCTTTCTAAAAAGTGTCTGTTTCTTTAGTGTGAATTTCTATTCTCGAAAGTGCGTCAGCGTTAGAGTTTAAAGCTCCTGTTTTATATATAATGTTATAAGTATACTCTGATAATTTTTATTTCCAACGGGTGAATTTAGTGTTTTCGTCTTTAAGGGATAAAAGCCATTTTAGGGGTTTATGGTCGGTGATGATATTAAATTCTTTTCCAAATAGATAAGGCCTAAAATATTTGGTTGCCCAAACAATAGCTAAAAGTTCCTTTTTAATTACAGAATAATTTTGTTCCGAATCGTTTAGGATGCGTGATGCATAGGCTATAGCCACATTACTCGCGTCTGTTGTCAAATTGAATGGTTTAGAAAAATCTGGGTATTGTAAAATTGACTCGTTATTCAAAAGATTTTTACAGTTGTCAAAACATTTTACAAACTCATGATCGTGTACAATTTTCGCTCCCTTCTTTAGACATTTTGTTAGTGGTTTGGGGATTTTTGCAAAATTCGGTATAAACTTACGATAATAGCCTAAAAGTCATAGGAATCCTTTAATTTGTTTAGTATTGCAAGGTATAGGGTACTCTTTAATTGCTTTAATTTTATCCGGGTTCGGCTAATACTTTTTGAGTCTAACATTTTTTTAATTTGTTTCTGTACTTCGTTATTATAAATAAAGGGATATCTATATGGTCTAGAGTAAACAGTGATTTCGTCTGTGGTTGTAATTTGATGTTTTATTCTGTTTGTAAAAGTCAAAGGTGAATCTTCTTGATAACATATATCTGAATATTCTTTTATTAAATTGAATATTACAAGTTTTGCTTCAGAATTTAAGTGGTCTGTTCAGAATTTTGATAGTCTATGGATTGGTTTGGTATTTCGTCAAAATTATTCAACTCGAATTGTACGAATTGTTTGTCAAATTTTTCTACAGTGATTGGTTTGGAAAAGTCAAGAGTAATTGGGTCCATTGAATTATTAAGAATTGTTGTTAGAACTTCACCGACTTTTGCTATTGTCAATGATTCAGGTATTTCACAATTGTGAATTTTTTTATGAGGAATTATTATTTCACCATTGGGTATAGAGGTTCTAACTTTAATTACTTGTTCGGACCTGGGAGATACTTTTATCAAATTTAAATCGTCTTGTGTTGGGTGATAAAGTAATCGAATTTTTGTATAAGGTGTCGATAGAAAACATTCCTTAAAATTAAAACTAGCTTGTAATAATTTTAGGTTATCGAGGCCTATTAGTCCATGGAATATATTGTGAAATTTGAATAAATAAAATTTGATATTTGTTGGTTTTGGCAATTCTAAAATTTTTGAAGCTTTTACAGTGGCACTGTGTTTGTATTACGAGTAGAGACACTCATAGGGGTGGCTCTTGGCAAATTTTGATTTTGTTGTTGGTTCGGCTTAAAAACGTTAACATTTCCATTTTGATTAAAAACTTGTGAATTAGATGGAAAATTTTGATTTCTTATTGGTTGACTTTGAATTGGTATAGGCCCTGTTGGAAATGAGGTATTTGTTATAAAAGTATTATTCGGTGTGTGTGAATTAAAATTGTTCCGATTATACGTATTGTTAGGATTATTAAAATAAGACTGATTGTTAAAATTTGGTTTAAATTGTTCTCTTCACTGAGGCATTGGTTGTCTAGGTAAATTTCTATTTTGTGGATTTTGAAAGTAGTGCATATTATCTTCTTCTAGAACATATTGTAATGCTTCACTCAAGGTTTTGATTTTCATACAGCGGATTGTGGTTCCTAAAGGTTCTTTAAGAACCGACAAAAATGTTTTAAAAGCTAGGTTGTTGTATAAATCTCTTTTAAGTATCTTATTTTCTAATGATTGTTCGTGCAGATATATATAACTACAAACAAGGTTTAAAATATTTAACACTCTGTCATAAAACTGTTAGGGTCTCTCACCGTTTCCTTGTCTCAGCATAACAAGGTCGCGATTAAGACAGGATTCATCTCTTTGGTCCGCAAAATTTCGAGAAAGTGTATCTTTAAGAGATGTCCAGGAAGTCACATTTTGTATGTTAACTACAAGTTTAGCATTTCCACGTAAATTGGAAATTAGCGAATTAATTAAATATATGTTTTGAAAATGGTTGGGTTGGTCTCTAATATAAAAAGTATTAGTAATTGATTCGCAGACAGATAAATAGCGGTAAAGTTCGTTGGGGTTTCCATCGAACTCTGGTACGCAATTTAAATATTCAGCTTTGAATTCAGTTATTTTCACGTTATTTTTTTGTGCTGATTGATTAGAAACTTGAAGGTCAACTAAAGTATTAATTTTCAAATTTTCTAGATCGTTAATTAACGAATATATAGACATATATTAATAATTGAACCTTTATGAACAAATTAAATAATTTTATATTACTGATTACACACAGGATAAATAAGGCAAACTTGAGCATTCTCTTGACTGTAACTATAAGGAGCAAACACCTTCTCTGTTGAAATTCCGTAGTCCTTGCAAAGTTGAACGATGCTTGTTTCAACTTTCGTCATCTTCCGTCTTGAAGGGCTTCGATTATCTTCAATAGAAGGGTTTCTCGATTTTTAGAGAGCCTCTCTACTTCCGACACCTTCAATCACAGATTACAACGGTTCGATATCTAGTTAATCGTTGGAACGAAAATTAGACACGTTCGATACGCGATAGTTCTAGATATCCTACTGACTGCGCCAGAAATATAATCGATACTCGAAATTGCTTTTTTAAAAACTTTATTTGCACAACTAACTAATTTTATTAGATATTTTTAAGTTTACAAGTGAAAGATTGGCAAAGAACTGAGCTACAAAATATATAATTCTAATAAGGTAAAAAATGTAGAAATAACAGTTTGCATGAATATGATGATATGAGAATCTGCTGACGTTGGAGGTTCCATGAGAAACGGTGACATAATTCACGGGTCCGCACAAAATCGGTTTCTGACTATGTACTCGTAGAGAAGCTATGATTACTTGTCGGATCATGTAACAGCGTCTATTGAATGCTTCTGGTGTTTCGGTTTTAATTGTAATAGTACGTCGAAGACTACCGCGGTTAACTTATATTAAAGACGACTTTTGAGAGGAGTTCCATTACCTAACATAAACTCGTAGACGTGCTCGGTTGGTATGGGCTAATGAACATGTCAATTGTCATGTTGAATGGAGGTATGTATTGTTCACAGATGAGTCGATATATGGACCGTTTTCTGATAGTCGACGTGTTCGTCTATGGATCTTCCTCGAGTGCCCAAAAATCGAAGAACAGTGCTGGAAGCTCAGCCGTTCATAGCTGGGAAGTGGAATATTTCGTAGACTGAAACAACTGCAAAGGCACGAAATAAAAAAGAATGGACCAAATTTGTGTATGAAAAATAAAAAATAAAGTCATCCTGACACCCGTAGGGTAAACCAGGGTTAATGTTATGTATATATGTACTCGTATGTACAGAATTTTTAGTCCTTGATGGAAACATGACTGCGCAGATTTACGTACAATAAGTGATTAACAATGTTATATGTTTGTTTCATGCTGCTATTGGACTAACTTCCTTGTTTTTAGACGATAATGCTCGATCGCATCGTGCAAAAGTAGTCGAAAACGCTCTGGACTTCTATGGTATCCCGCATTTAACGCTGCCCCCTCTATCGCCCGACCTCAATACCGTAGAGCATGCTTGGGACCAGCTACAAAGGGTCTTCAATTCCCATCAACTACCCCCACAGATACTCCAAGAACTTGACAGTTTCTACCCAGACTTTGGGGAGAGATCGATCAAGGCTACATCAACGATCTCTTTGAAAGTATACCGAGGCGTTGTTTGGCTGTAATTGATGTTAGAGGCAAGCATACTCGCTATTAACTTATGTATTGTAATTTTCAATAAAATTAAAATGGTACACAACCTCAAATGTTGTTTTTGTTGTTATAAACTGCAAACGTATTGCGCAAAGGGCATACAAACCCTTAAATAAAAGAAAAAAACATTTAATGTATACAATATAAACACTTGGTGACCAGAAATCTTAATTTTTTAAAACACAATATCAGAATTTATTAACTTCCTTAACTTTTGTGGAGCAGTTTATAAGTGAACTACTTACTGCACTCGTATTTCGACTTCTTATAACTCATAACAGTTTTGTTAACTAGTAAAATTAATTAGTCATAATCCTTCAACCACTATATTATTTTCTCTTGTGGAAACAAAATTTTCCAATCCCATTAGCTGACACTCGATAAATATTTAGGCGCCGGATAGACTTTTATGAACTAACGCTGATTATAAAACGAGTATATTTTCTGCCTAACGATATAAAAGATATAGGGGGCAATGAACTTAAACGCTAATGAAATGATAATGCGATCGAACAGTACCAGCTCTACGAATGCGTGAGAGTGACAGATTGTGGACAATGATTTGTTTTTATCCGGAAACGTTTATGACGGATAGTCATAAACAAGGACGAAGTTGAAGACACTGGTATTATATTTTCATATTGCAAATCGAACTCTGTGCATAAATGTTGATTTATGTTGATGCAATTCTTTAGCGCACTATGAAAAGGCGATAATAAAATCGAAATAGAGAGTGATTCATTAAAAATAGCGGTAGGTCGAATATAGGAAATATAACAAAATCGGCCCAATATACAAAAGTTTTGAGATTGTTTGTTTTTTATCGAAAACTCGCTAACCGAGGACATAACGCAACATTATTATTCTTACGATTTAATTTGTTTTACTCTTCCGATTTATATTCGGAATGAATGGGCTTTAATTTTGAGACACCCTCTATAACTGCAACTCTCTTCTTGTCATACAACTCGACTTACTTCATTTTGTCTGTGATGTGCAACGCACGGAAGATATGTTAGTTTCAAAATTGACAAATATTATATAAAATAATAATAGTGTTTTAAATTAAACTTACTGTTTCTAGATAATTCCACAATATATTTAAAAAATGTTAAAATTCTAAGAAATTGACAATTCTTTCGATATTAAATATCATCGTCAGAATGACAGAAGATACATTTCATTTAATGCCTATCTGATGTTTAATAATTATTTTTGAGTAGACCAAGAAGTGACGTACCTATACCTTGTGATTGACTTAATATATATTAACAGAAAAACGAAAAAGATATGATATTACAAATATTAAAGCATAGATATTATTATCCCTATGGGGATATCGTGGATACCTTTTTTTCTCAATTAATATTAGTATAACTGTGCAATGATATAGAAAACCAGGAAAACTATCTGCTGCTGATCTTTACAATTATCACTTAAGAAGACAGTTTAATAGTGGAGAACTCCCTAGATTTATCTGTTCATTGACGACTTCATGTTGTGGGTTTCTTAAGTGCCTTCTAATTTCCAATTCTTCAAGGAAATCTAGTTCTTGTTTCTTATCATTAATATGCAGTACTTCTAGTTCTGTGTTAGGTGTCAATGAATGATTGGTGTATCGGATTTCAAAATTTCCAAGGGTCTGACCCAAATAGGCATTACATTCTGGACATTTAAGTTTATATATACCAGATTTATTTGATGGTGATATTTTTGTTTTTACATTTAACAATTTTGTACTTACGTTACTTTCTGTTTTAAAAGAAATTGTTGCATTTGTTGCTATAGTATATTAAGTACCAAGTGTCAAAAAGGTTACTTTAGTCACGAGTTTTACTAGGCACGAGTGGAGCGAAGCGGAACGAGTTCCTTGTGAAACGAGTGACTAAAGACGTTTTTAACACGAGGTGCTTACTATACTTTTTCTTCGCCCGCAGGAAGGAAAAATTATATTATATTAGAATTATATTCATTACATGACGGACGATGGCTGACTGCTGACTGACAAATCAAATGACGCCGAATAACAAAATTATCACGGAACATGAAATTTAACATACAAAAGATACACTTGATTTGACGTTTAAAAAACAAAAGATAAACGAGATGTGACTTTTCGCATTTTAAACACTAGTGTTTAAAGAGTCGTTTTGTGCGTGTCAAACCCGTGTTCAAAGTGCGCTTTTAGTAGCGGAAGTAGAAAAAAGATATTATCTTTGAAATATTATTAGAAATATTTCCAGCATATGTGATGGTTTTATAACTTTTTATTTCTGTAGTTTGTTTAGGAAGTTTTAGTTGCAATGCCTCTTTTCCCTCTTTTTTATTAATCAATTTATTTGTTATATGTAATGGATAACCGTTGAATGTTGCTATTTGTTTAATTGTATTAACCTCTCTATCAAAATTACATTTGTTAATAGGAACTGAAAATGCTCTATGTATCATTTAATTATATGCTGCTAAATTGTGTGACAAGGGGTGATTGTAACTATACGGAATAGTCACATCAGTGTGTATTGATTTTCTGTAAATTGAATAATCAAGTACATTATTAACTCTTTGAATTTTTAAATAAAAAAATATTGATTGAGCTATTTTCTTTAACTTCTAATGTAAATTTAATTTGTGGGTATAAATTATTAATGTGGTTGAAAAATATATCTAATTGTCATTCACTACCTATAAAACAAGCTAATATATCATCTACATATCTATACCAAAATAAAACATTTTTTGAAATATTACTTTCAAAGATTTTTCTTTCTAAACTATCCATTAAAATGTTTGCCAAAATAGGTGATATAGGGCTTCCCATTGGTAAACCTTCATTTTGAATATATATCTTATTATCAAAAGTGATATAATTCTGATTAATAACCATTAATACCATTAATAATCAAATAAATTTAGTATATCTGATATTATTCCGGAATTAATATTTTTATCTTCTAGTAATTTTCGTACAGGTATTAGACATTCTTGAGGAGGAATTTTAGTGAACATATTTTTAACATCAAATGAAATGAGTTTATAGTTATCTTGCAAGTTGAATGCTTTTAATTTTTTTATTAGTTCTATTGAATTTCTAATTGAGTATTTAGATGGATATCCGTAATTATAAAGTATATTGTAAATTTTTTTTGCTAATATATTATTAGGAGTATAAACATAGGAAACTGCAGGTCTAATTGGTTTCGTTATTTTATGTAATTTAACGGTTCCATATAATTGTGGAGAATGCACATCGCTAGATTCTATAAAGTTATATATTTTTGAATTATAATCTTCAGTTGTTAATATGACAGTTGCGTTCCCCTTGTCATATTTTCTAACTGTTAGGTTATTATCTTCAACTTTCTTTTTGATTGAATTTAAAACTGTAATGTAATTTTTTGTTTGACGTTTAACCTTTGAAGGTTCAATGTTTTCGATTAAATTGGCAATTTTTAATTTTTCATGAAGAAAATTATTTGAATTAGATTTTAAAGCTATTTCTGACGCTGTAGCTATTATTTGTTTAATATTATTCGTAAATTTTGGTGGTATGCTGTACTTTAAACCTTTATTTAAAATTTCTATTTCATTATCTGTAAAATTAGTGTCTGAAAGGTTTTCAAATCGTGGTGCAAAGTGTGTTGGTATGTAAGTTGTATGATATAAATATAGTAGCCCCTGGTCTATTGTTAGTGTAAGCATGGTTGCATAGGTAACTAGCCTGCAAATGTATTAATCATAGTTACTAAAAATGTCCTAAAATTGACAGTTGCCATGTACAAAAAAACCAGTGCAGAGCTATATGGAAGCACATGTTCAATGTAATAATTTTTTAACATTATTAGTATTATTAAAGTTAATTTAAAGACAATTAGGATTTTTTAATTGTAAAACATATCAAACATGGTGTCAGGTTATACTTCTTGAGTGGAAAATAAATTTAGTTCTAGTACTAGTAATATCTGTGTGGTGATAAGCTCGTCTTGAAAAACGGAGTCTTTGTTTAAACCGCCAGAAGCATTGAGTTTAGATGGAAACGTACCTGATAACTGGAAATGATTCAGTCAATGATTTAATTTGTTTATAAAAGCGACCGACTTGTCAGAAAAAAGGGAAGACAAAATAATTTCTATTTTCTTGAGATTGATTGGAGATGAAGCACTAGAGCTTTATAATACCTTTAAACAAGGTGAGTTAAAGACACTTAAAGATGTAAAGGCCGCATTTGAATCCTACTGTGCTCCAAAAAAGGATGTCATCTTTGAAAGATTCAAATTTAACAGTATTGTGCAGAGTAAAGGTCAGCTATTCGATAACTTTGTAACTGAACTAAGAAAAGCAATACAAACAACAAATTATGCACAACCAGATGATATGATATAAGATAGGATTGTTATGGGAGTATTTGATAAAACTACGCAAGAAAGATTATTGCGGGAAAGTAACTTATCTCTAACAAAAGCTATAGTTTCCTGCAGAGCAGTTGAAATAAGCAAGGACCAATCAAAAGTACTGCAAAATGAGGCAACAGTACATATTCTAAAGTCATATGGCCAAAGAGAAAGAGCTTGTGATTATTGTGGGTTTAAACACCCTCGAACAAAGTGTCGAGCCTACAGACCTGTGCAAAATGTCAAGGTAGACACCATTTTGCAAGTGTATGTAAGCAAGCAGGCAGTTCAACAGAAAGAGTTCAGCCAGTGAAAGAAAAGGATAAGAGGCAGCACAAGAAAAATGTTTATGAAGTAGCAAAGTTGAATGATCAGGAAGAAGAAAGTGGTAGTGAGAGTGAGTATGAGTTCTACGTAGATACTGTAAGCAAGAAAGAAGTGAAACAGAAACAGTATGGACAAAGCGGGTATTTATTAATTATGAGTCGATTAATTTCAAGTTAGACACTGGTGCTGAGGTCAGTGTCTTGCCTCATAAAATTTTAGAGTCATTAGCTCCGAATGTGAAAATAAATAAGTCTAATATTTCTCTCTTGCCTTATGGAAGTACAGATATTAGGTTAAAAACGCTTGGTACAGTTCATTTAAAATGTAAGGTCAAAAGTAATAGCATAAATGTACCGTTTGTAGTAGTTGATACTGATAATCAGATGCCTTTGCTAGGATTACAGGAATGTTTGAAATTAAGTTTAATAAAACGTATTGATAGTATACAAACAAAGTTTAAATTAGTTAATGATATATTAGATAAATATCCGAAAGTATTTGAAGGGCTTGGAAAATTTCCTGGACAATATCACATAACCTTGAAAGTTAATGTTATTCCACAGATTAGTGATATTAGGAGAGTCCCTCGGGCTTTGCATGAAATTCTTAAAGCAAAGTTATGTGATATTGAATCCAAGGGAATTATTAAAAAAGTAGATAAACCTACTGAGTGGGTTCACCCGCTAGTGTTAGTAGAAAAACCAAATGGTGATTTGAGACTTTGTCTAGATCCCGAAGAGCTTAATAAAGCGATTAAGAGAGAACACTTTTTAATACCCTGAAACAGTCAGAGTTCGACCCTGCTTATATCATATTTGGAATCGTTTCTGTCAGCCCAGAGTTTTAGGGATAACTCTGCCATCATCCTTCCGGCGAAGTGGTGCGGGCTGTAACCAACCCTGTCTTCACATCATGACTACAATTTTATATTTGTCGCTAGGTAAGTGTGAAGAGTGTAAAGTTTTGTTATCATATGAAACAAAATGAGCGCCTACCTTTTTAAAAGTCCGGTAATTAGTTATCTTGTCAGTTTTGTTGCTGTATATTTCATGGGTGTTAAGGGTTTATTTTCTTTCTCTTCTGGTTTTTATTGTAGATATAAGTGACCGTGGAACTACTTATTTTTGTATTTTTGCTTTTGTTACATCATATTGGGGTGTTAGCCTCAGTAGTCCGAAAAAACTGCCCGCTTTAGCTGATAAGTGCTATAACTTATCAGGGTTCGATTGTATTCGACTCCTTGACTTTGTCTAAAACATTTTACTAGTGTTAGATTAAAACATATATTTGCTGATTATTTTATACATACATGTCTCTCGAGATAGTTGTATATTTGATGATAATTTATATACCATGTCATGGCTTCAGTAAGTATTTCCATATCGTTCAGAAACTTCTGTTTAAGACTTGGTTGTCATTAGAATATATTGTAAACATTTACCGATACGACGTCAACTGTTTGATTACATCTGATTTGTATGATGATTCCGGTTATTTTGGCTTTGTACATCAACATATGCGGGGGTACTATGGTACTATTATTGTTTAAAATAATTTAAATAATTTATAATACTTATAAGAATCGTTGTATTGTTGTTGTTGAAAAGTCTGGTTATGTTGAATTGTCAATTTGTCCGATGACAGATACGTCGTAGATAGCTGCGTTCGTTTGTCGTTTCGCAATGGTAGTAGTAGTCGAGATCTCTGTCTAGCATTTGTGGTTTGACTTTACGAGTTATAGATAACTCATTATGCTTTCAGATTTCCTCTACGATGTGCTCGTAGATGACATGCGAACTGTTATTATTAATACTTTTGGGTTTACTCGACTTTTTGTTCGATGTCTTAAGCGGATTGTGGTTCTATGTTCTGTGGTTAAGACGAATTTCTGTCAGCTGGATTGCTATTGGTTGGAAAACTTACTCGAGTTGCGTTGTAGGGAGAAGTTAAGTTACTTGGGTTATTGGCGCATCGAAGACTTTCTCTTCTAATCAAAATTTCGAGATGGCTGCTTGAGTTTCAGTTTTTAGTAATATCTTGATTTATTAATGGTATTTGAAACCATCCCAGTTGGGGATAATAATCAAGACGTTGTAAATTGATTCGGGAAGCTGGTGGTGGCTGTATTTTTTTGAAGATTTGATGGATATTGGCCGTTTTGGAAACCACGCTGCCCGACCCTTTTTTTGAAGGGATTTTTGACTGAAATCATAACGTAGTCGGGATTTGGATAGCTTATTTCCATCCTCGTATTTGATGAGACTGTTGTAGGAGTTTTGAGGAAGTTTATGCCCTCAATTAGAGGTATGTAAAAGAGATCTTATATGTCTATTTTTTTGCAAAGTATGTTTAGACATTTTATTTACAACCATATATGTAATGCTGTCATTACTAACGTCATTGAAGGTTGGGAAGTGTCACATTACACACCTCTACTTCCCGCCCTCACTTACCGCCCTCATTTCCCGCCCTCATTTCATCTAGTCTAGATAAATATTTTTTATATTTAAAAAAATAACATATTCTTTTTACAAATTTTATAATACCTATTTAATGGCAAACAATAAAAAACAACAATGAACTAAAATACAACAAACTACTTATTGATATTAATCGTTAAATTTGAATTATTGTAAGCGTTTATTGAAATACGTAGGTCTGTACCAGCCCTGGACCGTCCAACAGTTGTCTCTTTGGGCGACAAATTAATTTCATGTTGAATGTCTGAGGTTTGTGAACTACTTGCAATAGCTACATAAGATATGGCACATTGGGACAGCATAGTGGCAGTTTTCGTTTTATTCTCTATTGAGCCATCCACATAACCTTCTGCCACAGTACTAGATTTCCATCCTCCCAGGCTTTTTAATTGGAGTACACTTGCACCACTGTTGGCAAGTAACGTAGCGGCGGTTCTTCTGAGTGCGTGTCCTGTGAAGCCTTTCCAGTTCTCTAGATTCAAAAAAGTAGCACTTTTTTGGGGAAAATTAGCTATTGTATTGTGTCCAATTGGTTGATTTCTTGCTATTCCTCCTCTGAACTGAACAAAAAATCTATCGTTTTCTATGTTTTTTCTCAAATTTATGTAGTCTCGAATGATCTTCACCCATACTGGATCAGTAATGAGAAATGATCTATTTGTATGTATTTTAGAAATTAATACCGTAATACCAGTATACTTGTATTAGCTCAAACACGTTTGTTTTTTTTAAATACTTATTTAAATAATCACAAATAATAACTTACCTTCATCGGTAGAAGATTATTTGGAGCTTTATTTAAAAAATCTTTTTCCTCGAAAATACGTTCGATTTCTTGGGCCTAAAGCCCACATTTTGTCGTTTTAGAAAGGCTAGCAGTTTCGCATGTTTCGAAATATCAGTTTTTTCTTCAATTTCTAGCATCGTTCGAATCATACTGTACATTGCCCACAAAGTAGTAGTTGCCTAGACGGCTTCTTTTGTCTGGTATGTTCTCCAAAATATGCCAGTACACTTTCGGAACCGATATTTTCAACCTTTTTTTCTTCGCACCACTTCCTATATAATTCAATGGTTTTTAGATACCGATGCTTACTTTTCCCTGGCACCAAGCCCTGGGCTGCTGCGTGAACAGCCTGTCGTACTTCTGGTGGGGTACAATCCATAAATTCTTCGTCGGAAGACATGATTTTCAATTTATAATTCGCGAATTTAATATCCAACTTTATCTGACATTTATTGACTTTATCTGACATTTACTCATATTGGTGACAATTGTATACCCCGTAGTCACGGTAACAATATATATCTACTTGATTTTTCTGAGAAAGCGCGTTCTTGGTAATTGGTCGTTAAATGTAATATTTTAGGAATGTTCAGAACGAAACAGAGATTTATTAATTTTGATCGAAATATGATGGTTGTAAATAAAATAGTATACAAACCTCGGTAGGAAGTTTCATTCCTGTCTCGAGATCATAGCTAACCTCGACGCTTTGCGTCTCGGTTAACTAACTGATCTCACGACAGGAATGAATCACTTCCCACCTCGGTGTGTAATATACTATTTCGCTCATTTTCTATTAATGAAAAGAATTTAAAGTTGTAACTATTAATAGATATCATTTCGTTGTAAAGTAGTATATATTTTTGTACAGTTCAGGGGTATTTTGTCGTTTTGAACCACAAAAAAATCTATGTATTTTTTATAGCTACTTTTTCTAACTGTTCTACTTATGATTGTATATTTGATATTCGTCACATGAGTTTAATTCTCAAAGTATAAGCATTGATGTCAAGTAATTTTTATATTGTTTCATAGAAGGATTGGCATATTACTTATAGGATATCGGCACATGTACTTGCAATATTCTTAGTTGAATAGTTGAAATGTATCATTGTTTCATATCTCTACATACTGAAGTAAGGTGTGATCACACATTAGATAATTCTTGGCATATTAATATAATTTTTCAGTTTGTCAATCAGTGCTATGCATAAGATTAATTTCTTGGTTATCGCTTAGATTTTGTATATATTTTATTCACATAGTAGTCATTCAGGTTTATCAAGTAAAACTTTATCTCGGTTAGTAGAACACTAGGGAAGAAGCATTTTCTGGTTCCATATGTAAATAAAGCTTTTCTATGCCGCAGAAGCAATACTTTAGTATATTAGATAATAACTCTGGGGGAAATGTTCAATTTCACTTTAGCTATTATTTTCATCTTATTTTAACAACACATCTGGTGTTGATGATAATATAGTCTGGACACATAGCCTTAAGCTGGTTCAGTCGATTAATAGTTTCATCGTTGATGATAACATTTTAGTAATTAGATGTTATCTGTACATTTAAGGGTTTTGCCAGGAGGGATACCTAACTTTTTCCTGGAGGGATACCATATTTTTGGATTATTACCTTTTCCTGAAGGGATACCTTATTTTTATGGAATACTCAAGTTTTCCTGGAGGGATACCTTCTTTTCTCTAGGATACTTACCTTTTTCCGGAGGATTACTTTTCTGGGGTACTTTACCATTTGGTTCCGCCTGGACCGGGGTGAATAGGCGATCACTGTTCTTCCGGATGAGAAGATGATGAGGGGATAACATGGGATGGATTTAATTGTATATATATATTTTTTCATTTATGTAACATATATTTTCTAAAACTTATCGTGTTGAATCACATCCAACCTGAGTTGCAGTAGGTCGCCTTGGTACCAAAGCTATCCCCTGAATTAAGGTCTGTATTATTATTTTTTTTGCGTTGATGACGTATGTTATATCCTAGCTAAGTGTAAGTACATGTATAACTGATAACTGGTGTTTTGTATAGCCCAGTTATATTTCATTTTGCGTTTTTTTATTATTTCACTTGTATAACTGATAACTGATGCTTTGTATAGCCCAGTTATATTTCATTTTAGTTTTTTTTATTAGTTCACTTATTAGCTAATTCAACGACTTGACAGACGTTATAGTCCAGTCATTTTTCATCTTTTTTTTTATTATTTAAAAAATTGACAAGAAAATTTAAGTATCTGTCTTTTGAAAACTTTTTGTTAGTAAATTAACACGTTGGTAAGTTTAGATACCTGTTTTCTTACTCTTTCCTATTAATTCGCTAGGTTTAGGATAGGACGAACATTTTGGCCGAGCAGAAACCTAGCTGGCGCCCATTTTATTTTAAGAACATCCCGGATAACAGAAAAAACTCACTCCCACTCACCGACTAAGTGAGCTGAAGGCTCGAAAGGTTGTCACCGGGGACAGCTGGGCTTATCTGTCGCCGATAGGGTCCATACTAGCGAAGCTAGTGACCAATTTGGGTGGTTACAACCCTTCA
Organism: Galeruca laticollis; assembly: GCA_963921935.1. NCBI lineage: Eukaryota > Metazoa > Arthropoda > Insecta > Coleoptera > Chrysomelidae > Galeruca > Galeruca laticollis. The sequence continues at coordinate 149,788,776 of OY998177.1, forward strand.
TTGATAAAATTGCCGGAAAATTATGTAATAAAGTATTTTTAACAGTCCTTGATATGAAGGATGGGTATTGGCAGGTGGAACTCAATAGCGATAGTGCTGTTTGCAAATTTGGGACACCATTTGGTCGGTATCAGTTTAGTAGACTACCTTTTGGAATCTGTTCGGCTCCAGAAGTATTTAAAAAGAAGAATATTGAGTTATTTGGTGATCCTGAAGGAGTAGGAGTATATTTTGATGACCTGATTGTGACAGGCTCTTCAAAGGCTGAACACGATAAAAATTTAAAAATTGTGTTGGAGAGAACATCAAAATACAACATGAAATTAAATAAAAATAAAATACAGTTCAAAAATGATAATGTTAAATTTATGGGTCAGATATTTTCAAAAAGTGGTATAAAAACAAACAGAAATTATATTGATGCTATTATAGATATGCCACTTCCTCAATCAAAACCTGATGTGTTACGCTTCTTAGGCATGGTTAAATATGTAAGTAAATTTATACCAAACTTGTCAAAAATGTCAGCACCTCTGCGGCATCTAACTAGACTTAATGTTGAGTGGAACTCGACCCACGAACATCAAAATGCTGTAAGCCAACTCAAACATATACTAACCAATTCTCCTTTATTAGCATTTTTTGATCCGAATAAAAAAATTGAAATTGAAATAGATGCGTCCAAGGATGGGCTTGGTGCTTGCCGTATACAAGCCTATTGCTTTTGCATCCAGAAGCCTAACTGCAACAGAACAAAAATACGCCCAAATCGAGAAAGAAACTCTAGCAATTTTTTTCGCTTGTCAAAAATTCCATTATTTTATTTATGGATTTGATATTAACGTACACAGTGACCATAAGCCTCTAGAATCCATTTTCAGGAAAGATCTTCATTCAATTTCGTCAAGTTTCCAAAGAATGCGTCAAAAATTGTTAAATTATAACTTAATGGTTTGTTAAAAACCCGGTAAATACATGTATGTATCCGATGCTCTTTCAAGGGCATTTTTAAAACAGAATGGTTTAAAATCTGACTGCGAAATAGATTATTCTGTTCACTGTCTTACAAATGATAAACCTATTTCAAATGAAAGAAAAAATCAGTTTAAATTTGAAACTTTAAATGATCCACAGTTAAAAATAGTTACAAACCTTATTAATAATGGTTGGCCTACACAACATAATAAAGTGCCTGTTAGTGTTAAAACCCATTCAAAATTAAAAGACCAGCTTTATATAAATAATGAATTAATATTCTTTGCAAATAAAATTATTGTGCCAAAAGTAGTCTTAGGAGTGAAATGTTCAAGCTTTTACATGAGGGCCATTTGGGTATCGAAAAAACAAAAGCGCGTGCATGACAGATTTTCTACTGGCCGTGTATGACATCTGTAAAAAGTTGTAAAATCTGTGAAAAGTTTATGCGTAAAAATCCCAAAGAGAACTTGTTACCATATTCTTTACCTACAAGACCTTGGGAGAGAGTTGGGTCTGACATTTTTACCTATGCAAATAAGACTTATGTTGTACTGTTTGATGCTTATTCTAATTGGAATTGCTTCCAATCACAGATAAAAGTGCAAACTCAGTTATTAAGCAAATAAGGCCTGTTTTCGCACGGCTTGGTTCTCCAGATACACTTGTAGCCGATGATGTACCATATAACAGTGACTCAGTTAAAAAATTTGCTCGAGAGTGGAACTTTAATATTGTATTTAGAAGTCCTTATTTTGCGAGATCAAATAGATTAGCTGAAAAGGATGTCTCCATTTCAAAAAATTTACTCAAGAAATCAATAGAGGAAGGAAAGGACATAGAAAGTGCATTACTAAGTTATAGGAATACTCCTCTAAAATATATGGATTATTCACCTTCTCAATTAATCAATAGTCGAAGATGCAAAACTAAAGTACCCACTAATAATTATTTGTTGCAGCCTAGACTGTGTACAAATGTTAGTCAGAAATTAGAAGCTGAGAAATAGTAATGTTAAGTATTTTAATAAAACTGCTAAATATTTCAAACCGCTTGAAAAAAATAATGATATAACTATTTTCAATCATATAACAAACTCATGAGACTCGGGAAAAGTAGTAGATTTAAATAAATCAACACGCTCATATATTATCCAAGATTCGTATGGAAATACTATTAGAAGAAACAGACACGACATAAGATTATCTGAAAATCCTTACAGACAATTGTGTAACGACAATGATAACTTAGTTAATAATACAAATTCTGACAGTTTATTTGTTTCTTCCGATAATAGTGCCACTCAACCCACATTGCCAAATCAAGAACCTGAAGATTCCTCTGAGCAAAGTGACGGGACCCGAGCTAGAGAGAAAACCTCTAGATATGGACGTCTTATAAAAAGATCTTCACGCTTAAATTTATAAGGGGGGATGTATGATATAAATATGTATAGTAGCCCCTGGTCTATTGTTAGTGTAAGCATGGTTGCAAAGGGAACTAGCCTGCAAATGTATTATTCATAGTTACTAAAAATGTCCTAAAATTGACAGTTGTACAAAAAAAACGAGTGCAGAACTGAACTATATGGAAGCACATGTAAAATATAATAAGTTTTTAACAATATTAGTATTATTAAAGTTATATAAAACACAATTGGGATGCTTCAATTGTAAAACATATCAAACATAAGTACTTACAGTTTCTTGATGTTTAGAGTATTAAATTCTATGTTGTGTTGTGTTCAAGTTTCTGTAGTTTTTGTACTTGTTTCTTAAATTTCTTGTTTTTCATCGTACTGACACTCTCTCTGATTTTGTCATCTAAACAGTCAAATTCTACTGGATGTAGTTGGAACGTGAGATCAGAATGTACAACTTTTATGTAGTTGTCCTAAGGAGTCTCTTATTTTAAACCATTTTTTACATTCTTCTTTAAGCCAAACAAGTTGAGCACATTTTATAGCTTTTTGTGCTTGAGGTGTTTTAGTAAGGCATTTTATATTTATATAAGTTGGTATTACCTCTTTTTTAAGGCATTCTTGGTTAAACCAAATGTTTTGTGATGCTTTGTAACGTTTTTGTAGCAACTTCTGGTACAGTCGGGTCAAATCTTCTGTCAAAGATTTTTTAATGTAATTAACTGTCTCGACCCTTACTTCGTGGAATCTACTCATATTAGTGTTTTAAATGAAACTTACAGTTTCTATATAATTCCACAATATATTTAAGAAATGTTAAAAATTCTAAGAAATTGACAATCGTTTCGATATTAAATATCATCGTCAGAATGACAGAAGTTACATTTCATTTAATGCCTATCTGATGTTTAATAATTATTTTTGGCTACACCTTGTGATTGACATAATATATGTTAATAGAAAAAAGAAGAAGATATGATATTACAAATATTAAAGCTTACATATTATTAGCCCTATGAGAATATCCTGGATATCTTTTTTTCTCAATTGAGATCAGTATAACTGTGCAATGATATAAAAAACCAGGAAAACTATATCTGCTGATCTTTACATTTATCACTTAAGAAGACAGTTTAAAAGTGGACAACTCCCTAGATTTATCTGTTCATTGACGACTTCATATTGTGGGTTTCTTAAGTACCTTCTAATTTCCAATTCTTCAAGAAAATCCAGTTCTTGTTTCTTATCATTAATATGTAGTACTTCTAGTTCTATCTTAGGTGTCAATTAATGATTGGTGTCAAGTAGATGTCACGTAGTGTTCACTGTATCGGATTTCCAAATTTCTAAGGGTCTGACCCAGCTAGACAGCATTAAATTCTGGACATTTAAATTAATGGTGATATTTTTGTTTTTACATTTAACAATTTTGTACTTACGTTACTTTCTGTTTTAAAAGAAATTGTATCTTCTGTCATTCTGACGATGATATTTAATATCGAAACAATTGTCAATTTCCTAGAATTTTTAACGTTTTTTAAATATATTGTGTAATTATCTAGAAACAGTAAGTTTCTTTTAAAACACCAATATGAGTAGATTCCACGAAGTAAGTGTCGAGACAGTTAATTTCATTAAAATAATAATGTTGCATAACAATAACTTTGAATCCAATAAAATATAATATTAATTTAAAAATGTCATATTATTAATGAAATTTAGTGCACGCTTAATTTCCGTCAAGTATATAGTCCTATAAATTTTTATTTATGGGTTGCTCGAATTTTGAGCGAATTCCGTGTAAACAATACGTTTCTATAAAAGTATTAGGGGAAAACCGACCACTTAAGCAGAATAATATATATCAAACTAACTGAAATTTGAAACCTATTTTGTGTAAAGTTTAACAATGTACAGTTATAGAAGACTAAGAAAACGCGGAAATATGGATATTAAACAAAATAAAAAATTTATTTCAAAAACAATACAATATTAAAATGATCGGTATTACCCTACCTATTCGGGTAATATCGACCATACTTGGACCTCATAAAAACTTTAAAAAATATCTCTTATTGACAAAATATCAATGGAACAAAGATGTCAAACATGCATGGTTACTTTAAACATATAACATGAAAGCTGTGTAAGTGGTTTATGGCTGACAAAAGGGACAAATATACACTTGGGTGATCTCCACGCCTGCACATTCGGCATGTGATGATTTTCCACAAGGGAGGTCACCCACCACTCATTGTCCTTGCCGAATTCCTCGCATACGATGCAAGGGCCCATGACCTCTTCCATATGCCTCTGTTTTCTATTTGGCTTGTCCTTGTTTTTCTCTGGTTCGTCATCTCTCACTAATTTCCGTTTTGTTCCTTTTGATTTCGCCACGTCTTCTTTTTTCTCTAATTCTTCTTTATTTGGTGTCTTGGTTAATAATTGTGTTTTCTTGAACTTTTCATTAAAAACCCGGATGTAGGCCGAAAGTCTTCAAATGACACATTCACTCTCACTATCCTGATCTATATAGTAAACTACACTAGCGTCTGATTCGCTATAGGTATCAAAATCGTTAGACATTTTATTGATAGTTTTTTGTCCTGAAATTCGCGATGGACCAGCTTCTGCCAAGTCTTTGCTCGATATGTTTTCCTTGACGGTATCTATTATCATTTTTGTCATTTTTTTTGTTATATCCTTAGTTCCTACGTCTTTTTTACACTATCCCCTTTGTGTTTGTTGTCATCTTGTCTTTGCGGTTCCTCTCCCTCTATCATGGTTTCTTCAATAATGATATCAAGGCTTCCTAATTTATTACATCTCTGTTAATTGGAAAAATCCCTGTTGCCTCAAACACTTTTACACCTTTTTGAATTGTCGCTGTCTTGTTGTAGGTTTTTTTAAACATCTTGACAATATCCGATTGGTCAATTTTTTGATTTAAGGAAGGAATCACACTCGCGATTCTATCCGGTTTTCAATGGTCCAAAAAAGCAAATATCGAGGGGTTGTAGTCGATGGGATGTGTGAGGTGGCAGGTCACTATGGTTATAACATTCTCCTTGCAGAAATTGTACACTTTTAGTGTACAGTGACTGCTATGTTAATCTATTATTAATAACACTTTGTCCGTGATTGAACATTTAGTATGCCTGGCAAAATACTGAATCTATTCAAGAAAGAGGTCTTCGTTGATCCAGCTATTTTTTAAAACTCTATAGAGAGCATTTGTTGGGCCATTTTTGTGAGCTCATATTTCATTCTAGCCCTTCTGAAAATGAACATGGGGAGCACATATTCTCCCGCAGCACTCACTGAACAGCCGCACTTGTCGTTATCATTTAAACGCCAAAATTTTTCCAGGAATGTGCACAGGAGTTATACCGGTTTCGTGGGCATTATAAATACGATTAGCAGGATAATTATAGTCTTCGAAGACTCTAGACAAGTTGGAGAAAAATATGTCTACTTCTTTCTTGTTGAACCCTTTTACCCTGTTCAATGACGTGCTCTCTGGCTTTCTCAGAGATATGTTAGGGTGCATTTTAAAAAACCATAGTAACAGTCATTACCACATATTTTTTATCCTTGTTAAATTTATTCGGGATATTGTTGGCTTCTACATATTGAAAAGCGATCTTTTTAACTTGAAGTCTCGACATTCCATAAAACAACTTCGACCTTTTAATTATATGATTGCACAGCTCGTCCTCCTGGGCAGGGTTAAGAACTGCATGTCTTCTCAATTTCTTATTATTTTGATCGACTTTACCTGTAATACGGTCCTGAAGAGTACCATAAGGTACGTGATACGTTCTAGATGCTTTTCTTATTGCCATATAGATTTAGTTTGGACGGCGTTTATTGCCCGAGTCATATTTTCTAGAGACCATGAACCCCGGTCTGTTTTTCTGTTGTACTTGAAAGGCATGCATTTTTACAGTATCTGAAAGAAAGAAGAATACTTATTATGAAGTTCGGGTAATACCAACCGGGCTCGAGTAAGACCGACCAGCTGTGGTCGGTTTTACCCGAAAATACATGCGTTTAAAAATAAATCACCACGGCATTATCAGAAAAATGAGGTTATGTCTCCAAGCGGTTTCTGCATAACAAATGCTCAAGCTAATAAATTTCATACAGATATAGGGGGAAAACAACTTCTCTTTGGAGTACTTACCTATTTTAGAAAAAACAGAAATAACGATTCACGTGGAAATATGTTTTAACGGACAAAATTTCACAAAGCTCAATCACGTTGTCACCAGCACTTGTGCTCGACAGTCTGACCGTATATCGATCTGCGGCGTTGCATTACACTGAAGTTGGCGCGAAATTTGAAATTAAATCGCCTGGTCGGTCTTACACAGCTGGTTGTTCTTCCCCATATTACCCCTACTCAATAACTTTGAGGGAATATCGTAACCTTACCTTGCTGTTGTTACTACAAGAAGTGAGGTTACATTGCCAAAGGTTCGCTTTTCGCCGGAGAGCATAAGGCCTTGAGTTAGTGAGGAATATTTGAAAGCTGGTCCCGTATTATTTTTTAAAGGCGCCACTTGATTAGTAGGACATCCAAGAAACTCTTACTGATTAATCAGAATACCAATAGTGAATAAATTAGCTATTATAGCTTTTCAAATCTGTTATTCATATTATTTTGCTTTTACATTTGTGAATCAAATAAAACACATTTTATTGCCAGTGAAACAGTTTAATTAAATGTAATGGTACCTTGAACAGATGGTGTAATAACCTGTCTCAATAAATATGAGGTAACCGACTCTAATTATGCACCGATAATCAGTTATCCATGGTTGGTTAACTTAAAATGTTTAACAATTTCTAATGTTATCAACTAACTGAGATCATTATGTACAATACACTAAATCTTTAGTAACATGTAAATGGTATACTAGTTACAGCTTTACAAACTGTAATAATTAACAAGATATAACCAAATAGATCAAAAGTGTCTCTTATATAGTAAGATTAAGCTGAAATATAATTTCAGGGAGGTATGCAATAACAAAGTTAATATTTCAACTCTACAAAGTTGAAAGAATGTAATAATACAATTGTGAATTGATAGACGTCTTTATAAAAATGTGAAGTTACTAAATATTGGAATATAAAAGTTAATGTATCATTAAACGTTAAAACATGAAGTTATAAAATGAATAAGTTGCTTAATGTTCGGATAAAAACAAATAAAACTTTAAATGTTACTTGCGGTTAGTGTCCAAACTATTAAACGTGAATTGGCTTAATAGACAAGCAACATCTGACTTGTGGAACAAGATTCAGCCATCTGGTTAAGAATCGTTGTCCATAATGGAATCATTCCGCAGTTATCACCAACAAACTAGAGTCCAGTTTCGTTTTTTTTTAAGTGGAAACTTCGTTACCAGTTCTTGTCGCTCTGTAGCGTTAACGCAAACCGAGATACGATACGTCTCTACTACTATAAACGGAGAACTATAGTCTGTCAGCTATCTCCACGAAAATATTGAAAATATATCTCATACAGGAAACATCCGAAAATTGAGGCTTCTTAAAACCTTGGCATGATCATCATATCATCGATTACCATCACCCATAAAAACTGTTGAACCATATCCATTTGGCAAAAAGTATTGTAAAAAATTGTATGTAAAAACTATGCTGTACAGAAAATACCCTTGTTACCAAGGGCTTTTCACCACGATACTCCCGAAAATAGATGAATAAACCGGCCATTTTTTATACTCACGACTTGTCATACTGGACACTCAACTTAACAACTCGAAAAGTATCAGACAAGTGATTTCAATAATTTTAACTTCCCTTTACCATTGACATCTGCAATCAGTGTTACCAATGGCAGTCAAATAAAATCCCCACATAAAATGATAAAATCTCGTGGATTGTTAAATCGCATGAAAAATATTAATTAAAATATTACTCTAGACACCCATTTAATTATTTAAATTCCATTATTCCAGGATATGCTTAAATAATTTTTAAACCCATAGTTAATTCCCTTATGCAACCAACTATACAGAAGTGTGTATAAAGTTGCATACTAAGTGGGTGGTGGCTTTACCGAATTATTGCACATCCGTGAGTTATAATACAAAACAAAAGCATTGTATTTTTATCATGCTACAATATGTTGATATTAACATTTATAGATTGAATGTAACTGACTAGAAACTACGCGTGATGTTTCGATTAAATACGATATGGAAATATTCACAAATCAAGTGCAACATTTAATCCAATTTCAACCATTTTTATATTAGTAGGAAACTCACGGCCTCTAGTTAATTCCGTGAGTTTCATTTAAAAACACTAATATGAGCATATTCCACGAAGTAAGGGTCGAGACAGTCAATTTCATATTAGTAGGAGGTTAACAACGCCCTCTGTGAACTCTACAAATTACTAAGAAAGCGAAACATGTCAGAACAGACAATGTATAGTTCTTTCCAAGATAATTTCATCTTGACTTACTACCTGCAAACCGACAATAATCTCTGAAAGCTGTACATTCTACAACTATAGTCTATTTTTATGTTCGAGAGAGTAATAAAATAATAAACATTTGGTAATCCATAGGAATATCACTTCTTTTAGTAGACAGTTAAAATGTTTTTTGAAGTTATACCTCGAGTATTTTCCTATGAAATAACATTTGTATAAATATAATAAATATATCGGGTGTACACTTATATTTTCACCTACGATTACGGTTAAAAATATCTTTATTAACAATTGTTTGTCATTATATATTTACAAAAGTAGTGAGAAAAAATAATCTGTAAGGCCGATGTTATGGCATTTTCCACTACAGCTGCAAATAACTTCATCAGAAATTTATGAGTCTCCGTGTGTTTGTTTTCATATAAATTTCAATTGATTATTTAGTCAATATTATTCTCATATCAATATCAATTAAATTACTGACCATCAAGAATGCTTTAATTAAGCAAATGGATTCCATTATCGAAATTCTCAAATTTGACTAATTTGGATCAGCGTCTCTACGATCTCCAGGGGTGAATTTTCAATACTATCCCCCAGAAGATTTTAACATTAATTAGTAACTCATGTTGGATATCTATTACAGGGTATAAAGTTTGGAAATTTTGAATATTTCAAGGTAATGTGTAAATATGTTTTCCATTTATCCAATCTATAATTATAGTGAATTCTAGAAAAGATGTCAATAAATAATTTAAATTTTCATACTTCCATGGGCGTACCCAGCTTTTAATCTAGGGGGGGGGGGGCAAGTAGGGAACTTATGGCAATGGTAAATGAAATGAAAATAAGAAATGTAAATCTTTTATTATACACCTTATAGGTGTTTAAGGAATACTTTAAATATTTATTTGAAAAGCAATCTTCTTGGATATTCTGCAAAGCGACTTAAAACATCTTCTGTGAAAGAATTACCCAAGCGAGTTATTACCTTTTTATGCACACTGAGCATGCAAAGACCTCAGCCACGTTTTCACGCGCCTGCGGGTACTTAACGACCTTTCAATGGTAGCTATAGAATATGGCATTGCTAGTAAAATATTTTTACGAAATCGCACACTGGTGTAGTGCCTGACTCCGACTATGCCTACGCTATGATGAGAGTAACTTTTTTGGCGAATGCGCCGGGATTTTTGCGACCATTCTTATCTAGAAATTTCAAGTGAGGTACATTGGTTTTGTAACTAGTCTTATCTAGAGACTTCCAGGTAGGCCGTTTGTGTGTGTGCCGCATTCTAGAATGATCTTGAATAAAAAGACACTAATATAAAAAGAACCGACCAGCGGGAGAAGTTTAGTTTATAAAGTGATCTCGTGAGACAAGTAAATAGTCTAAGAAAATAAACAGTAGTGACCTGTTTATATAAATTAGTTTAAGTGCATATACAAATTAGTGAATAGTTTAGTAAATAAATAAATTAAGTGAGGAGACATACCGTGTGTATGAATGCATCCCACCCGTCAGGGTAAACTACTATGAATAAAGAAGAAGAAACATTACATTTATGTCAGAAGTGGGATAATATAAATAAATTGCTACGTAAAAATGGCCAAGAGACTATGTGACCTGAAAGAGACGGAACTAAGAGCAGAATTGGGAAATCGTGAGTTGGAAACGTCCGGTAAAAAAAGTGAATTAGTAGAAAGACTTAAAGTGGCACTGGAAAATTAGGGCTTTGATCCAGAAACAGTTTTATTTAATGACGAGGCTTCCACCTTAATCTCGTCAATTTCTGCTAATATTTATGCTAACATGAACGAGAAGATTTCTGCCATGGAAGAGAAGATTTCAACTAATGTGAAAAGCGTTATTTCTGCTATGAAGAACGACATTTCTGCTAATATGGACGAGAGGATTTCTGCCATGAAGAACGATATATCTGCCTATATCTTATTAATGAAAAACGACATTGTAGCTGACGTTGAAAATGAAATTTCGTCTCTGAAATCTAAAATCGAGAATAAAATGTCTACGATGGACGAGAAAATCGAAAATAAGATTACAACGATGGACGAGAAGATTGAGAATAAGATGACAACGATGGACGAGAAAATCAAGGAGTTAAAAAGAAATATGATAGATATAAGAACTCAAGACACGCCAGCGGAAAAAAGAAGACTGAGCAAACGCAAACTTGCAAGACAGAAACACACCCTAAGTTAGAAGACATTGGCAGTTTTACCCGAGTCAAGGCCCCAATGTTCGATGGAAACATGTCGTGGCCAATTATGTAAAACAGTTTGAAGCATCCGCTAGAGTGAATAATTGGTCCGATAAGGAAAAGGCAGTGAACTTAACTATCGCGCTTCGGGGAGATGCCTAAGATGTGCTTCAGACGATATTTCTTGAAGAAGCGGATGATTTCGAGCAGTTGAAAAAAAGGTTGGACATGCGACATGGCAACGAACATCTACAACATTTGTACCAATCCCAGCTGAAGAACCGAAGGCAGAAACGTGATTAATCTGTTCAAGAGTATGAAGTCGATATTGTCCGACTAGTTCGATTTGTTTATCCATCAGCACCAGAGAACATGATAGAATGTCTGGGCATCTACGCCTTTATTGATGGCTTCCGTGATCTCGATATGCAGAGGACGCTTCGTTTAGCCCATACCAAAACATTAGTTGACGCATTGACGGCTGCTCTGGAATATGAAGCAGCAACGAAAGCTTCGGGTTATAACAAAGTCAGGACCATCCGAGAAGAAGATGACGAGGACAGATTTGACCAGATCGTCCGTTTGATAAAAAATATGATGGATAAGAAGCCGAGAAACATCAGATGCTGGAATTGTAGCGAGCTAGGGCATGTACGCAGTTTGTGTAAGCGCCTCAAGACTCCTGCAAACGAAGAACCCCAGTCACAGGAAAACTAGAACGGGTCGGCTATGAGGGGGCAGCACCGACCCATGATCGATCCAAAAACCCTCTCATACTAATAGCTTCTCTCAGCTTTCGCAACGACAATGTATATGTAGATGGCAAAGTGAATGGCAAAAGATATACTCTGTTGGTAGACACTGGAGCAACTAGAACCATTATACGACCAAAGATAATAAACTCCAAGAAGAAGTTTTTATCAACGAGACTGCGGACCGCCACAGGTGAGAGTGCCAACGTTCACGGGGAGACACAAATCCAATTGGGGAATGGTGCAGAAAACTTGACGCATACGGTAATCGTAGCTGACATTGAAGAAGACATGATTCTGGGAATGGACGTAATGAATCTACGAGTACATGGTTTCTAGTTGGACTTTAGAAACAGCACCATCAAAGTGGGTTCCGAGGAGGTATTCCTTCATCCATATGAAGGCAGCACGGTGTTGGCAGCTGTACAGGAAGAGATACCGTCGTACCTGCACGAAGCGAAACCATGATAGTAGCGCGGCTACAGGGAATCGTGGAAGAAGGTACACCGGTTATGATGGAGCCAAGGAACCACGACGAAGAGGTTGGCATTGGAGAAGGATTGGTTACATCGGCGAAGGAGATCCCAGTACTTGTGATAAACGTGAACGATTACCCAATTACCATCAAAAAGGAAACCGGCATTGGATCCTGCGTACCAATCTTTGGTAATTGATTCAGCGTCTCCAGAGCGATTTTAGGAAAAGGTAGTGGCTGGAATATATTCACTCGCTACAAGAGCGACATAAGTGAACAGAACCGTCTCCGACCATTAAATTGGGAGCTTTAGTTTTAATTAAGCGCAATTCAAAACCTCCTTTACAATGGGAACTAGGTAGAGTTGTTCAGATACACACAGGACAAGACAAAGTGGTCCGTGCAGTGACACTAAAAACTTCCCACGGGCTCATGCAGGCACCCGTCGTAAACAAATATGCCCTTTGCCGGGAACACCTGTTATTTATAAATCTTGAATATTTGTTTTTTTTGGTATTTGGAATATGGGGAGTTTATTTTTGATTTTTTTTGTGAATTGATTTGAAAACATTCGTTTTAGTGGGGTGAATATTAAGAATTCAATGCTATGTTTTTGTTAATATTTTTACACGCAGGAATGGAATTTTTTATTTTAATAATCAAGGGGAATTTTAAGAAATAAACATATAGTAGCGCGCTTAAAGACATTTAAATGGCGAATTGGTCCTTTTAATGCATTTAAAATACCCTACGCGTAAAACGCACTGGTGGGAAAAGGATGGAGCTAAACAAGTACAGAGCAGGAAAAAAGAAACAATCGGTTCGAGGACTAGACTTGCCGGTAAACAATCGCCGTGTACACACTGTTTTTAAATAGTAGTACGAATTTATTAATTTGCGTTTTTTAAAAATCAAGTCACCTTTTTCGAGAGAAGCAACTTTTATTGTTGCGAACACTGTACATCAGAGCATCTGTGGCCCCAAGAAAGTAATTGAGGATCAGCAGGTGAGCTCCTTTAATTATTTTTCCTTTCTGTGCATTTCTAAGAAAATCAATTCAGTTAATTACGTTTTCATATTTTCCGCGTTCATAGAAATTGTTTTCTTCATATTGGTCGTGTTTCGTAATTATTGGGCCCACTTTATTTAAAATAATTCCAAAATCACTTCAGGACATTCGAATAATGTTTTTGAATAAAATATCATCTAATTCACAAGGAAGTTTTGCTGTCTTGTTAATAAAGATCGCACCATCCTTTTCTTTTTTCTGCTTTTAACTCATGATAATGAAAGAGCTCCGATCCGCCGCGCAATATAATAAAACGTCGTCCATAGCGAGCGATAATTTTTCAACTACTTGCTCGAGTCAAAAAGCATTGCCTATTTTCTTGAAATTTCTTCAAATCGCTCAATATTGCGGTTGAAAATTTCGTTACCTCATAATTGGCTAGTATTGATCGGCAATACTGAGACATAAGTCGATGATCAGGCTTCACAATCGGTAAATTTTTGATATTATGTTTTCCTGTTTGGAACTCAATTCGTTTAGGCCATGAATGTTGCTGGTAGTAAAGTGCTCCATTATCCCAGAAGCAAAGATAGTATGGATATTTAATGTATTATATAATATAGGAAGATGCTAATTAGTTCAATAAACGTTGAATTTTCCGTTTCTTTTCCTCCACCACTAATAAATCGGATCAGATGGATCGACGATTAATTTTATTTGTAATTACACTGCATACAAATTATTAGTTATTGTTATTGATGCTTCATTATTTATTATGTTATAAATAAAGAAACAAAAATGCGGTTTTTTGGTTTAAATTTTTAAAAACTGCATTTTTTATTTCTTTATTTTTCTTAAAACAGGCGAATTAAAACAACTCAGAAGAAAAGAACTAAGAGAAAGTAATAAGACAAGTAAAACAAGCGAATGAAAGATGAAGCAAGAAATCAGAAGCCTAAAAGATAAAATGGAATATATAGAAAAAGAAAACAAACTTTTTATAATACCTGAAATTAAGTCCGAGACAAACGATCACAAACAACTTTTGGAGCTTTTGAAGAAGAATTCCAAGAAAAAAATCTCAAAAGATAAGTAAAACTTAGAAGCGCTAGGAAAGTCAAGGAAACTCGTTGCGTAATTGAAACTAATAGTATCACAGATAGGATTGACATATTAAAAAACAAAAGCAATCTGAGAAGCCCAAGGGAAAAAAATTATATTAATTCTGATTTGACATAAAACAAACAAGAAGTGCAAAAAACTATAAAGATAGTGGCGAGGAATGAAAGAGACAAAAAGAGGCAAGCAAAAATTGGGTATAAGAAGCTGACGATAAACGGCAAGATATGAAATTGGGATAAGCACGAGGAAAAATTAATGCAACAACAAAAAACTAGCAAGGGAATAGGATGGAATAAAAAAGATGGTCATGGTTATGGAAAAGGTACACGAACAACGGGAGAATAAGAACCAAGAAAAAATAAATGAAAACCAGTAAAGAGTAACACAACATAAATAGACAAAGGTTAATTATATTAAGTATGGAATGTTAGAAGTACATACGAAGAATGAGCTATATTATATCTAACTGACACAGTGGGAGAATATAAGATCGATATACTAGCCCTACTAAAGAGAAAACAAATAGGAAACGAAGAGAAGAGAAATATCAATCAAACGATAGATGAAGAAAAAGGAAAACTCGAAAAGGCAATTACAGAAGCTACAGATACCTGTCTAGAGAATGCATTAAAGAAAAGAAGAGTGGTTTAATCAAGAGCTGTAAGCTTAAAAAATAAAGCAAAAACAGAAAGGGACAAAAATAGAACAGAAGTAACTACAAAAAATTATGAAGAGAAAAGAAAAGTTGTAAAAAGAATATGTAGGCAAAATAAAAGAGAGCATCAAAAGGAACAACATAACGCGATAAGAGATCCCTACACCAATAAAGAAATAAAAACTTTTTATCTAGAAATAAAAAATAACCGACCAAAACCAAACAACTTTTTGTAGACATAAAGAGAGACATATTTTAAGAGAAACAAATGAAAAATTAAGCAGAAGGGCAGAGCATATTGAGCAGCTCCTAAATCATGTACACAGGAGAACATAAACAGGAGCCCCGCACAAATAGAAGTAGGTTGGATAGAAAACAATGAACACGAAATTGGGCAAGAAATAGAAGAACCAACGGAACTAGCAATAAAAGAAAGTCTCTACAAAATAATAAAGCGCGGGGGGAAAACCGAATTCTAGCAGGTGGCGAAGAACTACATAGAAGTTTATACAAATTAATGCTTAATATATGGAGAGAGTAGTGAATACCAAAGCAATGGAATGCAGCTATTATTTGCCCGACATTAAAAAAAATATATAAAACCCGATGTGAAAACTACATAGGAATAGCCTTACTCGATGTGACATATAAAACACTGGCAACGATAATACGTTTAAGACTCAAGAGTTTGATAGAGTTAGTAGTTGGACAATATCAGGAAGGCTTCCGAACATGAAGGTCGATAATCGATCATGTATTTACGCCGAAGATGATGCATAATAACAGTTACGAACAGAACCTACGCATTCGTCTGCTTTTTATAGATTTCAAACAGGCATATGACTCCATCTGCCGACAAATCGTAACATACTCATAAAGGTGAAAGCGTTGTTGTGATATTCAATTCTAAAATGTCTATATTTGTAAATAATTCGGATATACTTTTAATAAACTCTAGAACTAATAATTTTAACATGTATTCTTGAATTTTTTTAAGTTCAGTTATGAATACTACGATTTATGAGTCACATAGAAAAAGGTTATTTTTATGAAATAATCTTTATACTTCTAATTCTTATAATAACTTTTTCAAATAGTAGCAACTCGAAAGATGATTGTCTCTCTTCGACTCATTCACATTATTAATTTAATTAATTAAACACATAATTATTCATTTAATTTTGTTTTATTTATTTATATTTTTGTTTTGGCTAGCTCAATTATAAACGGGGCATGACATACTCCTTATTCCCTCTGGGTTTTGGCGCCTATTTGTTATTAAAACCAAAAAATTATCTGTTTTTTTATTTAGCTTTTTAGTTTTTGAAAATGAAACTGATAAGACAATTTTAATATATAATGAATATGAATTTTACTATTTAACAAGCGTATGATACGCCCATGGTACGGATCATATTCCAATTTTGATGTTAGCTGTCGGAATGCTGTCACATGTTTCCACAAAATATTTATATTTCGATGATTCTAATTGAAATAAACAAGAAAGAAACATTTATAAACAGTTTAATATTATAAATAAGTTTTCGTTAGTGAAAAGAATTATGTATCTTTTAGTACAAAATTGAATTTACTTGTGATAGTATGTTAATAAATGAAAATATCGAACTTAACTAAATATAAATACTATTACTATGGCTACTCAACGTTTGTTCTTTTTATTCTCAGACGTACATCTTATTATACATCTAATTATGATTGTTATTATCGGTACCAAAATATTAATTCACTGACCTTATTCACAACGCAACGAAGATGTTCAGACTTCTTGTAGATACCATATTCTCCAAAACCAATACCAATAAGTGTGAATATGTCCCAATTACAGCAAACAACTGGACTTCAGCTCCAAATTTCACTTTCAGGAGTTGAATATATTATCTGTGGCATGAGCATTGGCTACGGTACTGCCAGAGCTGGGTAAAATGCTTTTCCAAACCTAAATAAAATAGGAGATAGCTTGATGAGATGTATTTAAAATACACAATGTAATATACTTATTTGAAATACAATTTAAAATGAAAATGCTTTTCTCGTTTGAACCTACTAATAGGAAAATAGGATAATATATAAATAATGATAAAAATAATACAAACTATAAATTTATCAATTAATAATTAACCTCAGAATTAGTTTTGAGATTGTTTATTTTTCAAAAATTTCATCACCCATGTTCCTTTTTGGACTTAAGATCATTCCAGCTTTTGAAAATAATCGTCCCACAGGTGCCGAAGGTGGAAGCGAAGTATTGTATTTAATAAATAATTTCTTTACTTCCGGATACATTTTAAACATAGACAAATTACTATTATTGTTCTGAAGACCTGACCATAATGACCATCGAAATTGTAAGAATTTTATTTTATTTTAGTATGTGTATCATACTTGATAGTTTTAAAGCGTGAACAAAATACTCACATAGCCTATGGTTACAGTAACATCCTTGAAATAATCATAAAATATAAATTTCTGAGAAGGGAGAACCCTTAGGTAAGCTATGGGTCATATTTAAACATACTGTTACGAAACAGCACCCTGGTATAGTCCCTAAAACCGACTCTGTCTAAGCCAGGTATAAAAGTTAAAATTATGGCGGATACGCAGTTATAAAAAACTGTTTACGAGTTACGACTATCTTATGTAAACATTGTTTTTGTGACCAGAGTTATCTAGAAAAGGCCAGAAAAATTATTCGTGACTGTGTAAGCCGCAGCCCAGAATTTACTAGTAAAAACGGCTTTAATATATAAGGGACTGATCAGGAAGAGTGAGTTTAGTTTGTAATTTAACATCGTGAGTTGAACAGTAAATAAGTGCATATAAATTAAGTGATTATATAAATTAGTTTAAGTGAATGTACTGAGTATATATAAATTAAGTGTTAGTGAGTTAGTAAGTAGCCATACCGAATGTTTAAAATTTATCCCACCCGTTTATTGTATAAATAAATAACAAAAACATTACATTGGTGTCAGAAGTGGGATAATATAAATAAATTGCTACGTAAAAATGGCCAAGAGATTAAGGGATCTGAAAGTGGCGGAATTGAGAGCAGAATTGGAAGATCGTGAGTTGGAAACGTCCGGTAAGAAAAGCGAATTAGTAGAAAGACTTAAAGTGGCACTGGAAAATGACGGCTTTGATCCAGAATCATTTTTATTCAATGACTAGGCTTCCACCTTAAACTCGTCAATTTCTGCTAATATGAAGAATGATATTTCTGCCATGGAAGAAAAGATTTCCACTAATGTGAGAAACGATATTTCTGCTATAAAGAACGATTTTTCTGCCATGGACGAAGGAGATTTCTGCTATGAAGAATGATATTTCTGCAGATATCTTATCATTGAAAAATGACATTGCTGCTGAAGTCGAGAATAAAATTTCGTCTCTAAAATCAGACATGGCGAATAAGATGACAACGATGGAAAATCAGATGGACGAGAAAATTAAGGAGTTAGAGATAAAGATTGCCGATTTAAGAACACAAGACACTTCAGCAGAAGAAAAACAGATAGGGATCTGCAAGCCAGAAACACAACCCAAGACAGATGATATTTGCAGTTTTACCCGAGTCAAGGCTCCAACGTTCGATGGAAAGATGTCGTGGCCCAATTATGTAAAACAGTTTGAAGCAGCCGCTAGAATGAATAATTGGTCCAATAAGGAGAAAGCAGTGAACCTAACCATCGCGCTTCGGGGAGATGCCTTAGATGTACTTCAGACGATACCGCTTGAAGAAACGGATGACTTCGAGCTGCTGAAGAAGAGGTTGGACATGCGATATGGTCACGAACATTTGGAATAGTTGTACAGATTCCAGCTGAAGAACCGAAGGCGGAAACGTGACGAAACCCTTCAAGAGTATGAAATGGATATTGCCCGACTAGTTCGATTTGCTTATCCATCAGCACCAGAGAACATGATGGAATGTTTAGGCATCCAGGCCTTCATTGACGGCTTGTGTGACCACGATATGGAGAAGACGCTTCGATTAGCCCATCCTAAAACATTAGTCGATGCATTGACTGCTGCTCTTGAATATGAGGCAGCCACGATGGCTTCGGGATACAACAAAGATAGGATCATACAGGAATAATGTGACGATGACAGACTTGACCAGATCGTCAACTCGTTGAAAGGTATGGTAGACAAGAAGCCGAAGAACATCAGGTCCTGTAATTGTGGCGGGCTAGAGCATGCACGCAGTTCGTGTAAGCGTCTTACGACTCCTGTAAACCAAGAACCTCTTAAATGCAAAGCAGTCAAGAAAAGCTCGCGGTACAACAAAGGTAGGACCATGCAGGAAGAAGATGACGATGACAAACTTGATCAGATCGTCAACTTGTTGAAAGGTATGGCAGACAAGAGGCCGAAGAAGATCAAATGCCGGAAGTGTGGCGAGCTAGAGCACGTACGCACTCCGTCTAAGCGCCCCAAAACTCCTATAACCCAAGAACTCCAGACACAGGGGAAATCAGACAGGGGTGAACATCCAGCTAATGTGAATCACCAAAAAGCCAACTCCTTGCCTAGACGGCCATGTCCTGTAGACTATTCACAATGCGACAAGTCGAAATCTAAGGAAGTTGCAGTGTCGAGAATTACAGTAGTCAATGAAGAATGGTCACCCACCAGGATCAGAGAAGATCAGGAGAATGATCCCCACCTGAAGATGATCCGGCAATGGAAAGAAGAAAATCGGCGACCTACCTGGCAAGAAGTGTCAAAATTTTCACCGAAACTCAAGGCGTATTGGGCTCAGTGGGACTCCCTTGTCCTGGAAGAAGGGCTGCTGAAAAGAGTCCTTGAAAACGATGATGGTTCTGAGATGAAGAGACAGCTAGTTATCCCGAGAACAAGAGTAGCTGAGGTACTGAAGAAGTTACACGACAGTCCATCGGGAGGTCATCTGGGAGTGAAGAAAACCCTTCAGCGAGTCCGTGAAAGTTTTTTTTGGATGAACAGCTCCGACGATGTGAAGGACTGGTGTAAGAAATGTACGACTTGTGCTACGACTAATAGACCACATCGCAAGAGAAAGGCACCCATGAAACAGTACAATGATGGAAGCCCTTTCGAAAGGATTGCTTTAGATATCGCTGGGCCATTTCCAACGACAGAAAATGGTGGCAAATACATACTGGTTGTAATGGACTATTTCACAAAGTGGGTGGAAATTTACGCTATCCCGAACCAAGAGGCCACAACTGTTGCGGATGTATTGGTGAAAGAATTTATCAGCCGATATGGAGTGCCCTTGGAAGTCCACAGCGACCAGGGAAGTAATTTCGAAAGTCTTCTTTTCCAGGAAATTTGCGAGAAGCTGGGAATTAAGAAGACCAGGACAACAGCATTACATCCACAGTCAGATGGAATGGTCGAGAGAATGAACAGGACTATTGGAAAATACCTGTCCAAAGTAGTATCCAGCCATCAGAAAGATTGGGACCAGTATATTTCCCTATTCGCATTGGCTTATCGATCTGCCGTCAATGAGTCCACGGGTGAAACACCGGCGAAAATCCTGTTTGGACGTGAAATGAGGCTTCCTTGTGACCTGGAATTTGGCTGTCGGCCTGGAGAAGATCTAGCAGGCGAGGACTACGTGATCCAATTGAGAAGAAGGCTGGACGATATTCATGAATTAGTTCGAAACAATCTTCAAGTTGCCAGCGACAGAATGAAAAGTCGGTACGACACGCAGGCCACAGAAGGCGACACAATCAGTATCTCATCTATTTGTGGGTTATCTGTGGTTTGGATTACTGTGGTCAGTTTTCCAGGGGTCGTACTGTGGTTTGTACGTACGGGCTAGTGACATTGAGGTCAGTGTGCTAGTTTTCACACTGCTGTGGCACGAGAATGACTATTTATTATTCTTGTTGCTATAGTTAGTGTTGTTGCCCTCTTTTGTTTCATCGATCGATAGTTGGACACTGCGGTCAGTGTCGACGAAATGGAGAATTAATATTTGGTCAGTTCTATCAAATCGAAATTAAACCAATAAGATCTTGATATGAATCAACTTTATTATTGTTGTTTTCTAGCTAAATATGACTGAGAAAGATAATCATTTCAATTATTTACCAATGTCACTAATTATTTTCGTTAATTTAAAAATACTTTTAGTAGACTCAATTGCTCATCAGTTTCTTTTCAATTTCAGGTACGACATCTCATATCTTCCTCTACAGTAGCACTTAAGTATTTATTTTCATTTTACATTATTAATATTTTATTTACGTTTAGTGGCCATTAAATATTTTCTCTCTATTATATATATATATATATATATATATATATATATATATATATATATATATATATATATATATATATATATATATATATATATATATATATATATATACTAATATTGATTGATTTATTTTTTTATCTCGTACAATATTATTCATGTTTTATTTAAATCAGCATTTAAGTTTTTGTTACAATAATATAATATTACTACAATCTATATTCAATATAATATCTTCAACATATGAAATAGATTTGTCTATTTAACAAAATTCATAATTAGATTAATCGAATTAACTAACAGCTTACTGCATAAAATTTATCTGTAAAAATTTGTAATTTTCTTGTTTATACTTGAGAAGTGCCGATACCATGAAATATTTGTTTAAATATTATGATTAATTTTAATTGCATATTCAGTGAAAAGTTAGTTCATTTTATGTGCTCTAAAATAAAGATAATTACATTCGACGGTGCTTTCAAACGATACATTATATTTTTTTACTTTCGACCGATAATGATAAAATTGATAAGGTATCTACTTATAAAACGTAAGGCTTTTTTTGTTTCCTTGACTATGTTAATAATTACTACATGTAGCCTAATCTATCCAGAGTGACGTGATAAGATAGTACAACGGCACGCTCTGATGTATACGAGGTATAATTATAAAATAACGATACTTCTGTCGTGGAGATTCTTTCTTTTGGCGTCAGTCCTCTGTTTGCAGCCCGTTTAACCTTCTTGGGACGGACATCAAAATTTTACGAAAAGGACTAACTGGAGTCCGAGAAGACCCCATGCGTAAAATTGCAGAAATGCTGTATTTTTCTTTAAATTAAATATATAGAAAAGAAGTTTTATTAAAGTTTTACTATTAACCATTCATTAGTCAAAAATCATCACGAAAAAATACAAAATACCCTAATCACTAATACTACTAGCTACATATCATTTTAACATTTTTTACAAACTATCTCCGATTTTGAATGTTCTAGGCACAGAAAGTTATTACACCTAATACATATTTTTCTGGATTTTCTGTCTTTTCCTCTTTGACACATATGACAGCGCCCCCTGGTAATGTTTTGTTGTTCAACTCTATGTTCTGTTGCATCCAGTAGTTCGGGAAAAACGTCTGTCATATGCCGTTTTCTATTCGTCTGAATGTATTTATTATTATATCGCCGGAAAACGTTTTTCTTTATGAGTTCTTTTCCTAGTCCCAAAATATACATTTTACGTTTATCCAAACTGTTTTTTCGCCAATCCGGGTTTTGCAGTAACCACAATTTATAAGCATTTATTCCTGCGATATCTATAAGATGCGAAAATATTGCCATTGGCCAGCGGTTTGACTTTCTCTGCACTGCATATTCTTTGGCCAACTTATCTGAAGTGTCGACAGCACCTTTTGTTTTGTTGTAATGAAGAATAATTTCTGGTTTATAGTGCTGTTCTTCTCCAGCTACTTTACTATCAGTATGCTCTCTTGAAAGTAAGATGACAGCATGTTTTGGTTTTGGAACATAGGATACTAGCGTTCTTTGATTTCTAAAAGCAAACATACTTGAAAACTCTTTCTTGTACGATGCCGGTAGAAGTTCCCTGGGAATAAATGTTTTCCGGAGGGTTCCACATAAAGTAATATGTTTTTCCACAACTTGTCAGCAAGTTCTAAACTTGTAAAAAAGTTATCGGTCGTTATTCCAAATCCGCCTTCCAAATGGTCTGTCAAATCTAGGACAACCCTTTGACATTGACCCTTTTCCGCTTTGTTACCTGGTTTTCCTAAAAATTAATAGATACATAGGAATATAAAGTTTGCCTATATTGCTTTTCAAATAACTTACCCAAATAAACTTGCATGTTTGCAATATAAGAAGTGGTGCAGTCCACAAGAGCCCATATTTTGATTCCATACTTATCAGGTTTACTCTTCATATAGACTCGGAATGGTGCCTTACCCCTAAATGGTACAAGCTGCTCATCTACACATAGATGGTCGCCAGGATTAAGTGATTTTTTACAATAAGAAGTGAAAATATCGAATATATCTCTTATCGGAGCTAGCTTATCTACTAATTTTCGTTTTTGTCTTGTTTGAAAATTATCAAAGCGTAAAAATGAAGTAATTTGTTTGAATCGGTCTCTTGACATTGCAGCAGGAATTATAGGACGACAGTACGAAATATCTTGACACCAGAGCATATCGATAGCCTCTTTCGATCTGTGAAGTGCGCCAAGAATAACCAACAGTCCAATATAAGCTTCAATCTCTGTAGAATCAACAGGTACAAAAACTTTAATTTTATTCGGACTTTCTGTATTCCATTTATCATAATATGTTTGTGCCTTTCAGTTTGTTTCGGTTACTATTATGTTCAGAATATCCGGAGATAGGAAAAGAAGAAAAGCGTCTTTTATACTTGAGATATCAGAACTGTAATTTGTAAGGCCTAGAGCATGTCTCCGAATATTAGCTTTTGAACGTCTAACTTTTGTGTTTCCTGAAATTTTTTACCACTCATTTCCATCTTTAGATTTATATACTGGAATGCCCTGGCTGTTACTAACTGTTGGTTCCTCTGGGTTCGTTTTCTCTATACTTTGATCAACAACTATTACATCATTTTCTTCCTCTACTTCTGTGACAATGTCTTCATCTTCTAAGTCACTCGATGTTTCCTCATTGATAACACTATCAAACTCTGGATCATCACTTTCAAGTATACGTAACATCTCATCGTCAGTAAGCCCCTTGCAATGGTTTCTAAATAAAAACTGACTCTTTTTCAAAACGATGTACCCTACTCGCAATATCACAAGAGACTAACCCGAATATTCAAGTCTAAAAATTATATCGCAGTGCGGGGAATCTCCCATTTGAACTGGTAATTTACATTTTACAATTATATGGGTAAATTCCCTGTGAGTAAACAAACGTTAAATGTATGGGATTCCCCGATTTTACTAACAGTTACCGGGATTATTTTATCGGACGTAAAAGGCTGACCGGGGTCTGAAGAGACCCCTGGAATATAAAACTATTTTTTGTTTATACCAGCCAATAAAAACTACTAAATACATCATATTTTATCAAAATAATTCATAAACTGCAGCTAGATGAAAGATCAATGTTTAAAAATTTGCGTTTGCAAAGATACAGCAAAAACATACGTCATGGGGTACAAAAGGACCCCGGCCAGTCCTATGAAGGTTAACTATTGTTAGTAGGTTTCTTCTTTGGTTGATAGTCTTTGTTGATACTTCACAGAGCAGGAATTCATGATATTCACTCGAATGAAGAACTAGAAGAGATCGAAACAAGAGGCAATAAATAGCCCATTTAGGATACTGAGGGTAATCGCAACGCACTATGGTCTGTATCAAATGACCAATGATACAATTCGGAAAGGTCTTGATATACCAGAGACTCGCAAAAGGGGTCTTTAGAACTTTTGGGCTCATATAGCTGAGAATCAAATTTCGTTCAGATGACGAACAAAATAAAAGATGTGGAATTTAAATGGACTGTGGCCGTTATTTTCTAAGAGCGAGTAGTCCTCTTTCCTAAACGCCGTTCATCTGTTTTGGTACTGTTTTGCAAAAGAAAAAACACCTCATCGGTTCTACCCATCACAAGCTACAAAATGGTGTTCCTAACTTTGATTTACCGGTGGATTTTAATCCTTATTTCCCCGACCTTTTAAATATGTAGCATGTAAATAGAATGGATGTCTGAGGAGTTTCGATTATTGGAATTATTCATGAAGCTTTTTGTTTGTTAAGTGTCTGAGATGAAGTTACGCAGTGTCTCGCCATTTGGACATATTGAAATCCTCCTTATTTCGATAGTAGAATCCTCGCATATAAGTCATTTTTATGATATTGGTATTCTCGCATCTCATGTTTTTTTAACAATTAATCAAAGAAAGTGTCTACACTTTATTTGAAAATGCATGATAGCACAGTTTTTACGGCAAAGGTCTATATACAGGATTGTTCAAAGCAGAAAAAAAGGAAATATTGATACCCTTCTTGTGATTTGGCGAGCAGTATATAGATTAGATTAGATTAAATTTTAACGGGGTTACAGTGCACTGAAACCTAAGATTTTTTGTGCCCCCTCCCCTATCAGCGCTGTTCTCGCTACTACTACAGCTCGCCTTCCAGTTCCAAGGTTCAAATGAACTCTAGTATTTGGAACGGCTTCAACGAGGTTATATCTTCACTCTTACAAGTTTCTTATCCGAAGCATTTCTTGCGTTGGCTTGCAATGGCGAGGCATTCTAGAACTAGGTGATCCGGAGTTTCATCCACCTCCCCACAGAATCTACACTCGTCAATTTCTGCTAGACCTATTCTCATTAGGTGCTTCCTAAGGCGGCAGTGTCCTGTAAGAAAGTTCGTGAGGAAATGTAGCTTATTTTTACTGAGGTTCAAATATTTTTTGGATCTAGCAGTGTCAAAGTTCCGCAGGAATTTTTTGGAATGTTTCAGCCCGGGAATGCACCGCCAGAGTGCTTCTCTTTCGGTTTCCTCCTTCTTCCGAAACTCTTTCTTATAGTAGCATTTTCCTACACCACAGAAAGGCGTTTGTACTTTCCTGGCAAGTGTATTAGTCTCTTCATTTCCCGTGATTCCCGAGTGACCAGGAACCCAGACTAAAGAGACCCTGTTATTCTTGCCTAATTCATCAAGTTTTCTTCGGCACTCCCATGCCAACTTTGAGTCAATGATATGGGAGCTCAATGCTTTGATAGCTGCTTGACTATCAGCATGGATCGATATGTCACATTCCTGATAGTTTCTTTCTAGGTTCATTTCCACGCAAGTATTTCTGCCTGAAAGACGCTCAGGAAGGAGCCTAACGATAATGAGTATCTGGTGCCAGGCCCAAATAATCCAGAGCCAGCTCCAGTGGTGTTTTCTTTGAGAGTTTGGGTGGTGTATTCCCTTTCTCAGTCTCTCCTCGTATTTAGCATCGTAGTTAAATTCTTTTCGATACTTACTTTCTTGATCATTTCGTCACTGGGAAGATTCGCTGATGAGATGTATTTTGTTAGAGAGGAACAGGCTCCCTGATTTTTAATACTCTCATTTCCTGAACCTTCCTTGGATATTCTAGGAATTGCCTCTTGGGCAGATCTTTCTATTACCAGATGTAGAGGTGTGAGATCTGTAATGATCTCAAGTGCCCTAGTTGGACACGTTCTCATAGCTCCAGTGATGCACACACAGGCAAGCCTTTGAACTTTGTCGAGGGTCTTCCTCATGCTGTACTGACTTGCTTTTGTATGCCAAACTATTGCCCCATACGTAATTGCTGGTCTCACAATCATGGCGTATATCCATCGCAGTATTTTTGGGTTAAAGCCCCACCTCTTATCAGCTAAATTTCTGCACGCCATCAGAGCTCTTATTGCTTTACTAGCAGTTATTTCAACATGCTTATTCCACAGAAGCTTACTGTCTAGGGTTATCTCTAGATATTTAACTTCTGATTTTCATTCTATGATTTCCCCGTTTGAGGATATGGGTTTCATGACTTGAAGTGTTATTTTTCGGGTAAATGGAATTACTATGGTCTTCTTTGGGTTAATGTTTAGCCCCACTGACAAGCATCATTGCTCAATTATTCTGAGACCCTTTTGTAATAAATCACACAAGGTGCTCTCGAACTTGACTCTGACTATTAGAACTATGTCATCAGCATAGCCCATACATTGGCCGCCAAGCTCCGTTAGCCTGTAGAGCAACTCATCTACTACGCGGCTCCATAGAAGGGTAGCTTTAACTGAGGTGGTTTGATTCCCCACCTGTGTCTCGGCTATCCTCGTCGTCAACAACTCATACGTCCATTTTACAATGGTTTCATTTACTCCTCGCCTTTTCAGTGCTTCTTTGAGTTGTGTTGTCAGAGGCCCCAGGTATATCCAGGAATGCGCACATTGCGATTTCTTTGTTGTTCAGAGTTCTCTGGATGACTTCGGTCAGCTGATTCGGAGCCGTCTCAGTTGATCGACCCGGTCTGTAGGCATGCTGACATTTATGAAGTGGTATATTCTCCAGGTTCTCTGTTCTTATGTAGTTATCCACTACATTCTCCATCGTTTTGAGTAGAAACGATGTTAGACAGATGAGTCTAAAAGATCGGGGATCAGTCCCATCTTTTTTCCCTATTTTTGGTATGAAGGTTACCCTTGCCCTTCTCCAATTTCTAGGTATTAGACCCACTGCTAGACTGCTTCTTGTAATCTTCAGCAGGTGAGGAAGAATCTCCTCTAACCCTTGCTGCAGTAGTGCTAGAAATATTCCATCCACTCCTGGTGATTTATATGGTTTAAAGGTACTTATTGCCCATTCCCACCGTTGTCTGGTAAATATTTTCTTAGCAATGTCCCAATCTTCCTTACGGGTTTTTTGGTGTAATTCATTGTTATTTCAGTGCTTGTTGCTGGTTCACTACCTGGAAAGTGGGTTCTGAGAAAAAGAATCAATCGTTCCTCTTCACCTTCACCTTCCGTGTATGATCCGTCTGGCTTTTTCAGCGACTTTGTGGGGTTAGTTCTCCCATTTGCAATGACCCTTTGTAGTCTGGCCGCTGTGTGAGTGGAAGTGATATTTCCCCAAAAGGCTTCAAAATTAAGCCTTTTGGCCTCCGTAATCTCTTTATTGTACTGAGTAAGCTTCTCAGTGTACCCCTGCCAATTACCGTCACGTTTAACTCTATTAAAGAGCCGACGGACCTCTTTTCTGAGGTTTGATAGGTTCTCATTCTACCAAGGAGCATCCTTTTTTGAACGAGCTTTTGACAGTGGGCAACTGGAATGAGAAGCTTCCATTATTGCCGCACTGATCTGTTCGACTCTTTGTTCCAGGTCGTAGAGCGGGTGATTTACCCCATTGACTTCGACGTGTTCCAAATTGTCCTTCAGATTGGTCTTGTAAAGAGACCAATCAGTATTTCTAAGATTTCTGATTGTAGGAATCGAGGTAGTATCTCCCTCTATCCTAAATTCGATGATTCTATGGTCGGAAAGTGATGACTCGCTCATCACCCTCCAATCTTTTACATTTTTCCTAGCAGCAACATTAACAATTGTTACCGGCCACCTTATTTCTGTTTTTATGGTCTGGAATCCTTGGATTCCAAATCACAGGTTCATTTTCGAACAACCCCAAAAACTCCAACGTTAATTCGTTCGTCCACTCCATTTTGTAGAAACGTCCAGGACCTCTTCTCTTGTTCTCCCGACAAGAGTGGGGGTTGTCCCCACGGTTAAGGTCTCAAGGTTATTTACTAAGAAATATTCTAATAAACACTTACCGTTTGCGTTGTTGTTAGTGCTTACCCACACGGTGTTGTGTACGTTGGCATCACAACCAATTATAATTGGCAGCCGTCTGCTATTGCAGTGTCTCACTAGCTCTTGTACTTCTTCTGGCGGTGTCATCGGCCCGTCTCCAGCGAAGTAGGCAGAGGCAATGACGATGTCTCGGTCGATACCCCCAATGTTGAGGTGAACCATGATTGGTACAAGGTCCCGTGACACGTATTCTGACACACACATATATTTTATGTTATTTCTTATGATTACACAGGCACGCGGAGATACTTGCATTTGATCATAAATCAATTTAGAATCCTTGCAAGCCACACCTTTGATTTGGCCTTCTTTGTTGATCCATGATTCTTAGATCAGTACAATATCCAGTTGTAGTCAAGCGAACCTTGCAATCACGGCTGAAGCTCCCTTCGCGTGATGCAGATTAATCTGAGCTACATTCGTGAACGTGAAGGTGAATTATTATTAATGAGAGAGGCCGAGTTACTCAACCTCTATTCATCCCCCTCCTTTATATCTTTCTGTCGACCACCATGGCAATATCTTCCTCGGAGTTTGAGAAGGTTTCTTGATCTCGAGTCAGACTCTCAACCCCCTGGCTGCTCCGTCCAATTTCCCGGGATGCAGTCACCTAACCGCATCCCCAGTCACCCCAGCAGAGCCGGAGGAGATCTCGGGCTGACCCAAGGTCAAGCTTTCGCCTGAGCAGCATATAACACGAACACAAATTAAGAAAAACTTTCTCACTCAATTTGTAATTATCGGACACTTGTATGGAACAAGTGAAATCCTCTCTACAGGGACGAGGCACTTAAAATTTTAACTAGTTCCAAAATTCTATTCATTAGAAAGAATTATGTTCCTTTCTAAAAACGCTTTATATCACATAATAATAATCTCAAATAATTGTTGCTGTTCCACAATGGTTGATTGATTAATTTACCTCACACCAAGACTATTTATGGCTTTGTGACAATGAATAGAAATTTTAAATTATGGGTAAGGTTAAACCCCCCTATTCTGTTACAATGAAACAACGTTTCTCTATTCTCAATGGGCAATTAACCCGACGTCGAGATTTCAAGTGTCGACCCTAATATAATAAAAAGAAGAAACTTATCTTTTACGACATCCAGATCTGTATCACAAATGATTGCTTTCTCAGTAAATCTCTCGCAAAATGAACATTTTACTTTTCTTTGCCTTGTAATAAAAAGACGATTGCTGGAGCAAAACAGGCAGAAAAACAAGTGGTGGAAATATCTTGTCCGAAACGAACGCATTTCACAATGTACATAAACAACGAAACTTAATACTAAACCGGAAAAATTACGATTTTACCTAAATGTATAAAAATAGCTATCGTGTTACTATGACAAATACAACAGTACTAACTAGAAGTGTTCTAGTTCAATAAAAAATTACTCGGATAATTGCATCCATCCTCTATATCACAATTGTCAACATAAGCACAGATATCATCAGCATACTCCAACACTGTGAGTTCATTACACCGGTTCACTAAATTTTCCAAATCATAGGTCTATATAACATACAGAAGAGGACTTAAAATACTGCCCTGGGGTATGCCCAGGGAGGCTGTTCTGGTTCCTGTAATCTGTTGATCTATTTTGATAAATATAGTTCTATTAATATATAGTTTGATAATTCTCTGAGAAAATGCGTGGCTAATACCGATTTGTATCATTTGCTGGTATAAAATTCGTAAGTTCACATTATCATAAGCTCCTTCAATATCTACAAAAACAGCAATAACTGACTTGTTTTTTGAAAATGATAGATTTGCATCTATTACAAGATTAGATACATTTTCTGTCGTGAACTAGGATTTGGTAACTTCTTGTTGGTTTCAAGCCAGTGTTCCATTCTTGTTTTAACCATGCGTTCAAATGTTTTGAGTATACAGGAAGCTAATGATATTCCCCTATATGATTCTGCGATTTCTGGATTTTCGCGCGGTTTCAGGATAGGAATAACGATGTATTTTTTCCAATCGTCTGGATAGGATCCACTTTCCCATATATTATTTCTAACAAAATAATTTTACGTGACATAGGGATGTTAAATAGCATTATATAATGGATATTATCTACTCGAGGAGCTGTGTTTTTGTGTGATCTGAGACTGTCTCTAAGTTCGCTTATAGAAAATTTTCCGCATAATTGATCTCCTATATCTTCCTTTACTTGTAGTAAATTATCCATATCTTCTTCTGCTCACTGTGGTGTTATCTTATTTATAAAATCGATTGACAATTTTCCGGGGCTTAGTCTACTTATTGGTTCGATACGTGTAAGTTTTCTGACTTCTGTCCAGATTTCTTTAATAGGCGAATTTTCATTCAATTTAGCCCAAAATAATCTCCAAGATTCTCTCTTGCGTTTTTTATAACTTTTTTCGTTATAGCCATCATTTTTTTTAATTCAATGTAATTTGACATTTGTGTGATTCGCAAAAGGGCTTATTTTTGATCTTTTAATGAAATATCACATTCTTGATTCCACCAATGTTTATTAAATTTAGGGTTGACCACTTTTTTCTTTTTGGGTATGGAATATTCCGCTACTTGGTTTAGTTCATTTATAAATTCATTGTATTATGTAATATTTTTTCTAGAGGTGCCATAGTCCATACGTTCAGAGAAAAGTGGCCAATTGGCTTTGTTAAGGTTCCATCCTTTTGAATCTGTAGTTTTATTAGGTGGTTCCAACTGTACTTCGTTAAGTATAGGGAAGTGGTATATGTTAATAGAAAAAAAAAGAAGATGTGATATTACAAATATTTAAGCTTAGATATTATTAGCCCTATGGTGATATCCTCGATATCTTTTTCCAATTAAGATCAGTATAACTGTGCAATGATATAGAAAACCAGGAAAACTATATCTGCTGATCTTTACAATTATCACTTAAGAAGACAGTTTATTAGTGGAGAACTCCCTAGATTTATCTGTTCATTGACAACTTCATATTGTGGGTTTCTTAAATGTCTTCTAATATCCAATTCTTCAAGGAAATCCAGTTCTTGTTTCTTCTCACAAATATGCAGCACTTCCAGTTCTGTGTTAGGTGTCAATGAATGATTGGTGTCAAGTAGATGTTTTGCGTAGTGGGGTTTATCTGGTTGTTTTAATCTGTATGCTCGTAAGTGTTCACTGTAACGGATTTCAACATTTCTAAGGGTCGGACCCAAATAAACCACATTACATTCTGGACATTTGAGTTTATATATACCTGATTTCTTTAATGTCGGAATTTTTGTTTTTACATTTAACAATTTGGTACTAACGTTACTTTCTGTTTTAAAAGAAATTGTTGTATTCGTTGCTAAAGATATTATCTTTGAAATATTATTAGAAATATTTCCTACATATGTGATGGTTTTATAAGTTTTTATTTCATCAGTTTGTTTAGGAAATATTAGTTGTAATGTCACTTTTTCCTCTTTTTTATTAATTAGCTTATTTATCATATGTAATGGATAACCTTTGGATGTTGCTATCTGTCTAATTGTATTGATCTCTCTATCAAAATTACATTTGTTCATAGGAACTGAAAAAGCTCTATGTATCATTGAATTATATGTGACTTGGGGTGATTGGAACTATATGGAATTGTCACATCAGTGTGTGTTGGTTTTCGGTAAATTGAATAATCAAGTACATTATTGTTACTCTTTGAATTTTTAAATCAAGAAAATTGATTTAGTTGTTTTCTTCAATTTCTAATGTAAATTTAATTTTTGGGTGTAAATTATTAATGTGGTAGAAAAACACATCTAATTGTCGTTCACTACCCATAAAACAAGCTAATATGTCATCTACATATCTATACCAAAATAAAACATTTTTCGAAATATTACTTTCAAAGAGCTTTCTTTCTAAACTGTCCATAAAAATGTTTGCCCAAATAGGTGATATAGGGCTTCCCATTGGTAAACCTTAGTTTTGAATATATATCTTATTGCCAAAAGTGAAATAATTCTGTTTAATACATACATCAAATAAATTCAGTATATCTGATATTATTCCTGGATTAATGTTTTTATCTTCTAGTAATTTTCTTACAAGTATAGACATTCTATAGGAGGAATTTTAGTGAACATAATAACCTAACAGTTACAAAATCTGATAAGGGAAACACAACTGTCCTTTTGACAACTGAAAATTATAATTCAAAAATATATAACTTTATAGAATCTAGCGATGTAAAAGTTCTTAAAACAGACCCAACAAAAAAGTTTTCTAATAATGTAAGAGATATTGTTAATAATTCAAATTATTTTTTAAGTGATTTCGAAAAGAGGTCTATCATACATTGTCCACAATTATATGGAACCGTTAAATTACATAAAATAACCAAACCAGTTAGACCTGTAGTTTCTTATGTTAATACTCCTAATAATATATTGGCAAAGAGGCTTAACAATATAATTAATAGTTACGACAGTTTAGAAAAAAAGATCTTTGAAAGTAATATTTCGAAAAATGTTTTATTTTGGTATAGATATGTAGATGACATATTAGCTTGTTTTGTGGGTAGTGAACGACAATTAGATGTGTTTTTCAACCACATTAGTAATTCACACCCAAAAATTAAATTTACATTAGAAATTGAAGAAAACAACTCAATCAATTTTCTTGATTCAAAAATTCAAAGAGTTAATAATGTACTTGATTATTCAATTTACCGAAAACCAACACACACTGATGTGACAATTCCATATAGTTCCAAACACCTCATGTCACATAAACTAGCGGCATATAATTCAATGATACATCGAGCTTTTTCAGTTCCTATGAACAAATCTAATTTTGATAGAGAGATTAATACAATTAGACAAATAGCAACATCCAACGGTTATCCATTACATATGATAAATAAACTGATTAATAAAAAAGAGGAAAAAGTGGCATTGCAACTAATATTTCAAAGATAATATCTTTAGCAACGAATACAACAATTCCTGGTAAAACAGAAAGTAACGTTAGTACAAAATTATTAAATGTAAAACCAAAAATACCAGCATAAAAGAAATCAGGTATATATAAACTCAAATGTCCAGAATGTCTATTTGGGTCACACCCTTAGAAATTTTGAAATCCGTTACAGTGAACACTTACGAGCATACATATTAAAACAACCAGATAAATCCCACTACGCAAATCATCTACTTGACACCAATCATTAATTGACACCTAACACAGAACTAGAAGTACTACATATGAATGATAAGAAACAAGAACTGGATTTCCTCGAAGAATTGGAAATCAGAAGGAAATTAGAAGATATTTAAGAAATCCACAATATGAAGTTGTCAATGAACAGATAAATCTAGGGAGTTCTCCACTAATAAACTGTCTTCTTAAGTGATAATTGTAAAGATCAGCAGATATTGTTTTCCTGGTTTTCTATATAATTGCACAGTTATACTGATCTTAATTGGAAAAATGATATCCAGGATATAACCATAGTACTAATAATATCTAAGCTTCAATATTTGTAATATCACATCTTCTTCTTTTTTCTATTAACATATGTTAAGTCAATCACAAGTTAGGTCACTTCTTGGTCTAGCCAAAAATAACTACTAAGCATCAGGTAGGCATAAAATGAAATGTAACATCTGTCATTCTGACGATTATATTTAATATCGAAACAATTGTCAATTTTTTAGAATTTTCAACATTTTTTCGATATAGGTATTGTGGAGTTAGCTAGAAACAGTAAGTTTCATTTAAAATATTAATATGAGTAGATTCCACGAAATTAGGGTCGAGATAGTTAATTTCTAGATCTATATGTTTAATAATGCCTTATTTCTGTGTGTAAAATACTGGAATATACGCTTCATACTTTTTTCCTGTAATATTTTTGATTTTATTAATTTATTAGCCCTGTCAAACGAACTCAGTTCTACTTTAATTTTATTTATTCCGACTACCGTTATATTGGTATTATTTTGTATCTCTGGTAGTGCATTTAAAATTAATCGTACAGTACCAATTTTATGAAGTTTGCCAATCTTGCCTTCTTTATTTTGAATAAAAACATAATAAGGACACCGATCAAATGTAGAATACATATTTTCATTGTTTACATTCAATTGTCTTTGTACAATACTTACATTAGTTTCCTTAATTATAGACCGAAAAAGTATGACGTCAGAAAATGGCCGCTGAGGGAAAACAAATCAATTATTTAACTTATGTCTTGTCTTGACTGTTGTAATATTTTAAAAGATTATTCCTTTTTTCGTTTGTAAAGTGACACTGCAGTGACTATCAAGTAATTATCCCTTATTGCTTCGCTCCTAAACTTCCATCATATACTCTATAACAACGACATATCCACTGTTTAAACTGTCTCCACATTTCTTTATCACTTTAATTTCATTACAAAACTGCTCCGCAATGCTGGACAAATTAGCAATAGCCATGTTTAAGCATATTACAAACGTGAAATGAACGTAAATAAATATTTGTTTCCCCTCAGTAACTGTCAGCGGCTATGTTTATGACGTCATAGCTTTTTCGGTTTATATTGTCTGATAGTTTTACTTTTTTTGTCATTTCATTTTCTACCTCATTTTCCTTATTTCGTTTTGCCACTGATTACGTCTCCTTGTTAATTTCCGCATATTTAATATTACTTTTTCCTCTATCAGATTGAACTTTTTCCGTTGTTTAGATCGCTTACCTTCCACCTACAAAAGTTTAAACACTCGATATGCTCGGTTTCCGTATACACGTCTATTCAGTGTTAATACCTTAATCGAACTCTTGAAACAGCAAACATATCAACATCTTTATCGTTTGTAATAGTTATTTGTAAAACAAGTGTCACAATGACTTGCTTTGTAGTACGAGTGAAGTTCGCACAACCAACCGCGAAGCGGTGAGTTGTGCAAATCACGAGTACTACAGAAAGTCATTGTGGCACAAGTTTTACACAATATTTTTTATAATTCGCATTTATTTAATTATTTAAATAAAATATAATTTCATATAATCCTTGTTTTTAATCTAGGAGGTGTGGTTTGAATTTAAGTTGGCAATTCTGTAGATTCCTGATTGGTCAGATCACAGATGGTTTTATTCAGCACTTCTGACTTTTGACATATTATAACGGAATAATTGTGTAAATTGTAAACAAACTTTCATTTAAGCAAACAGTGATGATTATTTGTTTAAAAAAGAGCTTCTTCGTATATGCTCTTGCTATCTATTTATATTATATCATGAACAGAATTATTTCTGTAATACATCTTCACATAGGTATCTGGTAATTTATCCCAAAAATCGAAAGTTTTGTATACCTATTTATTAATCCTATACAATGTAAAAATAATCAATTGACAAATCATTGATAAATAAACGTTAGCGTACTTTATTCATTAATATTTTTAATATATAAATCATTCTAATTTACCTTTAATATAATAATTTGCTAGCTATAACAACGCTAGACCATTTTATTTAGAATTTGTGTCAAGGTTAAAGTCAAGTGTGAAATAAAAATATAACTAAATACAATAACCAACTGTACACTAAAAATTACTATAAAAGTGTTCAAAGAGCTTCATTGTGACACTGTAAACAATGTTATAATGAAGTCTCTTTTATACGCGAATTATAACAAACACATTTTCAATTCTCAAATCAAACTCAAACCGAACTCAGAATGAATGACTTGACGTTTCTGCTAGACATGCTTTTTTCCAAAGCCCACTTGACTTGGGGTAAAATATATTCTTGCAGCTGGACGTCTGTTCAGCACATTTTTGTGCTCGAACAATGTATAGAAAATGATGGCAGCCACTTTGAGCATTTGAAGCGGCTCAAGATTGCCATTCTCTACAGGGGGAACCTAAATAATTTTGTTTCAGATTTGAGTATAATTTTTTTATGAATATCTCCAATTTGAAAAGAGATAGAGACTTGGGGTTTTTACTATTCGTATTGACATTTAGCCACCTTTATACCAGTGTAATAATACCATTGTCATTGCATTTTAATTTTCTGAGAAAAATCATGAAAAATGATGAATTTGTATAAGGCGCTATCTAGCTACTGTATTAAAAATAACGAGGTTATTCCGTGAAGTGCAGCTGATGGAGCTAGAAAAACTCTTTCACATGACACTGAGTTCAATTATTTCCTATAAAGTTTTCCCGAGATACTGCATTTTTTCACCTTCGCTTTGCCTCCTCTACTTAATTTGAAGAGTAAGATACAAAGAATGAAACCAAAAATGTTCATAACAAACACGATATTCATTTGCGATCATTTTCAGTGCAGCTAATTTTGGTAAACCCCCCTCCCCTTTTCTAAATTACTGGTAGTGTTACGGCCATATTACGAACTTGTTAAAATTTTCCTGTAATTTCTCTTGGCCGCACTTATTACAAATATTTTTTTCCCAAATCTCTACGTTGAACAGTCCCCGAGATACAGCCGCATACCTTACTTGGTTGGTCACCCTGTACATACTTAATAATAATTTGTACAACAAGTGCGCAAGGCGTCATTTTTCACACGAGCGCTAATCCAGCGAGTAGGAAAAGTGCTTTGCGTATGAGTTGTACACAATATTTTTTCTACAACAACGTTTATTAATGAGAGAGAAAAGTAAATTATATTTTATTCAAACTTTGAACAGAAAGAATTAAAAAAATCAGTATTGCATTTAGGAAAATCAGGTAAACGTAATCCTTATTGATCAGTTTTGAATTGTTATGCCTGGTATATTTTTTGTTTTTATTAATTGTGTCTGTCTGTCAACGAAATTCATTATAAAGATAATATTAGATTATCAAAAATAAAATTTGACATCGACATTTCCGTGCTGAAAAGTACCATAGCGTGTAGCGTGTATTTTTCTTACTGTAAGTTATTGCTTTTCCAACAGATATCTAAGAAAAGGCGTGCTTTGCGTATAAAAATTTGTGTAGAAAACGTGTTTTTCATAGTACTAGTAGAAAAATCAATAAGTCGTTTTGTCCCGATAAGGAGCCATCGTCAGTTTCCTCACTTCACACAAAAATAATAATTGGTTCTATTGTTTCCTCTATTAACATCTCATGTTTCCAGATTTTCTCTTCCTCTTGTATTCTTTCTCGTGACATAACCCTTAATTTGGGCCCATATTAATTCAATGGGGTTAAGTTCACAACGATAAGGTGGTAACCGCAACACTTTAACTCCATGTTCTTTTGCCAAAAGTTTCAGAGAGTACCATATATAAAATTTTGAGAAATGTACAAAAAGGGACGTTGACAAGAGAAGGAAATCAAAATTGTAAGCAGGAAACTAGAGGAAGAAAGAAAATTGTTTTAGACGACCAAACACGTGACGCTGTATGTAGACTGATTCATTCTTTTTATTTTAAAAGTGAAATGCCCACATTAACAAAACTTAGTAAAGTTATAGAAGCAACGTTACCAAACATCAGCAATAAAGTTTTAAGGAGGACTTTAAGACTAATGGACTTTCGTTACCTGAAAAAAAGCAGAAAAAGTGGTTTAGTTGAACGAAATGAAATTGTTCGATGGCGGAGAAACTATTTAAAGCAGATACGACAGTTTCGTAACGAAAGAAGACAAATTTATTATCTTGACGAAACTTGGGTTAACGAAGGTCACACTGTATCAAAAGTAAGGCGGGACTTGAATATCCAAAGCAGTCGACAAGCCTTTATAGAAGGTTGGTCTACCGGTTTGAAAGCTCCTTCTGCAAAAGGGCGCAGAGACTCATTATTGCACATATCGGCAGCGAAGAAGGATTTGTGAAAGGATGCTTATTGACTTTAGAGTCAAAAAAATCTGGTGATCACCATGAAGAGATGGATGGTAACAGATTTGAAGCATGGTTTACGTCAATATCAACAAAAGTGGCTCCCGGTTCGGTAATAGTTATGGATAATGCTTCATACCACAGTCGCCGTCTGGAGCACATACCTACTTCAGCTAGCCGCAAGAGTGTTGTAATGGATTGGCTGACAAGTAAACATATTCCACACGAAGAAACAATGCTAAAAACTGAATTATTATCCCTGATACGAGAACATAGAGCCAATTATATAAAATATATAGTTGATGAAATGAAATATTAGACTTCCGCCATACCACTGCGAATTAAACCCGATAGAGCTTACGAGTATTTGAGCCGAGGTGAAAAACTATGTTGCACGAAAAAACCCAACATTTAAAATGGTTGACGTTAAAAAACTGTTTGACGATGCTTTAGAGACTGTGTTGAAGTGGTGACTGAACCATTTATTATAGAACTACAAAAAGAAAGTGATAATTCGTTTTCTGAGGAGTCATTGGAGAGTGACAGTGACGCCAGTTAATTTTTTGAGTGATTTTACAGACAATAATCAGCGGTAAGTAATCTTCGCTTTTAAAGTTATCATTGATATTAGTTATACATTCAGTTTTGTAATTGCCCCTTATGAATGACATCCCAGGATTTACAGCTAAAAAAAATTGTGTCGTTTGGAAGTAACTAAAAGATGTAAAACAACAGATTGTAAAAAATGGTTTGCTTCGTATGCTACAGGAGACTCGTTCGTGTCTTAACTACCATAATTACATGATCGTTGCATAAAACGTTATTATGATCTACTATACCCCTTATTATAGCTCATCCTAAAAAATGTGTATTATTTTTGATAACACCCTGTATGTACATAATGACACCTACCATAATAACTTCGTATTTCTGTTCTCTCAAATTTAAACGCCAGAGCGTACAAGAACATTTTCTATTTATTTTTTATTTAGGATTATTAAGAACCTTCAAAAATGATGCGCTCATGAATTTCGCTTCTGCAACTGATTTTATGGACAGTAAGAGCGATGAGTCACTACAGAATTTCGACCTATGACTATAGGTAGCGGTTCCTTTAATCTTGAATGGTAACTGACATTGTCCATAACTATTACAGAATTGGTCGGTAATATATCTATCATTTGACTGAAATATTCCTCTAAAACATCAGCAGTAATTTGTCTATGGTAGTCTTTCTTTATCTCCTCCAATATGAGTGATAATTAAATGGCGACATTTATTTACCATTTGGAAATTTTAAGCCAGTAGACAAACCTTCTATAAATGCCTGACGAGCATTTGTAACCAGTTTATCAAGCCAAACTGTTTCTAGGAAATGCCCCTCATTTATCTATGTTTCATCCAATTCAACAATACTTTTTTGTCTTCTCTTCTTAATTTTCTCATTTCCTTTAAATATTGCCTACTCCGACAACTAATTTCATCTTTCTCTATGAACGAAGATTTTCTATCGTTCTCCCAAACGAAGTCTAATTCATGTAAAGTTTTCCACAAATTGTCTCTTTTATGTTTGGCAAAGTTTCGTCTTCATTAATATCTATCCAAAGTAGGTATCTTTTTTTGTAAATAAAATAAATGCACTTTTCTTCGGATCAGTCGTTTGATAGTACCGTCTATAAATGGTTCCTTTTCCAACTCCAGTCATATTTGAACACGTAGAAACTATACTCCGAACAGTACTATTGAAATGTTCATGATCAAGAGCGTCATTAATACTAAAGTTTTCATATGCACGGTTAAATTGTACTTTAATTTCACAGGAGTATAATTACACGTTTGTGCAATTTTTATTGCACAAACTCACTTGATCAATATCGCTTTTTATCGCCTATTATTACAGAATTAACAATTCTGCGTGTTACAATCACAGGACTATACAAACAGAAATCTTGACTAATAGTTATTTATGTATTAACAGTGAAAAGTGAGGAATTATTGTTCGAAGGCAAGGGTGCTTGAGAACAATAATTTCACTTATAGCTCGCAATACATATAAAATTTTTTCTACAATCACTTGATTGTATATTATAAATATTTATTGATAAATTTATACCTCTTATTTCTAGTACCTGTCAAATACCTTATACTTACTTTTTTAAACAGTCCCTGGATCAGTAACGGCCCTAGTTGGTGTCTCTTCAGACGATTGTACTCCTTATCCCTACCCTTCATATCAAATACTTTCGAATTAAATCTTTTTAGTGACGGTTGTTTGATTAAACGAATAAATAAAAAAAACTTAGTTTTTATTTTTACACAAAGTAAATATGACAAATAATTTTTTGTGGCAAACTTAATTTAATTAGAATTAAAAGGAAAATATCATCCATGACTCAAATGTGACTGACAGTAATGCAATGTGCTATGTTTCCTTTAATTGTAACAATAATAATTTGAAGCCTGAAGATGGCCCGTATGTAGGCCGAAACTACTAGCTGCACCATTTTCTACTATTAAAAATGCTGTGACATGTTAAAATTAAAGCTTCAGTTCGTACTGTCTTTAATTATAATTCCCGATCCTGTTGGATTATTTGAATTTTGATCCGATATGGTTAGTGTTTAGTTATTTTCATTTATACACTGTAACGTCGATGGCCCTGGTAAATTTTTTTGTGCTGTATCATTTTTTTCTGTTATATTATCGTCAATATAACCTTCCGCGACTGTGGAACTCTTTCATCCTTCATGTCGCTTTAATTGAGTAATATCACCTCCATCTACCAATAAAGTGCCCCGTGAATAAATTATTGTCAGGTAGATTTAAATATTTCGCAATTTCGCTAGGAATTTTGGCAATGGTATTCATTCCCACAGATCAATTAAAACACTTTGCTTTGTCGTATTTTAAAAATAATCGGGTTGATGTGTTTTCATTTAAGGGTCTCAAAGCAACGTATTTCCTATAATAATTCAAATATTGAATGCCATTTTGTTGGGAATTACTTGTAATAGTAAAAGTCCTAGTCATTCTAGTCTTTGAATCAGGAATAGTAACACTTGGAAGATATTCTTTATCTTAAATATATTTTAGTTATGTTGACCAATTCATCACGCTTGCATGCTCCTGCAATTCCAATAATCATAACAACCTGTAAAATAAACTTCAATAATTTTTATATCAATTAATAGGAAAAATTGACCTTTTTTAATAAGTATATGTCATCAGGGGCTTCAGACAAAAATCTACATATATCAGTGAATGGGATAGGCTAACTTCTCAATCCAAGACAATATAGAAATTAAATCATATGCACTTGCATACCAATCCTTCAATATACATGGACGTAGACAACCAACACTGGAACTGAAGTAATCCTTCCCAAATTCCTTAAGGTAGTGGGAATAAATTGTTGATGAATATTTTTTATAATTATATTTCAACAATAACAATGAAATAACGTAAGCGTCTGGTTGCTTTAACCCGTATTATCTCTCTTAATATAGAAAAAATTATTACCTTAATGGAACAGGTGACAATTCACTGAATTACTTGCATTTCTTAACTTTTTTTAATCGACAAAGGAATTTTTTTTTAAAAACGCATGACAGTGACAGTTACAGTTGTTACCGAACTGACATATTTTTTAAGCACACTATCTACGATCAAAAGAACACAGACACTACTGAGAGATGAATGCGTTTACCTGGTAGTGGTAATTGAATGAACTAAAATGTTATAAACTGTTTTATAACAATCAGTCTGAGAAAAGGTATTTGACTTTTTGGATCTGTATTCACTTCCTTGTTTTTTTAAAA
This sequence comes from Galeruca laticollis, assembly GCA_963921935.1. Taxonomy (NCBI): domain Eukaryota; kingdom Metazoa; phylum Arthropoda; class Insecta; order Coleoptera; family Chrysomelidae; genus Galeruca; species Galeruca laticollis. Next base: position 149,831,137 of record OY998177.1, read on the forward strand.
ATGCAATCAACTTTTTAAATTGGCTTCAATCAATATCATGTTTTGCAGATAAAGTGCTTTTTACCATGGAATAAATCGACCAAAGGGTTGATGATTTTACTTTTTGAGCTTTCTCAGATAAATAGACCATAAGAACATTGTCTGAATATTTATAAATTTTCTTCACATTATGCCAAGTTATAAATTGGTTATATTGCTTTTCATATAAATGTTTTGATTTTTCTGGTAATAAATTCAAAGTTACTGATTTTGCAGCATTTTCTATATCTGGAGGTGTACATTCCATGTCACTTTCATTTTCACTAATATCATCCATAGTTTTAATTTTCAATTTTAATTTGCAAAATGTATCAAAGATTTCAAAAGTTTAATATTTTAAATATATAATTATTGTCAATACTGTCAATATACTTCTTCTTATACTACAATTAGAAAGGCCTCAGGTAGCAGTGCCATCCGGCCAGTATATGCAAAATATTCAGAACGTGGCACAGCAATTAGGCACAAAAACACAAAAAAGTTAATACGGTAACATCCCAATTGTAAAATATTTTCAGAAGGCAAAAACACTCCCTAGCCTGGTTGATCTATGATCCCCACTGTCACTGTCAATAAAATTGTATTTTTAGTATCGGTTGTTATGGGCAACGAGCTTTTTGCAATTTTTTACGCTCGGCGAGCGTTAAGTGGCTCCCCTCGAGAAACTTTTCAACTTTTTGTTGTAAATGGCAAGCGAAAAAGCCTACTTTTCAATGTGATTGTAGAAAAAATAATTTACAATTTGCAACACTTTCTACATGTAAAGATTTCATAATTACCTTTTTTGTAGTTAAAAATTTTAATCCCCTCTAAGAAAGTCGAGGGTGAGTTAAATTGATCTTCAATTGCAAATATTTTCTACCTGTAGAGATTACATACTTACCTTATTTCTGTTGAATAAAATGTCAAGACAATTTAAGTCAAGAATTAAAATAAATTGGTATTTTCAAAAATTTTAGGAAGAAAACCAAAGATTAATTTTTGAACAAATAATGCTAAACATTTTAATTTAGCGTATCTCCGTCACTAATATATGATGTTATATTGGCGTTTACCTCCTGGGTCATAAAAATTGTGCTACCATTCATTTCCAGATGAACTATAGAAAGGTTTCAATCAGGGTTGGAGTAAGTCATGACTTTTTTTAAGTCAAAAAGTCTGACTTTTTGAATTAATTCACTTAAAAAAACACATAAGAAAACGAAAAACAAGTTTTTATTTTTTTCAAAAATAAAGCCATAAAAAATAACAGAACTTGTTTCAACAACAAATAAAAATAAAGTATTAATTAAAATAAAAACATGTGCAACTTATAATTTTATTTATTAAGAAACGTTAATTTCCCAGCATTTTCCACTCCTAGTCTATTCCGTAAATCTGAATGTACCAATCCAAAGGATGAAAATATTCTTTTGACCCCTGCGGATGAAGCAACCGCTGTCATTAGAATCTATATCTGTCTACGAAAACATTGCCGTCCACCACTCAATATCTGTCATGTTTAAAATAACAGAGTCTTGCATTAGCAGCTGATTATAAGGGGACAGCTTTGCATGAAATCTTAACAATACCGGTAACAATTTTTGAAATTCACTACCTGCACATTCCAAAGCCCTATGTTTCTCTTCTTCAGTTAAGGTTATATTTTCCTTGAAATTCGTTGGGCTTAACATGTGTGCAATAAAGTGATACTTATCTACGGCTTGAAAATACCTGGATATAACTTTTTTTGAGATGAGGTCTAGGCACACATAATCTAAAATTATCAATAATTGTTTCCAAATAACAATAGACCTTGCAATGGTGCAATTCTCTTTTTGCATTAAAACCAGAGCACATGGTATAGGTTTTAGTTGGGCCAGGAGATCTTCAGCATTACGCTTAATGGCTATATTAGAAACCAATTTATTAATTTCATTTCCAATGTTGCTGCGATGTTCTTCACAAATCCTAACCAGTTTGTGCCAGTTTTTTAAATATGCCTCAAGTGTGTCACATCAACTATTCCAGCGAACCTCAATTGGCAATGACAGGGAAGATCCACCTTCAGATCATATCAGATGATAATACTGCTTTTGCAAAATGGTTGTTTCGAAAATATGATCCAGACCACATTGTTCATAACTCCATCAATATTGAAATATTAGCCAGAAGATTTAATAAATGAGCCGAACATTCATATGTAATAACATTAAATCTCATTTGTGTCATGTTGGAAGCATTATCTGTTACTACCCTTCTTATAAGACATTTAAATGTTTTCTTAGTGTCCTCAATGATTTGTAGGGTTAAACTTGTCAAATATTCACTAGTATGAGGACTCCCAGATGTGTCTGTTGTATTGACCAAAAATACAGTTCCATCCTTATTTACAACGCAGGTACATATTATGGGCTCGTTTCTTACATTGTACCATCCATCAATACTTAAACAAATTGTTTTATTTTCTAAATAAATTTGACACTTTTCCAGTTCCTGTTGGTAAACTTGATCCAACAATGTACCTCCAATTACTTTTCTATTTCGGGGCTTGTATTCTCGGAATACTTAATAAACTCTGGATGTTCCACAAATTTGAAAGCTCTATTTGTAGCAAAAATAAATCTGGCACACCGCTTTTTCGTCCACTAACTTTTCAAACTCTCAATGTTAAAGAAAAACCAACTCTTACGACGACGACAGCCTAAATTTCACGATTCGTTTTAGGTTATGTCGTTATGTGATTCCCCGAATTCCATGCACGGCACGAGAATTAAGGCCGTTGAGCCGATGTTTATTATTTGCTACGTTGCCAGAATGTACCGAAATGTTACTGGATCTTTCATTTTTAAGGTTAATCACGTAATTTGCGTTCATTACAAAAAATTAATTAATTCATGACTTTTTTGAAAAAAGTCACTTGAATTCGCTAATTAAATCATTGATTTAATTCATATGAATTAATTCTTGCCAACCCTGGTTTCAATTATAAAAAAAAAGTTCAGTAATAAAAAGTGCTTACACTAAAACCGAAAAGTTTGAAAAGTGCAACGACCTCCGCCTGTACCGATATAGGTCTAACACAGTTTCGTGGACTTTTTTTGCGGGGTTAAAAATAGCATTGTTACACGTGTGAACTATTTTTTGGACATGGGAAACATTTATAGAATGAAAAAATTTCAATGATAACAAAAGATTTTTTTTCAATAAAGGAAATCATAGGTACAAAAATAAGAATTACAAAAATGAAACTCGTAACAACGAAAAACAATGTTAAAACCTTACCCTTTGTAATTTCCCGATTTTCCATCTAGTCCAGTCGGTAGAGGTTCGGACTGTGTCAAAACGTGATAACTCAGAAATAACTATGCAGACCTACTTTAAATGGCAAGTACAATAACACCTTAAAATGCTGACAAGAAAATTTATCAGGAAAAAAGTTATTAACAATTTAATTGAAAAGTTTTTTAGCGTATTTCCTTAAATAAGTCAGCAGGATGAATTTGTACGAAAAAATGCTTCATATATGATTTATTTGTAATAAAAATAGCTACAAAATGCCGGTAGTCCGATTTTGAAATTTTCAATAACAAAGCCGTGAGATGAAAAAAACGGTAAAAAACGTCAATTTTTTAAAGTTGCTGTAAAAATCACAATTATAAACCAAAATTTATTAAACTTTCGAAAATTATAGTTCAATTTATATACAACAATGACGCTAAAGCTGAAAATCAGGAAAGCAAAACTTTTTGTTCTTTGAGGTTTTATAAATCTACTGCATCGAAAACTCAAGGCTTTGCCAAATTGGTTTGAAGCATCGCTGATACTTGCAATTTGGTATACAGGTAGTGTAAATATGCAGAAACAAATATCAATTTCCAAAATTCAATTATCTTCATTTTTACAGCTTTGGTAAGGTTTTATACGTCACCCTACTTTTATACGTTACCGTTTTTTCCCTATAGTTTTTGCAATTTTCATCTTAGAGAAATCTCTTTGACGTAAATCGATTCCTTCTATTTTTTGACGTATTCTCAAAAAAATGTTTCTGCCACGATCTTCTGGACAGAAGATACGTTTATTTTTTCGAAAAAATCTGGAAGACGCAATAAACACGTTACAGCACTCTGCTTTTTGGCTGTTAATATTTAATACTTCGCGCTTCACTTTCATACTCGATTACGAACACTAGAAATCAATTAATCACATCCGAATATTTTTGTATGGAAAATATAAGTATTATATATTAACAGCCAAAAATCAGAGTGCTGTAACGTGTTTATTGCGTCATCCAGACATTTTTGAAAAAAAAACGTATCTTCGGTCCAGAAGGTCGTGGCACAAAAATTTTTTTGAGAATACGTCAAAGATATTTCTCTAAGATGAAAATTGCAAAATCTATAGTAGGGAAAAAACGGTGGCGTATAAAAGTAGGGTGACGTATAAAACCTTACCAAAGCTGTAAAAATGAATATTGATATTTGTTTCTGCATATTTACACTACCTGTATACCAAATTTCAACTATCAGCGATGCTTCAAACCAATTTGGCAAAGCCTTGAGTTTTCGATGCAGTAGATTTATAAAACCTCATAGAACAAAAAGCTATAAAACCTCATAGAACAAAAAGTTTTGCTTTCCTAATTTTCAGCTTTAGCGTCATTATTGTATATAAACTATAATTTTCGAAAGTTTAATAAATTTTGTTTTATAATTTTGATGTTTACAGCAACTTTGAAAAATTGACGTTTTTTACCGTTTTTTCCATCTCACGGCTTTGTTATTGAAAATTTCAAAATCGGACCACCGGCATTTTGTAGCTCTTTTTATTACAAATAAATCATATATGAAGCATTTTTTCGTACAAAGTCATCCTGCTGACTTATTTGAGGAAATACGCTAAAAACGCGAACCTTTCAATTAAATTGTTAATAACTTTTTTCCTGATAAATTTTTTTGTCAGCATTTTAAGGTGTTATTGTACTTGCCATTTAAAGTAGGTCTGCATAGTTATTTCTGAGTTATCAAGAAAATACCACTTACACTGACTTTTCGGCCTCTGCCGACTGGACTAATCATCAATATCACTATTACCGACATTGATAACAATATCATCGATAACTTTATCAGCCATATTATCTACATCCCACATTTTTTTTTCTTCATTTTGAACATGAACAATACACTTGCTCCAGTTTTCTGTTGTCGATCGTTCTAATAATTTCTTAAGAAGGCGTTCCACATCAGCCAACTTAAACGTTCGATTTTCCCATGCCACATCCCCTTTAACTTGTGCCCAAATTAATTCAATTGGATTCAACTCACAATCATACGGGGGTAACCTTAATATAGTAATTCCATGGCTCATTGCTAATTAATCTACAGTAAATTTCTTATATTTATAGGCATGTATCTTCACAATTTGAAGTAATTCGTTCTTTACACTGCTTTCATCGTAAAGGATGCTTTTATCCCGTAACCATTCTTGAATTTGAACGTTTTGTTAATCACATTTACTTTTTAATAGCCACATGCACAAAATACCAAAAAATCAGAATACACTTTATTGTTACGAAGTAAGTGAAAGTGAAATTAAGAACCCAATTAGAAACAATTTAACTAAAATGATTTTGTTCTCCGAACAATAGGAGATGAGAATATCAAGTATTCATATTTTTCTATTGTTTGTTTAATTTTTATTCGTAATGTACATAGTTTTATAATTAATATTGTCTTAGTTGTAAAAATGTGTAAATTTATTTCTTGATAAATGTTCTAATTTAAATTTTCAAGTCTGTATCTAATCAGAAATTGTTGATGACTTTAAATACTTCTTCTTCTACTTACGTTAGGACTGAGTCCTGTGTTTTCATCAATGATACTACATCTTGGATCTCACTTATTTCCCTTATTTTTTCACTTCAAACAACGTATATCCTATTATTGATCTTAGTATTCGCATTTCTGTTGTTCTTAAAAGCCGTTTAGTTGTTGTGTTCTCCGCTCCGGTTTCTATAGCGTATGTCTTGACCGGTCTTACGCAAGTTTTATATATTCTGACTTTACTCCTAGTGCTCATATGTTTATTCCGCCAAATTAAATCTCTTTGGTATCCTGATATTAATGATGCCTTTGTTGTTTGGGCTCTCACTTCATCCTTTAGGTTCCTATTACTTGTTATGTTTGCACCTAGATATTTGAAAGATATTAATTGTTCTACACTCTGATCGCAAATCGCTAGTTTAGATCTTCTTGGTTCTCTAGATACTGTAAGTGATTTAGTTCTCTTTATGGATATTTGCATTTTGAATGTTTCTGCTATTTGAATTTATACAGGAGTCTCAGTAGGTTATCTTCGTCTTCCGAGATGATCACTACATCATCAGCATAGCATAATATTTTAATTTCTTTAACTCCAATTCGGTATCCTCTTCCAGCTTGTTTTACTTTGTTAATGATTTCATCCATTATGATGTTGAATAAGATTGGGCTTAGGCTGTCTCCTTGCCTGATACCAGTTGCTACAGGTATTTTATTGCCTAATTTATTTGAGGTTCTGACATATGTATAATTCTCGGTATTCAGCTTTTCAATAACTTTTATTATATTGGGGTTGATGATCCTTTTTTAGTAGAGTTAAAACATCAGCTAAGCGTACCTTATCGAATGCCTGAGTAAAGTCAATGAAACACATATAGGCTGTCTTGTTGAACTCTATGGTCTTTTCAGTTATTTGGCGTATTATAAATATGGCGACTATAGCAGACCTGTTATTTCTGAACCCTTGCTGTTCTTCACAAATACCAGTTGACACTACTTCTTCTGCTACGATTTTAGTAAATAGTTTCCGGACCGCACTCGTCAAGCTGATACCTCGATAATTTTGTGGGTCAGTTTTTTCTCCCTTTTTGAAAATTGGAATCAAAATACTTTCTTTCCATTCGGATGGTATATTCTTGACTACAAGTATTTTATTGAAGAGAGATTATAGTTCATCATGTAATGTATCACTTCCATATTTATTATTTCGTTCGTTATTTCGTCAATGTCTGGAGCTTTTCTGTTCTTTATTTTGGCTACCATTTGTTTTATTTTGTCCTAGGAAAATATCCTATTACGGATTTCATCATCATGGTGTGATTCCTGTGTTGATGTGGTGGTCTCTGTTGAGCTATAAAATTTTTCAAAATGTCGTTCCCATTCTCCTGCCATAACTTTTGTATTCATTCATTGTTTTTTTTCTGTTCCTCAGTAGATTCCATATTTTATTTGTCCTCCATATAGGTCATGTTCCATATCATTCGAAAAATTTTCCCAATGTTCTCTTTTGTTTTTTCGAATATTTTCATTGATCCTGTTTCCTACAGCTTTATAATCATTATATGCTATTGCATTGGATCTGTATTGCAGGTACGATTTCCTTTTCTTTTCGGCTAAAGTATTGACTTCTTGTTCGAACCAAGGCTTTGTATTTGGTCTTCCCCCCTTTTTTATAGTTCTTCTTCCGAAAGCTTCTTCCGCTGCATCTACAAAATTAGTTCTTAATTTTGTCCCTGCCGTTTCAACGTCATCTATCTCTTGGATATTATTGGCAGCTATTTTTTTCCTAAGCCTTTGTTGACATAAGTATTTAATCGAGTCGTCTGATAGGGATTATATATTCAGTTTTCTCGCTGGGTTTCTTATGAAATCTTTGCATGGCTGCTCTCATTTTTGCTATTACCAGGTGGTTTACTCCTGCATTTACGGAAGCTAAAGATCTCTATTGTTGATTCTTGTCCTCGTGTATTTTCGAAGGTATATTTATGTTGTTGTTTATGTGGATAGAAGGTGTTATTGATTCTAAGTTCATTTTGTATGCGCACTTGTATCATTTGTTTACCTCTCCCATTAATTGTTTCTTCGTTAAATCGATTCTTGATACCAGGTATAACTTCATCGCCAATTCTTGCATTAAAATCCCCTAATAATATAACTTCATCATCATTCGGAATATCGTCTAAGACTGTCTGTAAGGTCTGGTAAAATACCTCTATCTCCGTCTGTGGTTTGCTAGTATCGGGTGCATAGATACTTATTATATGCGTTGGTCTTGATTTTTGTAATTCGATCATCATCTATAGTATTCTGTCGCTAATGTATCTTGTATTGCTGACTTGGTTTTTGTACCTTTCATGTAGCAGTATGCCAACCCCTGATGTTGCTCTTTTATTTTTATCCTTGCCGCTGTATATTAGAATGTAGTTTCCATATTTGCAGTTTCATTAGCCTTTCTTTTTTGTCGTCTCCGAGTGTGCACATATTATGTCTAATTTGTGTCTTTTTATTTCAAGTATAATCTCTTGGTCTTTATTGTTAAATGTTACATTCTAGCATCCAATTCTAAGTGACGTCGATTTCCTTATGCGCTTATTCCTTGTTCTCGCCAGGTTGTCATTATTTAATCCAGGCAATTCCGAGGTTAATCCATTCGTTCTAGGAGTACTTGGATTTTTATCCAAGCAGGTCGCTGGCCTCACTTGGAACCCTCCTCTTTTATCCGGGCTTGAGGCCGGCTATGAAGTCACCCACCCAGCACTTTCATAGGCAGATTTTTTAGGTACTTAACAATATTCAATAGATTTAAGATCATGCAATCGAACTGCAACAAATAAAATATTTGAAAGTTCCTAATACTTTTATTCACATCCCAATTGAGTTTTTGTTCCGCCACTGGTGTGACTGTTCAGTAAGTTCGATGCGAACTTTGTTACTCGTCCATTCGTCTTTCCTTGTCTAAGGAATGAGCAAAAGTTAGATAGGCGTCTTTCGAGTCGCAATTCAGGCAGACATTGCCACTATTTTAAGAAACTTTTTAAAAATATGAAATAGAAATACAAAGTTTATTTCATAAAAGTAACCTTTTTCTAAGTGACTCATAAATCTTAGTATTACATACATAACTGAATTTTGAAAATACATGTTAAAATTATTAGTTCTAGAGTTTTTCAAGTATTTCCGAATTATTCACAAAGATAATGAAATTTTAGAATTAAATATGACAACAACGCTTTCATCTTTATGTGTACGGTCATTGCACTTTTCAAACTTTTTGGTTTTAGTGTAGGACAAACATTTCTTCACCATTCCCAACATCAATTCACATATAACTTCTTATATTCTATAATACGTACTGTTCAAGATTAGAAAATCTTGAATTATATTGTGTACGATGCTTTAAAAATATGTAAGATATTTGTATGTTACTTCTTTTCGTCCTTGTATATATTTAAAGCGTAAATTCATTTTAGTTGCTAGCGTTGTAAAAATGTGTTAAAGACTTGATAAGATCTTTTGTATTGTTGTCAATTAAAAGGATATCTACACTTTATTCGCAACTTTTGTTAAATTCCTTTAGAATATCACATTTTGCAATAATAATTGTAAATAGTTTTGTTTGAGCATTGAAATAGCACATTTTTGAAAGTCGACATATTGTCCCATTGTGTTTGAAATCCTATAGTTAAGAAGTTAGGAAAATGTCACGTTTCACACTATTATCTATTGTATCGTAAAGACCCTAAATTTATTGTCACTTATGCGTGAATTTATATGGTCGACGATCGGAATATTTGTAAAAAATGTTTGAATAACCTTTCTGAGTAAAAAGGTTACAATTGCTATTGAGTATTCCATAGAAATTGAAATATCTATTGGAGGCATCAATTGTTGATTCTTGTTGATGAACCCGACGAGTCAAATGATACTGGTCAATAGGAAATATTTATTTTCGTTTGGTCAACCCAATCCACGTGTAAACACGCCCCTTGCAGATTTCTATTTAACACGTCTTACAACGTGAAGAAATCAGTTTTACACTCATCGAAACGAGTTCAATACTCAACAACAAAGTCAGTTTTTTACACTCATCAGTTCCACTACTCATCGACGCGAGTTTTACACTCATCGAATCGAGCTCAACGCTCAATAACAAAGGCAGTTTTAATACTCATCGAAGCGAGCTTGCAACTCGAAAACGAAATCAGCTCAACACTCAATCGAGTTCATCGAGTCGTCGTTACATATCGAAGTAACTCCACTCCAAGTCAAACAATCAGAGATACTAAGTCTAACACATCGTTACTTAGTTTCTATACGAGACAAGTGAATATTCGTCAAAACGAAACATAAAAGTGTCTTCCGATCTGAAACCACCGAAGTTCAGCATTCATAACTTTGTACCATTTTGTAAATTTGTACATAATAAATTATTAATTTCGACATTAATTTTGTCAAATTAAGATTATTTATCTAGTTGAATGTCTACGCCAGTCGACGAAGTTCAGCTAGAAATATAATCAAAAACACGTACTTTTTACCTTCACCCATTCTACAAAGATAAAAGAAGCGATGACGTGGCCGCAATTGTTTGTTACCCAAATAATCGTTTAAAATGGTAGGAATTGATTAATAAGACATCAGTTTCAGCGGTATCTCTCTTATTTAAATAACATTTTTCAGTAATTATTCCCTTTACTTTTGCGCTGTTAAATAAAGTTGAAAATATTGATAACCACATCTCGTCTTCTTTTAAACATATTGTATCACTCATACGCTCGTGTTTTTGAAAAGTGGATTCGCCGTTAATCTCATGTAACGCCTCATGCAAAAATGTTGGCACATTCTTTATTTGATATTACTTTTCCGCCCAACCCAATCTAAAAGGCGAGAAAAGTATTGGATTTTTTTCGTTTTTCGTTTTATAGCAAGAACAACACGAAAAAACGGTTTTTATTAAAAAAATCCTGTGTCATCGTCGTCGGCCACTCTTCGTAACATGTCTTGATAGCTCGATACAGTCCCCGGAGTGCAACAAGTCACCAATTTTATGATTGAGTTCAGCACATCTCATGAACCCTATTGATTTTCAGGTCACCAGTCAGTACAATGGGTACTATGGTACTTGAAGTACGACATTTTTGTCATTTTTGGAAAAATTTCAGTTTGTTAGCACGATACAGCCTCCGGAATGTATACAAGTGGTCAATTTTATTATTGAATACTGTTCAGGACATCTCACAGATGAACCCTATGGATTTTCAGCTCACTAGAGCCAGTACAACGGGTGCAATGCTACATGAAGTGCCACAATTTTGGAAATTTTTGGAGTGAATACAAGTGACCAATTTTATAATTGGATATTTCACAAGGTATCTCACAGATGAACCATATTGATTTTCAGCTCACCGGAGCGAGTACAACGGATCCTATAAATCCAGATATATTATTTTTTTGGTAATCTTTGGAGAAATTTCAGTTTGTTAGCACGATACAGCCTCCGAAGTGTATACAAGTGACAACTTAAAACCGTTTACGTTAATTCCAAAAGTAAATGAACGGTTTTAAAGATTAAAACTAACTTTTCCGCATCTGTGACCCTGAACAATATTCTATCATAAAATTGTTACTTGTATACACTTCGGGGGATGTATCGTGCTAACAAACCGAAATTTCTCCAAAAATTTAGTATATCTGGATTTATATGACCCGCTGTACTCGCTCTAGTCAACTAAAAATCAATATGGTATATCTGTGAGACACTTTGAACAATATTCAAACATAAAATTGATTAATCGTATACTCTCTGGAGGCTGTATCGTGCTAGCAAACTGAAAATTCTCCAAAAATGATAAAAATTTGGTTCTTCAGGTACCATAGCACCCGTTGTACTGGATTTAGTGAGCTGAATATCAATAGGGTTCATTTTAGAGACACTCTGAATAATATCCAATCATAAAATTAGCCACTTGTATATACTCCGGGGGCGGTATCGTGCTAACAAACTGAAACTTCTCCAAAAATGACAAAAATATCGTACTTAAAGTACTGTACCACTTGTTGTATTGGTTCTGGTGAGCTGAAAATCAATAGGGTTCATCAGTGAGATCTCCTGAATAATATTCAATCATAAAACTGGTGACTTGTTGCACTCCGGAGGCAGTATCGTGATAACAAACTGAAATTTCTCAAAAAATTACAAAATATCGTACTTCAAGTACCATAGCACCCGTTGTACTGGTTATGGTGAGCTGAATATCAATACGGTTCATCTGTGCCAAGTCCTTAAAAATATTCCATCATAAAATTTGTGACTTATTGCACTCCGGGGGATGTATCGTGCTAAGAAGCCATGTAAGGAAAAGTGGCCGACGACAACGACGACGACATACACACAGGATTTTTTTTCTAAAACCCGTTTTTTCGTGTTGTTATTGGTGGAAAACGTGAAAATAACTCAAAAATTTTTTTTTAAATTCCAACTTTTTTTGGGGTAAACCAATACTTTTCTCGTATATTAGATAGGTTGGGCGGAAAAGTAATAAAATAAATTCTACGACAGATGCAGCTCAAACTTCGTGTGTATACTGTTGTGCGAGAAAAATAATTTCTAAATGTGTTCGAAATATTGAAAATGATAGAATAAATTAATGAAAGAAGAAATCTTCGGACAAATTGGGTAAGAAAGTCAAATTTATTACAGATGAAATAGAATGTCATGACTCGTTGTCTTTTCCAGAAATTGTAGAGATGGATGAAGGTACAAATACGCGAATTATCTGCAAAAAAAGGATAAATGTCTTTAGGTTTTTAAAATATATCGTTGGCAGAAACCCAATTATCAGTACCATAGTAAAGTTTCAATAAAAATAAATATATCTTCCAAGAAATTATCAATGAAATGTTATGAAAAAATAATTGTCTAATTTTATAGTCGGTTATATTTATTCATTAAATAATGGTGATAAAGAATGTGGATATCAAGGAAGTCATGACTTTTTCACAAAACCGTGAACTTTAAGTCTATTTTTAATGAAAACAATACTTATAAATGACAGTTAGATTAACATCAAATTATGTAGTGCTCTAGGAAATATGATTATTTGTACTAAGATTATGTGTTATCGATTATATTTTGTAATTATGAGATTTATTTACAACATACAATACATATTCGTGGCCAACGGAGACAAATTATTTATGTCAAGTTATGCCCATTAAGAAATGTGTGGGTTGAAAACAAAATAATCAATGATTGATATATCTCAAATAATTGCAATGGAAATTGATCACATAAAAAAATATAAAAAAGAATAACATGTAAATAAAGTCATAAAAATAACAGTATATATTGAAGAGGATAATATTACTTTGTTTTGTGGCGAGGAAACTCGAGGGATTACTGAAGAGTACAGAGCGAGCTAAGATAGAGACGGTCGAAATGGGTCCTTTACGGATCTACTCAATCGAAAGAGTGTTCGTGCGTTCGTTGTTGAAGCGGCGTGTTCTAGTAATGGTCGCTCGATCATCACAAAGCCATTCCATAGACAAATAATAATATAAGAGACAGTTTGATGCATAGGCGGTATGTGGCACAACGTTTCTGCGCAAGTTCCCCGCGCATGGAGTCTCTACTGTCGCGAACTACAAGACTGTTTTACATAAACAAAATAGAACAAAATATCATAAATTTCAATACATTTCAAAACATCGCCTTTAATGTGGATAAATATTATAAAATATCCTAGTATATTAACTTTTACATCATTAAAAATGAAAATATACAAAACCAATCTTACATTGGTTGGTGTGAATCTGGTTTCTGTTTGTCAAATGCAAAGTGACAGTGTCAAAAATAACAATTCCGAAAAAGAAGACAATACAAGAGAACAAGAGTGAGTATTTTTTAATTTATTTAGGATTTAGTTTTAATACAGTAAATAAAATGTCACCACCAGGTAAAATTCGTCGTAGTTGTATAGCAAAAAATTGTAATAATACATATTTTTGGCAGCTTCGCAATTTGGAGTTTAAGAACAAAACATTTTTCAAATTTCCATCTGACATTAGTCAAAGGGAACAGTGGTACAAAATTTTAGAAATTCCTTTTGATGATGAGGCATTTACAAATTCATTATGCAAAAGACCCTTCCATCATACACCACCAAAAGTAGCTGAAGATAATAATAATAAAACTCAAGCTTTTGAAAATACAGTATTGCCCGTAAAAAGAAAGCTTATTTTTTGTATCAATAATGATAGTCTTAAAGAAACTGAATTTGAACCTTTGCCTAAAAAACAATGTTTGGAATCTAGTATTTTAAGTAAAATAAACGAAACTAGGGTCAGTAATTTATCTCCCAAGAAGAAGAAAATGTATTACATTAATAAAGATCAGAGAAATAGAATTTGTAAATTAAAAAAGACACTTATCAGTATCAGTAGTAATAACAAAATTAAAAAAGCAGTTAAATTGTCAGAATCAAAGTTATTTCAAAATTTTAATTCAAAATTAGATCCAGTAGGCATGGATTTTTTAAAAAGTAGTACTGCTAACTCTAAGAAACATAAACCTTCATGGTCAATAACGGATAAGGCCCTTTCATTAGCCATTTATAAGAAGGGACCACGAGCATATAATTTTAAAAACGTTTTATAGCTTTGCCCAGTAAATCTACTTTACAGTCACTTCTAAGACCAGTGCCATTTGAAACTGGAATTAATAAAGCAATTTTTGATAGGCTTAAAGAAAGGGTTGTCAAAATGAAGCAGATGGATAAAAAGTGTGTCCTCTTATTTGATGAAATAGCTGTAAAAGAGCAATTGACTTTGGATGAGGCTAATGACGAACGAACTCTTTGCAAAAAATCATATAAATTTTGATTGGTTCACTTGTCGAGAACATAAATCATACGTATTTTCTCAACTCATAAAAGTTTGTGTCCCCTTATTAATTAAAAAATATTATAATGATGGTAAGAGGACTAACAAACAAAAATAATTATTATTTTTTGGTAACAATGTACTGCGTTTAATTTTTTTTTGTTTCAGACCTGTTCCTGTCTTCATGTAAAGGGGAATCTACTTTTTAAATGCTTTTTATTAAAATATTTGATGTAATATTGGATAAACTTTCTTAAGTATAATGCTGTAATTTGAGTAGAAATATATAATTTTGTGATTAATAATAATATGTAACTGTATAGTAAATTAATGATATAGATAATAATAGTTTTTTCATGTTTTGTGTTACCAATTTAAAACATTATTTAATATTCAAGCTAGTGTGACATTTTTACTTTTAGTTTTTGCTAAGTATATGTTTATGTTGTGTATTTATACAACTGTAGGTGTCCTCTAATTTACATGTTTTGTCTTTTTAATTAATTTAAAGAAAGTAAATGTGAAGTTGAAAAGGTGAGAGCTGGGCAGCTATGGGGATGGCGGAGGCCGCATTAGAATTTTTTTGAAAAATAATAGGATATATTATTGAACATTTAAATTTTTTGATTATTGTAACTGATAATTTAATCAGATGTTTTTGTACTTTAATATTATCGTTAACTATTAGAATAAGAATTTCAAAGTTATCAATGTAATAACATGTATAAATAACAGACCTATGTATAGTAAACAAATATTTTATTAATTTGTTTTTATATTATGTGCACGTTAATAAAAATTTTAAAAGTGTGCTGTTTTATTATTTATTACCTAAATTATTTGTTTCAAAATTATTTATTATTATTATTTCATTACAAAAATGAAATATAATTTTTTGGAATGAAATAATTATATAATAAACAATTTTAAGACAAACTGTAAAATTTACCTACCCATAATCCAAACTACCAAATTTAAATATCCCGCCTGTAAGAATTAGTTCTGTTCCCCGCAAGGGTTGCGCTGAGATCGACGCGATGCCAGCTGTTTATATGGGAAAGAACACTCTCTTAATATGTTTATTTCTCTATGGTCCATTCCGTGTCCATGTTGGCAGTCGATTGTTCCATAGGTAAACAATTTCAAGGAAATTGGCGGTATAAAAAAGACTTCCACGAACTGTAAGGACACCGTAAGACATTCATTTGGTAAGGCATTCTGATTTGCGATCGCCTAGACGTGTTGCTAGAAACGTGCTGCTGCTGGGTTTTAAAACTTAGAAGACTTGACCCAATCTTTGGGTTAAGGGTACAAAAATTGGGCAGTCTTAAAATTTATTTTTTTGCCAAATGATTCATTAGATCAGCTTAAAATTAGTTTTTAAATAACTATGTATATATAAAAAAAATTATCTGAATAAATTTTACTTAATAAATTGAGAATTATTTAGAAGAATGTTTCTATGTAAGTATCATTTGAAAATAGAAAAAGTTGGATAAATTTAATAAACGACATGTTATTTCACGTGATTTTTATTTTTATTCTTTCTAGAGTCACTTTTGCTCCATGTATTTTTTTCTGAAATTGTCATTGGGGGAGGAAGGGGGGTAATTTTAAAATGAATAATAAGCTTTAACTAACTAGGGGAAGGAGGGATTTTGTTTTCGTTACTTATTTTTGGAGAATTTATTTCAAAAAAAGGTAATAAATATTCCTTGTATATACCAAGAATATTTTGTTTTTGTTGGCGGTGCATAAGAATGCATTAGGAGTGGACTCCACTATTAACCTATATTTTTTCAGAAATTGTTGTCAAGGGGGCCAACTTTATATAATGAGGCTTAAATAACTAGGTGGAGAGGTGATTCTGTTTATGTTGGTGGTGCATAATAGTGCATAAGAAGGGGATGGTGCTGCCATATATTTTTTCCGTAATTGTCATTGGGGGAGAGGCTTTACTTTAAATAATAAGGTTTAACTAACTTGGAGAAGGGGGATTTTTGTTTTTGTTGGTGGTGCATATGAGTGCATTAGAAGTGTACTTCACTGACCTATACTTTTTTCGGAAATTGTCGTTGGGAACGGGACAACTTTACTATGTATAAGGGAAGAAGGGATTTTGTTTTTGTTGGTGGTGCATTAGAGTGCATTTGAAGTGGCTGCCGACGCCAAATGTGGTGTACAATGTCTGGTAAATGTGGCAAATGTCTGACGAATGTAGCAAGTGTTGAGTGCTTGGCAAATGTATAACATGAATGGGGAAAGTGAAAACTATCTTGGAAATATACTAAATGTCTGGCAAATGTAAATAATTGACACACAGAATGAAGCATTTTATAAAATTTCGCAAAATAAAATTACAAGCTATTGTTTCAGATTTAGATTCAGATACTTTCCGTCTCTCTGCCGTCTGTCTGATGGAACGTTTATTAGACACTTAATCTCAGAAACTATTGAACTCGCTACTGAACTATAATTTCTTTGAAACTTTAAACGCAAACTCACTATTGGTCTAGCAGATGAAAACGATATGAAATCGGCTGTTAGATCTGTATTAGATGAAGGTTTATCTACAAAAACGGCTGCAGTTCGTTACAATATAGCACGAACCACATTACGTAGGTATATTAAAAAATGCCGTGATATAAATATAAATTGGAATGAACTAGAATTTCCAAAAATGAAGCCAAATTATGAATGCAGAAAGATTTTT
This sequence comes from Galeruca laticollis, assembly GCA_963921935.1. NCBI lineage: Eukaryota > Metazoa > Arthropoda > Insecta > Coleoptera > Chrysomelidae > Galeruca > Galeruca laticollis. The sequence continues at coordinate 149,848,567 of OY998177.1, forward strand.
ACTAACGAAGAAGAGGTGGAGTTATGTGAATACCTAAAGAAATGTGGAAAACTACACCATGGTTTACCACCAAAAGCTACTAGAAAACTGGCATTTGACCTTGCAGTGGCTAACAACAAGAATATTCCGGAAAGCTGGCAACGATATCAATATGCTGGAAAGGAATGGTTTACCGCGTTCATGAAAAGGAATCCTACAGTTTCCTTACGAACAACAGAAGCAACTTCTATATCAAGATCTATGGCTTTTAATAAGCCCGTTGTCCATAAGTTCTATGACGATTTAAGGGGTTTATATGAAAAATACCTATATTTGAAACATTTTCATCGACTATTGAAAAACGAATCCTTTATTGTGTATCTCTACAGTATTGAAGTACTCTACAGAATACATTTTTCAAAGCCGATATTCCTAAATTAGTCCAACTAATTCGAAAGGGACAGTCAAATAATTTTCTACTAACCGAATTGCAAAATTAAATCAGATGATGTACCCAGCACACCTTATGTAACGAGGCTATCAATTTTCACGCAGCAAATTTTTTCTAATACTTTACTTGAAAAAAACTCTCTCTTTAATAACAAAAATTTCATAAAACTGAACAGAAAATGGATTCCTCGTATTAAAATACATGATACTGCATAATTGTTTCCATACGTTCACTGTAAACCAAAATTTTTCGCTCAGAATCACAAAATGTTTAGCACGCTTTCATAAAATGTCTGTAATTCCGAAATTATGCTATATTTGTAAACAATATACAGGATTAAAGCTGGAGTAGAAATTTTTGTAAAAAATTACCTTAAAAAAATTTCTTGTAACTACGTCTATGCAATGGAAAGACTGAAATTAGTAAAAATCGAGATCAGAGTACGATTTTATAGAAATACAGCAACTTCCCATCGATAAAGCAAAGCGAGGTATAAAACATCAAAGTTCAACTTATTTTCAAAAATTTCGATTTCGAAGGTCCCTATGGATTGAAAATTCCAAAGAAAATGTTGATTTCGATTTCGATGAAATTTTGCATTGGGGTTATTTGATACAAGGATTCCAATAAATTTGTCAGTTGTTTCTAAAAAAAAATATTACGGGCGGAAAATTGATAAAAATTTATGAAAATGAGATTTTCCGGAAAACCGTACATCATATTTTGCTCATTTACGAAGTAAACCTCAGTGTTTACGTTCTGAATCCACATATAGAATTTCATTAAAAAATTCGAATGCGTTTTTGAGTTATCGTGTTGACAGACCGGCATTTTTTAAAATAGGTTTTTTGGACACAGAAACATGTAGATCCCCTCGAATCTCGAAACGTTAAACTCACTCCATTACAATACTTCTCTTATATAGGGTCTCCAGAAACTCTCCTACCAAACGGAAACTACAGTTACTAGAGGTGATTTTAAGTCGATGTAGCTCAAATTACCTTAATCCGAAAATGCTTCCTAAGGGAGCTACAGCCCTTTGAAGAATACGTCCTCATATGAGTTTTCTACAAATTACTCAAAAATATCGTTACTTAACATATTCAAACTTGGTATAATCAATAAACAGTTACAAACCAGTCGTTTGCTGTAAAAACATTTTTTCCAGATCCATCACAAGCGTGTCAGTTGGGGGAGACCAACAGGTATTTTTATTAAAAAAAATTATTTTTAAGTTTTTTATGTATCCGAATTTGGAAAATTCAAGATAATTTTCATAAAAAATGTTCTCTTCTTTCAAATAGATATCATGAACCGTTTTCGAGAAAAATAAATCTAAACTTTTTGTGTTTCTGACATAAAATCATGTTGGATTATAATCTGTAATATCAAGTTGGCTTTGAAAAATCAACAAAATCTGACAATGTGTCAAATTATTTTGATTCTAAACAGTTATTATTGTTATTGTGTATGATAGGTATATAATAATAGTTAATTTGATCAAAATGGTTTATTTTGCGAATGAAGAATATGCTGATATGCATTTAGTTTCTGGGTAAGTACAATGTAACGCTCGTGCAGCAGAGCGAAGATATCCGGAAAAATTTCTCATCAGAAAGCATCCTGCTCGCGCAACATTTGTAGCCGTACACCAAAGATTAAGAGAAAGTGGCTCTAATACCTAAAAATACTGAAACTGGTAGACGACCTGATGTGACAATGGAATACGAAGACGATATTTTGATTGAAATCGAAAATAATCCTGGGGTTAGCACCAAAAGACTCGCTGCTATGTATCCTGGCATTTCCAAGTCTTCCATATGGAATATTATTCATAAAGAAAACCTTCATCCTTTCCATTTTCATAAAGTTCATGTCATGGTAGATGGGGATTTCCCTGCCCGCATAGCTTATTCAAACTGGTTGCGGAACAAAAAAAATCAGGATCCTAATTTATTTTCCAATATTTTATTTTGCGATGAATCTACGTTTACCAGCGACGGAATTTTCAATTTACATAATGCACATCATTATGCCTACATTGGCATAATGATGTGCAACAGTAGAGGAAAAGCACCAGCAAAGATTTAATATAAATGTTTGGATAGGTGTAATCGGTAATCAGCTTCTGGGACCCGTAGAGCTTCCTAGCCGTTTAACAGGACAAGAATATATTAATCTCCTACAAAATGTTTTACCTGATTTAATAGATGAGGCTTCCCTGATGATTCGAAATAATTTATGGTTCATGCACGACGGCTGCCCAGCTCATTTTAGTAGAGAGGTTCATCAATTGGGACCGAGAAAGATGACGTTTATGCCATCTGCCCTGAAAAAAATACAAACAATGTGATTAGTGTTTTTAAATGAAACTCAAGGTCTCTAGTTAATTCCACAATACAATACAAGTTATTGAAAATTCTAAAAAATTGACAATTGTTTCGATAAATCAATATCATCGTCAGAATGACAGAAGTTACATTTCATTTTATGCCTACCTGATGTTTAGTAGTTATATTTGGCTAGACCAAGAAGTAACCTAACTTGTGATTGGCTTAATATATGTTTATAGAAAAAAGAAGAAGATGTGATATTACAAATATTGAAGCTTAGATATTATTAGCCCTATGGTGATATCCTGGATATCATTTTTCCAATTAAGATCAGTATAACTGTGCAATGATATAGAAAACCAGGAAAACTATATCTGCTGATCTTTACAATTATCACTTAAGAAGACAGTTTATTAGTGGAGAATTCCCTAGATTTAACTGTTCATTGACAACTTCATATTATGGGTTTCTTAAATGTCTTCTAATTTACAGTTCTTCAAGGAAATCCAGTTCTTGTTTCTTTTCACAAATATGCAGTACTTCTAGTTTTGTGTTAGGTGTCAATGAGTGATTGGTGTCAAGTAGATGTTTTGCGTAGTGGGATTTATCTGGTTGTTTTAATCTGTATGCTCGTAAGTGCTCAATGTATCGTATTTCAAAATTCCTAAGGGTCTGACCCAAATAGACAGCATTACATTCTGGACATTTGAGTTTATATATACCTGACTTCTTTAATAGCATATTCCACGAAGTAAGGGTCGAGACAGTCAATTTCAATAAACAATGTGATGTAAACAATATTAGTAGTTTTGTATAATCAGCGTTTTTAAATGTTCAGTTTTTAAAACTGATATTAAATGTTTGTGATGTCGTCATCAAAAGTATCTTTCTGTATTCATAGCTGTTCAAATATGCTGTATAAAAATACTACGCAGTTGAAATTTTATAGTCCCCGAAAGTCCATTGAACACTGCGTGGATAACCTTAAAACGTCAAAAATGGATAAATGCAGTAAAAACCCATATGTAATTAAAATGATCTAATTAAAACATTTTATTAACTATTATTTTGTGTATAATCAGTATGATACTACAATTGGCAGCTATTAGAAATGTTCTAAATGTTTTTTTACATAAATAAAAGATTATTATCGAGAGAATAAAATGTTGTTTTCTGTACGATTTCATTGATTATATAAAATAAAAAACTACTTATGTGCTTGCTGACTTTAATATTATATTATAAATTCAACTAATTAAATACTATTAAGGGGAAGAAAGTAAACATTTGTACAAAACGAATCACTTCAATTTTTTTAATTACATTTCAGAAAACATCGGGAGGATTGGGAACCAAATAAAAATAGAATTTGCAGTGCTCATTTTGTCAGTAATCAAAAATCAGATAATCCCCTACACCCATCTTACATACAAACAATTTTTCCTAGCAAAGAAAATAAAAAGATCTATTCATTTTTTTGTATTTTGTAGGTTGTTTATTATACTGTTTACATCACAATGTTTTTCTTTTTTAACACCAGGGCGCTCTACTTTCGACAGAAGTGCTGCCTCTATAGATCGGTCTCGATTTCTATATCTCGACAATAACTATTACGATAAATGGATTGGAAGAGGTGGTCCAGTTAATTGGCCCCCAAGATCTCCAGGTTTAAACTCCTGTGATTTTGTGTTTGGGGTTATTTAAAATCATTAGTCTATGCTGTTCCAATAGAAACCCGTAATCAGCTGTGGCAAAGAATTCAATCGCTTGTAATGAAATTAGAAATAATGCAGAAATTTTTGCAAAAATTAGACGATATTTAGAGAAAAAAATAAATTTGTGTATTGAGACAAATGGTCGTCATGTAGAACATATGTTGTAAAATTAATTCTCATATTTCTGTAGGTAGTTATCTCTAACTTTATTTTTTTTAATGTTGATTGTTGTTTTATACCCTCACGAATCAAAATTAATTTAAAATTTCCAAAACAATGTAAGCAACTTAAAACTTACGACTTTTGATACCAGTATCTGTACAATTTGTTGCTTTTTCAAAGCCAACTTGATATAACAGATTATAATCCAATCCAATGATTGTATGTAAGAAACACAAAAAGTTTAAATTTATTTTTCTCGAAAACGGTGCATGATATCAATTTGAAAGAAGAGAACACTTTTTATGAAAATTATCTTGAATTTTCCAAATTCGGTGTCGGATACATAAAAAACTTGAAAATAATTTTTTTTTAATAAAAATACGTGATGGTCCCACCAACTGACACGCTTGTGATGGATCTGGAAAAAATTTATTTACAGCAAACGACTGGTTTGTAACTGTTTATTGGTTATAACAAGTTTGAATATGTTAAGTATTATTATAATATTTTAAGTAACGGTATTTTTGAATAATTTGAAGGAAACTCATTTGAGGACGTCTTCTTCAAAGGGCTGTAGCTCCCTTAGGAAGCATATTCGAATTAAGGTAATTTGAGCTAAATCGACTTAAAATCAACTCTAGCAACTGTAGTTTCCGTTTGCCAGGAGAGTTTCTGGACACTTTGTATGTATACATATAACATAAGGTGATGTAAAAATCCTACAAAATGTAGAGTACCTACTATACTAACGTTTTTGATTAATTGTATCAAAAACAATTGAATAGTCCAGCAACAGCAATATAATCGTTTACTGCCTTTTTGAATAACGTAGAAAATATCATCTGTAACCTCCAGTAAGGCAGTTATACAACTAAAGTCTGACGGAAAACCAGTTTGACTAATGAGCAATTAAAATGTTCTCCTATTTACTGTTTAAATGTTTTTTTTTCTAAAACCTTCGACGTAATTAGTAGAATAGAAATTAATGGCTTTTTTGGAATACGAGAAACTTTCCAAATATATGTAATTGTTGACTGAACAATGCTAGTATTTATTAATTATCTGTGTGACGTAAGGATAGCATAATAGTAACATATCAATTGGTGTATCATCCGGGCGCATGTTAGTTGCAGACGAGGTTTATGATCTAAAAAGGGTTTTATGAGGGTACCTAATCCTGTGGGTGAACTGCAGACTGGCGGTCAGGGGTATTAGAATAACAAAATGTACGCAAAAATATTATGGCTATCAGTTTAAAATTTATTTCAACAGTGACGACACATTTGTTAAGTACCATATAGAAAAAACTGAAATGGAAGTGAACGATATGATAAATTAACGTGGAAATAGTCTAATTATTATTGAATATTTTAAATTTTATAAACATCGTGAATTAAAAAATGGTAAGACTTGTTGGTGCTGTGTGAAAAGGACATGTGTGAAGCTGAAATATATACAATGGGCATTGTAAAAGTGATGTCTAAAATATTAAATACTCATAATCATGAACAGGAAAGTGGCAGTGCAATAAACAGACAAACATTAAGTAATATATTAAAAAGAAAAGCAGACGATATGATCGCTGAAAGGCCATCTTAAATAATTCGTAGTGAATTTAAATTAGATTCTAATTCTTTGTCAACTTTGGCAGAAAAAGATATACAATATATTAAACGCAATATTTACAGACACAGAAATAAATCAATTCCAAAATTGCCTCAAAACGCTTCCGATGTGCACGATTTTTTGGAATCTGTTCAAGTTATGACCGTTAAAGAAGAAGAATTTTTGATAATAAACAACAGGATTAAAAATATTATAGTATTTACGTGCACTGAAAATATAAGTGTAATGTGTTCTAGTTCAACAATATATATGGATGGAACATTTGATTAATGTGTAAAACACTTCTTACAAATGTTTAATATTCATGCCCTTGTAAACAACATTTATATACCAGTGGCTTTTTGTTTATTAACTAAAAAAAAGAAACGTCTTCGACATTGTTTGATATATTGAAATCCAAGTGTATCAGTAAAGTACTTTATTTTTGCCCAAAATTCATCACTGTGGATTTTGAAGTTTCTATCCATTCCAGTGTGAAAGAAACATTTCCCGACGTTTCAATAATCGGCTGCAGATTTCATCTTGCACAATCATGGTTGAATTTACTCATATTTTGTGATGTAAAATAATGTGTAATGTGTATAATAATTTGTGTGTAAAATAATAAAGGAAAATATATTTGTGTTTAGGTGCAGGAAAATTCAGAGTCTTGGGTTAGTTACACAATATAAAAATCCACATTCCGAGACAGGAAGATGGCTGCATTACTTATTTGGCCTGACTTTTTTGGATCCTTCAGAAGTGTGCGAATCATTTGTCTTCGACTTTATATCGATACAACCAAGTGATAACAGGCTGAATGAATTCGTGGATTATTTTGTGGACACCTATATTGAAGAAAATTTTTCATTTCCTCCACATACTCGTATCTGGGCAGAAAATGCAGCGTCACTCATACGAACTACAAATTGTTGCGAATCACTCGACTCAAAATTTAATAATTTGAATTCATCTCCGCATCCGAATATAATTCAGTTTTTGGATGTGTTAATAGATATTCAAATTGATACGTACTTAATTAATTCTTCACAATTAAATCAGCAACGTTACATTCGAAATGATGTATTGGAAAGAGCATTTATTTCAAATAAAATTATTGATTACACGAACAATAAAATTGCAAGGATTGACTTTGTTAAGTATGTTTCGTATAAATATGCAGTATAAAATTATTTTATGTAGTTAAATGTAGGTACATGTAGACGAATATTTAGTTTATACAATATATATTTAAAATACTTTCGTTTTTTATTTTATTGATGAACAAAATGTTATATATAATAGATAGAGACCGCGGTATGCAGTTGACTCATTTAACAGGTAAACAGACTTGACCCTTTTCCTTCATCTGCAATTGACCATCTTTTAATCCATGCCATAAACCCCGTCTGCAGTTAACTTGCGCCGTATCATCCATACCAACAGTATTGGTCATTTCAAATAAATATATACAAATGGTATGTTGACTCATAGGCTTAAATCATAATAATTACTCATACTTCATACTTGAACTTTAAGTTATTGTTATTGCAATAGTTTTTCGTCAGTATCTTTGGAATTTCCAGACATTAGGAGGAAGTTAATAAAAGGTAATATTTTTAAGTCGTACCGTTGAGCACGGTAATTTTTCACTGTTAACATGGGATACCACCACCCTTAATTTTACCTAGAATACAAGAATAAGATTTAAGGAAGTACTTAGTGAACTTTACTCTTCATGTTTATGGTGTTTTCCAGCTTTATTTATTACTGAAGTTGACACATGTCACAAATTCATGTAATGTTATGTTTTACATATTAGACTGTTTTTAAAAACCTATAACATTTCAAGAACCTAATAATTATTCGTCTTAATAGTATATTACATAACAAGAGTTGTAAATAGCATTTTAAATACGAAGAAAAATATTGAACACGTGCCGCGTATCGGCGAGTGTGGTAATTTCACGAGCATGGAAAATGCATTGCAACTCGTGATTTGTACTGTACTTTTCCTACGACCTTTTTTATTACTAATTAAACGGTTTATAAATATTTTTCAACAATTGGAATTTATATTTAATATATAATTTTGTCAATTTTTAATAACAATAGGGTGTCCAGATTTTTATACAACCATACCTGTTTTTGACGGTATTGGCACAGAAATGTTGTTTGAGTCTAATGTCTCAGGATTTATTGGTTGTGATGCGAATGGTACTATTTTTTTAATATCATTTTTATTATCCTTGATTGACAATAAATATGTTGCCACTATCGATAGTTCGATGTTTATCCATGGTTAACACTTTTTGTTGAGTTGAAAGGCTTGAGGTACTATAAGATGGCATTAATACCATGTCTTCTTCGTTGTCAGCGACAGCACTTCCAACTATAAATCTTTGGACTGTCGCTTAATAGCATTTTTGAAAGTATCCATTTTCTGTTTCGCCATGATTATGTGGAGTAGTGGTCTTTTTGATACCCGCCACATCTTCGGATATAGCTCTTCCTTTGCATCCCGATCTTAAACATCTCCAATTAGTTGACCCTGAGAAGGATTTATCTCTTCTGTATCGGTACTCCTCGTAGTGGAGAATTGATTTGCCCTTTTGAGATAAACTAAAAATTTTTTGTGGGGGGAAACTATTTTCACATCAAAATAACATGTAAAAAATTCAAAACTATTCACACATCAAAATGACATTTATCAAAATCGCAAAAAAGAACGCGAGCGGTTTTGGGTCCAAAAACAAGAAATTATATTTTCTAATAATAAGGATGGTAAATTACTTATTAAAAAAGATATTTCTCCTTTCCCATCTTCATTTGAAAAAGCGGGGCTCCGGTTTTGAACGAAAAAATAACCCATTAAATGACATGAGAGAAAAGTTTGTTGTTCACTCGGCTTGAACCCCAGGAGCCCGAGCGTCGTGGACAAGAGCCCACCTACCTTGCGCCATATGGCTACAAGAAAGTAACCAGTATCCGGCGAGGCCACTGTCAAGAAGAACCCTCCCCAACAGCCACACTCCAAAAATGTATCAGAGAAAGAAGAATCTTCCAGAACAAGGCTAGCACAAGTTGGGATTTGTTGACGGTAACTCTGAAGTCGATATTGAAGAAACGGACACTCATGTGTTATCTATTGAACATCGTCGTCGTCGATAATCACGTTATCGCCCCATTTGTATATGCATTATGGACAGGTTTATTCTTTGTACCGACTGGTTCATTGTATATGTTAATTATTGTTATAACTTAATTTTTCGTTTGTAGCTGTATTGTGGTGACGTTTTCGTCAGTCCTGTCCATGACGGTTGTTATAATATAGTTAGCCAATTTCTTGTGTATTAATGTCAGTACTTTAGATATTTGGTTTTTAGGAACAGCCAAGAACAAATTATTTTGCCAGATGTTGCGACCAAGTTCTTGTATGAGCCCTATATCTATGTTTTCTTCGGCCATCATATGTGTGAGTTGATATGTCGCTTGTATGCAACGTCCAGCGTTGAGTTGTATGCATTTTACGTGCATTTGAAGTGTAATTTGTTTGGCGCCTAATTTTTTTCTTAAAAATGGGGCAATTGTAATATCTGGCGTGGTGGCCTCTTGGCGTCAATTTCAGTGCAGTTGACCAAAGTGTTTTTGCAACCAGCATGGTTGCCGCCGCACTTGTAGCAAGTCGTATTGGCCTCTCTACAGTACCTAGACACATGTCCATATTTACAACACTTGTAACACATCCCCATACGCAGGTATTCTTCGACTTGTACTCGCATTAGCTCAATTGACAAATGTCATTTTTCAAGTATGTCCTTCATTAGGTCTGTGGGCCCTTGTATAAGTACATTTTCTTTGAATTCGTTACGGCAAGACTTCGTATTTAGGATTTTTATTTGGTTTATGTTATCTCCATGTTTGGCCTCTAGGTCTTCATTTTCTAGTCTTAGTGATTCGTCTGTTTGGCCTTTGGGTAAGCCTGTTATTAAAATAACTGGTTACCTTGTCCTAGTTATATCCCTCGTCAAGAGTTTATCATGGTCTTGCATTTTTTGCATTATTTCTAGTTGTTTTGTCTTATCTGTCCTCATAATTATAATGGTGTCTTTAGTCTAAATCTTTTGGTTTGATCACCGACTTTAGAACATCAATCACCTGTCTCGTTTGCCCATCCTTTAGTTTTATCTGTGTCTCATACCGTTTGTTTTGTTTTGTAGGTGTGATTCATTGGTTTTTGCTGGTTTGTTCTGTGGTTGTAGTTTTTGGGGTTGAGGCATATTGTGCATAGGTTTTAGTTGTTATTAATGGGGGGTAATTTGTGTTATCAGCCTGTTGAGGAATTGAATTCATTTCTTTGTTAGATTTTACTTGAGTGTCTGTTAGTTTTGATAAATTGTTTACTGTGTATGATAGATCATTAAACTTTTCGTAAATTCTTATATCCTCCATTTCTGGTTTGTTTCGGTAAGTCATTGTTAGCTTTTCTTTCCTTTTGAAATTTTCATTTTCTTTAATTGCTAAGTGGCCTAGCAATTCCATTAGATATCCTGTTATGGTTTCAGTATTTTCTTTGATAGTTCTTTGATCCGCTTTTGTAAAAGTGATCTTATCTCTTCCGAATGGAGCGATTCTAGTGACGGAATCAATAATTATTTTTTTTATTCGCTGAGTATTATTTACAATTTTCATTATAAGTTATTTGGTTCCAAGCGGTCTATTGTCTTGTTTGGACTTTTTATATGTTGATTCTTCTATTGGAGTGTCTGGGTCACTATCTATTTGTCTATTTCGTTTATTACTTTTCCACCCAACCTATCTATATGTGGGAAAAGTATTGGTTCACCCACAAAAAAGTTGAAATTTCGAAAAAAAAATTTCAGTTATTTTTACGTTTTTCATCAACACAACACAACACAACACGAATGAATTGGTTTTAGAAAAAAAATCCTGTGTGTATGTCGTCGTCGTTGTCGTCGGCCACTTTCCGTTACATGTCTTGTTAGCACGATACAGCCTCCGGAGTGCACCAAATCACCAATTTTATGATTGAATATTGATTTTCAACTCACAATAGCCAGTACAACGGGTGCTATGGTATTTGTACATTTTTTGAGAAATTTCACTTTGTTAGCACGATACAGCCACCGGAGTATATACAAGTGACCAATTTTATTATTGGATATTGTTCAGGGCGTCTTAAAGATGAACCCTATTGAGATTCAGCTCAGTAAAGCCAGTACAACAAGTGCTATGGTACTTGAGGTACCAAATTTTTGTCATTTTTGGAGAATTTTCAGTTTGTTAGCACTATACAGCCTCCGGAGTGCAAAAAGTCACAAATTTTATGATTGAATATTATTCAGAACATCTCACAGATGAACCCTATTGATATTCAGCTCACCATAGCCGGTACAACAGGTGCTACAGTACATTTTTGTCATTTTTGAAGAAATTTCACTTTGTTAGCACGATACTACCGTACATAAACAAATGAATAGTAAGTTCACTCGACGTCGGCTCTTTGATGTAACGCTGTTAAAGGCTTTCCGAAAAACGATCGTAAAACCACACGTGTCTCGAGTATACAGGGGTCGCGCGAATTACTACCGTCATAACTTGTTGATTTATAAATTGGGTGTTTGGTACGGGGGCTAATAAAAATGTACATTGTTAGAAAACAATTTCTAAAAACGATAGGTATTGCTTTGTTATGCAGGGTACGTTTTAGTATTTAATAAGGAATATAAAATTACTCATAAGAAATAAACTAGAATCATCGATTAAAATAGCTTTTATTACATTATATAAATAAAATAATTCATCAAAAATGTACAAATATAAACAGTAGAACCTCGATAAGATAAAGACCGAGGGAGACGTTAAATAATTTGAGTTATTGAGGTTTCTATTTACTAAGGGTTTAAGTTAAGGAATTTTTATTGGTTTATATTTTTACTTACGGAGGTCCGTTTATGGGCTTTGTTCAGGAATTAAAGAGATAGACGGCTGCAAGCTAATGATACAAATAAGTTACTGTACTGAGCCATCTGGTAAACACGTGTTAATTAATTTCAAATGACGACTCATTGATAGGTAATTCAAGTTACAAAGGTCGTCGTCGTTACAACTTTGAGTTACTGACGTGCGATGCCCAAATTATTAGTTTAAGTTATAGAGGGTTCGTATTTTAAGTAAAGGAGGTTTTGAACTCAGAGGGGAAGGGAGCACAACATTTTATGAATTTATAGAGGTTATTATGTTATCGAGGTTTAAGTTATCAAGGTCCTACGTATATAAATACTTAGAATAAATCAAATCCTCATGTATACATTACAATATAAAAATAAACGGTTTTAAAGATTAAAACTTTTTTTTCCGCATCTGTGGCACTGAACAATATTCTATCATAAAATTGTTACTTGTATACACTTAGGGGTATGTATCGTGCTAACAAACCGAAACTTCTCCAAAAATAACCAAAAATTTAGTATATCTGGATTTATAAGACCCGCTGTACTCGCTCTAGTCAACTGAAAATAGGGTACATCTGTGAGACACCTTGGACAATATTCAATCATAAAATTGATCAATCGTATACTCTCTGGAGGCTAACAAACAAATTCTCCAAAAATGACAAAAATTTTGTACTTCAAGTACCATAGCACCCGTTGTACTAGCTATAATGAGCTGAATATCAATAGGGTTAATCTTTGAGACGCTCTGAATAATATCCAATCATAAAATTGGTCACTTGTATATACTCCGGAAGCTGTATCGTGCTAACAAACTGAAACTTCTCCAAAAATTACAAAAATATCGTACTTAAAGTACTGTAGCACCTGTTGTATTGGCTCTGGAGAGCTGAAAATCAATAGAGTTCATCAGTGAAATGTCCTGAATAATATTCAATCATAAAATTGGTGACTTGTTGAACTCCGGAAGCTGTATCGTGCTAACAAACTGAAATTTCTCAAAAAATGACAAAATGTCGTACTTCAAGTACCATAGCACCCGTTGTACTGGCTCTGGGGAATTGAAAATTAATATGGTTCATCTGTGACCTGTCCTTAACAATATTCAATCATAAAATTGCTGACTTATTACACTCCGGAGGCTGTATCGTGCTAACAAGACATGTAAGGAAAAGTGGCCGACGACGACATACACACAGGATTTTTTTTCTAAAAACCATTTTTTCGTGTTGTTGATGAAAAACGTAAAAATAACTCGAAAAAAAATTTCTAAATTCCAACTTTTTTTGGGGTAAACCAATACTTTTCTCGCATATAGAAAGGTTGGGCGGAAAAGTAATAGGAAGCATGAACAACTATATATTTAAAATAGTTAAAAATTATACCAGATTCTATAACATTCTTTAGAATTTGTTTTGCATATAAGAACAATATTGAATAATAACATATAGTTAAGAATGTAATCCTAAACCAAACTTATGAAGCAAAGCAAAAAGGAATAATTACAAATTTTGTAATATTTGTAATTTTGTATTGGGATTATAAGACTTTTTAAGTTTTATTTCACGATTTGCAAATTTAATTGTGTAATATAAACGCACTCTTGTATAAAGAGATAAGAAATAACTTAAAGGATAATTTTTACAAGGATGCGTAAATCGTAATTTTTAAAAAGATCTTTTAACGTCGATCCGATAGAATTTTTACATGCTAATTTATTGAAGTTAACTACAAATACAAGCTGGGTAACATATCCAACAAAATTCTGGCTAGGTACATTGGGCCCACCAAATGGAAAATTTGTATTGCTGACATAGGCTTTTGTCTGAGAAAAAATGGTTGTTCCTTTTCTTAAGGTATTTCTTTCATTAAAAGCAATACATATGTCGCAGGAGTATTGCTGCATACATTTTTTTAATACATAACCAGTAACGTAAACTAACGCGTTGCCATCGGTACTGTTTAGATTCCTGTAATCAGTTGTAAAGACTTTCAAAGGATTTGATGGTTCTATTGACGGTAAAATAAGATCTTTACAGTTTTCTGCCAAGTCTGGAGTAATATTTAACAACAACTCATTAATGTCATTAGTGCAGTTGGCGCCGTCAACATGGTCTAAATACTTCAGAGTAAACAACTTTTTGAATGCTCTAGAAAACTGTATAGGCGTAGGGTTTCTTGAATTACCACAACAGTTTCTAACTTGCCCAAAAAAGTTTTCAAGGTAGTCTTGGTTTAAATTTCTTGTCAGTAAAAAGGTGTAACCCTTTGATTTTAATATACCCCAAAGGGCTTTAACTAATTTTATTGTAAGCCTCCACCCAAATATAAATTTCATTTTATTTGTTAAATTTTTTCCTTCACTGTTAACCACACGGACATTTTTCAGTAAAGTTTCAAATTCTTCCATTAGCTGAAACTGTTGTTGGGTACCCATGAACGCATTGAAATTATTTCTTCTTCTTACAGTGCCATATCCGTGATCGGACGTAGGCGACCTCTCACTTCTACCTGTGTTGTGCTCTCCAGTTACCACAGATAGAAGGGACCTACAGTTTAACGACGGATCCGAACGTCTATGTTGAGAGGCTGTACTAGGCAGAATACTGTCGGTGGTTTGCCATTGCCTTCCGACAGGTGGCTCTCCGAATTTTTAATTATGATGTTAACTAGGCCCGGGTTTGATCCTGGGACCTCTCGGTTAGCAGACAGAGCACCATTTCACTAGCCTACGGAGACCACGAAATTATTTAAATGGCACGAATTTAATAAATCGAAAAATCATTCATTGTTTTAATGAATTTAGCAGTTACTTTGGCATCTGCAGGCAAAGCTTTAAAATCAATGTACGTATTAAGAGCAACTGCAACAGAATGACTAAAAATCTGAGGAGCATATTTTACTTTCATTTTCTGAAAATTATTTGGAAACATACTCGTATGCTCGTCAGTTAATTTTGGACAGAGTCTAAATTCCTTTTTTTTCATAATTGTAAAATGTATCCAAATACATTACATTGGTAGTTCCTTCTGGTAACTCAAACCAGTAAGAAGAAAATTGTTCCTAGTAGATTTAAGTCAGTGTGGCACGTCAAAATATTAAACAAGCTTGATATTGTCTGTGCTCAATTTAAGGTAGCTTTTAACTAATGTTTGGAAGTTAGAACCCTGATCAGACACCACACCTAGCACATTTAGACCGATATCACGTAACTTTCTAACAAAATGTCTTTTATTTCATTTGACGGCGCCGTTGATTTATAAAAGAAGTAGGCAAGCGGTTGTTTCCAGCTGCTTGATACACCCCGTGCCATAACAACTAATGCACTAGTTACTGGTTCGGATTCGTTTTCTGCTGAAAGTGATTCTTGGAAACCTACTATTTTATCCTTTGATAAATCATAAAATAAATGAGTTTTCAATGACATCTCATCAAGGCATATAATGAAATCTTTTTCTTTATCACTTAATAGTCGAGATCTAAGATCAGTAAGGCGAAAAATAAATTCGTTAAGGCCTGGGTTTACTGCCCATCGGCGGGTAAACCGGTTGAGCGTGCTTTTGGAAGGAAACCGATACAAAGTAGAAAATTTCTTGTATGCTTTAGGTCCTAAAAAGTAAACGCTCAAAGCAAACTTTTTAAAATCGTCTGTGTACCTACAACCTTTCGGTGATTTATTTAATAAACTTATCTGAGACGTTAGAAGTTTGCAGGCACCTGCTGAGTAGTTAGTTTCCAAATATTTGGAAATATCTTCAAATGATATTTCGGTTTCCAACTTTCTTGAACAGTGAGCAGGCACAGTTGATTTTTTCAAACACTTTATCTCCTCTCTCAACACTTTTTTTCGAGGAGTATTGGCCGTAAGCGTCATTGAGGTCTGTGAATGTTGATCTAAAACAAATCAAAAGTTCTATAAAGGATTAAACTTTCGCCACCACTTTTAAATGAGTATTACCTATTAACCACGAAATCATAATAGACGTAAAAATAAAAAATGTTTAATTTAAATCATTCATAGCGTAGCTTTTAGAACTGTATCTAGCTATAAAAAAACATTAAAGCTAGACTAGAAATATAGTTACCACTTTCAACATTTTCTGAAAAAAATTCGTCTTCTGTTTGAACATAAACATAAGGCTGAAAAATAAAATTGCTATAAAATACTTAACTTACATATATTAATTTTATCCAAAACACGCCATCGATAAGTATAATAACATACCTTCACTGTGCAGCATTGTCTTAAAATCAGTTTGAACTGCGACTTCCTTTAAAGTTGTACCGCCATCTAAAAAATTTGCAAATTATTTGAAAGACCTAGTAAAAATATACAAGACAAAATCCTATTGTCAGAAGTATTGTTTAGGTACTAAAAATTTTGGGAACTTACTATTTTTTTGCAAATTCAAGGACGGAACTGTATTATATTGCAGATTTGTTCTGCTATTACTGCACATATAATATTCTTGGGAAAAGTGTCTATCGTGCATTCTTAATGTTTTGTTGCATTGTTCTGCGTCCAAATTGGCATACCTTTGACAATCAACAAAGCCTACGGCCTGTTTCCAACGTTGACATCTTAATAGATATATTGGTAATATTTTATTTTGAAACACAATAACATCTACTACACTACAACTTATAACAAAATTATTAATATCCTTTGCTAAATAATATTGTAAAATTTACCTTGTGTCATCCTTGGGAAATCTGGAGGAAGATGTTTTTGCCCAATCTCTACTTCTACAACCGTCCACACAACACATTCGTGGCATTTTATTTTAAATAAATATCCCGTAATAATAATCAAATAATTCACTGAAAAGACAGTCCACCCGGTATACTATCAACTACGCTCGTACCTTCAACTACAAAAGACACACGGTAACTGTATATCGATCGATTCGGAGTTTCAGGATACCGAAAAAGAGTAGCATCGGAGACCGAGTGAGATAGACATCGCGCTAGGAGGAGCTTAGAGTGTTCATGTACGGTGACGATACAGCCTCAGGACTATATACAAGTGACCAATTTTATGATTGGATATTGTTCAGGGTGTCTCAAAGATTAACCCTATTGAGATTCAGCTCACTAAAGCCAGTACAACGAGTGCTATGGTACTTGAGGTACCAAATTTTTGTCATTTTTGGAGAATTTTCAGTTTGTTAGCACGATACAGCCTCCAGTGTGTATACAAGTGACACATTTTATGATTGAATATTGTTCACGGCGTCTTATAGATGAACCTTATTGATTTTTACCTCACCAGAGCTAGTACAACGGGTGCTATGGTATCTGAAGTGCCACATTTTTTGTACTTTTTGGAGAAATTTCGGGTTAGTACGATACAGCCTCCGGAGTGTATACAAGTGGCCAATTTTAGAATTGTATATTTTTCAAGGTGTCTCACAGATGTACCCTATTGAATTTCAGCTGACTATAGCGAGTACAGTGGGTCCTATAAATCCAGATATACTGCATTTTTGGATTCTTTTGGAGAAATTTCGGTTTGTTCACACGATACATCCCTCGAAGTGTATACAACTGACAATTTTATGATAGAATATTATTCAGTGCATCTCACAGATACGGAAAAGTTAGTTTTAATCCGTAATACCGTTTATTTTTGTTTGTTTCAGTTATTTCATCTTCGATACGCCTTTGTTCCTCTTCATGAGCCAATTCATAGGCTCGACTATCGCTGGAGGTCCTGGCTCGAAGTGGCGGTGATTTGCCAAGGTGTAAGGTAGGTTTGAAAACCTGGTCTGCATCTAAATCTATATTCATTTTGCCAGTTGCTTTGCTTGTTTCGTCATTGTTATCTACGTCTAAGTTTGTATTATTATTTATTGCGCTCATATTTGTTCCCACGAGTAGCAAGGGAAAAGACGGTCCACCAGCGTGTACGCTGTTAAGGCTTTGCTCCGGTCTACTTGCATTACCCTCGCCATGATAAGCAAGAACCGTTTGAGACCGCACTTCGCAGGGCCATTAATTCGTCGGCACGGTTAGATACCTTAAATTTCGAATTTTTCCTCGCTGGTTTTCTCCATCAGGACTCCTTTGTTTGGGTTTCCATACAATAGCCAGTGAGACCCAGTTTTGCGGCGCCGGGAACTCGCCGTTCGCTCCCTCCACCCATATCAGGTAAGGACTTGCCAGTGCGCTCAGATATAACTTGGGCTAGTTGTTCTACTGGCTTTTGCCGGTACTGCCTATCCGGCAGCAACATTCTCACCCGTGCCTCACCGACCGTTTTAGAGCTGTGTCTTGACTTCACTCCCCTCTTCTCATCCTTGCGGCTCGAGGAAACGACAACGTCATACAGCTCCTAGGAGTGACCCATTAAATGACAGTAGGATGTTTCCAATATCGCCGTTGTAATTGTCGCTCTTTTGTCGCTATTATTTCGATATATCGCTATTTTGATACGTCGCTCTTATAATTGTCGCTTTTTTGATATGTCGCTGTTTTGATATATTGCTGAGTCCCCCGGTTAAAACATGTCGCGTTTATAATGGCGCCGTTTAAAATATCGCTTTTTAAACCGGAGGCTCAAGTTATACGCTACAAAAAATAGAAGTCATTGTTTATATTGTAATGTTTTTCTTATTTATTTAAACGTTTTTGTTACGACAGGTGGGATAAATTTATATACACGTTATGTCTACTCACTTAACTTATTTATTCACTAAACTATTTACTAATTTATAATATATACACAGTATATGCACTTGAACTAATTTATATGAACACTTCACTACTGTTTATTTTCTTAGACTATTTGCTTGTTCACTTGCGTATCTCACGAGATCACTTTATAAACTGACTTTACGGCAAGTAGGTATTCTCTTTATATACTAGTCGGCCTTCTGGAATATTCTTTTTTCGGGATATTTCTCGAATGCCGGCCCAATCTTCGGAGAACATGTCTATAAAAAAAACGTTCACAAAAAATACCAATAGACCTTCCCAGAATTCGGCGCCCTCGCCATTTTTTAACACCGTTAACATAAGGTAACAGGACCGTACTTAGTATCTACTTCGGTGTACGAGTTCGTAACAATATCTTAACTATATAATAATATAGTTGAAAAAATGAAAACAAAACAATTGGAATAAGTGCTTCAATACTGAAATTACCTATTTCAACTAACTCTGGAGGCGTACATTGCGATTCTTGAGACGTTTTCCAATAAACTATTCAAAACTTACAAACGTCAAATTATATAAGTATTAAAATGACAGTTCCCACCTACTCGATTACGACGCCCATTATAAGGCGTTGCTATCGTTTCTCATTATTATTTTACTAGTAAAATAATGAGATCTAATTATTGTAGTAAAATAATAGAATATTTCTACGGTCTCGTTGCTGAAAGTAATATAGTTATTATTATACACTTGAAGAAAAAAGCAATTCCAAAACTTAGTCAATATCCCTATTGAATCGCCAAAACAAATATCTATAGTAAATGTAGAGAAAATATCCTTCCAACATTCCAAATAAAACTACACTTCTTCGAAATTGAGATTCAAATGATATCGGGTCAAAGGAAACAAGCATACCGGCTCGGCTGCCTTTGTCTTTTCCAATAAAGGTTTCTAAAAATACACCCGAGTAACATCCTAAATTCTCTCTCCCACTAGAAAATCGATTTTTGGATTAAGTTTTTATCTTCCTTATTGCAATATTTGCATATCGATACCTCGACGTAATGATAAGCGACTCACTTTACCAGCTTTCTTACCAAAGTTTCAAGATTATTTAACTCCCACTTAAATTGAGTTTCCAATCAAAATAAATTATAAATCTGATAGAAGAGAGTTTGTATTGAGACAACAGAAACTAGATAAAGTAACGTATAAACTCGTTAATATATAGGGAGTTCCGTAAATAATGACCATAAATTAGAGGAATGGTAGATAGCTAAGAAATATTCAAAATACTTAAAATTTATGTTTAGAATTCTCCTTTGAACCCCAAATTTTTTTACTTTCATGTTCGCCCCGTTGTCGTAACCCTGACCCTACAATTTTTCAATTCCAGTCCGGATTTATTCAAAAAATCAATAATAACTTCAGTAATCTTTGGAGAATAGATATGTTAATCTTTTTTTTTGCGAGGAGAGGAAATCTTACATTAGACACCGGTCTTTCCGGAGTGCCGGATTCCTACCGACTAAAACCTCTCCTCTATCGCATCTCCCACTGGGTACTGTCAGACTCCTACTGACTAAAGAACCCTCTTTTTATCTATCTACTCTCCACCCTGGAACCGCTTGTCGCATATCTTTAGGAATGAAGTGCATTGATCAGTTTATGCTCGGCTTGCCTCGTGTCTTTCTTCTAGCTCTGATGCATCACTCTTTTTATGAAAGTATGTACTCTATTCCAAGTCTCTCTTTTACTTCTCATAGTCTCCACTAAATTTTGCGGATTAAGGTTGACCCCTATATCTTGCAGCAACTGGTCCTTTAGGTCTCCCCATCTATCGCATTCAAAAGTTGTATGTGCCGCTGTGCCTACTGCTTTACAGTCCAAACACAATTCATTATTTGTTTTCCCAATTCTTTTTGTGTAAACTTTGAACGAGCCATGACCTGTGAGGACTTGTGTCAGAAAATAGTCCACTCTTCTATGTTTGCACTCTACCCAGTCTCGTACGTTTGGTATTAAAGTTTTTGTCCATTGCGCCTCGTTCTCCGTGTGATCCCTTAGTTCCTGCCATTTTGCTAGGATGATCAATCTCTCCTCTGCTTTCGCTTCCGTAGTTTCCCTGTCTCGTCTCCTGTATAGTCGTTCTCTTTCTGCTGCCATCAGTTCAATAGGTATCTTCCCTGCAACCACCTGCGAGGCCTTCGCGGACATTGTACGATACGCACTAATGACCCTTATGAGCATTTTGCGTTGCACTCTCGTGTATAGTTGCCTGTGCTTTTTAACTGCTAGGGATCTATGCCATATAGGTGCTCCATATAAGAGAATCGATTGTACTACGTCGTAAAGCATCTCTCTTTTTTGACCCAGGACCTGTCACGTTTGGTGTTACTCTACTCAGGGCAGCTACCCTTCTCTCGGCTTTTTGTGCGGCGGCTTTTATATGCTGCGTTAAGCTAGAGTTTTCACCGATAGTGACTCCCAGGTACACAACGCTTTTTTTCTAGGAATTTCTTCGCCTCCACATACGAATTTAACCTGCTCTATTCCTTTCTGCCCTCTCAGAATAACTGTTTCGGATTTCTGTGGGGCTAAGTGTAGTTCGTTTTCCTTCATCCAGGTGTGGATTTGGTAAAGAGCTTCGTCTGCTTTCCATTCAAGATGATTCTTACTTTTGGCAGTTATGACGACTGCAAGATCATCTGCGTATGCTGTTGTACTCACTTCCTCTAGTGCCAGATCATTCAACACGTCATCATAGAGCACGTTCCACAGAGTAGGTCCTAGAACAGAACCCTGTGGAACTCCAGCTTGGACTTCTAGTATCACATATTTGTCAATCTGCAGCGATCTATTCTCTAGATAGCTGTCTACTATCTCCAGCAGATATCTAGCCACCCCTCTTGCTTCCAATTTCTGTAGGATTTTATCCCAGGGCACCGTGTTGAATGCATTTCTCACGTCCAATGTGATAAGAGCCGCCCATTTGTCATCTGATCTATCATTTACTGCACTTATTACCCTTTCTTTGGCCTGTATCGTTGATTTTCCTTTTCTGAATCCGTATTGTCGCTCTGAGAGACCCCCAGTAACTTCCAACTGTTTTTCCAATCTTTTTCTCAACAATCCTTCGTACACTTTACTAATGGCGTTCAGTAGGTAGATTGGTCTAAACTTCATGTCATCTACATTTCCTTTGGGGATTAAAACTAGTTTGGCCCTTTTCCATTCCCTCGGAAAACACTTTTGTCTAAGAATTGCATTTAGTGGATTTAGTATTGCAGCTGGCGAGATCTGTTTCACTATCTTGATGGCTTCTGTGGGGATACCGTCTATACCTGGTGCTTTCCCGGGTTTCATCCTTTTCAGGACTATTTCCAGTTCTTCCTCGTTGAACGGTACTACAGCTTCTTCGGTTTTAGCTCCTCTCCAGGTCTTGGTCTTTCTCGGGAACAAGTTATTGGCTACTTTTACCTTCTGCTCCGCTGCTAGTTGGAAAGGGCCATATCCTACCATTTTTTTAACAGCTATTTGATAACCTTTTCCCTAGATATCTTCCTCCAGTTCTTTACATAGATCGTCCCAATGCTTCCTCTTTGACTTATTTATCAAGAGCTGAAGCTCTTTCTTGCATTTTCGTGCTACTTGGCGTATTTTCTTTACAACCTCTAGGTTTATTGCTGATCTCTTGCTAGCCCTAGTGGCCTGCCTTCTCAGACTGAGGCATTCTTGTCTTTTTTCTTTGATTTCCTCATTCCACCAAAAAGGAGTCCGTGTGGTTTCCGTTGTGCTTAGGCTCCCTCTATATGCTTCTGCCATTGCTCTTCCTAAATCTCTTGTTGTTTTCACTCCTGATGTAATTCTCCATTCCACGAGCTCCTTGAAGAGGTCCCAGTCGCATGTCGCTCTACTTCTGTTTCCGTTCTGAGGTTTTACTCCTATTGATATAGAAAAGTATAAATACTGGTGTTCAGTGAGCGTTTCTTCTTCCAATACTTCCCAGTTTCTTATGTGTTTATGAAGATTGCGAGTCGAGCATGTAATATCTATGAAGGACTCTGACAAATGTAGGTTTCTCACCATCATTCAAGATATTTAGATCTAGTGCTGACATCCATTCGTCCCAGTACACCCCTCTCTTGTCTCTGACAGTTGAGTCCCAGGTAGGGGATTTAGCGTTTATATCTCCCATGATCAACTTCTCTCCTGTTTTTCGTCTTATGTCGTCCATTATGTTATCGACCCATTTCTCAAACTCTATCATCTATCATTGGTATGTTTGGAGAAATGTAACAGCAGTATATTGAAAAGGCCTTCAGTTCAATTCTTATGTATCCTTTCTCAAGGTATACTTCTTTAACTTCTAACCTTTTATTTAAAAACAGAACACCTACATCAGTCCTTTTATCTTTAATCCATTGCGTGCCTTCCATTAGTTTTTAGTTGGGTTCTCCTACTACTAATATATCTATATTCCTTTTGATAGCTGTTAAATATGGGAGATCGTGTGCTACCTTCCCTCTCCCTAGATTTGTCTGTAGAATTTTAATCGATATTTTGGGTTATATTGTTTCCTCCTGGTGCTACAACTGCGTTATCCCTGGTAGCTTTTCTATATGGTGGGCATTTTTGGTTGTATCTGTGACCTTCTATTTTGCAAACCATACATGCTGGTTGGTTTGGACAGTCTTTCGCAATATGTCCCGGTTGTGTGCACTTAAGACAATTTTCGGATCTATCCTCTCCGGTGAAGTTTTCTCTCCGGTGTCCGAATAGGTGTCATTTGTAGCATTTTTGTATACTACTTGTTTTTCTAGCTCTACAGTGTATCGCTACTACTACAGCTCGCCCTCCAGTTCCAGGTTTCTAATGAACTCTAGTATTTGGGACGGCTTCAAGGAGGTTAGATCCTCACTCTTACAAGTTTCTTATCTGAAACATTTTTACGTTGGCTTACAATGGCGAGGCATTTTAAAACTAGGTGTTCCGGAGTTTCTTCCTCCTCCCCTCAGACTCTACACTCGTCAATTTCTGCTAGACCTATTTCCATGCATCTTTCGATTGCAAGTATTTCTACCTGAAAGACGCTCGGGCAGGAGCCTAACGATAATGAGTATGTGGTTCTATATGACGAAAAAATGTACAAACCAGAATTATATGCCCTGATCAAAGTATATAAACCTGGGTACAACACATATAAAATTGATGATCTTTCTACCTCTAACGGCCACAGGGTATTAAGATTGCTCCCTTACCATCCCGTTTTGAATCCAATTGAATTGGTGTGAGCAGCAGTGAAAGAAAATGTTGCGTTTTCTTTCCAGAATGTCATAACTTACTGTGATTTTTTTTTATGCAATTTACTGTTGAAGAGTGTAAAAAGCGGTGTGATCGCGCGAAACGTTTTGAGCAGAAATTTATGGAAAGCGAACCAATGATTGACATTATGGTTGAAGAGATTATAAATTCAAATAGTGATTTTGATACAAATTCAGATACCGTTAGCAGCGAAAAGGATGAATATTCTGATTTATCGGGTATTGAAAAACTTCCCGACGAAAATGAATTATCTACAAGTGAAGGAAGAATTTATACAAGTTTGACTAAAATGAGGTTTCATTAAATTTGTAAAGTTTGGTTTTCTCACCTGTGGGTTCTGTCAGTAAATCAAACTATTTAATATTTTAAAATTAGCAATCGATTAATAATTATTGTAAACAATTTTAATTAGGTTCTATTTTTAATTCCATTCAATTACCCTTTTTTGTCTAACAATACTTCTCGATTTTTTTAATTTTTTCTATTCTTCCCCTTCCCATTTCGCCTCAAATTTTTCGTCATTTTCTCCACTTTAAATGATATAATTTGAGAAGAAATGGCTTATTTTGATTTCAATATTTTTAAATCAATTTACTTTTTTTTAATTTATAGGAAACTATACTCTAATTTGTATCAAAAATATATTCAAATTTTTGTTTTTTCTAAGTGTAAAACTTTATATAACGTCAAGAAAAGAGAATGTTCAATAAAAACTCTTTGTTTAAAAAAGCAACTAGTTTATTAATAGAAATGAAAATAACATTTTTTACAAAATGCTTAAAAGAGAATTAAAATTAAATGTCAGATAAAATGAGATTATTGAAATCAGTTATTATTTTTACGATTGTTTTAGATTTGGTTCTGTGTCGATTTTATATTACAGAACAATAGTTTACCTTGCCATTATATCTACAACAACAAAATCATAAACATATTTTAAAAATTATGAAATTGGTATTAAAATTTAGAATAGCAACTAAATCTGCCTCAGTATGAGCTACCAGAAAACAATTTCTATCTTTGTAAATACATAAGTGCAACCGACATTTTCTACAAAAAATAAATGTTTTAAGAGTACAATTAGGAAACTTGTACATTTGTCTTACTTCAGTCCAAATGGGAAAAGGATCCATTATGTCTAAATGAACGTCGCCAGAGGGAATGATAGATACAGGACCTCGTATTCTTTTATGTTCTTGCAGAATATTTTCCAAACGTTTAGAAGGTCGACCACGTGATCGAGGTGTTCCTTTATTAACTTGGCACAAATCTTCAATCACTGCCATTTTAAAGTCCGTTAATGGCAAATAAAAGTTTTCGCTTTTTTGTTTCCACAAAATACAGGCATTGCTACGACTCAAGTCTACTAGATGGAAGAAACATCGAAGATACCATTTTTTATATCTTATCTGTATCCTGTAATAACCAAGCATGGAATCCAGTAGATCTACACCCCCCATGTAAGTATTATATATCGTTACTGCTTGGGGGAGAGTTTAGTGTTACATGTCTTCTATCTTTTTTGGAAAAACGTTGAACTTCAACAACTGGATCACAGCCTACATATATTATGTTGACAACATATTAACAACTATATTGTCAAACCAAGAGATCAGTGATAATTCGACATCATCTACGACTGGTACTTTTTCTATAATGTGGCAACGTCCAAACTTCCTCATATTTTTCTCCTTTGGTATCTTCATATTTGGAACTCTATTTGATCGAAATCTACCCAGTGGCCATATTCCTTGCTTTGTGAGTTAAACTTGAAGTGGAATTGAGTTAACCAGTTGTCAAAAAATACCTAATAATTTTTGTTACGAGGGACCGTTTGAGTCATTCTTTCGACAACATTTGAACTAATACCTAGATCAGGTACATTTTCAGGTACACTATTACTTTGAGCCACAGCAAATATACCATAATCATATGACAATCCAGATACCCCGCGTTCTTTCTGATAATCTAATAGCGGACGGATTTTGAATAGCTTGGCATGACCTGTTTGTCCTACAGGTATATAACTAAGATTATCAGAAAAATGGAAGAAACTTTTTATCTTTTCCCAACGATTACAAGTCATCAAGTTATATATGGAAGGCTGACCTAAATGAGAACTCCAGCAACCTTTTGTAGAAGGTAAATGAACAATTGACATATACAAAATTATTCCATGGAATTGTTCAAACTCTTCTTCTGATAATGAAAGTGGCTTATCAGGTTTATTTTGCGTACAATACAAATTGGGACTGAAACAAAATTTGCTGCCATAGCTCCTCAGTAAAAAAGAGTTTGAAATATTGAGCAGGTGAAACCATATTTTCGAATTCAGGAGGCATATTTTTAGAATCCAAAAATTGTAAATTCTCAGGTGGTACCGAAAGATCTGAAGATGTCCAATCTATTGGAGGTTTCTTGTTATTTACCTTTTTTTGATTAATATTTCTTTCTGCAATGTTCTAAGAGTGGCAAATCGTCCTCACTATCGGTTTCTGATATTATGCCTATATCTTCATATTGTTACGAAACAGCACACTGGTATAGTCCCTAAATACGACTCTATCTAAGCTAGGTATGAAAGTTAAAATTATGGCGAATAAGCAGGTTTTTTTATAACTATTTACGATTGTGACTATCTTATCATTGTTTTTGTGACCAGTTTTATCTAGAAAATGCCAGAAAGCCAATTGTTTTTGAGTAAGCCGCAATATAGAATTATCTAGTGAAAAAGGCATTAATATATAAGGGACCGACCAGGAAGAGTTTAGTTCAGTTTATAATTTGACATCGTGAGATAAACAAGTAAATAAGTGAATATAAATTAGTGAACTGTTTATATAAATTAGTTTAAGTGAATATACTGTGTAAAGTAGTGAATAGTGTAGTGTTTAAATAAATTAGTAAGTAGCCATACCGTGTGTTTAAAATTTATCCCACCCGTTTACTGTTTAAATATATAAGAAAAACATTGCAATATGCATCATCTTCATATTCTGAATCGGCTTCTTCTACAAGCACAACTTCATCGTTTTCCATGTCGTTTTCGGAAAGATTGTCATCGTCACTAATATTTGAATCAGGTATATTTATATAAATTTGTCCGTAAAATCGTGCGGGATCCATACCTATAAAACAAATACTATGTACCTCCAGATGCATAATATGCCATATATGTCACGTAATAATTTTATAATGTAGTTCCAAAAAACTAAAACTTACCTTCTAAATATTTACGATAAGTTATTCCTCAAATATGTATTTATTATATAAAAAATTCGTCACTTGTTATTTCTTCAGCAATTATCACAAACCAAATTCAAAGTTTCAGTTTATATGAACTGAGTGCACAAGCTTAGTCATGCAGACAACTAACATAAAAAAAACGCGAAAATAGCGAAACCAAATTGACAGGTAAAGAACCATCTTCTAAAAGTTATTTGAAATTAGTTTTTTAAATTTTATACCTCTGCCTAATAGAGAGCGCTACTTTTATATTAAAATTTAATTTGTGCCATATATGTCCCATTATGCAGTAAGGGGTTAATGGGGTATGTGATCTGATGAGCTGTGATATTTGTTTTTTTTTATATTGAATATAGACCGGGAGATGGTTACACAACATTTCCTGTCATTTGTACCAAGTATGGTGCTGGTGTAGTAAGGAAAATGATGGTCATAGCGCTGGTACCGGCAGCCCAATCGCGTGGGCGTTAATCGAACGTGTCGGATAAATTACGAGTGTCGATCGAATTATTACACAAAAATTCTCATACTATCAGATAGTCTATGAAAAAAGATGTAGGCGGTAGCATAATGCCATACTTCTACAGTGTGGCGTAAAAACCGCCATACCAGCAACGAGAACACGTTAATTAAAGAAATACAATTCAACCATTTGTACTAGGCTAATTAATGCATGGGGATCATCCTGAATGGTTACTCGACGATGATTAGCTATTCAAAAATTAGCCTGGTACAAATGGTTGAATTGTATTTTTTTAATTATCGTGTTCACACCGGAGAGATATGGCATTACGCTACCGTTACTTCTTTTTTCATCGACTATAGGAAAATGCAAGAATTTTTGTGTTGGACACTCTTCATTTATCCGACACGTTCGATTAACGCTCGCGCGATTGGGACACCAGTGCCAGCGCTATGACCATCATTTTGATTTGTGTCATTACGTAATTGGAACCCTGAAGGGTCACAATACTTGGTACAAATGACCGCAAATTTTGTGTCACCATCTCCCGGTCTAATAATTAGAGATCCCTACAGTTTTGTATATTGACAATTATTTTTTATAGTTATTTATCCAGCTTTTTGTATTAAAATATTTATATTGACCGCACTGATCATGACCGAAAGCGCTCTGCAAATATGATCTTTCAATAAACTCTGCACAACTATACAAAAGTTTTTTCTTTAAAAGAACTTGGGATAAAATATACTTATTTTTTCTAACCCCCATATGTAATGCATTGAACATAACACCACAGACGATACAAATTTCATTCTGAAAATAAATTTAAATTACTTAGATCCGCAGTGTAAAGATAATTTTCCTTTAATTTATTTTCATTGCACAACTAGCTTCAGCATTTGAAAAAGTTCACGTGTCATACACTTTAAGCCCAGACAGAACCAAACACTAACAGTTGCCGTGTAATGCAGTAAAATTAAACATAATAACGTACAGAAATGTTGCATGATAAAGCTCTCTTCTTATGAATTTTAAATTACTATCAAGACAATTACGGAACTTGATAATCAACTAGTTATAAATTACCTTTTGAGTAATTTTACAATGTTGAATTCGGCAAAAATAATTAGATTTAACAATAATTGCCTAAATAGGACCTAATACACAAATTAGTTAACAATTCCATATTGTTGATAAAAACGAATATTTTATACCAGAAATAGAACATACATTATTTTTATTACCTGTGTTCTCGAAATGAAAAAGAACATATACTTTGCTGTGCTTTTTGTTGAAACTGGAGAATTTTTTACGACTCCTGGACCGTTGCAATGACAATATTTACATTCTCCAGAAGATTTCTGCATTACTGCATCAGTATGTTACAAAGCTCTCTAGAATTTCTTGAAGCCAGCACATGTCTCCGAAAAAGTTTTCCATTCTCATCCCACATGTCAGATCGGATTAAAATCTAGACTTTAAGCAGGCGGAAGGAAACGAGTGGTTTGAACGTCATTATTCATAAACGCTGCGTCATCAACAAAACAAGAATAAACATGAACGGTACAACATGGTCTTGTGGAACCTTTGTAGAATACCTATGCGCAGTCAACGTTCCATTCTTGGGGTGAGTCTTAAAATTCCTCATATCGTATCTAATCCTCTATCGAATGGAAATCGTTCGGCAATAGACGCTTGAACTTACATCTCGCAATGTCCTCGCCACACTCTTATACGTCTATTTGAGCCTGTAAGACAGAATTGGGATTCAACCGAAAATAACAAAAGATTCCAATACGCTACTGTTTCCGTGGAAAATTGAACTAGGCAACCCGGTTTTCATAGGAAAGAGGCGGTCCAGTGGCTCTTGTTTGAGAAGGTAATCCAACAGCAAGAATTCGCCTCATAACTGTCCATTCATATTCACACATCTCCCAGAGAATTTCGAAGGAAAACTGCCGTGACCGTTCGGTTCCTTGAAGTACTAGACATGAGAAAGATGTCATCTCTAGCTATTGTATTCCTGTTTCGTCCTGAACCCGGCCTTCGAGTGAGCGCACTCGAAAGATTTACTCCAACGTTCCTGGCGGTTACACGCAACAGGATTTTGCTGACTGCAAAACATTAACAAAGACAACACTATACAATCGTAATGGACAGACGAAACCACAAACATATGCATATAGTGGTTTTTTTGGAATCTTGGTAAAATTTTTATCAAACGTTTGTCGAAATAATCAAGCTACCAGTTAATGAAATTGACTGTCTCGACCCTTACTTCATGGAATATGCTCATATTAGTGTTTTTAAATGAAACTCACGGTCTCTAGTTAATTCCACAATATAATACAAGTTATTGAAAATTCTAAAAAATTGACAATTGTTTCGATGATATTGATTTATCGAAACAATTGTCAATTTTTTAGAATTTTCAATAACTTGTATTATATTGTGGAATTAACTAGAGACCGTGAGTTTCATTTAAAAACACTAAGCTACCAGTTAGTAAACCATGTCACGATCGAAAAAATTTCTCAACTCAGTATAGAGTACACATATAAAAACTTTTAGTTATAATAAGTGTATTATATATTAATACAGGTCAACAGGAACAAGTGTAAGCTGAAAAAGTTATTAACGTTGCAAGACCGATATGTAGCAAATAACGGATAAGGTTGAATATTGTAATCCGAGGCTCAGCCGAGGATTATAACAACCGAATCCGTTATTTCCGTATCGGCCGTGTCTCGTTCAAGACTTTTCATAATCCCGCTGAAGGATTACATTTTAATTCCGAGGAAAGAACAAATCACGTACCTCGTAATTCTACAGAAAAATCCCAACATCGTGGGGTCATGGAACAGCTTAACAATATTATAAACAACGTAAGTTTTCAGTGTTCGCGAGTTCGCTTTAACAACGACCATGGATGAAATTGAAGAAATTGCGGAACAAAATCAAATTTCTTCAGAAATATTGGGAGAATCATGTGTAGCGAGTGTTGATTTACTGCCGAAAATAACTCAAAAGCGATATCAAAAAGAATATGAAAATTTTGAAGAGTGGCGTGAAAGCAAGAATGTAAAGGTGGTTAATGAAGATGTATTATTAGCCTATACAAAAGGAAAAGAGGTTTATTCCCCTCGCTGTGGACCAAGATTTCAATGTTGAAACTTGCTTTGAGAGTTTATGACAACATTGACATTTCAATGTTAGTTATTTTAAGACGTACACGATACTAGATAGTAGAGTAATACCTATAGAAATGGTATTTTCTGATTAGAAAAATTATTTTTGTTCTTGAGACGAAAGTCTGATGGAAAGCAAAAATTTTGTCTGAAGAAGAAGTAACTAAGTTTTTGTTGGGGGCAGACGATCATACATGGTTGCTTGAAAAGGTTGTATTAATGTGTGGTATTTTTGGCACCTGTAGACATGACGAACTTGTTAAGCTGACTGTGCACCAGTACTAGAGTTTTGGTTACATTGAGGTATACTAAAAACAAAAAGAACAGAGTATTTGTCATTCACAAAG
Source organism: Galeruca laticollis (assembly GCA_963921935.1). Lineage (NCBI taxonomy): Eukaryota > Metazoa > Arthropoda > Insecta > Coleoptera > Chrysomelidae > Galeruca > Galeruca laticollis. Next base: position 149,880,013 of record OY998177.1, read on the forward strand.
AAGGACTTCCTTTTGATACCTATGGTTTATACCAAAAAACGTAGATTTGCGGCGTTCAAATTTGGAAAATCGGCGATTCTTCATTTTAGGAATGATAAATGTGTAAAACAAGTTGTGGGCATTCATACTATTGGAGCTGTTCCAAAACAAAGTGTGGCATTCTTAAAGTTGTAAAATCCTCAGCTCTACACAGGGCACTCGTATCGCAGATCCTCGGCTAATATGCTTGAAGAAAATGGTGACAATCTACTGTCGGTAAAAGTACTTGGAGGTTGGGACTCCTCTGTGCTGGCGGAGTCGTATCCTGAAAATACAGTTTCAAAGCGAATAAAAATAACGAGACAACTATTTCATAATAATGAGGCCACACCGGCAACAAGTTCAAATACTGGTGCTATAGGTAAATTTTTCATCGATGGAATAGGAATTTCAAAGAATAGCAATATTGTGGAATTAGCTAGAAACGTTGAGTTTCATTTAAAACACTGAATAGCAATTGTCAAATTACTTTTCAAATTTATAAATAGTTAGTGGTATTATAATTATTGTTATTGTAAGCAGGATAAAGTTTGAAAAAAATATTTGAACAAGTAATTTCTTAACGGCCGCCGGCCGTTAAAAAATATTAATGGATGGAGGCTGTTAACATTAACTTTTCAAGAGTCATCTGAATACTGTTAAATCAAAATAATACTATGAGATTACGAAATAGTTGTTTGTAAAATAAGTGTCACAATGACTCGTTTTGTAGTACGAGTGAAGTTTGCGCAACGAACCGCTTCTCCGTTCGTTGCGCAAATCACGAGTACTACAGAAAGTCATTGTGATACAAGTTTTATACAATATTTTTTATAATTCGCATTTATTTAAATTTTTAAAATAAAATATAATTACATAATGCCTGTTTTTAAACTAGGAGGAGTGATTTGAATTTAAGTTGGCAATTCTGTAGATTCCTGATTAGTCAGATCCCAGATTGTTTTATTCAGCACTTTTGATATATTGTGTTTGAATAACTGTGAAAATTGTAAACAAACTTTCATTTAAGTAAATGGAGGATGATTATTTGTTTAAAAAGGAGCTTCGTATATGCTTGCGATCTATTCATATTATATCATGAATAAAATTATTTCTATAATAAATTTTCACAAAAGTAGTAGTAATTTATCCCAAAAATCGAACGTTATGTATACCTCTATATATTGATCCTATACAATACAAAAATATACAGTTGACAAATCATTGATGAATAAACAATACACAAAAACAATTGGCTTTCTGGCATTTTCTACATAAGACTGGTCACAAAAACAATGTCTAGGTAAGATAGCCACAATCGTAAACAGTTCTAACAGTCTAACAGTCCCTGCGCCTCCGCCATAATTTCAACGTTCATAACATGGCTTAGACAGAGTCGGATTCAGGGACTATACCAGTGTGCTGTTTCGTAGCATTAACCCCTCCTTAAATGGAAGTTCCTCCTGGAACTTTTGTGTAGCCGAGACTGGAAGTTTGAATCGGCAACTGGCCCCATTTCTACACTTTCCGATCTTATGGAAATAGCAGTGCACCGTCTTCACCGGTATCTCGAAAGATAATCTCTACCATGTTCCTGATAACTCGCCAATTCAACTAGTTACTAGCTATCTTAGGCATAGCCAGTATCTTCACGCTGGATTCTAACACATGGTCTCGGAGGTTTCGAAGTGCTTCTGTTACCCAAAAAGTGTGGGTATTTCCCGGAAAACTAAGGGCGTGAATTCTTGCCAGGTTGTATGTGGTATTTGGGGAAGTAATTAGACCTGATCACGGATCTAATTACTTAGTTAGTTTAGATGTAATAACTTGAAAAATAACTAAAGTAAATATGGTAAATTGTTGGAGGCCAGTTACTTTCTCAAAAGTAACAAAAACCCAAATAACACATACAAATCATTTTTTCCTTGTGAACCTGAAATTTTTGGTTTGGTGTCATAAAGGAAAGTGAAAAAAAGTTCTATTTACAATTTAATAATTATACCGTATTTACAATAATTTACAAAGAAATTTACATGATTTTCTAAATATACAATAGTTCAGATGTGGTAAAATTATTTCTTTTCAGTTATATAAACTCCAAAATACTTTATAATATTATTGATAATAAAAAGATATAAAAAAAGTGAATAGTTTACAGGTTATAATTGAGAAAAAAGAATCGAAAGAAGTTGAATAACTATTTCTTTTCAGTTATATAAACTCCAAAATACTTTATAATATTATTGATAATAAAAAGATATAAAAAAAGTGAATAGTTTACAGGTTATAATTGAGAAAAAAGAATTGAAAGAAGTTGAATAACTATTTCTTTTCAGTTATATAAACTCCAAAATACTTTATAATATTATTGATAATAAAAAGATATAAAAAAAGTGAATAGTTTACAGGTTATAATTGAGAAAAAAGAATTGAAAGAAGTTGAATAACTATTTCTTTTCAGTTATATAAACTCCAAAATACTTTATAATATTATTGATAATAAAAAGATATAAAAAAAGTGAATAGTTTACAGGTTATAATTGAGAAAAAAGAATTGAAAGAAGTTGAATAACTATTTCTTTTCAGTTATATAAACTCCAAAATACTTTATAATATTATTGATAATAAAAAGATATAAAAAAAGTGAATAGTTTACAGGTTATAATTGAGAAAAAAGAATTGAAAGAAGTTGAATAACTATTTCTTTTCAGTTATATCAACTCCAAAATACTTTATAATATTATTGATAATAAAAAGATATAAAAAAAGTGAATAGTTTACAGGTTATAATTGAGAAAAAAGAATTGAAAGAAGTTGAATAACTATTTCTTTTCAGTTATATAAACTCCAAAATACTTTATAATATTATTGATAATAAAAAGATATAAAAAAAGTGAATAGTTTACAGGTTATAATTGAGAAAAAAGAATTGAAAGAAGTTGAATAACTATTTCTTTTCAGTTATATAAACTCCAAAATACTTTATAATATTATTGATAATAAAAAGATATAAAAAAAGTGAATAGTTTACAGGTTATAATTGAGAAAAAAGAATTGAAAGAAGTTGAATAACTATTTCTTTTCAGTTATATAAACTCCAAAATACTTTATAATATTATTGATAATAAAAAGATATAAAAAAAGTGAATAGTTTACAGGTTATAATTGAGAAAAAAGAATTGAAAGAAGTTGAATAACTATTTCTTTTCAGTTATATAAACTCCAAAATACTTTATAATATTATTGATAATAAAAAGATATAAAAAAAGTGAATAGTTTACAGGTTATAATTGAGAAAAAAGAATTGAAAGAAGTTGAATAACTATTTCTTTTCAGTTATATAAACTCCAAAATACTTTATAATATTATTGATAATAAAAAGATATAAAAAAAGTGAATAGTTTACAGGTTATAATTGAGAAAAAAGAATTGAAAGAAGTTGAATAACTATTTCTTTTCAGTTATATAAACTCCAAAATACTTTATAATATTATTGATAATAAAAAGATATAAAAAAAGTGAATAGTTTACAGGTTATAATTGAGAAAAAAGAATTGAAAGAAGTTGAATAACTATTTCTTTTCAGTTATATAAACTCCAAAATACTTTATAATATTATTGATAATAAAAAGATATAAAAAAAGTGAATAGTTTACAGGTTATAATTGAGAAAAAAGAATTGAAAGAAGTTGAATAACTATAGATTATAATATGATAAAAAAAATATGAACGAAGCTTGATGTGACGCAGTAGTTCAAAATTTACACTATACTTTAGAATTCTCAAAGAATGTAATTTTATACTTCCTTTCTATGTCTGCACAAAGCTAACATCCCTCAGGTAGGAAGTCCGTCGCAATGGTTGGAATGATAAGTTTCCTACTGCAAATTTACTATTATATCCCAGCTTTCATGGATCAGCAATTTATTTTTATAGGTATATAAGACTACTCAAATCTATATAAGTATACTCAGTTTTGTTGTCTCAACGTTGTATAATTCTACCCGGTTTTCCTAAAAAAACATAGTGCGATGTAATAAAATTTCAAACTAAAGTGTCAGCCAGTTCAGACAAACCGCCAAATTCTTAGCGATTATATAATAATTTGCTCTTGGATGATCGCATAATTTTCAAGCTCAATACTACTATGTTATAATTTGCAGTCGAGTTACTTTAAATAAATCTATATATCTTTGAAATGAATGCAATTTACAATTTTAAATGCGATAAACTACTTGAGTAAAAACTATTGAACATCAATAAAAAAGTTAACATAAAAAGTTAAAGAATTTACAATAAAATATGAAGTGAATTGAAAAACCAGAAGATATATTTGAGTTTTAGCAAATCATCGAGAATTTATCCACCACAATTTAAACTAAATCTGTCTGACCTCTTGGCTGACGAAAAAGGAAAAAAAAATATAGAGCAATGTGCATTTTGTTATTGAGTGATTTTCTTGTAAAATTATTTTCACTATTAAAACTCATAGCTTTTACTTCAATATCTTACAATGCATAAATTTAATTGATAAGGAACATTGAAGAAATAATGACATATAAAAACCAGTTGATAAAAAAACGTGAAGTAAAAAGTTAAGTTTTATATATCATGAGACCAAATTAATATGTTAGATATGAATAATGACAACTTTTATTAAAATCATAGCATCTACATTCATATCTTTCGATCGGTATTTAATTAGAAATAAACTTTTGGAAACCAATGATTATTATATGAAAAGAACAATTGAAAAAGAGCAAGAAATGAGAAAAAGTTAAGTTTCATATTCTAAGACAAAATTTAAAATGTAAGATATGAATAATAATTATCAATAATAATAAGAATCTCTCCTCGACTTTTCACTGCCTGGAAACGAATATATTTAACATTGAAACAACCAACGTGGAAAGAAACTTGCTATTCTATTAGGATAAAATACGTCGTTAACTCGTGCTAATCTTTTTTTGATACTAATAAAAATCATTAATTAAACGAAATAATTCTTACCAGATGTCTAATAGGATTAAACCATGATCTGCAGAACTATTGGGTTTATATTTTATGTAATATTATTTCTTCATCCACATGGACGAAATTATGTTTAACGAAACGCCAACTAGCACCTTTCACGTCAAAAAGGAAGAAATAAAAGCCAATCGCCATACGCTAGTACACTCCGACAGCGCATGCTAATTATCCAATTATTGATTCTTTGAATATTCCGGTCTTTCAACAAGTTTTTAAATTTCTCATCGTGCCTCGTAAGCCGATACCGTGACAGTATTTAATTTGTTGTTAAATTATTTAGATTTATTTCAAAGTGTGAAATTCACGTTACACCCCCCTATAAGCCGGAGAAAAAAAAATATATTTTTTTTATGAAAGACAGAAGAGTCGAGAAGATTTCTATAATATGTTTATATAAACATATTGTTTCATGTTTACCAGAAAACTATAAATTGGAAATAAAAAAATAATATTTAAACATCTGTTAATAACTGAAATGAAACCTACCTACACAACTATATCACTAAAACAATATTTCTACTATATTTACAAATCTAATATACTCTCATATGACTAAATGAGATAATTCCTTATAGAAAAAATGTACAACACAGATTTCAACCGCATCCAATTGCTTGCAAATTTTGAATTTAAAAGGAAAAAAATAACTAAAAAAATTAATCTCTCTTTTCGGAGAGTGGAATTGAGTCACTACAAAAAAACTTTACAACTGTACATTATATTATGTGACAGCTGCCCATGTACTATATGACGCAACCGAAAACAAACTACAACCACCACATACGGCAAGGAATCATCTGATTTTCAGATTTCCACAAATTTGCTACATAATTATGATTTCATATCATAATTTGTTTGTTTTCAACAAAAATATATACCTATTCATACGCAGAAAAATAATCCAACTATCATGACCACTAGGCTTGAACATGAAAAATTATTAATCATTAATCCAGCAACATTGTATTTGATTAATCACGATAAGTAACAGATAAGTTACAACTCAGCCATAAGCTGTAAAGGTTAATCTTACCGCACTCTATGCAACGGATTTCCCTTACATCGGGCCACAATCCCCTGTCTTTAGAGAGGAGAAAAAAAAATCTTCGTCTGTCTAATTGTTAAGAAACGTCAAAACATTTTCCAACGAAACCAATTATTCGAAATCAAAAGATAATAAAAAACAAAAATAATCATTTATCCTTTTCCTTATGACGAATAGGATCTACCTAAAGATTATATACGAAAGTCAAAATAGGGTAATTATGTCTAAACTGACATGGGTTACAATCAAAACTAAGACTAATACAATATTAGCTTAATTTCAAATTCTACGATATTAACATTGAAACAACCAACGTTGAAAGAAACTTGCTATTCTATTAGGATAAAATACGTCGTTAACTCGTGCTAATCTTTTTTGTGTCTAATAGGATTAAACCATGATCTGCAGAACTATTGGGTTTATATTTTATGTAATATTATTTCTTCATCCACATGGACGAAATTATGTTTAACGAAACGCCAACTAGCACCTTTCACGTCAAAAAGGAAGAAATAAAAGCCAATCGCCATACGCTAGTACACTCCGACAGCGCATGCTAATTATCCAATTATTGATTCTTTGAATATTCCGGTCTTTCAACAAGTTTTTAAATTTTTCATCGTGCCTCGTAAGCCGATACCGTGACAGTATTTAATTTGTTGTTAAATTATTTAGATTTATTTCAAAGTGTGAAATTCACGTTACACTTCCCACACATCGCGGTGGGTAGATCGATCTTGAAATTCATTTTTAGTTACCACGTAGAAGACGTACCGCGAATTATGTTTCAGTTTCAGTGTCTTGCCAGGGGCTGGAATCTGGTCTTCAAGTTTTTCTAATTGCCCGAACTTCTTTCGAAAGACGGATGCCAACCCTCGTGCATTCTTGAGATATTGTATGCCAGTGAATAATCTTCCGGGAGAGTGAACAAATCTTGTCGTTGTTCTGAAGTGACTCCATATCTAGCTTTTCCGGTACCTCCCTACGCCCCCATAAATTCATCGAAGGTAGGGTCAGACACATCTCGAATATAGTTTACTCCTTTCTCTAGGTCATGGTCTCCTTCGAATAGCACTAGTCGGTTTTGGTGAACTATTTTTGGTTTTCCATTGGGGATCTTGCTTATGCGATATATAACATCATTGATCCTTTTCTTGATTAAGTATGGACCTTCCCAGGATGTTTGTAATTTTGGAGATAATCCTTTTTTCCTCGTCGGGTTGTGAAACCATACGTTGTCCCCTTCTTTTAAACCGCCTACTGTGGCCTGCGTGTCGTACCGACTTTTCATTCTGTCGCTGGCAACTTGAAGATTTGTTCGAACTAATTCATGAATATTGTGCAGCCTTCTACTCAATTGGATCACGTAGTCTTCGTCTGCTAGATCGTCTCCAGGTCGACAGCCAAATTCCAGGTCGCAAGGAAGTCTCATTTCACGTCCAAACAGGATTTTCGCAGGTGTTTCAACCCGTGGACTCATTGACGGCAGATCGATAAGCCAATGCGAAGAGGGAAAGATACTGGTCCCAATCTCACTGATGGCTGGAAACTACTTTCGACAGGTATTTTCCAATAGTTCTGTTCATTCTCTCGTCCATTCCATCCGACTGTGGATGTAATGCTGTTGTCCTGGTCTTCTTCATTCTCAGCTTGTCGCAAATCTCCTGGAATAGATGGCTTTCAAAATTTCTTCCCTGGTCACTGTGGATTTCCAAAGGCACTCCATATCGGCTGATAAATTCCTTCACCAATACATACGCGGCAGTTGTGGCCTCTTGGTTCGGGATAGCGTAAATTTCCACGCACTTTGTGAAATAATCCATTACAACCAGTATGTATTTGCCACCATTTTCTGTCGTTGGAAATGGTCCAGCGATATCTAAAGCAATCCTTTCGAAAGGGTCCAACATTGTACTGTTTCATGGGTGCCTTTCTCTTACCTTGTGGTCCATTACTCGTAGCACAAGTCGTACATTTCTTACACCAGTCCTTCACATCATCGGAGCTGTTCATCCAATAAAACCTCTCACGGATTCGCTGGAGGGTTTTCTTCACTCCCAGATGACTTCCCGATGGATTGTCGTGTAACTTCTTTAGTACCTCAGCTACCCTTGTTCTCGGGATAACTAGCTGTCTTCTCATCTCGGAACCCTCATCGTTTGCAAGGACTCTTTTCAACAGCCCTTCTTCCAGGACAAGGGAGTCCCACTGAGCCCAATACGCCTTTAGTTTCGGTGACAATCTTGACACTTCTTGCCATGTAGGTCGCCGATTTTCTTCCTTCCATTGCCGGATCATCTTCAGGTAAGGATCATTCTTCTTATCTTCTCTGATCCTGGTGGGTGACCATTCTTCATTGACTACTGTAATTCTTGAAACTGCAGCTTCTTAGATTTTGACTTGTTGCATTGTGAATAGTCTACAGGGCATGACCGTCTAGGCAAAGAGTTGGCTTTTCGGTGATTCACATCAGCTGGATGTTCACTCCTGTCTGATTTCCCCTGTGACTGGAGTTCTTGGGTTACAGGAGTCTTCGGGCACTTAGACGGACTGCGTACGTGCTCTAGCTCACCATACTTCCGGCATTTGATCTTCTTCGGCTTCTTGTCAGCCATACCTCTCAACAAGTTGACGATATGGTGAAGTTTGTCATCGTCATCTTCTTCCTGAATGATCCTACCTTTGTTGTACCGCGAGATCTTCGTGGCTGCTTTGCATTTAATAGTTTCTTGGTTTGTAGTAGTCGTAGGACGCTTACACGAACTGCGTGCATGCTCTAGCTCGCCACAATTACAGCACCTGATTTTCTTCGGCTTCTTGTCTACCATACCTTTCAACAAGTTGACGTTCTGGTCAAGTCTGTCATCGTCACCTTCTTCCTGTAGAGTCCTACCTTTGTTGTATCCGGAAGCCATCGTGGCTGCTTCATATTGAAGAGCAGCCAGTCAATGCATCGACTAATGTTTTCGGATGGGCTAAACAAAGCGTCCTCTGCATATCGGGGTCACGTAAGCCATCAATAAAGGCCTGGATGCCCAGACATTCCATCATGTTCTCTGGTGCTGACGGATGAAATCGAACTAGTTGGGCAATGTCCACTTCATATTCTTGAAGGGATTCATCACGTTTCTGCTTTCGGTTCTTCAGCTGAGATTGGTACAATTGATCTAGATGTTCATGACCATATCGCATGTCCAACCTCTTCTTCGGCTGCACTAAGTCATCCGTTTCTTCCAAAGGTATCGTCTGAAGTACATCTAAGGCATCTCCGCGAAGCGCGATGGTTTAAGTTCACTGCCTTCTCTCTATCGAACCAATTATTCACTCTGGCGGCTGCTTCAAATTGTTTCACATAATTGGTCCACGACATTTTTCCATCGAACGCTGGGGCATTGACTCGGGTAAAACTGCCAATGTCTTCTAACTTAGTGTGTGTTTCTGGCTTGCAAGGTTTTGTTTGCTCGGTCTTCTTTTCTTCCGCTGGCGTGTCTTGAGTTCTTATATTTGTCATATTTTTTTCTAACTCCTTGATTTTCTCGTCCATCGTTGTCATCTTATTCTCAATCTTCTCGTCCATCGTTGTAATCTTATTCTCGATTTTCTCGTCTATCGTTGACATTTTATTCTCGATTTCAGATTTTAGAGACGAAATTTAATTTTCAACGTCAGAGGCAATGTCTTTTTTCATTAATAAGATATCGGCAGATATATCGTTCTTCAAAGCAGAAATCTTGTCGTCAATATTAGCAGAAATGTCGTTCTTCATAGCAGAAATATCTTTTTTTCACATTCGTTGAAATTTTCTCTTCTATGGCAGAAATATCGGTCTTCATGGCAGAAATCTTCTCGTCCATGTTCTCTTCCATGGCAGAAACCTTCTCGTCCATGTTAGCAGAAATTGAAGAGATTAATGTGGAAGCCTCGTCATTAAATAAAACTGTTTCTGAATCAAAGCCATAATTTTCCAGTGCCACTTTCTACTAATTCACTTTTCTTACCGGACGTTTCCAACTTTCGATATTGCAATTCTGCTTTTAACTCAGACACTCAGTCACATAGTCTCTTGTCCATTTTTATGTAGCAATTTATTTATATTACCCCACACCTGACACCAACGTTATGTTTTTCTTATTTATTTAAACATCAAACGGGATGGATAAACTTTAAACACTCGGTGAGTTCACTCACTTAATTTATTTAAACACTAAACTACTCACTAACACTTAATTTATATATACTCAACTATTCACTTAAATTTCATTTATATACACACAACCTTAATTATTAATTTATATCAACACTTCACTTTTCGCTATTTCAGTGTATTCTTGTTTATTTGTCGAGATCATTTCATCAACTAAACTAACTCTCCCTGGTCGGTCCTTTATAAATATTAGAGAATTTTTTACTAGATAATTCTAGATTGCGGCTTACACAAAAACAATTGGCTTTCTGGCATTTTCTAGATAAGACTGGTCACAAAAACAATGTCTAGATAAGATAGTCACAATCGTAAACGTGACGAAAGTAGCATTTTTTGCAAACGAGTGAACAGCCGAGTTTGATAATGTTCTCAAGTTGCAGAAAACGCTTTTCGACGATTTAAACTATACTTTTTCTATAACCATGGGTTACTATATAGGATGTACAAGAAGTTTGATAGAGTTGAATTATCTTTAAAGTGATCTCGACAAAATCTGCGATTTAGATGTAAACCCCGTTTTACCACGCTAATTTTAGCATATACCTTTATATTATAATTGAACTTTTCTAAATTTTTGCCATTTACATACTGTATCTTCTTCTCATTTCCTTTTACCCTTTCAGGTGTCGGATATTACATACTGTATAAAATCCTAAAAATGAAATCTAAGAATGCAACAATAATTTTATTTTATTATTACTTTGAATAACTCAAAACTAAAAAATTGTATTGTGTACTGCGAATGTACGCTTATTATTGTTTGTATAACACTAATATGGCCGTTTAAAAACGTCGCGTACCAACCCAAATTCCGAGGGCACAGCTACTTGATGTAATGTGCTACTAATTTCGTGATAATTGTTACAACTGAATTTTGAAATTATTACGTTATTCAATGCAAAATTTACATGTTTTTGTGGTAAATCAAGTTTTTGTAGTGTGCGCCATAAACTTAAATTTCACATATGTTCTCCCCCGTCTTGGGACTCTTCCTCAGGTTGTGGTATTCTACATCAGTTAATGTATTTTTTATAGCAATCACTGGGATGGGGTGAACAATCGATATTAAATTTGACGCCACCAGTTTTTTGAGCGATAATTTAATCAAACAAAAAACTAAAAAGGTTAAAAGCTGGAAAACCTTATATTTACTTTAACTCATTAAAACGAAATACTGAACATATTATTTTAACGCGATGGTCCAAGTTAATATAAATTGCTGAAAATCAAATATAAAATGTTCAGCAAATTATATTTATTCATAACTTAATAGATAATTCACATTAACTGCATATCCAAAATACAAGACGAATACGAACGCCGTTTTACAATAAAAATCTCCAATTCTAGATTTCCATGAATTGAGTATATTATTAGGAGTATTAACATAAGAAACTACAGGTCTAATTGGTTTCGTTATTTATGTAATTTATCGGTTCCATATAATTGTGGGGAATGAGGATTTTTATTTATGATGGACTGATAATTTGAATTATTAACAATATCTCTTATATTATTAGAAAACTTTTTTGTTTAGAAAGAAAAATCTTTGAAAGTAATATTCCAAAAAATGTTTTATTTTGGTGTAGATATGTAGTTGACATATTAGCTTGATTCATAGGCAGTGAACGTCAATTAGATGTATTTTTCAACCATATTAATAATTTACAACCAAAAATTAAATTTACATTAGAAGTTGAAGAAAATAACTCAATCAATTTTCTTGATTTAAAAATTCAAAGAGTTAATAATGTACTTGATTATTCAATTTACAGAAAACCAACACACACTGATGTAATTATTTCATATAATTCCAATCATCACATGTCACATATCAGCATATAATTCAATGATACATAGAGCTCTTGCAGTTCCTATGAGCAAATGTAATTTTAATAGAGAAATTAATACAATTAAACAAATAGCGACATTCAACGGTTATCCATTCAATATGATAAATAAATTAATTAATAAAAAAGAGGAAAAAGTGGAATTACAACTAATATTTCTTGAACAAACTACCGAAATAAAAAATTATAAAACCATCACATATGCATATGCATTCTGTCTATTTGTATCAAACCCTTAGAAATTTTGAAATCAGATACAGTGAACACATACCAGCATACATATTTAAACAACCAGATAAATCCCACTACGCAAAACATCTACTTGACACCAAACATTCATTGACACCTGACACAGAACTAGAAAGAAGTACTGCATGTTTGTGACAAGAAACAAGAACTGGATTTCCTTGAAGAATTAGAAGTTAGAAGACACTTAAGTTCACAATATCAAGTTGTCAATGAACTGATAAATCTAGGGATTTCTCCACTTTTAAACTGTCTTCTTAAGTGACAATTGTAAAAATCAGCAGATATAGTTTTCCTGTTTTTTTATATCTTTGCACAGTTATACTGATCTTAATTGGGAAAAAGATTCAGGGTATCCCCATAGGGCTAATAATATCTAAGCTTTAATATTTGTAATATCACACTTCTTCTTTTTTCTATTAACATATATTAAGTCAATCACAAGGTCACTTCTTGGTCTAGCCAAAAATAATTATTAAACATCGGGTAGGCATGAAATGAAATGTAACTTCTGTCATTTTGACGATGATATTTAATATCGAAACAATTGTCAAATTTCTTAGAATTTTTAACATTTTTTCAATATATTGTGGAATTATCTAGAAACAATAAATTTCATTTAAAGCAGTAATATCCACCAATGTGCTATGAATATTCATGCATTGGAATCGTTTCTAGTCGACAATCGAGATGTTCTTGTCAACGATGGATTTGATTGCGCTAAAAATGTATGTGAAGATCTCGGCATCGAAATAACTCATCGACGAACAAGAAAGATAAAAAATATGGCTGGCGAGACCGCTGCTCATGCTGGTTTAACTTATGACGATCGGTTAAGGCAACGAATGTTCGATTCAGTGGATATAATTATACAAGAATTCAAGACCAGATTTCAGCAACTGCACGAAATGTATGTCAAGTACTATTTTTTCACACCAAAGAATTTACTGTGATATCGATGTGCATGAGATGGAAATCGAGAGGGCGAGGTTACGCAATTTCGTTGCTTTGGCTGATGCTAAAGCTCAAGACAATACCATGAAAGGATCTCTCGAGCGTTTACAATTTGTTCAGCAATGCAACTATGGTATTTGCGTTCCTAATATCATAATTACGATTTGAATTTTTCAAACTATAGCTATCAGTGTTGCTTCATGTGAGCGTAGCTTCTCAAAGCTGAGATTAATAAAAAATTATTTGAGGTCTACCATGAGCAGTGCCGGATTTACCACTAGGCCAACTAGGCCGCGGCCTAGGGCCGCAAGCAAAAGGGGGCCGCACGCCGCAGCATTTCATAAAAAAAAATTATTAAGAAAAAATATTGAATTTCATTTTCTTAAATTAATACTTACCGCAACTTTAAATCGAATACATGACTTTTGAAACAATACAATCTAAAATCGAAGTAAAATAACCAACGTACATAAAAATAAATATTAACGCTTGCCAGGGTATAAGGCGCCGGGATGCCGGATGCGGCCTCCTCTCCCCCTCCCTCGTCCCCACTCTTTTGTTTACACTGTGTCAGCGACTCAGCGTCACTCGTCAGTATAGTTTTGCAAGTGGCAAGTGAACTACTTCTTGAAAGTAAATCTTCTCGTGTACGTGTTTTATATAGGATTTCTGAATGATGGCAGTTGTTTTGTTTACAGATTGTGATTACTGTCATAATAATTATTGTGGTGTGAACTCAGTGAAGTGAACTCATATTTTACAGGTATCGTAACACGTAACACATAATACTTTTTGCTCTGACAATGATGAACGATAACAATAAAAATATTCATACGGCTAGTGGAGCATATAAACGCAAATTAAAAAAACTCAAAGAAGAAAAAAGTTTCAAATTGTTAAAAAGTAATTCTAAAATTGAAAGTTTTGTTAAAAATACGTCAGGAGATAGCAGTCAGAATAGTCCAAATGGAAACTATGTTATTACTGATGTTCAAATTCTGCTGTAGAAGCTTCTGCTTCTGCTGCTGTAGAAGAAACTACAGACTTTTCGAGTGATCTAAATACTTCTAGAAATGTTTCTAGTACTCAATCGGCCATGCCCCTGCCTCAATCCACCTTAAATGTTCTAGATCCTAGTTCATGGGGCAATTTATCTGTTGATTCGACAGATTTTGTAATAAGAAATCTTCCCAAACACTTACTAGCGATTAAAGATTGTGATATTTCAAAATCCAAACGACATTATCCTGATAAAGTAAGAACAGTAAAAGAGCATATGTTTTTTAGCCGTTTACCAAACGACGAGATGAAGAAAAGAGAGTGGCTTATGTATTCAAATACTACCGGCTGCCTGTATTGTGTTCCATGCAAATTGTTCCACTATCACAACGATAGTTCTTTGAGCAAGGTATTCAATGACTGGTAAAATTCTAACCGACTTAAAGAACACGAACAGAGTGCGGAAGATAGGTTAAATACAAAAACCTTCGTCTTACGAGGCAATGTTTTAGGAAAAATTGATTCTGCATTACACGAAAACTACCTTAAGGAAGTTGAATATTGGCATCGAGTGCTAAAACGTGTAGTAGACGTTGTCAAGTTTCTCGGCACCCGTGGCCTGGCTGTTCGAGGGAGCCAAGAAATATTCGGTATCCAAGGAAACGGTAATTTAATGGGGGCATTAGAGCTTGTTGCAGAATACGATAATTTTTTAAAAGCCCATATTGAAAGTAAAGGAAATCCAGGATCCGCAAATGTAAGCTATCTGTCAAAAACTATTTGTAACGAGTTTATAGAGTGAATGTACACAAAAGTAGTTTCTGTCATTGTGGATGAATTAAAGAAAAGTAAGTACTATTCTCTCAGTGTTGATTCTACACCAGACATCACTCATTCAGACCAGTTGACAGTGATCCTACGGTATGTTTTAAGTGATGGTATGCCTGTAGAAAGATTTATAGCTTTCATTAAATTTCATGACCACACTGGAGCACGCATGGCGGAAATTATTTTAAATACCCTGTCAGAGCTAGATATTCCATTGTGCGATATGAGAGGCCAGTCATATGATAATGCCTCGAATATGTCAGGCAAATATAAAGGTTTACAAGCGATAATAAAAGAACAAAACAATTTAGCTGAGTACGTTCCATGCTCCGCTCATTCGTTGAATCTAGTAGGCACATATGCGGCTGATTGTTGTTTGGCAGTAACAAAACTATTTATGTTTATTCAAGAATTTTACGTTTTCATGAGTGCATCTACTTCAAGATGGGCCGTGTTGGAAAACCTTGTCAAAAATAGCAGTAGCGAAAACAAACTCCTTCCGAAAAGAGTGATCATTACAAGATGGGCATCCAAATGGCATGCTGTAAAAGCTATTTTACTCAACTACTGGAGCTACTACGATGCAGTAAAAAAATATCAGACGATAAAGGGGAAATAAATGTGAGCTGAGCTGAAGCTAATGGAATCAGTAAACAATTTATTAAGTTAGAGAATGCTATTTTACTGAACATGTGGTACGATATTTTACAACGTTTTGACAAGAGTAGCAAAACACTGCTACACACTTGAATGTGACTTGCAACATATACAAATATCTGAAGGAGTACGTACTAACTCTGAGAGATAACTTTGATTCCTACGAAAAAGGAGGAAAAGAGTTGTCTAAAAATGAAACCTATATTCTTGAAACGAAAAGACGCCAGAAAAGAAAAGCTCTCCCTGGCGAAGATCAAGAAGATGAACCTGAACCCCACTTTGATGGAAAATAAGACTTAAAGATAAATACATTCAATGTTGTAATTGGCAGGCTTTATTCAGAATTGAATAAAAGGTCCGAAGGTTATTTCAGTCTTAATGATGAATTTGGGTTTTTAAACAACTTACCATCAATTTCCAATGAAGAAATAAGGGGAAAAGCTTCTTCTGGCTAAAAAGTATCGAACCGACATAGATGGTGACTTTGGAGAAGAGTGTGTACAGTTCAAAGGCTTCGTTGAAGGTATATTTGATGAAGAAAGAGAACCTCATGATAACAAGATTACGAAGCCTCCAAGGAATACACTTTTGGAGTATCTGAAACTCATTCGTGAAAAACAATTAACAACATTATTTCCGTATATGGACACGGCTTTGCGCATTCTACTATGTATGATGACATCTAATGCATCTGGAGAAAGATCATTCAGCGTGTTAAAAAGAATAAAAAACTACCTGAGGAACTCGACTTCTGACGAAGATTCTCGATTGTCTAGTTTGGCTAGTTTTGTGGCAAATTCTGAGCTTTTTCAAGCATTAGACTTTAACGAGTTGATTAAAGATTTTGCAGCCAAAAAAGCTAGGAAAGTGAGCGTTTAGATTTATTTGAACATTACTGTGAACATTCACTGTAATACATACAGTGTGAGTGAATGTTTATCTTTAGAACTAATATGTTGTACCAATTTTAAAAAGTAAAATTATAAAAATAAACGTTATGTATTAAGATGAAATCTGCTTTATACTTTAATTCCATAATCGTGAAGTTAAAGGATACGATATAATAATTATAAGCCATTTTATATTATGGCTAGCATCCGCATCCTACATCCATTAATGTTTTCCAATTGGTGTTTATCTTTAAGATATCTCAACTACTCACTTGTTTTGACGTGAGCTTGAAATAAGGCACATTTCAATTTTCCACCTAAGGGGCGGCCGGGGCGGGGGCCGCTTGGGTTAATTTGGCCTAGGGCCGCAAGTACCCTAAATCCGGCACTGACCATGAGCTCAATAAGATTAAGTGATTTCGCCATTTTGTCAATAGAACAAATTAACTGACAAATTTATAAATGATTTTGCTGCACGTAAGGCCCGAAAAGTTGAATTTTAGACTCATACTAGACGTTATTTTTATAGTGTAATAGGTTTTGAACACCGACATACTATATATTACATGGTTTTGAAATAAATATTTTTCGCTCAATTATTTCATATGATAACGGCGGCAAATTATGATTCCGCCACGGGCGACAATAGTCCACGCTACGCCACAGCCTGAACCAGTCATTATTTTTATTAACGAAGTTAATAAAGTATACCGGTTGAGATTTAGAGCCCTTTCAGACTAGGATACTGTATCTGAGATACTCGTATCCCAGATACAGAAAATACATGCGTTTAAATGTAGGTTTTCACACTGCATTCAGCACGATACTAAATTTCTGAATCTCGCTCATTAAGCTGCCGGCGACAGTATCCGAATTATCATTGTGGCTTATGAACCTTTTCAGACTTGCATACTTTTGCGATTCAAGAAGCACAATAGCATAGGTGTACAATATTTTTATTATTCATTAGAAGAAGTGATGTGGAATGAAAAGATTTTTCGATTGTACCAAAGATCGTTAAGTTTTTGATATCGACAAATTTGTAAGTTTGGTAGAACCGAATTGTTGTATATGGGATATACATATGGAAACTAAAGTAGATTAGTTGCTTAGCGAAATTTATAGAGCCAATTAAGTACTGTGGTTTTAACAAGTGAAACGATGGAATATGTAAATTTTTATGATTATTCTTCCAATACACAATAAAATTAAATATGTAGATTTTTTTTGATCATTCTTCTAAATACACGATTAAATACTTCAACTTACTCAACTTTTTAGGGTTTGGATTCCACAATTATTTATGTGTAATAATAATAAAAAATATTTAATATAATACATATATTCATTATAGAATGCTTCTCAAAAGTCCCCTCCTCCTCGTTTCTTTTGAACGGTGTTATAGCGTGAAAATCAACTATTGTAAGCGTCTCCACTAGTGGTAACCGGTGACGTAATAGGCATCGGTGACGTCACCAGGCAACTCAAACCAATAATATTAAATGGGACCTTGTGGCAAGTAACACCTCGTTTGAAAGGTATTTAGAATACCTACTCAATCATACTATTGTTTTTGGATTTATGATGTTTTTGATGGTTAAAATAAATAAACACTAAAATTTGAGTTTCGCTTTTAATTAATAGAGAATAAAAAATCCCGTTATGGTTAATTGTCAAAAAAGTTTAATTATTGTTTAACGAGACGTTTAAGTATCTACATAAACAAAATGGTACGTGCTCTAGCTGACAAAGTAATTATTGGTGAAAGTGGAAATAAGTTTCATGCGGCGGAACGCATTTTTAATAAGAGATACCCCGATCTCTATATATTTGACGGAGCTTTTTCATAAGTTTCAACAAACAGGTATTGTTCAAGATGCCAAACAATCGGGTCGACCAAATATTGGTATTGATAAATTGATGTAGTTGCAGAAATTGTAGTAAACCCTTTTTCTTCCACGGCCCAAGTAGCTTCTACCTGTGGAGTCAGTCATAATACAGTACACAGGGTGTTGACCAAAAACAAATTTCATCTATACAAATTAAAAATGGTGCATAAACTTTCAGATGACGACCCCGACCGAAGGGTGCAATTCTGTGAATTCTGTGATAATAAAATTTTCCAACAGCCAGACTATGTAAGGACAATTTGTTTTAGCGACGAAAGTTCTTTCTTCCTTAATGGAAATGTTAATACCCAAAATGTGAGGTATTGGAGTGACATAGCCTCACATGTTTCGTGAAAAACATACAAAATTCCCATTGAAAGTAAATGTTTGGGCAGGTATTTTGGGAAACCACATAGTCGGGCCTCTTTTATTGAACTCTAATTTGACCGGTGAAGTATATTTCGAGATGTTAGAAAACGCAATTGAACCGTTAATTTTTCAAATTCTGAAAGACAATCCAGTTGAATTTGGTAACTTGGAAATAACGTTCCAACAAGATGGTGCTCTTGCACACTATTACTTTGCAGTAAGACGTTATCTAGATGAGGAATATCTTGGTACATGGATTGGACGACGCGGTCCAATAGAATGGCCAGCTCGGTCACCGAACCTAACACCTTTAGATTTTTTTCTGTGGGGATACATTAAATCTAAAGTTGACGCTATAGCTCCTAACAGTATTGACGTTTTAAAACAACGAATTGTTGAATAATGTGGATCAATTTCCCTTGACACATTCGATCGAGTCCGACAAGAGTTTAATAATAGGATGTTTTACTGCCAGAAAGCTAATAGAGCACATTTTGAACAATTATTATAAAAACTTGTTCTTAAATATTTATTAATTAAAAGGGAAACTCAAATTTTAGTGTTTATTTATTTTAACCATCAAAAACATCGTAAATCCAAAAAAATTAGTATGATTGAATAGATATTCTAAATACCTTTTAAACGAGGTGTCACTTACCATAAAGTCCCATTTAATATTATTGGTTTAAATTGCCTGGTGCAGTCACCGATGCCTTTTGCGCCATCTGTTACCACTAGTAGAGAAGCTTACAATAGTTCATTTTCAGGCTCCAAATTTCATCAGACTAAATATCACCGTTCAAAATAAAAGAGGGGAAGGGGACTTTTGAGAAGCACTGTATAAGTATGTACAAAAAAGAGCCCGCATAGACGTGTTTTCATATAAGGGGAACTCGCAACAAACGAGTCAAACAAATTACAATCAAATAACACACTTTTCAAGTGTACAACAAAATAAAAAGATCACCACTCCGATCTCCCTATTCTGCTGATTCACCTGACGTGTCAACGGATGGATTAATTGTGGACCTTCTTACTGACTATGAAGGCCAGCCAGTAAATTAATGTTCATAATAATCTTCTTCTTCTTCCTGCTTCCTTAATAGGGTCGCGCATGTTCCATCTTCGGGTGCCTCCTCACTATATATCCAGGTTATCACTCCGTCTCTTCATTGGCCTTCCAATACTCCTTCGGCCGTTCTTCTCTCATTCTACTTATATGACTATACTATTCTTTTTTCCTTTTCAGGGTCCATTCATTTATGTTCTCTATATTACAGTTTTGCCTGAGGTCTGTGCTATGTTGTGTGTCCCATAGTGTTTTTCCTATGCTATCACGGACTATTTTCATTTCACATGTTTCCATCAGTCTTTTTGTCCTAGTTGTATCAGGTCTTGTTTCCGCAGTGAAGGTCATAATTGGCCTCACTACTGTCTTATAAATCCTGACCTTTGTTTCTGTCCGTAAATGTTTGTTTCGCCAGATAGTGTGTTTAAGACATCTTGCTGCTCTGTTGGCTTTGTTTATTTGTTGGGCAACTTCCGCTTCTGTATATCCATAATTGTGCATTAGTATTCCCAGGTATTTGATGCTTTTTTCTTGCTGGATTGTCTTTCTGTCCACCTCCAGCTTGCACCTTATTGGACCTTTAGATATCACCATATTCTTTGTTTTATTCTGTGATATTATCATGCTAAACTTTCTTGCTGTTATATTAAATTGATGTAGAAGTCTCTGAAGATCATCTTCACTCTCCGCAATCAGTATGGCATCATCTATAGAGATAGTTTCTTCGCCCATTCTGTACCCTCTATTCAGATTTTTGACTTATGCATAATTTCATCCATGATGAGGTTAAAAAGTAGCGGGCTCAATGAGTCTCCTTGACGTATTCCTCTTTCCACTGGTATAGGCTGTGTTAGTTTGTTATTAATTCTGGCCTGTATGTTATTTTTGCTGTATATGTTTTCGATAGTCTTGATGTTATCTTATGGAATGTTTCGTTTATATAACAGGTGAGTTACGTCGTTTAGCTCTACCCGATCAAATGCCTTCTGTAGGTCTATAAAGGAGCAGAAGGCCGGGACGTTGTATTCCAGTGACTTTTCCATGACTTGCCTGACGACAATAACTGCATCGTTACATGATCGTCCGGATCTGAAGCCTTGTTGTTCATCTGCTAGATCTATTTCGTTGGTGATTTTGGTAGTTATGACTTTTGTGGTCAGTTTCAGAGCGGTGCTGAGCAGGTTTATTCCTCTGTAGTTCTTGAGTACAGTTCTGTCATCCTTTTTAAACATCAAGATCGTTGTGCTAGTGCGCCAGCTATTTGGTATTGTATGTCCCGAGATAATTTTCTGTGTAAGTATCCTTAGTTGTTCAGTAGAGTGTTTCCACCGTATTTCAGCATTTCGTTTGGAATTCTGTCCGATCCTGGAGATTTAAGGTTTACGGTTTATAATAAACAATATATAGTAAAAACCAAATAAAGTTGCGTTTACATCATCATTGTGAACATTTGTAGCGTTGTCAGAGTAATCACGAAATATGGAAATTAACAGAAAATAACTAAAGTCAACACAAAACGTAAATGTAGAAAATTTCACAATATTATAAATGAAAACTACAAAATTATCGATAGTTTGATAGTTTTCGTTTAATATAGTGTGGAGTTTTTACAATTACGTTTTTTGTTAATTAAATTTATGAATAGATTTCACAAAGTAAGGAATTCTAGAATAAAAGTGGTAAGGTTATTACTGACTTACCAAATCTTTTAATACATAAATATAATAAAAATACAAGCAATAAAATAAAATATGTTTAATAATGAACGTATTATCAAAGACAAAAACTAACATTAAACAAATCAACATATTGTGAAATGAAACTAGGCAGATTCAAATTCTTGTTCATTTTCTGCATATGATTCAACATCAGTGTCATTCTCTTCACTATTAAAATTTATAACTATCGGACTAATTTCTGGACGATCAAATATTCTTTCCCTCTCATACCATTTAAATATCTCTCTTTCAGTATGTTGTATAGAATTTTTCCACATATCAGGAGTTATCATGTGCAGTGCCTCGTGCCACATGTTCAGGCAGTTATTCGCACTGTTGCCATCCCTACCAGTATGCCTATTGTAGTAATTTTTTGCTATGCCCCAAATTAATTCGATAGAGTTGAATATGCAATGGTAAGGAGGAAGACGTAAAACTGTGTGTCCATACTGTTCTGCCATATCGTCCACTATATACTTGATTGGTGGCTTATTTCTAAAAAAAAACAAAAAAAATGTTTAAAATAAATGGCAATAAGTAAGAATACAGTGCTATTCAAAAGTCCCCTTCCCCCCTCGTATCTTTTGAACGGCTAAACTTACATTAATAAAATTTGGAAGGTGAAAATAAAGTGTTGTAAACTTCTCTACGAATGGTAACAGGTGACGTAATAGTAATAGATGACGTTACAGTGCCACTCTGGCCAATAATTTTAAATAGGACCTTATGGCTAGTGATATCTCGTTTGAAAGGAATTGACATTGGCTACAAAGCCATATTAATTTTGTTTGGGTTTAAATTAATTTTGACGGATAAATTAAATAAATACCAAAATTATTGAAATTAATTTTTAAATTTAATTAATCGAATATCAACAATGGATTCTTATAGCAAGTGTTCGAAATGTGCTCCGTCTACTTCCTGACAGTAATACATCGGCCGGCGAGATCCTATAGAATGGCCACCTCGGTCACCAGATCTGACACCATTAGATTTTTTTCTATGGGGGTACTTGAAATCCAAGGTTTATACTACGGCACCAGATAGCATTGGCGTTTTGAAAGAAAGAATTACTGAAGAATGCAATGCTATTTCAGCTGACACATTCGAACGAATACGACAAGAGTTTACTAATAGGATGTATTACTGTCAGGAAGTAGACGGAGCACATTTCGAACACTTGCTATAAGAATCCATTGTTGATATTCGATTAATTAAATTTAAAAATTAATTTCAATAATATTCAAATGTGAAATAATAATTTTGGTATTTATTTAATTTATCCGTCAAAATTAATTTAAACCCAAACAAAATTAATATGGCTATGTAGCCAATGTCAATGCCTTTCAAACGAGATATCACTTGCCATAAGGTCTTATTTAAAATTATTGGCCAGAGTGGCACTGTGACGTCATCTATTACTATTACGTCACCTGTTACCACTTTATTTTCACCCTCCAAATTTTATTAATGTAAGTGTAGCCGTTCAAAAGATACGAGGGGGGGAGGGGACTTTTGAATACACTGTATATCTGTTTATTTACTGAGAAACGATTTGCAACAGTTCTGTTTTGAATATCATGTGAGAATAGGGAATGTTTTTTTCTGTCAACCATTCCTGAATAGCACATTTTGACCATCCTGTATTATTTGGAGTTTTATGCAATAACATGCTGGTGCATTATCAAGTATAATTAGAGAAGGATTCTCTAAATTTTGCAGCAACTGATATTCAAACCATTTCAAGAAATTTGCCTGGTTCATTTCCCCATGATAATCATTAAGTTGGGTTTTTGAACAAAATATTGCTTCAGCACCTTCAATAAATCCGTTTTCATTTCCAGCATGGAGTATGATATATCTGTAATAATATTATTTAAATAATTTTTAAGTAAACACTTATGTTTTGCAATACAACAAACCTTTTGCCATCCGTTTCGGTGGTTTTAACACTCTTGATATTTTCATTTTGCCATGAATGACCTATTATGCCATTTTGAAATATCCAGGTTTCATCGATGAACACAAATTGGTATATACCTTCGTCCTTTGCTTCTTTATAATATCTTAAGAACTCTACTCTTTTCAAAACAACATTAGGTAATTCCATAAGTCCTCGTCGTGGATTATCCTTCATCCACTTAAACCCAAGTTCTATGAGCAATCTATTTAAAGAAGTGGTACTACCATTAAATAATTTTTTTTCTTTTAGTTGGGACCACAATGATTGAATGGTTATGTGCTGTTCTAAAAGCATACAGAAATAAAAATATGTTAAATATACAATTGTCGTAATTGTACTTACTTCTCTGGTACATGTTGTAAATGGTATCACGAATAGAGCTTGTATTTAAAGTTTCTGTATTTGTTACTCGTTTATGAGCGCAACGTTTTTTCTTTGGTGACTCAAACTCTTGACCTTTTTTCTTTGTTTGACAAATTTTGCTTACTGTTCTTACACTGATTTTTAAAGCAGCAGCTACACGCTAAAATAATAGAAATTTTCGTAAAGTAAAGTAAGGATATTTTATTCACGTATTACCTACCTCTTGTACAGCATTAAAGGGCAACAAAGGACCATTATTATTCCTTTCTTGTTCAAAATAATTTACTAATGAAGCCACAAGTTCTTTGCATCGGCTATTCAGCAGTTTGGGCATTTTAACAATCACAGAAGAAAATGCTTTGTTGTTTTGAAAACAAAAACAGTTTTGATTATAAATATTTCTTACAAGAAAATTTTATAAAGCACGTAACAATAACCTCAAAAATCGATGACAATACACGAGTAGAAAAGTTACAAACAACGCGGCGACATGACATTATTTCTGGCAGTGACTATTTTACCGTCAATAATTGGAGGCTTCTTTATGAAAATTTGAACACAAATGTTTACATCGAGGGACGTCTAAACTCAATAAAGCTATATTGCTTATACATTATTTCGGTACAAAAGTTTTTTTATTGATTGGGTTATCTTTAGAACCGATTAATTAACAAATTTAAGTATATGCACTTTTCGATAGAAATGTAGCCACACATGCGATAGAAATACGCTCTTGGTGACGTAAACGCAACATTGTTTGGTTTTTACTATATATTATTATTTTATATTAAATACATGAAAATAAATACAGAGCATATGTTACTATTAATTTGTTTTACATTAATGTCATAGAAAGCCGTTCTTTTTTAATGGTATGCTCCTACGCAGTTTAGTATGCTTCTTGATTATTTCACTTTTCAAAATATTAAGAAGTTCTTCAAACGATTTTATAGACATTCGATAATTGAAAAAACTTATTCGATCTTGTAGTAAATCTTGGTGAAGTAAGTTATAAATTCCTTTAGTTTCCCTTAATTCTACTATAGGATGAACCCACACAGTTCGTCTCCTTTTAATTTTTTTCTTTTTGTATAAAATATGCCACAACATAACGCACTCTTCAATGTCCATTTTATAAAAAGCACCGTACAGCAGATATAGTACTGATAAAAATTATTTACAAAACTGTATTCTAACAAAAGTATCTTGACTGTATCTAGCCTAAATTCTGTATCTCGGATTCAGTATCCTAGTCTGAACGGGCTCTTTCGGAGTAGGATACTGTATCTGAGATACTCGTATCCCAGATACCGAAAATACATGCGTTTAAATGTAGGTTTTCACACTGCATTCAGCACGGCATACCGTATCGCGATACTAAACTTCTGAATCTCGCTCATTTAGCCGCCGGCGACAGTATCCGAATCCGGGATACCGAATTAACATTGTGACTTATGAACCTTTTTAGACTTGCATACTTTTGCGATTCAAGAAGCACAATAGCATAGGTGTACAATATTTTTATTATTCATTAGTAGAAGTGAAGTGGAATTAAACGATTTTTCGATTGTACCAAAGAGCGTGAGGTTTTTGATATCGACAAATTTGTAAGTTTGGTAGAACCGAATTCTTATATATGGGATATACATATAAAAACTAATGTATATTAGTTGCTTACGGAAATTTATAGAGCCAATTAATTACTGTTGTTTTAACAAGTGAGACGATGAAATATGTAGATTTTTTATGATTATTCTTCTAAATACACAATTAAACACTTCAACTTACTCAACTTTTTAGGGTTTGGATTTCACAATTATTTATGTGTAATAATAATAAAAAAATTAATCTAATACATATATTCATTATATAAGTATGTACAAAAAAGGAAGGACGCATAGACTTTTGTTTTTATATAATGGGAACTCGTAACAAACGAATCAGACGAATCACAATCAAATAACACAATTTTTAAGTGTACAACAAAATAAAAACATCACCACTTCACTCCAGTCTTCCTATTCTGCTGATTCACCTGACGTCTCAACGGATGGATCCATTGTGGACCTTACTGACTTAAGGCCAGGCAGAAAATTAATGTTTATAATAAACAATATATATTTTTCTTTTGTATTAATACATGTAAATCAATATAGAGAATACGGAAATCGTTACTATTACTTTTTTCTTACCTTAATGTCATAGAAACCCGTTGTTTTGATGGTATGCTCCTACACAGTTCAGTTTCGTTCTTGATTATTTCACTTTTCAAAATATTGTGAAGTTCTTCAAACGATTTTATAAACATTCGGTAATAATTAAAAAAACTTTATTCGATCTTGTAGTAAATCTTGGTGAAGTAAGTTATACATTTCTTTAGTTTCCCTTAATTCTACTATAGGATGAACCCACATTTTATAAAAAGTACCGTACAGCACTGATATTGTCTTTCTACTCATAAAATTCATTTACACAATATTCTAACAGAAGTATCTTGACTGTATCTGGCCTAAATTCTGTATCTGGCATACAGTATCTCGGATACAGTAATCCAGTCTGACAGGGCTCTTAGATATTTTTTTTCCTCAATAACTCTGTAACCAAGGATAGAACGCAAAAGTTTTTTTCTTACGATTTAATTTAGTCATCCGATTCATATTCGAAAAGAACGGGCGCGAATTTTTAAACACTACGTATTTAGGCCAATGTAGTACCAAATTAAAGTAATCCATTCTTACAGCAAAGTCATTTTTCCATGGAGGTTTATAAAATTATTCACATTTTCCACTCTACTTCAAATTAATTATATTCAAGATAAAATCGGCCAAGTAAAATATTCAATCAATAAAGTTCAAAAAACCCACGCCACCTCAATGTAGGGCATGCATTCATTACCTTCTAATATGTTGCAAGCGAGTATGATAAAGGAATGGAGTTTTCAGAAGCATGAATGATTTACTTTGACTATGATAGCGAAACATTTACGCCTTAACGAAAAACAGATTGTTGAAGTGGTAAATAGATTGCAATGAAAAAATTGTGTCAGGGAAAGTATGGATTTTCCAATATTTTTATTAGTAATAGGTGTATGGGTCATATAAAAGTAAAATAAACAACACATTGAACGAAACAAATCTAGTTTATTATGAAAACTAGTAGCTCCATTGTATACTGGGATAATTGAAAATATTCTTCAAGGAGATTTCTCATTAACTCCACATCAGATAAATATCAAATCTTAATCAGCAGTATGAATCATGCTGCACACATTGCGATACCATTATTCAAAACTATTAAAAACATAAAACGTTACCCCCCACCTTGGTGTAAATCAGATTGCGAAAAGGTTTTGGAAGATAGACGTTTGGCTTTTTCGATTTATAAAAAAACTTCGAATTTCCAAAACTTTTTCCTTTGTAAGAAATGATGGCAAGAACAAAAAAAAATTTAAAGTTATAGCTAAACAAAACTGGATTGAGTATGTTTCTTCTCTTAATAAATCTGTTTCGTCTTCTTCTCTTTGGAAACAACCTAGAAAGATTTATAGAAAACCAATCTCCAATGTCAAGCCTTTAGATGATATCTGGATGACAGAATTTTTTGACAAAATTTTTCCTCCCTTCGCTGCAATGTCATTTCCTGTTGTAACTTCATCTACTGATCAAAACCATTTTCTTTCAAAACCCATAATTTTAACAGAGTTAAACTATGTTCTTAAAAATAGCATCAGTACTAGTCCAGGCCTTGTTGAAATTAAATATCCTTCCTGTTATTGCTAAATGCATGTTGATTGATATATTTAATCACATACTGAATAATCTATCCGTAATTAATGAGTTGAAGTATGTCATCATTATTCCTATTCTCACGCCAGGTAAAGATCCCAATCATGCTGAATCCTATCGTCCTATACCACTTATGTCTTGTATGTTGAAAACTTTAGAACGTACCATTTAAGCACAGGACTTGAATGGTGGTTATTTCAGAAAAACCTCTTCCGAGAACCCAGTTTGGCTACAGAAAAGGTTGTGGTACAGTTGACGCTCTAACAACTCTAGTTACCGATATTCAAAATACTTATTCGACCAATAGATAGTTACCTATACTTTGCCTAGATCGAAGGTGCTTATGATAGCGTCTGCTTACCTATTCGGAAAGAAAAAATGATTAATAACTTCCTAATACCGATTCGATTAACTGATGCAATCATTAACTTTGATTCTCATAGAAAATTGTATATAAGAACTCATAATAATCACCTCATAGGACCTCGTTATAACATTTCAGGACTACCTCAGGGTTCAGTATTGAATCCTCTGCTTTTTAATTTGTATACGGCTGTCTTTCATAGTATTTACGTTGAAAATATCACCCCAAAACGAATTCAGTATGCGAATGATTTTTGCTTATATTCAGAGGCCCAAAAATATAATTATGGTGTAGAGACGTTAGATAAAATATACGGATCGGCTTATAAATGGTTCATTAAAAATGGTTTTGAAGTATCTCCCACGAAATCATCAGTTTGAATTTTTTCTAGACATAACATCCCTAATATCGATACGATTCACACTTGAATACATAAACGTTTTCCTTTTGTAAATCAATAAAATATTTGGGAATGATAGTTGATAGGAAGTTAACCTGGAAACCCCATATCGAACATATATTGAATAGATGCAACAGAGGTATGATTTTTTTTAAAATTCATCTCTAAAACTTGGTGTGGAGCTGATGTGTCGACTTCGCTACTTTTTTATAGATCATACATAAGATCCATAATAGATTATGGATGTACAGTTTATGGATCCGCAAGTAAAAATAATTCACAAAAAATTGACGTATTTCAAAACAAAGCCTTACGTATTTGTATGGGTGCTATGAGGTCTACTCCCATTGAACCACTTCACGGGGAAGCTTTAGAACCTCCCTTAAAATATAGAAGAAATTAACTTAGCCATAAATTCCTCATAAAAATTATGTCTTCTAACGAATCTGTATATCTCAATATATGTAAACTAAACGAATTTGATTTAACTAACAACTACTGGATCCGCAAAAATTCACCGCCTCTCTGTGATGCTCTCCGAACCAACAACAATTTATGTGTAATTAGATCAGAAAAAAATAAGACTTTAGATGATTTAGAATACTTTTTTTCATATGTTTAATGTTATTCAACCTACATATCATGTAAATCCTATGATAAGTCTTACAATTTTACACTCCATATTAGAAAATTATTCTAATTCCATACAAATATATACTGACGCTTCCAAAAGTTTATATGGAACTGGTTGTGCGTTCTACATTCCAGGTAATAATGTCGAAAAATTGTTTAAGCTTCCCTCAGACTTCTCAGTTTTCACTGCTGAAGCTGTGGGCATCTATGAATCGTTAAAATTTTTTTCTTCGTCCAGAAAAAGTTCTGCTATTATATTAGCAGATTCTCTGTCTCTGTTAACAGCTATACAAAATCCTACTATACCTGCTTTATCAGATAATCTATATATATTTTATGTAAAAAAAATGTTATTTCAATTAAAAAAAGATAATAAACATGTACAGCTGATATGGATCAAAGCACATATAGAACTTAAACATAATGAACATGAAGATCGTTTAGCTAAAAATGCAGTAGAAAATGGCGCCTTATTTCTCTATCCACTTACTGTACCAGACGTAGTTGCTAATTCTAGGCAAAAACAAAATTGTCTATGGAAAAGTCTTGGAACGATTATTGCAAAATATCTAATACCCAATATTCATCAATTCAACAAGAAATTCTGACTTGTTGTTGGTTCAATTTTTATTCCTGCCCACGTAAATACATTACAACTATTGTTAGACTACGCCTTAGATATGCATGTTATCCAGCACATTTATATAAAATAAAAATTCTTGACACAGGCGTGTGTCAACACTGTCATATCAAAAGTGATCTGATTCATATTTTTTTCAACTGCATATATTCCCAAGAAATTCAAAACTTTAGTAATGATTTAATAAGAATCGGTTTTTTCCCACCCTTCAATATCTGCCATCTTTTAGCTTTAAACAATTTGGAAGTATGTAACGTTCTGGTGAAATTCATATATGAATCAAAGGTATGCTTGTGAATGTGTGAACCAGATTTGTTTACCTCTGTTTATCGCAATTGTAGTTATTCCTACCTTTCCGTGGCCTAGTTTTGTTTGTGATAAATAATAATGTCTTGATGGGCCCCTAGACAAGAAGCGAGTGACTCTGTATATCCTTATTGTATTTTTTTTAGCTAGGTGTTTTTGTCTTCTCTTGGATATGTGAATATTTTTTTATATATTAATAGTTTGTCCCTGTTGTGACTGGCAGAATGACGAGTGCAAAGCCATTAAAAAAATCTACTTGCCACTATCTAACTCCAATTTAAATATCGAACTATTCAAAACTCTTGAAATATCACATACCGGACAAAATTTTAGCATAAAACCTGCAACAATATCTTGGTATTATCATAGATGCAATTTTAAAGTGGGATTGTCATTTTAAATTTATTATTAAAAAACGACAATTCATCCTTCGAACGCTGTATTTCGCATTAGTGGAAAGTCACCTCCGTTATGGTATACTGGCTTGGGGAAATGCCCTGAATACTTTCATTCTTCCGTTAGAAATCATTCAAAAAAGATTTCTGAAGTTCATTATGTGTATACCCTATACCTATTCTTCAGATCGATTGTATAGGGAAAACAACATATTTGACCTGAAACAGTTGTGCATTTATAAAATACCACACTTACCTGCACATAGATATCCAACTAATAACAAGTACCACTAAATTGCTCCGAAAATGATAATAAAGGCTTTCTGTCAACGATCTTTTCCATTTCTAGCTCCGAAAATCTATAATTGTATTCCGGATAGTCTCAAGAATATAAGTAATGTTATTGTTTTAAAAAATAATTGGAAGAATTTCTCTTGGAACAGACAAGAAATTTCTTCTTATTGTTATGGTGGTGTAAATACATATTACTTTTATTACTTTAATTAAAAAATATATAAGTTACATTTACTTAACTTTCTACGTTCACTTAAATCTAATTTTGTCTATATATATATATATATATATATATATATATATATATATATATATATATATATATATATTTCTCTTAGTGGCTTCATCAGGAGCGAACTACAAGATTTATTGAATGAAACAATACAATAATAAAACATTTTAAAATTACTAAATTACTACTTACAGCTTACTTACTTGACACCAATTTTCTGTAAGTAGTAATTTTAAAATGTTGTATTATTGTAGACTAGAAACAATAACACTACCTCAGCGAAATAGTGAAGACGTTTTGCATCGATACGTAATTATTGATGATACATGAATCCACCATTAGATGAGTGAATTTCGTCCAAAATAGTGCTGGCAAGGATAGATCTGGACCTGGAAAAGTCAAGATAGTCAATTGCGATCGCTATATGAGCCAAATGGATCGTTTGAATATGAAAATTTTGCAGAAACAACCCCATATGCAAAGAGGGAGCTTGATCTTTTACCAAAACAATCCACCGTCACAAATATTTGACTACGATGGTAAAATTGAACGAATTATACTTCCCCCCTATACACCCACTTCATATTTTGCACATAGTGACTTTTACCTGTTGGTGAATCTGAAATATGGGATGAGATTTGTCTCTAATGAGAAGTTGTCACCGAAACATACCCCTATTTTTAGACAAAAGATAAATCGTTCTTAAGAAAGATGCCCAAATGTTAGAGAAACGCTGGAATTATTGTATGAATTAGAGCGGAAAAGTTGAGTAATTCACATTACACCAACTTACCAACTGATGTATTATATTATTAATTTGGGGAAGTTCATTTATAATTGACTACTTTTACATAGTAAGAGTAAAATCAATAATCCATGTAATACATAATGGATAAATTCTACAACGGATTTGTCTTCTCAGATTTATAACTTTCGTTCAAATAGATTTATGCAAAATTTAGTGTTTGATCGTTTATAACATGGTATGGTATCGACAAATCGAATCTAAACCTTGGTCGCGATTGCATGAAGCTTGTGAAAGTTTTATCGTGTACGTCGTTAATAATAATACGATTGACGTATTTATTTCACGTGAATTTTGTCGTGTCGATGTCGTTGGAACTGTGAGCATGCAAATTAGGAGCGGTTGAAATTATTTTCATTACTTTGTCCATTTTATTTAGAATATCTTTCACGAGTTTATTCTTTATTGTTGCAGATATTCTTGATGAGGTTTAAAATGAACCAGGAACCCTTAGGGGTGGCTCCCGACATTGTACTGCCACAATCTCTCACAAGGTGGGATGCAACCTTACCTTCCCAATACCTCACTGATTACAGTACCGTTTGTGAAACTAAACATGCTCCTTATACTTTCCCATGCAATCATGGAATTAATCATAGGATCATATTATGGTAAGTGTGTTTTTTCCATACTCTATTCCCTAATCTAAAAGCAAAATCTAAACTATAAGAATTCCGTTATATGTCAAGGTTGGAAGTTTGAGGATTAAGTAAGTGAATCGCTATATTGCAAATACTTTTGTATAAATATTGGTCTATATTCTAATTTACCTATTTTCATATCATTTTTGTCCACGACCACTTAATAATAAATCAATATTTTACCTCCCAACTAAGAGTATATGATAATTCACGCTTTTGAATTTACATAGCATATGTTGTTCGCAACATTCCGGCACATCTCGATAGGTGACTGGTGATGAGAGATACGATACAATATTTTCACTAAGTAAACCTTTAAGTCTGCGTATTTTATTTCTGAAATATATCGTATCGACAAAATGTCGAAATTTTTAGTATTCACTCTTTTCATAACGATATTTTCTAATATTGGTATTTTTAACACAATATATTTATAACGGTACGGTGTATCAATACTTTACACAGTATCGCCCATCTCTATAGGTCACACGAATTATTTGACGTACTCCAGAAATGTATTAACTTTGAAATTGGTATTGTCAATAATACCAAACTATTACGAACCTGCCAATATACATATTGTAATGATGAATTCGGATAGTGACAAACTGTCTTGTTAACCAACAGAAATAACAGAAAAGATACATATAAATATAGGTAATAATGATGTTCAATAAAAAAGTTCCGTTCTTCACTCTAATTATCTACTTAACTTATATTTAATAAAGAAATCAAGGGTCGTGGACAAAGTATTGTGACGCGTTTTTCCTTCCTTCTCGTACTTATAAGTCGACAACTAAGTACCTGGACACGTCACAATTGACACCCCAAAACTGCGGATTCAAGTTTTCTCTCGCGCGCCCGATATTTTTGACGTGTGTAACTCCACGGCCCCTCGACTCCAAACCTTTCGAGGGTTCCGGATAGCAACAGATGGAGGTACGGATAATTCCAGGAGTCGGACTGTAATTTACTGTAGAGATTAAGTTGCGGTATACTCATTTTGATCGAGCATTATTGCTCGACTGTTAGCACAGAATTACCTTAAAATAAACTACCAATACGATAATTACTGCTGCCAAGCTTACATAAATTGAAACCAAC
Source organism: Galeruca laticollis (assembly GCA_963921935.1). NCBI lineage: Eukaryota > Metazoa > Arthropoda > Insecta > Coleoptera > Chrysomelidae > Galeruca > Galeruca laticollis. Next base: position 149,913,705 of record OY998177.1, read on the forward strand.
GGTAATAACGAACTCTTAGTAAGTTGTGAATGAAACTAAAATAATTCAATAAAGGTGTATATTCTATAATATAATAAGTAGACTCAGATAACAAAATAAATAAAACCTTGTACCAAAAGTACTAAATAAGAAGCGGACCGGTATCCAAACAAATAATATGAACTAGGCAAAATATAAGCGAGAAACATATAAAACGGTTCATGTACAATGCAAATCAGAAAATATATAATCTTATTCGGACTCAGTGGTTTTATAATCGGGATTATCGTATGCAGTATTACCCAAAATAGTCCATGCGGGGTTAATCGGCGGCATGACGAAATTTGGAATGAAAAACCCTATACCAACTCAAAACAGCGGAGGAAGAAGGAGATTTCAACAAACCCCGAGAAGGTGGGCGAGGAGCTGAAATTTCTACCAAAATTTACTTAATTCCTGAGCAATACTTTCGAATCACCCAGTAATCAAATCTAATTCTCGGAAACCAAATGAAAACCCTATTAACTAAATATGGACGGCAGAAACAGAAAGAAATGTTAACAGAACCCGAGAAGGTCGGCGAGGTGTTGAAATTTCTACCAGAATTTATTTAATTCCTGAGCGGATCATCCAGTAATCAAATATAATTCCCGGAAACCGAATGAAAACCCTATTAACCAAATCGGAACTACAGAAACAGAAAGAAAGTTCAACAGGACCCGAGAAGGTCGGCGATGTGTTGAAATTTCTACCAAAACTTATTTAATTCCTGAGCAATACTTTCGAATCACCCAGTAATCAAATATAATTCTCGGAAACCAAACGAAACCCTATTAACTAAACCTGGACGGCAGAAACAGAGAGACATTTTAACGGAACCCGAGAAGGTCGGCGAGCTGTTGAAATTTCTACCAGAATTTATTCAATTCCTGAGCGGATCATCCAGTAATCAAATATAATTCCCGGAAACCGAATGAAAACCCTATTAACCAAATCGGAACTACAGAAACAGAAAGAAAGTTCAACAGGACCCGAGAAGGTCGGCGATGTGTTGAAATTTCTACCAAAACTTATTTAATTCCTGAGCAATACTTTCGAATCACCCAGTAATCAAATATAATTCTCGGAAACCAAACGAAACCCTATTAACTAAACCTGGACGGCAGAAACAGAAAGACATTTTAACAGAACCCGAGAAGGTCGGCGAGCTGTTGAAATTTCTACCAGAATTTATTCAATTCCTGAGCGGATCATCCAGTAATCAAATATAATTCCCGGAAACCAAATGTAAACGCTATTAACCAAATTTGAACTACAGAAACAGAAAGAAACTTCAACTGGACTCGAGAAGGTCGGCGAGGTGTTGAAATGTCTACCAAAACTTATTTAATTCCTGAGCAATACTTTCGAATCACCCAGTAATCAAATATAATTCTCGGAAACCAAATGAAAAACTCTATTAATTGAATCGTAACCGTGGAAACAGTAAGAAAGTTCAACAGATCCCGAGAAGGTCGACGAGGTGTTGAAATTTTCCACCAGAACTTATTTAATTCCTGAGCAAAATACTTTAGAATCACCCAGTAATCAAATATAATTCTCGGAAACCAAACGAAACCCTATTAATTAAACCTGGACGGCAGAAACAGAAATAAATTTTAACAGATCCCGAGAAGATCGGCGAGGTGTTGAAATTTCTACCAGAATTTATTTAATTCCTGAGCAATACTTTCGAATCACCCAGTAATCGAATATAATTCACGGAAACCAAACACAAAAACTCTATAAACAAAATAAAAGATCAATCAAAAAATTTGAATAAAGAAAGCTTACACAAAAAACTTGATTCTGAGTTAAAAAAAACCTGAAAAGATCTTCGGACGAACTAAGTGAAATAAAATTTTAAAATCACCAACAACAGAAAATATCGTATAGTTTACAATTCAACCTTTATTGGAATTATAGAAAATTAAAAATGTAATTTTATTAAACCACTGAATATCGTGTAACTACGGCAGTTCTAACAAATTTATTCGGATTGAATTCAACTATCAAATATAATTTTACACCAAAACAATTTTAATTCCGAAACATACATACACATATGGGGCAAAATAAAATTTTACCTTTTTAAACACTTGACTAGTTCCACTATCTTTCTACAGACACTTACTCACTATCAAGACGAGAGCGCAAAAGAGAAAAAGCCAAAATAGCTATTTGTGTATTAAGAGCGGAAAGTGATACTTTGCCGCTTGTGGCACAGAGTTGTCCCCGCGACGCGTAGCGGAGCGCGGTCAATCTGCCGGAAGCGGCAACGCACTTTCTGCTCGAATTACACACAAGATTTTTTCTACGATCACATTATTTTTGGACAAATAATTAAAAAAAAACTCATTAAATACACTTTTTATTAGAATGTGGTGTTGAAAACATATAACAATTACTTATTATTTTTATTTATTGCCTACAATATTAAAGTTGAATGTACAGTTTTGGCAATGTTTAATATTTATCCCAGGACCTGAAGAAGTCGGAGGTAGCGTAATGTCTTCTGAATCTTTTTCTGCAATATTCGATATAGAAGGAATCGAAAGTTCTTCGCCAGTTGGTACTGCTGCGTTCCCAGAAATTTTTTGGAAGGTATCTATTTTATTGCCAATGGATTCGGCGATATATCCTTCTGCCACATTACTGCTCTTCCACCCACCATGTTTTTTAAGCTGAATTAAGTCACCTCCACCATTTACTGATAATGTCGCCGACGTTCGTCGAAAGCAATGACCAGTAAATAAATTTTTATCGGGCAATTTTACGAAACTGGCTATTTCGCTTGGTACTTTGCCGACAGTATTCATACCAATCACCTGATTGAAGCATTTACCTTTGGAGTATCGTAAAAATAAGCGATGAACAATCTTATTACTTTTAATTTGACATTGCTGTCTTAAATTAAAATATTTTCTATAATAGAACATATAGTCGATCGCATTTTCTTCGGCACTATCAATTATTGCGAATGTACGACTTTGATTCGTTTCCGAATCGGAGATTCGGACCACAGAACATCTCACAGATGAAGCCTATTGATTTTCAGCTCACCATAGCCAGTACAACAGGTGCTATAGTACTTTAAGTAAAACATTTTTGTCATTTTTTGAGAAATTTCAGTTTGTTAGCACGATACAGCCTCCAGAGTGCAAAATGTCGCCAATTTTATGATTGAATATTATTCAGAACATCTCAGAGATGAACCCTATTGATTTTCAGCTCACAATAGCCAGTACAACGGATGCTATGGTACTTGAAGTACGACATGTTTGTCACTTTTTGAGAAATTTCAGTTTGTTAGCACGATACAGCCTCCAGAGTGCAAAATGTCGACAATTTTATGATTGAATATTATTCAGAACATCTCACAGATGAAGCCTATTGATTTTCAGCTCACCTTAGCCAGTACAACAGGTACTATAGTACTTTAAGTACGACATTTTTGTCATTTTTTGAGAAATTTCAGTTTGTTAGCACGATACAGCCTCCAGAGTGCAAAATGTCGCCAATTTTATGATTGAATATTATTCAGAACATCTCACAGATGAACCCTATTGATTTTCAGCTCACCATAGCCAGTAAAACAGGTGCTATAGTACTTTAAGTACGACATTTTTCTCATTTTTGGAGAAATTTCAGGTTGTTAGCACGATACAGCCTCCGGAGTATATACAATTGACTAATTTTATTATTGGATATTATTCAGGACGTCTCAAAGATGTACCCTATTGAGATTCAGCTGACTACTAAAGCCAGTACAACGAGTGCAATGGTACTTTAGGTACCAATTTTTTGTCATTTTTGTAGAATTTTCAATTTGTTAGCACGATACAGCCTCCAGCGTGTATACAAGTGACCCATTTTATGATTGAACATTATTGATTTTTAGCTCACCAGAGCTAGTACAACGGGTGCTATGGTACCTGAAGTGCCACATTTTTGTCCTTTTTGGAGAAATTTCGGGTTTAGTACGATACAGCCTCCAGAGTGTATACAAGTGGCCAATTTTATAATTGGATATTTTTCAAGGTGTCTCACATATGTACCCTATTGATTTTCAGCTGACTATAGCGAGTACAGCGGGTCCTATAAATCCAGATATACTGCATTTTTTGTTACTTTTGGAGAAATTTCGATTTGTTAACACGATACTTCCCCCGAAGTGTATACAAGTGACACTTTTATGATAGAATATTAATCAAGGCATCTCACAGATGCGGAAATAGTATATTGTGCAACTAGCGCGAAAAATAGGATATTTCGTACGAGTGTGACAAGATGATGAACCACGAGCCGCAGGAGAGTTGTACACTACCAGTTTTCGCACGAGTTGTACACTATACTTTTCCGACGACCTACTTGATAAACAAATTATATCGGATTTTAAAAATATGTTTGAACCACTAATAATACAAGTTTTCACTCATAGACATTTTTCAAATCAATCGCATTATTATGAAAGATATATTTGAACAGGGAAAGAGATCAAATTTTATTGTACATTCAACATACATATTTATGTACATTTTGGTCTGTATTCAGGTACTATTAGAATAGTAATTATTAATTGTTATATTGGAAAAAATGTTTAAAACTAATGGAATATGACCGTTTTCTTCAATTGCACTTCGAACTGCCTAAGCATTAATTCCTGTCACATTATTAGTTTCAAATACTTTACTCGAAGTTGATGGTCTCACAGTGACTGATTGTAATTCCGAACTAGATGTGAATGATTTTGATGGTAGTTCCTTTGTGAAGGTTGTTGCATGTTCTATAGACTGGGTTATACGATTGGATATTCCCATTTTTTTATTAATTGATTCATTGATATAACCCTCTGCGACTGTGCTGCTTTTCCAACCACCATATGTTTTCAAAGTCAATAAGTCACTGCCACTGTCCACTAATATTGTAGCAGAAGAACGCCTGAATGAATGACCAGTATAGGTTTCTGGGTTTGGTAATTTCAAGAATGTAGAGATTTCTTTGGCCATTGCACCAAACTTGTTAATAACTACAAACTGGGAGGTACATTTTCCTTTTTGGTAATTCATGAAAAATCTCTTATTTTTATCCACCATACTTTTGGGTCGTAGATCAGCAGACTTTTTATACATTTCATAAAATGTTCTTGTTAATGTAATAGTTCGTTTTTGGCAACCCAGAAAGACCAAAATAATCAGTTCTTATTTTTCGAGTAGTGAGGACTGTATCTTAAGAAAAAAATGAGAACTTAGTCTATATAAGTATACGCAAATCAAATAAAGTTACATGATCAATTCCTCTTCAAATGTGGAAAATTTTAATAGCAAAAATTTAACAAAAAAAATGCTATTTTGGGGATTCGAACCTACGAGCTTCATCATTCTACTACTTTTGGGCATAACTTTCGACGAATTAAGCCACCGGCGAATATTAATAACTTTTGGAAACAGTAACTTATGAATACAAAATGAGTATTCATAATTGTGTTATGAAATATCTAATATATCTTCAATTAACTTATGAGTGGTAAATTGGTTAAATTAAAACTCTCTTCATAAATATCCTCATCCTAAATTAATCAACTCTACAAATTAAAACATACACTTACTTTGATTAACAAATATTTCTCATACGGAGCTATAAATTGGTTAATTTGTTGAGGGTTCAAAGTACTTGATTTCTTTGGTTCATATCCATCTGAGCGTCTTTTCAGTACAGGTTTCCATTTTTGGTAATTTCCAATGTTCACGTTTTGCTTAGCGATTAATGATGTCCCTAGCATAGAGTATATTGACCAGACAGTACTTGGCTTGTAATTATATCCCAATTCTCCTATGTAGGCCAATAAAACAAGCTCGGAGAAACTTTTCGTATTATTTTTTTCTTTCCATGCCATGAAATTATTATACGCAAGATCATACTTGTGTTTTGATTTTTCCGGTAGCAATTCTTTTGTTGTTTCGCTTGTTAAATTACGGACTTCTATGGAAATAAAATCTACAGTTTCATCGTCTGATGAATATTCCATGTTTACTAAATAAATCAAATCAACGCACTGACAGTAGGTATTAATATGTCATGAATTTATTTGAATATATGTCATTGTCACAGCTGCCTACAATTGGGTGAACATCAGAGTATAGGTACCTATTAGGTAAATAAGCACAGCAATCGCATCAGAACAGGTGACTCCGGAATATTTCGCAATAGTGCGAAATATTCATTTCGCACTAGTGCGAAATACGTAACTTTGTGCGCTAGTTTACAGTGCGAAATGACACGTTTTTCATGCAGGTCGTCGGAAAAGTTAGTTTTAATCTTTAAAATCGTTTCTTTTTTATTTTATTAAAGTATTTCGGCTAACAAAAAAATGTGCCCCCTTCCTCTCTCCTGTCTCCTGATATCGATTATTTTACTATTGATGCTAGAAAATATGCGTCTGAGAGGAGAGAGAAGAGTTGGTTCATAGGTCAAGTAAAATAGTCCATTGGCAAAATATACAAAAAAAAGTGTTGAGCTCAAAATAACTCGAATTTGAACTTTCAAACATACAATACATTATATTTATTGTTCCTTTGTATATACATTGTGAAGTATTACTTTTTGGATTAATTAAAATAAAGTTGTTAATTAAAATAATCAAAATGCCCCACGTTCTGTAGTTAATAATTGTAATTTATGATAAACATAATTTAATTGTTAAAACGGGTTTCCTTTTTTATATGGTGTCGGCTAGCTATATGTATTTAATCAATCGCAAGACTCGTTATCTCGGTTGCGGTTCATGCCCAAAGTGAATAAATTTAGAGAATATAATAATTTTTTAATAATGAAATATTTTTTATAGCAGCTAATCAATTCAATTTTTTTATAATTTGTATACGACATATACATCAATAGTAGTTATTTTTATCCTACACTACTCGAAAACCTAATTCTCGTGGCTCTATCGGGACGGGAAAGTAGGTATTTGCAGGGCTAGGCGAAAAAAATTGCAAATAAAGGCAAAGCAGGGAAAACAACTTCACAAAAATAACACTAGAGGGCACCCTATTAGAAATTACGACGCGGCTGTCACTTTTAAATTTAAAATTGAGGCTTAAAGCTTCATTCAAAATGCAATTACAATTAGTGATTAGAAAAATTGAACTCAGAACTCTGAACGTCATTGAAATCTTGCATTCACAAAGAAAAAATTAATGTAATAATTGGCTGGTTATTATGGGCTCTTTGTATTATGGGACTGAACAATTGATAGTGTTGACGCTTGACAATAATTTGTCAATATAGAAGTATCAAAACCATCAAATCCGACAAAGTGGTGGAGAAAATTAATAATAGATAGACGGTTTTAAAGATTAAAACTAACTTTTCCGCATCTGTGTGATGCCCTGAACAATATTCTATCATAAAATTGTCACTTGCATACACTTCGGGGGATGTACCGTGCTAACAAACCGACATTTCTCCAAAAATTACCAAAAATGTAGTATATCTGGATTTATAGGACCCGCTGTACTCGCTCTAGTCAGCTGAAAATCAATAGGGTACATCTGTGAGACACCTTGAAAAATTGGTCACTTGTATACACTCTGGAGGCTGTATCGTGGTAACAAACTGAAAATTCTCCAAAAATGACAAAAATTTGGTACATTAAGTACCATAGCACCCGATGTACTGGCTTTAGTGTGCTGAATCTCAATAGAGTTCATCTTTGAGACGCCCTGAATAATATTCAATCATAAAATAGGTCACTTGTATATACTCCGAAGGCTGTATCGTGCTAACAAACTGAAATTTCTCAAAAAATGACAAACATTTTAAAGTACTATAGCACATGTTGTACTGGCTCTGGTGAGCTGAAAATCAATAGAGTTCATCTGTGAGATGTCCTGAATAATATCCAATCATAAAATTGGTAACTTGGTGTACTCCGAAGGCTGTATCGTGCTAACAAGCTGAAATTTCTCTAAAAATGACAAAAGTATCGTACTTCAAGTACCATAGCATCCGTTGTACTGGCTCTGGTAAGCTGAAAATCAATAGGGTTCATCTGTGAGATGTTCTGAACAATATTCAATCATAAAAGTGGTGACTTGTTGCACTCCGGAGGCTGTATCGTGCTAACAAGACATGTAACGAAAATTGGCCGACGACGACATATACACAGGATTTTTTTTCTAAAAACTGTTTTTTTCGTCTTGTTCTTGATAAAAAAAGTGAAAATAACTCAATTTTTTTTTCAAAATCCCAACTTTTTTGGGGTAAACCAATACTTTTCTCGCAAATTAAATTGTCACTTTTATACACTTCGGGGGATATATCGTGCTAACAAACCGAAATTTCTCCAAAAATAACCAAAAATGTAGTATATATGGATGTATAGGATATGCTGTACTCGCTCTAGTCAGCTGAAAAAATCAATAAAGTACATCTGTGAGACACCTTGAACAGTATTCAATCATAAAATTGGTCACTTGTATACACTCTGGAGGCTGTATCCTGCTAACAAACTGAAAATTCTCCAAAAATTATAAAACCTTGGTACTTCAAGTACCATAGCACCCGTTGTACTGGCTTTAGTGAGCTGAACATTGATAGGGTTCATCTTTGAGACGCTCTGAATAATATCCAATCATAAAACTGATCACTTCTATATACTTCGGCGGCTGTATCATGTTAACAAACTAAAATTTCTCCAAAAATGACAAAAATGTCGTACATAAAGTATTATAGCACCTGTTGTACCGGCTGTGGTGAGCTGAAAATCTGTGAGATGTTCTGAGTAATATTCAATCATAAAATTGTTGACTTGTTGAACTCCGAAGGCTGTATCGTGCAAACAAACTGAAATTTCTCAAAAAATGACAAATATTTCGTACTTCAAGTACCATAGTACCCGTTGTACGAGCTTTGGTGAGCTGAATAACAATAGGGTTCATCTGTGACATGTCCTTAACAATATTCAGTCATAAAATTGGTGACTTGTTGCACTCCGGAAGCTGTATCGTGCTAACAAGACATGTAACGAAAAGTGGCCGACGACAACGACGACGATGACATACACACAGGATTTTTTTCTAAAAACCATTTTTTCGTGTCGTTGTTGATGGAAATCGTAAAAATTACTCAAAAAATTTTTTCAAAATTCCAACTTTTTTTGGGGTAAACCAATACTTTTCTCGCATATTGATAGGTTGGGCGGAAAAGTAATAGTATGTGACATAATATGGACGAATCCGACGGCGGTTATTCTACACCGGAAGGGATTAAGCAAAAAGCAAGATAGGCTACAATAAATTTGCAACCTGAAAAGTCAAAAGGAAGATATAAACATTTTAATGATTGGTGTTTATTGCATTGCAAAGTACAGCGAAAATTTTATTTTCAACAAATCATTTGCCATTTTTTATCACTCGTTCATCTCATAACATTAAACAGAACAGTCAAAATATTTCCCACCTATCTTCTTCTCCTTTTAGAATCTAATCATTTTATGTATAGAATAAAAACTATTGTATGTTCCACGTCGCGAAAGTCGTTTTCAGGCCTACAGAAGTGGCCAGGCTCGACTACACCTCGCCTGGCCATTTCTTCTGTCTGCCCGGAAAACTAGCACTTTCGCGATAAGGTACACAAATAGCTATTCTGACACTTGAAGTTGCTGTAACATTTTTCATACTTCCCTTTAGATTTTTCGGGTATTAAATTAGAAAGTGCCGAGTCTACGAGATCTCTCAGCCCAGGAGGAATGCAAGTAACTGAATTATCATTATCGCTATCGGACATCTTCACTACTTCTCGAGAAATGTCAGATTGGTTTGTATTTTGCCAAATATTTCATTTCCGTAGAAATACTGTGATATTGAGGCCATCAGTTTGTTTTTCTTTATTCGCCTTGAAACGCTTTCTTTTTAAAACGACATTATGTTTATTGGAATTATATAATTTTTGATGTTGGATGTGTCATTGGATCGATCGATGATCGTTACTTTGGTTTTTGTTTTGTTGATTTTTAATCCATATTCCCTACTATAGTTCTCTAATTTGTTCATTATGTTTATCAGTTGTTGTTCGTCTGTTGCAGTAATCAAGGTGTCGTCCGCATACGTTACATATTTTTCTTCCTCCAATCGATATTCCACCTTCCCAATCTCATGATGTATTCGCTATATATGTTGTAAAGGAGGGGCGAGAGTATGCATCCCTGTCTGACCCCGGTCTATAAGTATTTCCGCTGTGATGCCGTCTACTAAGTGTTGTTAAAGCTTTTTCAACTCCGGTTTTAAGATCCCAGGTTCTCTTTCTTGTGGTGTTGCTTGTTCTTCGGATGTTGTCGGGCTAGCTGACTTATATAGATATTTTCAGTGTTGGCTCCATAATTTCGTTATTATAATTGGATCTATTATAACCTTTTCGTTTCTGTCCTTTATAATTTGTGTTCGTGGTTTAAATTCTCTAGCTAAATATTGTACTTTATCATACATATCACGAGACTCTCCGTGTTGGGCGTGGTGCTGTAGTTCCGTGCATATATGTTTTAAATGGTTGTTTTTGTCCCGTCTATATTTCTTGCTTGATTCGTTTGTTAAGATGTTTAATTACTTGTCGTTTTTGTTCTTCTTGCATGTTTGAATTGTTAATTTGTATTCTTTGGATATCCAGTAATTTATACTTTTCCGCCCAACCTATCTAATATGCGAGAAAAGTATTGGTTTACTCCAAAGAAAGTTGAAATTTTGAAAAAAAATATTATTTTTACGTTTTTCATCAAGAACAACACGAAAAAACAGTTTTTGGAAAAAATCCTGTGTGTATCTCGTCGTCGGCCACTTTTCGTTACATGTCTTGTTAGCACGATACAGCCTCAGGAGTGCAACAAGTGACCAATTTTATGATTGAATGTTATTCAGGACATCTCATAAATGAACAATATCGATTTTCAGCTCACCAGAGCCAATACAACAGGTGCTATAGAACTTTAAGTACAACATTTTTGGATACTGCTTCCGGAGTATCTACAAGTGACCAATTTTATGATTGGATATTATTCAGGACGTCTCAAAGATGAACCCTATTGATATTTAGCTCACTTAAGGTCAGTACATCGACTGCTATGGTACTTGAAGTACCAAATTTTTGTCATTTTTGGAGAATTTTCAGTTTGTTAGCACGATACAGCGTCTAGAGTATATACAAGTGACCAATTTTATGATTGAATATTGTTCAGGGCGTCTTATAGATGAACCTTATTCATTTTCAGCTCAACAGAGCTAGTGCAAGGGGTGCTATGGTACCTGAAGTGCCACATTTTTTATCCTTTTTGGAGAAATTTCGGGTTGTTAGCACGATACAGCCTCCAGAATTTATACAAGTGACCAATTTTATAATTGGATATTTTTCAAGGTGTTCCACAGATGTATAGTTGGTGCTAAACATATAGTGTAGCAATGTAATGTTATATCCCCTTTAAGTTATGTTGCGGAGCTAGACTCTGAAAGGTATTAATATTTTGTTTACTTTTACCTATAGTGTATTTGATGTTACGTAATTGTTGAAAGGGCGTTCGGTTTAATGGGGATACCAGACGTGAACTGAGCCCTTTTTGTATCCCATTCGATGTTTTATGAACAAAATAAAACTATAAAAAATAAAAAAATAATAATTTTATAACAACGAATAAAACAATTCTTTAAAAATAAATATTATGTCTAACTCTTGTTTGTCACTACTATATAAGTAACATGATCCTTCTCCCATATCATCTGCTTCAGTATCACTATCGTCTTGTAAATCAATAATAAATTTATTTTCTCCATTAATATGGACTTGCCCAATATTCTTATACTCATCAAACATTTCTAATTGAACATCGTGTTACTTACGTTATGCTACGCCATTAAAACCTAAATCTTGAACAATTATTTACTAATTACTTATAAATAATTAAAAGGTTAAAATTGTATCAAAATTAATATGAAACTTTGCTAATTTCTCCCAATGTTTAAATCTAAGTACAAATGAAAATAAATATCACTTAAAATTAAACTCTAATTACTGATAACAACAAAACATGTAATTGCTGTTGAAACGAAAGATGTGAATAATAAATAATCACTTACTCTTATGCACGGGGTTACTTGTGTAAAACAATCTAAAGTGACTCCAATTACCAGGTTTGATGTAACTGACAGACTACTATACTTTAAAGACCGTTCGCTCCTTTAGATAATCTATTTGTGATAGAAAATAGAAAAATGAGGCCAACAATTTTTCTAGAGTTTGCAATAAACTTTATATCCAAAGAAAAATAGTTTTAGTAGCAGGAATAAAGAATAAGACAACCAGTACATACCTATTATGAACAGCTCTGATCCAAAATGGTGGTTGATAAAAGTAGATATCCAAAATCCCTTAAAACAGGTTTATAAGTCTGACACACCAAAAATATACAAAATAAGAGTGACTGATTTTAAACATAAATGCCCAGCTTATTAATTGCTCCAAAGAGATGGGGTTTACACTAGTTTCACTAGTTTATGAAAGAGATTTTTTTAGGCTTGGCTGGCATTTCATCTCATCAACACAGGGTGTTTTACACCGGTGTGAACTTGGCAGCCAAAATCTAGCGGCCGATTTACCGAAGACGCCCGAACGATCAGTGGTGTATTATTTAGGGGCGTTTAAATGTAGGTGCGTTTAAATTTTACAAATCATAACATATATTAATTAGTAATAAACTGCATTACCTTAACCAGAAAAAATGAGATTTAGGTATTTATTGCACTATTTTTATTGTAATAATAGAGAACTGTTTTAAAAAACAAGATATTATTCTATAATACATATTTTATTGAGATTGAGAGAAACACAATAGCATTGGTTTTATATGCTTACCGGGAGTCTAGCAAGGTGAAATGGGGTAGTATCCATTTCCGAAATAATAAAAAGGGTAGAAGGGACAAAGTTATCACTCTGAAAATCGATATACAACTAGCTAGTTACAGTAGAAATAAAACGAGACTAGTCGGATTCTCTTACGAGGGGTATAACAGGGTGAAAGGGGGTAGCACCCAATTCAAAAACATGAAAAAGGGCAGAAGGGAAAAAGTTATCACTCTGAAAATCCATATACAACTAGGTAGTTACAGTATAAATAAAATGAGAGTAGTCGGATTCTCTTACGAGGGGTATAACAGGGTGAAAGGAGGTAACAGCCAATTCCAAAACATAAAAAGGGCAGAAGGGAAAAAGTTATCACTCTGAAAATCGATATATAATTAGGTAGTTACAGTAGAAATAAAACGAGACTAGTCGGATTGTCTTACGAGGAGTATAACAGGGTGAAAGGGGGTAGCAGCCAATTCCAAAACATGAAAAAAGGGGAGAAGGGAAAAAGTTATCACTCTGAAAATCGATATACAACTAGGTAGTTATAGTAGAAATAAAACGAGACTAGTTGGATTCTCTTACGAGTGGTAGAACAGGGTGAAAGAGGGTAGCAGCCAATTCCAAATCATGGAAAAGGGGATTAGGGAAAAAGTTATCACTCTGAAAATCGATATACGACTAGCTAGTTACAGTAGAAATGAAACGAGACTAGTCGGATTCTCTTACGTTGGGTATAACAGGGTGAAAGGGGGTAGCAGCCAATTCCAAAACATAAAAAGGGCAGAAGGGAAAAAGTTATTACTCTGAAAATCGATATATAACTAGGTAGTTACAGTAGGAATAAAACGAGACTAATCGGATTCTCTTACGAGGAGTATAACAGAGTGAAAGGGGGTAGCAGCCAATTCCAAAACATAGAAAAGGGCAGAAGGGAAAAAGTTATCACTCTGAAAATCGATATACAACTAGGTAGTTACAGTAGAAATAAAATGAGACTAGTCGGATTCTCTTACGAGGGGTATAACAGGGTGAAAGGGGGTAGCAGCCAATTCCAAAACATAAAAAGGGCAGAAGGGAAAAAGTTATCACTCTGAAAATAGATATATAACTAGGTAGTTACAGTAGAAATAAAACGAGACTAATCGGATTCTCTTACGAGGGGTATAACAGAGTGAAAACGGGTAGCAGCCAATTCCAAAACATGAAAAAGAGCAGAAGGGAAAAAATTATCACTCTGAAAATCGATATATAGCTAGGTAGTTACAGTAGAAATAAAACGAGATTAGTCGGATTCTCTTACGAGGGGTATAACAGGGTGAAAGGGGGTGGCAGCTAATTCCAAAACATGAAAAAGGGCAGAAGGGAAAAAGTTATCACTCTGAAAATCGATATATAACTAGGTAGTTACAGTAGAAATACAACGAGACTAATCGGTTTCTTTTACGAGGAGTATAACAGGGTGAAAGGGGGTAGCAGCCAATTCCAAAACATGAAAAAGGGCAGAAGGGAAAAAGTTATCACTCTGAAAATCGATATATAGCTAGGTGGTTACAGTAGAAATAAAACGAGACTAGTCCGATTCTCTTACGAGGAGTATAACAGGGTGAAAGGGGGTAGCAGCTAATTCCAAAACATGAAAAAGGGCAGAAGGTAAAAAGTTATCACTTTGAAAATCGATATACAACTAAGTAGTTATAGTAGAAATGAAACGAGACTAGTCGGATTCTCTTACGAGGGGTATAACTTTATCCTTTCTGCCCTTTTCCATGTTTTGGAATTGGCTGCTACCCCCTTTCACCCTGTTATACCCCTCGTAAGAGTATCCGACTAGTCTCATTTTATTTCTACTGTAACTACCTAGTTGTATATCGATTTTCAGAGGGATAACTTTTTCCCTTCTGCCGTTTCCATGTTTTGGAATTGGCTGCTACCCCCTTTCACCCTGTTATACCCCTCGTAAGAGAATCCGACTAGTCTCGTTTTATTTCTACTGTAACTACCTAGCTGTATATCGATTTTCAGAGTGATAACTTCATCCCTTCTGCCCTTTTCCATGTTTTGGAATTGGCTGCTAACACCTTTCACCCTGTTATACCCCTTGTAAGAGAATCCGAATTTTTATTTCTACTGTAACTACCTAGCTGTATATCGATTTTCAGAGTGATAACTTCATCCCTTCTGCCCTTTTCCATGTTTTGGAATTGGCTGCTAACACCTTTCACCCTGTTATACCCCTTGTAAGAGAATCCGAATTTTTATTTCTACTGTAACTACCTAGCTGTATATCGATTTTCAGAGTGATAACTTCATCCCTTCTGCCCTTTTCCATGTTTTGGAATTGGCTGCTACCCCCTTTCACCCTGTTATACTCCTCGTAAGAGAATCCGATTAGTCTCGTTTTATTCCTACTGTAACTACCTAGTTATATATCGATTTTCAGAGTAATAAATTTTTTCCTTCTGCCCTTTTTATGTTTTGGAATTGGCTGCTACCCCCTTTCACACTGTTATACCCCTCGTAAGAGAATCCAACTAGTCTCATTTTATTTCTACTGTAACTGCCTAGTTGTATATCGATTTTCAGAGTGATAGCTTTTTCCCTTCTGCCCTTTTCCATGTTTTGGAATTGGCTGCTACCCCCCTTCACCCTGTTATACCCCTCGTAAGAGAATCCAACTAGTCTAGTTTTATTTCTACTATAACTACCCAGTTGTGTATCGATTTTCAGAGTGATAACTTTTTCCCTTCTGCCCTTTTTCATGTTTTGGAATTGGCTGCTAGCCCCTTTCACCCTGTTATACCCCTCGTAAGAGAATCCGACTAATCTCGTTTCATTTCTACTGTAACTACCCAGTTGTATATCGATTTTCAGAGTGATAACTTTTTCCCTTCTGCCCTTTTCCATGTTTTGGAATTGGCTGCTACCCCCTTTCACCCTGTTATACCCCTCGTAAGAGAATCCG
The DNA here is from genome assembly GCA_963921935.1 of Galeruca laticollis. Classification (NCBI taxonomy): domain Eukaryota; kingdom Metazoa; phylum Arthropoda; class Insecta; order Coleoptera; family Chrysomelidae; genus Galeruca; species Galeruca laticollis. The sequence goes on from OY998177.1 coordinate 149,929,576, forward strand.
ACTAGTCTCGTTTTATTTCTACTGTAACTACCTAGTTGTATATCGATTTTCAGAGTGATAACTTTTTCCCTTCTGCCCTAATTCATGTTTTGGAATTGGCTGCTACCCCCTTCCACCCTGTTATACCCCTCGAAAGAGAATCGGACTAGTCTCGTTTTATTTCTTCTGTAACTACCTAGTTGTATATCGATTTTTAGAATGATAACTTTTTCCCTTCTGCACTTTTTCATGTTTTGGACTTGGCTGCTACCCCCTTTCACCCTGTCAAACCCCTCGTAAGAGAATCCGACTAGTCTGGTTTTATTTCTACTGTAACTATCTAGTTGTATATCGATTTTCAGAGTGATAACTTTTCCCCTACTGCCCTTTTTCATGTTTTGGAATTGGCTGCCACCCCCTTTCACCCTGTTATACCCCTCGTAAAAGAATTCGACTAGTCTCGTTTCATTTCTACTGTAACTAGCTAGTCGGATATCGATTTTCAGAGTGATAACTTTCTCCGTTCTGCCCTATATTATGTTTTGGAATTGCCTGCTACCCCCTTTCACCCTGTTATGCTCCTCGTAAGAGAATCCGACTAGTCTCGTTTTATTTCTACCGTAACAACCTAGCTGTATATCGATTTTCAGAGTGATAACTTTTTCCCTTCTGCCCTTTTTTATGTTTTGGAATTGGCTGCTACCCCCTTTCAGCCTGTTATACCCCTCGTAAGAGAATCCGACTAGTCTCGTTTTATTTCTACTGTAACAACCTAGTTGTATATCGATTTTCAGAATTATAACTTTTCCCTTCTGCCCTTTTTCATGTTTTGGAAATGGCTGCTACCCCCTATCACCCTGTTATACCCCTCGTAAGAGAATCCGACTAGTGTCATTTCATTTCTACTGTAACTAGCTAGTTGTATATAGTTTTTCAGAGTGATAACTTTGTCCCTTCTACCCTTTTTATTATTTTGGAAATTGATACTACCCCATTTCACCAGTGCTATTGTGTTTCTCTCAATCTCAATATAATATGTATAATAGAATAATATCTTGTTTTTTAAAACAGGTCTCTATTATTACAATAAGAATAATGCAATAAATACCTAAATCTCATTTTTTCTGGTTAAGTTAATGTAGTTTATAACTTATTAATATATAATATTATGATTTGTAAAATTTAAACGCACCTAAACAATACACCACTGATCGTTCGGGCGTCTTTGGTAAATCGGCAGCTAGATTTTGGCTGCCAAGTTCACACCGGTGTGTTTTACTAATGTTGGTCAAATTCAAATGGGAAAATATGTATTATTTTAAATGGAACACCATATAATTTTTGATCTCATTCGAAAGAGCAATCATTCTTCTTTCCAAAAATGTATAGTTTTCTATCTTTTGTTTCATTAAAAACAAAGATATTCGAGGTTTCATGTAGTAGTATATTTTTAATTAGTAGTTTTATATGAACGTATTTGGATGCCTAAAATCTGTGACCGTTTGACGCATAACAAAATCATTTAAGTCGGTTACATGTAGTATGCATTTTTAATTACGTAAATAATTGCCAACAAATCTGACAAACATTTTATTTAGTAAGAAAACATAATAACATTATTCAATACATATAAAGAACGAGGAACAAAAAAGTTACAATAAATGCTGCATATGCCTACCCTCTTCGCTTATGCATAACTGTAAGCGAAATTTTAAATTTTCAAATGAATTTTCTAACATGTCTTACGAAATGTTTTCAATAATGTTCCTGATATTATTTTTTGGTTCTGCTAAATTGTTAGGCTTAGGATTGTAGCACCTATCCTTCACATATCCCCAGAGAAAAAAATGTGGGACAGTTAATTCAGGAGACCGCGGTGCTCATTCAGTCGGTCCAGCTCGACCTATCCACTTATCATTAAGAAACGTTTTTAATAAATCTCGTGCTATTAACGAATAATGTGGTGGTGTACCGTCTCGTTGAAAGTAAACGTGTTCGCTAATTCCATCTTGAACTAGTTGCGGATAAAAAAAGTTTCCAACATATCCGTGTAATTAGTACCCGTCACTGTTGGTTCCGAAAAGAAAAAGGACCATAGATTTTTCGTCTAGATAATGCACACCAAACGTTTACTTTTGGACTATCTCTCTGAAGTTCATTAAAAGAAATTGGTTTTTGAGAACCCCATATTCTACAATTATGTTTGTTACACATGCCATTAATGTGAAACGTTGCTTCATCAGACATAATTAATAATGAATTGGGTTCGTTTCTTAATAAGTCAAGTAAAGTCTCACATACCATTACTCGTTTTTCATAATCTAACTCGTACAATTTTTGATAAGTATGAGTTTTGTATGCAATTTTTCTAATTGAAATTTCATGATCGTTATCATGTAGCACTTCATTAATTGACATCAACTTGTTTAAAAGACCATAATTATTTCTTGGTTTTTTTAAGTGTGCAATGCAACCAGTTTCGATAAATTGTACATACTATTTTTTAATTATATTCACTGACGGCGGATTTTTCATAAATTTCCTTCTGAATATCCTCCTTGTTTGAATTATTGATTTCGTTTCTGCATAAATTATTACAGTTTGAGCTTTTCACTCACTGTGGAAATCATTTCGAAACCTACTTATGACTTAACAAAACTACTATTGTCAAAATTGCTGATTTTGTTGTTAAGCCTCAAACGGTCACAGCATGAGTTGATTTTAGGCATCAAAATACGTTCATATTAAACTACTAATTAAAAATGTACTACTACGTGAAACCTAGAATATCTTTGTTGTTAATGAAACATAAGATAGAAAACTATACATTTTTGGAAAGGAGAATGATTGCTCTTTCGAATGAGATCAAAAATTATAGCCCAAGGTGGCATTGGATGTACCAAATTTAATATTAGCATATAAGAATAATGGTCAGATAGGTCATACGGAATGCCCCAAGAAAATTCTTTTACGTAACGTAGTAACTATAGGAGAAATAAATAAATGATAATAATTAAATTAAAATATTTATAACAATTGAGGATAATTTAAGATTTGTTACCAAAGAAAGGTCTCTATTAAAAATAAACCGTTCAGTGGATTGGTCGGGGAGGTCCACCACGTTCCCCTGAATAACATACAATGGATTAATTTTTTGGGGATATCTTAAAAGCTTGGTATATGCAATACCAGTTAACACAAGAAATGAAATGATCGATAGAATAAACTTCCATTGTGACGCTATAAGGCAGAATCTTGGAATGCTTGTTCAAGTTCAAAGAAATGTGGAGTGCATGTATTGCTTAAACGTAGATACATTTTTTAGGAATCTTCCGCATATGGAGTGCCTGTCATTGCAAATTTTCATTGTATCACTCTCACATTAGGAAACAGTATGTAGCAGCAATGCTTTCAATATTTACACAGACTTCTCGTCAATTGATAGATTTTAATAGAGGGTTGAATAATGTAGTGAAATTGAATTCTATTTGACTGATTACAGTATTTTTAATAATTTTCAAGAAGTACAAGTAGCGCATTCAAATATGTACGCCAACAATAGAGTATTTTACTCTATATGAGAAACAACAGTCGCCATTATATTACGTCATATATCACACCAATAATAAACATCGTAACTCATTTTTAAATTATAAAAATTCAGAACTTCAATATCAGAGCAATTGTTTACATTATCAACTGACGTCATGACCACTGAGCAACATAGCGTCCTGCGTTTTCGTCAAATTACGCTCAAAATATTGAAAAATGTTTAAATGCGTTTCTATGGCACTTATCCATTGAATAAAATTGTATATTTTCAGTGCTTCATTAGCGCATTGAGATAAATAGATGAAAATGAGTGTAATACTTCACTTCTAATTTGATAGTCCATAAAAATATTGTTCTTGTTGGAATTATGAGGAAATGTTGAATACTCAAAATGATGTATAATCAAATTGAAAATACGTCTCACTATTCACTTCAGCTTTTCATTATCATTTGGTTATGTATGTTTTGTTGACTTTTTGTAATTTATAGGACTGGTGATATTTCTTCTTTACAAGTAGATGCCATAGTCAATTCAACAAATGAATCCATGACGGATAGCAATCCTGTTAGTGATAGAATATATCAAAGGGCTGGCTCAGGATTGAAAGAAGAACTTACTTTAGAAATTAGAGGTAAGGTAGAATATAATATATTCACGATATATTCGCTACTACAACGAATTTATGTCAACAAGATTGTGGCTTTAATTTATATATTTATATAAATAATGAAATTAATACCTGAGCTCAGCTGAAGGCTGTAGCTTCAGTATGTAGCTAGACTGAAGGCCGAAATCTACATTAAGACTTAATTCGTACGCTAAATTAGCAGCTACAAGCAAACAACTCCAAAATACAATTTGTAAATCAAACAAGCAGGTTCTACGATACCTGAGTAGAGCTGAAGGCTACTTACTAACTCAGGGTGCAGATGTGCTGGGGGCCCCAAATCTACACAGATGTCTCAAATTACATTTCAATTACAGGAAACGAACAAATGGTTCATGCACAATTTTTCAAATTCGGTGAAATTGTAACACCAAAACTACAATTGATTCAATCAACTGAGTTCACACTACCGCAAACTATATGAGTTTAAATATTTATAAATGCCATTACATATAATAATGAAAATCGTCAAAGGCAGAAAAATATACCTTAATATCGCTGCTCCCTGTTACGTACCGTGGTATACCTAGCGTTTAAAGCCAACAATTTAATATTCAAATGAAATGTTTAACGTTTTAAACGTTGAACGAGTAATATCGCTTAATTAGCGCAAACTATGACATAGGAAAAACCATATAATAAAAATTTAGTAAAATTTTGACGGTAAAAAATGGATAAACGTTGAAAGTATATAACAATATTAAATAAAATGACGTTTACTACAATTTTCCTGCTTCAGAACAGCAATCGAATCCCTCGATGTCGACGCTTCATAAAAAATATTCCAGCCCTCCTGGCTACTGATCCAGGCGAGTGGTCTGGCTGACTATACTCCTCAATCGGCGTATAAACCCATAAAATCCAAGATAAATAACAAAAACCTAAAATAGAGAAACGAATTAGCCTACTCATAGGATTTACAATTTTACCCCGGTCAGCTTTCCGACTTCCCCTCGTAACATTCCATTATATCAGTTACATTATAATTATCCAAAACCCACAAATAATCATATAACCGGACTTTTAGCAGTATAAAAGTTACTAGCAAAAACTGCAAGACTGTTTTTTTTTATCGATTAGCAAAAAAAAACTATGATATCTAAAAACTATCAAAAAACACGTTACTGTACACAACTCTGAATATTATTCAGCCCCCGTGATATATTCTACTTCCAAAAAATTTACGAAGGAATAAGAGAATTGACTTGATAAAATTTATGAACTGTACCAAACTATTTCACACAATAGATCACATACTTCTACAATCTACGATTCAAAACTTTAAATTGCTACGTTAACTGCCTATAAAATTGTTAATTTCGAGAAAGTGTTCAGAAATTTACCTAAATATTGAGTTCCTTGAGCAAAACGTCTAACAAAATAACCACGTGGTTGTTTAAATCCTGCAAAAATCCTGGAACTCACTGCTCATCGGAACGGTTTTCCACAGCAAAACGCCGGGTGGGACCCCGTAGATGCTAACTCACACCACCGTATTTTCCTTCCCTAATCAGGTAATATACTTTCCACGTAAAATGGCTGCCTCAGCGCACGAATTTTTAAAACTCACACAACGTGGTCTATTATTCGACGATGGGGAACTAGCTTCGTTCTCATTACACTAGTCTCTCGTTAAAAGCAGCGACAGTCAAATTTAATTTTCAACGGTAGGGCTATTTTTCGCATTACACTATTACATAGTACCGAACGCCAGCTAATGAATCTTTTACATGCCAGATCTATTCTGGTCGATATTTCTTTATCGTTCTGAACTCTACAGCCAATCCAGCTACCATAATACCTAAAGCGTTTCATCATATCCTGAATTTTATCATCTAATTTTAATTTGATATCTTCGCTTCTTCGAGTGCCTTCTCCTATCGAAGATCGGCAACAATTTTGGCGAATCCTTCTTTGTCTTGGGCCCTTTTCAGCAGAGTGTTTGAACCCAGGCCTGTCCAATCTCGTATATTCTTAAGCCAGGAGCATTGCCTTCGTCCTGGTCCACGTCTACCTTCGATCTTACCCTCTATCATGAGCTGTAGAAATTCATATCTATTGTGTCTCATTACAAGATCGAGATATGCAGTTTTCCGCTTTTTTATGATTTCGATGAGCTCACGTTCTCTGCCCATTCGATTCAAAACTTCCAAATTGGTGGTGTGAGCAGTCCAAGGTACTCGTAACATTCGCCGATACACCCACATTTCGAATGCCTCGAGCCTGTTTAGGCTGCCAGCTTTAAACGTTCACACTTCAACCCCATATAAAAGTGTGGAATATATGGAGCACTTCACAAAATTGTATCTAATTTTTATATCAAGTGACCTATCGCTTAAGAGGCTTCGCATTTTTAAGAAGTTTGCCCTAGCCATTTCAATCCGAGCTCTAATTTCCAAATCAGGATTCAGATCTTCGCCGATCTAGCTGCCCAGGTATTTAAATTTAGAGACCCTGGTTATCTGTGTCCCATGTACATTTACATGTGCTGGTTGATTTGGATTCGGGCTTACTGCCAATACCTTTGTTTTTGCGGTGTTGATTTTTAAGCCTCATAGATCTCCTTCAGCTTATATCTTGTTAAGTAGCCGCTGCAAGCCCTCAGGACTGTCCGTAATTATAACTGTGTCGTCGGCATATCTTAGGTTATGTATCTGGATCCCGTTCACTTTTATGCCATCCTCTGCGCCTTCAAGTGCGTTTTCAAATACAATTTCGGAGCACATAGCATAGTCTATGAAACATAGATATACTTCTTTTTGCTGATTTCGATACTTCTGTAGCTGGACCGATAGCCCAAACAAAGCCTATCTAGGTCCCAGTCCCTCTCTGAAGCCCATCTGCAATCGAGGGTAACATTAAAAATTAATTAGAAGATCATATCATCAATATACAAAATCTTTAAATTTTGTAAAATCCATCCAAGCTTTCGAAAAGGACCGGTATAAGGGCCTACAAAATTAAGTTAAAATACTCCAAAATATTACAAGAGAAATTTCTGAAGAGTTCCGTCCTGGCATCTATCACTGATACAGATAAATTGTCAGCTCTTAACGAATTAATATTTAAACAGTGGTCTATCGTATTTTAAAACCTATGCTGCATTTAATATACCACATATTAGTGTACCTAACCATATAAGTAAGTACGTTTTTCGATATCTAAACGTAAACATCAATTTGAATCACCTAACCTGCAAGTTTCTTTTGGAACTATCTCGAACAAAAAAGAGTCAAACCTCTACTCTTATCAGTACCGATATGTTCGACGAAACTCGAAGAACTGGTCCGTATTCAGGTTCATGAGTGGAAATTCGTACAAAAATATGAATATGTCTACACTATCTGCTGGGAATTCTGACTACAGGGGTTCTCAGAATAACACCTTAAAACTTACTCAGATGTAACTTCTCAACAACACTTCCCAAAGAAAGAACAAGCAATAATTTTTCCTGCTATAGAAAACGCAACACTACAAGATTACCTTATACCTCTAGGAACAATTATTGAACCCAAAAATATATTATTTACGTCAAGACAATCGAACAAAAGAATTTGCATGTATCTTACTAGTCCTAGCATAGTAGAAAAGTTCATTACTAATCACGAAGGAAAGATCAAAATTAACAATGAAATTGAGCAGGCCCGTAAATATGTAACACCCTCAGAAAGGCTTGTACTTCTAACGTTTCTCCTACAATACCACACGCTATATTAGTGAATGAATTAAGCAAACTGGGCATTGTCACTCTTTCTACTATGTCATTTCTTAGAATCAGCTCAAATCTCCCTGAATTTAATCACATTTACAGCTTCAGACGTCAAGTTTTCATAATTGCACCAGCACACACTTCCAGAATCCTTTTTGATAAATTATGAGGATACAAGTTACAGGATTTTCCTCTCCCAAGATTCACTCTGCTTTTCTTGTAAAAAGTCAGGTCACACCGCAGCAAATTTCGAAACAGCATCACACTCTCCACCTCCCATTACTAGTACCCCTACCGCTCCGCTTGAGACTACTACAATAGAAACGGACACTGACAATCAAAAATTAACAAAACGTACTTTTAAGGAAATAGAGACACCTTCTCCTCAACCAGAAGAAGAAACAAACGAAGCCAAGAAAGTCCCTTTCACTAAACCGCAACCAAAAGCAAACATAAAGAAAATCAAAACAAACAACAAAAAAGATCTTCCAATCGAAGTTTCCCTTTATTCTCAACTTCACCCAAATATCAGATCTTTTCGTAAACGTTTACGGATCAGCCGACCCAGTAAGCATCATTCAAGACTACACAACCGACCTCACAGCACTAATATATATGTTAACCAAAATTTATCCGCATTTTACCCACTGGGCTATCAAAACAAGATCTACAAAAATTAAGAAAAAACTTTGAATACACCTGCAATTAACCTATTCAGATACAGAACAGGAGAGCGATTATTCACAAACGTCAACCTATTAAAATACTTATCCATTTTCAATTCTTTCTCATCTATTTTACAATGGAACCAAAATGGTTTCATTGATAAATTTCCAATACTACAAAAGATCATAAACGAATTTAAATCTGACATAATTTGTTTGCAAGAAACCAACCTAAAACATAGCAATGTCCAAACATTAAATCAATTTCAAAAATTTTATAAACATCGAGATACTGCTCAAAAAGCTAGTGGAGGAGTAGCAATCCTCACTAAAAATAATATCGACGCCGTGGAAATTCCTTTAAATAGTAATCTTGAAGCCATTGTTATTAAGATCCATGACAAACAAGGATCCGTAATTAGCCCCACCCTTTTTATCACAGCAATGAATGATATTATACAGGCATTAAAACCACCAATGAAAGCTCGTTTGTATGCGGATGACTTAGTTATCTATTGCAAGAGCGTGAACAATCTAAAATCTCTTACGCAAGAATTCATATCGTATCTAGAGGAATGGTCGGAGAAAACAGGCTTCATGTTTTCTACTAGCAAAACTCGCTTAAACATTTATTACACTGAACTACTTTAGGTACGTATTGTTCCACCTCGTATACTAATTTTTCAATTAGGACTCTATTGGGTAACGTTTGCCCTTTGAAGGTTACTATGATAGTTGTGGTTGGCTCTATCTCATTTTTTTCATTTTTTCTTACAATTCTTTTTACATGTGACACTTCAAAATTATATCCTAACTTTGGTTTAATTATTTCTTCTAATTCCTCTTCGCTTAGCTCCTTATCAACTTGTTTTTATTACACCTTTTTGTGATTATAAAAAACCGGAATGTAAATATCATACTCTTTTTCTGTTAAAGACGTAGCTTCTAACAACTTACTTGCACTTGAACATGAATTTAACTCTACTTTAATTTTTTTGCTCCAATAATTGACATATTGATAATATTATTTTTTATTTCTGGAACTGCATTCATGATTATCCTTGCAGTTGCTATTTTATGTAAGTTTCCTATATTCTCTTTTTTACTAAGAATATAAACGAAATACGGGCCACTATCATTAGAGCTATACTTATTGAGAAAATTATTTATGTCTCTTTTTTGTGTCCTACTAATTATTGTGTTGTTGTTAGTTTCATGGTCGGAGTTCTTGCCTTTGTATTCTTTGTTCTTATTATCAATTGCATGTTTTGTTATATTTTCAAAAAAATACTAATATGATCATTACTTACTTTATAATTACTTCCTTTGTTTAAAGTTGGGTTACCTTACCGTTCGAGGAGTTATCATCAATATCCATAACATTATTATTTTGTTGATCATTTTTACCGAAACCTAAAAATCCATCCTGAATTCCAGGATCGCGGGGATCTCCGTCGGATTGATTACTCATCTTATTTTTACACTAAAGTTACTTCAACTTATTTATTTTCACTAATGTGAATTTAATTTATTGTTCAAATATACTCTCTATAGCACTCCGTTAAACACGTCTATGTACTACGACGAATACAAATGTGTGCGGAAAAGTTAGTTTTGATCTTTAAAACCGTTTATTACTTCTCCGCCCAACCTATATGATATGCGAGAAAAGTATTGGTTTACACTAAAAAAAAAGGAATTTTTTTTGAGTTATTTTTACTAGTGTTTTTAAATGAAACTCAAGGTCTCTAGTTAATTCCACAATATAATACAAGTTATTGAAAATTTTAAAAAATTGACAATTGTTTCGATAAATCAATATCATTCTGACGATGATATTGATTTATCGAAACAATTGTCAATTTTTTAGAATTTTCAATAACTTGTATTATATTGTGGAATTAACTAGAGACCTTGAGTTTCATTTAAAAACACTAATATGAGCATATTCCACGAAGTAAGGCTCGAGACAGTCAAGTTATTTTTACGTTTTCCACCAAGAAAAACACGAAAAAACGGTTTTTACAAAAAAAATCCTGTGTGTATGTCGTCCTCGTCGTCGTCGTTGTCTTCGGCCACTTTTTGTAACATGGTCTTGTTAGCACGATACAGCCTCCGGAGTGCAACAAGTCAGCAATTTTATGATTGAATATTGTTCAGGACATATCACAGATGAACCCTATTGATTTTCAGCTCACCAGATCCAGTACAACGGGTGCTATGGTACTAGAAGTACGAAATTTTATCATTTTTGGAGAAATTTAAGTTTGTTAGCACGATACAGCCTCCGGAGTGCAACAAGGTACCAATTCTATGATTGAATATTGTTCATGACATATCACAGATGAACCCTATTGATTGTCAGCTCACCAGAGCCAGTACAACGGGTGCTATGGTACTTGAAGTACTACATTTTTGTAATTTTTGGAGAAATATCAGTTTGTTAGCACGATACAGCCTCCGGAGTGTATACAAGTGACCAATTTTATGATTGCTTATTGTTCAGAGCGTCTCCCAGATGAACTCTTTTGATTTTCAGCTGATTACAGCCGGTACCAAATTTTTGGGATTTTTATATATATGCAGACTACATATTTTCACGAAGGAAAATGTTTAAATCAAAAATCAGAATTGTGATTACCTACGCCACGTTAAGGGAGGTAATAGCGTAAAATAATATTATTTTTGTATGATTTGCCACAATTTATTATTGAAATTTGTTGACGTAATTCAAACTATATAAATACTACGCTAATAGATATAAATTAGTTGACACTATCATCATTTTTTCAAATCATCAAACATCGAAGAAATGATTATTTATATAATTTTTAATGTTTTTACCTTAAATCTGCAATATTTTATTGATAATAAAAATTGTATCTAACTTTTGAGATGTTCTTTACACCTTCACAACGTTTGATTATAAAACCGAGAATTTTAATAATGGATCCCACCAAAATGTTATTAATACGAATATTGTAATCAAAGTATGATTAGATTTGCTGGTATAAGAGAAAAATTACAGTTTTTGACTTACTTTATTATCTTTTTAAAGATATAAACCTTTTGTAATAGAATATCACATACCTTATTATTCATCTTACAGTATACATATGTGAGCCTCACAAGGACGTCGCATATATTTTAGTGGATAAAATCTTCTTCTTATTACCATAAATATGTATCCTCTGAATACCGCTGACTTCGTCAAATGTTATCACGGTTACATCTAAAAATTAGTTGCTATAGCACTTATGAAATATATTATATAGACAAAATGTTCTATAAATTGTGCCCATTTTGTGTTTATAAATATTTTATAAACATTTTGGAAACATTTTTGAGACTAACATTGTTTTATAATATTCATCGCCAAAACATTTCTACGACTATTATAAAAAAACAAATTGTTAGTTGGGATGTAGGTTGACGACGGATGGTGGGCAAGGTATGTTAACCGTTTTGACGACAGATGGCTGACAATGTAGGTTGACTGTATTGACGACACATGGTGGGCAATGTAGGTTGACTGTATTGACGACAGGATGACTGATTTGACACAAGACATTGAACACAAGAAGGTTGACACAGAACACAAGATGGCCGACCGCCGTCACAGATTATACGACATACGATACTTAACACATGACAGACGACACACATCACAGACTTGACAGACCATACGACAGAAGACGTACGTCACTTTACACATGACAGGGGCTCGATTCTTGAATCTCGAAATCGGAATTTGGTTGTCCATTTTCGACAAATGTCGATATCGTCGTATGTTGTCTATTCTTGAAAGTCGAATTCGAGATGAACTCGACATTTCTCGTTCGAGACTGCATCGAGTGTCTAAAATCCTTCGACTTCTAATGTCGAATTCGAAATATCATTTTGTTCGTCATATTTTTTCCGTTTAGTGAGGTTATATCTTTTCAAATCATTTCTATTAGTTCGTTATTTATAATTTTAATATCATAATTATTTTAACTGTTACCGTTATTTCAATTTATATTGTCAAATTAATATTAGTTATTAATAGTAACATGAATCCAAATTTCGCATTATTGATGGCTATTGAAAACATGAGAGATAATGTTCCCAGACAAGTAATGGATTATAGAGATGCATTTCAAATAAGTGATGATGCATTTAAAAAAAAACTTTAGATTAACGAAAGTAGTCACACAGGAGTTAATTGCAATGGTTACACCATTTATACAAGAACAGACTCGTGCGTCTGGATTAACCATTGAAAGAAAGGTATGCAAATATTAACGATTGTTTTAAATTGAATTAACTCTTGAGTAATTAAAATTGCAGGTTCTTGAAACACTAAACTTTTTTGCAACTGGTAGTTATCAGACAGCTGTTGGGATCCACTTCGACCATGGCTTCTTACACCATTAGAAAACCCACAAGGTGGACTTGAAGAACTATATAATATAAAACACAAGTCTGCTAGGTCAACCATTGAACGTGTAAATGGAATTTTGAAAATGCGGTTCAGGTGTCTGTCGAAGCATAGAGTGTTACATTATAACCCAATCACAGCTGGTAAAATAATAAATGCATGTGTAGTACTGCATAATATGTGTATTGCAAATAATATTCACATCGATGAAGATGATGAGTATTTTGATTTTGAAGATCTAAGCCAGTAACCACTTGATAATAATGTAAATAATGGTCCTGTTAATCCAGAGTTGGCAGCTGGACGAAAATTACAAAGAAAGATTATAAACCAGTTACAAAATTAAAAATATACAATGGAACCAGTTGTTTGTTTTATTTAAAATCAAAAACAGTAAACATTTTGTTCTATTTATTTATTTAAAAATATGTATAAACATCCTAAGCCTACTAACCTAACCCTAACTAAGTCACTTATACCAAAAACTAAATTAACAAAAACCAAAACATTGCACACTTAACCTAATCCTTATCTACAAAGTGACTTGTAATTTTTTCAATTGCCAACGTTTGCCTTTCTAACAACTGTATTTTTTGTTTATAATACAATTCTCGAATTTTTGAATCTCTCTCAGAGACTTGTGCACTGGAACTTATGGCGCGTATCTTGATGGTGTGAGCCGTTTTCTCTTACTTTCCAAATTTGTTGCATATGTATGGTTTTTTGGAGTGGGGCTAGGCATGTTAAATACATTTATTGGCGGCACAGACACATCTGCATCTTCCCACTCAAACACTGTGCTGGTTTCCAGGATGCTACTGCAACCAGACACAACAGTAGAATTGAGTGAGTCCAATACTGCTTCCTCGGTTGGAGTTAGAATGTCTTTTATAGGTGGTCCTCCCCCAGTTCCTTCCATGTACCTCCTTGCAGCAGTTTCTTTTTTTTTGTTGTGCACTTGAGATCTTGCCAAGTCTAAACAAGAAGAGAAATTGTAAAAATATACTTGTATCTTAATAAATGTATACTAACTTTTTTCCATCATCTCCAATCCTTATTGGCTCCGGGAATCGAGTTAAGAATCTCGGTAATGCTTTGCCATCTTTCCCCGCAGTCTTTTGCCGTAAAAGTATTGCTAAACTTGCCACTTACTAAGTTCTGGTCTCCTGTGACCATTTCGATTAATTGTTGCTTCTGCTCCTGACTGCAATACATTCCATTTCAAAAAAATACGGTGAACAAGTAAAACGTTTTAATAGTAGTTATATGCACAGATCATATAACTACATATAACTGTGAAAACGATATTTTAATTTCGACAGTGGACATTTGACTTTTACACAAATTTCTCTTTTATTATGTTCCGTGTCACAATATTACAGCGTTGTCAGCTATACATTCGACAAATAATGCCGCATTCGTTTTAAATCTCGATTCGTATTCAAGAATAGGTTTCAACAGTAATCGGCATTGCCGATGACAAATGTCGAGTTCGAGATTTCGTATTCGAGATTCAAGAATCGAGCCCCAGAAGAGACACGTTACAGACCATACGACAGAAGACACATGACGGTTCTGACAGAAGACATACGTCAATTAACACATGACAGACGACACAGACTTGACACACGCCACAGACCATACGACAGAGTCACTTAACACATGACAGGCGATACAGACTCGACATACGTCACAGAGCACAAGATGGACGACACACGTAACAGTTGACGTACGTTACAGTTGAAATACATGACATATGACAGACGACAGCTCACAGAGTTGACAGATGAGGCGCAGCTTTGACTGACCAATCAGAGACGAGGAGGGCGTGGCTTAAATGTGGAGTGGAGGGGGTGGTCTCAGCCGACGGTACCCCTACTGCTTTTATATGTCACAAATTAAACCTTACACAATAATCTAAATATTCCATAATACGAAAGGAAATTCTAATCCAAAATATTAAACTTCATAATAGACTTGAAAATCACATCAGTGCATTACTGTATTGCCTCCTAGAACGCCAAAACACAAAAATACTGAAGAGGAATTTTCCAGCTGACTTAAGAACTTTTTGTTGGGAAGACCGGATAACAGCATAAAATTATTGTTTCAATTCCTAATAAATACATAAATACATCTAGTTAGTCAATAAATGCATTTCAATCAATTTATGAAGTTGTTTAATATTAATGATTTGGTATATTTTCCAGAATGCCGAACAGGAGATGTAAAAGTATCTCAAGGACATGCACTGCCAGCACGATTTATTATTCACACCGTAGGCCCCAAATACAATATTAAATACAAATCAGCTTCGGAGAATACCTTACACATTTGCTACAGGTTAGTCTAAAAATAAAATTCAATGTTCGATTAGTAATTACAACCGACAGTATGTAAAATATTTTGCTATTAAAATCAACTGAATAGTCTACTTCGAATTTTAAAAATAGCGTTTAAGTTTCAAAAGAAATTATTGGGAAACTAAAATAATAATGGTGAATTGCGAGATTCTCTTGAATAAATACTGATTTCTGGTATTTATTAGTCTAAAGTTTTCCCGACTTGTTTTGTCTCCTCACTACTTATGGTTATTCCAATAACCATCAGAAAATCTTAAGATATTACTCACCTTAACTGATTGAAACAAGCAACTATGACAAACTTTTATTTGTAAAGCTATACATACATCTAGCCTCTAAGGCATTACCAATCGCGAATCCATACAAAAAGTTCATATAAGCCATTTCGGTATTAGTAAACGCAGGCATCGTTGTTAAAAAATCCTTATGCAAAAATTTCTTATTAGTTTTTTACGTTGGTTTTTCGGTTTGACACCGTATTTGACAATATTATTTCAAAGGCCACTTAGAATAAGCATGTTCTTTCGTATTACTTCTATAGGCCAGTAGCGTCACCAAGAAAAATATATTTCACTTCCAGTCATAGCTCATTTATTTCAAACAATTTAGCACTCTGTATCTCATTAACGACAAGACTTATCACACATGTTTATAAGAACTTTTCGCCTTAAAATGGAGTGACGAAGCGTCCACTACAATATTTTAGATGAAACACCCTGTATATAAAGGAAACTTTTCCAGTAAGTTTAGAAAGTACCTTAAATGGCGCAGTTCCTTTTCGAAAGGTATACAAATATTGTGCTGTAACTCTACCCCTAAAACCAAATTATATTTGTTATTGTCACATTAAGTGAAAGTAAATTAGTTGGTATGTCAATTCGCCACGTTTTTGCAATAAACTTCTGTTTAACTAAGAAAATTATATATTTAGTACTAAGCAGAACCACATAAATTGATTGACCATAACAAAATATGTGATCAATTTCTTCTGATATGATAAAAAATTTCCTTTCTTCAATTTATTTATTGTTTTAGGAATGTTCTGCAGAAGGCCACAGAAATGGGTCTTCATTCAGTAGCAATTGCCGTGATTAATTCTGTAAAAAGAAACTATCCACCTGATGAAGGAGCTCATATAGCACTACGTGAGTTTTCAATTATTTATATTCGCTTGCCAACTGAACGAATTTAATTAGTAAAGTACGCTCCTATAAATTAAACTTCATTTTGGATATTTGGCTGCATTATTTAATGAAAAATACTGTTAGTGCTTTTTTTAGGAATATCTGTCACAACCTTCTTAGATTTGTTTTTAAATATAGAAACGTAATCTGTAAATAGGATTTCAAAGTGTACCAGGGCTTGTCCTTGTTCTGTAATGGTTTTGCTAGTCAACTTTTTCATTGATCTTAGCACTTTTTATCTACGACTGTATAAAAAGTATGCGCCTTTGCATCAATTTTAGTTGCAAAAATTACTTTTGGTGGCACCAGTGTTCTATTTTATGGCACGGAATTATCAAATTATTTTCAAGGCACAGAAATGTCAAATTTTAAAGCACAAAATTTCAATGAAAAACTTAAATTTTATTAAACGAATACAAATAATGATTAAACTGTATAATATAAACGAAAGGTTTAAGATGTTCTCCATTAGATTAGATTTTAACAGGGTTACTATGCACTGAATCCTAAGGTTTATTGTGCCCCCCTATCAGAGCTGATCTCGCTAATACTACAGCTCGCCTTCCAGTTCCAGGGATCTAATGAACTCTAGTATTTGGGATGGCTTCAACGAGGTTAGATCCTCACTCTTACAAGTTTCTTGTCCATAGCATTTCTTGCGTTGCAACTTTGAGTCAATGACATGGGAGCTCAATGTTTTGATAGTTACTTGACTATCAGAATGAATCGATATGTCACATTTCTGATAATTTCTTTCTAGGTTCATTTCCACGCATCTTTCGATCGCAAGTATTTCTGCCTGAAAGACGCTCGAGAAGGAGCCTAACGATAATGAGTATCTGGTGCCAGGCCCAAATACTCCAGCGCCTGCTCCAGTGGTGGTTTTTGAATCATCCATATATGATCTAATGGTGTTTCATTTGAGAGTTTGGGTGGTGTATTCCCTTTCCCAGTCTTTCCTCTTATTTAACATCGTAGTGAAATTCTTTTCGATACTTACTTTCTTGATCAGTTCGTCAATGGAAAGATTCGCTGATGATATGTATTTTGGTAGAGAGGACCAGGCTCCCTGATTTTCAATACTCTCATTGCCCAAACCTTCCTTAAATATTCTAAGAATTGCCCCTTGGGCTGATCTTTCTATCACCAGATGTAGAGATGTGAGATCTGTAATGATCTCGAGTGCCCTAGTTGGACACGTTATCATAGCTCCAGTAATGCACACACAGGCAAGCTTTTGAATTTGTCGAGGGTCTTCCTCGTGCCTGTACTGAGTTGTTTTGAATGCCAAAATATTGCCCCATACGTAATTTCTGGTCTCACAATCATGGCGTACATCCATCGCAGTATTTTTGGGTTACAGCCCCAACTCTTACCAGCTAGATTTCTGCACGCCATCAAAGCCCTAGCAGTTATTTCAACACTTGTTGCACAGAAGCTTACTGTCTAGGGTTACCCCTAGATATTTAACTTCTGATTTCCATTCTATGATTTCCCCGTTTAAGGATATGGGTTTCATGGCTGGAAGTGTTTTTTTCCGGGTAAATGGAATTACTATGGTCTTGTTTAGGTTAATGTTTAGCCCCATTGACAAGAACCATTGCTCAATTATTCTGAGGCCCTTTTGTAATAAAACACATATTAGAACCATGTCATCAGCATAGTCCATACATTCGAAGCCAAGCTCCGTTAGCCTGTAGAGCAACTCATCTACTAATATGCTCCATAGAAGGGGGGATATCACTCCCCATTGAGGTGTCCCGCGAGTGGCTTTAACTGAGGTGGTTTGATTCCCCACCTGTGGATGACTTCGATCGGTTGATAGAGAGCCGTCTCAGTTGATCGACCCGCACTGTAGGCATGCTGACATTTATGAAGTGGTATATTCTCCAGGTTCTCTGTTTTTATGTAGTTATCCACTACTTTCTCCATATTTTTGAGTAGAAACGATGTTAGACAGATAGGTCTAACATATTGGGGATCAGTCCCATCTTTTCTCACTATTTGTGGTATGAAGGTTACCCTTGCCGTTCTCCATTTTCTAGGTATTAGACCCACTGCTAGTCTGCTCTTGTAATATTCAGCAGGTGAGGAAGAATCTCCTCTATCCCTTGCTGCAGGAGTGCTGGAAATATTCCATCCATTCCTGGTGATTTATATGGTTGAAAGGTACTTATTGCCCATTCCAACCGTTGTCTGGTAAATATTTTCTTAGCAATGTCCCAATATTCCTTGCGGGATTTTTTGGTGTAATTCATTGCTATTTCAGTGCTTGTTGCTGGATCACTACCTAGAGAGTGTGCTCTAAGAAAAAGAATCGATCGTTCCTCTTCACCTTCCGTGTATGATCGATTCGTCTGGCTTTTTTAGTGACATTGTGGGGATAGTTCTCCCATTTGCCATGACCTTTTGTAGTCTGGCCGCTGTGTGAGTGGAAGTAATCTTTTCGCTTATCTCTTTATTGTACTGAGTAAGCTTCTCAGTATACCCCTGCCAATTATCGTCACGTTTGGCTCTATTAAAGAGCCGACGGACCTCTTTTCTGAGGTTTGACAAGTTCTCATTCCACCAAGGAGCATCCTTTTCTGAACGAGATTTTTACAGTGGGCAACTGGAATGAAAAGCTTCCATTATTGCCTCACTGATCCGTTCGACTCTTTGTTCTAGGTCGTAGTGCGGGTGATTTACCCCATTCACTACGACGTGTTCCAAATTGTCCTTCAGATTGGTCTTGTAAAGAGTCGAATCAGTATTTGTAGGATTTCGGATTGAAGGAATCGAGGTAGTATCTCGCTCTATCCTAAATTCGATGATCCTATGGTCGGAAAATGATGTCTCGCTCATCACCCTCCAATCTTTACATTTTTCCTAGCAGCAACATCAACAATTGTTACGTCCAGGACCTCTTCTCTTGCTCTCGTGACAAAAGTGAGGGTTATCCTCACGTTAAAGGTCTCAAGGTTATTTGCTAAGAAATATTCTAATAAACACTCACCTTTGGCGTTGTTGTTAGTGCTTCCCCACACGGTATTATGTGCGTTGGTATCACAACCAATTATGATTGGCAGCCGTCTGCTATTGCAGTGTCTCACTAGCTTTTGTACTTCTTCTGGCGGTGTCATCGTCCCGTCTCCAGCGAAGTAGGTAGAGGCAATGACGATGTCTCGGTCGATACCCCCATTGTTGAAGTGAACCATTATTGGAACAAGGTCCCGTGACACGTATTCTAAAACACGTATATTTTATGTTATTTCTTATGATTACACAGGCACGCGGAGATGCATTCCAAACCTTAGATTTGGCATTCTTTGTTGATCCATGGTTCTTGGATAAGTACAATATCCAGTTGTAGTTTAGCGAACAACCTTGCAATCACGGCTGAAGCTCCCTTCGCGAGATGCAGGTTAATCTGAGGTACAGCCTCTATTCATCCCCTCCTTTATCTTTCCCTGACCCTCCTCGACCACCATGGCAATATCTTCCTCGGAGTTCGAGCAGTTTTCTTGATCTCGAGTCATACCCTCGTCTCCCAAGCTGCTCCGCCCAGTTTCCCGGGATGCAGAGGCGATCTCCGCATCCCTAGTCGCCCACAGAGGAGATCTCGGGCTGACCCAAGGTCAAGCTTTCCCCTCTCCAATAAGTTATGAATATTTTTTGACGGACACCATTGATTGAACTTATTATAAACTAATTCATACTGCTTCCGAGATTTTGCTGTAAGCATAATTTTCATTACCATTACCGCTTTGTTTGTTTTGAATATCATTACTATCACACACTTTTCTCTGCAATTTATAACAGTATAACAACACTCACAGATAATTTTTTTCTACTAAGAATAATGGCTACTGATATTTGTGCATTTCAATTACTGGTTGTTTTGCCGTTTTGTACTAAAGCGGGGCTAACGTAAGCGCGATTAAAATATAAAGGTGAACTTTAGATTTGTCATTATACACTGTTTAAAAGTAATCCAAGCTTAACAAAGCCTCCTACAGTCCGGCAACATCATAAATCCCGTAGTACTTACCACCTTTTTTTATGTTTAGTCTAACTCCATTTTTTTGTATTTTGTTATTTCAAGTTTTATCGCAAGCACTTCTGTCATGCGTAAGGCTCATTTGATAAATGTAATAAGGAATAAGTATTCAGCTACTTTAGAAGATAAGAAAACAGACTGAACAACAACTTTACAAAATGAACAAGCCTTAAAGACTATGGAGCCAGAATGTAATTCTTCTAGCAATAAGGCTTTCAGAAGTGCTACAAGCTTTTAATAAATGCGTGGAAAATGTAAAATAATAATTAAGAAAAACGTTAACTGAAGAAAGGAAAGAAACCATGTTGACAAGTGGGGGTCCAAGATAGTTAAACCTGAACTTGACTCATTATTGATGTCAATTTTAAATAAAAAAACATTCGTTGGACTAGAAAACTCCTTTGATCATCCTCCAAAAAAATTTCATCCTCAACTCCATATCCATACTTATTAATTCAAAAATCAAGAAACACAAACGACTTTATTACCATATTACAAATAAATGTGAGGTTAGTGTACTACAAACCTAAGCTTAACGTCTGCTCTCGAAAACGGAAGCTTATAAATATCTGGCAAGTTAAGCGTGTTTAAGTCCTAAGCCTAGTTTATACAAACATATACGATACATATGGCCATTAATAACGTTTTCATCAATGCACTCTGGGCAAAATATTTTTAATATTATTCATTGAATAATTAGCGGCAGTTAAAATAACATTTGCAAAATATTACTCATATGAACAATTTCTTCGAAAATTGTTGCACGATCGAAAATAAAATGTTGTAAAGAACATCTGTAAAAAGTTTCTTTATTACACTCGTAGCATTAAAAACACTCATTCGCGTTTTTAAAGGCCAGTTGGTGCAATAAAGAATTACTTTTTACACTTGGTACTTAAAACTATCATATTATGCTTATCTTCGTTAATCTATATTAATCATACAATAAAATCGTATGAATCTACATTCGATGTTACTAACAGTAAACATTAGTAAACACAAACTTTATACATTCTATCCTTTTCTAACAGTAGCCACTTTGTTTTGACTTCCTAACGTTTTGATTCATTTCGTGGGGTTGTTGGATATGACTTCAGTTCAGAGTAAAGGTCAATTTGATGGAGTGTATTTATTCTGAATAATAAAAGTACAGAAAAAATTGCAAATATTTGATAAAACTATAAAAACTATAAATATTGTAACGATAAGGCTTTGAAACAAAATGAATTGGGTAAAATAATACTGAGTTACAAGTTATAGAAAGTTAAGTACCCACTTCAAATTTTTCTGATTATATATTCGTACACGTCACTTAATAAGGACGCATAAATGTCATTTTTTATCACTTATGGGTTTTAGGTACGATAGCTATCAATGATTAGTAAAAAAATTGAATAATAATGGTGCAGCTACAATTTGCTTTATTTAATAATTCAATATGGCAAACTTATTAATATATTTGAAGACATTGAAATATGAAATATATTGCAAAACGTATATATTAAAACACTAAATATTTTTTTGTTCTTTTATGTTGGGAAGTATCTTCTCGCTTCAAATGATAGCAATAATATCCTTACATAGCTGTGTTTTAAAGAGTTTGAAATCGTTCTTGAAGTCTATTGAGAACCGCTCCTCTTTTACATCACTCACAGATCAAATATGTAAAGGACAAAAAGTGGAATGGAAATGAATTTTCAATGACATCCGGCAACTCGTCTTTTCATATGCATTTAACAGATTGTTTTGTTCACCAAAACTTCTACGTTTTCAGTACTGTGATTACACAATCACAGATTATAACGTTAATGTATATAGTTGTTTGTCATTTAGTTTTTAATCGAAATTTTGGTTCCGAATCAATGGACTGACGAAAATAGCTTCTCTTAACTTAAATAGACTATAAATATGAATAAATATCCTGCGCTGTTTTTATCAATTGTTTCTACAAAAATTCTTCAATAAGACGAGTTTCATATATAGGGGTCAATTAAAGTTGAGTTCTTTGCGTTCCACTTTACCGCAGAAATAGAAATTCTGTTTGTTTTGGTAAATATTTAATCAAATAATGCATTTCAGTAGCCTTGCTGTCCTCTATTCAAATAAAACAACAGTGCTAAGTAACTCCACTTTGCAAACGTAACTTAGCTATTGCTTGGAGGTTTGCACACACTTTCACTTTAAAATATTTAAATTTGATTCAATCCAATATTGATTCCATACTTTTGTATATCTCTTTCATAAAGACCAAAATTGTGCTGAAACGACAAAATCAGTTTTCCATAGAAAAAACATTTTTTTGGTTAAATTAGACACAAAATCAGGAGTGTTTCCTTTTATTTTTGTGATCAATTTTTTCTTGTTTCTTCATATATTCATACAAACGTATTGCCCCTCCCTTTTCTATATAATCTATATTCCGTCTAGAAAGTATCCGGAATTTAATCTTTCTCCTAATTTTAACATATTTCATTTTTGTAACATCCTAAGATGAAAGTAATGCATCAAGTAGATTGTGCCCATAGTAGACAATGATCAAAATTACATGACAATACCATCCGTCACATATTGTTGATTGCAAGCAGTCTTAACTTTGTGGTGTAATAATGTCACAACTAGAAAAAAGGTAAATTGGTGGAATAATAATGGCACAACTAGAAAAAAGGTAATTTGGTGGAATATGAGAATAGAAGAGGTGTTCAAAACGTTAAGGAATTACTGGAATTGACGGATATCGGAAAAACTGTAGTATATGAGACAATAAAGAGGATAAAAAAGGGAGAGACATGAGGTATGGACCAGTTTCAGGAAGACCGCGTAAGATTAGCGAAAACAATTTAAATGCTTTAGTGGCATTAGGACAACTAGGGTTTCGAAAATTGGCTAACAGATTTAAAAATCGACGAAGAAACTGTCCGCGAGTCTCTGAAAAACCAAGGCTACATATCAAGGCAACCAAAGAAAGTACCTGCAATTGTACCTTTACCAAGGCAATGGAAAAAATAAAAACCACAACAATTACATCAGTTAAAAATCACATAATAATTGATATACTGACTCTTCACCGCCAGATAAAACTTGACAATAAACATATTTCTTTAGTATGGATTAAAGCACATGTAGGTATAACGGGCAATGAAAAAGTAGATCTGTTAGCAAAATCCGCTGCAGAAAACGGACAAAAACTAGTAGGATTTAAAAACCCTTTTACTAACTATTTTTCGATACTCAGAAAACAAACAAAAGAAAAATGGCACACAGGTTTTCAAGAAAGTATCAAAGGTCGCTTATATAAAACAATACAACCAAATATCCCAAATGAAGTATGGTTTAAAACATACCAAAACAGGAAAATCATTACAAATATAAACAGAATAAGGAGCAACCATGCCATGTATCCTGAGTATCAATTTAAAATTGGACTAGTAAATAGTCCAGACTGTACATGTGGAAGCATAGGAAATCTAAAACATGTCATCCTAGAGTGTTACAATAATAACTTACACGTCAACAAGCTCTTTCATCAGTTAGTCCAAAAAAAAATCCCATTACCCATTAATCTGGAATATCTACTAAGCAATCAGGAATGTTCCACTGCATTACATCAATATATAAATGACGCGGGTATAAAATCGTAAATTTAGAATAAGTCTGTGTTTCCCACTCTTATGTTTGCCCATCCAACGATTAACACCTGTGTAAGTCTACACCTGTCTAGGAGGTCTTCCGGCAATTAAATTTTCCTAACAAGTGTCCCTGTCTAAAAAAAATGAAAAGAAGATTAAAAAAAATTAAAAAAAAAAGAAAATTAAAAAAAAATATATTAAAGAAAAAGAAAAGAAAAAAAATATATTAAAGAAAAATAAAAAAAAGAAAATAGAAAAAAATAAAATATTAAATTGAAAAAAGGCTATAGAAGCATCTATCACATTGAAAGTGCCTATGTTGAAAAAAAATAATGAATTAAAAAAAATTAAAAAGAATGTGTGCAGAAAAAAGTTGAAAAAAAAATTTGTAACTGAAAAACAGTTAATCAATTGATATAGTTTATTCTTCCATACTGGGAAAATTGACAAACCATAAGCTAATAAAGACTATCTTGAGTATACTTTACAAGATTACGAAGTTTTGGCCAGTTGGCGGTAGCTAGTGCCATCAAATGAGTTAAAAAAATAGGCAATGAAGTATAGATTTTGTTCAATGTTTTCGAGAAAATAACTGGTAATGTTTTTATATCAGACGAAAGTTGTTTCTAACTTGGTGCAAATCACCTAAAAATCCTATCAAGAGAACAAGTTACTGTTCAAATTTTCAAATTTCCCACTAACATAATGGTTTGGGAAGCAATATACTCGTATGTGCGTGGTGCTACACCTCTTTGTATAGTTGATAGTGAAAATTTTTAAATTCTAAAGGTTTTCTTCTTCAAACGGCTCATGCTTTATATGCAGAGGGCTGGCGGTTACAGCAGGATAATGCAAGATGTCATACAAGATGGATGCAAGAACAAAATTTGACAACAATTCTATGGCCAGCATCTTCACCAAATCTTAGTCCCTTTGAAAACATGTGGGGACTAATGAAGATCGAAGTGGAACGAGTAGCGCCACGAAATAAAAGAGATTTGATTCGGTTAGTTTTACAGGCCTTGACCACCATCACCGAACATTATAGCGTTGAACATTTAATGAAATGTTTAGAGTTAAATGGAGGTTGTATAAGTAAATGCGATGAATTATTTGTTAATTGTATTGATTTAAGTAATAAAACTATATACCGAAAAATTATAATTCTACTTTCTGTTTTCCGGATACTTTCTAGATGGACTATATAATAGATTTTATTAATATTTTTTCTCTAATTAGTCCATTGTTCCATAATTTGATCCATTTTAGAAACTCCTGTTACTTTTTTTAAGTATTTCAGCTTTTTCACATGTATTGCGCTTTTTTATCTTTATGATAAGGTCCATAACTGCACTCTAAACGTTGTAATTGGTCTGTATATTGGCTTGTATACTAGGTTCCTTTGGATCACGGGTTCCCGAAGTGTTCCGCGGGTGACTCGACGGGTTCTACGTTGCCGTGAAAAAAATGGGGGTTCACAAATTTTAAGTGGGGTGCACAGAAACTTATCTGGTTTAAAAACAAAAATGTTGGCCTGGCTTTACCTATAAATAGTTAATTTTAATTTTCATTTTTTAAAACATCTCTTGTTCAGAAGTGCAAAGAAATAAAATACGACTTGCACTGGGCAGATTTAAAAGAAAACCTCATCAAATGGATACCAGACATCGCCTTTTTGACAGATTTTGTAACGAGTTATTTTTTTTTGAAACATTTTGGATTGATTTTATTTTGTCTCCGATGGTATTTTAATTTTAATAAGAGTATATAACTCGTTACTTACTTTCCAACTTTAATTTCAGGTACCGTTTCAATCCCGTAGCATTACTTTAAGTATTTATTTTATTAGTAATTCAAAAGCCATGAAATATAATCTAAAACATGTAAAAAAAAATATTAAATTCCGCTTTTCAAAATTCAAATTATCGAGGACGCCCGGTATATAAACTATTTTAATTAAAACCAAAGCCGTCCAATATATTAGAAATATTTCTTGTTGTAAGTAAATCGATTCAAGTTAATTCCCTCACCACCGTTAACGCCAAAAATGTTAGGTAAGAATTAAATTATAAATTCCAAAAACCGAGCGTTTTGGGTCTCTCTGTCTGTTTGCTGCCGTTTGCAATTTGCTACCGCGTGTCACAATTTTGTTTCCTGCTTCAGTTTATTTTTCCGGGAAAAAAGAGCTTCTTCCGTATAAGTACTAGTACCGAGGTTGATGCTAAAAGTTTGTTAAATTGATCATTTTTAAAGTCAAGTGAATTGATAGTGTCCGACCGACTGCCCGACTTTCTGAGTAAGTAATTTTCATTACGAAACACGGCGTGAGGCAGCATTAAGTGAAAAATTATTTTAGAAAACCGAATAAAGTATGTTCAGTTTTAAAAGTTTTATATTTGATCTCCGTAAACGATTTAGTAGTCTGACTGTTTAGAAATCTAGTACCGTATTTTGGTAAGCCGGTTTTTTTGAAGCGA
Source organism: Galeruca laticollis (assembly GCA_963921935.1). NCBI lineage: Eukaryota > Metazoa > Arthropoda > Insecta > Coleoptera > Chrysomelidae > Galeruca > Galeruca laticollis. Next base: position 149,956,258 of record OY998177.1, read on the forward strand.
TTAGGAAATTTATTTGCAGTTTTTATCTCTTTATATCGTTCTTTTGGAATTCGTGACTGAACCTTCAATACATTGAAATAGCGTTTTAATTTTCAGATTTAGATTGTTATACCTATTGTCCTGTCCCAAAGTACCCAAATACATTCTAAATTTTGATCTATGATTGGAAATAGAAAACTGATTGTGGGGCAGAGCAGAGGCTGTTGCCACCAGTTGTCCCATTTTCAGCCGGTAGAAACGTGGTCTATTGCGACTGTGATTTTTTATTTTTTTATTCCGGAATTAATTTCTCTACTATACAGTATTAGCTCGCTGATAGTTAAAAAAATTTGAAAACCGATTCTGGGACGGAGCAGAGGCTGTTGCCACCAGCTGTTCCACTTTCGGACGGGCATCATTTTGTCTGAATTGCCTTTGATTCATCTTATTTCTTAATTATATATAGTTTTATCTAACCGACAATTTGAAAAATTTAAAACTGATTGTGGGGCGGAGCAGAGGCTGTTGCCACCAGCTATTCCACTTTCAGACGGGTGTAATTTTGTTTCATTGCTTGATTATCTATTCTAAGACACAGTTGTTTCTTTTTGCTTGTATTTAGGTAACCGCTGTCCTATCTTCCGACCAAATTTTAGAATAATTTTAACCGATAACTTGAAATTTAAAACTGATTGCCGGGCAGAGCAGAGGCTTTTGCCACCAGCTGCCCAACCGTCAGCCGGGAGTAACTTTTCTTGAGTTCACTCATTTTTTTGTTAAAAAAGTATATTTTCCCTTACAATAATAAAATTTTCATACAAGTCTGAGGCTGTTGCCACGGGTTGATTGATAATCTAGTTTATGTTCATTAGTTTTTTTATAAACTGGCCTGGTCGTATTTTCTCACCTATCCCGATTGACCGTCCCTACCGCGAAGATAGTTAGATCTTGTTTACTACTGTGATAGATATTTATTTGCATACATTTGCATACTGTATATATTTAATTGATTCTGTACCGCTTGAAAATACTCAGAAATTGTTTCAAGTGTTATTTTGTACATATATTTTAAATAGGACTTGTAATATACAAATCAATACAATCAGTGTTTTCTTCGTATCCCGTAGCATCGTCGTCTAAGGGTTACAGTATTGTAGAAATGTTAAATTCAACGAGACCCCTGGAATTTTCCGTAACCTCCACCTGAGGTTACCTGGAACTCTTGACGCTAAAGGTCAAGGGGTCATGGAATAAACCATGTAAAATAATCTGGCGCCTGAGCATTTGTTCAAAAAACTTTACATCGGGGGTGTGCAAAGTGACGCGCCAGTTGGTAAGAACCTATGTGAGGTGAAGTACGCGTCACAATTTGTTAAAAAATTTAATGAGAGTAACTTACAGTTATAAGGGGGTAGCCCAAATTTAATTAAAACAATGAGGGTAATTTCTGCTTTTCTTGGAAGATTGAAGTTTATGAAGCAAAATGTTAGTCGACGCAAATTCTTCAAGTTTCCAAACTTGTCACAGTTAGAATGTCCTAATGAGGATATTCAGACATATGTTGAACATATAAATTCCCCGCATCATGACATCAAAAGTATAATTCTATTAACTAAAAAAAGGAGCAGATTGAATATCATCATTATTTTAATAATATAAATGTAGCGCACAAATCTAATAATTATACCAAGACGTTTTTCACAAAACTTAAACCGAAAAATTGAAACAAAGTAATGTAGTGTATAATGTCAAATGTAAAGATTGCCATGGTGAATACGTGGGTCAAACATCTCAATACCTACATAACATAATTTACAATCACAAATACAACATAAAAACTAACAATGAAAATTCCACAGCCCTTTCAAAACACGCAATCGAAAACCGCCATAGTTTTGATTTTGAAAACATCAAAATTTTAGACAAAAATTCAATTAACTATAAGACGGACCTTCAAAGTCTCCCAAAAATATACAATCATTTGATAGAGTAGCTGTAGGTGTTTTGCATCTTACCCGCCTATGACTATTATTTGTGTTTTGTTGATTATTTTATAAATCAGACAGGTTCGAGTACCTTTATTTTACTTTAAAATATTTTAGAAGGCAATGTCCACAGTCGACAACAGATTTATAATGTGTAAGTTTTAATAGCTCATTGTTTTGAATTAATTTTGTCTTATTGTTCAATGTATTATAATTAAGTAACACATTATTCATTGTAGAGAAAAAGAAACACTTGAAAATGGCAATACGCTGAAACGTAGTTTGAGAAAATGAAATAAATAAAAAAAGAATGTGAGGATACAAAAAAAACTCTTTATTTTTAACTATTAACTGTGTTGGCCGATTACCAGGAATAAACTAAAACGAAAATTTAAATAATACGGTCAGGAAATACACGCTGGAAAATTTCCATTGTTGTCCAGTTTATAATTCCAAAACTGCAGGAATGTACAGATACTGCTAAGCTATGAATGGCACTGATCTTGTTTTTGACGCTAAGTTTGCTCTTAAGTACTAATCGAACACGTCAGTAATACTCTTGAGTCGTCTTCTCCTTCATAACATCGTGTTGGGTCCCATTGCCTTCATCAACTCCTTTGTATTTGTAAGCCTGCTCTTGTTCAAGGTCTTTGATAGACTGGTTTTCATTCAGTAGAATATTTTTATTCTTGGTTCTTCTTCCACTTTTGAAAACTACGGAAGCACACTTATCCATGCTGAACTCCACTTGGATATCATCACTCAATGTCTACTATACTGGGTGTTCCGGGACTTGATGCAAAAAATTCGGGAGTGAGTAGATGACGTGAAAATAAAGCTGTGACATAAAATTTTTATCTCATATGACCCCTCGTTTCTGAGTTATACGCCTTTAAAGCTGTGAAATCAAAACTTATGTTTAAATATATTTTATAAATTATATATTAGAACATTTTGAATTTTTAATGGATAATTACGTATGTACATGTAGTGTGTTTGACGGAATAAATAATTCTACACTACTATCTGAAGGCCAGGGACGGCTCATGCCCAATTGTTAACAATCCGTAACTTTTACTGGGACAACCTGCCTAACAACACTGTTTTCTTTTTTAAGTTTGAACAGATGGCGACTATTCTGATTTAGAATGAACATGTCTAAATTTCCGAAATTTTATTTTAGTATCTTGAATGTGGTTATTAGGTCTTCACAATGTCGGCGAAGTTTGAAGGAAGTTTCGTTGGCCATATGCAGCCTTTCTGTATATGCAGTTAATATTCTTGCGAATTAGTCAAATCCAACATTTCAGTACACACATTCATGTAAATTAGAAGGATTTCTTACTGGAAAACTGAAGACATCAAAACTGTCTGCCTACTAACAGTTTACACATTTGCACCTATATCAGAACCCTCGTTGGTAAAGTTACCAAATTGTGACAAAAGCCTGACTAACTATGATAAAAAAAATACAAACCCAACTTTTTATAAAAGCCAAGTTAATCGAAATTCTGGAAAACTACCCAAAATATTTATACAGTTGCCCCAAAAACGACCATAGGCGTAGGAGCAGCTGTAGTAACTGATTTGCAGAAACTCCTTTATAAACCTTCTTTATACACATACATCCTCTCGGCAGAACTATTCGCTATATATCAAACATTAATATATATTAACAGAAGCAGGCACCAAAACCGTTTCCTTGTCCTTACAGACTCCCTCAGTTCCCTATTCTATATACAAACTATTTATTCTAAACACCCTTTGGTTTATCACATTAAGAAAGAACTCTACATTGCCAGAAGACGAGACAAGGATATCTTTATATGTCTCCCATACTGGTATTAGTGGAAACAAGGAAGCGGACAGATGTGCATGTAATGCCATTACAGATGAAAGTGCCGTATCGATTTAAAAAGTGGTTAGTTCGGGTCTATAATGCGTTTTGAATATGAAAACGATCTCTTTGTGGCAATCTCAGTGGACTGAAAGTGAGTAGTATGTGCTAGGAGAGTTCTGGGACACTACTTCAAAAATCTCCGCTTGGTGGCGCTGAGAGTGGCGGCGCGCGCGTTTTTAATTTTAGGCCGCCATTTTTAGTCCTGTTTTAAAAATCTGAAAAAAAACTTCAGTGAGATTCGATCGCATAACCTTCGCGTCTATAGCAAGGCATTCAACACATGCCGCCATAAGCTCTCATATATATTATTAGCGAAGAAAGGTATTGCTGCCGCGCGCACGCTTCTTGCTGTAAAATGTGACGTAGTCGAGAAAGATCCGTTAGGATGATAAGGCGGCGCGCTACCGGGTTCTTGCTGTAAAATGTGACGTAGTCGAGAAAGATCCGTTAGGATGATAAGGCGGCGCGCTACCGGGGGGGCTTAAAGTAACTTATGTTGAAATATTACTAAGAATTTCGTACCGGGTGGCTTGAAAGTAACATATAATATTTTATGCGTGACACGCAGTAATTGAATCTTTGGGGGGAGGGGTTTTTTAAAAAATATATATGTTGTTAATAATGTGTTGGGAGATTAGTTTCTTGAGGATAACAGAAGGGTGAAGATCATGTTAATAATTATATTAGCTGCAGCGCTATGTCCAGCACTTTGTGTTGTCGACCAGCAGTATGCTATGGATTATTTACAACGCTTCGGATACGCAAATGAAAATGATTTGACTAAACTTGAGGATTATTTGTTGAGTTTTCAAGAAAAATATAATATTCCTGCAACGGGAGAATTAGATGAAGATACAATACAACTTATGAATAGGCCAAGATGTTCTGTAAGTGAAACAGCTTCCGACGATGATCATTCTTTTAGAGTTAGATCAAAATGGACCAAATTTGATTTGAAATGGTTCTTCCCTCAGGCAAATCAAGCATATCTTGATGTAATCGAAAAGGCTTTTGAAGTGTGGAGTAACAGTTCAAAGTTCAAATTTGAATTAATACACAAAACAAGACCTTATGCTCCTGATATATCTATCACTGTTGTACATGGAAAACACTATTTTCGTGCAGATTGCCAAGGTAGAGATGAATGCCCCAGCGCATTTGATGGTCCTGGAAAGGTGTTGGCACATGGTTATTTCCCAAATGGCAACAGCTGTATAGAACTTCATATTGATGCTGATGAAAAGTGGGATTTAAGTTTAGATGGATCAAGTTCAGATGATGGGACTAGTCTACTCATGGTATTAATTCATGAAATTGGACATATCCTAGGTATATCCCATAGTGATAATAAACAAGCAATAATGTATCCATGGTATCAACGAAACGCGACCCCAAAATTGGATGAAGATGATAAAATGGCTCTTGAAGCTCTTTATGGGCCCACCAATAAATATGCAAATAATCCTTTCAAACCTACGCCACCGACTACAGGTCATCATAGGCCCCATCCACCAAATAAAAATTTATGCGACATAACGCCGGAGTATATGTTTACTGCGATGGCTGGTACATTTGAAAATTATCACTTATATATTATTTATAAAGATTTTCTATGGAAAATGGATTTGAATTCGAAACTTATTCCCTCAGAACCAGAAATGCTCGATGATTATCTACCCGAAGAAGTGGGCTCCATAATTCAGATTTTTCAAAGTTCTACCGGTAATTTAATAGCAGTCAATAAAGATGTTCGTAAATACTATATAGCAGATTTCCCAGGTTTGCGAATACTTGAGCAAGGTAATTTACTTATACCAAAAAATTCTCAAATAAACACAATGTTTCAAAGCAACCACGGAAAAATGTATGTATTTTACAATAACAATAATTATATTGAATATGATAAGAACTTAAAAAATGTCTTAAATAGAGGACAAATTAAAGATATTTTCCCTGGACTACCCACAGATGTTACAGGGGCATTCCAGTACATTGACGGACACATGTACTTTTTCAAAAACACCACATACTACAAATATAATGAGTTTACCAAAAAACTTGTTGCAGCCGGACCCTTCAATTGGAACCTATTTGATATCCCATGTCCTAATGGAGACCTTTTAAATCATCTCAAGACTTTATTAACAAAAATAATTTCTCTTTATCAATAATATTTTTAAAATAAACTTTTGCAATTAACTAAATTGTTTTTCTGATATTCCGTAATCACAACAGGAAATGATAAATATGAAAATAAAATCAACCGGAAATTTTGTAAAATTGATAAGACTCAAACAAACCACAATTAGAATAATCAACATCACAACAGGAAATGTGAAATATAACACGCTTACAAAAATAATAGTTTATCACAATCCCACGATAGTGATATGAAATCCTTGAAAAAAAGGTATAAATACATTTTTTGGTATTACGACAACTACAGTTCCATATTGACAAGCAGTGAGTTGAGTTCGAGTTTTTTTAAAAACAAAAGTAAGTTTTATCTTTATATTTTTTATTTGCTCTTTACATTTAGTTTCCAAAAATATTTTGAAAAAGTTTTATTTGCTATAAATTTATTGTGGGGGGAAACTCTTTGCAGACTGGTACATCAATTATCATGTTTATTTCAGATGAGTTTTATAAATGAACTAAACACCTTCTCTACTTCCACAGAGGTAGAGAACAAACCCATAAGAAAGCTTAAAGAAATTCCGGAAAACGTTCCTCAAAAAATTGTGAAAATTAAAGCAGTTCGATCAAAATTTGGAGAAGCTATATTGGTGGAATTGGAAGATAGTGTAACTTTTCTCCCCCAAAGGGTAGTGGAAAAATATAAGAAATATATCGCAGATATAAACAAGGGGAGCTATAGTTTGGTGTTTTTGGGACTACAGAATATTTCTAGTGGATGCCATCCCAGGACACTATTTAAAATAGAAGAAAACAATTAAACGGTAAGATTTTTTATTTTTAAAATCTTGTTAATTATTTAGCGAGGGCCTGAGGTCCACTCACATTTAACCTAACCTAGCATGTGTGATTCTGTTTTAAAAATTATTTTTTGTTTCAGCAACACATCACACAAAATTGAAAAGCAACCGGCTGAGGTCAACTTAAATATTAAGGAAATTCAGAAGTACACATCCGCAGTCACAATATAACCAATTGCACAAAATTTGGAAGCGACCTGCTGAGGACAACTTTAAAATTAAGGAAATTCGCATCCGTAGTCAAAGACAACTTTGGAAAGCTGGTGAGTACATTTTTTATTCATATACTCAAGAATGTCGAACTTCAGTGTTACTCTACAGCAAATTGATGAAATTTTAAATTCTGTAAACAAAATTCAAACCTTCTCAAATAGAAACAAATGGATTTTACTGATTAATAAACACCTCAGAAAATGTAATCTTGCTTTAAAATCTTTCAAGTTTTCGACCGGAGTAAAACATAAAATTCATACAAAAATAGCACATTTGAAGCGTATGCGATGTTTACTAAAAGTGACGCATGTGGGTGGAGGACTTGAGAAATCTAGTAAAAGGGTTAAGTGGGAAAACATTAATGCTGCATTTGAAAGTAGATTAAAAACAGGAGTTATTATAAACTTGTCACATAAAGATATGAATGCATTCTTTACAGATGCTTTCAAAATTTTCAAAAACCAGATTTTATTAGTTCTCAAGAAAGCACAAATTTCAAAAGTTAACACCACCTTTTGTGGGGATTTTATTAAGCAATCAAAAGACGTGGAGTTAGTAGACCGCAAATATTTCAGTACTCCCAATGTTGTATTAGACATTGGAGATGATTTACATGATTGGTTTAGAATAAATATTATTGATCCTATTTTGAACAGTTTATCAGAATTTGCTGAAAAAGAAAGCGGATGGGCATTATCACGAATAATTTTTTTGGAAGTTGCAATAAACAAATATGAAATGGGGGTCGGCTCGTCTTTCGTTCCACTACCAGAACAAATTTCTCGAAAGAAGGCAATTGTAAACGTTTGTAATATGGATCAAGCATGTTTTTACTGGGCAGTAAACAGTTTTTTAAATCCTGCTACTCCTTCTCATCGTACTTCATCGTATCCACATTACTCTGAAGTTCTAAATACAAAAGGCTTAGATATTGAAATGCCACTGCCCCAAATTACAAAATTTGAAAAATTAAATAATATATCAGTAAACGTATACTCTTTAGAACTAAATCAATCGAATAAATCTACATTTTATACAGTAGTTCCTACAAGATTAACTAAAAATAAACTTGAAAGACATGTTAATCTATTGCTAGTCCAATCCAAGTATTATCCCAAGTTAAATGATTATGATGCACCTCCTGTAGACGATACAAATGAAAACATTAAGTACCACTATTGTTGGATAAAAAATTTATCTAGATTAATTTCATCTCAATTTAATAAACATAATGGTAAAAAATTCATTTGCGATAGGTGTTTGAACTATTTTCAGAGTAAACAAATTTTGGATAAGCATGAAAGTGTTTGTAAAAATATGAATGAGTCAAAAATTTCTTTTCCCCATCATACTCATATTGAATTTAAAAATTTTATTTATAAACAGAAATGTCCCTTTGTTATTTATAGTGATTTAGAATCCATACTAAAGGCTTATACAGATCAACAAAAAACAGATAAAACTAAAAAATATCAACAACACGTAGCTTTTTCTGCAGGATATTATTTAAAATGCGCTTACGATGATCGGCTTTCATATTATAAATATCATCAGGGTGAAGACTGTATAGATTGGTTTACCAATCAGTTAACTGATGTAGCAAAGTTTGTAGAGTCCAAAATTTTAGATATAATACCCCTTGGTGTTACACCCAACTTGGTAAATGCACTAAATTGTCACATTTGTGAACATAAATTTACTGATAAAGATATAGTCGTTAGGGATCATGATCATTTCACTGGAAAATTTCGTGGATATGCTCATCAAGCATGCAATTTGAATTTTAAAAAAGTTTTTGTTGTTCCAGTGATTTTTCATAACTTAAGCGGCTATGACTCACATTTTGTTATTAAGGAAATTGTAAAACGTGGTGAGGTTTCCATACTACCAATAAATAAGGAAAAATATATTAGTTTTACCCTACATGACTCTGAAACTAGCATCAAGTTTAGGTTCATAGACTCCTTTAGATTTATGGGGGCAAGTCTAGACGAACTGGTATCTACACTGAAGGAGGATGATTTTAAAAATTTAAAACATGAGTTTCATGATTTAGATAACCAAAAACTGAAACTTTTGATGAAAAAAGGGGTTTTTCCATACGATTACATCGATTGTATAGAAAAGCTCAACGATGTAGAATGACCGTCCATTGAAAATTTTTACAATAAACTTTATGATTCGAATATTTCCATGGAACAATATAACCATGCAAAAAATGTTTGGGAGTATTTTGATACTGCTAACCTGGGAGAGTATAGTCAGCTATATATGAAAACAGACATACTGTTATTAGCAGACGTTTTTGAGCAGTTACGAAGTAATTGTTTGCAAACGTATCAGCTAGATCCTGCGTGGTACTATACTCTTCCTGGGTATACGTGGGATTCAATGTTAAAGTATACCCAAATAAAATTAGAATTACTTAAAGATATTGATATGATTATGTTTATTGAGAGGGGCATTCGGGGGGGTATATCTGTTTGCTCAAATAGATATTCCGAAGCCAACAATAAATACATGGAGGAGGAGTATGACCCTCAAAAACCCTCTAAGTACCTTTTGTACCTAGATGTGAACAACCTTTATGGGTGGGCAATGTCAGAATTCCTCCCTTATGCAGACTTCAAATGGGAAGATAACTTGAACATTGATATCAATCAAATTGCAGACGACTCTTCAGAGGGGTATATTCTTGAGGTAGACCTGGAGTACCCTAAGGAGCTACACGATCTACACCAAGATTTTCCTTTTTGTCCTGAACACAAAACGCCTCCCAATTCCAAATTAAAAAAACTCATGGCTACCCTACATAATAAACATAATTATATCTTACACTATCGAAATTTAAAACAAGCTTTAGCAAATGGTTTAATTCTAACAAAAATACATAGAATTTTAAAATTTAAGCAAGCTGCATGGCTAAAACCCTACATCGCTTTAAATACTAAACTAAGAACGGAAGCTACTACAGCTTTTGCCAAAAATTTGTATAAATTGATGAATAACGCGGTGTTTGGTAAAACCATGGAAAATATACGGAATCATAGGATTGTGAAATTATCAAGATCATATTTGGGACGTTATGGAGCTAAAAACTTGATTGCTAGTCCTTGGTTTCATTCTAGATCAATTTTTGAAGAAAATTTAGTTGCAATAGAATTAAAAAAGAGTAATCTTGTTTTCAATAAGCCCCTGTACATTGGGATGGCAATTTTAGACATTTCAAAAACTTGTATGTATGACTTTCATTATTCATATATCATCCCTAAATTGGGAAAAAAAAATTGTAAATTAATGTATACAGATACAGATAGTTTCACGTATGAACTTCATTGTAATGACGTATACGAAGAAGTGATAAAGGATGATATTCACATGTTTGATACCAGTGATTATGCAGAGGGTAATTACTTTAACATTCCGTTAGCAAACAAAAAGGTGTTAGGTTTGATGAAAGACGAATGTAATGGTTCTATTATGACACATTTCATAGGACTACGTTCAAAAATGTATGCTTTTAAAGTAAGAGGTGGAAAAACAGTGAAAAAATCTAAGGGGATAAAGAAAAATATTGTAAGAAATAAAATTACTTTCGAAGATTACTTGAACTGTTTAAAAAACTGGGAGTCGAAGTACATTTTCCAAAACACAATTCAGTCCTATGCACATAACGTTTTCAGCATTGAACAAAAGAAAGTGGGTCTTTCTCCTGAAGATGATAAGCGGTCACTAATTCCAGAGTCGTTTGATACACTTCCCTGGGGTCATTACAAACTAAGTAACACTGAGTAATATTTTAATTTTCCGTTGAGTATATGTATATAAAAATGTACTCTCATTGTTTTAGATATGAATACATTAAGCGAAAACTGTATAAAAATAATTTGCGAAAATATAGAATGTCTAGCAGATTTTTTCGAATCGTCAAAATTACCATGGACTCTTACCAAACAAATCGCAAAAAAATTTGCAGAATACAAATGGAGATTTTTAAATAAGACTGCTCAAAATGATCAGTCACGGTTTTGTAGAAATCTTGATTTTGTTCATTGTTCACGATACATTCTGTACAAAGACCGAAATGCTATACTTGCTAGATCTGACTGGGGCTACATATTTGAAGACGAGTCTGAATATTGCATATGGGTTAACTATTATAGGATTGATACATATAACATATATGTTTGTAAAGAATGTTTTGATAGCATTAAAGGATGTCATAAAAGATTGAGGAAACATTTGATTGTAATCAATGATCATCACCATGATCTTTGCGAGTCAGAAGATATAATTCATGACTTGTATCACAATAAAGATTGGTGGTGCCAAAGTTGCTATAGAACAGTACTTTTTGAAACAAATGATAAAGATTCTTGTATTGCGAAACTTCATAATTCTCCTAGAACTCTCAGATTTAGGGGAACATATGATAGTGATAGCGATATTGACCATTTTGACGGATTCTAGTATTTTTAATTTATTCTTTTGGTTTTTATTTCATTTTTTATAATTTAATCTTTGTCAGTTGAATCAAATTTTGTGATTTAGACTTTTAAGATTAGGGGAACATATGATAGTGATAGCGATATTGACCATTTTGACGGATTCTAGTATTTTTAACATATTCTTTTGTTTTTTATTTCATTTTTATAATTTAATCTTTGTCAGTTGAATCAAATTTTGTGATTTAGACTTTTAAGATGTATAAGTTTTATAGTTATTGTTTATCATAAATATATATATATATATATATATATATATAATTCATTTTTATAATTTAATCTTTGTTGGTTGAATCAAAATTTGTGATTTAGACTTTTAAGATGTATAAGTTTTATAGCTATTGTTTATCCGAACTCGAACTAGACTCGTTGATTGTCAATATGGAACTGTCGTTGTCGTAATACCAAATTATCATAAATATATATATTATATAATTCATTTTTATAATTTAATCTTTGCCGGTTGAAATCAAAATTTTGTGATTTTAGACTTTTTAAGATGTATAAGTTTTATAGTTATTGTTTATCATAAATATATATATTATATAATTCAGTTTTTATTTCTTTTCCCTACACTAGGATGGTTCTTATGATGTGTGGGAGTAGTGGTTGTGGTTGTTGTTATCAAAAAGGTTTGGTAGATGACTTAAACACAAACACATCTATATAACTATTTATTCAAATCATTGATGGCTTTGAGTTTATAAAAGTATACAAATTCTCTAAGAGCATTGTTTAACATATCGTTTGGTGTTATGGAACAAAATGCATATAAAATTTGTAGAGAACTTAAATTTTCGGAGGTGATATTTTTACAGAAATCCAAAACATTATAATAATATTGACAAAAATACAAATTTTCCAACACCGATATACGTTGTATAATCAAATTATTTACTTCTAAAATTGAGGATACTTCTTCTTCATCCATGTAATACTCGACACCATGTTTCTTGACTAAAATTACCTTACAATCATCGTAATTTAATGGGGTAATGGTGCAGTAGTCTCCACATGGAATCGAATCAGGTTTGAACTCGTCTCCGGTATGAAAGAAATTCATCTGTTGCGTCATTATTGAAATAAAGTCCTGCCATTCGTAAGTGCTGAAAGATATTTTGCTGAACTTGAACTGCTGAGATAGAATAACAGCAGGCGTAAATGACCTTGCTGGACTAATACCACATTTTACTTCATAACCGGAAATTGAATATTGTGTTGAAAGCAGGTACACACTTTCAGACTTTGCAGCAAACTCATAGTTTTCCAAAATGTTATCCACCTCTGCAGTATAGTTATTATCACTACTACTACTGCCATAACCACTACTGACACTTCCTTGAGAACTCATGTTGCTAACTGTGTTTTAGATTTGAAGTTACTCCAATTTATAGCATGTGTGTGTGTGTGGCCTTCTACATCATAAAACATCAACTCCATTAATCCAGGTGTTATGTTCTTTGTCTAAGCCCAACCATTTCACAAACAGTTTCTTGCCTTTACGCCTAAGAACTTTTTCCACCAAGTAAACGTTCGGATTCGATGTTTTCTGTAGTTCTTCGTCATAGAAGCAGCCGCTGATTGGTGTCCCTTGCATGTCTTCAAGTAAATACGTAGCAGGATTGGTAATTTTAACTTTGATGATTTTGAATAGTTCTGTAGTCCAATTGGGTGTATATCCTTTTTCAAAGACATGTTTTGCCTTCGATATGCGCACAATGTCGCCAACTTTAAATTTTCGTGGACCGGCTATCTTTAAATGACTATAGGTGTTATTCAAAATAGATTTTTCGTTGGATTTGTTGACTTGAGAAGGCTTATATTTTGTCGTGGAATGTTTTGTATTGTTATAGTTTTGAGTAATTTCAGGCAGAATGTCTATCCATTTGTGGGTGCCATTTAAACTGAAATACTTGTAGAGTTTCGATTTCAAAGTTCTTATAACACGCTCTGCCATAGAAGCTTTCATCGTACTAAATACGCTATAATGATTTATACCATGTTTTTTCATTAAGTTTTTAAATTTGCTGTTGTAAAATTCCTTTCCCTGATCAGATTGCAGATTTTTTGGTACTCGTTTAGTGTGAGCGAGAATGTCCGAGAATGCTCGAGTGATTTCCTCTCCGGTCTTCGTCTTTAGTGGACGTGTCCACACAAACTTTGAAAAACAATCAATAACGACTAGTATCATTTTATGATTCCTATTTTGTGGGGCAAAATTTCTCAACTCCGCAAGATCCATATGCCAGAGATCGTCAAGACCCTTAATGATAGTACGTCTCCGAGGAAATTTTTTCCGTATCGGTTTGTGGAGCTCGTTTACAAGCTGAATTTTTTCTTTAGAATGCATATTATTGCTCAGCTAGCTTCAGCTTCAGACTGTTAATGCGGCTGTCGGTATTCATATTCATAACATTGATATTGTCTACAATGCCTAAAACGTTAGTTTTCATATCAGAGACGGACCCGCAATTCTGCAATTTCTTTTTGTAAGTCAATTAGGTTTTCAACACACATGTCAATAGCAGCAGTTAACTCTTTTCGATTTAATACATTGGCTGTGTTAATTGAATCATCAACATATTTCTTCGTAGCCATATCCCTACCTGCTACAGGGGGATTTCGCGAAATAAATTCATCCATTTCGTTAGTTTTATTTTGTAAGTTGGCAATATGTGTCTGTAATATGGGGATTTTCGTCTTATGTTCGTTCATTCCTATTGCTAAATCCTTTATATTGCTATCATGTTGCTGCAACATCACACCATGTGTTTGAATTAATGGCGAGTTTATAGTAAGTAGGTCATTCAAATGCACATCAACATATTTTTTTGTTGCAGCATCACTATTTGTTGTCGGGTCTTTAACATTACAAATTTTCACATTTTCAATATCAATATCACCGTCCGGTGTATGAGGGAACGTGATTTTCGCCGGTAAACGCGCATAAGGCGTTTGATGTCTATGTCCGAATTTATCGATAGACATAATTGAAATGAGCAAGATCCATCCTGTATTATTCTATTATATCAGCCTCCTTGAGCTCATTGATAATTGCTACTATTTCGTTGTCGTGTGACGTATTGCCTGCCTCTTTCGACGCAATCAACAACTTCAAACGATCCACTAATTCATTAACATCATCCCAATAAATATACTCCATAGGCTTATCATTATATGTTAAACGATCGATACCTTTTCCTTTTGCTAAAGGAGTCGATTGTAGACGAGATTTTGTTTTGAATAAAGGTTTTATGATGTAGTGATATTTTTCAGTACTTGAACCCTTAAGACGATCTAACGTGTCTAAATGAACTTCAGTTGTTGTCAAAAGATTTTTATAGTTCTGTAAATCTTGATCGTTGTAACTGGGGTCTCGGTAAAATAGAAGCTCATACAGACCTGGTGTTCCAATTACATATCTTCCTTCTTTGTTTTTCTCAGGTAGTATGTTTATATTACCGGTTTTTCCATCAAACGCAATTCGACGTTTGCCTAATGACCAACCGATTTCATCATTGTATATCGGTCCATAATTTTTATCAATTTTATCATCTTTTTGGAAGTAATCTTCAATGAACTGATGACTGATGGCAGGATATTGGTCCAAATAGTCTGCAAAAGCTTCCTGAGAAATTTCGGGACGCATCTGTTCTGGAGATTCAAAACGTGTAATATTGCCAGATTCATCGGTCTCGGCCACCGGTTCCGTTTCGAGAAAAGGTGTAAACACATCATCTGTCAAAGGTTCTTCTTCCTTCTTTATTTCCTCTTTTTTAATTGGATTTAAATTTGTAATCGTTTTTTGTAATGTCTTTGAGGATTGCACAATTTCTTCGAGTGGTTTGGATATCGGCTTGAATAGTTTATTGATAGACTCATCTTGCTCTGATTTACCCAATTTCAACGCCAAGTATTTTTTGCGAATCGATCTGGCAAGTTCAGTCACTTTTTTCTTGCGCAATGCAGTAGCAACCTTATCATCAGACATATTGGTATAGACTAAAGGCGCAGCTTACATCTTTATATATTTATCGAATCCTTTGCGATACCTGCCATCATTGAAGGGGAAATCCTTCACAATTACCAAAGTACCATAACGGTCACACCAGCACGTTGAACACATATTTTTAAATGTGTCGAATGTCATGTCTGGCGATACGTGTTCGTCGAATATATGTTTCAAGTTCACCTCATCTTGCTTGAATAACACAATTACATTACAATTATCGCGTATAAGCTGTTTCGGTATTTTTGAGTATGTTTGACAAAGATATGCAGCATCTATATCTTTATGCCGGCACATGGAGTAGTATTCACGAATTTTCTGTTGACCATCACATGCAACGTCATCGAATAAAAAGACAGAATTAGACTGAGCTTTATCTGGACTTATTATTGCCTCATTGTCTTTAAATGGAAAATATCCAACGCCCTTGACTTTTGCTATAACTTCTTGCAGCAATTGGTACTTTGGTTGGAATAATGACTTTGAATAAACATAAACGTTTTTGAATTTCGCGCCATTTGGATTAAATAGGAGCGCCAGCATGACATTCGTCTTTCCACACCCGCTGGGACCGCATATAATGGCACGGAAAGAGTTTGGCAACAATTTACCATGTTTGCCGATCAATGGCGTTGAGGTGAAATCTAGATTTTCAATGGGTATCGTCTGCTCTTGTTGAATTATCTTCATAGTGTGTGTCGATTTTCTTAGTGCTACTCTATAAAAATAGGTGTCGCTCCACTTACGTGTATCAGTCTTAATGTTGGTGTTTGAAGGAGAAGGTCTCTTAAATTCTCTCATCAATAAACTACCTATTGAACTGCACTTACCTAGCTATCAGTACTGTGGACGTAAGTACTCCCCCCACCCTTTTCATAAAAATTAATTGTTTTTTTTTTTTTTTTTTGGTAGCCGGTACAAAATTGGAAAAACGTCTTGATCGTGGAGATCCTGGCATTAACCCCTTGGACGCTGCTTGTAAACAACACGATATTTCTTACTGGAAGAATAAGTCTCTCGAAGAACGACACAAAGCCGATCAGATACTTGAAGATAAAGCTTGGGCTCGCGTTAAATCAAAAGACGCTTCTTTGGCAGAGAAAACTGCTGCATTACTTGTGACGGGCGGAATGAAGGTGAAAAGAAAGCTGGGGATGGGATGTCGCCGCCGCAAACGCCGTTCCTTGCATCGAGATGTTATTCTAAAGGTGGGAAAGTCCATGAAAAAAGGGGCATCTTTGAAAGACACTGCAACGTTTGCCCTACGAGCAGCCAAAGCACTTATTAAAGAATTTGGGGGGAAAAAAGAAGTCGAGGTTCCTCGAGTAATACCTGTAGCGAAATCCGGAGGTTTCCTACCACTTATCCCTTTGTTTGCCGGCCTTTCAGCACTTGGAGCTTTGTCAGGTGGTGCTGCTGGGATTGCTAAAACTGTCATTGACGCAAAGCATGCGCAAAAGAAATTGGAAGAAGATGTACGTCATAATAAGGCTATGGAACGTGTAGGATCTGGCATGTATCTGAAAAAGTATCCAAAAGGTGGTTTTGGATTGTATTTAAAAAAAAAAAAAAACTAATAAAGCTACCCAATCACGCACTATCCGACTTTGACATAACGCATTACGCAAAATCGCTTAAAATACCACATTTTCGAGGAGTGTTCATGCGAGACACTCTGCCCAAAGCCGGCCCCCGAAAACAAGAATGCGCAGTTGTTAATTTGGATACCTCTAAGAATAGCGGAAGTCATTGGGTAGCTTACAGAAAGATAAACAACAATGTAGAGTATTTCGATTCATTTGGTAACTTGAAGCCGCCGAAAGAAGTTGTTACATATCTGGGAAAGAGTGCGAGAATTTTCTACAACAATACCCAATATCAAAACTACGATCAAATCAATTGCGGTCATTTGTGTTTGAAATTTCTACAACAATGACGGAACTATTACTACAACATATCTACCATGGAAAAACATTGAGTAGTTTCACTGCCGAAGAACTAAAGCACTTTCCCATTGAACATCTAATAGAGTGTGTAAGACCTTCTGAATTGCTTGATATGTGGCATAAACTTCCCAATGAATATCGAGCAAATTCTGAACTACAAATACGACTGCCTTGTTTCATCCATTACAACCGACCTGATTGGACGACGCATTGTGACGGCCCTCCGAGTTCTCAAGCCACATGTTTTCTTTGTAAAAATAAATAATTGAACATGTCATGTGTGTGTTATTTAAATTCATACATCCCCCGAATTTCATTAGTCATCATGTCGCAGTTGCTGAGAGTTAACAGCACCAATCACGTGTTCACCTTTCAACCTCCTACCCCTATTGTCCTCGATCCAAAGAATGATTACGAAATAGCTCTACGATCTTTTCATTCTTATCACAGTATACCAAACATTGAAAATTGTACGTTTTACTACTACGATACCAAAGACGAGCTTCAAAGTTTTGATTTTCCCACAGGATGTTATGAAATTGCTGACCTTGAACAATTTATCTGTGATAAGTTGGGTGCGAGCAATTCAACTAGACCGGTATTTTCACTAAAACCCAATCACAATACGTTGAAATGCGAAATTTCAAGTAAATACAAAATTTCCTTTATGGAAACTGATAGTCTTGGGAGAATATTAGGATTTTCACCGAAAATACTTGACGCTAACAAAACGCACTCTTCAGATCTCCCCGTCAAAATCATTAAAGTATCCAGTATCCGCTTCGATTGTAACATTACCACTGGAGCCTTCGATGCAAACAGACCTGCTCATACTATCTACGAATTCGTCATACAAGTAGATCCAGGATATTCCATCGACGAAATTCCTCATAATTTGCTCTACTTACCCGTTATACCACAACGTGAAATAACCAATATCACCGTCATCGCCTTAGACCAAGACGGTCAGCCCGTAAACTTCCGTGGAGAACTTAGTACTTTGGTGTTGGAGCTTAGAGTGCGAAGCAGATGGGACTAATAATCAATCATAAAATACAGTCTGCAGGTCTTTCAACTTCATTAGCTAAGCAGTCGCCAAAGCTAAAACAGCTCACGTTCGCAAACAAATTGGTTCTGCAATCGCTGGGGTTTAAATTGAAAAATGACAACTATGTATGGAAAACGTCTTCGTCAAAACGACAACATGCCTTCGATGTTTGATATCTATCGTAAGCCGATGTTTGACGATTCAATTAGAAAGGCTGAATATAGAACCTATGCTCCATTTATAAAATCATTCAATTGTAGTGACATTGTGGAGTTTAGCATTAATCAAGTTGATTCGTTTTTTGCAATGAGCGATACTTTGTTGTGCATTAAAGGGTCGCTTGAAACACATGGAGCTGGTGACGTAAAATTAGCAAACAATGTTGGAGCCTTCCTATTCGATTCATGTACGTACAGTGAAAGTGCCAGGGAAATGGAAACAGTTCGAGATCCTGGAATAATAAGTGCCGTACGTGCCATGACTTGTTATAACCAAGAAGATTCCAATCATATGGCTATAGCAGGCTGGAATTACCCGAAAGATCCCATTCTCAATGCCAGCGACAAGTCCTTCAACCTTCAAATACCTCTCAAACATATTTTTAACATTTTCAACGATTATCCCATGATTACATGTGGACGTCAAACAATACGATTAGTTCGAGCACGAAACGATAATGATTGCATATATATCACGGAAAAGAATGTCTCTGGTACGCTCACTAGTACAACTGCTAAAATTAACATTACAAGTGTTGAACTAAAAGTTAAACATATCTTTCCTAATGACGATATCAAATTGAATCTCATGAAATCCATTCAAAAAGATCAACCTATAGTTATTCCATTTAGGAAGTGGGAGTTACACGAATTGCCCGCAATTACTAAGGGCGCAAGACGTGAAGTTTGGGCTGTTAAAACATCTACTTCAGTTGAAAGGCCTCGTTTTGTTATTGTTTTCTTTCAAACCAATAAACGTAACGTGGGTACAGCTGACCCGACTTTATTTGACAATGCTGACGTGCAAAGTATAAGACTATCACTTAACGGTGAATATTGGCCTAATGAAAGAATGCAATTGGACTTTGGTAAAACTGACTACAATGAGGCATATTTTAACTATACTGAATTCTATCCCAACTACGCAAACTCTACACAGAAGCGTCCCCTGCTGGATTATTCTTCTTTCAAACGACATGCATTGTTTGTTATCGATTGTTCAAAGCAGGAGGAAAGCATGAAGGCGTCCACAGTTGATGTGAAACTCGACATTGAAGCAAACATAGGCTTCCCCGAAAATACCAAAGTCTATTGCATCATAATTCACGATTGCGTCATGGAATACTTCCCCCTCACCGAAATTGTTAAAAGCCTAAACTAGATGTTGATTAGAGTTAGTATTCGAGTAGACGTCAACATGAGAGTAGCATTTGTAGACATTCAAGGCTTTGTCGTAGATGGGATTTTCGTTGCCAAAGAACTCACCATAGAAATTGGCTTCAAAAGTTCACATTACATATTTTTGCCACCGCAACCATTCTCCACATTAAGTAACGATGATAAAAAGACTACATCATACTTGGAAAGGAAGGTACATGGCATTCGATACTCTTCTGGAGATGTAGAATATTCCAAAGTAAACGAAATATTGGAAAGCAAGCTATTGTATGCTGCAGACTATATTTACATTCGAGGACAGCAAAAAGCGGAATTTCTGCTGAAGAAATGTCACGTATTTGGTGTTTTTCCGCACATTATTGACGTCTGCAAATTTGATGGTACGCCGTGTGCAACAGGAAACTTTGTTCGTGATCCAAATCCCTGCCACGCCTCTGGACCATATTCGTGTACCGAAAGAAATGTCCAACGCCTCCGCCACTGGTTTTCTAATGTTGTATTACCATTATAAATAAAGTTTTTTTAAAAAACATGGGTTTTATTGAAACACTCTGTATATTCATCAACTTTTATATTACATGAAGATTGGAATTTTCGTTTTACAATTTTTAAAATAATTTTTAAAATTAAAACAAATACAGCCACTAATATTACACATGACATGGCGAAAACATTATTAATTTCATTTTTTATATCCTTTTCTGTGCTGTTGAACATGGCTGAATACGTCTTAACGGATAAGTAATTTGCGGTAATTGTCTGCATGCTAGCTCTTTAGGTAACCAGTTTATACTAAGACTGCTCCACGTCTGTCGTACTTCTTCTTCTTCTTCTTCCCCACCAGATAAACTGAGATTCTCTATTTGCCTCATAACCTCACTTTTATCCTCATAAAAAGTAATTTCTTCATTTAATTTACCAATTTTCTTAATAAACTCTTCAATTCGATGACCGTACTTTTCCGAAGCCATATTACAAATGAGCCGTTTGACGTAGCTTGTGACACGTGACGTTTGGCGTAGTACGATTAGCTGTTACACGTGACGTGACACGTGACGTTTGGCGTTGTACGTAACGTTCACCACGTGACATTTGACGTGACACGTTGCGTTTGACGTAGCACGCGACGTGTCACGCATAGTTTGTTACTTTCAAGCCACCCGGTACGAAATTCTTACTAATATTTCAACATAAGTTACTTTTAAGTCCCCCGATAGGAACCAAAGCGCGCTGCCTTATCATCCTAACGGATCTTTCTCGACTACGTCACATTTTACAGCAAGAAGCGTACGGTGCGCGCGCCACATTAAAAAACCCCCAAAAGATTCAATTACTGCGTGTCACGCATAAAATATTATATGTTACTTTCAAGCCACCCGGTACGAAATTCTTAGTAATATTTCAACATAAGTTACTTTTAAGCTCCCCGGTAGCGCGCCACCTTATCATCCTAACGGATCTTTCTCGACTACGTCACATTTTACAGCAAGAAGCGTGCACCAGCCCCGCCTTATCATCCTAACGGATCTTTCTCGACTACGTCACATTTTACAGCAAGAAGCGTGCGCGCGGCAGCAATACCTTTCTTCGCTAATAATATATATGAGAGCTTATGGCGGCATGTGTTGAATGCCTTGCTATAGACGCGAAGGTTATGCGATCGAATCTCACTGAAGTTTTTTTTCAGATTTTTAAAACAGGACTAAAAATGGCGGCCTAAAATTAAAAACGCGCGCGCCGCCACTCTCAGCGCCACCAAGCGGAGATTTTTGAAGTAGTGTCCCAGAACTCTCCTAGCACATACTACTAAAGTGAATTAAAACTTTGTGAAATTAAACCACTATGTATATTTAGAGTGGTTCCCCCTTTCCAATAACAGACAACACCAAGTGAATATTTCACGTCTATGGTTGGGGCATATTAAACATATTAAACTAACTCATAGTATGTGATATATATATATATATATATATATATATATATATATATAATAAAGAGATTTCGAAAGCTTTCAACATAAAGTAAAAAGAGTTTACTTATTCCTGAGAAGGCTTATTCCCGATAACTTTATAACTATATATATATATATATATATATATATATATATATATATATATATATATATATATATATATATATATATATATATATAGTTATAAAGTTATCGGGAATAAGCCTTCTCAGGAATAAGTAAACTCTTTTTACTTTATGTTGAAAGCTTTCGAAATCTCTTTATTTCTTCTTCAGTCAACTACAAAGATGTATAACAACTAGTTAAATAGGCAAAAATATTAATTTAAATTTATTACTTACAAGTAATCGAGGTTAATCCTTAAATAATTTCTTTCCCAAAGGATACCATTGCACAGAAAACCACTCACTTCTTGATGTTTTTAAAACAATAAAATGTGAAATGTGTTGTCGTTTACAGCACCCAAAAAGAATGAAATGAATTTTGTCAATGAATGTTATTCTTTTTTGAAAAACAAAAAGAAGACGGCCTTGTGAAATGAAAAAGTTAGTTAATGACTCTTAACTTAAAAATTAGTTCACAACAAAAGAGGAAGTGATTAAAACAACTGTGTTGCATGGTCAAAAAAGAAAGAAAAACAGATTTCAGAGACAACAGCAAAAAACCATCAGATTTATAATGCAGTTGCACCCAAATTTTACGCATTACCTAAAATTCATAGGGAGGAGCTTGCAATGAGACCAATCATTTCATCGATTAATTCACCGACTTCTAAAGTGGCTAAATTGATTACTGACATTTTGAGTAAATCATACAATCAAAAAAAACGAGTACTTTATAACAGATTCCTTTGAATTTTCTAACAAATTTAATGATTATCAAGTACCCCAAGGCTATAAAATCATTAGCTTGTATGTCCAATCATTGTTTACAAACATCCCTATGCCTTTGGTAAAAAATAGTATTGAGAAACATTGGCATGCCATAGAAACTAATTGCACAATTAGTAAGACCAATTTTTTAACATTAATAGAATTTGTTTTCAATAATACCTATTATTCTTTTAATGAACATTTTTACAGACAGGTCCATGGGTGTCCTATGGGATCGGTACTATCTCCGGTCATTGCACAATACATAATGGACGATCTATTAGATACGTGTGCTGACATTTACCATCCCTTTTATAAAAAAATATGTTGATGACATTATATGTAGCATACCTCTGAATGGCTGCAATGAACTACTAGGAGTTTTCAATTCCTACAATCAGTACTTGAATTTCACCATCGAAGAAGAAGGTTTGGACCATAGTGTCCCGTTCCTTGACACTAAAGTTATTAGGAATAATGAAAACAAAATAATATTGAATTGGTACACAAACCCTCAAGTTCAGGTAGATACATGAATTTTCATTCTTACCATCCTTACAAAATGAAAATTAACCTAATTTTAGCCCTCAAACATCGTATCTTTAAAATTTGCCACCCTTCCCTTAGAAATAACAGTTTGAGAAAGCTCTACAATCTATTGTTAGATAATTCATATCCACATTAACTTTTGAAAAAATTAATTTTTACAACTTCGAATCACCGTGATCGAGGTGACATTGCTCCTCTAGTAGAAAACAATCCACAGCCCCTAGAAAGAAGAAGGTATGTTAGCATCCCTTATATTGAAGAAATTACACCTAAAATTACAAAAATACTGAAAAATGAAAAATATCTAGTAATAGCTAATAGAACCATTAAAACGGTAAACCAAATATTCAGTAAAACTAAGGATAGAGTGCACAGGGATTGGAAGTGCAACACAGTATATCAAACTGATTGTGGAAATTGCGATCAGGTCTATATTGGTCAAAGTTCAAGACCACTTAAAGATCGCATAATAACCCACAAAAGCGACATAAAATTAAAAAAGGAATCTTGTGCTCTGGCTACGCATCACCTAGATACGGGACACAATTTCAAATTTGACGCCGCCAAAGTTTTGACTTGTGAAAGTAATTATTTTAAAAGAAATTTCCTAGAGATGGTATATATCAACAATGAACCTTTGGCCATGAACAAACGTTCAGACATAAAAAATCTGAGTATTATCTATTCAAACATTTTGATTTCAACAAAAATTGAAAAACAACTAACCTAGCCGACACCTTTTTGCCTATCATCATCTTCACAGCTTGTGGTTTGAACATATTTCTCCTCCGCGCTGCTTGCTAGTGACAATGGTTTTCAGGGTGTGGGGGAGAATGACATGAAAATAATCTACCGATTCATGTTCTGGGTTGTATGATTCCCTCATCAGACGATCATAGCAATTGATAGTGAGAGGATTAACCGAGTATGTTCTGTACTGATGTTTTTTTGACCATGCAACACAGTTGTTTTTAATCACTTCCTCTTTTGTTGTGAACTAATTTTTAAGTTAAGAGTCATTAACTAACTTTTTCATTTCACAAGGCCGTCTTCTTTTTGTTTTTCAAAAAAGAATAACATTCATTGACAAAATTCATTTCATTCTTTTTGGGTGCTGTAAACGACAACACATTTCACATTTTATTGTTTTAAAAACATCAAGAAGTGAGTGGTTTTCTGTGCAATGGTATCCTTTGGGAAAGAAATTATTTAAGGATTAACCTCGATTACTTGTAAGTAATAAATTTAAATTAATATGTTTGCCTATTTAACTAGTTGTTATACATCTTTGTAGTTGACTGATGAAGAAATAAAGAGATTTCGAAAGTTTTCAACATAAAGTAAAAAGAGTTTACTTATTCCTGAGAAGGCTTATTCCCGATAACTTTATAACTATTCTGGTTTTAACTAGTTCAAGCCGACTACCTTTTACTCGCTCTCTCTCTCTCTCTCTATATATATATATATATATATATATATATATATATATATATATATATATATATATATATATATATATATATATATATATATATATATATTATTTTTATTATTTTTTAAACGAAGATTTCAGGTTTGCGGTCATAAGAAATAAAAACTGTTTTTCTTATCTGCTCAATATTTCGCCATTATTTAATGGCTTCATCAGGAGCGGACTACAAGATTTAGTCCGCTCCCGATGAAGCCATTAAATAATGGCGAAATATTGAGCAGATAAGAAAAACAGTTTTTATTTCTTATGACCGCAAACCTGAAATCTTCGTTAAAAAAAATAAATATTTCCCGGTCGAAAAAAGAAGAACTACTTCCTTTTTATATATAAATATAATATATATATATATATATATATATATATATATATTTAGAAAATTCGAGTTTTTTTCTTGGACCTTAAAGTTTATATTTTTTCATTTATATTTCTTGGGAATTTTTGGTCCTGGATTAATTAAAACATTAGATGGTTTTTAAATTTAAAATGTATTTCATTGACGTTTCGGTCGTTTTTGATCTTCATCAGAATATAAAAAACACTAAAAGAGAATTGGTTCTTAATATCCTAGTGTATACAACGTAAAACTATGACATACCTGTGGATTATATTCCAGCGAGTGCAGCATCACATATTACAATAAACTTCAACGATACATTTAAAAACATTTTACAAATAACGGTGTGTGTACATCGACTTTCATAGTAGTTCTGTTGTCTAATTCTAATGGTATTATTTGAGAATGTTGTTTTTCTCACTATACGCATTTATTTCTTTTTAATAAATAGTTGTTATGGTTTTTGTTGAGTTACCTACATGAAATAGTTGTTTAATTTATTATTCTATTTTATTATATTGTTGTAAATCTTGCTTAAACATTTTGTGTCGGTTTTGTAATTTAGGTTTTTTTTATTTCTCTGTATTTCTATCGTTCCATAAATTTCTCTTTTTCTGGTGTGACTTTAATTTTTTAAAAATTTTGTGTTTTCAAAATCAAAACTATGTTTTTATTCTTGCATATGTGTTGTTAAGGCAGTTTTATTTTTCTTATCGTACTTGTGACCATTTAATCGATTTTTTAAATATTTGCTAGTTTTCCCGATATAGACATTGTCGCAGTCCCCGCATGGAATTTAATAAACTATATTGCTTTTCTTTTGATCAGGAATTCTTGACTTTAATTTACTGAAGTTGGATGTTGAGAGGTTGTACCCTTTATGTGCAATTGTAATGTTATAGTTTTTAAAAATGTTGCTGAATTTTTCGGATAGTCCTGGTATGTAAGGCAAGGAAAGGTACTTTTGCTAGTTTGTTTTGTTTTTTTAGAGGTTTTGATTATGGAAGTTATGAATGCGTTTTTTAAATATGGTGTTTATCAGTTTTTGTGGGTAGTTATTGATTTTAAGGGTTTTTTTGCTTTTTTTATAGAATTTTCCGGGAATTCTGGGCAAGACAGTTTAATTGCACGATCGGCGAGACTAATGATTACCGACTTTTTTTGGGACATGGGGTGTTGTGAATCGAAATTCAGGTATCTGGATGACCAGGTTTCTTTCGTATACCACTCTGTTTTTATACTATTGTTTTTGTGATGGAGTGTTAAGTACAAAAAAGAAATTTTGTTTTGTTTTTCTATTTCTATTGTGAATTGAAGTTTGTTGTGGTAACTATTGAATTTATCTAGGATGGTTTGAGTTTTATTTTTTGGTACGGCAGTGATACAATCATCTACATGGCGAAAGAAAAAAGGAGTGTGAAAATTTAAACTTTTTAGAATGGTTTCTTCCAGGTCTTCCATCACTATCTGGGCTATTACGCTGGATATTGATGCTCCCATTGCACAACCTTCAATTTGTTTGAAAAATTTTTCTTTGTACATGAAATAAGTAGATTTAAGAGTAAGTTCTATAGCTTCTAGGAACTCATTTAAAGGTATATCGGTATATCTACTTATTTTGTCGAATTTTTTTGTTATTATTTCTTTAGCTTTTGTTATTGGTATGCTAGTGTATAACGATACTACGTCTAGGGATATTAAGGAGTATTCATTTGGTATATGTAAATTTTTTATTTTATTTTTGAGGTCAACAGAGTCTTTAATGTAGTAGTTATTTTGATTAATAACATTTTGTAGAATGCCTTTTAAATATTTTGAAAGTTTTTCAAAGGGCGATTGGATACAGAAAACGATTGGTCTTAGGGATATTCCCTGTTTGTGTACTTTAGGAAGGCCGTAAATTCTTGGAGGTTGGGCATTTGGGATTTTTAGGTTTTTAGCCGTATTTGGTGATATATACATTAAGTTCTCCCAACGAGATATTAACGAGTTGTTATTTTTTTGGTAGATATTAGTAGGGTCTGATTTTAATTCTTTATAGATGTTATTGTCTTGCAAAAGGTCGTTAATTTTTTCATCATAATAATTTTCATACATAATAACAGTTTTATTTGATTTATCAGAATTTAGGATAAGTAAGTCTTTATTTTTATTTAGAAAGATTTTTGTTTTGTCAACCATATTCAAAAATGATTTTTGTCGTTTATATGCAATTTTTTTTATTATTATTAAAATTATTTTTGTAATTTGTTATTATATTACATTTTGACCTTAGTTCGTCTTTGGTTACATGGTTAAGACTTTCTAGGGAGATTTCTATGTCTGTGATTATGTCTGAAACTGGTATATCCTCAGGGTTTTTTAAAGGTATCGCAAAGTTGGGCCCTAAACTAAGTATTTCGTTGACATAGTCCGGGATGTCGACGTGTGTAAGATTTTCTACCCAGCAAGGGTTGCTAACATATATATATATATATATATATATATATATATATATATATATATATATATATATATATATATATATATATATATATATATAATATAACTATAACATAGAATGTCCTAAATAAAATGCTCAAAGAAAAAACTGTGAACTACTCGAAGCTTTATTTCAAGTTATTAATTATCATAAACTATCAATATTTTTAAAATTGATTTACGTATTTTTTAGTGTAATTACCCACTGTTCGATCAGTAATAACCATAGATATAGGTAATAACCTACTATGGTTGATGCGACTCTTTTTTTGTGTTCGAGTAAAAAAATTATACTAAATATTATTACTATATTCTGTAATTTACGTCATTATGGTTTTTGTGCATCAAATACCAATTAGTTTACATTCCTCAAATCGGCTTTTCCATATTTCAAACACTTAATCGCCAATATAATAGTCAATATTATGATATTGTTCATGTAGTATCTGCCTTAACATAAAGTGAATCACACTTACTTGATAAGCATAGTCAAATGCGTAAATGGATTTTATCTGATTAAGCAAATAATTCAGATAGTTCGATAGGAGATATTATGTTGCTTCACACCGATTTTCCATCAATTATTAGTATCAATGTGGGTTTAACCGTGTTCGGATTTAGATATAGAGAATACCTATTTTATCAAGCACCTCGTAAAATTTTGTGGATTTCGGTATGTATCTATTATTTTTTTGTTCAATTATTAGTTCAAAATATTGATATTAACAATAAAGTTTAATATGTTGACATTCATTAATTACCGTTTCAACTTTTTTTCTTTTTTGGTCGGAGACCTTCGTCCATTCAATCGACAGCTACAGTACTTAATATACTAAATTAAAGGCGAACTTAACTATTCATTCAATCTGATTCAATGAAAAATGTGTGTTAGTATGGAGTTGGATGGAATTGAGATATACAGTGCTGTTCAAAAGTCCCCTCCCCCCCTCGTATCTTTTGAACGGCTACACTTACATTAATAAAATTTGGAGGGTGAAAATTAAGTGTTGTAAACTTCTCTACGAATGGTAACAGGTGACGTAATAGTAATAGATGACGTCACAGTGCCACTCTGGCCAATAATTTTGAATAGGACCTTATGGCAAGTGATATCTCGTTTGAAAGGCATTGACATTGGCTACATAGCCATATTAATTTTGTTTGGGTTTAAATTAATTTTGACGGATAAATTAACTAAATACCAAAATTATTATTTCACATTTAAATTTTGAAGATTTTTCAGTCCGCCTCTGGTTAGTTGTCAAAAAAATTGACGTTTTTAATTTAATAGTATTTGTTGCTTTGCAAAGTTTTTCTAAATAGCTTAAATATTTAAATTTATTATTGTTTAACGAGACGTTTAAGAGTTTACATAGGCATAATGGTACGTACTCAAGCCGACAAAGTAGCAGCTATCTTAATAATTGGTGAATCTAGAATGAATCTCCATGAAGCGGAACGTTTATTTAATGAGAGATACCCACATCGCCATATCTCGAGAACTTATTTGAGAGACCTTCTTCACAAGTTTGAAGCAACAGGTAGTGTTCAAGATGCCAAACGATCTGGTCGACCAACATTTAGTGATGATAAAAAAATTGATATAGTTGCTGAAATGGTAGTAAACCCTACTTCCTTTTCAACTAAAGTTGCGTCTATCGGTGAAGTACGTAAAAGTACAGTACATAGAGTGTTGGCTAAAAATAAATTTCATCCATACAAGTTAAAAATGGTGCACCACCTTTCGGATGACGAACCCGACAGAAGACTCGAATTCTATGAATGTATGACAAATAAAATTAGTCAAAACCCACATTATACAAAAACAATTTGTTTTAGTGACGAAAGTACTTTTTGCCTCAATAGAAATGTGAATACACAAAATGTAAGGTATTGGAGTGACACAAATCCTCACACCTTTCGTGAACAACATACCCAATTTCCAGAAAAAGTCAATGTTTGGGCAGGTATTTTGGGAAACCACATAGTTGGTCCTTTTTTCCTAAATTCAAATTTAACCGGTGAAGTGTATCTGGAGATGTTACAAAATGCAATTGAGCCATTAATTCTTGAAATTCTGGAACATAATCAAGATGAATTCGGCCATCTGGAAATAACATTTCAACAAGATGGTGCACCTGCGCATTATTATGGTGCAGTAAGACGTTACCTGGATGAAGAATATCGAGGTAGATGGATTGGCCGGCGAGGTCCTATAGAATGGCCACCTCGGTCACCAGATCTGACACCATTAGATTTTTTTCTATGGGGGTACTTGAAATCCAAGGTTTATACTACGGCACCAGATAGCATTGGCGTTTTGAAAGAGAGAATTACTGAAGAATGCAATGCTATTTCAGCTGACACATTCGAACGAGTACGACAAGAGTTTACTAATAGGATGTATTACTGTCAGGAAGTAAACGAAGCACATTTCGAACACTTGCTATAAGAATCCATTGTTGATATATGATTAATTAAATTTAAAAAAATAATTTCATTAATTTTGGTATTTATTTAATTTATCCGTCAAAATGAATTTAAACCCAAACAGAATTAATATGGCTATGTAGCCAATGTCAATGCCTTTCAAACGAGATATCACTTGCCATAAGGTTCTATTTAAAATTATTGGCCAGAGTGGCACTGTGACGTCATCTATTACTATTAAGTCACCTGTAGAGATACGAGGGGAGGAGGGGACTTTTAAATAGCACTGTATATTTTATACCCAGGGGTCATTAGGCTGACTGATTGTCTAGGAACAAGCTATGCCACGGTAAAATAGGGTACAATCATTTGGTTAATAAAGCAATGGAAGTATACTCAGTTTAAAAAAGATTATTTATATGGGTGGCACCTTTTTAAAAGCTATGAGTAGCACATCTTATTTTTGAATATCAACGTCGCTAATGCGCATTCATAAAATCACCGGTCGACTATCTAGTCGGCGCGTGTTCACAATAGGTCGTAAACGACTTGTCGAATTCTTTTAAATATTTTATGGGTTTTTCATCCGATCGTAACGGATCACAACAGGGTGGAGGGTCTTGCGACCTTTTCCTTTTGTTTCAAAATTCTTTTGAACTTGTACAAAACAAAGAACTGTCTTGTGGTTTTTCCACAACTGATCAGTTTATATGAATGTTTAGAACTTTTGAAAACGTACTGGATCGGCATAGCCGTCACCAGAACAATTTTCTTTCTTTCATTCATATAAACTTAAAATACCCAGTTTCTGCTGGTAAGATATGCACTGCACTTGTTTCGCCTTCAATTCGTCTCATCAGTTGTGGAAAAACCACAAGACAATTCTTTGTTTTGAAAAATTTCAAAGGAATTTTGAAACAAAAGGAAAAGGCCCTGCTGTGATCCTTTACGATCGGTTACAAAAAAACTCAGGAAGTTTCAATTTATCCGAGCTTTTATAGCAAGAAAACTTCGCCTTCTGCGTATCTGTTACCATTTCTGGATCGGTCAACGCTATTGTCATTTCCCAACTACATACACTTTCCAAACAGAAACGTTTTCAAATGTTCAAAACATTCATATAAACTTAAGTTCGATTCTCACATAGCCGTGACGTGACAGTGCCGTGACCGGCACGTGATTTCACCAGCAAAGTCAAAATTATATAAAGTATAAGGATCCGTTTCTTTCAATTTACTAATACTGAACGTTCTAATGTTGTATATATATTAACATGCTCTACATGTGAATCTGTATATGTGGGTCAGACTACTCAAAAAATTACTAAGCGCTTAGCTCTACATAAGAGTGATTCAAGATTATACCCAGAACGTTCACCATTAGCAGAACACGTTTTCTCAACAAAACATGTAATTGATTATAAAAACTTACTTCAAAATTTTGTGTAAAGAAGACAATTGCTCTAAAAGGATATTCCTGGAAATGACATTCATTGCTCAAGAGAATATAGTCTAGTCGACAAGTTGAAAATGGTACAAAATAGAGATACTGCTCTTAAAATTATGTGCGATAGCTCCTTTGATTCGGAATGACGCCTAGAAAAATGTGTTGAAAGCGTGTATTAGCACATAAAAAATTGCAAAAGTTATAAACAATTGAAGATGAGAAAAAAATGGCATTTCGTTTTTTGGCCAATATTTCATAAACTATTAAAATTTAAGAAATTTCAAAAAAAGATTCTGAAAGAAGAGGAAATTTCCAATAAAAAACTCCTAACACCCGGAACTCTACCTCCATTATTTATAATTTTAATTTAACGCTGAGAATAGGTCTGCGCGCGACATTTTTAGATTGCGTCAAAAGCGAGTAGGGCACATTAATTAATTTATTTAAGGTATTGAATATTTTTTTTCTCAACTTGAAAAAATTATTGTGTATTCTGAACCCTATAAATAATTTATTCCCGTTGGAAATTTTACTTAAAGTTAATTTTTCAACAAGTTAAACAATTGTTAACTAACAAAATTTTCTTGAACTTCAGTCTTAATTGTAAGTGAAAAAAATAATAGTTATAAAAAATTTTCGCTTCGTAGAGCCTTTCTGTGCCATAAAAGCTGAAAAAATATTTATACATTGTTTATAATAATTTTTTTTATTTGAACAAAAACTGAAAAATCCAAGTGATGTTGTTAATTATTATAAACAAAGTATAAATATTTTTTCAACTTTTATGGCACGTTCTTGTTAAGTATGTGGGTAATAAAGGCTCTACGAAGCGAAAATTTTTTACAACTATTATTTAAACATTTTTTTTCACTTATAATTAAGACTGAAGTTCAAGAAAATTTTGTTAGTTAACAATTATTTAACTTGTTGAAAGATTAACCTTAAGTAAAATTTCCAACGGGAATAAATTATTTATAGTGTTCAGAATACACCATAATTTTTTCAAATTGAAAAAAAATATTCAATACCTTAAATAAATTAATTAATGTGCCGTACTCGCTTTTGACGCAATCTAAAAATGTCGCGCGCAGACCTATTTTCAGCGTTAAATTAAAATTATAAATAATGGAGATAGAGTTCCTGGAGTTAGGAGTTTTTAATTGGAAATGTCCTCCTCTTTCAGAATCTTTTTTTGAAATTTCTCAAATATTAATAGTTTATGAAATATTGGCAAAAAACGAAATGCCATTTTTTTCTCATCTTTAATTGTTTATAATAATTTTTATGTGCTAATACACGCTTTTAGCACATTTTTCTAGGCGTCATTCCGAACCCAATGAGCACATAATTTTAAGAGCAGTATCTCTATTTTGTACCATTTTCAACATGTCGACTAGACTAATAATTGTTTAAATAAAAGAACTGATATTCAGAATCTAAATTCAATTTATAGTTATTTATTATCATTCGACAAAAAAGATAAAAATGGAGATCGAGGCGTTATAGAGGAGAATTATTTTTATTAATTTACTAATATTTCATTTGAAAATAATAAGAGTATAGTAAACATTTTATTATATCCTATACTAATGTACTGAATATATAAAAAATGTTTTCTATGACAACATCAAACTGTCACAAATTGTCATCAATTGAGAATATGCCAATTTAAATACTTTTACGTATATATTCAATAATTTTAAAGTAATACAATGATGTTTCTTCATATAAATAAATATTATATTTTTATGAACAACCTCAATTAGAGTAAGTAAAAAATATTTTTACTTTAAAACACATTTTAAATTTATATAACATTCCCCAATAAAAAAGTTTACCCTAACTAGTTTCGGCAACGGACTACTTACCTTAGGCAATATTTCTGTCATTTGTTCTTAAAAAAATGTGATTTTTAGTTTTGGGTTATTTTCTAGTATTTATAAACAACGTGTCTGTACCCCATTAGTTAAGTGAATGCTTTAAAATGGGTGTGAACAAGAATTTATTTTAATTTATTTTGTTATGATTTTATTGTGTTTGTTTCATTTTTACAAATAAACATGACTTCTTAAGTTCCGTTTTTTGCTTTATTTCAAGCACCTACCTACCTTCAAAAAAATAAATAAAAAAACATGATCCAAAATGGCGTAACGGGCGCCAAAATCCTTTTTTGCACACTGACGCCAGTATAATTTACGGGAGCCCAGGCAATGTGATTATTGTGCAAAATGGTGTACAGACATTAGCTTTCATTGCGAGAACATGAACGAAAAGTTCTGGTTCAGAATAATCTAGGATTGAGACAGTCTATAGACAGGCGACTAGCATGGATAAATGCTCTTACAATTGAAAAACCTGTCTCTAAATATATGAAACTATGTTCCCTCACAAGGGAAGGACCATCAGAGGAATTTGAGATAAATGCTGGAGTAAGGCAAGGAGATCTGTCAGCGGTATTGTTTAACATAGCAGTGGATGGCATAATTAAGACTTGTAATATCAATGGAAGCATAATTAATAAATCAAAACAAATAATGGCATATGCTGATGATTTTACCATAATAGCGAGAGACCGAAAGAGCCTTAAAGAAACATTAGAGAAAATTGTAAAGGAAGCGGGAAAAAGAGGATTAAAAATAAATCAGGGGAAAACAAAATATATGGAAATGAAAAGAAAGAAGGAAGTCTACCAACCAGAAGCAGTAAAGTTAAATGAATTCACTTTTGAAATTGTTAACACCTTTAAGTATCTGGGAACAATTATTAGTAACAAAAACGACACAAAAATCGAGATAAGGCAAAGAATTCAAGCAGGGTATAGAGCATATAATAAACTTAAAAACATCATGCAGAGTAAGAGAATAAGCCGAGCAACAAAATTAAGAGTCTACAGGACGGCGATAAAACCGGAAGTTACATATGCGGTAGAAACTATGAGACTGACAAATGAGGACGAAGAGCAACTAAGGATATATGAAAGAAGAATAATTAGAAATATTTATGGACCGGTCAAACTAGGGTATAACGAGTACCGAAGACTTATGAATTATGAAATTAGAAATATATTAGAAAATGAGGACATAGTAAACACAATTAAATCAAAAAGGATTCGTTGGTACGGACATGTTAAAAGAATGGAGAAAGGACAGGAGGTGAGGAGAATACAGAATGGAGACCGAATGAGGAAAGATTACCAGGAAGACCAAAAATTAGATGGGAAGATCAGGTTGTGAAAGATATAAAAATTTTGGGAGCACAAGGCGGGGAGAGACAGATGCAGGACGGAAAGGAGTGGAGAATAATTGTCGAAACTGCAAAAACCTCTAATAAATTGTAGATAAACAGCAAGAAAAACGTGGGCTGACCCCCCACAAGATACAGGGTCAAAAGAGCTCAATCTGAGCGGCTTCAACTCCAACTGGAGTGTATAGCCTTGTATATATATGTTCCCTCCATTTCACCAAGGAAACCTATTTTCATCCTAGTATGTTTCAATAAATTAAAATTGTTGCTGTTCACTATTCATTCCATGATGGTTATTAGGGATTTAGTTGGAAATATTTAGTCATAATAATCGAAATACCCACACCCGCTTCTAAGGGGTCGACCGCCTTTGTCCCAACTCTGAATATGCCGCCCATTTATATGAGATTCGAAACTTTCAAAATTAAATTTTATTAATAAATTAAAAGAAGACCGTAAGTTTTATTACTGTATATATAATGTAATAAAACTAATAGAAACTTTTGATTGAGTATGAAAGCTGAAGTTCATACGAGTTATACTACGAATAAAATACGATATTTTATTTTCGACCAACTTACACATATACCTAATTAAGAAAATAAATTTATATCAACTACTGCATAACATTGTTTGAATCCATAACCACACTGGATAAAGAAACTGACAAAGTCGATTAAGTTAATACTATATTAATACTTCAATTTGTGCTTTATGGTCCTAGTTAAATATTAAATGATTTTAGATAAATTTAATTTTCGGGAGTGGGATCAGGAAATATAAAATCAGCTTATTCAGTTTACGGACGTTTTGCAAAATAAATATAAATTAAAACTTCCAACGGCCGCCCTTTGATGCATGCCGCTAAAGTTGCAATATTTTAATTCGGGTAATTATGTTGGTCTTGTTTGAAGATATATCGATTGCTAATACTTAAAATGCGCTTAAAGCCATAATAATTACTTCTACTCCTATTATACCTACTAGTTAACAAAATTTTGCAATGTGCAATATGATTTTATTCCGCCTATTGATTTTTTTCAAGGTTAAGGTTTTATAAAGATTTAATTTATGAAAAAATATTATTTGACCACCCGTAAATTTTGGCCACCTTTGTATCTGCACAACGGGCACACCCGTAAGAACGGGCCTGCTTCAAGTGTAGACAAATAACAATGTACATATGTCAAGTTTGAACTTTCATCACTCTGGCGCTGGAATCTAATTTTGAATTCCCAATTGACATTCTATCAATTAATATGGAACACAGAATATTAACTGATGTGAGGTGACGACAAACTAATTTGATTGTCTTAACACAGTCCTCTGTTAGCAGAAAAGTTTAGTAAAATGTTGTTTTTTAACGTAATTTTTATGATTTCTGCCAAGTATAGCCAGTTCAAATCCATCATCTACTTCTCCACATTTATTATTTATGGCCTTTTAATTTAGCTTAGTATCTAGATGCATTCCTGAGTACTCAACAAGTTTTGATTGTGAAATTTTTAGTCTGTTAACATAGGTAATAATTTTTTTCTACAACTGCTACGAAAACTAGCGTATTTCTCATCTCTTACTTAATTTCAAAACCATATATTCCTCACACTGTGAGAAATCACATTTCTCACGACAATTTGCTCACACCACATACATTTATATGGAGAATCCAGTCGGGTCCTCGATGCCTAGACTTTTCCAGTAGGGTATCATAGATGCTTACCCTTTTCGGTGGGTATCCTCGATGCCTAGACTTTTTCTACGCAACTATTTACTTGTTGTTATGTATTTGTTACCCTTTAAGTAGATTAGATATACCAAACCATATTATTGTTAGACACTGTATATAAGACAAAGAGACATTACTTATATATTCATTCACATAATCCATAAGTTGAATTATTAATAATCCTCTTTAGTTAATTAGACAATTAATTTCAGTATCAAATAATATGAATTCATATTATATTTTGTTTAGTAAATAAGTTAGTGGAAAATATTTAAAATGTAATAAATGTGTTGTACTTTTATAAAAACAAGCATGACTAAGCGCATATAAATTCGATAACAGAAAGAAATAAGGTATTGGATATCACAGTTGGATATTTTTAAGCATTCATTCTATTGTGTTACGGCGAGAAGAACAGTGGTAGAATTATTAAATAGCGATTTTTGAAGAAATAGTGTAATTATTTCAACACCCGTGTAATATTGTATTCTTTAAATTTGTGCCGTTGTTGAAAAAGTACAGTGTACAACATGTGTACTTTTCTCACTCATGTAAAAAGTTGAAATTTCCCCACTTGTTGCACAGTATACTATTTTCTTTTCGTGAAAACTATATATTATTTTCTTACGTTACATTTTTTGTTTCATTCTTCCAATGCAAAAAGATGTTCTTGCAGATTTTCGTGAGTCGATGGAATTATTAGAATGCGTATTAGAATGTATTTAATTTGTGACTGGGAGGTTAGGAGTTTAGATTAAATACAAAAATAATAATTTTGGATGGTAATCTATCCTGCCAGCCTATATCAAGAGTCTTACTGATTTGGAATACCAAGCAAAAGTCATTTCTGATTAGTGTTGCCGCCGATACGGTGGCAAATACAATGATAGGTACGTTTCGATACAAATTATACATTATCAGGATTTTTTTTAAATATTCTCAGTAGGCTTATGGTTTTTTAAATATTATCTCAATTTTTGCTTGAGATAGAATGAAGTTGAGGTAGAAAACAGAAAAAATATAATACTACATCATTGTAGTTGCACACTCAAATGACCACACTGTACGAATGCGAAATAAGAGTACGGTGATAAATGCAATCTTATCAAAAATAATAAAACGCCAATTGTAATAATTAATTTTTATTCGGAAGAGCCAGAAAAAATATTGCAACAGTTAACATAAAATTTACTAATGAACTAAAAAATATATTACCTAGATAGATACAAAAAAGGTTAATATAATGATGTATAAAAAGTAACTTAGGCTGGAAAAAACATTTATTGCCTACATTTAGTTAATACTTATACATATATTAGGAACACTAAAAACTTTGGATTTATCATATGTAATCATTTTTCAACAAATATATTTTTCTTAAGGCTACACGAATACCAAGAGTTTAAACATAATAATGTTCTCGTTGATTCTGCGTTAAGGCGGCTCCTATGTTTTCTTATTACGAGTCCTGCTTTTGAAAACAGTCTTTCAGCACGAACACTAGTAGCAGGTATGGCTAATATATCCCTAGCCATTCCAGCAAGATTTGGAAATATTTCCCCAAGGTCACCCCACCATTTTAAAATATTGGTATCTCGACCAGCTCTTTCTCCGTCTATATATTTTTGATATTCGGCTCTTGCTACCTCTCTATTGTTGGTGTTAATGCTCGGTTTTTTATATAAGCCAGCCATAAATTCGTCACTACTTGTTGATGATTAATCTTTCTCTGTTTCTGTTTCCGTCGAAGTGGCGATAGTAGCAGTTGGTTTTACGTAAAATGAATAGAAGATTTCGTCAATTTTCTTCAAAGATCTTTCTTTAATTTGTCTTTCCCACGGGGTCAAATTAAATGTCTCTATTTTGTGCCTCGGATCTAATACTAACGACGCACAATAAACCCAATTCGTTTTATAATAATGCTTCAGCATTTTGTCTCTCCACACTTGAAATGCTTTTATTAAGGTGTTTTCCACATCTGTGGCTTCTGTATCATTAAGAGAAATTAAAAAAGATTCCAATTTGTCTAGCAATATGTTAAAACCAACTATAACTAAAAGTAATGTTGAGTAGGTTTCTCCACAAAGTGTAGTACTAAGGGATTTAAAATATTTTAAAAATTGACATACTATGCCAATTAATTTCCATTGCTCTTCGGTTAAAAGTAAGTTACTAAAATCTTCGTTACTTTGAACTAAACTGTTTAGGGCCTTTTTTAAACGAATCGCTACATTTAACATATCGCAAGTAGAATTCCATTCTTGTGGACATATCTATATTTACTGACACATATTTTATGTTGGCAGCATCACATAACGTTATCAAACGATTCTGCATTTGTTCAGATTTTTCAATTTTTTCAAACAAACATCTTACTTTCGTCAAAGGCGGTAATTCTGTCTCTTGGTTAATTTCGGCCAAATCATCATCGTCGCCCTCTTCAATGAATTTATTTTCCAATTTTAATGGTTTTAATGTATCTTGCACACCCAAGTTTAAAATATGTGCAAAACATCTATAATGAGAATCTTCTGTGTTGAATGAGTGATCTGGACAATTTTTTTTTAATTAAAATGTCCAGTTCTTTCAAAAAAGTTGTATTTGCTGCTGCATTATCCACTGTGATTCCTTGCAATTTATCAACAATTCCATAATCCTGTGCACATTTGTAAAATATTTCTGCAATGTCTTTTCCAGTATGATTACCATTAGATGGCAAAAAATCTATTACCACTGAATTCAGATTCCAAAATTCATCAATAAAATGTTCTATTTCATAATAGGACTTATAGTATATCGAAGTCCATCCATCGATTGTGAAAGATATTTACGCTTTATTCTCTTTTAAAATTTCTAATATCCGTTTCTGAACCAAAGTAAATGTTTTCATTGCCTTTTCTCTAAGGGCTGTTCGTTTTGGGAGCACTGCCCTGGGGTTTAATTTTTTGAAGAAAGTTTGAGTATGTTCATCGTCAAAAAAGCTAAATGGTAGGTACTTCAAAGACACCCAGTCGACGATATCTTCGTCTTTTACAGGCACCTGAAATAAAAAGGAATGTTAATTCAAAAAATTCACGATGTGTGCTTAGGACTAAACGACAGTAGTGAAAACTTCAACAAGGCAAGATCAATAATATGAAATACGGAAAGTAGCTTTTTTTAACTAAGGTCAGATTTCAGCTTTTTGGACAAATTTTGTTTATTAAATCTACGCCAACGTTTCGGTGTAGTCCACACCATCACACAGGGCAAAGAGATAAAGGATTATACTACACATTTTCAAATCAGTAAATGCAAATATCAGAACATTTATAAAATCAATAGGTAATAGTGGGTCTACAGTCTACAAAAATTTAACATAATCAAAACAATCCCCTAAATTGCAACCCATGTAAATCCATATGAACAAAACAATAAAAATAATTAACTGTAGGTACTTACGATTTTAGCTTTGGATTTGAATATATCATCCAATGTCGGTTGCGGTTGAACAGACGAAACTTTTATCTTCGACGGGAAAAGTGAAGCAAATTCTTGTGGATGTTTTGCTTTTAAGTGCCATTTTAGTCCAGAAGTATTTGATTGGCACATTTTCATATTGTCGCTCTCAGTATTGATTTTTTTGCATAAATTACATGAAGCCACTTTAGTGTTATTTGACAAAAAAGTAATAGTAAAGTGTTGCGAATATTTTGATTGTCCTTGTCCCGATGATGCACTACCTATTATATTGCTCTGTTCGATGTCCGTTGTTTCAACCATTTTGGAACGTTTTGATTTTGATTTATAAGTTGAGGTTGAGGGTCGATCACCACTGTCACTTTCCGCTCCTTGTATAGGTGTGTAGTCTTTTTCATTGTCACTATCGTCCATTTCAATTTCACTAACGCTACCGCTTTGGTCACTTAAATGTTTAGTAAATTTTAACAAAGTTTGGCGAGTTGTTTTCATTTTCAAATCTTCTCAAATAACTAGCCGGACGATATAAGGTACAAATCATAAATGAGGAAATGGTAGTAATGCTATACCCTTGCTATAATGAGCCTCGTCGGCCGGCATGCACCAAAGGATTAGTAAATGGTTATCTCTTATGAAAATTTACCTGAATACAATGGTTTATTGTCATGTTCGTCCAAGTGAGAAAATAGTAGGTACGGACTTAAATAATAAATGTCACCTCACTTGGGTTTTTAGGAACAAATATAATGCCATGCAAAACTGCCCAGCTTTTTTATTACATCGTCGGGGTATTTTATATAAAATATATCTTATTTTTTTGCTACTATCTGAATCTACCTTTCTCATATTTGATATACAGGGTGGTTCATTAGTGCGACCAAGGTCAATATCTCCGGTACCATTAAAGATACCGGATAGAATCTGAAAATTTAAAAATATGCAGGGTGTTCTATTTAAAACATGGAAATTTTTTACCGTGCTGGTTTTTTGGAGCAAACAAAAATAATTTTATAACAGGCACCTCTTAACCCTTAATAAGCTCCGTCAAACGGTTTCCTGCT
Organism: Galeruca laticollis; assembly: GCA_963921935.1. Taxonomy (NCBI): domain Eukaryota; kingdom Metazoa; phylum Arthropoda; class Insecta; order Coleoptera; family Chrysomelidae; genus Galeruca; species Galeruca laticollis. Next base: position 149,997,301 of record OY998177.1, read on the forward strand.
ATCTTTATTGGTGCAGGAGATATTGACCTTTGGGCTACCCTGTAGTAAATACCAAGCAAAGTTTTAACGCATTTAGGTTAAGTTCTGTTATATTTGACATATATTACACACGATTTATGTCAAATATGGTAGAACCTAACCTCAACGCGTTAAAATCTAGCTTGGTTTTTACTATATTTGGTTTAAATCACGAGAGAAGCGAGACGAGACGAGAGAAGGTCGTCTCTCGTCTTGTTTCGCCCTCTCTTGGCAAGGCGAGAGACACATTTTCTCTCGTCTGACGAGACGAGACTAGGGAAGCCCTTCTCTCGTTTCGTCTCGTCTCGCGGCAACACTATTTCTGATACATCAACCCTCTGTACAACATGTTGAATGTTTATTTTATAACATAAAAGGTCAATATCCAATAGTTGAGCCACAAGCTGCGAGCAGGTGAATTTCCCTAAAAAATTATTGATATCAATTATTATTTCTCAGACCTTTAGTGTTTGTTTTTGTCAAAAAGCATTGGAACACCTGAAACCCCCTATATGTTATCATTTGCAGCACAAATTAGAGTATGGGCGGATCATTATAATAATTTTTTTTGTATTCCAGGTACTGTGCGACGTTTTTTCGAAAATCACGGCAGTTCGTTAGACACTGTGATATTTGTTGTCGATAAAGTAGATTTAGGTATTTACGAAGTTCTTTTACCGTTATATTTTCCACGATCAAAAATGGAGGAAGAATCGGCCAGGTAATTATAACAATGAATTTTTAATTTTTGTCCAAATTTAAATTACGAATTTTTCCACTTTAATTCCTGCAGTATCTGTGATATACAGTGCGTCCATTAAATAACGCATAAATTTATTATTAGCTAAATAAACAGTAAGATGAAACACCTCCCTTTTTTTCAATTTGTGAATTTTACTTGCTGAGCTGATTCCAAAAATGTATCACAAGTTGCTGTTTTAAATGAAACTTACTGTTTCTAGATAATTCCAAAATATGTTGAAAAACATGTTAAAAATTCCAAGAAATTTGACAATTGTTTCGATATTAAATATCATCGTCAGAATGACAGAAGTTTCATTTAATTCGATGCCTACCTGATGTTTAATAATTATTTTTGGCTAGAGATATCACAAGTTGATTCAAAATGGGAGGACAAAAGCGCAAAAGTTGTTTGTTATTTACATTCTATCTGCCCACTTTCATAAGTAATTCTAGCCTCTGAATTAAACAGAAAAAGTTTAAAAGTATTTCTTGCCATATGTTTTTTAATTTGACGTTAAAACTGTCAATAAATATCCGAGTATGGTCAATCTAATTTATCATATACCCGTATTTAACAAACTTATTTGTTATGTCTAATTGAAAGTGAGAGAATTACAATTTTAATGATAATTGGTGTAGGAGACAGGACTAGGACCCAACAAGAGGTATGCACATTATTTCATGAAATGCACCCAGATCGTCAAGGTATCTTTCTTTTGGCGGTAAGCAGAATAGAAAGTAAATGCAGAAAATTAGGACACGTTAGTGATACTCTAAATCAAGGTAGACCTACACTTAATGCAAATATTCATTAAGATGTAATTTTGTCATCAGTAGACGATCCACATTGTACAGCGCGGGAATTATCTAGGTATTTGCATATTGGAAAATCTTCAATATCAAATATTAAAAAAAAGAAAAATATCCTTATAAAATATGTTCTAATCATGAGTTGGCTGAAAATGACTGTTATCGCAGAACTGAATTCTGTGAATACTGGTCAATTGGGGAGTGAAATCCTAGATAAAATGTATACCTTCGGAAGGTGGTTTGTAAATGTCATTTATGTAATCTTACAGAAAGCAAACAAAGACCGACAACTGCTAGACATCGTAAGACAACGAAAAACATCCTACCTAGGACATATTCTCCAAGGTCCTAAGTACAACTTAGGAAAAACCATGCTAATAGGAAAAATCGAGTGAAAAAGAGGACCAGGACGGAAACAACACTCTTGGCTGCGCAATATCCGGAACTGGTGTAACATCGCTGATGACGCCACGATATTCAGAAGAGACGGGAAAGGAACACTTTATATTGTCCAGTGAACACAACGCCAACGCGCTAAGAAATGTATGGCACCAGAAGAATATTTTCTACTTATACCATTTCCTCTATTGAAATTAACTGTCTCGACCCTTACTTCGTGGAATATGCTCATATTAGTGTTTTTAAATGAAACTCACGGTCTCTAGTTAATTCCACAATATAATAAAAGTTATTGAAAATTCTAAAAAATTGACAATTGTTTCGATAAATCAATATCATCGTCAGAATGACAGAAGTTACATTTCATTTTATGCCTATTTGATGTTTAGTAGTTATTTTTGGCTAGACCAAGAAGTCAGGTATATATAAACTCAAATATCCAGAATGTAATGCTGTCTATTTGGGTCAGACCCTTAGGAATTTTGAAATGCGATACAGTGAGCACTTACGAGCATACAGATTAAAACAACCAGATAAATCCCACTACGCAAAACATCTACTTGACACCAATCATTCATTGACACCTAACACAGAACTAGAAGTGCTGCATATTTGTGAAAAGAAACAAGAACTGGATTACCTTGAAGAACTGGAAATTAGAAGACATTTAAGAAACCCACAATATGAAGTTGTCAATGAACAGTTGAATTTAGGGAGTTCTCCACTAATAAACTGTCTTCTTAAGTGATAATTGTAAAGATCAGCAGATATAGTTTTCCTGGTTTTCTATATCATTGTACAGTTATACTGATCTTAATTGGAAAAATGATATCCAGGATATCACCATAGGGCTAATAATATCTAAGCTTCAATATTTGTAATATCACATCTTCTTCTTTTTTCTATAAACATATATTAAGCCAATCACAAGTTAGGTTACTTCTTGGTCTAGCCAAATATAACTACTAAACATCAGATAGGCATAAAATGAAATGTAACTTCTGTCATTCTGACGATGAAATTGATTTATCGAAACAATTGTCAATTTTTTAGAATTTTCAATAACTTTTATTATATTGTGGTAACTAGAGACCGTGAGTTTCATTTAAAAACACTAATTTCCTCTATTATAAAATAAATAAAATATGGATGGGCAAAGTCCCCTCGTGAAGTGGGTACACTTTAGCCACCAGATGTTTTCATTGTATAACGAAGCTATAAAAAAATATGGGCAAATCCACCTCATCGGGGTGTTACAAGAACCACAGGAAAGACTAAAATTGCTCAAAAAATCGAATTTTATTCCCAAAATACTAAAAATAATGCAAATCTTGGACAAATAATGCAAAACGTAACCAAAGTAGATGAATTATGAAAATAAAGCACAGTTCGCCAAGAAATAAATACCAAAAACAAATCTGTTCAAGAATAGGAATTTTTGATTTGTATATATTACTGCATTTTTAGAAAATGTGAATTGTTGTTAGTCGAACGGCGATCTGTTTGAAGATATAAATTTTTTTTTTGTATCCGTTTGCTATTGTTGTATATTTAAAAGCATAGTTTCTTTTAGGTCTGTAACATTGTTTTATGCTTAGAAAAAGATCACGTTTTACAATGTCACTTTTATTTAGTGTTGTTAAAATTGTAACAACATAGGATAGGAATGGTGTAGATTAAAAAAAGTATCATTGTAATATTTGTACGATACATTGTCAGCTTACATGTTGAACTTCTACGGTTAATAGAGACGGAATCTTTGAAGAAACGACCACTATCGGATTGCCCGTAATGAAACCATTTTGCACCTTTGAATAACATTTTTACTTTAAGATGTTTTCAATAGGACGGTCATACCTTTGAAATTGTTGATTCTTGTCAATAGTTTCGCCGAGTCAACAATGATCACCAATCGGCAAGGTGTATTTCATTTAGTCCCACCAACATTCGTGTACACATACCCCCATGAAGTTTTTCTATGTAACACGCCTTACAACGTGAAGAAAGTCAGTTACGAACCTATTCCCAAGTTAGTTCAACTCGATCATCACTAAGTTACCCTCAGTTACGAACCAGTCACACTCAGTTAAGCAGTTATCACATAGTTACGCAGTGAGTTAGTAAGTTACCAGTTACACCATTAACGAGTTAGTTGGTTGAATAGTGAACCAGTTGCTTAGTTGTGCAACAAAGTCCAAACTCATATACTACGTGTCATTCAAGTCGAAACTCATCGTTTCTATGCCAAGTTAAGTTACTAAGTCAAACATATCGTTTCTTAGTTTTGTTTTCAAGTAATACCAAAGTAGAGATATACACCTCATCAAGCTGAAACATAACGTTTTTCCAAATCATTAAGTTCTTGTTTACCTTCCGATCTTAATATCATCGAAGTTGAAACATGAATCCATTTGGAATTAATAAAAAAATTATATTTAAAATTTGAGTTCATACAATACAATGTATATATAAATATATAAATAAATTTTGCAGAAAAAACCAAATTAGACATTCACAATGAAAATATACAATTTAAAAACTAATAAAAAAATTATTAAACTAAAAGGTGGGACTTTGTGTCATCATGTTCATAGAAGAGAACATATGCTTCTCCAATGACTAAAGATTTCCACGATATTAATAGCACCCTTGAATAGTTATATTCGTGCCACTGTCCATAGTAAGTGGTTCTACTGTGATTTGATATAGCGTGTAATAAACACGAGATATGACACAAGTTCTAAAAACACCCTATATAGATAATTTCTTTTAATTCAAAATCGTTATCAAATTTACCGACCTCAAATAAATTAAAACATTTAAACAAAACAAGGCTAACACTATAGAATTTCGTTTTTTAATTCAAAATAGTTATTAATTATCGACCTCAACCAAAGGAAAATATACAAACAAAACAAAGGTTAACACAATATTAGATATCACGTACAGGTCAGTTTGGTAAACCACGAAATAAAACAAATATGAATAATTAACCTTCATTGAAGGTGAATTACGGAAATAAATATGGAAAAAATATTAGGAAAAGGGACAGTCAGTCCGTCAGTCAGTCGGTGAGATAGGTATTATCTCTCCCCTGGTGAGGCAAGTCTGAGTCTTGACGGACCCTCACCCTCAAAAAGTAATAGTGTGAATATTTATGTGACCTGTGGGATTTTCAAAACGTAAGTTTTTAAAAGTTCAAATTCATTTATTATATTGAATATTGGTTTGTGTTATTATATTTTTTTTCTTTGACTAAATCGGGTAACCCAAGAAAGTTAAGGGACTCTACAAGGTGTTCAGTCATATCGAGTGTTCTTATACATCAGCGCCCTTCATCTACCGCTAAGGCCCAAGAGTATAGGGGCATTTTATCTAGTTATATTCAGAGATTTTGTTTGTGCATATTATCTCTTTATCATCTAATTAGTTTAATCAAACTACGTAGATATAACTACATTTGGCTCGATACTATACCTAATTCGACATTAGAGATCTTTTCCACTATATGTAATCTTTTTTTAGAGTTATTTACGTTACACTAGGGATTTTAGTCAAACATATTGATATTCTCCGTTGCACTGGAGATCCATAAGTTAAAACCATTTCAGAGATATTTTATATTGTACACTTGAGAATTTTAGTTAAATCCTAGATCATAGAGTTTGGCAGACGTTTATACTAGAAATAGAGATCATAGTTCAGGTACCGCTAATACTAGTTTACTTTCGGAGGTTATTTGACACAGTTTTGTTTTTTTTTGTAATATATTGTTATCATATGCTCTAACCTTTCAATTATCTCAATCCTCACCACCCCATACCCGTCAAATAGGTCGGACCAGCTAACCCTGCACTACGAACTCGGGCTTGGCACACTGTATAAGCCCAAGGGGCCCCACGACGTCTTCGACCGCTCGAGCCCGGAACAACCCCCCTTCCTCGAGGAAATTCCGCAGGGAGAATCCCGGGTTCTATAATTTTTTTTTTGTGCCATCAGGCACTGGTGACAGCAGCTGTACAGTTAGAGAAAAAAGAGACGATAGATAGAGTTACTACACTGGTAACAGAGAACTACTATATACATTACCCCAGATATAGGATACTACTAGGAACTATAGGATAATACCGATTCGATACAATACAAGTTATTACACTGGTGACAGCGATTAATATCTTTGGTAGCTACATAGTGGTGTTTATTAGATTGGTGACAGCCTGGGATATCAGCAACCTCGGCTGAGTTTATCACGGCTTCACCATAAGAACGAAAAAGAAAATACCCATTTATTAGAGTGGTGACATCAGTAAATAATAGGGATAATAGTGATATCTAATCGTATATTATTATATATTATATATCGTATATCATTAGGGGATTACAGTGATACAATAGCGTATATCATTAGAGTGGTGACAGCGCATATTGTTAGATAGCGTAGAGGTTGTACATACAAGGTGCCACATTATCAGCCGCGTAAGGGCTCATATCAAGCCCTTCTATTGGAAAATCTATTGCAACATTAAGTTTTCCGCTAAATCTTTCTATTTGCGAAAAGCGCTTCAGGTGAATAACTAATATTTTTGGAAGTTTATGAATTGAGAATGATTTAGTGCATCGTCTTCGTTCCTTACATTTCGAACATGTTGGTTTCTCATCACCGTCGAGTGTTTCTTCTCTTGTAAACGAATCAAAATATTGTGAAAGTCGTAATTTACCTGTTCTTTGTGGTATATTGAAATGGATAAATCCCAAAACGGATCGAAGGTAACTGAACATTGACCACAGTGTGTGCACTTGAGTGTTGATTTTAATTGACCGACAAACTTATCCACAATCTTGGAGTTGTCCATTCTCGGATATCTCAACGAAGATTCTTGTGCTTTCTCAATGTCACTAAGTTTGTCATCAATTTCTGTTAATATGGGCTTTGGTTTTTCATATACCTTGTTGACATCTTCGTGAAGTCCTGCTAATAGGTAACGAAGAAACTCTTGTGCATCATGTTGAGTGTACCACATGAACCTTGAAGTAAATCGTTGAATCAGACTTTCCAATGATACTGTATTAACCACTCTTTCTGAACCGTCTTCAGACCAAAGCTCTTGAATAACTTCAGCAAATGCTTTAATTAGTGCTCCTTTCATGCTAGATATATCTATGTTAATATCTCTTATGTATGCGTCTTTCTTTAGATATTCTAATAGCCGCCTTGTGTTTGATAGGCATTGGATAATACTATTCATGAAACATGTGTTACCAATATTTTTGAGGCCTTTGAGACCCAAAATTTTTTTGGGAATACCCTTTATGGATCTGATTGTGGAGTTATTGTTAAGAGCTCTTTCGTAACTACTATCATTGTCCGAATAATCTCGGATTCTATTATTGTCTCTCTCACTTGATCGGCGTGATAAGGAATTTGAAATGATGTTTGCTATTGAACTGGATGGAGATATTGCGGTTTTGGAAAGTTTGGGTGATATCGATAGATCATTGGTCTGGTTCACTTTGTTAAAATATTCCTTGTCATCTACATCATTTTTACACGTGTCCTTTTGTTCTTGTTGAGTTCCATCCCCTTTCTGAAAAAACTTTAATCGAAAATGAAATGTATGAAGAGTAGTTGTTAACGCTAGGATTATTTTTAGAAAGGGAATTGATGTTTATTGATTCTTCAGTTACTACGACCCTATCGACTTCTGACCCATTATTTTTTTCTACGTCTTCATTCTCTTCCAATTTTGAATTTGACTGCAAAACATCGGGTTTATTTTGACACTTGTTGGAGGCAATGTCATTTTTTTGGTCATTTTGGTATTACTAGAATTTTTAACTATGGTTGATATTGCTTTTGTACTTAGTGGTTTCACTCCATTGGTCACATCAGATATTTTGGATCTAACCTCAGTTGTCTTATTGGCGAGGTTAGTACCATTTTTTACTGTTCTGGAGAGTTTGTCATTAAAATTTTTACTCGAATCGGCTACTGATGCGCGATTTCCGTTATCATCTTCATCAGACAAATTGTCCGTATTAGTATTGTTAGAGTATGCCACACTGTTAGTATAAATACCTTCCATTTGGTCGTTTACCTTTTTATTTGATGATCATTCTCTAGCATAGTCATCTTCTACAGTATTCCTATGAAAGCGACATCATCTGGCTGGTGGTTATCTATATTTTTTAGTACAATGAGGCTCAAAAGCTTGCTGGAGGCATAATTTATAAAATTGTCAACGCATGTATTATCAGAAGGCATACATTCTGAAGAAGAGAATGAAGATGGTAAAGTAGAATTCCGGAAAAAGGAATGATCACATGTTTTAGGGTCGGTAATGTGAGAAAGTTTGAAAGTGGTAGAAGAATTAGGTTTCTTATGATTAGGTTTCATAAAAAGTTCCTCTAGAGGCTTAGAACGGGGAAACGTGCCGAGAAAAGATGAAGCGTTTCCTCTTTGAATTGCAATAATTATTTGTTGTATAAAGAACAAAGTTGCTCTTGAATCATTGGTTTCTAATGATATTTTTTTACCGATTTCTTTAATGAATTTTAAAGCTTCATGACCGAAAACACCAGATGTTTCAATTGCTCCAAATTTTTGTATTTATTGATTTTAAAAGTTTCGCCTTGTAAAGCTGCAGAGCCTGCGGAAATAGATATGGATCGGACATGGGACGGAACCCAAGTGTCAGTGCAAGTGAAATCCCATAAATCCCATAAAACTGGTCTGCCGCGTTGCCATGGAATGAGGGTCATACCATCAGGACGTTTACCGTTGTCGCGGCAAGTACCTAACGGTTCCAACGAACAGGGAATCTTTGCAGATGACAGGCCTCGTTTTATTAGGTTATTTATTGCAGAATGACGTGAAAAACGGCGGGCACTTAATTTGCAGCTTAGGCCGTGTCTACCATATTCATCAACATCAGCTCCGCGACGACAGCGATGTTTTACACAAATTTGACAACCTAAACGGAAACCAATAGAAATACGGAAACTTTCGTTATATAAAAGCGTACCTAATGGGGCCGACGGTACAGCGTTCAACCATGCTCCTGATTCCTTTGAAAATTCTGCATTCAAACGAGCCTTGTCTGGTATATTGATGGCTTTCTGAAGCAGATTTTCTTTTTCAATGTTCAATAAAGGTGTATCCCAGGATTTTTGAAAGGATTTATATTCATCGAGTACAACTTTGTTAGACTTTAATGACCAAATATTTTCTGCCTCCAATAATAAAGGGTCTTGTGTGTGGAAAAATATAGGCAGAATGTAATTTTATGAATTTTTTGAACTTTTTAATGATAACAAAAAAGAAGGAAGAGCTACTGAAACGATTGAGCGAATTCCCAAAGCACCATATGAAACAGGTAGTGAAGCATGTTTCCAAGAAAGGTCCTCTAATTTAATGTTAATTAATGCGTCTAATGAATGACGAATGGTATTGTCAAAATTGATTAAGATATCATTATGTAACCAGGTTGGACTACATGTTAAGATATATGTTAATTTTGGAATTAATAGGCAATTCTTGAGAAGTTAATAAGCAATATGTGTCGGTAACCAGGATAAACGAGATGACATTTTTTTGAAAAGGCTAGATTTTCATTGAAAGCTGATAGAAAGGATACGTTTAAGAAAGGAGCACCGAATAAAAATAAATTTTGTCTGTTGGTAATTGTTATGCCTGGAGCTTCTTCTTCTTCGAATGCCGTCCCCATTTAACGGAGGTTGGCGACCACTCTCTTAAAAGCATCTCTGTCCGTAGCAATATGAAAAATATCCTCAACGCCCATGTCTGTCCATTCTCGGATATTCCTCAGCCATGATTTCTTCTTTCTCCCAATTCCCTTCTTTCCTTCAACTCTGCCCTGCATAATCACTTGTAACAGAGAGTATTTATCATGTCGTAATACGTGACCGAGATATGCTGTCTTACGTATTTATTATTTTTGGTAGTTTTCGTTCACGACCAATTCTATGTAGTATTTCCTCGTTAGTCTATGGTACTTTCAGCATACGTCTGTAAATCCACATTTCGAAGGCTTCGATTCTTTTAGTTATTTGTGCCTTTAACGTCCATGTTTCTACACCATATAATAGCTGGGACCAAACATAGCACTCCATAAATCTCAACCGGAGTATTAAATTCAAATTTTTATTGCAAAAAATGGATTTAAATTTTAGAAATGCCGATCTTGCCATTTCAATCCTTACACGGATTTCCTGGTCCTGATTTAGGTCTGAGTTAATGAAAGCGCCCAAGTATTTAAACTTTTCTACCCTTTCTATTGCTTGATCGTTTATTATTAATTGATCATTATGTGCGGGTGTTTTAGAGATTATCATGAGTTTTGTTTTTTTTGTGTTAATATCTATTCCCATTTGCTGACATTCCATATTAACAGCATTTACAAGTATCTGCAGGTCCTCCAGACTCTCTGCCAAGATCACCGTGTCGTCAGCGTATCTTATCGTGCTTATTACTTCGCCGCCGATTTTAACCCCTTCGCTTCTTTCCCATAAGGCTTTCTCAAAGATAACCTGAGAGTACACGTTAAACAATGTTGGTGAGAGAATACATCCCTGTCTAACACCTCGTGCAATCGAAATATCATTAGTTTCTGTATTATTGATTCTCACTGTAGCTGACTGATTCCAGTACAGGCTCTTTATTATTTCGATGTCTTTTTCGTCTAAATTGATGTTTTTAAGTTCTTCTATTAGTTTTGTGTGTTGTACTCGGTCAAAGGCCTTTTGGAAATCTATAAAGCATGCGTATACGGTTTTGTTGTATTCTCTGCACTTCTGTAAAAGGACTGTTAAGGCAAACAATGCCTCTCTTGTTCCCATGCCCCTACGAAAGCCAAACTGAGTTTTATCTAATTTTTCTTCACATTTCTTATGTATTCTGTTTTGTATAATTTTTAAAAGTATTTTTAGTGAGTGGCTCATAAGGCTTATTAACCGATAGTCATCGCATGATTTGGGGTTGTTCTTCTTTGGCAGGGGAATAAACGTGGACTTGAGCCATTCCGTAGGTATTTTACTTTGCCTGTATATCTGATTTAGAATAACTGTAAACTTTTTCACTATATCGGTATCTAATGCTTTTAGTAGTTCTGTAGGGATTTCGTCTGGACCAGGAGTTTTCTTACTCTTAGCCGTTTGTATGGCCTGCTCGACCTCTGACTCCAAAATTTCAAGGTACTGGTCCTCGTCTAGCGTCTCTTGTCCATATTCCCTTGTATCGCTGAAAAGAGCTTGAATGTATTGTTCCCATACCTTCTTTATCTGTCCATCCTCCGTTTCTAATTGACCCTGGAGCTACAGAATTAAATTTATCAATGGTTAGATTATTTGGTGATTCTAAGAAAAATAACTCGCATTTGCTAAAATTGAGTTCAAGACCAATATCCTTGGAATTGTTTATAATATAGACAAGAGACTTGAACTCGGAATTAGTATTACCACCTAAAGAACCATCATCAGGGTACCAAGCATTTAATTATGTGTCAATGTTGCTTATAAGTTTGTGTATCGATATGCAAAAAAGGAGAGGTGCCAAAGGGTCTCCTTGTTGGACGCCTCTTTCCGAATAAATGATGTTTTCGCCAAATAAAAGATATGAAGGGAATCGATAACATTGATTGATGAAAGGAAAAATTTCAGGTAGAATATCTGCTACAAGTTTTAATAAATGATCGCGATGAATTACATTGAAAGCATTTTTAAAATCAATTTTCAGAAAAACTTTATTATTAACGTCTGGATGATTAGAGACGAAACGTCTTGCTGCATGTGCAACTGCTTCACAACCACCTTTCGACCCGAAACCAAATTGTAATGGACGAAGTAAATATCCTAATTTGTCTCTGATGTTTGAACAAATTATTTTCGCTACTAAACGACGGTAAACGGTACCAATAGCAATTGGTCTGATACCTCCTGCTTTTTTAGTTAAAGCTAATAGTGACGCTCCGAATAAAATAGGTCGAATATTGATGTTGACTGTGTCATTTTAAATAAAATTACATAATTTACACAAAGATGATAAGAGATTTTTTCCTGAAGGGCCAGTACTGTAACTTAATAAATCTTGTAGATGTGAAGATCTTAAAGAATCTAAACCACCAGCAGAACTTGTTTTAAAAGAGTTTACTGCGTTACTGACAAATTCTTCTGTTATAAGAATAGGAATAGGTTCCGAACTCAAAGTAGGGAACGTACTATTAAGTTTCTCTAAAGGAGGTTTCGATTTTAATTCTGTTAAAGTTTCTGCACTGACATCAGCAAAACTGTCATCTGAAGCTAAGATTTTGTTTGCGGATGTCAAGTCGCTGTCAGAAACTTTATTAATGACATTTATAATTTTACTATTTTTTGATAAATTTATGTTTTTCCGAACTAAGAAATTTGTGTTTTGCTGATCAGAGAAATTTAAATGATGATCTATATTATCAAATGTTTTTAAATTATTCTTTATTATAGTTGAGAGAGATACTTTTTTATTAGAATTTTTAGAAGGAGGACTTAAAACATTGTATGGAAAAAGCAATACATTTTCCCAGGTAGGAATAGAATTTTGTCTTACGCATTCATCAATCAGACTAGAGAGCGTTGAGGAACTGTCTGAGTATGGCGTACACACTAGATATAAATTGAGTGAATGAAACGACGAGTACTCAGTGTGTATTTTATTATTAAAATTCCAGCTGAGCGCTTTCGGTCATTCTCAAAGCTGTCGTCAAAAATACACACTGAGTACTCGTCGTTTCATTCACTCAATTAATCCATTTGTACAATTCATTTGTAAACTTGTATATAATAAACTATTAATTTCGACATTAACGTTGTCAGGTTAAGATTATTAATATAGGTGAATACGTCTACTAAAGTCGACAAAGTTCAATTAATTAATAATCAAAAACAAAGTCTATAAAGATCTACGTGCAAAGCTATTTCTCCAAGTTGATCGTAAAGTAAAAAACTCGTTTCTTGCCGGTTGGCTGAGTAGGCTTGAGAACAATGTCGTCTCGTGAAATATTTCATCTGCCATCTGAGGAAAAGTGACCGATTTCTCCTTATCCTTGGTACCTATAATGAGACCTCCATATCCTCATCACTACAACATCATTCATAATTTTCTCCATAAAATGCTGTACATCTTTTTTCCCCAACATTTTCACTAGAACGAATTGCAAACCACAGACTAACTCGTTGGTATTGAGGTAGAATGTTCCAGTGACTGCAGCGCCTCAAACGACGTATCAGCGAGGCGCGAAACTGTTTTTTAAAAACTGGGCACACACTCTAATTGACTGTACAATATAAATCAAAACAATAATAATTCAAATAACAATTTCATTAATAACGTTTTATTTTCGGACAAGTCAACATTTCATTTCAACGGGCATGTTAACCGGCAAAACACCCGATAGTGGTCCGATGAAAATACAAATTGGATGCAAGAATGCCAAACGCAAAGATCACAAAAAAACAACATATAGACAGGCATTGTGGGAAATACAATTATTCCATATTTCATGGTCGCTATTTTTTTTATTAAAATTTAACAAGGATTTTCTGCAAAATATATTAATTCCTTATTTGACCCTGTTTTTCCGTAACATCAAAATTGCCAACAATTTAGACCGCAGAATATGGTTTCAAAACCATGGTGCACTGCCCAATTTCGCTATAGCCCAATAGACTCTTCTTATGGGGTAATTTAAACTCGAAAGTGTACACTAAAAGACCTGACAACGTCAGAGACCTAAAAACCCAAATCAGGCCTGAAATACAAAACATAACACCGCCTACAAAATGGTGAAAACGAATTTACTACCAGGTTAAGTCATTGTTTAATGGTCAGTGGAGAATACTTTGAAAATTTATTGTGAATTTCCTTGGGTTTGTTTTTATTAAAGTATATGTTTATTCTTCATCAATTATTTTATAAACAATAAATTAGCATAGACATTAGCATTTTTGTCCACCCATTACCAATTTGAATTAACGTGTGATACATTTTTGAAATCAGCAAGGCGAAGGCTCGAATTAAAAAGAGATGTGTTCCATTTTAAAAAAAACTGATGCTGATTCATAGATTATTCTTTTAAAAAGTAGTAAATTAAAATAAAAAAATAATTCACGAGTTTGAACCCATTATGTTCGGATCGTTAAGTTGTTAATATCGTATCAAATAAAAACGTATTTTTGTCATCATTAAAATGTGATAACAAAATTTGTGAAAGTGCTGTTTTCCTACAAAATTTGGTAAATATATTTGAATTTATTTACTTTGTGTTGGAAATCAATAGGCCAGTCACTGACTCACAGTCTTCTGAGCTGAAATTTACTTATATATTTCTTTTTCTTTCTATTCCTATTTACTGTTTGTGATTTTGGTATCCAGGATCGCATCAATATGTCAAACCTCCCCTCACAACCACTATTCTCGAAAACCACTACTTCTTCAATCTCCAATAAACAATCTATCACGATACATACAAATAAATATCCCTTCAACACCTATATCTTATACAGCGGCTATCTCAGCAAGACCACCTCCTCCCCAGGTACCATCTCGAGATCAAGCCATCATTATGCCTTCTATCTCCAACCCTGTACCATTCGATTATATCAAAGAAATAGGAAACATTGTCTCTCCCTAAAACGTACATTTCGCTTCCAGAATCTCCTATTGCCGCATAAGTATATATTTATCAGCTACTACTCAAGTCGACGACCTTTTAATCAAAACATATTGGTTAATTCCAATGTTATTTCTATTCATCGGCTTATCTCCCCCACCAAAATAATACTTATTTCTCATCCGTTCTACATCCCGTTATTGAAAAAGCCCTTCATGACCTATGATTAACACTTACCTCTCCTGTTTCATGCGTCAAATGTGGATCGCTCGATGATGGATCCGAACATGTCCTGTGCTTTCACCGTGTCACCTACGTTCTACCCACCAGTAATGATTTTTCACTATAAACGTCGATTCTCATTACTCCTATAAATACTTCACACAGAATATTCATTTCTATCTATATAAACTTCATTTCTTTATTTGCTAACAGACTGGACATACCGTTGAATCATGTCCCAACACTTCCACTTCCCTCGACCTTTCCTCCCTATTAAATACATCCGTCTATCTTGAACTCTTTTCTTTTGGTGATCCAGCCATTACGGATTCTATTTCAGACATTCCTGAATTACTCACGGAAGTGCCACTCCCCCCCCCCTCTCCTCCAGAATTTCCAATCTCCAATTTAAAAAAAAACTGAAAAAAATGAACCAGTAAATTTGAACTGGCTGAAAATGATTGTCACAATATAAGCCATGTTCTATTATACATAGACTCTTTGAAGAGTCTCCTGAAACTATCTCCCTTAATAACACCTAACTTATTGCGTTTCTTGAACATACATTCGGCGTCAACGACCCTCTACCAGCCAATAAATTTATTTCCGATACAGCAACCCTACTGAAAGACTTGTCCTTAATTTATTCTAACATCCATGAAAGATCTTTAAGGAATCGCATTACAAGTCTGATTAATAAAATTAAATTTAAACTTCACCCTGAGCAAAACAATCCTACTATAGAACCTCTCTCTGCCCACTGGCTCCTCCACACTATCTCAATAAATAACTCCTTTCCCTGTCTTTTAATTAGTACCATTCTCTCTAATACAATGCCATGTATTTTATCCTCGCTTAGAAAGAATTCAGAAAATCGTCTCCCTCCATAAACCTAACTTTTTCTGCCTCCAAGAAACCAATTTCAAAATTAATCATCAGTGTAATCTAAGAAACTTTGAAGGTTATCATTACATTCGTACCAACTGTACAAGAGCCAGTGGCGGTACCTCAATATTGGTATCTATCGATGTATACTCATCTCATCTCCCACTAACTTCAAATTTAGAGTCAATTGCTGTTACTGCTCGGTTCCCTAATAAGCTTATCATTTGCAGTATTTACATTCCACTTGTGCATCCCCTTAATGAAGAAGACTTTACTGACCTAATATTCCAGCTTCCCTACCCATATATTCTTGTTGGTAACTTTAATGCTCACCACACCATGTGGGGCGCTACCCATGGTTGCACTAGAGGCAAAGTTATAGAAAACGTCATAAACTCCTCCGAAACCTGCTTGTTGAATACTTGACTGAAAACTCACTTTAATATCTCCTCAGGTTCCTTTTCTGCCATTGACCTCAGCTTTTGTGACCCTAAAACTGCACTTTCCGTTTCTTGGCAAGTTTCCGATTACCTACATGACAGCAACCACTTTCCTATCATTATATATACATAACCTTTCTAATAAGGAAACTATAACTAGAAGCTTCTAGCACTTCAAAAACGCAAATTGATCTGCGTTATTTTGCTCTCCCAAATCTATTTATCCTAGAACCTGTAGGGTTTCCGCTAATGGTAAACTCTCCTTGCCTCATCCACAAAATGCTGGTGTACCTCAAGGATGAGTATTAAGTTTTACTCTATTCATCCTCACAATAAACGAGCTATGCCACAATTTTCCTGCTTCCATAAAATATGTCCAATATGCTGATGATCTAATTGTTTATTGCCATTGTAAATAGATCACATCCACATGCAAACTCTTTCAAAACGCAGTAAACCTTCTACAAGATAGATCTTTTCACTTGGGATTATCCTTATCTCAAAGTAAATCCAAACTAACTAAATTCTCAAGAAGAACATCTTCTTCCTTACCTAAAATTTTCTTTAATAACTCCCCTTCACCCGTTGTAAAACAATGTAAAATTATCGGAATAACCTTCGACTCTCGACTTAATTGGAAACACCATATTCATAAACTCAAATGCATCTGTTTAAAGAGATTAAACATAATTAAAACCCTCAGTCACCTTCATTGAGGTTCAGGTGAAATTGTACTATTAAGAGTTTACAAAGCTCTCATCCGTTCGAAGCTTGACTATGGTTGCTTTATCTACATATCTGCCACCAAATCCATTACAGATTTATTGAACTCCGTTCACAACTATAAAATATATTCTCCAATTGCTCACACCCTTACTCAAAGATACTGACTTCTCTGTAAGGATCTCCCAGTGCACTAGCAAAGAAAGCATTCCTGGAAATACTACAAAAATAATCTCACAATTGAATACTCTATACTGATGCCTCCTAAACTGACTTCGGTGTAGGTTGTGCAGTTACCACGAAACATGAACTCCTCTTCCTTATCTTTACCTTCAACGTGTAGTGTTCACACGGGTGAGCTTTACAGCATTCTTCAGACTTTCAAATATATCTTCCTTCCTCACAAAAACATTGCCATATGTACTGATTCCCTTTCTTCGATTCAGTCAATTAAAACCATCTTCACTGTCCACCCAATTGATCACAACGTACATGAAATCTATCAAATTCTCTTTGCTCATGATGTAACAGTCTCTCTCATCTGGCTTTAATCTTACATTGGTATCACTGGTAACGAAACTGTGAATCACCACACCAAAGAAGCTGCACCTAGCTACAATCCAAAATTCATAGTCCAGCTTGTAAACAGACCTCAAGTATCACTTTATGCAAGAATCTTGGCAATATCTATGGCACAATAGTACGACAGCACTACGATATCCATCCACCCACTTCTCCTCTCTCCCTAGACGTTTTAACAAGGAGAGAAGCTACTATAATCAGAAGACTTCGAATTAGCCACACAAAACTCGCACACTGTGGTCTAATGTCTTCAGGAAGTCGTCCTGTTTACCGTAGCTGTTATCCTATATTGACCATTAAGCACATTCTCTGTGACTGCAAACAATTTTCAGCTTCGTATCAACGACATAACCTACAACATAACCTCAGAGGAATGCTCCACCGAGATCAAGAAATTTTCACGTTTCTCAAAGCTACAAACCTCTACCATAAAATAATTTATTTAAATTCTGTTATAGTGTTACTTCACTGTAAGTACAGCCCCGGCTAACGTCCGGAGGCCGGGATATGATCAATGGCAAGGATCCGCCGTTGGTATTTGTAGACATGAATTCTGATGAAAAATCTAAGAGTAATTCAGATAAATCAAGCAATTAGTTAAACAAATAATGTATTCAGCATGATTAATAAAGTATTTGCAAAAAATAACAATGATAACACTAATCGACGTTTGCCTTTCGATATTTCAAATCGCTTTTTCAGAACCTGTAATACAGGCCGTTCCATATTTTTGTTGAGAAGTCGGAATTAAATATTGGTCGTTTACATCCAATGAAATTAGGAGAAAAGTAAGTTAACCTAGGGGAATACGTGAAGTTTATCTCTGAAATTAGTACTGTCAGGAGGAATCGCATAAAAATAGAATTAACCTTAGGTAAAATTGCTAATAAATTGGTAGAAGATGCGATCTTTAAGGAGAATAATTTAATTGCTTATATTCCAAATCATTGAACAGAGAAACGTAGTTTAGTCAGTTATGTTGATACCTCTCTGGGCGAAGATACTCAGGAAAATCATTAACTCGCCTGTTTACATTAAAAAATTCAACGAATGACCAGATTAGTTCAAAAATAGAAGGGTTCGGTACGTTCCCGCGTCAAATGATCATAGTCACATATGCAGGGAAAATTATCCCTTAATATATTATTATTAATAAAGTTAGATGTCCAGTAGATGTCTATGTCAATCTGGTCATGTAATACTTCCGTTGTTTGCGTTGTGGTCTTTCTGCAACGCAGTACAAAAGTAAAAAGGAGTGAAGAAAATGTGGATCTGAGAAAAAATCCGATTGCCCTTCCTTTAATATGTTTGTGTTCATTGGAAAGATAACACAAATCCACTTCTAAAGAGTGTCCCGAGTACAAAAAACAGGGTAGAACTAAAGAAGCAATGGCTAATATAAATATTTCCTTTAAAGAAGCCGAAAAAATTATAATTCTGGCCACTCTAGTATTATACAAAAAATAGGTTGGAAAATGCAATGCAATGCTATTTCAGCTGACACATTCGAACGAGTACGACAAGAGTTTACTAATAGGATGTATTACTGTCAGGAAGTAGACGGAGCACATTTCGAACACTTGCTATAAGAATCCATTGTTGATATTTGATTAATGAAATTTAAAAAAATAATTTCAATAATTTTGGTATTTATTTAATTTATCCGTCAAAATTAATTTAAACCCAAACAAAATTAATATGACTATGTAGCCAATGTCAATACCTTTCAAACGAGATACCACTAGCCATAAGGTCCTATTTAAAATTATTGGCCAGAGTGGCACTGTGACGTCATCTATTACTATTACGTCACCTGTTACCATTCGTAGAGAAGTTTACAACACTTTATTTTCACCCTCCAAATTTTATTAATGTAAGTGTAGCCGTTCAAAAGATACGAGGGGGGGAGGGGACTTTTGAATAGCACTGTGTTAAAGTGCAAATTCATTTGACCGACTGTAAGCTGGGCCACTGCAATCCCTACCAACTAACTGCGTGAAGCGATGCGCAGACGAGCCAACGCGGGATGCGCAGACGACACAACGGACCATGCGCAGACGAGACAAGACGGGGTCGTCGGTTTTCGAGCATCGTGGCAAGAAGATGCACTTTCATTTTCATTGTATTAAAATTGTCATTTTTATAAATTATTGTGAGTAAAATAAAGAATTGAAATTACAGTTCACTTAACTAACAACAAAATCATTATTCAACATATGGTCCTTCAGCCGAACGGTATAATATCATCAAATAATCAAAATGTGAAGTGTAACAACACAGCAGAAATCAAGCCATTAGCAAGAGTGAATGGAAAAAACCTGTAAGTCTGTTCCATTTTTTCATTAATTCCTTTGTTTAAAAAATAGCTCGCGAATTTTTTATTGCATTCAGTAGAGAATTTGTGGTAGATTTATTTAATAATAATGCCTGATACTGAACACCAACCAAACAACCAAATTGAGGCAAATAGGGAAGAGCAAATTCGACGGTTAACATTTGAACGCGGCCAATTAAAATCAAAATTAACAAAATTTATCACGTTCTATGACAAAATATCCTCTGTAAACACAGATAAAATAAATGAATTAGAAAATCGTCTTGTCACTATTTTAGATATCATAAATAAATTTGATTTTATTCAGTCCCAGTTAGAATATTTAAATGATAATGACGAATCTGATGAAGAGCGTGACAATTTCGAAAATAAATATTACGCAGTCATAACAAAAGTTAAAAATCTAATAAGTACTCATAGAAATGAACAAAGTACGTCTCAAAATGTCTCTCAAACTAGATTGTCTCAACAAAATCAGTCTACTTCTTCACATCAAAACTCAATAAAACTTCCAACATTAGAACTACCTAAATTCCAGGGAAATATCGATAAATGGAGTCAATTCAGGGATTTATTCATAACCTTAGTACATAATGATAATACAATTGACAATGTTAGGAAGTTTTATTATTTAACAAGCTGTTTGGTTGGCGAAGCTCAAAAGGTAATCGCGTCAATAGAGGTAACCAATGATAACTACCCAGTTGCTTGGGATTTACTGATATCAAGATACGATAACAAAAATCTCACAATAAAAAATCATGTAAATGCAATTTTAGACTTTCCGGTTATGAATAAAACAGGTTATACGCTGCGAAATCTATGTGACGACTTTCAAACAAGAGTTCGCGCGTTGAAAGTACTTGGCGAGTCCGTAGATCAGTGGAATTCAATTTTAATACAAATTTTAGTACGTAAACTCGACCATAATACAGAAAATGCTTGGGAGGAATATCTTATTACACAGAAAAGCATGTCTCCAACATTTAACGATCTAATAGCATTTTTATCAGATAGGTGTGTGTTATTTGAAAAAAGAGAAAATCGGTACAATCATACTAAAGTATTAAGTGATGAAAATTATCATTCAAAAACAAAGCAAAGTGACTATCATACTAAAACGGATTATTCAAGCTACAAGAATCAAACTAACTTTAATAAGCATACGTATCCTAAAAAACAATCAAATTATCTAAAGTCAAGCTCACACGTCTCAACATTTATTCAAACATGTCCTCATTGTAAGGAGCAACATAAATTATACAGCTGTAAACAATTTCTCAATTTACCAGTGGCGTCGCGCATTCCCATCGTCAACAAACTAAGGTTATGCCACAACTGTTTAAGATCTAATCATGCAACTAATGAATGTATTTCTCAAGGCTGTAAACTATGCAACAAAAAGCATAATACAATACTTCATTTTGAAAATGCGGCAAACAGTAACTCATCAGCAAATATCAGCGTAAATAATGAAAATAACGTTTCCGCGCAGAAGTATAACGAGGTAGCTCATTCGTCCAATGCATACTCAGTATCGAATTATGCAATAAATAGCAGTCAACAAATCATACTATCTACAGCAATCATTCTCATAAAAAATAGTAGCGGTGGTTGGCAAACATGTCGAGCCCTATTAGATAGCGGATCTCAATCGAATTTTATCACGAAAAATTTAGCGGAAAATTTGGGGTTACCATTATCAGACCTAAATGTCCCTCTTACAGGTATAGGCGGCACTAATACTTTTACAAACAAACGAATTATCACAACCATTAAATCTTGTAATTCGGATTTCTCATCAAAGTTACATCTTCTTGTGTTACCAAAAATCACAGAGTTTTTGCCAACCTACACATTCAATAAAACATCATTACAATTACCTAAAGACATAATTTTAGCCGATGAGAGTTTTAATATCTCATCATCAGTCGATGTTTTGCTAGGAGCAGAAACATTCTACACTTTGTTATCATCAGGTCTGATCAAACTAGGCAAAAATCTTCCAGTATTGCAAAAAACAGTACTAGGTTGGGTAATCGCAGGTCCCATATTTGATAATAAAAATCAAGCTAGGTCTACTTGTCATTTATCTTTAATCAATGATGATCAAAGGTTAGAAAATCAATTAGAAAAATTTTGGGCAATTGAAGATTACACCGGTAAAAAACATTTATCAGATGAGGAATCGAATTGCGAGGAAATATTTAATACAACTGTGTCTAAGGATACAAATAATCATTTCGTAGTAAACTTACCAATAAAAAAAAATATCGTTAACCTAGGTGATTCGTTGCAAAATGCAGTCAAACGTTTGTACGCGATGGAACGTAAATTCACAAAAAATTCTGAATTCAAGGATCAATATGTCAAATTCATGTCTGAATATGAAGAATTAGGGCACATGTCCTGTATTAGCAATCCGTTCAGTACAGATTTAACAAAAAACCTTTTTTACTTACCCCATCATGGAGTTATAAAGCAGTCGAGCCTTAAAACAAAGTTAAGAGTAGTTTTCGATGGATCATGCAAAAGCACTAATGGCGTGTCATTGAATGATATTTTAATGGTAGGTCCTACATTACAGGCAGATTTATTTGATATATTAATCAGATTTCGTAAACATAACTATGTTCTTACGGGTGACATAGCGAAAATGTACCGACAAGTCAATATAACCGAAAGCCAGAGAGATCTTCAGCGAATAGTGTGGCGAGCGGATTCCTCTCAACCCATAAAACATTACCGATTAAATACTGTAACGTACGGAACATCAGCGGCATCCTTTTTAGCGGTTCGGTGTTTACAACAAGTTGCTATCGAAAATAAACATTTACATCCAAACGTGTGTCAAATCATTATGGAAGATTTTTATGTAGACGACCTCATCACGGGTTCCGAATCTATAGAGGGTGCGATTGAAATTAAATCGGAAATATTCAACATTCTAAAGCAAAGCGGATTTGAGCTTCGGAAATGGGTTTCGAACGACCCTCGAATTATTCAAAAAACAAATCTAGATGTTCATGATAAATACGAGGTTTTATGTCAGGAAACTAGTAAGACTCTCGGTCTTAGTTGGCAAGCTGGAAGAGATATATTAAAATATACAGTTAACACCCAAGATTTAATCAACTCTAATATTTCAAAACCTACTATATTATCATCTATTTCTAAACTATTTGATCCGTTAGGACTTGTATCGCCAATTATCATAAGAGCTAAAATTTTAATTCAGCAGCTTTGGTTATCAAAATTAGCGTGGGACGATCCCTTACCTCCAGAAATTAAGACAAGTTGGCTTAACTTCAGGGAGCAACTATCCGAAATCAATCATATCAGAATACCTCGTCAAGTAGTACTAAAAGCCATGTCTTACACCGAATTACATTGTTTTTGCGATGCTTCGCTTAGTTCCTTTGGTGCATGTATTTATGCGAAATCAATTCATTGTAACGGTGCAGTTCTTATAAGACTACTTTGTGCAAAAACGCGCGTTGCTCCTATCAAAACTGTAACATTACCAAGATTTGAGTTATGTGGAGCTGTCTTATCAGCGCAATTATACCAACGAGTTTCAAATTCCTTAAAAATGAACATAGATTCAGTCCACTTTTGGACTGACAGTACAATTGTATTAGCTTGGTTGTCGTCTCCTCCAAATACTTGGAAAATATTTGTATCAAATCGCGTCGCTGAAATATTGAGAATATCTACCAGACAACAATGGAGGCATGTACCCACTAAAAATAACCCTGCGGATATACTTTCAAGGGGGACAACTGCAACTGAATTAAAAACAAACACTTTATGGTGGAACGGACCGCCTTGACTATCATGCGACAATAAATTTTGGCCAAATCAACCGATCATTGCTAATGAAGTTCCCGAGAAGCGGCGATCAAATCTAGTTGCACACATTTCTCAAACTAATAATTCAATATTTGTTCGCTATTCAACACTCTACAAGCTTAAGCGTGTTGTAGTTCTGTGTTTCAGATTTTTAAACAATAGTCGTAAGGGTACGCAAAAAACATACGGTGAATTAACACTTGAAGAATTAAATAATGCAATGAAGGCATTATTAAAAATTGCGCAATTAGAGTCATTTCCACTGGAAATTCATTCTTTTCCAAAGGCAAAATCTCTTCCCAGAGAATCTACATTATTAACTTTAAATCCATTTGTTGACTCTGACGGATTAATCCGTGTCGGTGGTAGGCTTCTTAGAGCTAATATTGTATATGACAAAAAATTCCCAATTGTCATTCATCCGAAACACCCCCTTACTAAATTAATAATTCTAGATGAGCATCATAAGAAATTACATGCAGGTACTCAAACCATTTTAGCTTCGTTACGACAACAATATTGGCCTCTTAATGGGCAGATAACCGTTACAAACATTGTTCGCAAGTGTGTAACCTGTTTTAGATTAAAACCAACTACATTAATTAAAAAATGTCCGATTTACCTATTGACAGAATAACACCAAACCAACCATTCTTCATTACTGGAGTTGATGTAGCTGGACCGTTTTTTATAAAGGATGGCAAATTAAGAAATAGAAAAATTATTAAAGCATATTTATGCCTGTTCATCTGCTTTACCACGCGCGCAGTACATTTAGAACCTATCAGCGATATGACTAGTGCTACTTTTCTTAACGCACTTAAGCGATTTACATCTCGACGAGGATTATGTAATACAATCTATTCCGACAACGGCTTAAATTTTGTTGGCGCAAATAATGAATTGAGAGATATTGTTGAGACATTAAAAAATTTTGTAACAAATAAGGCCTTCTCAGAATTTTTCATGGAAAATCAAATTTGTTGGAAGTTTATACCAGCTTACTCTCCACATCATGGTGGCTTATGGGAAGCTGGAATTAAGCAGGCAAAAATTCACATATTAAAGGTATTGAAAAACATTCATCCCACATTTGAGGAACTTGCTACCATATTTTCACAGGTGGAGGCAATATTGAATTCGAGACCTATCACTCCTCTATCCAACGATCCAAACGATTTTAGTGCCTAAACACCCGGGCATTTCCTAATTGGCCGCTCCTTGCTCTCAATTCCCCAGCATGATCATTCCAAACTTCCTACAAACAGGCTAACTCAGTACAAAGCTCTTGAGCAAGCTAGTCAACATTTCTGGTCCCGCTGGTCAAGAGAATATCTTTCTCTACTACAGAATCGTAACAAATGGACGAATTCTGTACAGATGTCATTAACCCCTGGATCTATGGTGCTGCTAGTGGACAAGGATCTTCCTCCTCTAAAATGGAAACTGGGACGAGTAGAAGAATTGCATCCAGGTCAGGATGGACAGATCCGAGTCGTAACTGTCCGAACTCCAACAGGCACTACCACTCGAGCAATCCAAAAACTTTGTATGCTGCCATGTCAACAATAAGTGTTGCGTTTTTATTTGAAAGACTTTGTCATTTCAACGGCGGCGGGATGTTAAAGTGCAAATTCACTTGACCGACTGTAAGCTGGGCCACTGCAATCCCTACCAACTAACTGCGTGAAGCGATGCGCAGACGAGCCAACGCGGGATGCGCAAACGACACAACGGACCATGCGCAGACGAGACAAGACGGGGTCGTCGGTTTTCGAGCATCGTGGCAAGAAGATGCACTTTCATTTTCATTGTATTAAAATTGTCATTTTTATAAATTATTGTTAGTAAAATAAAGAATTGAAATTACAGTTCACTTAACTAACAACAAAATCATTATTCAACACACTGTACAATAACAGCATTACAGTCAGCATCCTCGAAAAATTAACTCGTATGCAGAACATAAATAAAATTGTAGGATTTATATGGGTTAAAAGACATTCTCAAATTCCACTTAATGAAAAAGTGGATGAGTTTGCTAAAGATCTGGTCTAACTAACTAATTATCAAAAGAGGATATAATATATAATAATCTCAAACAAAAATGGGAAATTGAATGGGATGGTTTTACAAACCCCAGTAACAATTCCTATTGCAAGATGTAAACTTCCCCTTTACTCCTCTAGTTGAACGAAGCCTTCCTTCCAGGAAAGTATATACTATGTATGTCAGATTTGGACATGCTACCGTCAATGAATACCTTTATAAAATTAAAATGTCTATCAGAGATACATGTGGCTGTGACAGGAGCTTCGATGATCTCAATAATTTGATGTTTAACTGTGTATATAATAGAGAAGCCACCAAGTACTTACTAAACTAAACTCCTTATTAGCTAAGAAGATAGCTTTTCCCCAAAATATAGTTTCTCTCTTGCACATAAGCTCTCGAAAATCTATCATAAAATGTATTTTATGGGAATTCCTCAAACGCACCATACGAAAAATATAATAATGTAATATTTTTTCTTTTGCTTTGTATGAATGCATATAATATGAATATAGGATTAATGATTTAGATTTGGTTCCTTCTATTTATCCTTTTGTAGCATTACCCATTTACGTATGTCTTAACAAAGTCGCAATGACGGGCACCTTAGCGTGAAGAGAGTGTCCCTGTTTATCCTACTTGTTTTTCTTCTTTATTTTTTTTTCTCCAGAAATTTCGAAGTTTTAGGATGTGTGCATGAAAGATAGTGATTCCATTGTAAATTCATTATAATATAAATATAATAATAAACCTTCTTGGTATAATGGGGCACGGCACCAAGACCAAAAGGCCACCTAGCAAAAAAAAGAAAAAGCTACCTGTCTCGGGATTTTTCATTTTACTGTTTATTTAGCTAATAATGAACTTTTGACGACTAAAAAACTCGTGAACGGATGTCATGGGCAGTAAGGTATACAAAGGTAGTTTGCAGGAGCTCCACCTTATTAGAATAATTTTTGGATTCTGTTTTAGAATTTTAAGAATGGTTGGTTCAATCGAATCTTGTAAAATATCCAAATACACTTCAAATTTTCTCAGCTGCATCTGTAATCCCTTATCCTTATAATAAAGTTATGTACTATTATGTCCATGAGTATAATTTATTTTGTGTACTGTACTTTGATTTACGTCACAAGTGAAAATAACTCCTGCTGTTAACCAGATCGATTGGTATCTATAATAAGTGTAGTATAACTAAAATCAGTTGAAGATCCAAAAAAGTTAATCCCTAACAATTATTTTGATATTAGCCAATGTACACAGAAATGTTTAATATTATAGATTCTAAAATATCTTGACATATCTGTAAAGTTTTAATTGTGTGCAAAACTATTGACCCGTATTGGATCTTGTTTATATTTTTATAGTTTATTCACCAGTCTAATAAATTTAACAATAGCTTAATATTTTTGAACCATTTTACTATTATTGTCTGGGTTAAACAATTTCTGTATTATTTATATTATTACTATTATTAATGTCTTTATTGGACTGACAATTCAATCCAATATACAATCGACCGAGGTCCTATACTTATAGGTACAAATGAAATGTCTAAATCTAGATTTGGCCTTAGAAGACTTAATTAAAAAACTGATTGAAATAAACGAACAGTTATGTTATCACTTCAACTGTTTGGGATTACTTGATATGTACAGTCTATTTTACAAACCTAGCATGTTTATTCTCCATAAAAACTCAAAAATATTTCGTTAGCACAAAGATAAAAACAGGCAGCCCAGCCTGTATTGCATGCACCTGCATACCGTAGTAAAAGGGGGGTCATGTATTGGCCTCAAAACCGACCCCCACTTTTTTGTGGTAAGTTCATTTATCTGAATTAGAAGAACTCTCTTTCATGTCAATGACTACCAGTTAAACATCTGATAAAAATACATATCTAATCATATTTCTTAACAACAATATCTATACAGTGGACCAAAGGTCTTGTATGTTTTCAACAAGTTCACTACGTAACTTTGGAGTTTGATTAGGTTTTTTTTAATGATGTCCAGACGAATTCAATCGAATTCAATTCACAATTCAATGGAAGCAACTGAATATCCTAACCATTCGTCTCAATCAGACAAACTTTGTTCCATGTCAATGATTGCAGGTTCCACACTTAATGAAACTAATAATCATCTTCTTTATCAACAGATTATACAATTTAACTTTAACCACAGATGTTACTAATCTTTCTTCATAATCTATATTATTTTGTCAGCTAGTTCATTATTTAAATTACAAATTTTATTAATAATAACTGTGATCAAAATATCTTTTGTTGCTATTGTTGAATTACAAAATATCTGCACTCGACAGTGTTTTTACTTGTAGATTTGAAATGTAAGGTGTATTGTTCATAACAATTTAATAAATTGGGCGGACGATTCGGTAATAACTGCAGAAATTCTTTATATGACAAACGTGTTCTTTAGATACACCTATAGCCTCTGCTATCTCTTTAACCTTAATTCAACATGACATTATCGGTGGTTGGCATTCTTTAACGCTCATAAATCAGTCAAGCTGGTATGACCACATTTAAATTCAGTTATCTATAATTTCACAGTATTAAATGAGACTACACAGTCTCTATGTAGAGCGTTCAATTCGTCTTTGATTTCCGTGGGCGTGTTTGCTTTCAACAACAAATATTTAAAGATAGCTAGGTACTCAATTTTTGTGTATTCCATTTTCCAACATTAGTTCTGCCATCTTCATGTTCAGGTCTTAAAGTATTTCAGACAACGATCATACTTACCAGTTGCACTCACAAGTTATATTCTCTTAGTGAGGAAACTGCATTTTATTTAATGACACTATGATTTCCCAAACACAAATGTGGTCTTTGTATAAATCAGTCGTTTGGTGATATTTTCCTTAGTGTTACCATATTTGATTTGAAGGATTTTTTAACGTTCAGGAGTACACAATTTTGGTGCGAAGAATGCCCCACTATTATGGAAGTACCCATTCACAATTAAGGAACCAAAAAATCCTTCACCCGGATGTGAAATAAAAACAAGAAATTTGAAATCTAAAAAACCAACTAGTATGGAAGTTTTCATTCTCTCAAATAATATATTATTCTTTCAGATACCAATTGCCTTCCGATATAGGCGGACCTGACGGGGAACCAATCATGCCTGATAGACAGATACGAATAATTGACAATCCACAGCATAGTTTGCACAGTAAGTATTACAAAATAAAACACAAATCATATGCCATTGATATTATTAACAATTACACAGAATAGCCGAGTAGCTGTTTGCCTAGTTTTGTCATTCTCAATATATTTAATAAATCCTGTTATTGAGGTCAGCCTGAAACTGCCAGAAACGTTGGTGTTCGTCTTTCGAGTTTGCAACACAAAACAGCTACGCTTAAATAGGACTACAACAGCTAGAGATAAGTGAATATTCTCCTTCTTAAGGTGCCGTATTTTACAAAAGGTTGGCAACAACTTCAACAAATCGTTCCCCGCCTTGCGCGCATTTCTAAGTAGTGACTGTGAGTCTAGTCCAGTCCAATACCTCACATTCCTTAGCCATTGTCTCCTACCTGGTCCTATTCTACCCTCAATCTTGCCTTCCATTTTCACTTTTAGGAATTCGTACCTTCTGGCTCTGTATACAAGGTGTTTCAAAAAAAGGTGGCCCTCTTGCTAGGATAAGTAAATCACTGCAAAATAAGTTGGGTTTGTTCAGTAAAAAAAATTCGTAACGGCATTCGTTTTCAAAATGGGTATTGAAAAATCAAAATTTATACACATTTTTTACGATTATGTTGAAACTACTAGCAACATTGTAATAACATTTTTCACGAATGTATTTTGGAAGCTGACAAATCGCATATATGTGTTTTTTATATCTGCCTCGCACAGTGGGCGCTAATTACACGGTTCGTACCGAGTAATTTTGTATATATCTTTTTTGAGGTTAAATTTTCTAGCCCAAATTTCATGTGAACTCAAACATCATTCAATTTCACACCAAAAAGGTACTTTTGGTAAAACTGGATACTATGTACCGTTTTCGGAATATTTTGATTTAAAAATGATGCAGTTTTAACTAATATGGTATAAAGTATTTTTTCTACTTACGCTACTAAAACCGCACTTTGAACACGGGTTTGACATGCACAAAACGACTCTTTAAACACTAGTGTTTAAAATGCGAAAAGTCACATTTCGTTTATCTTTTTATTTATTAAAAATAAAAATAAACGGTTTTAAATATTAAAACTAGCTTTTCCGCATTTGTGAGATGTCCTAAACAATATTTTATCATAAAATTGTGACTTGTATACACTTCGGGGGATGTATCGTGCTAACAAACTGAAAGTCAGCAAGTATTTAAAAAATCAACAGTTTTAAGGATTAAAACTAACTTTCCCGCATTTGTGAGATGCCTTGAACAATATTCTATCATAAAATTGTCACTTGTATACACTTCGGGGGATGTATTGTGCTAACAATCTGAAATGTCTGCCATAATAACCAAAAATGTAGTATATCTGGATGTATAGAACTTACTCTACTCGCTCTCAGCTGAAAATCAATTGGGTACATCTATAAGACACCTTAAAAAATATCCAATTACAAAATTAGTCACTTGTATACGCTCCGGAGGCTGTATCGTGCTAACAATCCTAAATTTCTCCAAACAGAACCAAAATTGTGGCACTTCAGGTACCATAGCACCCGTTGTACTAGCTCTAGTGAGCTAAAAATTAATAAGCTTCATCTATAAGACGCCCTGAATAATATCCAATCATTAAATTGGTCACTTGTATATACTCCGGAGACTGTATCGTGCAAACAAACTGAAATTTCTCCAAAAACGTCGTACTGAAAGTACTACAGCACCTGTTATACGGGCTCTGGTGAGCTGAAAATCAATAGGGTTCATCCGTGAGATGTCCAGAATAATATTCAATCATAAAATTGGTGACTTGTTTACACTTCGGGGGATGTATCATGCTAACAAACCCGAAATTTCTCCCAAAATGGTGAGCTGAAAAGCAATATGGTTCATCTGTGAGATGTCCTGAACAATATTCAATCATAAAATCGGTTACTTGTTGCACTCCGGAGGCTGTATCGTGCTCACAAGACATGTGACGGAAAATGGCCGACGACGACATAAACACAGGATTTTTTTTCTAAAAACCGATTTTTCGTGTTGTTCTTGATGAAAAACGTAAAAATAACTCTAAGTGTGTTTTCAAAATCCCACATTTTTTTTGGGGTAAACCAATACTTTTCTCGCATATTAGATAGGTTAGGCGGAAAAGAAAAAGTTGGAGAGAGTATGCATCCCTGATGGAGATGTTCTTTGTTAATGTATCTTCTATTCTTACAGATACTGTTTGTACCCAGTACAAATTCCTAATTAAGTTGATGTCGCTCTGGTCCACTCCTTGTTCCTAAAGTACATTTATACATTATATGTGTCTTAGGCGCAATTCACACAGAACGGCCGCGTGTGACTGGCGTGGTACGGGCATATGTCATCCGCACGTTAGCCTATGAGGTAATTCACATAGAGATGACATGGATCTGGCACCACTCCGGTACCATGAAAAGCCTACACAAGTGACACATGCCATACAAATTCAAAGTTATTTTTCTATTTTATCCGAAAATGCGTGACGATTTTCAATTTAATTTAGAGTTCTGCGTAGAAGTACAACAGTATGCAACTTTATACAATTATAAACGATCGGATTATTGTAAAAGAGGTGTACAAGAACAGGCATGGAAGCTAAGAAATTCGGTGCAAATGGTAAAGTAAATTTACAATGTTCAACATATCCAGGTCATCTTCGTCGTCATCCGAGAAAAATTTCACTTCTCTTCACATGTAGGTCACTTCGATGTGTTACAACTGAATACTGAATGGTATAAACACGGGGTATCCGATCCTTCTATGTGAATTGATCGCGCCACGTCGGCTCCACGCCACTCGTACGCGCCCGTTCTGTGTGAATTGCGCCTTACGCGATAGAAGGCCTTTTCATAATCTATAGAACATAGGTGCACATCATGTGATTAGTCTCTTCATTTTTGAAGCAATACATTGAGTCCAAACAACGCTTCTCTTATTCCAAAACCCAATCGGAAAACAAATTGTTCATCTCGTACATACTCATCGCATTTCTTATACATTCGTTGGTGTACAATTCTTAAAGTAATTTTCAGTATATGGCTCATCAAGTTAATCAATCTATGTTGTGAGCATTTGTTTACACCGCTCTTCTTAGGTACCGGTATAAATAATAAATATAGATTGGACCCAGTCACATGGTAGAATTCCTGAGCAGTACTGCTTATTTAGGAACATTTTTAAGAGCTTAATGCTTTTGTCATCTAGTAATTTGAGAATTTCCGTATATATTTTATTGATACCTTGGACTTTACCAGTTTTTGATAACTTTATTGCATGTTTCACTTATTATTAGAGAAATGTTTGGTTCTGGTTGAGTTCTGTTATCTTTGAAAAGTTCTTGTAAGTAGTTTGTCCATATTGCTTTTAATTCTTCCTGATGTTTTGTTTGTTTGTTATTATCTGTGACTAAGATACCCGGTTGATGAATCTTGTTTTTAGGTCCAGTTATTTTTTTAATTTCCGGTAAAGAGATCATATTTTCTTTGTAGTTCTTCGATCTCTTGGCAATGGTTCTTCATCCAATTCTCCTTTGTTTCCTTTATGAGTCTTGTAATCTCTTTGTGTGTTTATTGATATTTGTTTT
This sequence comes from Galeruca laticollis, assembly GCA_963921935.1. NCBI lineage: Eukaryota > Metazoa > Arthropoda > Insecta > Coleoptera > Chrysomelidae > Galeruca > Galeruca laticollis. The sequence continues at coordinate 150,029,784 of OY998177.1, forward strand.
TCTGTTTGTATTTGCTTCTTTCATCCATCAATAACAGGATTTCTTCAGTCGCCCATTTTTGTTTTACTTTCTGCTCCTGTGTCCCCAATCCATTTGACTGCACTTCACTTATCACGCTTTTAATGGACTGCCAGTGGGTTTCAATGGTTTCTGTTGATTCCAGTTGTATATTATCCATAATTTTATTATTCACTATCCGTATTATTTCTTTTTCCTTCAGTTTTTCAAAGTTAGGCCTTGTCTGTTTTCTTTTCTGAAGTTGTTTCAGTCTGATCTCAAGTTTTCCAACTACAGGGTTATGATCTGAGCCAATGTTTGAACCAGTATAAATTCTTATGCCTTTAATTCCATTTCTATATTTTTTATCAATCGGTATACAGTCTATCTGATTTCTTATAATATTTTCTTCATTGTCACCTGGTCCTTTCCATGTGTATAATCGCCTTTCTGGTAGTTCCTTTACAACTTCCTGTTCGTGTTTTTCTACCGCGGGTGCATACACCTGGATAATATTTATGTGTTTAGGATATTCTTTTATTTTTATTAGGGCAACTCGGTCTGATATAGGCATGAACTTTTTAACAGATCCTCTGCATTATTTGTTTATTATTATTGTAACACAGTTGTAGTCTCGTTGTTACCTGCATAATACATTATTATTATACATCTTACTTCACTCACACCCAGGATGTTTATGTTCATTCTCTTCATTTCCTTGACAATGTTGTGTCTTCCTGCTTTAAATAAGGATTTGGCATTCCATGTTCCTATCTTCAATGTCTTTCTATTTTGTTTTTCCATTTTCGGGTGGTGCCTAGCTATCTTCGTGAGGATTCTTAGCATCCCTTGACCATCTAAGATCTGCCACGGACTAGGGGCCGAAATATGTATACGACTTACCATATTTGTTTTCTTGTGATGTTCTTGTGTGAATCTTTAATGTAGTGGTTTCCCCTTGCCTCCTGCATTCCCATGCCATTGACCATTTATGGTTCATCCGCCTTTAGGAGCAATTTCTCTCTACAGTGGCAAGAGATTTCCCTTTCCTCTTATTAGCTCCTCCACCCTAAGCTATTAACAGGGGGACTTCTTATACCGGCAATCACTCGGTCGACAGACCCTTGTTAGTTGTCTAGCAGGGTGCATCAATCGCAGGTGAGGTTCTCAGTTGGATTGGCTGTTTCTGTCACAACCACCCCTTACTCCTCGATAAGTGAGTAGACAGTTAGAATTCGACTTCATGCTGCTGGATTAGGTGCTCTAACTAGAGCTATTGAACAAGCTGGCCCTTCTTTTTCCGATACTTCAGTATCGAATACTACCTTCACACATTGTGCCCTAACCACAGTTTTTGAACTGTAACTTCATGAGTTATTATAGGTTTTCTATATAATTCCCATATTTTCCTGTTTATCCTGTATTCCTCCAAAAAATGCTATGCTCAACAATCAACATATACTGCAGTGAGCGTAAATTGCATAATATAACCAATAGTTTTTGTAATTAGTTGGATTCAAATATTTCATTAAATAAAAGGATGCAAAAGCTTTTTATGTCATTAATTTTAATAATAAAATTTAACCTGTTTTTATTGTTAAAACCTTTAATTGATTTTAACAAAATATATTAAATCTCTGGATTCCATATTTTTTTAAAGATTTTCTCTAGTATAAGTAAATAATAAAATAAGACTGTTCTTCCTTTTATGTTATATTTTTCATTCCTTCGGAATGTCCATAATCTTCTTTTATCCTATAACGATTTCTATATTATAAAGACGCTTACTTTTGCCTCTTACACGTAGATGTCACTACTAATATAGCGTAGGCTCCTAAAATAGATTGACTAGAATAAATCGATCAAAATTCTCAGTTCGTCTAGTTAATTATATAGAACATGTTGTTAAGTGGGTGTAAATGTTAGAAAACCTTAGATTTAAATAAAAAATTTCTTGAAATTGTGAACATTGATACACATTTTTGTTATTAATTTAGGTACTAAATAATTTGTATACAAAGGAACAATTCAGACACCGTGGCACCATCTATCGCATTGACAAACAATTGTTTACACAATATTACATAAAATTTGCTGTTTTGAAATCTTAATTTAAATTATTACTATTGTTAAAAGATGTCGTCAGTGAGGTATTTCTGTACTTGTTTCTTTTCAACCAATCATTGATATACATTTTATTTCAAAATTCAGGTATGTACTTAATTACAAAATTGTTTATTTAAATCATTCATTAAGTTAAAAATCACAAAAATACAAGATAGTATTTAAATTCTCTGCTTGGTATAGACGTAAGTGCGCGTTTGTATAATTATTTTAAAGGAGAATTGTTGTTTATTGTTAACATTGTGCATGTGTCAAAACTCTTGATAAGTGATAAAATAAAAAAATAACGTTGATAAGACAAAATGTGTTACAATAAAAATGTAAGGTTGTGAAGAATGAGATTATACTAAATGTTACGTAGTTAAAAAACCTTCTAATTAATCTTGAAATAAGATATGAGACAAACATGAGGAACAACCTTAATTAATTGAACATCTTTTATTTCGCACAAAATTAGATACAATGGAAATATAAATATTGAATAGTCAGCAAAAATTTAAGAGCAATAATTTTTCAATTATATAGTTTTAAATAATTTGATTGTATTTCATAAAATAGTAAACATTTCAAAATAGGTATTAGTAATAACACTTAAAGCCTGTAGAACAAAGTGAAATATATGCACAGATAAAGGAATACGAAGAATAACACAGTTTCCTTCTTTCATAATAGTGATACAATTGTACCACATATAAAAATATGGAAATTAGTAAATACTTCCGTCATTTTTGTGGATTGCATTTATGCTTCCAATTCCCTTCTTTATTCCTGATCAAGATAAGTGTGTAATTTTCTTACTCCTTGATTAACTTCAAAACACGGTGTAAATTCAAAGTAAAGCGCTCAAATTATAAATAGTAAATATATAGTAGTAGTTGATTTTCACAACACTATTACGTTGATATAATTATTTGTTCAAATATCCTTCATAGATTGCTGGAGTCATATATGAAAATTTACATATTCTATTTTCTGTTAACTAATCCTTAAACATACTCTTACTACATACATAAATATTCTTCACATATACAAAATACATATTAAAATATACACTTACTCGTACTTAATATAATGATAACTTATAAGATGGATAAGACCTCTTCTCTCTGACCAGTATGATGTATAAAGACAACAAAACAATCAAGGTATGTATGTAGTATGTGTAGTACGCGCAAAACAAATAGTGCAAAAATTTAATGGGATATCCCCTTTAAGTTATGTTGCGAAGCTAGACTCTGAAAGGTATTAATATTTTGTTTATTTTTACCAATACCACTTACACACTACACTCTATGCTAGCGCATCAACTAAATACTGAGGGGACCTTACCGCTTATGAACACGTGCGTCTTTGAAAAAACTCCTATCTCAAAATATGCTTATAGTCCAGTGAAATATGGTAAAAATAATATGTTATTTTAAAATTGTATTACTAATTCTTGTTAATAAAACGACATATAAGGTAGTGTTAATTATGTGGTGTTATGTTTAATATGTATTAAATAATTATAAAATTATTAAATACATTTCAACGATTGTTAGTTGAAGTTATAATATTAAATGAGTATATCGTCTAATAAGCATTTTAAATTATTATATTGACTGGACTATGACAGTTTTCAAATCAAAGGATAAGCCGAAACAATAAATTTCGCACTATATCTCTTTCGTGAACTATATGCTTTGTTTATAGAATAACAAAGGCTTCTGCGGTGGAATCAATTTGAGAATAAAACCTTTTGTATTGAAAACGCGTCATAGTTTTAAGTCAGAGCAGCTAAACTGCATTCGCTCACTATGCCTAAATTCAAAGTACTGATCTGATATTGTTCAATCGAAACATACTTTTTTCTTTTCTTTTATAGGCAGAGCCTAACTATTGTTAAAATGATACAGTCTGAATATAGCCCCTGGACCAGCGTCCTTTTGTTGAAATGATTACAAAAGTGGTAAAAATGGTCGTGGCGGCTTCGTTTGAACGAGTCGAGCACATTGTGAAATTTTCAGACTATGGTATGTGCGCTTTTTCGCACGCCGATTACTTAAACCTGTCATTCTAGAGCGGTTTCATTTTTGAATTATAAATTTTTTTTATTGAATTTCAAAGTTTTTGTCTCAAATGAAAAGAAATTTTGATTGTCGGACAAAATAGAGAGCGCATTTTGAGTTCAATATTTTTTTTATTGTTAACCTAGGTCAATGATGGACAAATTCAATTATTTTGAGAATCCAGGGATAGTAGTTTAATAAAAAATTGTGCAACATAAATTTGTATACCCAGGGGATTGTCTTTAACGTATTTGCTACTTGAAATTACCTAAAACGATAGAATTATTTGAATAAAAATGCCATTAGTTTAAAATTCGCCCTCAACAAATAATGACTGATTCATTAACTACAACATGACGATAGTTACCAACGTTGGGTACGTTCAGAGAACACATCTGTTGCATAACCGTTGGGTGAATGTTTGGTGAACGCACTTTGATCAGTGAGTGAAACACGACATGTTTAGTGAGCGGGTGCCATTGTACTGAGCGGTTTTCAAGAGCGCTCACTGAATACAACACGTTGCAGATTATGATGTTTTTATTTTAGTGCAATATATGCATAAGTAATATAACGTAATATTATACGCTGGAATTATTTCTTCATAATTCCTTTTTTTTTTCATGAATACTACGTCTTCTTACGTTATAATCATTCGGTAATGGTTCAATCTGTTATCCTGCATTCTTACAACATGCCCTACCCAATTCCACTTTAGTGCTGTTATTTTCTCTACTGCATCCATCAGTCCAGTTTTTCTACGAATTTCTACGTTTACAATACGATCTCGGAGAGTCAGTCTTAACACTGACCTTTCCTTTGCATGTTTGGTCACTCTGATTTTCTGTACAACCTTTTTTGTTAATGTAAGAGTCTCGGCTCCGTATGTAGGGATAGGCAGGACACATTGATTAAAGACCCTTCTTTTTACACAGATGGGTATGTCAGATTTGAATACGTACCTTAAGTTTCCAAATGCCGCCTATCTAGTTGACATGTTTGATTATCTCTACCTATACTTGTCTCGTGACCAAGGTACTTGTACGAAGTGGTTTCTTCAATCTGGGAACCATCCACGTACACACTTTCACCAAGTATGAGGTTACTCATAAGCTGCGTTTTTGATACATTAATCTCAAGTCCAACCTTATGCGAAGCAAAATTTAGTTGTTGCAGCATGGTTACAGCATGGTCAATACGGTCTCCTATCAGACCTATGTCGTCCGCAAATCTTAAGTGTGTAAGATTTTCACCGTTTATGTTGATACCTACATTTTCTTAACTTACAGATTTAAACATATATTCAAGCAGATTCGTGAATAGCTTCGGCAATATAGTATCACCCTGCCGAACTCCCCTGTTTATGTTAAATTTATTTGTGCTGTCCTCTATTCTCCCGTTAGCCATAGCATTTTCATATACGCAAGAATTAGAGTATCTAGCCATAATTTTAAATTTTCAATATTTATACTTTCCAAAAAATTATTGTTCAGGAGACGTCAACCATTCGTTACTCAGCGAGCGCTCACACAACGGTTGAGTTATAAGTGATATTTCCGTTGGTTTTTAATTTGCGAAAAGGATAAAAGTTCATGCAACTTACAGATTGTCATCTCGATATATGCACTAATAATGTTTTCACCGTTGTTATTTAAAATATTAGGACGATTTTCCAGTTGAAATAGTTATTTTTGTGGGAACACAACTTTTTCGCACTTCAACCTTCAAAACTCGATCAAAGTAATTTTACAATTTTAATATTAATTTGTTAATTAATTAGTATTAATTTACTTATTATTCTGCATTCTGATTTTCTCTAAGCAATGAATTTAATTAAAAATAAAAGTTGTATTACACTCCATTCATTTAGTGTGCGAAGCAAAATTTACAGGAAAGAAGCAATACAAAATGGTTAATCTTCTTAAACCATAACCGTCCTTTTTTATTTTCTTAGTTAACTGTGTCTTGTTCTGTAAACTCCTAGGAGCAGAGCAGATCAGTCTTTAGCAAAAGCGGGTCCTGATGCAACATAGTTTTGGGGGGCCTTTATGTAGGTAAATAGCTCTCGACTCTTCTCTTTCATAAACTACCTACCATCATCGTTATTTCCTACCTCCACCACAATATCGCTACCATTAAAAAATAAACATTGTAATGTGACTTACCTCAGTCAAAAAAATCAGCTAAATATTTTGTCATTAATTTTTTTTATTCTTATTAATACTAAACCAAAACAAATTTAAATCCGCTGAAAAGTATTGTTTTAACAATAACATTCTTACACTACTTAAACTTAATTTTTCTTGCTTTTAATCTAGCAAAGTCGTCACTAATTTCTTCAAAATTGACTTTGGCCGTGGTGTCTGCTTCTATCGATAATGTTGCCAAAGACGTTAACCTTTCTTGGCTCCTTGGCTCATTGATGATCTTAGGTAAGTCTTTAATAACTTTAGCCGAGAAAAACTCCTTTCTGCGCTAGCAACAGTCACAGGAATAGTAAGTAAAATTCTGTAGGCCATTAACGTGTTGGGATATGGATTTTGTATTCTGTTCATAAATCTTAACACATCAGCAGCTGTTTCAACTTCAGCGGGAAATAGATCACGAAGAACTTTAGTTCTGTGAACAAATAATTTCCACAGATATCCTTTTGCCCTTCAAAACTTAAAGAGGCTTCTAGGGCTTTACACTTTTTCAACAATTGACCTTGTTCAATTGATTTTAATTCTTTTACACTATACAAGAATCCAAACATAGTTTTGTAACTGGAAATTTGTTGAAATCTTTTTGAAAGGAACTGCAATATACAATCTACAATATAATAAAAATACTTAACTTTGAAAATTTGTTCAGCAGATTCTAAAACATGCTCATCTTCTCCTTAGTAACAAAATATTTTTCTTTTCTTGCTTTGCTTGACTATTTGAAACTTTGGCTCTATGTCCAAAAGTTCGCTCATTTCTCTTGCAACCATTATTGCTGCAACAAAACCTTCATTTCTAAATTGCTCAAAAAACTGTACCAGTCCTTGAAGCAACTGCGATACCATGCCTAAGTGCATTGTTTCAGCCTGCAAGTTTTTGCTTACACCATTTACAGCAAAGAACACGTCATACCAAATAGCTAATGCTCCTTATTCAATTGACAAGGGATCGAGTTTCACTTTTTGCTTTAGGGTCGTCAGTCGCTTCTACTACTTCATCTAAAGCATCGTGTACTTCCTTAATCTGGTAACGAAGTGCTTTTACACTTTCAATTTTACTTTCCCATCTAGTGTCACATGACTTTTTAACGGTGAGGACAGGAACATGTTTTTTTTTAAATGTCCCACCGCTTCGTTGATGTTGAAAAAACAACAAATTCTCTGAACAATTCCGAAAAAAGTTATAGCCCTAGGTGAACATTTTGCGGCATCACAAATCAAGAGATTCAAACTGTGACTTGCACAAGGCATGTAAAACGCTCTTGGATTTACTTCTAAAATTCGAGCTTGATCTCCAGAATACGATCCTAACATATTTTAACCATTGTTGTATCCTTGGCCTCTGCAGTCCTTAATCTCTAAGCCTATTTTATCTAGTTCGTCTAATAAAACACCAGTTAAATTTTTGCCTGACTTAACGTCCAAGAATTCGAGAAAATGCTCTTCAACAGTCACACCCCCACTTTTATTCTTAGTAGCACTTACATTGTTTTAAGTCTTAACAAAACGCATCACCAAAGACAACTGCTCTTGGTGGCTGAGATCGGGAGTGCAGTCTAGCACTGATGCTCAAGTTAAAATGACTGGTTTACGAATAGTAGATTTACGTATTTTGGCAATAAAAAACATTGAACACAATGGTTTATTTCGTTGCGATATATCTAATGTATGTTTAGTAAATTAAAAGCGCTTTGGAGTAAAACGTACAATTACATGTAAATGTATCATATGCGGTGTTACAAAAACATTTAGTACAACTAACGGTGAAAAACAGCATGACATAAATAAAGCTTTGTTGTGCGGTACGATAGCTGCGGGATTTGGATATAAGCAGTTATCCAGTTTTAGTTAGGTGGTGAAAATATTCCTACAATGTCTCCTAACACATATTTGTCGCATCAAAATGTTGTTATAAAAACACCAAAGACATTGCGATAGAGGAGATGATTCTAGCGGGTAAAGAAGAATATAAATTAGCGGAGAAGCTGGTGAATTAATAAACGGGTTACCAGTAATAGTGGATGGCGCTTGGTGTAAAAGGACATATAAAAGTAATTATAATGCATTGTCGGGCGTAGGATGATGCATGATAGGCGCGATAACTCAAAAAGTTCTATATGTAGGTGTTAAAAATAATTTTTATTTGCAATGTAAAATGCATAAATGTATAAATCATTAAAACAAAAGCATTTTTTAAAAAAGGGTCTCGTAGCGCCATGCAACTAAATGGATAGATGATATGTAAAGTGCGACCTCCCTTTCAAATTTCAAAATACGCCTTGGAAGTTTCCTAGAAATTTCAGCATTTTACGCCCATTTTCATAGTACTGAACTGTAGCCTTAACTGACATGTTTAGATGGTCGGACTGAAAAAAAAGCGCCTGAAAATTTGTAACTTCTATTAAAAATTAGGGGTTTTGCAATAACGACATGTTTCAGATGTCGGACTCAATAATGCGCTATTTTGTCCGACAATAAAATTTTCTTTTCATCTGAGACAATATATTTTAAATGAAATGAAAAATTTGAGTTTTCTAATTAAAAAATGAGGTTTAAGATTCATTCATCACCTACTTTTGCAAGCACAGAAATACAACTGGCAACTTTCCATTCACACTCTGCAACACGTGTTCAGACTTATCATTTGTACTACCATTATATTATGAGAATTTGATGAGATTATGCTTGCATTGTAAATTTAGAGCATTATTTAAACATGACGTTATAATTAGCTTTAAATAATATAATGATATTTCAAGTGATTATTTAAAGAATATTTATAAATAAGTATATGAAAAAGCTATTGTCAAACTGTTTACTGAAAAAGTAGATAATAAGAAAGTACACATTACGATAAAAATATTATAAAGTAAGTATTATACTTTTAAAAAATGCATACTTGCTATAGAGAAATAAAGAAAAACTTTCAAACAATATATAGATATGACGTTTATTTTATTTGTTATAATCAGGCAAATATTAATTAATAAATATTAGATTTGTGAAAAAGATGGACTTTCTTTATTGACACATATTCATGTTAACCTATTTTTATTAATTGATCAAATTTTTCAAATTCTATGAAATCTTACTTTTACGATATTGAAATTACCCGCCCAGTGCAACATTGCCACATCGTTATTTCTTACTCTCAGGTCACGAGAAAAACATTGAAAACAACCAAAAGTAACAAACTTTTTCATTTATTTTAAATTAAACTAATACCGCTTGTCATAGTTTTTTTATTGACATATAATTGTTATACTTTCAATTGTAAGAAAATCGCTGTTGTTATCTAATAAAACGATCGCTTCAATGTCGGCCAGAATAGGATCCACATGTTAAATATACAATCTTTAACAGTTAATTTATCAGTGCCGCAAGGTATGAAAAAAATGTCTACATTTAGAGGACACTTTTATGTATGTGTATTTAAAATTTTTAAGAGATTCCAAGAAACTCATTTTCTTGGGAACATCATTAAGTACTCGGGAAAGCGCCCATTCCGTATCCTCAAAATTTCACAATGTGGCAGAGTCGTTCAAATGAAGCGACCCAGATCATGTTCATTACTTTAAATTTTTGTATTTTTACACCTTTTTCATAAGGGTTTGATCGCATATTTTAGTATCCGTTTTACCAGGAGAGATTTTATCACCAGCATCACTATCAGCATTACCTCCTGCTGATAAATTATCTGTGTCTATTGATACATTTTTGCCAAAAATTTTTATTTGATCATCAATTTCTTGTCTTGATGTTTTGTATGTAATTTCATCAAAAATTACATCTCGTGCAACTATGAATTTTTTCGATTCTGAATCAAAAATCTTATATCCATTTGGCACGTAACCCACAAAAATTCCCTTAGATGATTTACTATCAAATTTTGTTGTTTTTGTTTTATTATCTACATAAGCTGTACAGACAAATATTTTTAAAATAATTAATTTCGGTTTTCTAGCATGCCACATCTCGTAGGGAGTTTTATTAAATTTTATGGCTTTAGTAGGTGACCTATTTACTAAGTAAGTTGCAGTTAAAACTGCTTCGCCCCAAAGTCGTTTGTCTAAAACCGAGCTATATACCATTGCACGTGCTTTTTCGGTTAAGTTAAAGTTCGATTCATCCGTTCCGCCACACCGTTTTGTTGCGGAGTATATGGCACCGTAAGATGATATGTTATTCCTTTTTGTTTACAATACTCCTTCATTTCGTCAGATAAATATTCTCGACCATTATCGCAATATAAATTGACTATTTTCGTTATAAAATGGGCTTCGCCTTTTGCAGCGTAATCTTTAAAATAAGTAAAGACTTCAGATTTCTTTGACATTAAATAGGTTACGGTATAATGAGTATATTCATCTATAAAGTTTACAAAATAATTTTTATCATCTATCGTAGATGGTGTTATTGGACCACATACGTCTGAATGAACAATAAATAGCGATCTTTTAATATGACGTTTATCTTTTATTTTGGCGAAAGGAAGGCGTGTTTGTTTTCCGTTTATGCACGCTTCACAAACTGAATTAATGGGATTTATATTTTTTAAATAAATATTATCACTTGCAAGTTCATTTTCTTTAAATTTTGAAAATTTTTCTTCACTCATGTGGCCCATTCGTTCATGCCACAATATATTTTTGTCAATACTTTTAACAGCAGCCACGTGGCCTGCGGCCCGTGCTGTATTTCGCGCATTTTGTATTATAAGCTCAATAATATACAAATTATTTATGCGCTTACCTTTTATCATTGTCGTGCTTCCCCTTTTGATTTCCACGTTGCCAGTTTCCGTGAACACGACTAACATTCCAGCCTCCTGGATACGCCTCACTGAGATGAGGTTGGCAGGTACACTGCTGCTGTAGAGGACATCCTTCAATGTTCCATTGTAGCCAAGGGTTGTGTTGATTTCCACTTGCCCAATATGTGTCGCCTCGATGGTTGCACCTTTCTTCGCCACAGTTATGCAAATTGGCTTCGCTAGCTGTCTGTGTTCTGTGAAGAGCCTCAAATGATTTTTATTTTATTATATTGATATTGGAATTCATTATGTGTAAATGGAGTATAGGGTAGATATTAAAACCAATACAGCAATATAGATTATACATTTACAATACCAGATTACAAAAGGAAAAAATTCAATATACATGATGGTATTGAATTACAATAATGTTGGTGGTTGAATGTAAAATTTGTATAATTTCCGTGATATAATATAACAGTTACACTTTACCAGATTCAGAATTTAATATTTTACACCTAGAGAAAATATTTTAATGTCTGCAACATAATGTGTAGAAACGAACAAAATATTTTTTCCACTACTAGCTATGAAGTTGACAATTATTGCGTCTTCTAGCCAACTGAGAAGTTGAATTTCTCTATTAGTGGTTAATAATAATTGTTCTATTGTTAACCTAGGTCAATAATGGACAAATTCAAATGTTTTGAGAATCCAGGGATAGTAGTTTAAGAAAAATATGTGCAACATAATTTTGTATACCCATGAGAATGTCTACCTTATTTGCTGTTTGAAATTACCTAACACGATAAAATTATTTAAATAACTATGCCATTAGTTTTAAATTCACGCTTAACCAATAATGACTGATGACATCTCGTAACTACAACATGGCGATAATTACAAACGTTGGGTTCGTTCAGAAAACACAACTGTTGCCTAACCGTTGGGTGAATGTTCTATGAACGCACTTTGATCAGTGAGCGAAACTCAACATGTGTGGTGAGTGGACGCCATTTTTGTAAGCAGTTTCAAGTGCGCTCACGGAGTACAACACGTTGCAGATTGTGATGTTTTTATATTAGTGCAATGAATACAGAAATAAAATACAACATAACATTATACGCTGGAAATATTTCTTCATAATAATTCCTGTTTTTATCACGAATACCACGTCTTCTCACATTATAATCATGTGGTAATGGTTCCTGCAAATCTTCTATTGCGTCATCATATTTCTGTTTATATCAATTATATTACCATCTGATATATAATTTCAATATTCAATTCAATATCCAAAATGAACAAATTAACAATTATAATCAGTACATTTAGACGTAGAACCTTGTAAGCGGTCCATGCAGTTCATCATTCATAATTTTAGTTACTGTACTTAACACTTTACGTAGCAGTTTCTCCACTTCTTCTTTCTCTGATTTGATGGCTTTGACATTTCAACATTGACAAAGAGGGCGCGACCAAAAATCAGCTAATGTGAATGAAAGATTTCGATGACGTTCCGAGTTTAACTTTTCTAAGCACCAATATTGTAATTACATTGTATATGAAGCTTTATACTTTCCAAAAAATTATCGTTCAGAAGGCACACGTCAACCATTCGTTGCAAGTGAGCGCTCACTCAACGGTTGAGTTATAAGTTATGTTTTCTGAATGCACCCGTTATTTGAAAATAAGTTTTACTTGTGGAAATGTCAATCTGCATCCGACTACTTGATTTTTGTTTTATTAGTAGAAAGGCGATTTTGCATTTCGGTGCTATTAGATTTTCACAAGAAAAAATTTTATTTTTAATTTTTGTCTTAAATTTTACTAGTAATGGAAAAATTGTATATACACCACGGTGGTGAAGACATTTATAGGCCTCGCATCTTATTCCGCTCGGGGCAAAGCCCCTCGCGAAATAATCTTGATGCTCGGTCAATAATAACAGTCTTCACCACCTTGGTGTATAATATACTATTAAATATAATAATAATACCTGTCATTTATAACTGTATAGAACAGGTAGATAAGTAAAATAGAAGTCATGTATTACTTTATTTATACCTGTATAATATTTCTTGCGGCACTAGCGTAATTTTTTGTGATGGCTTCCACAGGAGGATTTGTTTGCTTATGTCGTGGATGTTCCTCCAAAACTGGAGAAGGATGATATATACAGGGTGCGCCATTAGTGTGACAAACTTCGATATATCCGTTATTATAGAATATATGGAATAAATTTACATACGAAAATTGTAGACATCTGTAAACTTCACATTTCAAAATTATTTTCATTTGTACTGGGTATTCCCTATCACCAGGGCGAAACAAACATACCTTTTTTTAAATGAGACACCCTCTATATTATTTCAGATTCAGATTGGGCTCACCTCCCCCATACTTACAATGTAGGGTTTCATATAAGTATATAGGGTATTTCAGAAGTTATGCCCAATTGAACGTAAAAATCATTGTGAGTTCAACGCCTTGTATAGTTCAAACGAAACAATTTGACATCAATATTTTGCAGCCATAACCTTTTGATATTGGTCTAGTTTCATGAAATAGTACCATTTTTTGGATATTACAACATCTGAATACAGGGCGAGCCAAGAGTCGAACACATGATTTTCACTATTTTTTCAAATGAATCACCCTGTATTTCATTTCAAAAATTGAAAATACACCGTATAAACTTCCATTTTTATTTGGCATTCCCTATATCTAAAATCATTAATTTCTGAGATATTGTCAATTTAATAACAAAAAGGTTTTTAAAAATAATTTAATTGTAACAAGTTTGCTATGGAATAATGACAAGTATTGATTAGTAGCATGTCATTCGACAAACTATTGAAATTTTGTGAAGACTCATTTACTACTATTTGAAATGAACTTTCCGGTTGAAGAATTAACAGACATGGTTTGGGTATTGGGAGAATATAGTAGGAATTGTTTATTATCAATAAGAATTTACCAAGAGCGATATCCTGCACGAAGACAACCCATAAAAAGAACGTTGGAAAGGCCGATGGATCGTTTCAATCGTCCAGGTTCAGTACTTAATGAAAAACATGAAAGGACAAAAACTGCAGTTACTGAGGAGAATGAATTTAATTGTATGCTGGTAGTTGCGGACAACCCTCATGATAGTACTCGTCAAATTTCGCACCAACGGGATATCAGTGTAACGTCCGTCCGAAGAATACTGCATAAAAACAAGATGCATCCATACTGCATTCAGTAATAGAGTTACTCGACGATGACTTTCGTGAAGAGTTCCTTTTTGCGAGTGGGCTCAACAACAAATACATAACACTGATCAACACTAATTTTATTGTCAACAATATTTGGGCGTTTTCTAGGTAATTTCGTGGTGCTGATCACGAATTTGAAGTCCATTTAGGTGAATTGGCTCTAATTTTAGAGATATATTATCAAAATATGATAAGATAGAGAAAAATATCAATTTAATAGACCAATGGCCCTTATAAGCAACTTTTAGTAAAAAATATTAAAGTGGTTTCAAAAAAAGAGAAACGAAAAAATAATAAAATTCATTTATTGATTAGGTATAACAGCAAAGAAATAATTTAATTTAAAAAATTTCATCTAATTCGTAAGAAAGTAGCTCTTTTTGTAGACTCCAACAATAGTCTGCCATCATATGATGATCCCATCTGCCCTGATACCTTACCTCCATCTCCTTTATATCCTGGGGGAACCGTTCCCCTTGTTCCTCACTGAAATTACCAAGATTGTCGGGAAATTTATCCAAGTGGCTGTGAAGAAAGTGTACTTTAATACTCATATTAGTACCCAAGTTTTTAAAGTTTAATAACATCTTTGCACTAATTCCTCGTAATTGTCCGCTTTGTGATTACCCAAGAAATTTTTAACTACCATAACAAAGCTACACCAAGCAGCAGCTTCAAGTGTCGTCATGTGATTTTTAAAATTAGAGTCCTTAATAAGTTTGCGAATTTGAGGGCCATCAAAAATACCCGCTTTTAGCTTTTCCATACTTAGCCTAGGAAACGATCTACAAATGTATTTGAAGCACTCGCCATCTTTACTCAAAGCCTTAACAAATTGTTTCATTAGTCCTAACTTGATGTGGAGCGGTGGGAGAATGATTTTTTCACGGTCAACCAATGGTTCGTTTATGACATTTGCTTTTCCTACAGTCATATTTTGTCTTATTGGCCAATTAACCATATGCCAATGATCTTGCTTCGCCCCACTATCCCACAAGCAGATAAAACAAGGGTATTTTGTGTCCCCACCTTGCTGCCCAAGCAAGAAGTTGACCATTTTTAGATCAACACAAATGGAAAACTGATGTTCTTCATAGGATAGTTTCTGTAATACCAACTTGATGTTTTGACATTCTTCCTTAAGTTTTGTGGAGTGGGCGATAGGAATTGACGCATATCGGTTGCCATTGTGTAGCAAAACACACTTTAAGCTTCTACTGGAACTGTCTATGAATAGTCGCCAATCACCTGGAACAAATTGTATTCCCATTTGACGAAAAAGTCCGGGAATGTTGTTGCAATAAATAAGATCTTCATCTTGGCTAAAGTAAGGAACAAGTTTCACCTCTCGTGTTCTACAAATGGTTATTTTTATATCTGGTTGTAGACGGTTTTTTTCTTTTAATCTGGTTGCCAGAAGTTCAGATGCTTGCTTTGATAGACCGAGATCCCGTATCAGGTCATTCAGTTCTTCTTGAGAGAACTGCTGTGGTGTTGATTGTATTTCCTGCTCATATTCACTTCCACTGCTACTGTACTGGTCCTTAATTTCTTCTTCTTGTTCCGCCATCAGAACATCTGGCAGTGTTGTATATACTGGTACGGGAATCTCTTCGCACGTGGCACAGGTCTTCGTGCTGATTCTAAATCAGGATAATCCCATTCGCCTTTCTTGTATTTGTTAAAACCTTTTATATTAACGAAACAAAAATAACAATCATCATGGTGGTTTTTAGGTTCTCTCCACACCATGGGCACACCAAATTTCAAAACTTTTTCTTTTTCCGTTTGACCACTGTCGTAAACTTTTAAAGCTAAAATGTGGTTAAAAGCAGCCAATAGAGAGGATTTTGTTCAGAAACTTTCGCTTTCGTGGTGTGCCAAAAGTTCAAGCTTTGTGTTGAAGTTGAAGAAGATTGTAAAGGTACAGGTCCTAACTCGGTATCTTCCCCCCTAACGTCCATTTCAAAAGTTTCATTATCTGAAAAGAAAAATACAGGAAGGCTATATTAATGGACACAGAAGTGTATGTGTAGGTTTTATTATAGAAAATGTGTTGTTTTATTCATCCGACGCTTTGATCTTCTAGTATCTATTTACTGAAGACCAGTAGAAGAATTCCCTTACACATTAATAGCATATCAGAGACTGATAGTTAATACTGTCACAAAGTGAACTTGGGATAAATAAAAAAACATTTCTCTATCTTAACAAAATCATAAAAAATACTCTTTTATAACAAAACCAAGATTCTTTTAAGTGAGACACAGGTAGGCTAAACATTGTAGGTGAGACTTTTATCTAGTTAAATTCACACACACACTTAATTTTTACTAACTTATCTAATTATTAGAAAGCCATTCATTTTAATGCATATTTACTTACAGAGGTGAATCTAAATAATGATTATATTTACCAAGCAGTGGAGAAGCATCACAGTCACTGGTATGTATTGCAGCGGCCTGAGGTAAATGTCCCAGTTGCTGTAATGGTGTGGTATCTGCAATTACAACAGTAATTGTAGTAATAATTTGTAGAAATTTTACTAACTTATCTAGTTATAAGAAAGCCATATATTTCGATGCATATTTACTTACAGAGGTGAATCTTAATAAATATTATATTTACCAAGCAGTGGAGAAGCATCACAGTCACTAGTATGTATTGCAGCGGCCTGAGATGAATATCCCAGTTGCTGTAATGGTATCTGCAATTATAAAAGTAATTGTAGTAATCATTCCATTACATAAATTCCAAGAAGGTATTGATTAATCCTGTCAGAAAGTATTAATTATTCCTATCGGAAAGTATCAATTAATCATGCGGCCAGGTGACAAGAAATAAATATCAATAACAGCTGATTGCAATGTCTACTTAAATTTAATATTCACCTGTTCTTGAGTGACATACACGAACTACACAACTTATTCGTCCCATAACAAATGCAATAATTTCTTACTATGAGTGTCACTAGTCACTTTTACTAAACGGTAATGTTCAAAATCAAAGTAAATAATAGCTATTTATGTAACCAGTTATGAAATGCATCATTTTGTGTAACGAGTGAAATTTTTGCAGGACTAGCGAGCTCCGCGTAGCGGGGCGAGCGAGGTCCCGCAAAATGACACGAGTTACACAAAAAAGCGTTTCATAACGTGTTTAATACAAGATTTTATCTAATTTTGACAAGAAGAAAATTTAGTTTACCTATCAATAAAGCATTTCATAACGTTTCATACAAGATTTTACCTAATTTTGACAAAAAGAAAATTTAATTTATTTTATGTGAGTCCTTTTGACAAAAAGAAAATTTATTTTATTTTATGTGTTAACAATTTTTAATTATCTTTTCTGATTTGAAAACAGCGCTTTTTGATTCCTACAAGTTATGCAACCAATATTACACATTATACATTTATTTTATACATTAATTTCAGACTTTTCTTTATTATTTTACCATTAATATTAAATTAAAATCGGAAATAGCTTTTTAACATTTTTTTAAATTAATTTTTAAAAACAAAGAAAAAAAACCTTCCCTAGTTTAGGCTCGAACTTTTAACCCTAGCATTGGTCACGGCTATCTTGTTTTGCGTTAGCCAATTGCGCCACTGCGGATATGCAACAACTTTATTTATTTGCTTGACAGTTCGTCTTTTCAATTGTAGTTTCTTGAAAAATTAATAATTCCTAGTTATTTTCGTAAATATTTAATTAAGATTCTACGTAAGCCCAACATTCTACGATTAAAAATGGTTTATTCAAACTCAGATGTACCAAACGAAATAGAAGAGGCCGCACAAAGTGCATTATCGGCCGTGATTCCACAAAAGTCAAAAACTATGATCTGGCTTATGAAAACAAACTGTTCGAATTGAGTGATAAATATTTATAATGCATAAAATAAAAAGTAAATTGTTTTAGTTCTTCTTATTGTTAGTAATTCTCTTCAGTTATTTTTCTATAATATGACATTAAACTTTCTTCTTTTCACTCTTGTTCTTATTAACTGGTGATAATAATATATTATTTTATATGGAGGAAAAGTGATACTTTTCATGACGCGCTCGTGGTAATTGAGAGCAAGTCATGAACAGTAACTTTTCCTCCAAATAAAATATGCTGTTTTTTCTTCAAATGTCGACAAATTAATGCAAAAACGTCTCTGTTTGATAGTAATAATTTTTAAACATAATTGAGTTCGCAACGCGGTTTAGACCGGTTTCGGTGAGTAGGCACAGGTTGTTGCTATAGTAATGTAACATAAAGCTGTGGGTGGACACTGTCAACAATATTAATTTATTTTTTACAATTATTGCGTCTCCGGCTGCGTTTTAATTCCGAATTGATAAGCAGTTTTATCGAGTAAGTTCACTTAAATAACAACCAATTAGTTCCTAAATTAGTGATTTATAGAAATGCAATGCACACCGCCGGAAATTATGCAAGAGGCAAAAGAAGCAGCAACTATCTATGTTGCTATGATAACATTTTTCCCTCCGCTGGCGGGAAAGTGAAAACTAAAGCTCCGGTGGTGAAAAAATGAAACTTTACGGTCGCCTACACAGTCGAAAAATGACAGATTTACTGACGTTTGAAGAAAAAATAAATTTTTCATCACCAGTTACATAATATTTTTCATTATGTAACTAATTACGAAAAATGCGACGTTTGCTAACGGAAGTCAGTTTTGAAAAATGTCAGTTTATATGTCAAAATTAGATAAACAAATAAAAAGGCTATTTTTTACCAACAAAGAATATGACATTGACATAAAACACATATAAAACAATGGCGTCTATCACACATGTGCATTCAGAAAATGAAATTGTCAAAAAGCCGAAGTTTCGCTTCTTGTTGTTGGTATATTCTTTGTTAGAAGTCGAAGGATTTTAGGCACTCGATGCAGTCTCGAACGAGACATGTCGAGTTCATCTCGAATTCGACTTTCTAGAATAGACAACATCCGACGATGTCGACATTTGTCGAAAATGGACAACGAAATTCCGATTTCGAGATTCAAGAATCGAGCCTCAGGTCGGGAGTCGATTGTCGATTCTGCTTTGCGATTCTCTAGACGCCCTACTTGGAAACATGTTGCTGATATACTGATAATGTTGGGGTTTCTGCTCGTTCTGTGAAGCAGATCCTCCATGAAGAATCCGAATTTCATTCGTAGAAATTAACTGTAGTGCTGGACTTGATTCACGTGCTTTTGTTTCTCAAGAAAATGAATGTGAAGCGCTTCTTGCAATGCCTGACGACATTCTTATTTTCTTCAGTGATGAGGTTCACTACCATCTTTCGAAATGTTATCTTAAAAACAAGTCGAAACTTGAAGTATATTAATGCAGTTTATTGACAGTAATGCGCGCCAACTGCCTGATATCGTATTTAAAGCTGCGTGAACATAAACTTCACATGTTGTATTTGGTATTGATCACAGAATTTTTTAATTGAATTTCAATATAAGATAGTTGCTCCGTAGGTCAACTAATAAAAAGTTATATTTAAGTTAATTTAACAAATAGAGCGGCATACCGAGCGGGGCCTAAGGCATCATCCTGTTCGTTCACAGTAAAAGTAGCTGCAAATACACGTAACTTTTTGATCGAGAAAGCTGTGTCAGAGTTCAACGAAATTTCATTGAGATGGTTTTAGAAATGAACTTTAAAATTAATTTTGTGTATAAAATAATTGGTTGGAAGAAACAAGGATTTTTTAGGATGTAAATAATAACATTTATGAGATAATCGTTGTCATTCTCTGTAGTGTAATATTCGCGTAATATTTGCTTAAATGTACGTAGATAAGTACAACTTTATTTTTATACTGACAGATGAAAAATCGCGTGTTAAATTTCTGTGGAGTGTTAGTTGAAGATGATAAATGAAGGTTTTACCTTTGACTATGAAGATTATTGTAAGTACTAAATTTATTAGTTTTTATTTTCTCAAAAATATAGTGGGGTACCTTTTTTTGATTCATTTGAAAAAATAGAATTAATAACTGTCTGAAAGTTGAAAGCAATTCTTTTTTCTCAATTGCACATACTTCTAAAGATCAGTTGTCAACATTGTTGTCAGATTTTGCATGTAAAAATACATATCTTCGACTTTAACGAACTTTTTTGTAATTGACATCGATCTCCACTATAACCATAACAACTATAGCAACTTAGCCATATTCCATATTCACCTTAGTTGTTTCATTGGCACTAACGCAATGAAATCAATTCAGATTTGCCTATTTTTCATATGTCCATATCCACTAATTTTACACTACAAATAATCATTTAAAAAGCCCGCATATTGGAATTTTAGAAATTATTCCTGTTGGCACACTGTTTCTAATACTTGCGCGGAGTTTAACCGACATCGGTCATTTAGTTTGTTCATTGTTACATTCAATATTCACTAGAAATATCTCTTATCCATACTTTTGTTTTTCAGCTAAATTAATTAAACGATGATTTATCACACTGTGTTATTAAGTACCTATCATGATATATATAATTCTAGAATAAGAACAGTTTCATGTCATTGTCCTTGAAGAATTTAGTCAGTTACACAGTGTGTCAGTCAAGTGGAATACATTTTATAATAAACTAGCTGCAAATATCCGCTTTTACTGGCTTATTCAATTGTACATTATTTCTATTCATGACATTTTATTTTAATCGACATATCTTTTCTCATAACTTTTTTATTCTCATTAATATACATACATATACAATTATAATAACTTATAATTATTTTTTTCCTCTTTTATACATGGAAAGGCTGGCATTTTAAAAAAAATATTGAAAGTCAGCTGGGATTTTCCAGAAAAATCCAGAACGTTCCAAAGTTTCGACAAATTTCTCAAACTATTCAGAAAATTGTCGAGTTGTTGAGAAATGGCTTGATTTTTGTGAAAGAACTAAATAGTGATGAAACTTCTGAAAAATTGTTGAAATTTTCCAGAACCTTACCAGACTTTCAAAAAAATTGCTTGAATAGGGATGTTGACAGTTGTTACAAATTCATGTGAAGTTATGTTTTATACATTAAAGAAATTTTCTAGAAACCTAACTACTTATCCGTCTTAAATTATTTTTCTTCTTCTACTTGTTTGAGATCTAGATGATTTGTTATTTCCGAGCTTGCCTCGTATTGTTTCCTGAGATGTCCAGCTATCTCTCCATCTCTTTGGTGGTCTTCCTGGTGGACGGGTCCCTGCTGGTTTTCACTCTAGTGCAATGCGTGGTAGTCTATCGTCGGTCATCCTTTTCACGTGGTTATACCATTCTCTTCTTCTCTGCCTTCCCCATCTCAGCACATCCTGTACGTCGCTTTGTGCTCTAATGTCTGTGTTTTTTACGTGATCTTTTCTTGTTTTCATGGCTATTGTTCTCAGTACTGACATTTCGGCGACTCGTAGCATTCTCGTGGTCTTGATGGTATCCTCTCGCGCTTCTATACCATATGTGATTATTGGCCTAACGCATATATTATCTTACTCCCCTTTCGCATATAAGGATTATCCCATACAGTTTCCCTCAGACAACCTGCTATTATGGCTGATTTGTTAATTCGGTTTCTCAGGTCCTTTACCGGGTAGTGAGCGCTGGATATATCTAAGCCCAGGTATCTAAACTGCATGGCCTGCTCTATGGGTTTATTATCTATTACCAGCTTGCATCTCATAAGTTCCCTAGCGATGGTCATGGTTTTCGTTTTTCATATGGATATGTCCATATTGAGTTGCTGACTGTTCTGGTAGAACTTAAATAACTGTCTCTGTAGGTGATTCTCACTTTCTGCGAATAGTGCAGCGTCATCGGCGTAGCAGACCATACTGATAGCCCTGTTGTTCATTCTGTATCCCAAGTGCAGCGATGTTACTTCTTCGATTATTTTATCCATCAGGAGGTTGAATAAAAATGGACTAAGGCTATCTCCCTGACTAATTTCTCCTGGGGTGAGTATGCTAGATGTAATATTCTCTCCAGCTTTGATTTGCATTCTGTTAGTGGTGTTAAGGTTGTATACCGTTGTTACTATGTTAGCAGGGGCTTCTTTTTCCTTTAGTATTTTTATAACGTCTTCCAGGCGAACCCAGTCAAATGCCTTAGTAAGATTGAGAAAGCAAATAAATGATGGCGTATTGTACTCTATTGCTTTTTCCTTTATTTGTTTCGTAATGAATATAGTATCGGTTGTCGATCTGTTCTTTTTGAATCCTTGTTGTTACTTTCTGGTTTTTATTTGCTCTTCTAGTTTGTCCTTGAGCATCCTTGTTAACACCTTCATTGTTGAGCATAGTAGAGTTATTTCTCAGTAGTTTTCAGGCTTTGTTGTTTCCCCATTTTTGTATATGGGAATTGTTATGCTGGAGTGCCAGTCCTTTCCGGGATTTCCGTAGTGCTCAATATTTTGTTAAACAGTGTTGTTCGTCTTGCTGCAAGCCCTGAGCCGCCGTATTTTAGAACCTCGTTTGGTATATCGTTTGTACCTGGAGCTTAAATTAAATAAAATTAATTTAAATTGCGTTATTTATTACTCATTATCACGTGATAGAGAAAACCAATCAGAGCGCGATTATGTAATTGCCCGAACAAGTTGACATCTCTCATAATCAAGTTAAAAGTATGAACTATTTTTCTTGATAATTTGATAGAACGATTTTTATTAAAATGGAAACTGGATCCATCAAAAGAAATAGTTGTAACTTACCGAAGATTGATTCTATGATGGAGCGAGTTTCTTTGTTATAAACATGGATTTTTGTGCAGCGGAGAAAAACGTGAAAATGTTTTTGTAAGTATAGTTGACGTAAAAGTTATAGTGTAGCAATGTAATCGTATATCCCCTTTAAGTTATGTTGCGCAGCTAAACTCTGAAAGGGTTTAATATTTTGTTTACTTACCAATTTGTTACGTAATTGTTGAAAGGGCGTTCGGTTTAATCGGGATACCATACGTGAACTGAGCCCTTTTTGTATCCTATTCGATTTTTTATGGACAAAACTAAATTCTAGGAAAAAATAACAAAAAAAAGAAATTTTATTACAATGAATAAAACAATTCTTTAAAAATAAATATCATGTCTAATTCCTGTTTGTCACTACTAAGTAACATGAAAAATATATTAAACTTAATTCATTTTCTTCTTGCAAAAAGTCTATTAAACCCATATCATCTGCCTCACTATCGTCTTGTAAATCAATAATAAATTTATTTCCCCCATTAATATGGACTTGCTCAATATTCTTATACTCATCTTCAATTTTGATTAGTTTTACTTTTCCGCCCAACCTATCTATATGCGAGAAAAGTATTGGTTCACCCCAAAAAAAGTTGGAATTTATTTTTACGTTTTCCATCAATAACAACACCAAAAAACAGTTTTTAGAAAAAAAATCCTGTGTGTATGTCGTCGTCGTCGTTGTCGTCGGCCACTTTTTCTTACATGTCTTGTTAGCACGATACAGTCTCCGGAGTGTTATAAGTCACCAATTTTATGATTGAATATTATTCAGGACATCTGAGAAATGAACCCTATTGATTTTCATCTCACCAGAGCCAATACAATAGATGCTACAGTACTTTAAGTATGATATTTTTGTAATTTTTGGAGAAGTTTCAGTTTGTTAGCACGATACAGCCTCCGGAGTATATACAAGTGACCAATTTTATGATTGGATACTATTTAGAGCGTCTCAAAGATGAACCCTATTGATATTCAGCTCACTAAAGCCAGTACATCGGGTGCTATGGTACTTGAAGTACCAAATTTTTGTCATTTTAGGAGAATTTTCAATTTGTTAGCACTATACAGCCTCCAGAGAGTATACGATGGATCAATTGTATGATTGAATATTGTTCAAGGTGTCTCACAGGGGCGTAGGTAAATTGAGCACAGCGGTCAAATTGTATCCTTAGTCCGGTATACCTCAAAACTTTTTCTTTCTGATATAATCAACGAATAAAAGTTGATGAAAAGAACACTTCTTGTAAACTATCTAACCTAACCGAACCTAACTTTTAAAATTCGTGGAATCGGTAGAAAGTTGTATGCCATTTACCTAGACCCTATTTAGGGTCACTTGTGCGCAATTTACCCATGAAAAAGGAACATTTTGGGTTTACCTGGCTACAAACTGACCGCTGTGCGCAATTTACCAACCCCGGTCTCACAGATGTACCCTATTGATTTTCAATTGACTAGAGCGAGTACAGCGGTTCCTATAAATCCAGATAGACTACATTTTTGGTTATTTTTGGAGAAATTTATGTTTGTTAGCACGACACATTCCCCGAAGTGTATACAAGTAACGATTTTATGATAGAATATTGTTCAGAGCCACAGATGCGGAAAAGTTAGTTTCAATCTTTAAAACCGTTTATTTTAATCGCTGTTTCAATTGTGCCCAAATTAATTCAATCGGATTGAAAATACAAAAATAAGGAGGAAGCTCACTATAGAGGCTTTAAGTTTGGGATCAATGTGAATTCAAACTATGTTCTTGTAATAGTCAACGATGCAATCTTCCATTTTTTTCCACATATTTTCAAGGCATTTGGAACACATGGAACACATTTCTTCGTCGAAGCCAAACTTTTCCCGTAGATTCTTATACACATTGACACATATTTCCAGTGCTTTCAATTTTAAATGTCTTCGAATTCTGTTTTCACTTCCATCTCCATTATTTAAAGTTTCGTCGTTGCAACACACAATATTTTGGACCGAACTCGATATTTCCCAAGGACACCACATTGTAAATATTTAACCCTTAAATGCATGATATTTTTATTAGTTCTGATCAGAAATAGCATTAGAGGTACGTAAAAATAATGAAAAAAATATTTTTGGAAAAATAAGAAATTTATTTGAAAAAATTCAGATGTTACAAATTTAGATTACGCATGAACAGAAATCAAATTGTTATTGGTGAAACAGTATAAAACAAGAACTTTTTTAAAGGACAAAACAACGCCGCACTTTTCGTAAATGATATCAGTATATCCCTTACAACCTGGAAATTTTCATCTTGTCCTTTTTTCGGAAAATATTGGCCGGTGACCAACCTGGTTGGTGCAAAGATCCTTCGGAGGTACATGTGGAGCATTGAGCATTCGTAAGTACCACTTTCTATTTTTCAGCTTGATTCTATATGAAATTAACTGTCTCGATAAAATTGTCCATTAGATCGACCCCTCCCATGTGATCATTATATTGTAGAATAACATTAGGACAGTCAATTTCAGTATTCCACCTTTTTTTTCTCGTTACGTGTTACTTTTGAGACAGGATGCTTTCGAGCATATTCCGAGAGGAGAGTAATACACATGTTGTCTTTCCATCGATGCCATCGATGGTTGTCACATATTCAAATGAAGTACCCCTTTTTTCTTTTTTTAGTTCATGCTCTGTGTGTAACTTACAATTAGGTATTCGGTTATTTCATACGGTACCAAGAGAATATAAGCCTCTTTTTGCTAAATGAAGTATTAGCTCGACATTAGTATAGTAGTTATCACAGTATACTTCATAATTCTTCATACTGGGAACTATTCTGCATAATCGAACTACAATATGTGTTGATGCTCCATTATTAGGTTTATTGTCTGGTCTGTCTTGAATATTTTCCTATCCCGAATAAATTTCAAAACGATAAGCGAATACTGAGACACCTGCTAACACAAATAGGTTGAAGCCCCATTCGTGGCGTTTCATCGGCATGTCTTGCTTCATAAAGTGTGTCACCTTTGTAGAACACATCTGCTCACCAAATAAAAGGACTTCTTCAAGAGGAATACTGGCGAAAATGTTATTGAGATGATCAATCAATGGCCGAAGTTTATGAAAACGATTGTGGTCTGTATGATGCTTCGGCAAATGCTTTGAATTATTATACGTGCATACGTCTTATGTTTTCAAATTTTTTCAAGGGCATCATCTTTCAGATGGGATCATTACCAATATCAGTCCACCAGTAAGCTCAAACTGACATAAAAGGATACCCCTAAAAACTGTTTTATGTCACTCTCGGATATATGTACTGCATTATTCGGATCCTGTTAGGTACTGTACAAATTAGTTTCTTCAACAATTTGCTGGCTGAAAAAATATCTGTAAGCCCTATATGGAGTATCCAAAGTCACGACTTCAAGTGAATGTTCAGTGTCACCATGGCATGTGAACTGCAGAACATATAATTGCATTGACCGTTGTTTCCAAACTAACTTTTTTTGTAATTTGTTTGCAGCAGTCCGGTCTTGAGAAGTAGATTCTGTATGTACATCAATATTGACAGCATCCTCTATAAAATCAATGTCTTTTTCAACTTGATCTTCCGGTTCTATATCTTCTGGGTGACTTGGATCGTAATTTGGATCACATAAACTGTCATCATCACAAATGTCAAATCAACCTTCACTATCTGACATATTGTTCCATATTTACGCAAAGTCTTCATCAGTAATAGGCTTGTGACGATCCATGCTGAACTGTGAAATAAAAAATAAAGTAAAACACATTCATGAATTATCAATAACATGTAAAAAATATTTAGTTATAAAAGCACAATGTTGCAAATATGCAGCATAACAAGCAACAAACATATTTACAAATATATTGAGTAATTAGAAAATGTACATATCTAGTCTCAAAATACATAACTGACAGTAACCAAATTCACTTTTTTTACAAAATTATAGCTCATTTTCGAAGTTCTTTCATAAATCAAAACGAACTTACTCTGGCAGTTATATATGGGCTATTCACTCTTGTCAGAGTGGTGGCCGCTCTTTTGAGCTCTTAGGCTTCTTTATTTGCGGGGAGTCTCTCCGCGTTTTTCTTGTTTTTTTCCCTATAGATTGTCGTGTCTTTTTGCTTTTTCTGTTATCTTGTCCCATTTTTTCCGGTCCTTTATATCTGTTTTCCAATCTCTTATATCCAGTTTTTTCATATCTTCCTTAACTTGATCTTCCCATCTTGTCTTCGGTCTTCCTTTTGGCCCTGCTACTTGTGATATCCAATTACTTATTCTTCTTATTATTGTTGTCGGCTCCCTTCTGAGTACATGTCCGTACCATTTTAATCGTTGGGCTTTTATGAACTTTACAATATCCTGTCCTTCCATTTTTTTGTCTAATTTCATGGTTCATCATAGTTCTGAAGTCGCCCTCTTCTGTTCTGACTGATCCAAAAAAAATCCTCAGTATTTTCCTTTCGGCACTCCTTAAAGTTTCTTCATTTTTATTTGTCAAGGAGATTGTCTCTGCGGCATATGTCATTGTTGGTCTGATAGCGGCTTTATACAGTTTCAATTTGGTGTTTTTGGTTAGATGTTTATCTTTAAGAAATTTGCTGTAATTCCAGTATGCTTTGTTTCCAGCTTTTACCCTTTCTGCCACCTCTATATTTCTGTGGTTCTTCTCGTTTATCGTAACGCCTAAATACTTGTAGTGTGCTACTTTTTTAAACTTGTAGTTCTGAACTGTGATTTCTTTTATACTCTCTGTTGTTTCCCTGCTGGCTAGCATATATTCAGTTTTTTCTGGGTTTATCTCCAGACCTCTGCTTTTTGATTTTTCGATCAGGTCACCTAGCATTTTATCCATATTACTCCTATTCCTTTCTATAAGTACCAGATCGTCTGCATACCCTATTATTTGTGTCATGTTCTGGGCTATTGTTGTGCCTGTTTCCATCGCCTTAATCGCTCCATCTAATGCTATATTGAGTAATACCGTTGATAATGCATCCCCCTGCCTCACACCATCTACCATATCGATTTCCTCACTATAGCCCTCACTAGTTATTACTCTGGTTTTCGAGTTGTTTATTGACATCTTGGTCAGTCGAATTAACTTATTTGGAATACCCATTTTCCTCATGTCTGCTATCAGTTTACGCCTGCTAATACTATCGAATGTTTACTTAAAATCTACAAACAATATATGTAAATCGATTCTATATTCATAGCTTTTTTCTATCGTCTGTGTTATTACATGCACTGCATCTATAGTTGATTTACCACTTCTGAAGCCATATTGGTATTCCCCTAGTTTCTGTTCTGCGTATTTGTTTATTATTTCCTTTCTTAAAAGTGATGTCATGACTTTGTATACTGTGTTAAGCATGGTTATTACTCGGTAGTTATCGCATTTTGATTGGTCTCCTTTTTTGAAGATTGGTATTGTTAGACCTAAACGCCATTCTGCTGGAATTTGTTCTTTCTTCCATATGTTTATGAGTAATTCATATATCTTGCTTTTTAGTTCTTCGCCACCTCTCTTTATCAGCTCGTTAACTATTCCATCTGGTCTTGCTGCCTTCTTCTGTTTCAGATTTGTTATTATTTCTTCATATTTTGCATATGTTGGGAGGTATTCCTCTTCCTCCTCTGCTGGTACTTCAAAATTTGCTGTAAACTCATCCTCCTTTCGATCTTTCTTATAATATGCTTCCCATTCTCTATTGCTGATTCTGGTCATTACTTTGCTTCTTTTACTTTGTTTTCTTATGTAATCATATAGTTTTTTATTATCTCGGTTGTCACTATCTATTTCTATCATTAACTCCTTTATCCACTCTGCTTTTTTATTCTGACAGCATTTGTCCGCTTCTTTCTTTTTTTTCTTAGATTCTGTCTCTCCTCCTGTATTTAGGCATTGTTTTCGTGCTTGATCTTTTTGTTTCTTTTTGCTTTCACATTCTTCATCATACCATTCTTCACATATTTGTTGATCTTTTTGTCCTTCGGCTGTTCTGGTAATACTGTTTTTTATGTTCTCCCATTTTTTCTCTATATTTCTATCTGGATCTTGTGTTAGTGTATCTTTCAATACTTGTCTGTATCTTTCTTCGGTATGTTCTTCTTTTAAATTATCCATGTTCCATTGTTTTTTACGGTTTTCCGTTTTAACGTTCCTTAGTATCTTCATTTTTATTTTCACCACAACTAAGAAATGATCCGGATCCACATTAGCGCCTCTGAATGAACGAGTATCTTCAACTGTTTTCAGCCATTTTCTTGATATGAGTGCGTGGTCTATCTGATTCCCTTCATTGGAGCCTGGTTTTGTCCATGTCACTTTATGCTCTTTTTTATGTCTGAGTTTGGTACTTATTATGAAAATGTCGGTACTTATCCCAAAATTACAGAGTCTTGAACCATTGTCGTTTGTCCTGTCGTGTATCGTTTCTTTCCCTGCAACATTTTCGTTATATTCCCCCTTTCCGATTTGTGCATTGAAGTCTCCTATGACAAGTTTCATGTTATTTCTAGGTATATTCTCCCAAACCTCTTGCAGTTTGTCATAACATTCTTCTTTATCTTCACTATTTGTGTCCTCAGTTGGTGCGTAAACATTTATTACTGTTAGATTTGCTTCTTGCTTATTTTCAATCCTAATTGTTGAGATTCTTCCATTTACTGCTTGAAAGGTCATTACTTTGTTTCTTAACTTATTATACACCATAAATGCTGTGCCATTTTTCCCCTGTTTCTTTTCTCCTGCGTAATAAAGTGTGTATCTTTCCTTATCTATTCTTCCCTTACCCTTCCATCTTATTTCCTGCAGTGCTAATATTTCAAGCTTGTATTTTCCTATTTCTCTAGCTATCTCATTCATTTTACCAGCCTTTAACATTGTCCTTATATTCCATGTGCCGATCTTATCCGTTTCTTTATTCCCTTTTTACTTCAGTATATTTATTGTACCTCTCTTGTTTGACTTTTTCTCTTTCAATTGCATCGCTATTTTCGTTGCCTGGTCAGTATGCTTATTTTCCATTCCTTTAAATTTTATTCGTTTTTTAAATTTACCAATTTTCCGTTAATTTGTCCCATTTCCATTCCTCCCCGTCAATAATTATTTTACTAAAACCAATCTTCACTGTTTTTCCATTATTTCTTTCAATTTGTACTCTGTCTCGTATTGCTTTTTGTTTTTCTTTCTTGCTTAAGTCATGATTTATATAAATTCTATCATCTTTTATATTTCTTAGTTTTTGTTTATTCTGCATAATCTTCTGCATTATCTAGTTCTATCAAACAAGCTTTATCACCTAACTTACGTGCTGTCTTAACTTGTATTTGGATTTTCAGTTGCTTTTCCATAAATAGTGACTGCTCTTGTTAACTCCTTTGAATCCGTCATACCTATTTTTAGGCCAGTAATTACAACGTTGTTTTTCCTTCTTTCTTTTTCTATCCATTCTTGAGCAGTTTTGATATTAATTATTTCTTTCTTAATATCTTCATTCTCCTTCTGTAGTGTTTCGTACATTTTTCTGAGGGTCTCGTTTGCCTGTTTTATTATTTGAATCTCTTCCCTCAATTCTTGCTGTTCCTTCCGCATTTCTTTAGTTTCGTTTTTGATCTCCCTCATTTCTGTTTTCATCTCCTGCATCAATTTTAGAATTTGATCCAACTTTTCCTCTTTCTTGTTTTTTATTGGTGGTGGTGTTCTCATTGTCTTCCTATTTTTCCCCGACGGTTCTTGATCTTCTTCTCCTGTATCTCTTCTTGTTTTATATCCCTCATCCGTAGAATCGCTCTCCATTATGAATTTCTTAAGGGGTTCCTTTTTTTCCGTGTGTGCTGTAATAGAATCAGCGTCCCGCAAACGTTTTTATCAGCGCTTACTCAGTTCAGCAACTGACATGTTTCCGGGCTGACCTTTCCTAATACTACACACCTCTAAATTCTCCTCGCTCCAGCCCTGCCTTCTTTGTGATATCTGGTTATTCGATAGTCCGACTTTCGCTTTTACCTTATAGATTTTATTTTGGTTATCGAGTTTTATTGTCAATTGTTTATTAATGAGTTGCTTTTTTTAACCGTTCTGGATTGTTAAACAGGTTTCAGAAATATTTTCAAGATTTTGTACTTACGGTTAGGTAAATGTTTTGATAATTAATCTCTGTGACTGATACACATTAACTTGACACTTTGGTTTATTTACAATAATTTTGCTTCTAATATTCCTACAAAATTTCGAATTATTTCAAGAGCGCACCTTGACTCTTCTCATTTTACTAGTCGCCAGGACCGTCCACTCTGGCAGTTTTAAAAATAAATTACACACTTAGTAATCCGACGTTGATGTAGACGCAAAATAACATATATGGGCGAATAGCGGAATTACGTTCTCAGAATGGTTTGTTGTGAATATGCAGCACTATAAATCTTCTAGAATATTTATCATAGTAAGTGTACTAAGTATATGAAAATTTAGTTGTTGCATACTTGCAACAATATGCATTTAAGGGTTAATTTTTATCTAAAAATATAATTGCTATACTTAACCAAATTCCTCGGAAAATACTGCACACTTTGTTGATGTCATACTACCAACTAAAAAGTGAACACCTGCGCTCGTATAAAAAACGCACTCTCAAAAAGATTAGTTATAGTTCAGTCAATGACGTGAAAAATAATAAGTTATTTGAAATGTATATTTCTAATTCTTCTTAATAAAACGAGATATAAGGTAGTGTTAACTGTTTGGTGTTATGTTTAAGATGTTTTTAAATATAAATAGGTTAAGCAATGTATTTTGTTCTATACATTAACGCTAAGTATCTTAAAAAGTAGGATGGCGCTCCATAATTGCGGGTTAAAAATAATCGTTAGACGATAAATGTATTTAATAATTATAAAATTATTAAATACGTTTTAACGATTATTAGTTGAAATTATAATATTAAATGAATTTATTGTCAACTAAGTTTAAATTATAATATTGACTGGACTATGACGATATTCTCGTATTCGAGTCAAACGAAAAGTCGACAGCTTTAAAATACGCACTATATCATTTACGTCAACTATACCTATAATTTTACATTGATATACTTTATTATAAATGAGAGAGACACCTTACTCAAATCAGATACTCTTTAATCATATTTAGAAATACTATATCAACGAAATAAAACTTGGAATTAGCTCTGTAAACAAACAAACTACTAATAAATAATTGTCTTTTTATTTTTCTCACTTAACCAAAATGATCGAAAATGATATTAAATTTATATTATGTAGTTTATCAGAGCTTACAACTTACATTAAAGTGATCTTGACAAAAATAACTGGAACTTCTTGTTGTCAATGAAACTGGATCTCGTCTAGCAACTATTTCTCAGTATTTGTGCACTTTTTGGAATGTTTATGAAAAGTTTTTGTGGTGTTCTGATTGACGTGCTGTTGCACATCGGCACAGCACAGCATTTGTTAGATGAGCTATTCATTTTTACGGCTTTTATTTAATTTATTCGTCAGAACTCAGTCAAGATCAGTTAACTAACGCGAGATTTGATTATAGTTTGATGACGACACATATGGAGCGTTTTATCGGGAATTTTTAAACTTATTATTATTTACGTACTTCTTTATTAAAATTTTTCATATTTTTCTATAAAATTATTATTTTCGTGCTTATATTGGGTCCATATTCAAAATAAAAGCAATTCCAAAAATTATTCAACATCCCTATTGTTGCGACTTTTGGAAGTATTTTGTATTGATTCCATTTTATTTCAGGAATAAAGTTGTTGGAAGTGAACACTTTTACAAAGCAGTACTGTTTTTCTTCCCACTTTCCATAGCCCATTGTCAATAATCTAAGAAAACACTTAAAACACAAGAAAATTTTTGTTTCAGATGAAGAAGAATCGATTGATCTTTCTTCACAATTGGAAACTGCTATTAACGTCGGAGATCATGTCTTCAGTCAAATGCAAGGTGATTTGGATCAGCAGAGGTTATTAGGAGAACGACCATTTGATGACCCGTTAGCAGACATTATGGTTAAAGAGATACAACACCAAGAAAGGTAAGAATTAGTTGTTGTAAAAGTTGATTGGAAAAACTTTTAAGTTTGTTATATAAATCTAAACATTATTATAACATCCCACATTTAGATTAGATTATTAACGGTGGTGCATTGCACTGCTCCTCCCTACCAGGTCGGTTCTCGCTACATCTACAGCTCACCTTCCAGTTCGAGAGTTCTAATGAACTCCAGTATTTAGGATGGCTTCAAGGAGGTTAGATCTTCGTTCCTACAAGTTTCTTGTCCGAAGCATTTTTTGCGTTGACTTACAAAGGTGAGACATTCTAGAACTAGGTGATCCAAAGTTTATTCCTCTGCCTCGCAGAATCTACACTCATCAGTTTCTGCTATACCCATTCTCATTAAGGAAGCCCGTGAGGAGATATATCTTATTTTTGCTGAGGAACTTTTTGGAGTGATCCAGCCTGGAAGGCACTGCCAGAGTGTTTCTCTTCAGAATACTTCTCTTTCGAATTCCTCCTTTTTCCGAAAATCGTTCTTATATGGCATTTTTCTACACCACAGAAAAACTCTGGCCCAATAAAAGGAGTTCATGCTGGCGAGTGTATTGGACTCTTCATTTCCTTTGAGTCCTGAGTGGCCAGCAACCCAGAATAAAGAGACCCTATTATTGACATGGGAGCCCAATGCTTTAATACCTGCCTGACTATCAGAATGAATCGCTATGTCACATTTCTGATAGTTTCTTTCTAGGTTCTTTTTCACGCATCCTTCGATGGCAAGTATTTATGCCTGAAAGACGCTCGTACAGAAGCCGAACGATGATGAGTAGCTGGTGACAGGCCCGAATATACTAGCGCCAACTCCTGTGGTGTTTTTGAATCATCTGTGTACCACCTGATGGTATTTCCTTTGATAATTTCGATGGTGTATTTCCTTTGCCAGTCTTCCCTCTTACTTCGCATCGTATTGAAGTTCTTTTCGATGCTCACTTTCTTGATCATTTCGTCACTGGGAAGATTCGCTGGGAAGGTGATGCAGTTCTGTAAAAATGACGAGAATAATCTCCGCCTGGATCTTCGAACTTTGTCGAGCCCCTACACCAGGTCCCGCCCAACAGCGCATAGAACTTACAGCTGGCGGCGGTAGAAAGCCGTATCGAAATATATTACCAAAGTTGTATAGTCAGAAGATACACGTGTTTATTTTCTTGATATTTTTGGAGCAGTAATGTTACCACGAGATATATTTATTACAAATAGTTCTGTGAGTTAAGTGAACTGTGAGTCATATTTTTTGTGCGTATAAGTGAATGCTTATTTATTTACATATATATATATATATATATATATATATATATATATGTATATATATATATATATATATATATGGAAAAATAATGCTACACATTGTATATATCTAACATGAGTCAATTACAACTTAAAATATTAATGACTATAAGATGAAAGGAAAACTATTTGAGGGTGAAAATTAAACTAAATCGAACTAAAGAAATTCATTCAAACCTTGTACATATATACATGACATAGTTATAATATGAATTCCAACTATTTAAGAGAAAAACTTGAAAACATCCCCTGTTATAAAATGAAAGAGTCCATTCTCCAAATGTAAATGTTTATATATTATCTAAAATTCCTATTAGGTACCATGAAAATTATATAGAAGCCCTAGAAAGTGTGAATTTCAAAATAAAAAACATTAGGGTTATAACATCCTTGACATTTGTGGAAGTACTTGTCATCTGGTATAGAGCAGGGTAAAAATAGATCGTTGACGGCTAAAAATTTTTTAAGAATTAAGAAAAAGAAAAATAAATATATGAATTGTGTATTTAGAATTGTAAAAGATGATGTTTTATAATTAAAAAGTAAATATTTTGAAGAATATAATGAAATCTATCAAATGAACAACGAAAGATACTTTGATTGGTTACTAATATTTATATGATTTCAATAACAGAGGGCTGATTCTTAAATAATGAAAAAATGAAGTTTGTTAGAAAAAAATTTGTTGATTACAGAAAAAAGAAAGTGTGAACGTGGGTATTAAAAAATTAAAAGAAGTACATTATTCTTATATCAAATTAATAAGAATTGTATAAAAATAACAAGTAAAATAACGTGTGAACAGTGAAACTAACCTCTCAAAAACATTCCTGAAGAGAGTGAATATCCTGTATAGTGAAAATAACATTTTTCACGATCCCAGAAGAGATTACATATCCCGTATCGTGGGAATAATATTTTTCACGGTCCATGAAGGAAGTATATGCTGAGGAACCATCGAAAATGAATTGATTCTAATGGATTTTGAATTAACCCTACCATCACATGTAGTATTCAAAAGCATCCTACAAAAAAAAGTAAATAAAACAACGTGAACACTAGTATTTTCAAGATCAGTACATGACAAAAAGGTATTTAAAAATTAGAAATGTCTGTGGATATGGTGTACACACTAGATGTAAATTGAGTGAATGAAAACGACGAATACTCAGTGTGTATTAGTTTATTACTTTCCAGCTAAGCGCTTTCGGCTATTAAGCCATTATCAAAGCTGTCCTATGAAAAATTACAAAGCTTGTGAAATTTTGAAAAAACAATTTAAAAAGGTTGAACTTACGTCATTTAAAAAAGTCATCAAGTAGCTTTGACACCTACTTTTTTAAATGACGTAAGTTCAACCTTTTAAAATTGTTTTTTCAAAATTTCACAAGCTTTGTAATTTTTCATAGGACAGCATTGATAATGGCTTAATAGCCGAAAGCGCTTAGCTGGAAGGTAATAAACTAATACACACTGAGTATTCGTCGTTTTCATTCACTCTATTTAAAAATTATTTCATTTCAAATAAAACTTACTTGTGTGTATTAAATGTTAGATATTGAAACTCTGCTGACGCGTGTGTTTGACAATCGTCCATTTTCTTTAACGAGAATATTGATGAATATCGAGTGATTTCCATATTGTCGCAAATGTATAACAAGTTGCATACTTGTCTGTATTTAATATAAGTTCATTTGTATGAATGTGTGTGGTATGAAAGGCCATTGTAGATGAGTTCATATTTTCAATTTATGGTAGAAAAGAATGATGTATTTTCTTTTATATGATCTATAAATTAAACAAATATTTTTCTTTTGGAAAGAATCAATTTTTATCAGTTTGTAGTGGTGTTTGGAGCTTAACATACGCCACAAGGGTTCTATGAATAAGATACACAGGACCTTCTTGTAAAAATTTATTCAACACAAACACTTCACTTCACAATTTCTTTTTCAAAATTTAATATAAAGATTTGGCACTTATTAGAAATAATTATATGAATATTTAACCTTATGAACCCAAGATCCTGAGAAGCTGAGTACTCAATAATAAAAAAAGGAAAATAATAAAAGAGATAAAGGTGAGTGCACTGTAAGGCATTATTGAACTTAAATAATTTCTTAAATATACCAAGCTAATTGAAATTTTTTTTAAATCAAAGATATAATAAAATTAAATTGAAAATTAATATAATTCAAACTATAATATATATATATATATATATATATATATATATATATATATATATATGTATATATTGAACCAGATATCATAGATAGTAAGAGAATTAGTTCTATAAAAATATGTTGCTAGTATGAAAAAATAATATAATTTAAGAATACAAGTAAAAAGGAAACACTTTTCTTAATTTGAACAACATATCAAGTAAAGATATATTAAATAATTGTCTATAACAATATAATAGAAAAATAAATTACCTCAATAATAACATAAAATATAGAGATTGCCTACCCAATGTAATGATGTAAATAAAGTTGCCTAAGACGAAGATTATTTTCCATAACATAATCAGCTGTTCATCTGAAATGAAAACAAATATTATTATAGTTAATTCATTATAATCATTAATTTAAGAATAAAAACAAATACAAATATTGAATAGAATATAATTCAATAGATTTTCATAGATAAACAAATAATGACATATATACAAATGATATATGGTAAATAAAATAAACGTTGAATCAATAAATAATAATTTGTTAAAGTTTATTATAAATAATATAATGCAAAGAGTATAGACAAATAACATAGAAGAATTTATATTTATAAATAATATGAGTGTAACAGTGATAGACTGTCAATAACAATATTGGATGTTGTACCATTTAAATGTATCTATGTATAACCAACTTTAATTTATTTGTGTGATAAAAAAAACTCATAGAAACTCTATAAATGAACTAATAATGTAAAAGAGTGTATGTATGAAACTTTTCTAATAAGTGAAAGAAGTTTCAATTAATTTGATTGCAAAGGACAATATTTGATTGGTTATAAAATATGACAGAACAAATTGTGAATCAACAAGTAAACTTTGAAATAGTGACCTAAACAAAAACAAAAGACGGTTTTGTTGAAAAAAGTAGAGAATCGAGGGGACGCTTGAAAGAATGGGGAAGCTGGTGTCAAGAAGCGAGGAGTGTGTGTGATAATGTTCCAGAAATTCCCAGTTTAACACAATTAAACCTATAAAGTACTATAAAAAACAATCTTATTAATACTCACAGTTAATTATATCAAGTTTTTCGGCAAGAATTTCGAAATTTCTCATCTTTTGGTTTTTGGAGCTTCAGAGGAGTATTCCTGGGGTCCAGAGACATTCATCCCAATTCAAGAACAACAGGTCAGTGTGTTTAAAATATTATTGGCCAATAATCAGAGTAAAAACT
This sequence comes from Galeruca laticollis, assembly GCA_963921935.1. Classification (NCBI taxonomy): domain Eukaryota; kingdom Metazoa; phylum Arthropoda; class Insecta; order Coleoptera; family Chrysomelidae; genus Galeruca; species Galeruca laticollis. The sequence continues at coordinate 150,067,727 of OY998177.1, forward strand.
CAAAATACTCAAATAAGTACTTGATTTCATAAATTGATAAACATTTGCGAATATGATCGATCTGAAAAAGAAAGAGAACAGACTTTATATAGTTAATTAATTGCATAAATCGTTAATATTAATAAAAAGGCCGAATTTAAATAAATTAAAATATGTACTTACGCCATGTTGTAATCACATAAATATGGTGCTTGAAATTTTATTAATGTAATAACTATGTCCATCTGTATATAATTCCTATATTTCTATCTATGTAGATAACTATTTCCTTTCCACAGCAATTTGTATCATATATATGTATGATTTATATATAAATTCTTTTATGTGTTTGAACCATTCACTTGTCTGCATCGTCAACAAACTATGTTTGTACATGTATAGATGCTTCTTTCGTGTAAGAATTGTTCGTTTCATGCTAAAGCGCATGACTAGTTTTTTCACGCACGCGCACTGAAGAAATTATCAAATTAAATAAGTAGGTATAATATAACCATAGGCGTCTCAAATTATTATTATCAAATATAAAATATTGAATTTAAAATTAAATCTATTTAAAAATAAAGTGTTTTCTTTTTATTTAAACAAATACAACATTATAAAAAGCAAGGACTCAAAGAGTAAAAAGGGTTTCATGCTGCCGAATTAATAAATATATTATAAATATAACAACTATATAAAAAACAATAACTGAGCTAGCCAAACTAAACAAAAATTCTAAATAATAAACATCTACATTTAAATGTCATAATAAAAGTAAGTAAGTATTTATCAATATAGTTTAATATATATATATATATATATATATATATATATATATATATATATATATATATATATATATATTGTTAAATATCGATTATGATTGCATGAATATATGAATATAACACTATTGAAATTTTATTTGTCCACGTTGTACAATCTGTGACTGTAGCCACAATATTGCACACACACATTTAGCAGCGTATGCAATATATTTAAATTTGACAGTAGTTGTCAAACAATGCCCGGCTATGATAAATATTATTAGTATTTCGAAAGATGAATTTATTCACAATGATCTTTAATCACTCTTATATCTCAGAGTGGGATCAAAATTGTTATTAAAATAATGAATCAAATTTTATAATTTTAAAGTATTCTCCAAATTAAATATAAACTCTACTATTCAGATTGTTGACACAAGAAACTCGAGTGACTGTTTGTTTAATATTATAAAAGGCCCTTTAATTATCTTATGACATTCACGACTTTTCTGTCACCGATAATTATTCAAATGTCATTGTATAAATCTAAATTTTTATTGAAAGTTAAATGTTTAATTCTATGAAAATATATGCTAAATGAATACCACAGTGAGTTAGATTCAAAAATTTTTATATTATACTATCAAATAACAAATTATCAAAAGTTGGTATTCCCAATAATAACGTTAAAGAACAAAATCGTATTTTCTACAAACCTTAAAATTAAAACAACCTATGTACTAGAAAAAACCTAACTAAATCCTTTTAACAAGAGTTCAAATTGTCGAATTGACACTTGACGTGTATAAATGTCAAATACCACGATGTCCGATCAAAATTGTCTATTTCACAAAATTCGTCGCATGATGTAAATTTTTATATGTAATGTTAATTTCGTTTGAATTCAAAAATATCTTATAGTTGCATCTATTTAAATTTATTCAAAAAAGCCTGTTAATTCTCGAGAAATAATAAATAACTGGAGCGGACTCACCAATACGATGAGACAGGAAAATACTCGTACAATTCTAAATGAATTTAGAATTCTGGACACTCTAAATATAATTTAGAAATCTGGAACCACTTAAACTGAATACGATACAATTTTTCTTCAAATTATGCACGCACTGATTTTATAATGGGTGGCTTTATGATTTGATTATACTATATGATTATTTCTATTAAATTCACAAAATTTGAGACAACTCTTAAATACGATGTTATCTCGTGGGGGTTTCAAATACAACTAACTAAACTTTTTTCAAATAAATGAATCTCTTCTCCTGTGGTTACGAAATTTTCTTTTTCTTTAAAAAAAATACTAAATTATGTTTCCCAATAACAAAGAGATAGTTTAAATTCTTTTATTGCAATTGTAAGTCTCCTAGCAGAGACCTCTGTATTTTGAAATTTCAAATATTTTTTTCAAATCGTAATATGATCTATCTATCATTAAATACCCCGAGCGCCGAGTTTCTCTCCCTCCTCGCATGAATTTCGGGATGGTTCAAGTAGATGACGTTCGTCGACGTTCCTGACCTTCAGGTGTTTTTCTTCTTTTTCACGCATCTTTCGATTGCAAGTATTTATGCCTGAAAGACGCTCGGACAGAAGCCTAACGATGATGAGTAGCTGGTGACAGGCCCGAATACACTAGCGCCAGCTCCTGTGGTGTTTTTGAATCATCTGTGTACCACCTAATGGTATTTCCTTTGAGAATTTGGATGGTGTATTCCCTTTGCCAGCCTTCCCTCTTACTTCGCATCGTATTGAAGTTCTTTTCGATTCTCACTTTCTTGATCATTTCGTCACTGGGAAGATTCGCTGATGAGATATACTTTGTTCAAGAAGACCAGGCTCCCTGATTTTGTATAATGTCATTGCCTGAACCTTCCCTAGATATTCTAAGAATTGGCTCATGAGCTGATCTGTCTATCACCAGATGTAGAGGTGTGAGATCTGTAAATATCTCAAGTGCCCTAGTAGTCGAGGCAATGAAGCACTAAGAAGGCCAAAGATAGGAAATCTTTGAGGATAGGACGGATCGGAATGCGGTTTTTTGCATTCGCTTCCAAAAATTATTTATACCATTCCTACCTACTTTCTACCTACTATCTACTATTAGAAACCGGAAGTTGCATTGCTGCAGCCAAAAAATGCATTTTTGAGAGGCCTTTTGTTCAAATTGCCCCGCCGAACACCTGGAGCTCAGGTACGCCGACGAACATCATCCCCTGCGTCTATCCCGAAATTTCAAATAAAGAAACTGTATTAATATATATATTAATACAGTTCCCTTATTGAAATTTAAAAGAAACGTTGAAAATAAGAAAAATTATTTATATGTTGTGAGCAAAACTTTTGATATACACTGTATTGTGTGTAAAATCAATAATTTTGAAAGATTCAGTATATATCAAATTTCAGTATATATCAAATTTGATTAGAGAGGTAATTTATCAGTCCGTGGGGTGTTCGCCGATGCAATATTTGAATTCAGCGACCCAAAAAACACTCCGTAACGATTTTTGGTTCGTCTTTTTCAATTGTGTGCGGAAAAACCTCGGGGATGACGTTCAGGACCAGGTTAGCGCACACCAGGTGTTCGAGAGGTCGAAATTCGGATTCAGCGCCCACAAATCGCCCCCATAACAATTTTCGGTTCGATTTTGTCGATATTTCCAGGAAAATTCTAGAAGATGACGTCCGCGTTCAGGTTAGGGCGCACCGGGTCTCCGTGGGGTGTTCGCCTTAAAATCCCCAAGCGCCGAGTTTCCCTTCCTCCTCGCATGAATTTCGGGATAGTTCACTTAGATGACGTTCGTCGACGTTCCTGAGCTTCAGGTGTTCGGCGGGGCAATTTGAACATCATAATCGTGATCAGCGACATCAAAAACCCCTGGGTACCCGACTTGGGCCAATTCTGACTCTTATGTACAGAGTTATTAAATTTGTCAAAAAGCCTCTCAGAAAATGCAATTTTTGGCTTCAGCAATGAAACTTCCGGTTTCTAGTAGGTAGAAAGTAGGTAGGAATTGTATAAATAATTTTTGGAAGCGATTGCAAAAATCGTATTTCGATCCATCATCCTAAAAGATTTCCTAACATAATGCTTCATACTATAGTTGGGGACGATCTCATAGCTCTAGTGATGCATACACAGGCAAGCCTTTGAACTTTGTCGAGGGCGTTTCTCATGCTGTTCTGTCCTGCTGTGGTGTGTCAGACTATTTATTGCCCCATACGCGACTGCTGGTCTCACAATTATGGCGTATTTTTGGGTTACAGCCGCAAGTCTTACCTGCTAAACTTCTGAACGACATCAATGCCTTTATTGCTTTACTAGCAGTTATTCCAAGAAGCCTGCTGTCTAGTATAGCTGACGCTCTATTTTAAGTTACAAACTTTCTTGTTTCCTCGTAAATCATAAACCATTTCTGTGTGTTAAAAGTTACGTATTGTTAAGTATTTTCTGCTTTTCGCAGAGAAATTTTATTAGTTCAGACAATTTCCAATAGATGGCTCCAGTTATAAAGTTTTCACGTATGCTCGGCACCAAGCTACTTAGGTAGGGTGGGGTGTATAGCGGACGCTATATATCAAATTACAAACTTTCTTGTTTCCTCGTAAAACGAAAACGTGTGTTGAAAGTCACGTTTTGTTAAGTCTATTCGGCTTTTCAATGAGAAAATTTATTAGTTCAGTCAATTTCCAGTAGATGGCACCAGTTATAAAGTTTTCACGTATGCTCGGCACCTAGCTACTTAAGTAAGTGTTTAGACATTGGGAAAGTGGTAGAGTGGGGTGTTGACCTCTACAGAATCTAGTGCCTTTAGCGCTGCTTGGCTGTCTGTGAAGTTAGAAATTGAACGATATGTTTTTTACTGCTTTTTGATTTCTTCCACACATTAGTGGATCGCCGTTATTTCTTCCTGGAAAATTGTGGCGTCCTTAATTATACTTGCAGGGAAAATTATCCTTTGTTTCAGCACCTAACGACGCGCAGCTATCGCCATCTATCAATAAGTAGCAAAACTAATATCGACTTTTGTTAATTGATCGAAAACATATTTTTACATACCATGGCATTTTTTGAGAAAATAAAACGCATTGTATAAATTCGGATTTCCATTTTATTATTTCTTCGTTTAGAGATAGAGATTTCATAGCTCAAAGTTTGGATTAATGGAATTTCTATGGTCTTGTTTGGGTTAATATTCAGCCCGACTGACAGGTATCATTGCTCAATAATTCTGAGACCTTATTGTAATAGATCACACAAGGTGCTCTCGAACTTGCCTCTGACTATTAGGACCATGTCATATCCCATACATTCGAAAACAAGCTCCGTTAGCCTGTCTCTCAGCTATCCTCGTCATCAACAACTCTTACATCCATTTTATAATGGACATCCCACCTTATAAGATCTCAAATAATTCCAATGGACGTCAATTTTAGTATTATTAAAACATTGTAAAACCTATGTTCTAGCTTAGTATTATTGCTTCTCAACAGCATAAAGTATATGCTCTCTCGTTCAGAGTCTGATCTGAATATAAAACTACTTGGTTTATTGTGTAATGTATTAGATTGCCGTGTAATAAATAAAGGTTGCTTAAGATTTACCCCACATGTAAATTTCGGGAGGAATCAAACCATCGAATAACGTACATCACTGGGATTTATTACAATTACATGAAAACTAGATAACACTTACATTGACTGACTTACTTTATGAAGTACAAATTATTCTAACACTTAGTACAACCTGTCACTGCTTGTACTAGTATACTTTCGGTCAAGTGCAACTGAGAGTACAATACCCCGATGTGTTGGTGTCATCAGTTAAATATTAGACACTGACCTACGTAAAATATCATAACAACATGTATGTTTATAAAAACTGTTTACCTTAATATTATAACGACATGTATGTTGATACAAACTGTTTTCATTCGTTTATTAAATCTAAATTAAATTAGTGTTTTAAATGAAACTTACTGTTTCTAGTTAACTCCACAGTATATTGAAAAATGTTAAAAATTCTAAAGAATTGACAATTGTTTCGATATTAAATATCATCGTCAGAATGACAGAAGTTACATTTCATTTGATGCCTACCTGATGATTAGTAGTTATTTTTGGCTAGACCAAGAAGTGACCTACCTTGTGATTGACTTAATATATGTTAATAGAAAAAAGAATAAGATGTGATATTACAAATATTGAAGCTTATATATTATTAGCCCTATGGTGATAGCCTGGATATCATTTTTCCAATTAAGATCAGTATAACTGTGCAATGATATAGAAAACCAGGAAAACTATATCTGCGGATCTTTACAATTATCACTTAAGAAGACAGTTTAATAGTGGAGAACTCCCTAGATTTATCTGTTCATTGACGACTTCATATTGTGGGTTTCTTAAGTGTCTTCTAATTTCCAGTTCTTCAAGAAAATCCAGTTCTTGTTTCTTATCACAAATATGTAGTACTTCTAGTTCTGTGTTAGGTGTCAATGAATGGTTGGTGTTAAGTAGATGTTTTGCGTAATGTGATTTATCTGCTGGATGTTTTAATCTGTATGCTCGTAAGTGTTCACTGTATCGGATTTCAAAATTTCTAAGGGTCTGACCCAAATAGACAGCATTACATTCTGGACATTTAAGTTTATATATACCAGATTTCTTTAATGGTGATATTTTTGTTTTTACATTTAACAATTCTGTACTTATGTTAGTTTCTGTTTTAAAAGAAATCCTGCATATGTAATGGTTTTATAAAGTTTTATTTCTTTAGTTTGTTTAGGAAATATTAGTTGTAATGCCACTTTTTCCTCTTTTTTACTAATTAGTTTATTTATCATATGTAATGGGTAAATATTGGATGTTGCTATTTGTTTAATTGTGTTAATCTCTCTATCAAAATTACATTTCTTCATAGGAACTGAAAATGCTTTATGTATCATTGAACGACAATTAGATATATTTTTCAACCACATTAATAATTTACACCCAAAAATTAAATTTACATTAGAAGTTGAAGAAAATAGTTCAATCAATTTTCTCCATTTAAAAATTCAATGAGTTAATAATGTACTTGATTATTCGATTCACCGAAAACCAACACACACTGATGTGACTATTCCATACAGTTTCAATCATCCCATATCCCATAAACTAGCGGCATATAATTCAATGATACATAGAGCATTTTCAGTTCCTGTGAACAAATGTAATTTTGATAGAGAGATTAACACAATTAAACAAATTGCAACATCCAACGGTTACCCATTACATATGATAAATAAACTAATTAGTAAAAATGAGGAAAAAAGTGGCATTTCAACTAATATTTCCTAAACAAACTAAAGAAATAAAAACTTATAAAACCATTACATATGCAGGAAATATTTCTAATAATATTTGGAAGATAATATCTTTAGCAACAAATACAACGATTTCTTTTAAAACAGAAAGTAACATAAGTACAAAATTGTTAAATGTAAAAACAAAAATAGCACCATTAAAGAAATCTGGTATATACAAACTTAAATGTCAAGAATGTAATGCTGTCTATTTGGGTCAGCCCCTTAGAAATTTTAAAATCCGATACAGTGAACACTTACGAGCATGCAGATTAAAACAACCAGATAAATCCCACTACGCCAGACATCTACTTGACACCAATCATTCATTGACACCTAACACAGAACTAGAAGTACTACATATTTGTGATAAGAAACAAGAACTGGATTTCCTTGAAGAATTGGAAATAAGAAGACCCACAATATGAAGTCGTCAATAAACAGGTAAATCTAGGAAGCTCTCCTGATAATTGTAGAGATCAGCAGATATAGATTTCCTGGTTTTCTATATCATTGCACAGTTATACTGATCTTAATTGGGAAAAATGATATCCAGGATATCCCCATAATGCCAATAATATCTAAGCTTCAATATTTGTAATATCATATCTTCTTTTTTCTATTAACACATATTAAGTCAATCACAAGATAGGTCACTTCTTGGACTAGCCAAAAATAATTAAACATCAGGTAGGCATCAAATGAAATGTAGCATTTGTCATTCTGACGATTATATTTAGATAATATCGAAACAATTGTCAATTTTTTAGATTTTTTAACATTTTTCAATATATTGTGGAGTTAACTAGAAACAGTAAGTTTCATTTAAAACACTAATATGAATAGATTCCACAAAGTAAGGGTCGAGACAATTAATTTCACCAAATTAAATTGTTTATTTTAATTACTGATCGAGACTTTTGGAATAATTAATATAACCTTAGTTCGTATTTCTTTTTTAACCATGACAAGGTTGGGTTCACACAAGTTCATTCACTACAATGGTTTCAAACAAATGGAGATTGAAAGTAGAAGGATCTATCTAAAATGTTTCAAGAGGGCCTTGAGATTTATAAGCTACGTAATAAGTAAAATGATACATACAAAGATGAAAAAAGGGAAATTAACAAGCAGAATATCTGTAATAGAAAAAAGGAAAATTTGTCAGTTAAATGTAATTCCCAACTTATTTGGTCACTGGTTCACCAACTAGATTAAGAAAGTGTACTAGCGACCCGCCCTGGCTACGCACATTTCCCTATTTCTACTCAAATTATTACTTCCTCTTACATTTCCCGTTTTTCTTTGGTTTCATCATTAACACACAAACATTTTCCGCTGGCACCTCTGGTACTACGATTTATATTTGCTCGTCTTCTTCGTAGCATAATTGAATTGTAAAATAAAAAGCTCCTACAGAAAAACAATTGAAAGTAAAGATGTAAACAATATAATGAGAGTTTAATACCCACAACTCTTGCAATAGGAAGGTGTTAATAAAAAAAACGAGACTTCTCTTACAAAATTATAGAAAGTGTCCAGAAACTCTCCTGCCAAACGGAAACTACAGTTACTTGAGGTGATTTTAAGTCGATTTGAAGAAGACGTCCTCATATGAGTTTTCTTCAAATTACTCAAAAATACCGTTACTTAAAATATTCAAACTTGGTATAATCAATAAACAGCTACAACTCAATCGTTTGCTGTAAATAAACTTTTTCCAGATCCATCACAAGCGTGTCAGTTGGGGGGACCAACAGGTATTTTTATTAAAAAGTTTTTTATGTATCCGACACCGAATTTGGAAAATTAAAGATAATTTTCATGAAAAATGTTCTGTTCTTTCAAATCGATATCATGAACCGTTTTCGAGAAAAATAAATTTAAACTTAAATAAAATCATGTTTGATTATAATCTGTAATATCAAGTTGGCTTTGAAAAATCCACAAATTGTACAGATACTGGTAACAAAGGTCGTAAGTATTAAGTTGCTTACATTGTTTTCGAAATTTTATCTTAATTTTATTTCGTGAGGGTATAAAACAACAATCAACAATAAAAAAACAAAGTTAGAGATAATTACCAACAGAAATAAGAGAATTAATTTTACAACAGATGCTCTACATGACGACCATTTGTCTCAATACACAAATTTATTCTTTTCTCTAAAGATTGTCTAATTTTTGCAAAAATTCCTGTATTATTTCTAATTTCATTACAAGCGTTTTGAATTCTTTGCCACAGCTGATTACGGGTTTCTATTGGAATAGCATAGACTAATGATTTTAAATAACCCCAAATACAAAAATCGCAGGGGTTTAAATCCAGAGATCTTGGGGGCCAATTAACTGGACCACCTCTTCCAATCCATTTATCGTAATAGTTATTGTCGAGATATTGACGAACCTCTCTACTAAAATGAGCTGAGCAGCCGTCGTGCATGAACCATAAATTATTTCGAATCATCAGGGGAACCTCATCTATTAAATCAGGTAAAACATTTTGTAGGAAATTAATATATCCTTGTCCTGTTAAACGGCTAGGAAGCACTACGGGTCCCAGAAGCTGATTACCGATTACACCTATCCAAACATTTATACTAAATCTTTGCTGGTGCTTTTCCTCTACTGTTGCATGAGGATTATCACCAATGTAGGCATAATGATGTGCTTTATGTAAATTAAAAATTCCGTTGCTGGTAAACGTAGATTCATCGCAAAATAAAATATTGGAAAAGAAATTAGGATCCTGATTTTTTGTGTTCCGCAACCAGTTTGAAAAATCTATGCGGGCTGGGAAATCACCATCTACCATGGCATGAACTTCTTGAAAATGGAAAGGATGAAGGTTTTCTTTATGAATAATATCCCATTTGGAAGACTTGGAAATACCAGGATACATAACAGCGAGTCTTCTGGTGCTAACCTCAGGATTATTTTCGATTTCAATCAAAATATCGTCTTCGTATTCCATTGTCACATCAGGTCGTCTACCAGTTTCAGTATTTTTAAGTACTACTGAGCCACTTTCTCTTAATATTTGGTGTACGGCTAATAATGTTGCGCGAGCAGGATGCCTTCTGTTTGGAAATTTTTCCGCATATCTTCGCTCTGCTGCACGAACGTTACATTGTACTTCCCCATAAACTAAATGCATATCAGCATATTCTTCATTCGAAAAATGAACCATTTTGATCAAATTAACTATTATTTTTTACCTTTCACACACAATAACAATAATAACTGTTTAGAATCAAAATAATTTGACACACTGTCAGATTTTGTTGATTTTTCAAAGCCATCTTGATATTACAGATTAGAATCCAACATGATTTTAAGTAAGAAACACAAAAAGTTTAAATTTATTTTTCTCGAAAACGGTTCATGATATCGATTTGAAAGAAGAGAACATTTTTTATGAAAATTATCTTGAATTTTCCAAATTCGGATACATAAAAAACTTGAAAATAATTTTTTTTTAATAAAAATACCTGGTGGTCCCCCGAACTGACACGCTTGTGATGGATCTGGAAAAAATGTATTTACAGCAAACGACTAGTTTGTAACTGTTAATTGATTATACCAAATTTGAATATTTTAAGTAACGATATTTTTGAGTAATTTGTAGAAAACTCATATGAGGACGTCTGCTTAAGGTAATTTGAGCTAAATCGACTTAAAATCACCTCTAGTAACTGTAGTTTCCGTTTGGCAGGAGAGTTCCTGGACACCCTATATAGACTGGAATTAACAAATATATGAACGCCTCAACTGTTAATCAATAAACTTATATATTTTGTAAAAATGTCACTAAATTAACAAAAGACGGAAACCTTAAAACGATTGACGAAGCACTCGTTTAATAATAGACAATATTTACAAAACAATAATAACATTTAAATAGAATGAAAAACAGGAATACCTTTACAATTAATGACAAGTTATCTAAACGACGGTGAAAACCGCACCAAAATCCTTTGTGTGATTTAGGAGTTAGCGGATAAACAGACTGACAAACTATGTAGAGAGTGAAGATACACAATCCTCTAAATTAAACACATAAATAAACCTCCAAAAACACATGAGAGCAGCTCTACTCGAACTCAATCGAAGGGCTTAACTATATTACGCACATCAATCTTTCATTCTTAATAAATGTTGGTTTCATTGAGAGACGAAATAAAGTTTTGCAACGACTATGACTTTTAGACCAGGGTCTATAATTTTTGAAACTAATAAAAATAATAGTAGGATGAAACGCATTGGAAAAGGAAGAGAATATAACAAAAATTAAAGGGAAAATAATTTACGGGTGATCTGAGGTCGGGAAGTGATAGGGGGGAGTTTTTAGGGTCCTCTGGAAAAAAGTTAAATAGCAAAGTTGTAGATAATAGAAAAATCTACAACTTTTGCATTCGCATTTTTTTCACATGACCTGTGTCAGACACTTTACATTCCACGTTCCAATTTTTATTTCTGCCTGTATAATTTTCCCTTCAAGGACTCTTCACACTCTCTGGATATTTAAAATCTGGTGTGCAACCTAATTTTCTTGGGATAATTAATGAGGTTGTTTTTGCCTTCCTCGTGTTTTCTGTGGAAGTTGTCTTTCTTACCCGATATGTCCCAATTTTGAGACGCCATAACTGTCATTTCAGCCTCTCTCGTCCGCTACATATCACACACCTATTGTTCGCCATGTAGTCAATGGTTATGCGTATTTATGTCTACAAGGACGTGAGTATAGGATTTACTGGCAGAGTTGAGTTCCATTCGTCGGAAATCAGTGTGCTTTACTTGAAGTTTGATGGTAGTTAGAGCATCGGCAGCTCATCACCTTCAAATCCAATTTATAATAATCCCTGTTGTAAATTGCTTTTACTAATCTTGATATTCCATCTCAGGGAATTCTTGTGGAAGAGATGGTCTTGCAGATTTGCGGAAGCAATTATTGAGTTTTCATAGATTGCTAGATTAACAGTGTCTTCTGCAAGTTTGCCTATTGTGGTGATGACTAATTTATTGTATAAGGTCCGAGAACTCCAGACTTTATGGGCTGGAACTGAGAAATTTCATAGTTACCCTTTGCTTTAGAATACATGATTTCAGTTTGAGGTGAACGGGTGAGGAAATGTTTGTTTAATTTTATATAACCAATTTCTCTTGTGATTTTGTATTGTTTAGGAGAGAGACTGATTTTTTTATCTTTTTAGAAGTTGCCGGTTCTATGTTTATTATGTCACGTCCGTATTGTTTTCTAGTACATTGCATCTTCTCCTTCTGGCCCTTGTTATTGAAGAAGATATTACAAAAAAAATTTATCAATACAAATAAAAGCAATAAAATTCTTAAAAAAGATGCACACAAATTAACATCACTAACAAAAAAATGTTGCGCTGGAGATAACAGTTCTGAAAAAGAAACACATAATTTCTTATATTTTCATGGGTTTCGGTCAGAAATAAAATCACATGCTTATAGTGGTAACGTTTCGGTCTATTTTATTTAAACCATTTTCAAACCTTTCTAAAAATGTTTTGAAAACACAATACATTTATTAAAATACATATAGTTAAAAGATGTTTCTTTAAAACTTACTTTTTGATTATGCCTCCGTAGAGGCTTGTCTACTACTGTACAGTAGTATTTCTTAAATTAAAAAAAGAACACAATTAATGTACACAAAAACAAATAATACAAACAATGAACTATGTTAAAATTGATTAGAATGTATTTACAGAGTGTCCTAAGTAGAATAAAATTAGAATTTTTTAATTTTTAATAACTAGGTAAGGTGTAGATATTCGTTTATAATAGTAAGTTCGTATATATACAACTTAAGTTGTCTATGTCAGTTCTGAAATTGACTGAGTCAGGATTCTTCTTAATATTTATAATTTCTTTTATTAATCTTTTACTATTATTTTTTTCTGTAGTTATTATTTCTACGTTATTGAAATTAAAAGAGTGGTTTTCATCAAGTGAATGTTTTGATAGTGCAGTACATTCATTGTTATTTCGAACTGATTGCTGGTGTTGTTGAATTTTCTTATGTAAATATTGGCTAGTTTGACCAATGTAAGTACCATTGCAATCCGAACAATTTATTTTATATATTGAGTTTATTGTGTTCTTATTATCTGGTTTGAGTCTAGAAAAAAGTTTATTTCCTATAATGTTATTTGGTTTATCAGCAATTTTAATATTAAATGGTGTTAGGCATTTTTGTAATGGTTTATTTATATCGGGAATGTACGGAAGTGAAATATATTTTGATGGATTACTTTGGCTATTAAATTTTAATTTGTTGTAATATTTGTTAATTCTCTGTTTAATAATGGGCTCATAAAAATGTTTAGGATAATTATTTAAATCTAAGGTATTTTTGATAGAGCGGTACAATTATCACATCCAAAACACAGGCCTAATAATATTAAAAAAATCAAAAATGCTTTAGATTTCAATAATTACCCTAAACATTTTTATGAGCCCATTATTAAACAGAGAATTAACAACTATTACAACAAATTAAAATTTAATAGCCAAAGTAATCCATCAAAATATATTTCACTTCCGTACATTCCCGATATAAATAAACCATTACAAAAATGCCTAACACCATTTAATATTAAAATTGCTGATAACCCAAATAACATTACAGGAAATAAACTTTTTTCTAGACTCAAACCAGATAATAAGAACACAATAAACTCAATATATAAAATAAATTGCTCTGATTGCAATGATACTTACATTGGTCAAACTAGCCAATATTTCCATAAGAGAATTCAACAACACCAGCAATCAGTTCGAAATAACAATGAATGTACTGCACTATCAAAACATTCACTTGATGAAAATCACTCTTTTAATTTCAATAACGTAGAAATAATAACTACAGAAAAAAATAATAGTAAAAGAATAATAAAATAAATGATAAATATTAAGAAGAATCCTGACTCAGTCAATTTCAGAACTGACAACTTAAGTTGTATATATACGAACTTACTATTATAAACGAATATCTACACTAGGGTGGAGCGATATTATACAAGAAAAAATTATGTTTAATTTTTCTTTTGACCTGTGTGCTCGATTGGTGTCTTTTTATGTGGTTAATGAAATGGCAAAATCTGGGTTCCTAAATGTGACGTCTTCAGGTTTCTAGATGACCCCGAAAATTTGCTTGCTTGCGTATGGCAGGGAAATTTAAGTACATCAATATCATCAGGAACGTGTGAAATAATTTCTGAAAGTTCATCATCACTTACGTTTTTGATTATAGGAGACTCTGTTATTTCAACTGACTGCCAGTCTACCAAGTCAAAATACTCTTGGGCATCAAAATTATTAGGTGGTACTTTGAATTCGCGAACACTCTCGTCTCTATTCTGTGATCGGCACTTTAATATGCGACGTAAAGATAACTCCCGGATGTGTTTTCGATCATCAGCTAACATGGCGACTAGTACATTCTCAGGGTGAGCGAAATAGCCGTTTCGTTGAATAACTGGGTCCACTATCTTTTTTATTTCACTTTGTAAGTACCGAGACGATTTTATCATATGAAATAGATGTTTTGCTCCGTATTTGCAGGACGATTGGAACTTAATTTGAAACCAAGTAGTCGCATACACATTAACAACATACTCCGCCAAAATTTTCAATTGACTTGACGGGTTTTTAGTAGAAATATACAAACGCAGTATCCTATTAGCCGTTGTTAGCCACCTGGAATGAGATATGTTTCCAGGTTGCCTTTCTGCAAGCTGCGACGAAATCAGGCCGCTTTTGATTCCTAAGCACATTTCATAAAGGTACTTTTGATCCGTGCTTAGTTCATCTATATTCACAACAGGAAATTCAGCATCTATTTTCTCAAAAAACAACTGCCATTTGCTCACATCCATCAAGAAGTTTTCCGATAGTACCTGTAAAGCCACGAGGATCATTTGTTTTTCCGTCTAACTGTTGCACTAAATGGCGGAGCGGTAGTTCGTTAGCGTGTAACAAACATATGAACCATTGAACTGGCTTCCCAAGTGAAAGTTATATTTGTCTAATAACACCATTCTTGAAACCAGTATTGACAAAGGTCCCGTCACAACCGATAACCTCTATCTTACTCAAATCATCACCCAATGAGTATTTTAGGAACTCTGTGATGCTGTCTTTAATGGACTTCGCACTACCGTTCTCTGGAGATACGTGTCCCATGTATTTAGAGCCTGGTTCAGCCCAATATGACGATATGCTCTTCAGTAACCGATTTAGTACGTTGACTTGACTCTGTTTTTTTCAAAAACTAAGGTTCTGTTTCTTCTCCCGTCAAAGTAAATTCCAAAAGTTGAAGGAAGCTCGTAATCTGTCTCTTTTTTAATAAGACCCGTCCTACATTTCTTGCGTTCCCTTCTAATTTTAGATCTGTCTATAATTTTAGTAGTGTCCTCTTTAGTTATTAATCCCAAATCTTTTAAAACAGCGTTTGTAATAAGGGATGCTGATCTGTCAGATACGCCGACCCTGTCACATGCTTCTGCAAGATTCGTAAGTTTTAACCCTGTGTTGTATGGTACATTTAAGCCTTTTGATGATGACGGATGCTCCGGTCCTTGTGTTGTAGTCCTACCTTGATTTTTAGTCATGCCCTCATCAATGTTTTCACATGTACCTTGAGAGCTTCTTATGGACTCCGGATCGGACAAAACCCTATCAAGTATACTCTCGTTCTTAGATTTTTTCTTCTCTAATCTTTCTTCTTCTAATACTTTCCTTTTTATTGTTTTTAAATTTTGCTTCGTAGTTTTTACATCTGTAGTCATCATTTTTCTTGTTGTTCTTTGATCTAATAAAAAATTCTTTCGCAGAGTGGCACTTTAACTTTACAGTGGCATTTGGAAAAATCGTCACATTTGCAGGGTGATATGTCAAAAAGTTTTGAGCTGTTCTTCTTAAAAACCTCAATTTTTTCTAGGCACTTTTTATTATAGGCCGATTTTTGGTTTTTCTTCAGGGACTTGCATTTTTCATTATAGTCTTTTATTTTTTGTATTATTTGTTGATCAGATATTGTAGGGAGAGAAGCTCTTTGCCATATCTTTTTAATATCAATTAAAAGTGTCTTTGAAATATCCAAAACACTTGGGTCTTTGTCACTTTCTAATTTTAAACACTCTCTCTACCACAAAAAGCCTCTCATAACGTCCGAGTAGGTGGGAAGCACGTTAGTTCACTAGAAGTTCCAAATATAGGATCCGTCACCCGCGTTTTCGGCATCATAAAAACTTAGGTTCTTTACTTTTCTTAACTAAACAGAATACTCTCGCTGCGAAACACACTCGATCGCGCCTAATTCAGAATTAAACTGAAACTGATTGTATTAGCAACACTAACCCACTAACTAAAGATAATCTCCCCACCACACTATTTGGTTTACTGTTTGGTTTACAGCTGGAATGTGTCTGCCTTTTTTTGCCCTGAGAGGTCTTTCCTCTGCTCCTACAACAATCTTCCACATGATCTCTCTCTTCCTACCTATAAACCCTACTGCTTTCCTCACCTTGGCTTTGTCAATTCCCTTCCCTATTATGACCATCACCTCTCCCTTACCTTGCCTTTGCTCGACCATTTCGGTCATACTTAAAATCGTCTCATATATGCCCTCACCCTCGTCTTCTCTCATTTTCGCTACGTAATAGAACCACGTCGTTTGGCCCCTCTTACTCTTCTGACAGTTCTCTATAACGTCGCACCCCCCTTCCTCGCAACTGTCCATCAGGGTCCATATCTCCTTGTTATACCTCTGGGCGATATATTTTATTGCCCTCTCTGAGTCTCCTTTACTTATAATTACGCAATTTCCTCTATATTGCCCCTATCCCATTTTGTTGTTTCAAAAACTTCTTCACCCCATTCAATATCCTTGATTTTATTATATTCCCTATAGTCCCCCCCCCTTGTTGAGGTCTTCTTTTATCTTCTCCGTTGCCTCCTTTATCCTATACCTTTCCTCTACCTCCTTACACTCTATGCACTGCGCGTGTTGCAGTCCCCCCATCTCCTTTTGGATGGTTCTTAAGTTCTCCAAGATTCTCCTGAAGTCCACCATATCGAACGAGTCTTGGTGTCCC
The DNA here is from genome assembly GCA_963921935.1 of Galeruca laticollis. NCBI lineage: Eukaryota > Metazoa > Arthropoda > Insecta > Coleoptera > Chrysomelidae > Galeruca > Galeruca laticollis. The sequence goes on from OY998177.1 coordinate 150,084,968, forward strand.
TCCATACCTGCTAACTCCTCAAGCTTACGCCCGAGTCTCTCCTTGAGTCCCTCCTCTTTCCTTCCTTTTTTCCCCACCTGCTTCTCCTCCGGACTATCTCCTCTGTTTTTTTTTTCCCGTCAGACTCGTCTTCGTCGATGACAATAATGTCTTCGAGTTGACTTGCCCCCACGTCTGTTTCCTCTTCTCTCTTCCCCTCTTTTTTATGTTCTCCTCTCTCCCTTCCTTCCATCTCCTCCCTTACTCTTCTTACCCTCTCTTCACTTTCTCTTTCCAGCTCCTCTATCCTTATTCTAAGTTGCCTCACTCCTTCTGCTAACCTTCCTATTGAATATAGCTCCTCCTCTTCCTCAGATTGATCTCTCTCCTCCACGCTTTCCCCCACCCCTATCTGCTTCCCCATGGCTAGCCTTACCCTATTTTCCATATCTTCTTTGATCGCTTTTTTTATATCGCGCATCTCTGTTCTTAATATTCTTTCCCTCACTTCCAAATCCCTTACCTCTTTTCCACTCCCTCTTTTTCTTAGCTCATTTTCCGTGTCCAATGCCCTCACTCTTAATACCTCCCTTTCCTTCTCCCCTCCACTCCTCTCAAATTCTTCCTTGGCTCTTCTTATGTATCTCTCATACTTTCCCCTCTCTTCCTCCTCCATTTTCCTCTGATATTCTGCCCTCACTTCCTCCTCCGAATACTCGACCCTCACTACCAACTCCTTCTCATTTTCCTGTTTTCCTGCGATTTTGCTTCCGCTTCTATCCAATTTTTTGATGGTTTTTTGTTTTTCCAGTAGACTTGCCTCGTATTTTCTTGTCTCTTCCTCCTCCTGCTCGCTCCTCTCCCTCTTCTCCACTTCCTTCTGTTTGGTTTTATTTATCCTACGCATACTACGTCTCACGCGTTGGGTCGAAAGACTGTCCGGCGAGGCAGTGCGCCCTTACCTCGCTAAGGCTGAATACTCTGGGAGGTCGCCAGGTATCCCAGAGGCACCGTTTCTGACTACGTTTCGTGCAGCCATTCATCCATGGCCACGGTAGCTAACAACGAGGATTACGGGTTCTTTTTTCGAGGTTTACTCCTCTAGGCTTTTTTCACGGTTGCCTCCGGACGCAGATTTGCCAACGGGTAGACCCACACAGCGGCCTCCCCTGTGTGTGGTCTTTGAGTTGAATTGATCATCTGGGGGATATTTGAGATGTTCCATAAAGAAATTGAAGACTATGGTAGGTGGAAAAGGAAGAGAGAAGAAGAAATTAAGTTGGCAAGTGGAAAGAAGAGAGACAGACATGCGAAGCCAAAGTGAAGAAAAGTCTATTGTGTTTATATGGAGAGTAGAAAGCAAAAAAGATAGAGAAAGTATAAGAAATTGAAGGGTTCTTAGAGTGGGTAAGACATGATAGTCATGAAGAAAGAGGTTTTATTCCTCCCCTTAACTGATTATCAGATGCTCAGCAGAGGCGGGGAGGTCAGCGACGATGATTTTTTGTCAGGTTTACTCCTCTATCCCTTTTGATCCGCGGGCGATTATTCAGAACTAATCGTTCCTATTCATCACCTATCCCCGAGGTTGGTCGGTCGTGCCTCCCTCACAGCTCATAAGAGCGCAAGAACCATGACCGATCACTCCCCGTGGAGACACCCTATGAGCCATTGGGACGCGCCGTGTCGGGTAGGGCAACCCCCCCCCCAGGAAACTCGCATGGAAGATTAGGGGTGGATCACTTCCAGCCTCCTCCATCCGACTCTCCCGGGCACGAGGAATGTGTCTGCCTCTTAAGACTTGTTAGCGCTTACTTAGAGCTTATAGGTATAACAAACTTAACGTAATTACTGTATATTTAGTAATATATAAACTTAGTAATGTAGTAGTTTTCCAGATAAGTAATTATTATACTAGTAAGAGAGTGGAAAATCGCTAAAAATTATTGAATTTAAATGGCTGATAGGAATCTGAAAATAAGTCAGTAAGTGGAACAGGTCTTTTTATGAGTTTTCGAAAGAGAATAAGATAAATTATAACACTAGAGATTAAAAGACTATAAGAAAAGTATGTTATAGAATTAAAATTCGAAGTTAAAAAAATTACTGATAATGAGAAATTTCCCCCCCTCCTAGGAACCTGAATATTAAGTCCGATAAGAGTGAGATTTTTTTTGGTCTATACTCACCATAAAAGACATTTATTCCGATACCAGGCATCATCAGATTATAAAATTGAGAAAATCGCTCCACCCTAATCTACACCTTACCTAGTTATTAAAAATTAAAAAATAGGTCTCTAATTCTAATTTTATTTTACTTAGGACACTCTGTAAATACATTATTTGTTTTTGTGTACATTAATTGTCTTCTTTTTTTAATTTAAGAAATAGTACTGTACAGTAGTAGACAAGCCTCTACGGAGGCATAATCAAAAATAAGTTTTAAAGAAACATCTTTTAACTATATGTATTTTAATAAATGTATTGTGTTTTCAAAACATTTTTAGAAAGGTTTGAAAATGGTTTAAATAAAATAGACCGAAACGTTACCACTATAAGCATGTGATTTTATTTCTGACCGAAACCCATGAAAATATAAGAAATTGAGAATTTACGGTCATTAAAAATATATATGTGAGACACATAATATAACTAATACGAGGTCTGGCTATTAAATAACGAGACTGCGCATATAGAGGGCGCAACGTATCAATCTTTAATTTCTTGTTAAATTGGAAAAAACTCCGGCTGAGTGCTATAAATTGTTGCAAAAGACCTATGGGACAATTCTCTATCTAGTGCGCGTGTTTCTGAGTGTTGTAAGCGCTTTAGAGCCGATCCGAGAGACCACTGAAAATGACCAGCGCTCAGGTCGCCCTGTGACTGTTTCAACTCCGGAAACAGTGACCAAAATCAACCAAATTGTGCGTGCAGATCGTCGAATGAGCATCCGGATGATTTCCGAGGCTGTAAACGCCGCTAAAGAAACGGTTAGAAAAATTTCACATGAGGAATTACACATGACAAAAGTCTGTGCGAAGTTGGTGCCAAAAAATCTGACTCCTGACCAAAAGCTCTTGCGTCAACGGGTCTGCTCAGATGTCCTTGAAAGGTTATAAGAAGATCTCGAACTGATAAAAAACTTGCGACGAAACGTGGATTTTTCAATACGATGTTGAAACAAAGCGACAATCATTGCATTGGAAGACGCCTGAATCGCCCAGAATAAAAAAAGCAAGGATGTCCAAATCAAAATTCAATGCAAGGTTGATAGGTTTTTCGACATTAACAGTATCGTGATGACTGAATGGGTTCCAGAGGGTCAGACTGTCAACCAGACTTACTATTTGTCAGTTTTGGCAGCACTGTGAGAACAAGTTCGTAAAAAACTGCCCGAGTTGTGGAAGAACAACTCGTGGATTTTGCACCAGGACATCTCACCTGCCCATAACGAGCTATCTGCAGTATTTGGCCAGTAAGCGCACTCCAGGGCTCGAACACCCGCCGTACTCACCAAATTTGGCACCGTGCGACTTTTTTTTTCCGAAGATAAAATCTGCTTTGAAAGGGGCCCGATTTGAGTCGATGGAAGTGGTAAAGCAAAAAACGGCAGAGCTCCTAAAGGCCCTCACCAAAGAAGACTTCGATCAATGACAAAACGTCTGGAAAGATGTGTGGCGAGGGGAGGGGAGTATATTGAAGGGGAGCAGTCGAATGTAGAATAATTTTTATAATAAAACCCTTTTTCGTAACCAGTCTCGTTATTTAATAGCCAGACCTCGTAAACCTCCGTCGAAATCATAAATTCATTTTAAAAAAATCAGTTACTGGCTCAATTTTCAAAAAAAAAGTATTGTAATAAAAATTCCAAATACATAATAACCCATATCACCTGCGACAACTCACGTTACCGGTATTGATTCCAATATAGACATTAATATCCCAGATACAATTCATATTTTATTCAAAACGATTGAGCCGGTTTCAGCCGGATATTCAGCTAACTTCTTTTAGTCTATATCAGAATTTTAATCGGATTGTTCGTAGATATTTATTGTCTACAGTGTTTCATTGATTAACTTTCGTTTGTTTTAATCAATATTCAAAGTAATCGTGACAAATTGAAATAAAGATTTTTACTGAAAATTTGTCTGTTATGATGAAAGAAAAGTGTAACGAAGACGAAAAAGTCGGAGCGGCAGGGGCCGAGGGTACGGAAAAAAAATTTACCAAGTACAAATATTTGAAAAGGATGAACTTTCAAACTGCATTTTACGTATGGATGAGAAAAGCCAGGTATGTATTATTTTAAATTCGCTATTTTAATGTAATGTTTTAATTTATTTAAAAGTTTTGACTACGACGGGTGGTATAAATTTATGCACACGGTATGTCTACTCACTTAATTTATTTATTCACTAATTCGTATTAGATACACAGTATATTCATTTAGACTAATTTCACTACTGTTTATGTTCACGTCTATTTACATGAGATTAAATTGTAAACTAACCTCTCCCGCTGGTCAGTAGTCTTTATATATTAAGTACCTTTTATTCCGGAACCTTCTAGATTTCGGCTCACAAAAACAATCGCCTCCCTGGAAATTACGAGATAAGACTGGTCACAAAAAATAATCGTAAACAGTTCGAAGAAATCCTTGGGCCTTCGCCAACATTTTAACTTCCATACATAGCTTTAGACATAGTCGGATTCAGGGAACTACACTAGTGTGCGATTTCGTAATATTACCCCCTCCTTAAAAGGAAGTTCCTCGTGGAACTTCTGTGTAGCCGGGACTGGATGTATAAATCAGCAACTGGACCATGACTGCACTTTCCGGTCATATGGAAATAACAAGGAGCCGTCTTCAACGGGTACCGATAACGAGGGGTATAGCTGCAAATTAATATGTTGACACCGGTATCTTGGAAGATCACCTCTATCGTGTTCCTGGTGACTCGCCAATCCAACTAGTTGCTCTTTATCCTGGGCATTGCTAGTTTCTCCAGCTCATGATCTCGGAGGCTTCGTAGCGTTTCCCACACATTCCAGAAGGTGGATCGATCTGGAAATTCGTTTCTAGTTACCAGGTTGAAGACGTACCGCGAATTGTGTTATGAGTCTCAGTGTCTTGCCAGGGGCTGGCATCTGATCTTCAAGTTTTTCTAATTGTCCAAACTTCTTTCGAAAGACGATTGCCAACCCTCGTGCGTGTTTGTTACTGGCGGAGATGTTGTATGCCAGTGAATACTCTTCCGGAAGCGTGAACAAAACTTGTCTTTGTTCCGTAATTACTCCATATCTAGCTTTCTTGGTATGCGCCCATAAATTCTTCAAAGGCCGGGTCAGACTCTTATTGTATATGGCGCACTCTTTCCTCTTCGTCATGGTGTCCATCGAATGGCGCTAGTCCGTTTTGGTAAATAACTCTCGGTTTTCCGTTGAGGATCTTGCTTGTACGATAGATGACGTCGTTGATCCTCTTCTTGATTAAGTATAGATCTTCCCACGATTTCTATAATTTTGGAGAAAATTCGTGCACATCGTCCATTCTTCTTCTTAATTAGATAACGTGATCTTCTCCTGCTAGATCTTCGCCAAGCCGACAGCCAAATTCCAGATCACAAGGAAGCCTCATTTCACGACCAAACAGGATTTTCGCAGATATTTCACCCGTGGACTTATTAATGGCAGATCGATAAGCCAACGCAAGTAAGGAAAAATACTGGTCCCAATCTTTCTGGTAGCTGGAAACTACATGTATTTTTCTATGGTCCTGTCCATTCCTTCGACCATTCCATCTGATTGTGGATGCAACGCAGTTGTTTTGGTTTTCTTTATTCCCAGCTTGTCACAAATTTGCTGAAATACCAGGCTCTCGAAATTCCTTCCTTGATCGCTGGGGACTTCCATGGGCACTCCATATCGGCTGATAAGTTCTTTCACCAATACATCCACGACAGTTGTGGCCTCTTGATTCGGGATCGCGTAAATTTCCACCCACTTTGTGAAATAATCCATTACTACTAGGATGTATTCACCACAATTTTATGTCGTCGGAAATGGTGCAGCGATGTCTAGAGCAATCCTTTCGAAACGCTTTCCAACATTATATTGTTTCATGGATGCCTTTCTCTTGCGATGTGGTCCATTACTCGTATCACAGGTTGTATTACTCGTATCACAGGTTGTAAGCACACTTTTTACACCAGTCCTTCACATCGTCGAAGTTGTTCATCCAATAAAACCTTTCAAGAACTCGCTGAAGGGTTTTCTTCACTCCCAGATATCCTCCCGACGGACTGTCGTGTAACTTCATCAGTACCTGGGGCGCTTGAACGGACTGTGTACGTGCTCTAACTCATCACACTTCCGGCATTTGATCTTTTTCGGCTTCTTGTCTACCAAACCTTTCAACAAGTTGACGATCTGGTCAAGTCCGGCATCGTCAATTTCTTCCTGCATGGTCCTACCTTTGTGGTATCCCGAAGTCATTGTGGCTGCTTCATAATCAAGAGCAGCGATCAATACATCTACCATGGTATTGGGATGGGCTAATCGAAGCGTCCTCTCTATATCGTGGTCATATAAGCCATCAATAAAGGCCTGGATACCCAAACATTCCATCATGTTCTCTGGTGCTGCTGGATAAGCAAATCGAACTGGTCGGGCAATATATAGTTCATACTCTTGAAGGGTTTCGTGACATTTCCACCTTCGGTTCTTCAGCTGGAATCGGTACAAATGTTCTAAATCCTCGTGACCATATCGCATGTCCAACCTTTTCTTCAGCTGCTCCAAATCATCCTTATTTTCCAGAGGTATCGTCTGAAGTACATCTAAAGCGATGCGCGATGGTAAGTTCACTGCTTTCACCTTATCGGACCAATTATTCACTCTAGCGGCTGCTTCAAACTGTTTTACGTAAGTGCTCTATGAGGTCTTTCCGTCGAACGTTGGGGCCTTTACTCGGGAAAAACTGCCAATATCTTCTTAGGGTGTGTTTCTGTGTTGCAGGGTTTTATTTCTTCGATCTTCTTTTCTTCCGCTGGCGTGTCTTGAGTTCTTAAATCTGTCATCTTTCATTCTAACTCCTTGATTTTCTCGTCCATCGTTGTCATCTTATTCTCGATACCTAATTTTAGAGATGAACTTTTATTTTCGATGTCAGCAGAAAGGCCATTTTTCAATAATAAGATATCGGCAGATGTATCATTCTTCATAGCAGAAATATCGTTCTTCATAGCAGAAAAATCGTCCTTCATGGTTGAAATATTTCCATCCATTTTAGCAGAAATTGACGAGATTAAGGTGGAAGTCTCGTTTTTGAATAAAAATATTTTTGGATGAAAGCCGTCACTTTATAGTGCCACTTTGAGTCTTTCTACTCCTTGCCACTCTTCTTGCTGGACGTTTCCAATTCTGCTTTCAGCTTCGTCACTTTTAGGTCACTGACACCCGATTTCATCAACTAATTCCTAAAGTTAGGCAATACCTAAACAAGATTTAGGAGTTCCTAAATGAAATATGCGTTTCACCGTTACACAAGTGATATAAGAGTTATAGGAAATACCTAACATTAGGACAACTGACTACCCTCGCCTAAATCCCCAAGTTTTTAGGTAATACCTCAGATTAACAAATAAAATATATATGTTGGTTTTGATCTTTTCTTGTCCCAAACATTGAGTCACATTCTAAGCTCACTTGCGGACACTTCCATTGCTTTGCCATGTTTAGTTGCAGGAAAAATGAGATTAGAAGTTTAATTGAAAATGTGTTAAAAAGTTATGCAAATATAAAAAGTCATACTAATTTATGCATTTCAGTCGCTATTTTTAAAATTAATTAATAATACTTGAATTTTATTTAATAAAGGCATATTCTTATATAAATTTTAAACAAGTATTTGTTGTATCCTTAGATACCTTTATGGTTATAACTAAAAGTGGCAACATTGCTCAAAATTTCAGTACCTGTTTAATGTGTCAATAGTAATCTATTTAGTAGTTTTGTTTAATTACCATATAAAGAGAGATGCAAATATCGTCAGACTATGATCGACGATCATGTCGAATACGTCGTAGTATTGTAGTAAATAATGTCAAACGTGGTTTGTTTATATGAGCGCCATTACGACTAGAGAGTAAATATTTAGCTCTTTAGTTTTGATGTGTTTTTCAAAACTTTTAGTGACAAAATAAACTTTTAAGTTAATTAATTTAATGTTTTTGGATTACATGGTTCGTCGGTGCCAAGTTTTTCAGAAAAACAGCCGAAATTACCAAGCCCATGTAGCTACAATACCATCCCCACTTTTTGTAATTCATTCATTATTTCACTACTGGCGTTTAGAATTGTTGGCTGCAAAAATAAACGTGTTTATGAATGAATAGCCCTCTCTATGTTTATTATTACTCTAAGGGTAATACTCAACCTTAAAATTTCGTTTGTAGTCGTTATTGAGAGGTTAAATATCTTTCATTTTATTTATATTAGCGCACGGTGAAACGCATATTTCATTTAGGAATTCCTAAATCCGGTTCAGGTATTGCATAACTTTAGGAATTAGTTGGTAAAATCGGGTATGAGTCTTTTAGCCTTTTTACGTAATTCTTCATTTATATTACCCCACAACTGACACCATTGTAATGTTTTTCTTATTTATTCAAAAGTTTTTATTACGACGGGTGGAATAAATTTACACGGTATTTATATTGGATACAAAGTATATTCACTTAAACTAATTAATAGAAACACTTCACTACTGTTTATGTTCACGTCTATTTACACGAGATTAAATTGTAATCTAACTTCTCCCGCTGGTCGGTAGTCTTTATATATTAAGTGCCTTTTATTCCGGAACCTTTTAGATTGTGGCGCACAAAAAAAATCGCCTACCTGCAATTGTTTAGATAAGACTGGTTACAAAAAATAATGGTAAACAGTTCAAAGAAATCCCTGCGCCTTCGCTAAAATTTCAACTTTCATAGACACAGTCGGATTCAGGGACTACACCAGTGTGCGATTTCGTAACAATAATATAAAATACTCCAGTCGCTAGTATTTTCAGCTCAATACATGGTGGTATTATTCACCTATTCCGAGCGGAAAGGCAAATGGGATTAGGCTCTATAAACTTATAAATGTGCAAATTTTGTTTGAAATTTGTACCTTCTGTAAATCAAGGCTAGTCTGTAGACCTGCAGATGACCATTGATCAGTAAACACTCACCGCCCGTCAACCACCCTCATTGCATGCCACATCTGTCCCATCTTGATAGCAAGATCCGTATATGGTCCAATCAAAATGGTTCTGAATTCGAAATATTCTGCATGAAGTCATTTTGAGCTGCATGGCCGGGGTTTTCAGAAAACAGTAAAATTTCACGTTTTTGCGTTTTCTTCAAAAATTGATATTAATAGACGAAAAATAACTTGACCATCGTGTATAGCAGAAAATTCTATATGAAACTAGGTGCTCATATGTTGGAAATGGAGTTGTATTAACGAATTTGGAAAAAATTGGTATTTTACCAAACTTCCCCAGACGCCTTCGTCGTAGAGATAGCAGGCAGGCAGCTAACCATAGATAACCTTTTATCAGCTAACCATGTCGTCGACTGTAATTCACCAATGGTTATCTCTTGTGTATTTTTAGGATCATATAAATGTATTGAGTTCTGTTAAGCAGCTTCATATAAGTTCATTTTCAGTCATATATGACAGGCAGAATATTCATATTCGATCTTGAAGATTTATATTTTTTCCAGTATCGAAACAGGCACTCATCGTGTCGCAACCGAAAAATGCATGGGCAAATAATATATACGTTTTCATATGATTGTAATCTGTTGATGAAAACAATTCATTGCCTTTTTTGCCAGGTGTGATTTGTGATTTTGTACTGGGTGTCTGTATCTCAGAAATTATTTATCGTACAGCTTAGAGAAAAAAATCTGTATTACAAACTCGCAAAGGAGAAACTACTGGAAATTATTTTCAAGTTTTCTACTCAACCGCTAGAGGGCGTAGTGCACAAATAATAACAAAAAAACATTATTTTTCTATAATAAATGTACCATCAAATTTAAATATTCGTAATCATTAGATCATTTTACGTAAGTTTGCTCCAGTACTTTTTCCTTTATCTTGTAAAATAAATGGTAGGGGTGAGTGAGAAAGCTGACTGAATAAAACTGTTACAACTTTTGTTCCGCTTTATGTATTTAGACAAACTTAGTATCATTTGGAAGGTAATTCAATGCCTAATAAACGGTTTTAAAGATTAAAACTAAATTTTTCGCATCTGTGGCCCTGAACAATATTCTATCATAAAATTGTTACTTGTATACACTTCGGGGGATGTATCGTGCTAATAAACCGAAATTTCTCCAAAAATAACCAAAAATAAACGGTTTTAAAGATTAAAACTACCTTTTCCCCATCTGTGGCCCTGAGTAATATTCTATCATAAAATTGTCACTTGTATACACTCCGGAGGCTGTATCGTGCTAACAAACTGATATTTCTCCAAAAATGACAAAATTGTAGTACTTCAAGTACCATAGCACCCGTTGTACTGGCTCTGGTGAGCTGAAAATCAATAGGGTTCATCAGTGATATATCATGAACAATATTCAATCATAGAATTGGTAACTTGTTGCACTCCGGAGGCCGTATCGTGCTGACAAACTTAAATTTTTCCAAAAATGATAAAATTTCGTACTTCTAGTACGATAGCACCCATTGTACTGAATCTGGTGAGCTGAAAATCAATAGGATTCATCTGTGATAAGTTTTGAACAATATTCAAACATAAAATTGCTGACTTGTTGCACTCCGGAGGCTGTATCGTGCTAACAAGACCATGTTACGAAAAGTGGCCGACGACAACGACGACGACATACACACAGGATTTTTTTTCTAAAAACCGTTTTTTTGTGTTGTTCTTGGTGGAAAACGTAAAAATAACTCAAAAAAATTTCCAAAATTTCAACTTTTTTTGGGGTAAACCAATACTTTTCTCGCATATCAGATAGGTTCGGCGGAAAGGCAATAAAGATTATGTGTCGTTGTTGTTTTTATTGGCGAAGACGTTGACAGTATTGACGACATATATTTGACAATGTAGGTTGACTGTATTGACTACAGATGGCTAGCAATGTAAATTAACTGTTTTGACGACAGATGGCGTGTAATGTAGGTTGACAATATTTACGACAGATGGTGAGCAAGGTATGTTAACCGTTTTGACGACAGATGGCTGACAATGTAGGTTGACTGTATTGACGACACATGGTGGATAATGTAGGTTGACTGTATTGACGACAGGATGACTGATTTGATACGAGACACTGAACACAAGAAGGTTGTCACAGAACACAAGATAGCTGACGAATGTCACTGATTATACGACAGACAACACTTAACACATGATAGACGATACTCATCACAGACTTAACACATGCCACAGACCATACAACAGAAGACACATGACGGTTCTGACAAGTGTGGCTTAAATGTGGAGTGGAGGGAGTGGTCTCAACCGACGGTACCCCTACTAAGAGCTTATCACTTATTCATACAAAGTATTTTGGATTTACTTCTTGGATATTGTATAAGTTTATTTGTTGGCACAGCCCTATAGTTCGTCACTGTACATCCAATTCAGTTTAACAATTGGTTTGTATAGTAGAAGATTGTTTTCCATTGGTACTTTGGATTTCATGCCAAGTAGCTACTATAATCATTCATGAGTCAATTTGTTTACATTATGTATTCTTTCGAGTCCATATCTATTTCTAGGTATTTTGTATTTGTGGCCTGTGGGGATGTATCGTTCTAACAAACCGAAATGTGTCCAAAAATAACCAACAATGTAATATATCTGGATTTATAGGACCCGCTGTACTCGCTCTAGTCAGCTGAAAATCAATAGGATGCATCTGTGAGACACCTTGAACAATATTCAATCATAAAATTGGTCACTTGTATATACTCCGGAGGCTGTATCGTGTTAACAAACTGAAATTTCTCCAAAAATGACAAAAATATCGTACTTAAAGTACTATAGCACCTGTTGTACTGGCTCTGGTGAGCTGAAAATCAATAGGGTTCATCTGTGAGATGTCTTGAATAATATTCAATCATAAAATTGGTGACTTGTTGAACTCCGGAGGCTGTATCGTGCTAACAAACTGAAATTTCTCAAAAAATGACTAAAATGTCGTACTTCTAGTACCATAGCACCCGCCCTGCTGGCTCTGGTGAGATGAAAATCAATAGGGATCATCTGTGATATGTCCCTAACAATACTCAATCATAAAATTAGTGACTTGTTGCACTCCGGAGGCTGTATCGTGCTAACAAGATATGTAACGAAAAGTGGCCGACGACAACAACGACGACGACATACACACAGGATTTTTTTTGATAAACACCATTTTTGTGGGTTGTTTTTGATGGAAAACGTAAAAATAACTAAAAAAAAATTTCCAACTTTTTTTGGGGTAAACCAATACTTTTCTCGCATATTAGACAGGTTGGGCGGAAAAGTAATATAGTATACCTGGATTTATAGGAGCCGCTGTACTCGCTCTAGTCAACTGAAAATCAATAGGATACATCTGTGAGACATCTTGAACAATATTCAATCATAAAATTGATCAATCGTATACTCTCTGGAGGCTGTATCGTGCTAACAAACTGAAAATTCTCCAAAAATTACAAAAATTTGGTACTTCAAGTACCGTTGTACTGGCTTTAGTGAGCTGAATATCAATAGAATTAATCTTTGAGACGCTCTGAATAATATCCAATCATAAAATTGGTCACTTGTTCGTTTCTCATTTGGAAACAAACGTAAAAACAGTAAAACCTTTTTTACTAATACATACATAAACCAAACCAAGTGTTCAGCGACATCTTTCACGTTGTCAAATCTTTTCAAACTCAAAACTTGAACAATCTCCAGCATTACAATAAAATGTTCAACAAATAGATCGGATTAATTATCTTGATCTGTTACAACCTCTCGAATTATCATAATTAAAAGCTTCTTATAATTTGTTCTCGTGTTAGAACAATGTGTTTTACTATTAATATAAATATACAATGAAAGTTGGCAACAATATAACGTAGCATAAGTTTTCTTCAGAGCATTCAATGTTTCTGATATCCTGTTAGTACCTACAAAGAATTTATACTTGTAACATATTGTCGTCGATTATGGACATGTTTGCACGTTTTCCACTTTATGATATCCTGTTAGCGAAAAAGAGTAATGCACTGAATTTATATGTATTTGTTTGTTTCTATATACATATATATATATATATATATATATATATATATATATATATATATATATATATATATATATGGAAAATGAATTTCGATTTTCTACTACACCTACTTTTAGTCGAAATTTCAATAATTTGGACATATTAGCCTGACCGTTCTTCGAAGAGAAAAACAACTACATTCCTGGTTAATACCACGCAGAATATTGAATTACATCCCCTTCGAAGAACGTGCCAGTCGCTTACTCCCACTGTTCTCAGGTCTCTCCTAACCTCCTCCAACCATTTCTTCCTTGGTCTTCCTCTTCTCTTTTTACCTCCTTCTCCACCTTTTAGCACTCGTTTTACCCATCCATCTTCTGTCAGTCTACCTATATGTCCCAACAATCTCGCTCTCTGTGCTTTAATTATATGGGTTATACTTGGGTGCTTGTACAATTCTGATAGCTCTCTGTTTGTTCTTGTTCTGTATATTCCATCTTCTTTAATTCCACCATAAATCTTTCTGAGCATTTTACGTTCCCATATTTCTAGTTTATTCTGCTCTTTTTTGTTCATTGTCCAAGTTTCACAAGCGTAGGTAACTTACTGTCTTATTATTGTTTGGTACATTCTTATTTTTGCTGTTCGTGATATGTCTTTTGAGTTTAGCATCTTTGATACCGTTCCTGCTGCTTTGCTGCCTTTTGTTAACCTTTTTTCTATTTCCCTTTCTTCGTCTCCTTTATTTGTGATAGTGGCTTCCAAATATTCGATTTGTTCCACTTTTTCTATTCTGTAGCTATTATTTTCATTACAATTTATAATAATATCGGTCTTTTCATTGTCCTTCATTACCATGTATTTTGTTTTTTCTTCGTTGATCACTAGACCATATTCTCTTACCTTCTCTTCTAGTACTTCATGGAAGTAGGAACATCTTTTATGTACATAAGAAACAAGAGTGGACCCAGAACTAAGCCCTGAAATGCCCCAATGTTACAACAAAGTCTATCAAAGTTTAAACTGTTAAAAGCAACAAATTGCGACTTATCCACTGTGTATGAAGCAGAATGGCTCAGATCAACTTCTCTGATATTGCAATGTTCTGATAAGAGGATACCGTGGTCAACGCAATGGAACGCAACTCCTTAATGAGATCGCACAATATAGTTGAGTTCATCAAAGCCTCCGACAAGATAGATTAGAAAACGTATCTGAATACGAAATTACGAAAGGTATAATTTCAAAAATTTATTGGTAATATTGCGATTGGTCTAAAATTGTTTTTGCAATACACATCACCTGTTATGTGAACCTGAACGATTTTCCAAATTTTTAAGATACAACGCCATTTTTCTCCAGGCAAGTATTTCTTGAATAATAAAGTTAGTGATTCTGTCAAAACCAATGAGATCACTTTCGAAATTGATGTTTCAGGAGGAACATCCAAGTTGAACACATGGAAACAACCGTAAGCTCAGAGTAATTTTGACAATTATGGATAAATGTGTCATTGGAAAATAAACCCGTATCCTAGAGATGTATCTAAATCCTTTGTGACATTTCCCAAATCTTTTAATGAAACAATTGCTGAATTCTCCTAAGAATTGTGATCGCACCTCAATAAAAATCATATAAAATTCCAATGTATCTCTACTCATTGCGAAAAAGTCATTATTAACAGCTGGAATCACTTTGTTGAAATAAAAAAAGGTTGAACTTTTCACCTTCAATTTCATTCGGGTGCCTGCTCCCTTCATTCGCAAAAGGATCTCTTACGAACTTTTATATCTTTTAAAACATTTAATTGCTGCTTTTAGAACTGCTGTTGTACTGGAGCGCTTTGTAATTACTTCTCCAACAGTGCTTGAAGTTTAAAGGGAAGTCGACTTCATTCTTATTGTAAACATGCTGTCTTCAGACTCAAACTATTATTAATGAAATGATAAGTACATCACGCCATTGTTATATTAACTACAAAGATGTAGATGCATATTTTAGATATGACCCATTTAGGATTATATGCTGTTTAAAATTTCTGACAATTGACATAGAAAACATTTAGGGTTTTGTAGAACAGAAAGCAATTAAACCTATACTATGTTCCTCAATATGAGAATTAAACTGTCAAAACTATTGATTTTTACCGTATTTCATAGACGTAGAAGGTCTAAAGTTGATGTCATTGGATTGCTTATGAAAAACTAAGATAGGAATGTGTAAATAGGACATATATAGAATTTTCCCTAGAGCACAAAAATGCGATCAAATTCGGGATGTCCATATTATGTAGATATAAACCGTTCTTGCCAGTAAATAAGATTGTAAATAAAATTCGAAAAACCGGTACGGTTGAAAATGTAGTATATCTGGATTTATAGTACCCGTTGAACTGGTACTGGTGAGCTGAAAATCAATAGGGTTCATCAGTTTCGAATCCAAAAAACCTTTATATTAAATATGGTGTAGTTGGGGAACTTTTACTAGTGAATAGTTGTGTTCTTCTGAATATAATGTTCCTGAAGTTTTGTGTAATGTGGCTTTCAAACATGCAAATCTGAAAGTACAAGTAAGTTAAAACCTTCACAGCAATTTTTTCAATTTTAGTTAATGGTATTTTGTTGACCGTTTGTTTTTCTTTGGTTTTTATAGCCTTGAAAATGGAAGGAATCGCTTCCGAAAGCTTGGCAACGTATTAAAAAGATTCACTTTATTTCGAACCTAAAGGTTTTGTTTCAATTGGCTGTATCCCCACGATAAAAAGATTGTTTTTTTGTTTGCAAAAAAGCTTTTTTGAAAAAAAATTGTTTTATATATCGACGGGTTACTGCCAAAACAAGGTAACTCCACTTTTACTCAATTTGGAGTTAAGTACTCCATTGGATTAAAAAATGTTCGAAAAACATACTGACAAAACCTGACAACTGCAAACAAACTGTAGGCAAAACAAGTGGTCCAAAAAACCCAACTCTATTTTTACAACTTTTAGTCTGCTAAAACGAGATAAGTACACTTGGATCTCAAAATAGAAAAGTATTTTATCATTTGAAACCTTCTAGTTCTACCAAAACAAGACAAAAGTCAGTAAGCTTGTTTTTGCTGTAATAAAAATTTTTATAAGTATATTTTTATCATGCGAAACTAAGACATCTACCAGATATCTGGTTTTCGCTGTATTGTTTTCGGCAAAATACACAGTCTTCATCACATTCAGTAAAATAATTGGCACTTAGTTTTATTTGGCAGTATAAAATTCGGAAATACACATGTGATTCTGTATCAGCTGTTCGGATTTGTCTAAAGTTTTTGTATAAACGTAACCAAAAAATTTGAGTTGTGGCGTGCACTGATTGTCGGAGTGTAAAAAATTTGAGATTTTTTAGTAGTTATATTAATTTGAAAATGTCTTCTCGTAGTTCTCGTATGTTGAAAATGGTATTTCAACCTAATAATGGTAAGTGTATTATTATTAAATGAGATGTTTAAATTCAACATTGTTAAATTGACTGTCTCGACCCTTACTTCGTGGAATATGCTCAAGAACTGGATTTCCTTGAAGAACTGGAAATTAGAAGACATTTAAGAAACCCACAATATGAAGTTGTCAATGAACAGTTAAATCTAGGGAGTTCTCCACTAATAAACTGTCTTCTTAAGTGATAATTGTAAAGATCAGCAGATATAGTTTTCCTGGTTTTCTATATCATTGCACAGTTATACTGATCTTAATTGGAAAAATTATATCCAGGATATCACCATAGGGCTAATAATATCTAAGCTTCAATATTTGTAATATCACATCTTCTTCTTTTTTCTATAAACATATATTAAGCCAATCATAAGTTAGGTTACTTCTTGGTCTAGCCAAAAATAACTATTAAACATCAGGTAGGCATAAAATGAAACGTAACTTCTGTCATTCTGACGATGATATTGATTTATCGAAACAATTGTCAATTTTTTAGAATTTTCAATAACTTTTATTATATTGTGGAATTAACTAGAGACCGTGAGTTTCATTTAAAAACACTAATTCAACATTGTTATTTATTTCGTTTGTTAGAAGACAAAGTGCCGGTAAATAACTCACATAATAAGCCCAGTACCTCGAAAGAATGTTCTACTAATATAGAGGAAACAGCATTATCCAATCTAGAGCCCGAACAAGCGTGTACGCCTGAATTGGCAGCAATTTTAGACGATTCGGATTGTTCGATAAAAGACAAAGATCATGTGCCAGGATCAGACAGTTCTTCAGAAGAAGGTATATATTTTTTTATTACCTAATTTTGACGTTTTGTTTTTCAAAATAATATGAAGTAAGTTCTAACGTGTTACCCTTATTTTGGTTTCAGACATTGTAGAGAAAAATGGTAATTTACATAATACTTTGCCGAAAGATCTGACATCTAGAACACGCTGGAAAAAATGTGATCCGAGTAAATGGAAGAAGAATAACTAAAAACGCCAAAAATTAGACACTAAGGCTCCTAAACCCATTGACTGTTCTAACTGTCGCTTCAAATGCATAGATAAGTTGAATCAAGTTGCAAGAAATATGATATGTGACAACTATTGGTCAACCGATTTTAATCGGCGAAAGGATTTCTTCCTACGCAGGGTTGAGAGCCATGCACCTGAACGAAGATCAACTCCAGGAAGTACTAAGAAGCCGCGACTGGATTCTAAACGCTACTTTCTTGAATATGCCAATATTAGGAACAGAGTCTGCAGGGATTTTATTATAAAAATTCTTTGTATAAGCAAAGAAGTCATTGAACATGCCTTCAAAGCTGAAGGTGGCTTGTTTGCCAGCAATGATCAAAGAGGTAAAAAGGCACCCTACAATAAAACAAAGGATTCTGATATAGAGATGGGGAAAAATCATATCCAAAGCATTCATGTGATGCAATCTCACTACACGCGGAAATGTACGAAGAGGCAATATCTTGATAGCATGTTAAGTATTGCAAAAATGCTTAACTTGTATAAGGAGATGTGCGAGAAAGATAATCTGAAGCCGGTATGTCTCATAACATACAGAAGAATATTCTGCACGAATTACAATCTGTCTTTTTTACCCCCAAAAAAGACCAATGTCAGACTTGTACACAATATGAGACAGCTGATTTAGAAAAAAAGGAACAAAATAAAGAAAATAACGAGAGTCACATTGTGCGGAAAAACGATTGCTACAGAGCCAAATTGGAAGATAAAGAGAGAAGCCCATGGAGAAGTTAACTTCGTCTGCTGCACTTTTGACCTTCAATGTGTACTGCAGATTCCAAGTAGTGATGTTAGTCCAATATACTACAGCCGCAAAATTTGCACAAACAATTTAACAGTGTATGAATTATCCATACCCAATAATCCATATTGCTTCTCATGGACTGAACTAAATGAAAAAAGGGGAAGCCTCGAAATTGGTACGTGTCTCTTGAGGTATGTAGGTAAACTCCCTTCGGCTGTAACAGAACTCTCTCTCTTCTCTAATACCTGCAGCGGGCAGAACCGTAATCAAAATATTAGTGCCTTGTTGTTGTATTTGGTTCAAAGAAATCCCAACTTATCTGTGATAGAACAGAAATTCCTAGAGAGTGGACACAGCTATATGGAGGTAGATAGCATGCATAGCGCTATCGAAAAGGCAAAAAAATATGTATAAGGACTTCTTCGATTTAGAAAAGCTTTCAAAACTAATAATGAGAAATAAAACCAAAAACACTAATGGGGAAAAAGTCAGCTGGCTGAAAATAAAATGCCTGAAATGTTTGAAAGCCAAACCAGGTATTATTTTATATAGTTACGATCATAAATCCGATTATAAAGAGATAAACGTTTTTGTAAAGGCCGCCCCATTAATCTCACTGAGATCGACTTAAAAAATGCATGCTCTAAACCTCGACCTATCAGTATTCAGAAGAAGCAGGATTTGCTGAAGCTCTGCAAATCAGGGATCATTCCGGATGAATTTAATCAGTATTATAAGTCGTTACTAACGTCTAAGAACATGGAGGATGGTATTCCTGAACCCGATGTTCAAGATAGTGATGTTCAAAGTGATATGGAGGACAAATAATTTTGTTCTGCCAAAAAAGACAAGTGCTATAAACTTTTTTTAAATGAAAAAATTAAATTGTTTTTATGTTTAGGAATTTTTATAAGGAATGTTTCTTTTGTTTTGTTACTTACTTTGATTTTTTTCAATTAATAAATCATTTTAAAGATGTGACGATTTTTCATTTCAATTTAAATTTTTAAACGAAGATTGCTCAAAATTTCAAATTATGGGGTTACCTTGTTTTGGCAGTAACCCGACGATATAAATTGTGTTTTAAAATGTACAATATTAAAATTTAAAATCGACGTGTTTCAGGTTCTTGTTTTGCTTTCAGAAATATCTAATTTATTCCACATTTTAGTGAAACACTGTATAACTAAAAAAACGCGACAAAACAGCCAGGGATCTTTGTTGATCAGTCAGAGCATAAACTCTATGATTTACAAAATATATTTGGAAATGAAAACGGAAAAAGTGTACTTTATTAAGTTATTGTCCAAGCTGTCGTAAATTTCCATTCACTTCCTTGGGGAACTAAAAAAAGATGATATTATAATATCATGAATAATTAAGTGAATAGTGCTTTTTATAGAAATATATTTTTGATGTTTCGGCTCAATTAAGGCTTTCATCACAATATGATTTGGGATTATGACTGTAACTGGATTTTATTTGGACCATAATTTATCCTCAAGCTCTTCTTGGTGAGAAATCATAAAAATTGAGATGTTGATGATGGTGACTTTTCGAAGGGTTTTGTAGAATATCAAGGATTGAGCAAGGGAAAATTAATAAATAATTACTCCAATATGCAACCAATACTTTATAGGCTTCAATTATATGCTTTCACAGTAACAGTAATTAAATAAACCCTACAGTAATTTTACGGACCTTTCTATCCAACTGTCTTACGCTATTAATCCGTGTCTATTCTGTCTTCATAGAAATCAAATACGTAGAAGACGCTCTATTTCCTATATTTCATCCGCTATCGATTTTGAAAGTTCGCAGTTGGCTAAAAATAGAAACCTTTATGAATATTCGTACTGTGTTCAGACATGATAACATTGAAAAATGAAAAGTCAATAGTTAGTTTTCCAACGAAACAAAAAGAGTTTGCTAGTGCTAATGGCAGCACAGCAATTCAAAAGCACCTTTTAAGGAGAAACTATTGATTATGAAATTTACTGTTTCGACCCTTAGTATGTGGAATCTACTACTTTTACTTTTTAAATGAAACTAACTGTTTCTAAACAATTCTACAATATAATGAAAAAAATTATAAAAATTCTAAAAAATTGTTTTGATATTACTAAATATCATCGTCAGAATGACTGAAGTTACATTTCAGGTGATGCCTACCTGATTTTTACTAATTATTTTTGGCTAGACTAAGAAGTGGCCTTGTAATTGATTTAATATATATGAATAGAAAAAAGAAGATCTGATACTATAAATATTGAAGTTTATTATTAGCCCTATGGGGATATCCTGCATAACTTTTTCCAATTCAAGATAAGTGCAATGATATAGGAAAACAGGAAAACTATATCTGCCGATCTTTACAATTATTACTTATGGAGAACTCCATAGATTTATCAGTTCATTGACGACTTCATATTGTGGGTCTCTTAAGTATCTTCTAATTTCTAATTTTTTAAGGAAATCTAGTTCTAGTTATGTGTTAGGTGTTAAAGAATATTTGGTGTCAAGTAGATGTTTTGCGGAATGGGATTTGTCTGGTTGTTTTAACATGTATGCTCGTAAGTATTCACTGTGTCTAATTTCAAAATTTCGTATGGTTTGACCCAAATATACAGCATTACATTCTGGACATTTAAGTTTATATATACCAGACTTTTTTAATGGGGATATTTTTGTTTTCACATTTAATAATTTTGTATTCACATTACTTTCTGTTTTAAATGAAATTATTGTATTTGTTGCTAAATATTCTATCTTTGAAATATTATTAGAACTGTTACCAGCATATGTGATGATTCTGTAATTTTTTATTTCTTTACTTTGTTTAAAGAACTCCCTAAGTACAATATTTACACAATTGAGATAATTAAAGATTTGTTACTTTTTTAAAACATAAATCCATTTGAAAATCAATTCATAGTCCAATCGAACATAATGATGAAATATATTTTACTTTACATCTGAGTATTTAGTTCCATTTTTTTATAAATTAATACCTAGTTATTAACGAAAAAGTACTTAGTGAGTTTTACGAGCCGTAAAATAAGAGGTATGTAGAAAAATAATGAAAATTACTTTTTGAAATGAAATATGTTTATTATTTTTTACCGTCTAACAGTGGTAACAAATAATTTAACCTAAATAAAACATTTATTTTGATAATAAAGCAAACTTTTTATCGCTCATCTTATTCGCTTTCCTCATCACAGTTTGGTTGTGGCAAGCAGTATGCGGTAACAGTTTTATTAGTCAGTAAATTGTTATACCACATAGCCACTTCTTCTGGTATATGTCCAGCGTTTACTAGCTTAACTCTGTCAGCCATTTTCTGTTCAGAAACAGAGCGTAAAGTCTTATAAAGCCGGTTTCAGTTCTACAGGACGAGTTCTTGGGTGCCCCTAACCAGCGACCCTAAACTGATAACTGGTCATACCTATTACTTAGTGTTTCATGGTGGTCTGTTCCAACTTTCTTACCTTTAATTTTAAGCCACGAAACCATATCACCATATTGTTTCGGAATAGCACACTAGTGTAGTCCCTGAATCCGACTGTGTCTAAACCATGTATGAAAGTTAAAATTTTGGCGGATGCGCAGGGATTTCTTAGAACTGTTTACGATTTTTGTGACTATCTTTTCTAAACATTGTTTTTGTGACCAGTCTTATCTAGAAAACTCCAGGGAGCCGATTGTTTTTGTGTAAGCCGCAATCTAGAACTATCTAGTAAAAAAGGCACTAATATGTAAAGGACCGACCAGCGGGAGAAGTCAGTTGATAAAGTGATCTCGTGATATAAACAGCGAACAAGTAAATAGTCTAAGTAGTGAAGTGTTTATATAAATTATCATAAATGAATATACTGTGTATATAATATAAAATAGTGAATAGTGTAGTGAATGAATAAATTAAGTTAATAGACATAACGTGTGTGTATAAATTTATCCCACCCGTAATAAAAACGTTTAAATGAATAAGAAAAACATTACATTTGTGCCAGAAGTGGGATAATATAAATAAATAGTTACGAGAAAATGGCTAAAAAACTAAGTGACCTCAAAGTGAATTAAGGACAGAATTAGAAAACCGCGAGTTGGAAACGTCCGGTAAGAAAAGCGAATTAATAGAAAGACTCAAAATGGCACTGGAAAGTGAAGGCTTGGATCCAGAGAAACATTATTATTCAAAGACGAGGCTTCCACCTTAATTTCGTCAATTTCTGATATGAAGAATGATTTTTCTGCAATGAAGAACGATATTTCCGCCATGGACGAGAATATTTCAATTAATGATGCCGATATATTATCATTGAATAATGACATCTTTGCTGACGTCGAAAATAAAATTTCGTCCCTAAAATTGAATATCGAGAATAGGATGACAACGATGGACGAGAAAATCGAGAATAAGATGACAACGATGGACGAGAAGATTGAGGATAAGATAACAACGATAGACGAGAAAATCAAGGAGCTAGAGAGAAATATGGCAGATTTAAGAACACAAGGTACGTCAGCAGAAGAAAAGAAGACGGAGCAAACAAAACCTTGCAAGCCAGAAACACTTCCTAAGTTAGAAGACATTGGCAGTTTTGCACGAGTCAAGGCTCCAACGTTCGACGGAAAGACATCGTGGACCAATTATGTGAAACAATTTGAAGCAGCCGCTAGAGTGAATAATTTGTCCGGTAAAGATAAAGCAGTGAACTTAACTATCGCGCTTAGGGGAGATGCCTTAGATGCACTCCAGACGATACCTTTGGAAGAAACGGATGACTTCGAGCAGCTGAAGAAGAGGTTGGACATGCGATACGGTCACGAACATCTAGAACATTTGTACTAGTCTCAGCTGAAGAACCGAATGCAGAAACGTGACGAAGCCCTTCAAGAGTATGAAGTGGATATTGCCCGACTCGTTAGATTTGCTTATCCATCAGCACCAAAGGATATGATGGAATGTCTGGGCACCCAGGCCTTTATTAACGGCTTACGTGACCCCGATATGCAGAGGACGCTTCGTTTAGCCCATCCCAAAACATTAGTTGACGCATTGACAGCTGCTTTTGACTATGAAGCAGCTACGAAGGCTTCGGGTTATAACAAAGTTAGGACCACCCGAGAAGAAAGCGACGAAGACAGGTTTGACCAGTTCGTCAGTTTAATAAAAAGTATGATCGACAAGAAGCCGAGAAAGATCAGATGCTGGAATTGTGGCGAGCTAGGGCATGTACGTTGTTCGTGTGAGCGCCCCAGGACTCCTGCAAATCAAGAACCCCAGTCACAGGAAAACTAGAACGGGTCGGCTACGAGGGCACAGCACCGACCCATGATCGTTCCAAAGACCCTCTCATACTGATAGCTTCGCTCAGATGTCGCAATGACAGTGTATATGTAGATGGCGAGGTAAATGGCAAGAGATATACCCTGCTAGTAGACACTGGAGCAACTAGAACCATTATACGACCAGAAATAATAAACTATAAGAAGAAGCTTTTACCAACGAGACTGCGGACCGCCACAGGTGCGACTGCCAACGTTCACGGTGAGACACAAATCCAATTGGGAATTGGCGCAGAAAATTTCACGCATACGGTAATCGTAGCTTATATTGAAGTAGACGTGATTCTAAGAATGGACGTAATGAATCTACATGGTTTCGAACTGGACTTTAGAAACAGAACCATTAAAGTGGGTTTCGAAGAGGTATTCCTTCATCCATATGAAGGCAGCACGATGTTGGCAGCTGCTCAGGAAGATACCGTTCTACCTGCACGAAGCGAAACTATGATAGTAGCGCGGCTACAGGAAATCATGGAGGAAGGTACATCGGTTATGATGGAGCCAAGAAACCACGACGAAGAAGTTGGCAATAGAGTACTAATTGGAAAAGGATTGGTTGCGTCGGCGAAGGAGATCCCAGTACGATTGATAAACGTGAACGATTAACCAATTATCATCAAGAAGGTAACCAAGATTAGATCCTGCGTACCAGTGATGTCTATAGTTCGTCAAACAACGACCACTGATAATTCTAATGCCAGATTCGAACAAATGTTATCAGTAGCTGGTCAATCATTAAATGGAGCTGAAAAAAAAGTATGAGAGAATTTTTCTTGCAGTATCGAGACCTATTCGTACCAAAAGGAGGAAAGACTGGTAGAACATCAGCCGTCAAACACAATATCGATACTGGTGATGCCAAGCCAATTAGGAAGCTGAAAGAATAATCGAGAGATGGCAGAAGAAAAAGTAATAGAACCATCTACTAGTCCATGGGTGTCTCCAGTAGGCCTCGTCAAGAAAAAGGATGGAACTACGAGATTCTGCGTGGAAGATCGCCAGCTAAACAACGTAACGAAGGAAGACAGCTATCCTCTGCCTCAAAACGACGATACGCTAGATACTTTGGCCGGCAGCAAACTGTTCTCCGCCTTGGACCTGAAGTCTGGCTATTGGCAAGTAGAAATGAACACAAATGACAAAGAGAAGACTGCTATTGCCACCGGATTTGGATTACGGCAATTCAACGTCATGCAATTCGGGCTCTGTAATGCGCCCGCGACATTTGAAAGACTCATGGAAAATGTCTTGGAAGACATGCCTGGTCTATTTGGACGACATCGTAGTACTGGGGATGACATTTGACGAACACCTGAAGAATTTGGAAGACGTATTCAAACGACTTCAAGATGGCTTGCTCATGTTGAATCCGAAGAAATGTCTGCTGTTCCAAAACCGAGTGAACTATCTAGATTAATATAGTGAGCAATGAAGGAGTGGCGGTGGATCCAGAGAAAATTGCTTCCATTCAGCGATGGCCGCAACCAACTGACAAACATCGAATTAGGAGTTTCCTTGGACTTTGCACATATTATAGAAGATTTATCAAAAGGTTTGGAGATATTGCCAAGCCTCTAACTCGACTTACCGAAGAAGCAAGCGCTTTACAATGGGACGAAGACTGTCAAACGGCATTTGAAACCTTGAAGAGGCATTTAACCTCAGCGCCGATATTAGGATACCCATTACCAGAGGGAGACTTTATTCTTGACACTGATGCAAGCAACGTAGGAATTGGAGGAGTGCTCTCACAGATCCAAGGAGGGCAAGAAAGGGTGCTGGGATATTTCAGTAAAGTCCTCTCAAAACCAGAACGAAACTACTGCGTCCCAAGAAGAAAACTTTTGGCGGTAGTGTCCGTAGAATACTTTTACCAATATCTCTATGGTAGGAAGTTTTTAATCTGGACTGATCATGCAGCACTCTAGTGGTTGATGCAGTTCAAGAATCGCGAGGGCCAGATCGCTAGATGGATTGAACGACTTCAAGAGTACGATTTCAACATCGAACATCGAGCTGGTGTGAATCACCCAAATGCCGACTCCCTGTCCAGACGGCCGTGCCCAACAGACTGCTCCCACTGCCACAAGGCGGAATCTAGGGAAGCTGCAGTTTCAAGAACTACTGTAGTCAACGAAGAATGGTCACTCACCACGATCAGAGAAGATCAGGAGAATGATCCTCACCTAAAGAAGATTGGGCAATGGAAGGAAGAAAATCGGCGACCTACCTGGCAAGAAGATTTTCACCAATACTCTAGGCGTACTGGTCTCAGTGGGGCTCCCTTGTCCTGGAAGAAGGGATGTTGAAAAGAGTCCTTGAAAACGATGATGGTTCCGAGATCAGCTAGTTACACGACAGTCCATCGGGAGGTCATCTGGGAATGAAAAAACCCTCCAGCGAATCCGTGAGAGGTTTTATTGGATGAACAGCTCCGTTGATGTGAAGGACTGGTGTAAGAAATGTACGGCTTGTGCTACGATTAATGGACCACATCGCAAGAGAAAGGCACCCATGAAACAGTACAATGTTGGAAGCCCTTTCGAAAGGATTGCTCTAGATATCGCTGGACCATTTCCGACGACAGAAAATAGTGGCAAATACATACTGGTTGTAATGGATTATTTGACAAAGTGGGTGGAATTTTACGCTATCCCGAACCAAGAGGCCACAACTGTTGCGGATGTATTGGTGAAAGTATTTATCAGCTGATGTGGAGAGCCCTTGGAAGTCCACAACGATCTGGGAAGAAATTTCGAAAGCCATCTATTCCAGGAAATTTGCGACAAGCGGGGAATGAAGAAGACCAGGTCAACAGTATTACATCCACAGTCAGATGGAATGGCCGAGAGAATGAATAGGACTATTGGAAAATACCTGTCCAAAGTAGTTTCCAGCCATCAGAGAGATTGGGACCAGTTTCTTTCCCTATTTACATTGGCTTATCGATCTGCCGTCAACGAGTCCACGGGTGACCTGGAATTTGGCTGTTGGCCTGGAGAAGATCTAGCAGGAGAAAACTACGTGATCCAATTCAGAAGAAGACTGGACAATATTCATGAATTAGTTCAAACAAATCTTCAAGTTGCCAGCGACAGAATGAAAAGTCGGTACGACACGCAGGCCAGACATCTGATGGAAATGAAAAATAAAGGTAATAATTATGCTCCTCGTTATGCTCCGTGGCAAAGAAAAGAGATCCAACCAGAATTTCAAAAACATTAGCGTTAATAGAAAAAATCTCGAAAGAAATATCAGGTAAATAATTGTTTGTATCTATTTACTATTTTAAAGTAAATAAAAACGTTGCAAAGCAAAATCCTGGATAGGTTCTGATTTTTAAACCATATGATAGCTGTCAAAAAAAACCACTTATTTTGTTTGCCTAGTTTGGCAGGCGGAAAAAAATTTCCGAAAAATTAGAAGGTTGCCGTGGGCAACTGTCGAAATTACAGTATGTAATTGGCTTAAAATGATAGGTGTAAAATTTTCAATTAAATTTCTCATTTTTCCTGCAACTAAAGATAAATAATTGTAAACATGGTAAAGCGGTGGAATTGTCCGCAAGTGAGCTTAGAATGTAACTCGATGTTTGAGGCATCAAAAAATCAAAACAGACATATCTATTTTATGTGTTAACCTGAGATTCGATCCTAAAAAAAAGTATTTAAGTACAGTTAAGTAATATCGGAATATATGTGGAATTACTGAAGATTCACTGTAGTCCAGCAAGTTTGGCTATGAAATCAAACGGATACCAGTTTCAGTTAAGTGCAGTCGACTAGTAAATTTTACAAAGTTGTGTTATTTGCTTGAAATAGAAAGCAAATATTGACCAATTAAAATGTTAATATAACAACATGATAAGGGAGCAATTTATTCTAATTATAATCACTATAAAATTAAATCTCATACCGTTGACGAAATATGCGTCAACACATTTATTAGGGAAGATAAAAAAACTAGATTTATGAAAGAAATTAATCTGGAGAACAAATATTATACGATTCTATTACGCATTATAACGTGCATTACTTCAAATATCATATAAAATAATGAATTGAATCTACGTAAAATAAATAATGTGAGATTATGTCGAAACCAATGTAAAACATAATCACATATTATAACAAAATTTTAAAATTTCGTTCTGTTGTACTTTGTAGTCAACTGTATATTTATTCTAATTATTTTTAACGAGTCAAATAAAAATATAATTTTTTATTGGTTCAGTATTAACGTACCCCTATTTCATGATTACAAAGAAGTTAATTAATAGATTATTAAGTACCAAGTGGCAAAAAGGTTACTTTAGTTACGAGTTTTGTGAAATGAAACGTTTTTAACATGAAGTGCTTACTATACTTTTTCTACGCTTGCAGGAATAAAAAATATATCTTGATTACATTACATATATCTTAATCATATTCATAATATTGCAGACGATGACTGACAGATGAATGGCAAATCAAATGACACAAAACAACTAAATTATCACGGAACATGAAATATAAATTACAAAAGATGCAGGTGATGTGACGTTTAAAAGACAAAAGATAAACGAGATGTGACTTTTCGCATTTTAAATACTAGTGTCTAAAGAGTCGTTTTGCGTATGTCAAATGCAGTTTTAGAAACGGAAGTAGAAAAAGAAATTTATAGTTGACTATTTGACTCAATTACAAATTTTGAACTAAGAAAATGATAGTGGACTTTTTTCTGTTTTGTGAGTTAATATATTTTTTCTTATTTTGACATATACAGTGACACTTTATAAAGCTCGTTGACGTTATGAAACGTCTTACTTTTCGTAACTAGTTACGAAAAGTGAAATATATCCTAACTGGTGATGAAATAGTATATTGTACAATGAGCATGAAATGACATACATTTCCCACTAGTAGGTATATGAAATTTTGTAGTACGAGCGTAGCGAGTTCGAAATGGGTCATTTCATGCAAATTGTACACTATACTTTTTCTACGACTATCTGAGTCATAAACAAATCTATATTATTTTTCATAACAATTTTTATTATTAACTTTACTGTTGTCATTGTTGCATGGTTTAGAGAATTTTTTTCTCTGAAATTATTAAGTCGGGCTCTTAACGTTGAACGAACCATATATTTTTTTCTTTTTGTACATGTACCTACCTACGTCGTGAAATAAATAAGATTCAAAATTTTCATAACTCTGAAATAAAAATACTGTATGCAGAAAAAATCGTTATAATTCACTTGCGGAAAAAGTTATCAACGATCGTGTCTCTTTAAAGAAGTAACATCACCTCCTGCATCTACAAGGATAGTGAGCGATGTCCTTCTAAACCAATGGCTAGTTTACATATCGGGACTAGCATGTCACTATCAAATCATCCTCACTATCGATACCCATTTTCGATTATTATTTTTTTTGCAATTCCGAGATTTAAGTGGTCACTTTATTCTCACATGTTAGAAACTAAAGTGTCACTTTTAGACCCAAGGATATAAAGTGACAGTTAAAATCCCAAGGGATTCAAAGTACAAATAAACCCGTACATCCGCGATGCATTTTAGAAGTCCGTCCTCGAAGCCCAGCCAAGTTTCGTGAAAGTCCCTCCTCGATGCCCAGCCAAGTTTCGTTAAAGTTCCCCCTCGATGCCCAGCCAAGTTAAGTAAAAGTCCATCCTAAGTAGTATTTATTTTTATTAAAAATGTTCGTAGATTTACCAGAATGGCAAAATAGTTATTTGTAAAACAAGTGTCACAATGACTCGTTTTGTAGCACGAGTGAAGTTTGCGCAACGAACCGCGAAGCGGTGAGTTGCGCAAATCACGAGTACTACAGAAAGCCATTGTGGCACAAGTTTTACACAATATCTTTTATAATTCGCATTTATTTAATTTTTCGAATAAAATAGAATTACATATAATCCCTGTTTTTAAACTAGGAGGAGTGGTTTGAATTTAAGTTGGCAATTCTGTAGATTCCTGATTGGTCAGATTACAGATGGTTTTATTCGGAACTTCTGACTTTTGTCATATTATAACCCAATAAATGTGTAAATTGTAAACAAACTTTCATTTAAGCAAATAGAGGATGATTATTTGTTTAAAAAAGAGCTTCTTCGTATATGCTCTTGCGATCTATTTATATTATATCATGAACAGAATTATTTCTGTAATACATCTTCACATAGATATCGGGTAATTTATCCCAAAAATCGAACGTTATGTATACCTATATATTGATCCTATACAATTTAAAAATAAACAATTGACAAATTATTAATAAATAAACGTTAGCGTACTTTATTCATTAATATTTGTAATATATAAATCATTCTAATTTACCTCATGAACTTTTAATATAATAATTTGCTAGCTAGAACAACGCTAGGCCATTCTATTTATAATTTGTGTCAAGGTTAAAGTCAAATGTCAAATAAAAATATAACTACATACAATAACCAACTAAAAATTACTAAAACAGTGTTCAAAGAGCTTCATTGTGACACTGTAAACAATGTTATAATGAGGTATCTTTTATACGCGAATTATAAAAAATATTGTATACACCTCTCGACTAAAGTGACAGTAATCCCTTAGGTGGATCAAATGGGTCATTTTAGTCGCTTTGTGTATAATATACTTTTATAAATGAATTTTGTAAACACTGATGTGAAATGTCAAATTATTAGACAGACGTTAACAAACATGACTCGATCATAGATTATAATATAATGACAGTCTAGTAGCTCATGAAAGTCGTGGGAAATGAAACATTTCGATACACCTAGCCCGTGGGAAATGAAAATCTGTACTACAACGTGGTAGGTTTCTTAATCGAACACGCACTTGAAATGTACATTTCTCTTTATGGTCGTAGAAAAAGTGAATTTCGCCACTAATTGCGAAAAGTACAGAATAATTGTAAGACTAAATTACTTGAACTACCTCTTTATTGTCGTTAAATATGGTCTACTAACATAATATCAAAACAGTTTTTTAAATGTATTCAATTTTAACACGTGGATAACAAACTATTCATAATTATTAATAACACAATTAGAACAGTTACTAATGTTGACCCCAACTGACAACATAGTTCCCTGATTAGCATTAATTTGTGATGTATTTTCTATGTAATTTTCTCCTAGTATGTTCGTGGCAATCTTCTGTTTATTAATGATTGAATTCGCCGAAAAGAGTGACCGGTATACAAACAAGAGTTTGGCAATTTTAAAAACTGGGCGATTATTTTCGGCAAATTTCCAAATGTATTAATGCCTACATGCTGCACTTCACATTTCCCATTTAAATATTTGACAAAAAATCTGTCATGCTTAATATTTGACGGCCTTAGCAGAACGTATTTTTTGATAATTTCGATACCATTTATACCATCAAAAGCTCCAGTGGTTCTAACAAATTCTCGACATACGTTCGTCTTTGTGTTGGGAATTGTCACTTTAACAAACTCCTCCTGAAATTCTACATTCTCTACACGAAGAAAAGTTAATTCACTTTTTCGGCAAGCTCCAGCAACTTTTACCTTGTTCATTAAATGTTGATTGTCGGAAGCTTCTTGCAGAAAATGGGCTATGTTTTCTTTACTAAAAACTTACTTTTTTTGCTGGTAACCTTCATACTTCTCAATGTCAATATTTCTTTTTAAGCACAATTCAGTTCTTAACATCGAATATAAACTCCACAAGGTTGAATTCTTCAGTTCTTTTTTTTCTTGAAAATAGGATAGCAAAACTTTGTCGTTCAAATGGGTAATCCTTTTCTGTTCACACCTTAAATTAAATTTGGCATAGGACAAATCATACTTGCTCTTCGACTTCTTAGGAATAATTGTAGATAACGCAGATTGAGCCGCTTCTTCAATGTTGCTCGGTACGTCGTTCTCTGAATCTGACATTGCAGAATTTATATATTCTTCTACCTAAAAAAGTAGCGAATGAGTTATTGACGAGAAGAAAAACGATTTTTAATTTCTACTTCTTTTGACAATCAAAATCACATCACGTCACATGACATTAATTAATACTTGCTTAGAAATTAGAAAAAATATTGTGTGAAACACGATGGGAAACACTATTTTTAGTAACTCGCGTTATTTTGTGCAACTAATTTCGCTCGTTGTGCAGAAATCCGCTCGTTACAAAAAATTGTGATTTTCCCAACTGGTTGCACAAATAACTATTTTCTACGATCGTATAAAAAGTAGGCGTTTTCGCATAAGTGTTTTTTATGTTTTTGTCTCACGGAAATGTCAAATCGTTTCTATAAACGAAAGGGCAAGTTTAACCCGACAGTACACGCGCCAAAAACATATGTCCTCACACGCGTACTGTCGAATCGACCGCATGCACAATTGTGATCCTTTAAATAAACAAAGCCAACATAACAGTCAACAAAATTGGGGGAAACATTTAAAAACTCTTACCCAGTTCACTGAATTTTCGATTGTTATCAGATATTACTTTTCTGCCAACCCTATCTACGATGCGAAAAAAGTATTAGTTTAACCTAAAAAAGTTGGAATTATAAAAAATTTTTGAGTTATTTTTTCGTTTTTTCAGTGATAAACGTGGTTTTAGAGAAAAATCCTGTGTGTACGTCTTTGTCGTCGGCCACTTTTTACTTTTCCGCCCAACCTATCTAATATGCGAGAAAAGTATTGGTATACCCCAAAAAAAGTAGGTATTTAAAAAAATGATTTTTAGTTATTTCCACGTTTTTCATCATGAACAACACGAAAACAAGGTTTTTAGAAAAAAAAATCCTGTGTGTATGTCGTCGTCATCGTTGTCGTCGTCGTTGTCGTTGTCGTCGTCGTTGTCGTCGGCAACTTTTTGTTACATGAAAAACAAAGGAAACAAGATTTTTTTTCAACTTTGACAGGCCGCCATTTTGTTTTTACTGGGCCAATTTGGCTCATTAACGAACTCGTCCAAGATTTTGGCCTAACCGATTTTTGTAGCAAGTTTGGTTTCGATCTGTCAAAAAATACGCCCTCTATCGTGCTTACAAATTTTATAACACACACACACACACACACACACACATATATATATATATATATATATATATATATATATATATATATATATATATATATATATATATATATATATTGTTACGAAACAGCACCCTGGTATAGTCCCTAAAGCCGACTCTGTCTAAGCCAGGTATAAAAGTTAAAATTATGGCGGATACGCAGTTATAAAAAACTGTTTACGAGTTTACGACTATCTTATGTAAACATTGTTTTTGTGACCAGAGTTATCTAGAAAAGGCCAGAAAAATTATTTCTGACTGTGTAAGCCGCAGCCCAGAATTTATTAGTAAAAACGGCTTTAATATATAAGGGACTGATCAGGAAGAGTTCGAGTAGTTGATAAAGTGATCTCGTGAAATAAATACACCGAAATAGCAAACAGTAAATATAAATTAGTTAAGTGTTCATATAAATTAGTTTAAGTGAATATACTGAGTATATATAAATTAAGTATTAGTGATTCGTTTAGTGTTTAAATAAATTAGTAAGTAGTTATACCGTGTGTTTAAAATTTATCCCACCAGTTTATTGTTTAAATAAATAACAAAAACATTACATTGGTGTCAGAAGTTGGATAATATAAATAAATTGCTCCGTAAAAATGGCCAAGAGATTAAGGGATCTTAAAGTGGCGGAATTAAGAGCAGAATTAGAAGATCGTGAGTTGGAAACTTCCAGTAAGAAAAGTGAATTAGTAGAAAGACTTAAAGTGGCACTGGAAAATGACGGCTTTGATCCAGAAACAGTTTTATTTAATGACGAGGGTTCCACCTTAATCTCGTCAATTTCTACGAATGTGAAAAGTGATATTTCGGCTATAAATAACGATATTTCTGCTATGAAGAACGACATTTCTGTTAATATGGACGAGAAAATTTCTACTTTGAAGAACGATATATCTGCCGATATATTATTAATGAAAAACGACATTGCCGCTGACGTTGAAAATGAAATTTCGTCTCTAAAATCTAAAATCGAGAATAAGATTACAACGATAGACGAGAAAATCAAGGAGTTAGAGGAAAAGATTGCCGATTCAAGAACGCGAGGCACGCAAGAGGAAGAAAAGAAGACCGAGCAAACGAAACCTTGCAAGCCAGAAACACTACCTAAGTTTGAAGACATTGACCCGAGTCAAGGCCCCAACGTTCGATGGAAAAATGTCGTGGACCAATTATGTGGAACAATTTGAAGCAGCCACTAGAGTGAATAATTGGTCCGATAAAGAGAAGGCAGTGAACTTGACCATCGCTCTTCGCGGAGATGCCTTAGATGTACTCCAGACGATACCTTTGGAAGAAACGGATGACTT
This sequence comes from Galeruca laticollis, assembly GCA_963921935.1. Lineage (NCBI taxonomy): Eukaryota > Metazoa > Arthropoda > Insecta > Coleoptera > Chrysomelidae > Galeruca > Galeruca laticollis. The sequence goes on from OY998177.1 coordinate 150,119,206, forward strand.
CGAGCAGATGAAGAAGAGGTTGGACATGCTATACAGTCACGAACATCTAGAACATTTGTATACATTCCAGCTGAAGAACCGAAGGCGGAAACGTGACGAAACCCTTCAAGAGTATGAAATGGATATTGTCCGACTAGTTCGATTTGCTTATCCATCAGCACCAGAGAACATGATGGAATGTTTAGGCATCCAGGCCTTTATTGACTGCTTATGTGACCATGATATGGAGAAGACGCTTCGATTAGCCCATCCTAAAACATTTGTCGATGCATTGACTGCTGCTCTTGAATATGAAGCAGCCACGATGGCTTCGGGATACAACAAAGGTAGGACCATACAGGAAGAAGGTGACGATGACAGACTTGATCAGATCGTCAACTTGTTGAAAGGTATGGCAGATAAGAAGCCGAAGAAAATCAGGTGCTGTAATTGTGGCAAGCTAGAGCATGCACGCAGTTTGTGTAAGAGTCCTACGACTCCTGCAAACCAAGAACCTTAAATGCAAAGCAGCTAAGAAAAGCTCGCGGTACAACAAAGGTAGGACCATGCAGGAAGAAGATGGCGATAGCGAACTTGACCAGATCGTCAACTTGTTGAGAGGTATGGCAGACAAGATGCCAAAGAAGATCAAATGCCAGAAGTGTGGTGAGCTAGAGCACGTACACAGTCCGTCTAAGCGCCCCAAGATTCCTGTAACCCAAGAACTCCAGTCACAGGGGAAATCAGACAGGGGTGAACACCCTGCTGATGTGAATCACCGAAAAGCCAACTCTTTGCCTAGACGGCCATGTCCTGTAGACTATTCACAATGCAACAAGTCGAAATCTAAGGAAGTTGCAGATTCAAGAATTACAGTAGTCAACGAGGAATGGTCACCCACCAGGATCAGAGAAGATCAGGAGAATTATCCTCGCCTGAAGATGATCCGGCAATGGAAGGAAGAAAATCGGCGACCTACCTGGCAAGAAGTGTCAAGTTTTTCACCGACACTCAAGGCATATTGGGCTCAGTGGGACTCTCTTGTCCTGGAAGAAGGGCTGTTAAAAAGAGTCCTTGAAAACGATGATGGTTCTGTGATGAGGAGACAGCTAGTTATCCCGAGAACAAGAGTAGCTGAGGTATTGAAGAAGTTACACGACAGTCCATCGGGAGGTCATCTGGGAGTGAAGAAAACCCTTCAGCGAGTCCGTGGAAGGTTTTATTGGATGAACAGCTCCGACGATGTGAAGGACTGGTGTAAGAAATGTACGACTTGTGCTACGAGTAATGGACCACATCGCAAGAGAAAGGCACCTATGAAACAGTATAATGTTGGAAGCCCATTCGAAAGGATTGCTTTAGATATCGCTGAACCATTTCCGACGACAGAAAATGGTAGCAAGTACATACTGGTTGTAATGGATTATTTCACAAAGTGGGTGGAAATTTACGCTATCCCGAACCAAGAGGCCACAACTGTCGCGGATGTATTGGTGAAGGAATTTATCAGCCGGTATGGAGTACCCTTGGAAGTTCACAGTGACCAGGTTAGGAATTTTGAAAGCCATCTATTCCAGGAGATTTGCGAGAAGCTGGGAATCAAGAAGACCAGTACAACAGCATTACATCCACAGTCAGATGGAATGGTCGAGAGAATGAACAGGACTATTGGAAAATACCTGTCCAAAGTAGTATCCAGCCATCAGAGAGATTGGGACCAGTATCTTTCCCTATTCGCATTGGCTTATCGATCTGCCGTCAATGAGTCCACGGGTGAAACACCGGCGAAAATCCTGTTTGGACGTGAAATGAGGCTTCCTTGTGACCTGGAATTTGGCTGCCGGCCTGGAGAAGATCTAGCAGGCGAAGACTACGCAATCCAATTGAGAAGAAGGCTGGACGATATTCATGAATTAGTTCGAACAAATCTTCAAGTTGCCAGCGACAGAATGAAAAGTCGGTACGACACGCAGGCCACAGAAGGCGGTTTTAAAGAAGGGGACAAATTATGGCCCCACAACCCGGCGAGGAGAAAAGGATTTTCTCCAAAATTACAAAAATCCTGGGAAGGTCCATACTTAATCAAGAAAAAGATCAATGATGTTATATATCGCATAGGCAAGATCCCCAACGGAAAACCAAAAGTAGTTTACCAAAACCGACTAGCGCCATTCGAAGGAGACCATGACCTGGAGGAAGGAGTAAACCATATTCGAGATGTGTCTGACCCTACCTTCGAGGAATTTATGGGCACGTATGGAGGTACCGGGAAAGCTAGATATGAAACAACAACAAGATCTGTTCACTCTCCCGGAAGATTATTCACTGGCATACAACATCCCCGCCCGTATCAAGAACGCGCGAGGGTTGGCAACCGTCTTTCGAAAGAAGTTCGGGCAATTATAAAAACTTGAAGACCAGATTCCAGCCCCTGGCAAGACACTGAAACTGAAACATAATTCGCGGTACGTCTTCTACGTGGTAACTAAAAATGAATTCCAAGATCGATCTACCTACCGCGATGTGTGGGAAGCACTTCGAAACCTCGGAGACCATGTGTTGGAATCCAACGTGAAGAAACTGGCTATGCCTAAGATAGCGAGTAACCAGTTGGATTGGCGAATCATCTGGAACATGGTAGAGATTATCTTCCAAGATACCGGTGTCCAGATATTAATTTGCAGCTACAACCCCCGTTATCAGTATCCGATGAAGACGGTGCCCTGCTATTTCCATAAGATCGGAAAGTGTAGAAATGGGGCCAGCTGCCGATTTAAACATCCAGTCTCGGCTACACAAAAGTTCCAGGAGGAACTTCCATTTAAGGAGGGGGTAATGTTACGAAACAGCACCCTGGTATAGTCCCTAAAACCAACTCTGTCTAAGCCAGGTATAAAAGTTAAAATTATGGCGGATACGCAGTTATAAAAAACTGTTTACGAGTTTACGACTATCTTATGTAAACATTGTTTTTGTGACCAGAGTTATCTAGAAAAGGCCAGAAAAATTATTTGTGACTGTGTAAGCCGCAGCCCAGAATTTACTAGTAAAAACGGCTTTAATATATAAGGAACTGATCAGGAAGAGTTAGAGTAGTTGATAAAGTGATCTCGTGAAATAAATACACCGAAATAGCAAACAGTAAATATAAATTAGTTAAGTGTTCATATAAATTAGTTTAAGTGAATATACTGAGTATATATAAATTAAGTATTAGTGATTAGTTTAGTGTTTAAATAAATTAGTACGTAGTTATACCGTATGTTTAAAATTGATCCCACCAGTTTATTGTTTAAATAAATAACAAAAACATTACAATACATATATATATATATATATATATATATATATATATATATATATATAACCTTTGGAACGGACGGTGATTTTGGCATCAAGGAACAACAAAACAAAAAACTGAATTGAAATTTTCCCGCAGTCGCGTCATGCTACTCTCTACAATAGCCCTATTTCATTCTAAAATAAGCCTAAAAATAGAAATATCCGCAACAGACATCAAAAATAAAATTTAAACACATATAGGTACTAGAAACGGAAAAACACACACGAACTTTATAAAAGTTCTAACTGGGACCCAAATCCCTATAAATCTAATTAGTGGGTAGTCCTTTACATCAGCAGTTATTAACAAATAAGTAAAAGAGAACTACTAAAATAATAATGATTAATTGCTTCTGAAACACATGTTTACAGCAGTGAGTTCAAGGGAAATACATATTATTTATATGACAAATAATCTTGATTTACAGTTCATCCGTTTCGGAATCTGAGCTGTCTTCACCAATATTTATTATCACTGGTTCAGTATGTATGTTCACCAAATATTGTTCTCGGTTAAACCAGTCTTCCATTGTTTTTTCGGTATGCCTAACACAATGATTCCAAACATTTGCACTACAATTGTCCAATGCGTCTTTCCACTTTCTCAAGACCCTTTCATCACCGTATTCGTCTCTGCGAATATACTTATTATAATATGTTTTGCAGTGGGCCCAAATAAGCTCAGTAGCATTAAATTCGCAATGGTAGGGCTTCATGACCATGTTTTCAGAACAATTCATCAACGACATATACTTTTGTTTCAGGTTCATTTTAGCAATTTGTAATAGTTCAGGTCTTGAGAGGTTTTCATTAAAGTCAACATTGTTGGCTTTTAACAAAGTGATAATTTCATATTTTTTTGACGAAGTGGAAGGTTGCTTTCCTGCTAGTATACTACGATAATGCGCATTGTCCATTACAATTAACGACGGTTCGTAATTAACTGTGTCGCAACCCACTTTGTAAATATTTCACCGTTCATTTCACAGTGGTAATCTGACGACGATGATTTAGATTAGAGGAAAACACTAAACTGGCATCGTCCACAAATCCACTAGCGTGAACAATAATAAAAGGTTTACCATCGTAACCTCCTGGATTACGTACACTTTTAACATTACTGTCCTGCCAAGAAGTTAATTTGGTTCCTTTGGCATATACCCATGTTTCATCTAAAAATATAATTTGTCTTGAAAATACACTATCACGATTTTCTCTATATTTTCGAAAAAAGCATGCTCTTTGACCAGCAATATTTATTCGTTCTATTAATGCTCTTCTGTTGTCTTCCTTTTTATATTTAAATCCCAAATGTTTCAATAGCATCAATAAAGAGGTATTTCTAACAGAAAGAATTTAATTATTTTTTACTTCGTCATTTATAGTTTCCCTAAAAAAATAAAAAGTTTTAATTTATCATTATCTCAAACAAAACAAAAGATTTTTTATATTTACATCATACTAAATTTGAACACACATTTTTGATATTCAGATTTTTTATTACTTGTACTAAGTAATGTATTGAACAAACCCGTACTCTCTGACCGAACAAATTGGTAAACATTTACGGACAGTACTCAACTTAGAAATCAGCACATGTAGAAGCTTTAATTTATCACATTTAAAATAAACATATGCACAACTTTCTGTATTGTAAAACTTTCATTACTCAGAACCTCTATAATAAGATTTTCATATACCACACTATAAGCTGTTGGTGAAAAATCACACTGTATAGTTAATACTACAGGCACTATGATGTGTAATCTTAATTATTAAGGTACTATGATCTTACTTCTCTTTTATTTAAAGTGTAAGCTGACTGTAATCTAACGGTTTAAGAACATGGAAGGTGTATTATTGTTTCACATGTTTGTTTACTTACTTTGTTCATACATGTTATATAAGGTATTCCGTACTACCATTTCGGTTCCCACGGGTAAATCCTCTGTTTTTAGTTTTAATCGAGGTGTCTGTCTGAGTGACGTTGGGAAAGTTGGATTATTTTCCTTCCTTTTTTTAAGTGTACATACCGTTTTTTCAAAAAAATTCAGTGCAGTTGCCACTCTGAAATATAATTTTACATAGAAATGTTCTTAAATATATGTTAACTTTAGTATAATATCTGCTGAACAGATGAAATAGTTTGAAACGGTCCGCCGTTGTTTTTTTCCATCTCAAAATATTCAATTAAGTTTGTAACAAATTCCTGTCCTCTTGAATTAAGCCGTTTTCCAGGTTATTCTGAAAATAACTGTTGGGTAATATACCGTTACAAGTACAATCAGACACTTGATTCATGCAACTTTGAAAATTCTACAGAGACTTACAAATTGTGGAGAATTATAAATACTATTTACCATCAATAAGAAGTAAAATAAGCATTGTAATATTCCCGTTTCACGGCATTTTAGGCGTTATGAAATGTCAAAAGTTTTCAATTTGATAATGTATTATATTCGTACTTACCAATGTCAAATGGAATAAAAAGTCAAATGAGTTCTTACAAGAACTGATTTTAACAATAAATACACTTTCAATACAAAAATTGGCTAAAAACAAAACAGTAAACTAAGCTCGCATAACCTCAAATGTGGTAAAGTCAAATTCAACTTTTAGTACGATGAGTTATTCACGTTACTTCAATTATATCGTTGTCTCTTTTTACGATTACTACAGCAAATTGAAAGAAACTATTACGTATGTCTTGTAGTTGGTCTTGTGAAAAAGACAATCGATCGTACGTTGTTATGTTTGATTTATATTGATAGAAGAAGATGGAATGTAGAAAATATGTGTTGCATAAATCGTAGATTGGGTCACGTGATTGAAAAGCTTCACCGTTTCTACTGTATATATTTTAATATTAAATATAAAGTAGTTTCAAATTAAGTCACTTCATTGCAAAAATATTTTTCAACGTTTGAGATTTTTCTGAATTAAGTATATTTGTGACGAAATATGAAGCAAATTCTGTTGACATAATATAGAATAAGTCATTATATTACTGTAAGGTTCTATGAATACAAAGTCGTAAATAAAATTGCACTTATAAAAATCAAATGTTTACATTCACTCTCAGTCTTTACAACAGTCTTTATCATCTTTTATTCAAGTCTTATTATTAATCAGAAAGTAGTTGCAGTTTCTAACCAGTAAATATTTTCCAAACTTAGCAAACTGAAAGTCTTATACGTAATCAACTTAGCAAGCTTAGTATTATCCTTAGTAGAAAAGAATCACATGACAGAGTTACTATTTTATTCTAATTAAATAAAAGTGGAAACCGCACACTTAGTTTACAAAATAAAAAATAACTTCTAAAGAATATAACATTTTCAGTAAAGAACTTTATCCTATGTAGAGATTTCTTCTGCATTCTTACATAAAAGATTTTTGTTAAGTAAATCACAGAGTTATTTATTTTTTGTTAGTACTTAGCTCAATCCGTTGCGAATATACTTTTTTACTTCCAATTCTTCAAGTGTTCGCATTTGCTTCCTTTTGTTTGTGACGTTAAGTTTTTTAAAATAATCTTTGTAAGAAGTTTTATAATAGATCAGAAATGGTTCTTCTTTTGTAAAATTCAACATTTTAACATTGCTCCAGTTACACGTTTCTCTGTCTTCATTTTCAATGTAGTTGTAGCCCCATTGAACCTGTATATCTTTTAATTCATAAATTCATGAACAAGAAATGGGGATCCCTTCTTCTTAGCACTTCAGATTACAGTTACGTACTGTTATGGAATGTATATGGGACCAGACATTAGGGTCTTCTTCACTTCTTTCTCTATTAAACTATGCAAGCTGTTCCTTCATTTTCTGTATGGCCTTGTATCAAAAATTTTTCGGTGATGGAATGAATATTTTCAAAATATACCACGGCAAATGAAAATAGACTCGCTATGAATTTATTTTTATTCTGTCCACCACAGTTATCAGAATAAAAGATTACGTCTACTTTTTTTCCTGCTGATCGTGCATCAAAAGATTTAAGGTAGTTAAACATACAATATCCTAATTGATTTGAACCTCTCTTCCCCTGCGTTTCGTCCCAAAAATAGCATTTTACGTTTTCATAACAGCAATACTTAGGATCAGATTTTAATTCTTTTGGTTTACTTAACTCTACTATAGTGAAATTAAAACAGTTCTGCCTCGATTTATAATAAAAAGCAGAGATATCCCCCCCTTTGGACATTGCATTATAGCTTGAAGATCAAAAACTGCGCAAACAGTCGTATCACTAATGTTTTTACGATCTCTTCGCTTTTCTTCTCGTGATAAAACTTTATCCTCCAGATGTGTGTCATATTTCTCTTGAATATATTGTCTGTTAGCTTCTGGACACAGTAAATATTAATTACATAAGACGCACTCACTTTGGCTTGAAAATGCTAATGTTAAACTCGGTAGTAAATATTTCGTACAACTTGTTAAACTTTCCATAGGGCTTGTCAGTTTGTTTTTGATTATCAACATAATCTCTGTATATTTATGCGATTGTTCTTGAACCATCAATGTATTCTCGTGTTGTCTGTGCTCTTAAATAATGAGACTCGCTCCGGGGAATAGTATTAATAATTTCATAAAAAAACGGCCACTTAATTTCATCATCAGGAATCGTTTCACATGGCGCAAAATGTTAAATAACACAAAAGTAATATTCCTTGTCCAATGCTATGCGGTATCAATTTTGATAACCATCACCATTCCCTTGATCATTGTATAAATATTAGTTGATAATATTTTTCCCATGCCTCTTTCAATAAACCATACCAAATAGGGTTGCCAGATGTCCAGTTTTCGACCGGACAGTCCGGTTTTTCTGTTGTCCGTCCGGTCGAGAAAAATTTGGTAAAACGGACAGCAAAATGTCCGGTTTTTTACGCTGGATATGCTGATTGATTTATGGTTAATTTCTCCCTGGAAACAGGAACCTCCACCTGAAAACAGGGATGAAGAACTGGCTGCATTACAAACTATTTTTCCTGCACTATGAAGCAGCACTAAATTTGCTGAAAATAGTCCGATATGTGTGCAGCATTCCTACATGTCTTTGTTTGATATTTAGCGTTATGGGACATACTAAAGAAATCGTGTGTCCCTAGAAAGTGTGAAAGGCGAACTTTATGTTTTCTTTAAAATAAATAGCAGTTGCATTGAATTCAGAGTTACCATATAAGGCAACAGAGACTTGTTAAAAGCAGTGGCATCTGATGCCAAATATGTTAAAAATTAGTCTAACTTTATTTTTTCTGGTATGATTTTTGTGTTCTGACCTAATGTTATTATTTTTTTTTAATAAAATATATAATTTTTTGAAGTTTTTTTTGTTGTGTGGTTGTCCGGCTGTCCGGTTTTTTATTGCAGCATATCTGGCAACCCTAATACCAAAAACATTTAAAAAATTAAGTGGAAAGAAAGCTCTATAAAATAATAGATCTTGTAATCCCAATGTAAGAAGAAACGTAGATTAGAGCTGAAGATAGGGAAGGAATAGCCGATACAAAGTAGACGCCTTAAGGTATAAAGGTATTACTAATTGAAACTACGCAATATATAAGAAGAATAATGTACTAAATATATTTCAATGACATTAGAGTATTAACATAATGAGTAGATAAGTATCAAGATGTAATATAAACTTTTCTGAATTATCAGAGATTATTTTGAGGTATGTTCGCCGTATAAATTTAGTTTAACCTTTATTGTTTTACGATGCACATTGACACAAAACTAAATAATTTCTTATTAAAACCATAGAGAGTTTTTAAGCCCTTTATTTTGTCACGTAGGTATGGTTATCCTTATTCTGAGCATGCGCAGTATGAAAACTTGGAAACCTTAACTTTGGTAACGATAACGGACTTCGTTGTTTACGGAGAAATACCGTAAGACACTTGTCACTTTGCAATTACAACGTTGTCAAAATTGGTATATTTTGCTACGTGCAATTAATAAAGCCTATTTAATTTCTTCAATATAAAGGAAACTACTATATTTTTTATGTTAGGAGTTTTAGAAGACAATACTTTATAAAAAAGAAATTTTTTTTGGTAAACAAAAGTGTTACATATTTTCTCTGAGAAGAATTTATTGCGCCAAACATGAAACCTAACCTTAATTATTATCCAATATGTTTTCCTTCTAACAATAACATTTTCTAAAGCTTCTTCCATTGTTAAATTTATTTATTTATATTTAAAATATTGATATACTTACTATTTAAATAACATGGGGTAATATTTCCAACTCGTCAACTGTCATATTTGATCTTTGACTGTTAAACTGACTACGTTATTGTTAGATAGCTTAAAATCCCTTATTTTCATGTTCAATGTAATCGTTATTGTTGATAAAGTTGACCATAACTACACCTAAAATCTCCGTTATATTTGTAGGTTTAAACTTTCTCTCATGTTACTTCGGCGTTATTTTTATGTTTATTGACACTTTTTCATAATTGAAATTAAAACATTCTGATAGAATTACTAGATTTAAGATAAAATTGTAAGTTATTAAATGGTTAGTGTTCTGGAATGAAATCGTGGTCTATGAATATAAGATGCTTGAATTGAACGTTAATAATAAAACAAAAGAAGAACTATAGATTAGAGTATCACGATACAGAGGGTGTCTCCAAAAAAAAGCACTTACAACTTTTGCATGTAAGTATCTCTCAAATATCCCTTCGTCTTGTAAGATTTGCACGTGTGATAATTTCTGGAATTACGAGTTTTGTAGGGGGCATACGATCTTTCTTGCAAGAAGATATCAGTTTTAACCGCCTGTCTAGAATGTTTCGTCAAGTGAATCGGTTCAGCTTCATATTCGAGTTAAACTCGAGTTGCATCTCAGTGGTATACTAAAGAAAATCTAGTAATTTATTTTATTATTTTTACGATTCTCTCTCTCTCTCTATCTCTCCCCCTCTCTCTCTCTCTCTCTCTCTCTCTCTCTCTCTTTAACTCTCGCGAGTGTCTCTATTTGAGCTACGAGTTCTGGGAAATCCTTTTCGCAACCCTAAAAGAAACTTTGTAAAATTTTAATAAGTGTATATCGAGTAATAATTATGTGTGAATATAGTAATAGTGTTTTGCGTTCTCATTTTTATTAATGAGACAGCAAAATGCGGGAAGTCGTATTTACTTGTATGGAAGGACCAAACATGAATCACTGCTTTTACATTTATAGGAGTTGGTTATTATATTAAATTAAATTCGGTGATCACTTGCACTTTTTCTATATTTGCATTATTTTACATTCTTTTTCATGTTGCGACACAACTAAGAATATCACAAACTGCTTACGGTAAGATGCAATTTATATATTTTACTTTTTGTGATTTATTCTTGACAAGATGTGTCATTAGATTTCGAATGCTTTTTTTGTAACTTGATTAACGTTATTATTTGAATGAATTAATAAGTAAGTGAAAGATGGGTTGTTATGGATATTTTATAGGTCGTTCAAAGTGGGTGGTAACAAGGAGAGTTATGGGAGGATGTAGCCAATGGGGAATAGGGATTTAAATGAAACCGTCATACGACTGTTGAAAACTCAGCCGATGCATGTATTTTTGTGGTTTTTATATGGAAGGAAGTTTGAAATGGGTTTTGCATGGCTAAATACATATTAAATATGTGGGAAGAATGATATTTTCATTTTATCATATGTACGGAATATATAAATTATGATATACAGTAGGAATTTGAGTGTTAATTCAAATTCGTACAAATAGTGTCCGAATTTAATTTTTTATTTAACTACAAACACTAATAGTTGGAAAAATAGTTCTCTAACTATCAGCTTACGTGCACATACGTAAACATTGGAAAAACACGGTTTGAGGAATGAGTCCAGTTAGTTAACTTTCTGGAATATTTTGTCCCCTTCAAACTAATTCTATAAGCCTTTTTTGTATAGTCTTCAGCTCTTCCAGTTATGCCAGTTTATCTACTCAATCATAGCAAAACGCTGTCCTTTGATGGGACTTTTAAATGATGGCAACAGGAAAAAGTCGCAGAAGTGAATACGGTTTCTGTGTAACAGTGTTGTTTTTGGCAAATAAAATCACGAACAAGCATAGACTTATGAACTTGTGCATTATCTAATGCAGAAGCCATCAGTTGTTTTGCTACGGTCCGGGTAATACTGCTTATCGATCATACAACTTTTAATCGAAGAAAGTAGTCAGCAAAACCTTGGCATTTAACTGAACTTGATTGTCTCAGTGTTGAGAAAATCTAGATCGTTATTGACGTTATTCAACAATTTCTGAGCTGTCTTCATCCGACGATTCTTTTGGATAAAATCCGATTCTGTAGCTCTTCAATCGTTTTCGGTAGTGGGGGTACATGAACAATGACCTTAATATGTCCCGAAAAGAAAGAGTCACACGGCGTTAAATCCGATGACTCATTTAAAAAGCGGATCTTTTAGGCATTGCTTTCTGAAAGAAGAAACTCTTTTCTCGCTATGGATAACTGAAAGATACTGAATTAGTGCTGCCGCACTACCTGGTGAATATAAAACTTGAATATTTTGTGACTTTTTTTTCGAGTTCAATCGCGTGTTTAAAGTGAATAATTCTTTTGTAGTAACCCTGTATTACGTCTATATATCAATTTGCTCGAAATGATATTACTATCCTTTGTAATTTAATGGCTTGAGTAATATGTAATCAATTTACAATTTCATTTTATACTATAAAGGGAATTGCAACCGACAGCTTTTATCCCAAATTACTGTTAATACGATGAGTAATTATATTAGCTTGACATGATTGGGAGGTTAATAATAGTACCGGGAAAATTTTTATAGATTTCCGAACAGTGCTCCGCAATTTTCTACACATGGAATTTGTGGCAAAATTCATTTATATTGATTGTAAATTTCTAAACACAATATTCGCCACAGTAAATTGTACAAGAAAAATATTATGAGCCAGAACAACTGTTAATGTTGCAATGTCTAAGTCCATTTTACTTCTATACATATTAAAATATGTAAATACCAATAGTATGGTCCACCAAAGTGCAAGTTTTTATCTTTTTTTGGTGTATGGGTTTCCCTCATAAGATCTATCGCTCTATGTGTTTATGTGTTATTGTTTTTAAGGGAACTTTTATATTATATACCTTTCACGTATACAGGGTGCTCAGTTTTCCATGGTCAGAAATCAACTCTTAAAAATTAAATGGGACATCCTGTATATAATTTTAGATATGGATTCCTCATAAAAAATAAAAGTTACTTTCAATTATATCTCTTAGTTTAGGATTTACTAGCCGTTTTTTTTATATAAAAATGTATTTATTTAAGGTAGTAGGAAAAAATATGAGTATATCATATTTGGTGAGTCTGCCATTCTAATGATAAAGACAATACCACAATATATAACTCTAGTTGCTTCCTCTACACATTATACAGGGTGATGTCAGAAATTGATCCGATTGGGATATATAAGATTGCCCATAAGTCGATAATTTTTAAAGGAATGCCCTTATATCATTGCCGATTTAGATTTCGATTCTCCCCAATGATCGGTAAAATAAATCTTTTATTTCAACGACTTTCGATATTTTCACAAATAAAGAAATGTTTCATCATTTAACAATACGAAGTTTTGTGAACTATTACGTAAGTAGCAAGAAGTTAAGTTAATATAGATAAACAAGACAGATATGATTGTTTACAAAAATTTTCACATTCTAACCGCTGTTGGAAGAAACGTATCATTCTAATTCGTAGTGTTGCCATATGTACCATATTATTTTTCATTTCCATAGATAGATAGATATAAAGATAGATAGATAGATAGATAGATAGATAGATAGATATATATTAACTACTATACAATAAAATGTTTGTAGCACGTCAAAAAGAAAATACATACAAAAGAAATATACAAAATATATATTAAGATAAAAACAGAGTAAAATGTCAGCAGAGATACGGTGTTGAGATTGCCTCGACAATGCACAATGTAATCATCTACAGAGTAGAACCAATATTTGAGGAAAAACTTTTTTAAATATTTTTTAAAAGCATTTGAGCCCAAGGTTTTCACAATTGATGGCAAAATATTAAAAAGCCTATAGTTTGGTGAATTCGTTTGCGTCTTATTTAGCCGAAAGTAGCTGCATCTGATATGATGAGCATTACGAGTGTTGTAGTCGTGGATATCTGAATTTCTAGACAACATTGACTGTTTCCCATGAATTTCAATTAGATTATGAAATAAAAACAAAGACGGTAATGGCATCATTTTATATTTTATGAAACACTGTTGACAATGATCCCTGAAGCCAAGATCAGCAAGCACCCTTATCGCCTTTTTTGCATTCTAAATAATGTTAAAGCATGGGAGGAATTACCGCAGAGGGTGATGCCATAGCCAATATGCGAATGAAAGAGTGAGAAATACGTAGTTTTGATTGTACTTGAATTAGTAATATTTTTCAACTGTCGTAAAATGATTAAGGAACTTGAAAGTTTTGTGACTAAATGGTCAATATGTGCCTGCCAACTTAGCCTGTGGTCAAGGACTAATCCAAATAATTTCACATTTTTTGTTTTTTGGTGCAATGACAATTGATTACTTGCAGATATATGCATGATTTCAGTTTTATTATTATTTAATTTTAGTTTGTTCGATGAAAACCATTCATTTGCCCTGTTACTAACGCAATCTAGAGAGGCTGCTAAATTCGTATTATCTTTCTCCGAAATAATAAATGTTAAATCGTCTGCAAATAGAACCGATATATAGGGTAGCATAAAACGGCTCAGATCATTAATATAAATGATAAACAAGAGGGGGCCTAGAACCGACCCCTGAGGGACTCCATGACTCCAAAAAATCTGATGTTACACCATTCACTGTAACACATTGTTTTCTGTTTGACAGGTAAGAACCAATAAGCTTCAACGGAATTCCCCTAACTCCACAATAATTTAATTTTTCTAAGAGAATGTCGTGAGAAACGCAGTCAAATGCCTTTGAAAGATCGCAGAGCATTATGGCCGTATGGTTACCATGTTCAAGTTCTTCCACTACGCCACTACGCCACATTAAGAACTGCCTGGGTGGTTGAGTGAGAATTTCTAAAGCCAAATTGGGAGCTATTGAAGAATTCGTTTGAATCATAATAGTCATACAGCTGTTTTTTTATTAATTTTTCAACGACTTTACTGAATATTGAAATAATACTGATAGGGCGATAATTATCGATTACGGAACTTTGGATAGTTTAAAAATATCGTGTTAAAAATAAGATTTATGAGTTCCGTAAAATGTTTTGCAGCAATAGAATTGAGTTCATGAATATCAAGACAATCAGAATTTTTCAATGAATTAATGGCTGAAGAGACCTCAAAGTGAGTCACCGGGTGTAAATAGAATGAACCCCAAGGATCAGGAAACTTTTTAAAACATAAGAGTTCGGCATTAGAAATGTTAGGAAGAGATTGAATGATATTGACAGCAATTTCACAAAAGAAGGTATTTGGCGACAAATCAAGGAGTTATTAAGGAGTATTTCGATTTCCTTCTTTCATAGTTAATAACCTTCCAACAAGCCTTTGCTCTATTTTCAGACGACATGATAAAATTATCATAAGCTGATTTTTTAGCGGATTTTAGCCTGCTATTGTACACTACCCTCAGAGTCCTATACTTTTTTAGATCTTCTGGCTGTTTTCTTACATCGGCTATCAACTTCAAAGATGAAAGTTGATTTCTTAGGTGCCTTAAATCATCTGTAAACCACAGACACTCGAGAATGTTCAGTGCCTTGCTTAGCTTTTCTTAGAGGAAAACACTCCGAACTTAAATTATGAAAATTGTTAACAAGGAAAGAGGCCAAAACGTCTACATCTGATAGCCCCGACATAAAAGGACTCCAGTCAATAGTGGCTAGATGAGGTTTTAATATATTTAGTCCTTTATTTGTAATACAACGTCTCATAACAGATTGCGACGTATTAGTTGGATTCATATTATTGTCTATGACAATATATTGAGCCCGATGGTCAGAAAAGCAAGGCTCGAAAACACCGACCAAAAATTGTTGTTCCACGATATTGGTAATTATATTGTCAAGACAGTTGGACGAGGTAGCTGTAATCCTTGTATCCTGTAAAATGGCGATTGCCATGCCGTACGACTGCAGCAAACATTTTAACTTATTCAAAACACCAGTTTCAACCTTAAAATTCAAATTGAAGTCTCCTAAAATTACCAGCCTTTCATATTTGTTCGATAAGTTGGGCAATACATGTTCAAAATTCGCGAGAAACAGATGAATGCTGCCTTTACCAGATCTGTATAGTGCTATAACTGAGATTTTTATTGATGGCAAGTAAATTGCCGTGAATTCTGAATTTTGTTCGCTGTTAAAGTCGTCCAAATTAATTGAGCTAAACTTTAAACTATCATTGCTTTCATTTACGTAAATAGCTAGGCCTCCATGAATTTTATTACTACGGCAAAAAAAGGTGGCCAATGTATATCCAGATATATTGATATGTTGAAGACAGTTCTCAGTCTGCCAGTATTCAGAGAAACAAACAATATCAAAATAATGATCAGAAAGAAAAGCTTTCCACTTTATTAGAGATGCACTGAATATTAATGTGAAACATACTGCTGATTACACCTTTCTAACACACTAAGAACATTGGTTGTATTAAAATTATTTAAATTGGTTGAATTTACATTTCTTCGTCGGTCGTCTGGTGTTGGTGAAAAAATTTCTTTTAAAATTAAATCTTACAGCTGCTTCTTTGGGCCAAATATGCGGATTATAAACTTGGTCTCTATTCTCAAAGGGAAAAGACACTTTGAATGTGGACGCATATTCATTTTTACTCCATTCAACACAGGAAAAGGATACGTCAGGAGCTGATTGTTTAAGAAAGTCTAAAAGATCATTTGAAGTCATGTCGGCACTTATGCGAGAGACATGTACATGTCCTTGTCGTGCAATGGTCTTGAATTTTGAAACATCATTGCTTCCAATAATCGGTTTATATTTATTTATGCTGGCGTTTTTTTTGAGATAGATTTCCAATGAAATTCCCCGTATTAATTGTGTTTATGTTCACAAATGGTTTTTGTACAGATTTTTGTAAAGTTGGCTTTTGGATAGTGGTCGATTTATATGTATCAGTACTAGTTTTTGTTTGATTATTTGTGACGAATATATTGTTTGAGACAGGTTTTTTGTGGTTCCGAGTTTTTGTAGAGTTAGAATTTACGCAGTTGACATTGTTGCCACTAGATGCATCTGCTGTATTCAGATTATCGAAAGGATTTTGATAATTACATTGTTTAAGCAACAAAATTAAGCTTTCCTGTTCCTCTGTACGTTTTTTCAGGTGGAAAGAAAGTTTACTTACAGATACAAGTTCACTTTTAACTGCATTTAAGTCTTTCAAGAGGTGATCATTCTGTGCACATGTAGCTTTTTTGAGGTTAACTTGATTACCTTCTGATTTCTTCACATTAGATACAGTTTCACTTAAACTTTCCACATAGTCTAATAGTTTCAATAAAAGTTTTTAATGTAAACATGCCGGTCAACACAGGTGGGTAATACCGGTCAAGTGACCGGCATTACCCACTATTTATGTTAATGGTTATTTCATTTTTAATTGTCAGGAAATCGAAAAAGATTAACTGGTAAATCAAAATGGACCAGAGATAATTTGAAGCAAGCGATAGAAGACATTCAAAATGGAACGAGTGTAAGACAAGCTTCAAAAAAATACGCAATTCCATTTTCAACGCTACAAGAAAGGGTAAAAAATAAAAAAGACTCAGCACCCATAATGGGAAGAAAACCTGTGTTTTCAACTGAACAGGAACTGGAAATTGCTAATCAAATTAAACACTTGGCGTCCATTTTTTACGGTGTTACCACAAAAGAACTAAGAAGGTTTGTTTTTGAGTTTGCTGAGAGAAACCATATTATACATAATTTTAACGCAACGCAAAGGCTGGCTGGAAAAGACTGGCTGAGAAGTTTCATCAGACGCAATCCCACCATATCAGTGCGAAAAGCTGAGGCTACCAGCCTAAATCGTCTGACTGGTTTCAACAAGGATGAAATAGCTAGATTTTATAAACTGGTGGAAGAAGTGATGTCAAAATATAACTTTTCCCCTAGCAAAATATATAACGCAGATGAAACGGGAATCACAACTGTCCAGGATCCAGGAAATATACTCGCAACCAAAGGACAAAAAAGAGTTGGTGTGGTAACTAGCGGCGAAAGAGGCCGAAATATTACCGTCATGTGTGCTATGAATGCTGCAGGGGGGTTTATTCCGCCCATGTTTATCTTCCCCAGAAAGAGACTAAGCCCTCTCCTGGAAAAAGATGGACCTGCAGAAGCTCTTTATAAATGTTCACTGAATGGCTGGATCGATGAAAATATTTTTGTGACTGGTTAACGCATTTTAGAAATCACGCTAAACCCACGAAAGACGAGCCGGTTTTATCAATTGTAGACAACCACTCCAGCCATATTTTTTTGAAGTCGTACGAGTTTTGCAAAGAAAATCATATTGTTATGGTATCAATTCCACCACACAGTTCACATAAAATACAGCCATTAGATGTGGTCTTCTACGGGCCCCTGAAAGCCGAATACAGAAATCAGTGCAATTTATTTATGACGACGCATTTGCTGAAAAGTATCACTCCTTATGATGTAGCATCTTTATTCAATAAAGCTTATTCAACTGTGGCTACAATTAGCAAAGGAGAAGCTGGTTTCAGAAGCGTTGGTATCTATCCTCTTAACTGTAACGTTTTTAATTAACAAGACTTTTTGCCTTCCGAGTTATTGAATCAGGACGTCATTGCCATACAAGATAACGAAGCTGATATGGCTTTCAGCAATTATCCCCAAGCTGTAGCAAGCGATGATGATCTACCAAATACTTCTACAAATAAAGAGCAACACGAAATTCCTTCAACTTCTTCAGGATTTCTCTCTTTTCAACAAATTCTTCCCGTTCCTAAACTAGCAGAGAAAAAGAAGAGAGCAGGCAGGCAAAAACAGCACGCGAAAATACTTACAGCTACACCATTGAAGCAAGAGTTGGAAGAAAAGGGAGCCAAGAAACAGCTTAAGGAAAAGAAGAAATTAAAGGTACACCTTCTAAAATAAATCTTGATGAAAAAAGGAATAATTTAAGAAATAAGAGAGAATTCCATAAAAGAAAATTATTTGATGAAAACTCATCAGATTCTGATGTTGATGTTCAATATGATGATAATGAAGATGAAGATGTCGATGAAGATATATGTTTGATAAGTAATGATTATGGAAAGAATAATGAGCAGTGGTACAGATGTATCCTATGCGGAAGATGGGCACACTCTGAATGCAGTGGATGGGACACGCCTGTAGGATACACATGTGATGAATGTCAGCCTTTTACTTAGATAGTTAGATTGTTTTTGTTTTTATTTTCTTTTTATTTCAATAAACAATATTTTGGTGAAAAATGCTTATTTGAAGTTTACTTAATTATATTTAAAGCATTTTTCTGCTTGACCGGTATTGCCCGCATAAGTGACCGGAATTCCCCTATATCAGTGCTCCGCAACCGGTGTGCCGCGGCACACTGGTGTGCCGTAAGCCCACTTGAGGTGTGCCGCTCTTTCAGACAATACGAATCAGATTCGTATTGTAGCGAGACCCGCGAAAAATAAAGCAATCTGACAACAGCGCCGATGGTAAACGTCTATCCGTCTACCGGCGCGGCGCGGCGCGGCGGCTTGATTCTCGAAGGCGACTAAACTAGAAAGATCCGTGCCGTTCGAGGCGCGACTCGATGTTTTCCTGAACATCGCCGCTGCCTATATAAGCGCGCCTGTCGTCGCTCAGAGACTCAGAGAGAGTCGAATAGTCAAGTGAATCAGATAAATACGCGGGCAAACAAATAAATCGTAGAGTGAAATAAATAGTGAATTGCTATATAAATAAATTCTTGTGCCTTATAAATAAGTGAATATAAATTAGTTATAATTAGTTAAGTGTTATTTTTAGAGTTCCTGTTTTCTTTTTTACGTTGTTGGCCATATTGTGTCTAAATAAATTAAATTAAACTGGACTAAGTTTTGTTGCAGTATCTACTTTTATAAATAACTATTGTGCTTCAAATATGGATAAATTTTTGCTGAAATCACGAGCAGATGACGAAGAACCTAGCACAAGCTCCAGCATAAGTGCTGCAAAAAGAGCAAAAAAGGTGCTGAAAAGGAAGTACAATCAAGACTACCTTCGATATGGTTTCACTTGGTGTGGCGACGAAGCGGCTCCAAAGCCTGAATGCGTCATTTGCGGTGAACAGTTGTCAAATGAAGCAATGGTACCCAGCAAACTAAACCGTCATTTGATCACAAATCATCCCAGTTGCGTCAAAAAAGACATTCAATTTTTCCAACGGCGCTTGGATCAAAATAAGAAACAAAAGCAGTTTATGAAATCGGCGGTTACGGTTTCTGAAAAGGCATTAGAAGCAAGCTACCTTGTTGCAAAATTAATTGCACAACAAAAAAAAACCGCACACTATCGGTGAAACGCTTATTAAACCAGCATGCATGGAAATTGTTAGACTTATACTTGGGCCAAACGAAGTTAAGGACGTGAGTAAAGTTTCTTTGTCGGCCGATACTGTTAAAAGACGTATACAAGATATGTCAAGTGATATTTTGGGAACACTAATTAAAAAAATCATTTCGTCTGGAATTTTTGCGCTTCAAATCGACGAATCAACCGATATTAAAAATAAAGCACAACTGATGGCTATTGTACGTTTCGTTGACGAGGACTCTTATTATTTATTTTGTAAGGAGGTTCCAGAGAGAACTACCGGTGAACAAATTTTCCAAGTAACTGATAATTTTTTTAAAATACATAATATTCAGTGGACCAATTGCGTTGCTATTTGTACAGATGGTGCTGCTGCAATGATGGGCAGTAAGAAAGGTTTTGTATCTTGTGTAAAACAAAAAAATCCGTCAATACAAATTACACATTGCTGCATACATAGAGAAGCATTGATGGTCAAAAATTTGCCCGAATAGCTTTCGATCACAATGAATGAATGTATTAAGATCATAAACATAATTAAATCGAGAGCCTTAAATTCGCGAATCTTTGGAATACTCTGTGAAGAAATGGGAAGCGAACATGAATCCTTACTGTTTTATACAGAAGTTCGTTGGTTATCCCGGGGAAAAGTTTTAGCTCGACTGTTTGAACTTCGCTACGAAGTGCGTGAGTTTCTTTCAAGTCAAGATATGTACGATCTATGCCAGCACCTTCATGATGAATACTGGATAGCCAAACTTGCATACATGGCTGATATATTCGAACATCTGAATGAACTTGATAAAAAAATGCAAGGACGGAATGAAAATATATTGACGTGCTCCGATAAATTACAAGGGTTCAAAAAGAAACTTGAACTTTGGCAGGAACAGTTGCAAAAAGGATGTCTAGAAATGTATCACAGGACCAACCACAGTACGATCGAAAACAAGCAGTTGATTGTGGATTTGGCCCAACAACATTTAAGTATGCTTCAACAAAAATTTGAATACTATTTCCATTCTATCAACACGGAACAATACAATTGGATTCGAAATCCTTTCGCAACCAATGCAATAAGTTCCACGGAAGCACTGCCATTGCAAACTCGAGAGGAGTTCACAGAATTAAGTAATGATGTGACCCTAAAACTTAAATTCGACGAAGTTCCGTTAGATGTTTTCTGGATTTCCATCAAGACAGAATATCCACGCATCTCCGACAAGGCCATCTTCATACTACTTCCGTTTTCCACAACATATTTATGTGAGCAAAGTTTTTCAACGCTTGTATTAATTAAAAATGATAAACGGTCATGCTTAAAAGATCTTGACCAAGAAATAAGAGTTGCGCTGTCTAAAATTGAGCCGAATATAAAACTTTTGTGTTCAACGAAGCAAGCGCAGGTATCACATTAATCAGTCATCATCATGTCAAAATATTTATTACTATTGACGTGTCAACAGAAGTAAATTTAGTATACCTACCTGTCCTACCTAGTATTTAGTATAGTTCTCATGTATGTACCTATTTGTATTTTTCATTCTATCTGAATAATAAAAAAAAATATGTATTATGTCCTGAGTGAAAATTTTGATGCCCCAAATCTAAAAGGGGCTTCTTCACATTTTAAAACAATAAAAATAACTAAGGTAGTTTGGACATCCATAAATAATTAGTATACATGGAGTGAACTGACCCCCGACCTAGCTACGCCACTGCTATAAATATATTTTAGATTTTGGTGTGCCACGAAATTCTGGGGAGCAGTTTGGTGTGCCTCAGATGAGGAAAGGTTGCGGATCACTGCCCTATATGTATGACAATGCCAGTCAAATCCACATTTTTGTTTTTTTTGTTATCATAAAAGTATAGAAACCATTTTGAAAGATTTTCAGATCAAAATAGTTTTTATGTGCACTAGTGATTGCTATCTTAAAATTATTTGAAATTAAGACTTTTTTTTACTTAGAAAAAAAATTTTACTTTAAGTGACCGCCATTTTTCCACTTTACCCTACCTCACTTAATAATAAACTTTCCACGGCTTCGGTTTTTTGTGACTTCGCAAAGGCCTTCGATTGTGTTGATCATGAAATTTTGATAAATAAACTAGAATATTATGGTATCCGTGGTATTAATTTAAAACGGTTTAAATCTTACCTAGAATGTAGAAAACAACTGGTACGATAAAATGGAAAACTTTCGATAAATTTACCAGTTAGCAGTAGTGTACCCCAGGGTTCAGTTTTGGGTCCAATTCTTTTTTTGGTATTTATTAACGATGTCACAGACTTACGAATCAAGGGTATATTCACTTTATTTGCTGATGACACTAGTGGAGCAGTTCAGATATACGAACTTTACATTCTACCATAGGCAAAGAGCTCATTACTATTAAGTCCTGAACTGACTCAAACCGGCTTTGTTTTAACACTGAGATAACTTTAGTTTTATCTTACAAAGGAGTTTTGCAACCTCTCAAACTTAACAATGACTTAATAAGATCTTTAAATTCGATTAAGTTTCTTGGTCTCCATATTGACAGTGCCCTTAAATGGTCTGTACATGTAGACAATTTAGCGAAAAAATTATCCTCGACTTGTTTTGCCATTAAATCTGTATCTAAACAGCTTGATCTTGTTCTGCTTTAACAACTTACTACTCTTTGTTCGAATCGCACCTTCGCTATGGTTTGCCTTTCTGGGGGTTTTGTAGTTTGCACCTCTTCGCATCCTATCTTCAAACTACAAAAAAGAGCTATTCGTTACATTTATGGTTTGAGTAGTAGGACGCATTACGAATTCTATTTTAAAAAATACAAAATTATAACTCTTCCCGCTCTATTCATTTTGGAATCCGTGTGTTTGGCTCACAAACACTTTCACAATTACACATACCAATACATAGTTACCCTACCAGAAGAAAAAAATTCGATATTCACTTAACAATACCCACCTCTGATCTGGTAAAAAATTCCTTCACATTAAATGCCAAAAAACTATTCAATCAGCTACCTTTAGAATTAAAAGTGGCAAATACATTCAATAGGTTCCGGAGATTGACAACGGCGTTTCTGCTTGAGAGACCTTATTATTCAGTGGCAGAATTCTTCAATCTACCCTAGATTTTTGAGTTACATTGGCGTAGTTCAATATTTGGTATGATGTACAATGCTAACATTGTATTATAATTATTAATTCAAATTTGTATTTTATTTATTATGTTTTGTATTGTTGGTATAGTCAGTATTTTTTATATACCTTTTCTTATATTTTTATCTATTTTTGAATTATGTCGCTTTGTCCATAAAATTGTAAAAATTTTCATGGCAGTAAAGCGTATGTCTCTCTCTCTCTCTCAAAGCCTACTAGGATATTAGTTCTCTTAACTGATCTAAAATTAAAATGCTAGTATGTATTAAAAAAAATCAGAAGGTTCCAGATACTTTCTGGTCGTACTATATATAGATTAAATCGAAATTAACCATAAAAATCTGAATAGAACGTATTTATTCCGAACTGCTTTTATTAAATTCGAATCAATCCTTAATCAAAATCGACTATGTTGAATTCAAACTATCTACATTTTTTCACATTAACACTATGTACTTAATATATTAATTTTGTAATTAAACTTATTAATCATTTCGTGAACTTAAACTTGAAAATACTCGGAAAATATTTTTTAATTTCTTTAATAACAAAATTTCATAAAACTGTACAAAAAATGGATTCCTTGTATTAAAATACATGGCACCGCATAATTTGCTCCATACATTCACTGGAAACCAAAATTTACAATTTTTTGGCCAGGACCGCAAATTTTTTAACATGCTTTCATAAAAAATTCTATAATTAGGAAACTATGTTATATATCGATTACTTTCTTACTCAATTCGATAGAGGAAAGATGCATGTCAATTACTTACCATATTTGAATTCTTCCATTTTATATTTGTAGACAATATACGGAATTAAAGCTGGAGTAGACATTTTTATAAAAAATTACCTTAACAAAAGTTATAGTAACTACGTCTATGCAATGGAAAGACTGAAATGGGTGAAAATCGAAATAGGAATGTTCATATTATTATAAAAAAATACAGCTACTTATAAAAGTTATAAAAGATCATAGTTGAAATTTTTTAAAAAAAATCCGATTTCAAAGGGGGAGGGGCATGAGTTAATGGAAATTTAAGAATATGTTTTGATATCGCTAATATTTCTTTCTCTTTTTCAGGTAAGTTGATATACAGCACATTTAAGAGCGATGCTTTGTTAGTAAGTACCGATTTTTTGTTATAAATTTACTTTTTATATCAGTATTAAATCGCAGACGCTATACTAATTTATAATGTAATTCGACTGATTTCTCATACTTGCCATGTGCAGTCTCTATCACCGTTCTATCGCCAAACATGGAAAAGGAAAACGACACTGCAGCGGATAGCGTTTCATTTCCAAAATTACTGGATTGTCTCTTAATTTTCATGATTATTGCGTTTCCATTCAATTTACTTCTGCTAAAACGCCCATCCCTTTCATCAGTCGCAGTAATCTTTCGCGGTTAGGTTCCTTTTTCCGAACGTCTCTGGATCACCATTAGCAGTCAAATTTAGGAGTTTCTGTTTTCTCGATCTGTTCTGGACTCTGAATCCTATCCAACTAATTCCTGCTACGACTAATGCAACCTAAATGCAATTCCAGTCTGGAATCCACGGCCTGCCGGCCAATCACATCCTTCGTATTTTCGGAATCCACGGGCCTTCTAAGGGCAGATCGTCAGAATCAGATTACCTTGCAAACAGAAAGTGACACGTCGCATAGCAACCGCTAGTCTCACAAGTCACAATTTAAAACGTCAAATATTAATTATTGTTCATATCTCGCATTATAAATGCATGTGGAGATATTTCTGCTCTTAGACCGGTGGCTGGAAGAGCACGTCGCTAGCAGAAGGCTATGTGGCTATGGGAAACAAAATGAATACAAGAACTCTTAATAATATTCAACAAACATCATCAAATACTCATACTTTACATGTAGTCAATTTTGATCAAGAGTCAACACCATCAGTAGAAAATATTACTAACAGCACTAATGTCACGATTCATTTTGTCAGAAGGTAAATTTAAACCATAGGCACCTATTTATTATATATCTATATATAATATCCGTTTTGTTTAGCTGTTTTTGTTATAATGAAAACGTTTAATTAATGATTAGAAAAGGCTGGGTAAAAATAAAAATATTAGAATATGTTCAATTATTTATTCAAAGAGCGATTTTTTCTTCTACTTGCGTATAATGCCTATTATTATACGCTCGTTGAAGAATATACTATTCAAATACGAGGAATCCAAAAAATGTGTCAGTTATTCGTAAAAAAAATAATTCGGGTGAAAATTGAGAAAAATTTATGAAAATGGGATTTTCAGGAAAACTGTACAATAGATTTTGCTCATTTACGAACTTAGCCTCAGTTTTTCACGTTCTGAACTTACATATAAAATTTCATTAAAAAATTCGGTTACGCTTTTGAGTTATCGTGTTGACAGACAGACAGACCGACCGACCGACATTTTTTAAAAATAGGTTTTTTGGACACAAAAAGAACGTTGGAAAGGTTGATGGATCGTTTCAATCGTACAGGTTCAGTACTTTATGAAAAACATGAAAGGACAAAAACTGCAGTTACTGAGGAAAAAGAATTCTTCATTGATTCACAAGACTTTTAACAGAAATTTACTTTCCAAACCTAACCTCTCTCCATTTACTAATCAAGATCAATTTTCAATTTCATTACTTAGAGATCTGAAACATAAAATTTCTTTAGAAGATTTAGTAGTAACTAAGGCAGATAAAGGTAAACGTTTGGTAGTTTTGGACAGATACGATTATGTTGATAAGGTGGAATCTTTCATTAACTTCCTTCCGGACACTTCCTTTTCTTCATTAAGTTCAGATCCTACCTTGAAGTTTCATACGTATTTTAGGAATAGGCTAAAAACTTACGCTGATACATTAGACAGCGTCAACACTAAATTCTATCAATTGATACAGATAGCACCTATAACCCCCCTTCTGTATGGACTTCCAAAAATTCATAAAGAAAATATACCAATTAGACCAGTTGTTTTCTTTTCAAATTCACCAGCCTCTAAACGTTAATAATTTACTTAAAGACATCACTAATTTCAATAATAAATTTTCTATTAAAAACTCTTTAGACTTGTGTAACAAGATATCTAACATAACAGTTCCCAACTCTAGTTCATTTTTGCTTTCACTTGATGTTTCTAACCTCTTCTCTAGTAAACCTCCTTCAGAATGTATAGACTTGGTTGAGGCTTTGCTCTTTTCTAATAATTTGAACGCCAACATAATCTCTGATATTCTTGGCTTACTCCGGTTGTCTTTAGAACAAAATTTCTTCCAATTTAATAACAAATAGTATGAACAAACAACAGGTTTAGCTATGGGATCTAATCTTAGTTCTTTACTGGCCGAAATTTTTATGAACAAATTAGAACAAACCTATTTAAATGATCCTTCCTTCAAAAGTCACATTGTTTTACTATCGTTATGTAGATGATTGTATTGTTCTTTTTGACGGTACACATCAACAGGCCCTTTTTCTTTTCTTCAATTCATTAACACATTACACCCCAGAATTAAATTCACATTGGAGTTAGAGGTCAATAGTCGTATCCCATTTTTGGACTTGTTAATCGTTAAAAATGTTGCCACCCCCCAATCACATAAGGTTTCATCCTTTAATAGCTTACTTTGTAGAGCCTTTTCTTTGCCTCTATCACAAGAGGCCTTTTATAGTGAGATTAGTATCATTAAACAAATCGCTGTCAACAATAATTTCCCAATCTCTTTATTCAACAAATTATACATACAATTTTACAATAAATTCAGACTGAGTTTTCCTACTATTAACTCTCTTGATGTGATTTCTGACAGTGACAAACCTCATTATGCTGGTTATCTACATTTCTTCGGTCCCATATCCTATAAATTTGGTAATATTTTTAAAAAACATAACATTAACTATGGTTTTAGAACTAATAACAATTTGAGATCATTATTGGTTAACGCTAAATATTGCATGCCATATCTCCATTCCCCTGGCCTTTACAAACTTTGTTGTCAGGACTGTGACGCTGTCTATGTGGGCCAGTCTGGACGTTTGTTGGACACCAGGATAAAAGAACATCTTAGTTGTATCAAAAGGTATCGTAATACTGACCCTACTGCTTCCCCTTCAGCTTTTACAAATCACATTATTTCAGACAACCATAATTTTTCATTGTCTGATGCTCGTATACTACATAAATGTTTTAAGGGTCCTAGGATGAATTTACTTGAGATGTTTGAGATTAACCAGACTAGTTCTGATGCCAATGTCGTTTGTGTTATTGAACAATTGGTACCTTCTGAGCTGTACATGTTCCTTAATCTTCCTTTTCAGTCGTGTTAAACTTTAAAAACTTTAAAAAAAATTTCTCAACCTTTAATGTTTACATTTTAATTTTCGGTAGTATAACGATGTAACTCCCCATTAGTGTTATCCATGGACTTGTTATCTTTGCATTATTTAATTACTACTCAATACTAGTTTATTGTTATTAATTGTTTTAGTTCTTGACATGTTAACCTATCAACAACTCTTCTTCTTCGCCTACAAAAAATGCTATCCAACGGTATAAATAATAATGGTACAGGGTGAATAAATATTACAAAACCTTGCCTTGAAAGGAAAATTTAATGAAGTTTTTGTTGAACTACAAATTTGTTAAAAATGTCAATGAAGTAAATGTTCAAAGTCGGTTCCGTTGTTTTGTAAACAATAGTACAGCATATTTTCAAATTCTACACGAACTTTGACAAATGTTGTTTTAGTAATATCGCGACATGCTTGAGTAATTTTTTCCCGCAAGTCCCCAAGTGACGCAGCTTGAGTTTTATACACAACTGACCTGAGGTAATCCCATAAAAAAATCAGGTGGCGCTAAGTCTGGTGACCTCGGTGGCCACTCAATAGAACCTCTCCTCCCAATCCATTTGTTCGGATAATTAGTATCCAACCAGTGCCTAACTGCAGCTGCATAGTGAGGAGATCCTCCATCTTGTTGGTAGTGCAGCAAATCTTCTTCTAGAGCTAGATTGCCTTGGTCGTCCCGTTGATTCTCTAATTCATGCACAATTAAAGGTTGGATGGTGTTTTCCAGCATATCCAGATAAATGTCGCCATTTAAATTGCCAGGTATAAACAAGGGGCCAATTAAAGCATCCCCTAATATCCCTGCCCAGACATGAAGTTTTTCAGGGTATTGAGTGTGACCTTCTCTAAATCGATGCGGGTTCGTATCACTCCAGTACCGACAGTTTTGTTTATTCACATTGCCATTCATCACTGAAACAAATATTTTTCAATAGTCTAGGTTCACGCGAATTCTTTCAGTCATTAGTTCACAAAACTCAACTCGTCGGTCTGGATCGTAATCGCAAAGTTCTTGAAGAATTTGCGTTTTGTACGGGTGAAACTTATGTAATTTCAACACCTTCCTGACCGACTCACGTGATAGTCCTGTCATTGTAGACACCTGACGTGTTGATGCAGTAGGCTCTATTGCAAATTGTCCAAGGACCTCAACTTGGCTTGCTTCATTCAGTAATCTTGGGGCATCCCTTTTTTTATTTTGCACTGATCCCGTTTCTCTAAACTTTTCAACTAAATCGCGGATGTACACGTGACTTACATGTTTGTCCGGATGCCTCTCATTAAATATTTGAGCTGTTCGTAAATAACACTGGTTCTGGGAGCCAAATATGAAAATGATCTCCACACGTTCAGGTATACTGTAAACCATCGTGACAACTACAGCGAATGACAGTACTGATCGTACACAATGATGACACTAATGACATTTAAATGTCTCAAACCAACAAAAAATTATTGACTGCGACAGAAACCAAAAAACAGATGTTTACAACTTGTTTTTGCAAAGACGGCAGATTAAAGTTTTTATTCAACAACAAAAAGTCCCCTCGGACACTTATCATTGAAAATAAGGTTTTATTGGCCTTTAAAGATTTTTAACATTCTATCACAAGTAGGGTTCCTACGTTTGTTTTCAAAATTGTTAGATAATAATTTGGTAATTATAATTATTGATACACCCTGTACCATTATTATTCATACCGTTGGATAGCATTTTTTGTAGGCTTTTCAATGATGTATCACAAGTAGGGGTCTGCC
Source organism: Galeruca laticollis (assembly GCA_963921935.1). Lineage (NCBI taxonomy): Eukaryota > Metazoa > Arthropoda > Insecta > Coleoptera > Chrysomelidae > Galeruca > Galeruca laticollis. The sequence goes on from OY998177.1 coordinate 150,148,417, forward strand.
ATTTAAACTTTTTCAGTTGGGGTAGGTGGGGCCTAGGGGGTTGATGGGGGCGAGTTCTTTTGTATGTCATTCCTATCCTAGAAACGGATTTGAGCATTTTTTGATATCATCTGTCGTTCGTGAGATATAGCTCATTGTAAGTTTTTAAATTGTCACACTGTATATCTTTGTTCATTTTAAATTAATCGTTCCTTTCAAAGTTTGTACTTTCTTGTTCAAGTCTTTCACCTGTATAAGGACTGACCTATTTTTGTTACTGTTTTTATTTCCTATTCTCTTACATTTCAAAATATCCGATTTAACATCTACTGTGTTGTTAACCTTCCTCATTACATCTAATTTTTTTCTAGTTGTACCTCGTCGTCTTCATTACCTTCTTCTATACTATATATTATCAAATTCTTCTTTCTAAAATTTTTCTCGGTCTGGGTAATGTTTCCTTGCAATGTTTTTCCTTTTAGGTCCATATTTTCCATCCTTAATTGGTAGTTTCCATTCTTTAACTGTGCTATTTGTCTGCTCATTTCTTCAATTTTATTTGCTATCGCATATTCTTACGTTAATATTATTATTGTAATTGCTATTCCTGTTGAATTTTCTATCTTTATTGCGGCAATCCATTTCCGTGGTTGTAGTGTCTAAATGTCTTGAAGGTTACCGCTGTAAATTCTGCCATTGTTCCCTCTTCTCTGATTGTTCCTGTAATTGAACCCTGGTTTTCTAAAGAAAATTTTATAGTGTAATAAGTAATAATAAGTGTAATATTTGTTGCTGGCTTACTATGCCTTCAACTTAGATAGCACTTCTTGCGTAATTTCGAAATTTCCATCTGCTATAATCGTTTTAGTAGAATCCACCGTGGCGTTCATCGTTACTGCCTTAACTGTTGCTTCTCTTGTGTACTTTTCTGCTAGGATCGCTGGCGTACCTTCCGACATATATGCTTCCTGTAATTTCTCCGCCAACTTTTCTATTTCCGTCGCGTAACTTGTTACCTCTTTACCATTTTGACGTACTTTGTTCAAATTTTCCAAAAGAATACTTGGGTTATCTTATTAAGTTAGGACTTAAGTTTGTTCCTAATTTCCGTAATCGAATTTTCCGTAGTTATCAAACTGCTTGCCTTGACGGTTAATTTAGTTTTAACTAATAGTACTGCGTTCTCTTCATTCCCTGTTACATTTAATTGCAATAAATCTAATGAATCCAAAAATGATTGTAGCTTACCCGCTTCACCATTGAACTCAGTGGGTAGATCCTTAATTGCAAAATTGAAGAAATCATTCATACTTACAGCCATTTTCACCTGTTTGCTTATTGTTTCTAATACAGAGGTGTCAATCTCGTCAAATATCGATGTAGGTATTTTAATATTACATTTCAATGCTTGAAACGATCTAGAAGTTTTATCTCTAATAAATAATAAATCAAAATAATTTCTACACCTATCTTGCTGTATTATAACTAAATTGTTCCAATTTTTAGTTACTAGTTTTGGAAAATTATTATAAAGAATTACTATATTATTAATTATTTCGCTATGTATATCTGGATTTTTAGGAATTTCTTTCTTTAAAATCATTTTCCTTTGTTAATGTATATCCTCAACAATTGATTTTAATTTATCTTCCAATTGTTCCCACGTAATTGACATTTAGAAAAAGATTAGGCCTAGTTACATTACATTACACTATAATACGATTCGTTCATAAAAACTGATTTTATCGGTACTTACAATTTTAAACACTTAAAGTTCCTACTGTCTTCTGGACTCCTGTGCTTCCGGTAATGTCCCTCTTCAATTGTCTGCGATGAATTTTCCATATAGACCATATGAATTTCAATATAAAGGCCACCGTTATAACATGTAGGAATACCATAACCAGCGACGTAAAATTCTCATGTTGTACTATAAAATTATTGTTGACTGTACCAGTCTCCTGGACCTCTTGCTTCGTCGATTTACCTTCCATTTTTCCGTTTAGCTAATTCCCAAAATTCAAATAAAGGACCATACACTTGTTGAAATTAAACTTTGCAGCTAAACGTTTGTAGGATCGCCATGTGATGATTAGAGGTAAGTGTTGCCCTAATTAGTGGTCTGGAATATAAAATGGTTTAGTATGTGGTACGTTCACCTCTAATCATCACTGCTGGATCCCATCGCCCTAGGTACCGAATTTCCATTCTCTGGATTTCTTGGTGGAAACTTTCACTATTCTCGTCTCTCACAGCTCCCAAATTCTCAGGAAAAAATGATAAATGGGAATGGAGGAAATGAAGTTTTAATGACATTCGAGAGCCAAGTGATTTATTGGATTCTAAAAGTTCATTAACTAGCTGTTGACAGCTTGTATCCATATTGTTGCCCAAAAATCCCCTCATTACACTTACGATTGAGTTCCATACCAGCAACTTTCTAATTTGTGGCCCAATAAAAATACCCTCCTTTAACTTGACGTCACTTAACTGGGGAAATACTTGTATTAGGTATTTAAGTCCTTCACCCTCTTTATTCATAGCCTTCACAAATTTTTTCATTAGCCCAAGTTAATGCGAAGCGGAGGCAAAAGGACATTTTTTTGTGTGTACAATAAACACATCCTTAACACTTAGAGATCCCGGTTGTAATTCGGACATTTCCGGCCAAACTTTTCTCACATAGTTGTTCATTCACTGCACGACTGTCCCACAAACAAAGAAAACAGCAATATTTCGTATACCTTCCCTGAAGTCCCACTAAAATTGCGATAAGTTTTAAATCACCACATATCTGCCACTTGAAGCGGTTGCAGTTTGTTTTATCTAAAAGGAGGCGCATATTTTCGTAGGTTTCTTTCATTGTCATTGAATGGGCAACTGATATAGATGTTTTTAAATTTCCATTATGTAATAACCTAGCTTTTAAACTATATTTCGATGAGTCTATGAACAAGCGCCATTCTCAAGGAGAATGCTTGATATCGAGTTCCTACATTAAACCATCGATATCAGTACAGGCACATAACGAATTTTCCATATTGTAAAATGTGGAAAACGCGGCATTTCTGTTTCTAAAAGTTGTAATTTTCGTAATGATGCTTCGTATCGGAATGAAAATTTGTTTGTGAAATTTTAGTGGAAGCGGATAAAAAATTATAACCAGTTTGACTCTTTTATTTTATTCGCCAACGTTTCGGTACAATTCGTCACCTTCTTCAGGGCTACAAAAACAATACCGAACGATAAAAATACAGTTTTACAATAAATTGGAACATACATATGACAATTAGGCTACACAGAACAAAAGCTTAACAATAGTATAGGAAAAACCAAAAAATATTAATCAAACCAGGTCACAAGGTTGTAACAATATATAAAATACATTGGTGAAATGCCGAAGTAAAATAGTAAAAACAATAAACAATTAAAAATTAAAAACAATTAAGAAACAATACACACAGCTAATGGGTTCGACAGCAATTACAAAACTAAAGATAGAATTGATACTTCCGAAAACTGAATACCCGATCATGAGGTGTGTTGATAATCAACGAATAAAATTATTAATTAGATGGTCATATATTCGACTTAGATTATCCGTATCTGTTTTTTGTTAATAGAACTCTTGTCTTTTTGGATTATAACCATCTCACTAATTAGTTTCTTTTTGTAATTCACCTCAAAATCAATAATGCTCAAGTTTTCAAAATCGAAGTTATGGTTTTTTTCAAAATGGTGAAACTGTTAAGCTGTTTTATTAGGGTCAGTAAAATGTTTATTCATACAAGAATGTTTGTGTTCTCGAACTCTATCGCGGAGGAGCCGTTTAGTTTGGCCAACATATGAACCTGCAGAAGCTGTGTGTATTGTTTCTTAATTTTTAATTGTTTATTGTTTTTACTGTTTCACTTTGGCATTTCACCAATGTATTCTATATATTGTTACAACCTTGTGACCTGGTTTGATTCATATCTTTAGGTGAGTTTTTCCTCTACTAATATTAAGCTTTTGTTTAGTGTAGCCTTGTTTTTGAATTCTAATTGTCATCTGCATGTTCCAATTTATTGTAAAACTGTATTTTTATCTTTCGGTATTGTTTTTGTAGCCTTGAAGAAGGCGACGAATTGCACCGAAACGTTGGCGAATAAAATAAAAGAGTCAAACTAGTTATTATTTTTTATCCGCTTCCACTCAACTTTCACGTTGTCATTTTCGTTTCTTTGGTAAGTAAATTCCACTTCTTAACAGGGGCCTCACGTTTTAGGAACCTGAAAACAGTTGGCACCCGTGAGTTGCAACAAAATTTATCTTGGGGATCAGGTATTTTGGTTAAGTTTTATATTATTACAAAAAAGATATAAGCCATTAAATGATGGTGTGATTTTGACAGTTTTGACAATTTGTAGTCACCAATTTGAACGCCAAAACTTGATCCCCAAAAGGAAGCCTACAGAATTCGATTCTGAAAATATGAAATCTCAAATGATTGTATTTGTTGAAATTTGTAGCACGCAAATTTTTGCAAACGAACAACTTTTTACTTTAGTTCAACCGTTCCACCGTCTTGATGGATGGCGCTGTATAGAACTTCAATGACAGATGACGACGGTCAAATCATAGACAAATACTATTATTACTTTCTCTATGGGTCAAATGTTGTTGTCATATGTTTTGTGTCCATAAAAACACAGAAAAATATTCCAAATTTATAGTTTAGTGTGTATTGTATTCTCGCATATTAGATGGGTTGGACGGAAAAGAAATAATATCAATAATGTATTATATAAAAACAAAAAAGTTATTTACCATTCAGGTGATCAAACATAGGTGTATCTGTCATTTTATAGATGGAAAAAAGATAATGAGCCAACTATTTTTTTGTACAATCAAGGAAAAATGTTTCAGTTCCAATCTCCACAACACACATGATTAATATTTGCAAACAATGTAGAAGCAAGCTTGTAGATGTTGATGGTATGTTTACTTTTGTACTGTATATATCGATGTCCCCATAATATATACATTATTATTTGTCATTACAGATCTTTCGCTTTACGTTTTTTATTAGTTGTTATAGTTGCTTTGTAAGTTTTTTTAAACGTTTGCTATTTTAAATTGAGATTCCTCACTGTACCTTACTTTCCTCTTTCTATTAAATGTAAAGCATTGTATTGCAAGTAAATATTTCTCAGTGTAATGAAGAAATTTGGAAACTTTTTGTTTATATTATTAGTTTTTAGATAAAATTGAATACATTTACTCATGTAGTTGAAAAAAGAGCTACATGTCAAATAAAATTTGAAAGCAACCAGCAGAAACTCTGAAACTGATACAAATATGGTTAGACACGACGTTCTGTGTTTTCAGACTAAATGGCCTATTTTCAATCATGTAAATTTGCAACTTTTCCGCAATCTAATTTTCTTAACATGAAATAAACAAAAATTTATAATTATGAAAACATTTTATTATGTTAATATAAATGGTCAAATTTTGAATGATAGAATGTTTTTAAAGTATGTAAATTTTTCTTCCATTCTTGATTTCTAGCAATTCCCACCATGCTGTCACTTGGTATCCATATTATTAAATAGCACATGTCCTTTCATGCAATATGTAATGCACCTTGTATCAGGTGATAATAGTTATATTTTTCAATGATCACTAATATATTTTTTCTAAATGAATTATGTAATTCTCGTCTTTTAAGAGCGGTTTTAATTTTTCTTCATACAGATACTTGAAAGGTCGCTTCAATTCAATTAAGCATTTTTCGCTAACAACCCCATATTATCATTAACAAAGGGGTTCAGGAGAATGTTGAAAGATGTTTTGATGATACTAGAACAAACAATAGGTATTATTTATCTTATATTTTCATATGAATCCAGTAAACATAACCTCAAACATAGCTTTTAAAATAAAAAATACGGATTGCAAGATAATTTACATTATAACTATAATTTTTTATATCGGGTCGATTCGATTACTTACTTTTTAACAATTTATTCCTTTCAAAAACATTTATGAAACGCTTAAATAATCAAAAATCTACACTCAAATGGAAATACTTATATCAGCAAGTTTTGTTTGGATGCAACCTAAAAACCAGAGATAAGTTTTCGGTACTCAGAAAAAGTTGAAATATTTGAAAGCAAAATATCCGAACATCTGGTCCGGGGATCAGTTTCTTTGAACCGTCAATAGTGGAAAGACAGAGAGAGAAAATATGTTGAATAAGTAAAAGCCGATTCAGTACTACTATCGACATTTATCGTAAATATTTTGAACCAAATAATTACTAGATAAGTAACTAGCATTGTGCAGATTTTTAGGTTTATATACCTGTGAGGAGGCCCCTCTTAAGACGGGAACCAAGAAGTTCTGACTGTCGCTTTGACAACCCCAAATCACGTACTGAATCATTTAAATCTTTTTGAACAATCAAATGTGGCTCGCCAGAAATGTTTCGAAGTCTCAAAGTTTGTTTTTTAAAAATTATTTTGTTACTCAAAATTAATTATTACAATGAAAATGCATCTGATATCTACAAAGCTTGACTTAAAAGTGAACAATTCAAAGATTAAAACAGTTAAAATGAAAAATGATATGATTAGCAAATCCTTGAAAATGAGGTTGCTAAATCTGCGATTCCCATAAGAAGTGGTGAGATAATTCCTCCCTTCGAAAATTCAACTTCGAGGGCTAGCGAGGAAGTTGAACACTAGCCAGGTCAATAGGGTGGTCGTCCGTCGGTTGCATCCACCGGGAATGAAGTTTCTTGCCAACTATGGCTCCTCCAATTAGAATAAGAAGACAATAAATGATTATTGTCCATACACTGGGCCTTGAGTAGATTTCTTGAAAATTTAATTCAGGATCGTTATCGGCGAGTTTTGATTTTATTTCTTGTAGATCGTCTAGGTTGATTTCTTGTAATTTGATACTGGTAGTACTCGTAGGTGCATATGATGTGTCAAATTTTAACTCTGGAAATAAAATGGGTTGCTCAGGAATTTCGATGTCGTTTTTATTTAGGATTTTAATTTGGCTTGATTTCAACCAACAATCTAGTGGAATATTGATTAGGTAGGTGCCGGTAATTTCTATTACTTCTTCTTGGTTTTTGCAGTTTAAAGTAATTGTTTCTTTAAAAGGAAAAACAGTAAGCCAATCGTTTGTTTCTTCTAGTCGCTCGAAGAATGGATGATTGATGACGATTCGTGTTTCGTGGCAAGTGGAGGTGTTTTTAATATTTATTAGTTCGATTTCACAAGGATTCTCTTGTTTAATGTCTTGTAGTTCGATGTTCTCGCAGAAGTACTGATTGGTCGGATAGAATTTAGGACAGGGTTCGCTCATAAATGCATATTGATTATTGTTTTTTAACTAAAATGTCTTTCTAGGAATTACTGCTTTTAATAGACCTTGCTTACCAATTGGTACTGGATCAAAGTTTTCGGTTAAAGTTATAGGTATTCGTAATATGTAAGCGATTCTATTATTAGAAATGTAGCTATCAATTTTCATAAATTGAGTTTATTTCTATTGGTAATTTACCTTTTTTCTAAAATTCTTTGTAGTGCAATTAACTCGTTGTAAATTTCGCTGGTCTTGATTATACTAGGATGGATAATTTTTAGCCTTGAGAACAGTATGGCAGTTTCTATATCTTGTAATATAGAAATAATTATTTCAAACATGTTAATAATTTGATTAATGGCACCTTTAATAAACATAGCGTTTTCTCGGTATACAGATCCATCAACTATTATGGCAATTTGGTTTAATTCTGCCTCTAAAAGTTTTTCGTTGTGCTTATTTGACTTATTGTCGTATTGAATTTATTTATTAAAGATATTGACAGTGAGTTTTGTGTTTTAATTTTGTCAGCTAATTGGTTTTGATTTTCTTGGAGATTTTTAATAAGTTGATCATCTTTTACCGTCCTCAGCATCTAGGTTACCTCTTTTTGTCCTATGAGGTAGGGGCAAAATTTCTCGTAATTTATTTTCGGTTTTGTCTTTTAAGAAAAGAAGAAGAATTTTTTCATAATTTTCCAATCCACCAGTATAATTAATGTTTTTTTGAAATGTAATATTTTAAATGATTTGAATGATAATGTAGTTTGTCGATTTCGTTGATAAGTGGGTTAAGGTCGTAATATTGTATTAAATTATAATAATAATGAGTTCTTTTTGCAGTGCATAATTTTAGTGGTATAAGTTTAAAAATGTTATCTAGGTTTTTTAGGGTGATTTTATTTTGCGAGAATCCGAGGATTCCAAGCAATCTGAAAGAAATCAAAAGAATGAACGTTAATTAGGAAAATTGTAAGTAGTTTGTAAAGGCCGTTTTAAATTGTCCATGTGAATTTTAGTTTTAGAGTGGGTCGAAATTGTTTTATTTTGTGCGTTTACTTCCTTTATTTTTGTAGGTTTGTTAAATGTATTTGCTTGTTTTTGTCTTTTGTGAGTTTTAACATATGTCTTTTGATTCTGTTGAAAGATCTCTTGGGTCATCACGGTTTTATTATTTTTTTCAATTCGTCTTTGTTTTTCGTTTAATAAGTCTTCATTAATTTTTGAGTATAGTATTTTAGTTCTTTCTTTATGGTCGTTGATGTAGTCATTAATAAGAATTTTTTCAATATCTAGGTTGAAAGGATCGTTAAAGTTTAAATGACCGTTAATTACATCTGTAGGTTTTCTTTTTATCGTGGAATGTATTGAATGATAAACCATGATTGCATAAGGCATTTTTAAATTAAATGGTGTTTTGAGGGATCCTTGGGTATTTATTAATCTTATATGTTCTAGGATTGTTGAATGTAGTCTTTCAATTGAGCCCTGAGATTGGGGATGTTCTGGACAAGAAAAATGAATTTTAATTTAATGCAAATTTAAGAGTTCTAGAATTACCGAGTTTTTGAATTCGGTTGCATTGTCTGTGAATATTTGTTCGGGAATTCCGTGATGACAGAAAAAGATTATTAACAACTTCGGTGCTAGATAAACTAATTAACGGATATGCTTGAGCATGTTTTGAAAATGTGTCAATGATTGTGAGGAATTTATTTCCTTCAAGAGTAAACGTATCTAAATATAGATATTGAAATGGTTTCGTTACTATTGGGGTTTGGTTCATTTTAATTGCTACGGGGTTCCTTTCATATTTGCTTTGTTGGCAAATATCGCAATCGTTTGTATTGAATTTTTCAAAAGTATTTGTCTTTGAGTCTCATGTAAGTTTCATCTATCCCTCTGTGGTTCGTATTCATGATAAGCTTGTATAATTTCTTTTATTTCGTTATCGTTTGTAATATCTATTCGTTTTTGGGTGCACCTATTAAATTTTATAGAAGAATGCTTAAAATATTTTTGCAAGGCTACTAAAAATTTTTCAAATATGTTAGGGTTTTCCTAATAAATATAATAAGAACTATCTGGATTAATATAGTTTTTTATGAGGTGAATGACATCTGATTCGAAATTGTTAATAGAAATTTGAACAATTATACGTCTTTTATTTCCAAACAAAATTTTTATTTTAGGTGTAGCTGGTGAATGAAGTACATCATTAATAATTATTTGGTTTTGCCCGTAATTTACTGCTGTATTTACTGTAGGTATTTCAAAAGTTGGGTTGTGTGTTTTATTGGAATGCACAGTATCATTACCATTATTATCGTTTTTAACAATTTCAAGTACTTCATTATCTGGCATTTCGGTTTGTTGTTCACGTTCGATATTTGTATTTCTGTCTACCTGTACTTCTATATATTGTCTGTGTTGTCGTTTGTTAATGACGTATCGGGAATTGGTATATTTTCTGTGTATAGATCAATAAAATCATTGTCATTAGTACTTGGTTGTGGTGGATCATGATTAAAAAGTCCTGTGTTTTGATCGTTAGGCGGGTCTATATCTTTTAGAATATCATCTAATTGTTACCAAAACGGACTCGTCTCCTTAGTATGGAGTTCAATCCTTCATAGAGCGTCTGCATTTGAATTTAAACTACCTTTTTTATATATTACATTAAAATTTAATTCTGAAAGTTTTAATTTCCACCTAGTGAATTTGGCATTTTCTTCTTTTAGGGAGAACAGCCATTTTAGTGGTTTATGGTCAGTTATAATGTTAAAAATTCGTCCGTACAAGTACGGCCGAAAGTATTTTGTGGCCCAAACAATGACCTAAGGTTCCTTTTCGATAACGGAATCATTTTGTTCGGTATTGTTGAGGGTGCGAGATGCATATGCAATTGGTATGTACTTGCCTATTGGTCATTGAGAAAGGACTGCTCCAAGAGCGACATCACTTGCATCAGTTGGTAGGTTGAAAGTTTTAGAAAAATCAGGGTATTGTAAAATTGGTTCATTAATCAATAAATTCTTGCATGTTTCAAAGCACTTAATGAATTCTTGATCATGTACGATCTTTGCTCCTTTTTTTAAGCATTTAGTCAGGGGCTTCGTTATTTTAGCGAAATTTTCAATAAATCGGCGATAGTAGCCTAACAATCCTAAAAATGCTTTAATTTGTTTGGTATTGGATAATTTTTTATGGCTTTTACCTTATCAGGGTTAGGTTTTACGCCCTGTGGTGTCACAACGTGACATAGGGAGGCCACCTCTTTTCTTAAAAATTTTGACTTGTCGAGTTGAATTTTAAAATTCGACTCTCTAAGTCGCTGAAAAACATTTTTTAAGCGGTCAATATGTTCTTGCAATAACTTAGAAAATATAATAATTTCATCTAGATAAACCATACATTGCTCATTCTGAATACCTCGCAGTATGTTGTCCATAACACGCTGAATTGTCGCTGGTGCTTCTTTAAGGCCAAATGGCATTCTTAGGAACTCCCAGTGACCGTTTTCGATCGTAAATGCCGTTTTCTCAATATCGTTTTCATCCATTTCGATCTGGTAAAACCCACTGGCCAGATCGAGAGTGGTGAAATACTGTCATCTACCGAGTTTGTCTAACAAATCGGTGATGTTAGGGAGAGGATATTTATCATCAATAGTTTCAGAATTTAATTGCCTATAATCGATTACTACTCCACATTTTCGTTCCCCCGAAGCGTCCATTTTCGTTGGAACGACCTATATAATTATTTTATTATCTAACAACTTTTTTATTTGTTTTTTAACTTCGCCTTAACAATAAATGGGTATCTATATGGTCGTGTATATACAGGTATTTCATCAATTGTATTGATTTTATGTTTTATTTTATTTGTAAGGGTTTGTGGAAAATCATCTTGATGAAATATGTCAGCGTATTCCTTAATTAGATTAATTATTTTAGTTTTCTCTTCTGTATTTAAATGATTAGTTCTAAATTTCGAAAAATCCAAATTTGGTTTATAAGTTTCATCAAAATGATTTAATTCAAATTGTTGGATAGTTTGTCTATCAAATTTTTCAACAATGATGGGTTCAGAAAAATCTAGGGTGATTGAATCTGTGGAACTGTTCGAAATTGTGGTTAATGCTGTCCCATTTTTCGCTATAGATAGAGATTCTGGTATTTCACAATTTCTAAGTTTTTGATAGGGAATTATTATTTCTCCATTAGAAATATTAGTAGTTTTTACTTTTATTATTTGTACACAACGAGGTGCTATGCTTATTAAATTCACTTCGTTGTTAGTGGGATGATAAAGTAACTGTATTTTTGTATAAGGAATTGACAAGTATCCTTTATTAATATCTATGTTGGCTTGGAAAATTTAAAGGATATCCATTCCTATTAAGCCGTCTAATATACTATGAAACTTAAACAAAAATAATTTTTGATATATAGGTTTTGGTAACTTAAATATTTTTGACCTAGGTATTAAGGTACAAAGGTACTATATCTGTGAGCAGATGTTTGAAGGGCAGTTGATACGATAAACGGGTTATCTTTAATATGCTTAGAAAATAACTTAAGTGCTACATCTAGGTCAACGAAGGACTTTGAAGACCGGGAATCTATTAAAAATTTTAATTTGTATTCAGGAAGATATATATAGGGTCATTCACTTTTATTTACATTATTTAGGGATATTACTTGTGGTTCTACGTGGTAGGACTGTTGTGAGGCTGGTCCTGAAAATTTATTTCGGGATCATTAAAATTAATTAGATCATTTTCAGAACTATTTACAAGTGTATTATAAGGATCTGAATTGGAATTTTGAGGATAAAAGTCATTATCCTGACATTTTGAATTGAATAATTCTTCAGATATAAAATTTCTTCGAGGTTGATTTTGGTTAAAAGGATTTCCGAAATTTGTACCGTTCCTGGTATTAGCATTCATTGGCATGCCTCTATGAAATGTATTACGTGTGGAAATGGACAATGGCGTTGGGTTCGGTAAATTTTGTTTGGGTAATTGATTAGGTTTAAAAACATTGACATTTCTATTTTGATTAAAGGTTTGAGAATTGGTTGGAAAATTTTGGTTTCTTGGGGGCCGTGGTTGAATATTTACTGGACCCCTCGGATAAAAAATTTGGGCTTGAAAGAAATTATTGTTTGGAAAATTATTATTATTTGGAGTTTCTGCATTATAACCTTGATTGTAGAAGGTATTTCTATTATTAAAATTAACTCGATTATTAAAATTGTTCCTATTGTTAAAATTATCATTTTATTTTTGTTTATTTACATTTTGATTTTGAAAATATTGAATATTATCTTCATCCAAAACATATTGTAAAGCTTGGTTTAAAGAGTCAGGCTTCATACAGCGTATTGTTGTTCCAAGCGGTTCTCTAAGACCTGACAAAAAGGTTTTCAAGGCTAAATTGTTATACAAGTCCTTTTTTAGCAATTTATTATGATGTGTTGTTTCATGTAACTCAACGTAACTGCATATTAAATTTAAAATGTTTAAAATTCTGTCATAGAACTGTTGAGGTCGTTCGTTATTTTCTTGTCTAATCATGACAAGATCACGATTTAAACAGGCCTCGTCCCTTTGATCTGCAAAATTTCTAGAAAGGGTGTCCCTAAGTGATATTCTAGAAGTGACATTTTGAATATTTACAACCAGTTTAGCATTACCACGAAGTTTAGAAGTTAAGGAATTAATCAAATATATATTTTGGAAGTGATTTGGTTGTTCCCTATTATAAAAATTGTTAATAAGTGATTGGCATACGGATAAGTACCTATTGAGTTCATTAGGATTACCGTCGAACTCCGGTACGCAGTTTAAATACTCTGGTTTAAAATCTGCCATGGTATTGCAATTATATTTGACTTCAGTATTTTGATTTTTCAATCTTTTACTGAATCTAGAGCAGCTTTCTTTCTCTGATCTAGGAAGATCGATTAAGTTTTCTAAGTCAAAATCACTGAATGAGTCAATAGACATGTAATGACAAAATAAATTCAAAGTTACTTACAATAATATTACGCATTTGAGCATCTCCCTATCCAAAACTATTAGGGTGAGCAGTATCTATTCCCGGGTATGCACTCCTTGCAAAGTTGAGCAATGTTTGTCTCAGCTTTCGACGCTAAGCGTTGTGAAAAGTCATGTGGTCCTCTATGGATGAGATTCTCGATTTTTTGAGAACTACTCCACTGCGAACACCTCCACTCACGAATCGCGACACTGGGTTCGATTTCCAATCAATCGTTGAAACGAAATTGTTACGTTCGATACGCGACAATTTGGAAATCCTACTGACTGCGCCAGAAATGTTTCGAAGTCTCAAAGTTTGTTTTGTTCTTTGTTCATTACAATGAAAATGCGTCTGATATCTACAAAGGTTGACTTAAAATTGAACAATTCAGAGATTAAAACAGTTAAAATGAAAAATGATATGATTAGCAAATCCTTGGAAATGAGTTTGCTGAATCTGCGATTTCCATAAGAAGTGGTGAGATAATTCGCCGGAACTTGGACCAGGCGTGAATGTGGTGTCAGTACACTGTTCCTCGGAGCTCCCTGAAGAACCGTTATTATCTCCATTATTTCCCAAAACAATATATTGTCAATCTAAAGGCGCCGTCGGTACTAGTAAGCCTGCATTGTGATAAACAGGTCTTATGGCAGATTGTAAATTTGGGAATTCGATGTTACGCTTTTCTTTTTTGTAATAACAATAACCTTCAATCTTTGTTATACAAAAATAGAAATCATCAAAATTGTTGGTGGGTACTCGCCATACCATTGGACCTGCAAAAGGCATACTTCTTCTCCTCTCTTTCATCCACTGATCCAATGAGACGCTACAGCTGACAGACCACATATGGAAAGCCAACTGTTTGTCTTGATCTCCGATTATAACACCAAAATACATGAATTAAGCCTTTTTCACATTTTCAGAAAATGGTCTGGCTTGTGACTTCACCATAAATTCTCCGCGCATATAACTTGCCATTTTCTTAACTACACAGAACCATTCACTTTAAAACTCAGATGTAAACTAAATAAGAGAATAAAAGGGTGAAACTTATAGTCGACACTTAAGAGTCACTCATACTCAACTCATCCTTATTGTATGCAGAGACACTTGACAGGCGAAAACTGAGGGTGAGTTCGAGTATAACTTAAGTGAAACATGAGTACAGATTCCAGCTTCCTTAAGTGAAGATTTTAATACTTATAAACCACGTTTGACGTTTGTTACTTTCTTTTTACTAAGATTTTGTGATATCCACAGACAAATAATAGAGGTGTGATATCAAAATTTTGTTTGCTCTCATTTCTTAATTTATAAAAGCAAATTAGTGTGATGGAGGATTTTATTGAGTTTATAGACTATATAGTTGATGATATTGCTTACGTTTATCGTTTATCTAGGTTAGTAATCACATATTGGTGTAGTAAAAAGCAAAATTCATTCATTTTTTAGACGATATATTCCAGATGCATAAAATCCGTTAGACGAATACAATAATGTAGAATTGTTGCAACGATATAGATTTTCAAGATATATTCTTATAAACGTAATATTACCTCTTACTGCACAGAGGCAAAATGAAGATAACCATAGAGGTTTGCCATTTTAACCAATTATGAAATTGTGTATTGCTTTACGATTTTATGCAACAGGATCATTCCAACGAGTTTTGGGCGATTTGATAAATATAAGTCAATCTTCAGCCTGCCGTATTGTGGCTGAAGTTTCACAAAATATAAGTGAAAATATTGCTGATTTTATAAAGTTTCCAAACAACACAGAAGAAATTAAATTGAAGTTTTACGAAATGGCTCATTTTCCTGGGGTAATTGGATGCATTGATGGAACTCACATTGAAATGAAAAATCCGGGGGGTGTTAATGGTGAAATATACAGAAATAGGAAGGGATGGCTCTCTTTTAACATACAAGTTGTCTGTGGTCCTAATGGTGATTTTTTTGATGTTGTGATTAGATGGTCAGCATCTGTACACGACGCCAGAATATTCAACAATAGCTCTTTAAAATTGAGATTAGGACAAGGCCAACTACAAGAAGTTATACTAGGAGATAGTGCATATCCACAGTCACAATATCTCTTCACTCCATACGAAAATACAAATACTGAAAAAGTAAGCTACAATACTGCACAAATCCGTACAAAAAACTGTATTGATAGATCGTTCGGGCAGTGGAAACAAAGGTTTCGTTGTTTACAAAGTACTTTATTGTATAAGACCACAACATCACTTAGGATTATATGTGCCTCGTGATGAACATAAACAAAAAAATAGTCCATTTCAGAGTAGATGTTCAAAATGTGCTCCTCCAGCCAAAATACAAGCTTGACATTAATAGCTTGCGGAATACATTCGAAAAGGTTTGGATTGTTGCAAATAATATTACTGCCTCGTATGATGCGATTTTGAAGGTATACTATGTTTAAGATATAGATTGTGTAAATAACTGATTTTAAATATCACCACATACAAAAATTCAGGTTTTCTTGGTGCCACGGGTGTGGAGATTTTCGTCCAATCCTACGCCCTGCAACTCATTAATGACAAGACTTATCACACATGTTTATAAGAACTTTTTATCTTAAATTTGAATGGTATCGCCACAGCAATCTTTCAGTTACTTTGGAAATGCCATGTATTTTTTTGTTAACATTTTTATTCTTTTAATAATTTATTTGTTTTTATTTTTTCATGCTTCAATGCCTCTGCAACAAGCAGTATTCTTGCCTCTTGTAATTTTATTTCGTGCAGTTCTGCATCTTGCTGCAGTCGTATTTTTACTTCTTCCAATTTTATTTCATGAAGTTCTGAATCTTGTTGCATTAGTGCTTCTTATCTTCTGACTCGTGCTTCCATTTCAGATTTAATTGCATAATCTCTTGTAACTAAAAAATACAAACAGATTACTAATATAAATAACTAATTGTTGAATTCCTTTCCTACCTTCCCTACTTTTTCTTTTCGTAGATTGACTTCTGGATGAGCATGGTGTTGCATGTAGTTGAGTACTTGTACCTTCTAAAGGATCTGAAAAGTATATTTTGTATTTATATTTGTTGGAATAATGATTTTGTACTACGTCATATGTTAGGTTGTGTTCGCAAATATTGGAAAAGTCTCAAAAAAAAGAAGAATAGTTTTAAGTCAGTTAGTTGGTTGATTCGATAGAAGATGAACATGAGTCTGTAATAAAATACTTTAACTTTGAGTAATATAGAAATAAAAACTACAAATGGTTTATAAATATGTTATATTTTAACCATATTATAATTATGAAAATTTGAGTTAGAATTAAATACATGTATATACAAATTACACTAAAAATTAATTTGGTTTATGAAAGTATTCAAATTTCACTTCAACTAATGGTTTACATTTGGATTCATTTGTCTATAATCCTTCGCACACTAATTTAATGAACTTAATATCAATTTACCATCTAATACTTGCACGATAATAGTTTCTTCGTTATTTTTTGTTTCAAGTAGTGTATCATTGTCTATTGTATCTGTGATTTTATTATTAATATTCATATTAAGTAAATCATCAATTTCAGATGGTGGAGCTGGCGTATATGGATCTCCTCCTGTCCCTATTCTTTGTCTTTTTTCAGTGGCTAGCTCCCCTTTTCTACGCTCTTTCATATTCTCCCAACATCTTTTCAATTGTTCAGGTTTTCTCTATAAAAAAATATACATTATATTACTTAAAACATAATCTTGCTATTTAGAAGAAATTATAAACTGAAATTCAGCTTTATTCCAATTAGCATTAATTTATTAAAACATAATATTTACTACTTACGAAACAATGTTCTCCGCTTGAGTTAAACTCGTGGGCCAGTGACACCCAAGCCTTTTTCTTTTCGGCCACGCTGACACAATCACTTTTTTTTTTTATTTTCAACTTGATAATATTTACAAATTAGCTCACTTAATGCAAGTTTTTCGCTAGACGAAAAGAACTGTCGCTTGTTTTCCATTTTCCTAAAAAATAATGAACTTTGAGACTTAAGATGAAATAATATTATGAAGATATTAAAAATAAACTAACTTAACGAACTAATTATGATCTAATAAACTATAAAAATTAGAAATGCGAATCTATAACTATCTATTAAATAACTAGGTTAAAAAATAAACATACTCAGCTGATAAGAAATATATATGTATATACAGGGTGTCCCAGACTAATTTATCCAGGCTATACCTCTTAAACGAATAGAGATTTTCGAATCGGACAAAAACTAATCTATTCCATTTCTAATACACTTTAATATGGCGTAAAAATCATCCCCTAAATATTCATACCTTAGTTACAACTCCTAACTTTAAATTTTTTAATAGCAACCTGTACATTTTTTTATAATTTTAGATGTGGTCTTCCATCGTCTATTCAACAAATTTTTCAAAAATTAAATCGGTTCGTAAGTAATCAAGAAAATATCAGTTTATTTTTGTTAAATTAATCAAAAAAGCCTTAAAGCTTAAAGGAACTATAAAAATAAATGTAATAAAAATTTAATGAAAAAAATAAGTAAAAATAACAATTAATTGATTAATATTATTCACATCAGATTTTCGAATTGTAGTCCACCTGCTGCAACACACATATCGAATCGTGTCAGAAGATTTCTGGT
The DNA here is from genome assembly GCA_963921935.1 of Galeruca laticollis. Lineage (NCBI taxonomy): Eukaryota > Metazoa > Arthropoda > Insecta > Coleoptera > Chrysomelidae > Galeruca > Galeruca laticollis. The sequence continues at coordinate 150,166,471 of OY998177.1, forward strand.
ATGTAGGTTAATCGTTCTCGATTTGTCATTTTTTTGATTTCTCACATTTTCACGAAAATGTATCAATTGAAGCAAAAACTTCAATTACAAAAATGTTTCTATTATACTATTATACGTGCCTCCACGAACTCCGTTTTGTGAATTTTTTGGTATTTAATTTTTTAAAACACTATATTTTGTCTTTCAAAATTTTGGCTTCGTAGAGGAATACATTATTATCTTGCAAATGCGTGTGCAAAAAGTCACAACAAAATCTCTTATCATAAAGTCACAATATTTGAAAAACTTTTGCGGTTATTTTACGTCTCGACCTGTCAGATCAACAATGATTATTATTGACGTTTTAAATAAAAGTATTAGACCAGTAATAATCATACGTGTTGTAATTGTGTATAACATTTCAATATGCCAAATTTATTTTCGCCTGAAGAATACGTTGATATGATACTGATTTATGGAGAATGCCTGAAAAATAAGAGAGTTTCTCGACAATTATATCAAGAAAGGTTTCCAAATCGAAACATTCCAAGTGAAGCAACATTTAAGAACTTGGAACGCTCACTTAGACAGGGACATGTTCCAAATAATAAACGAGCTACAATTGAACGCAGAGTAAGATGTGATCAAAATCTTATTAATGTTATTGGTTATTAAGCAAAAATTATATTCAGATATTTAGATTGTTTATCCTAAATGGACTCGTTTTTCTTAAAGCCGAGTCAGGAGTTTTACAAATAACGTATCGTGTTTAGTTTTCTTTAAATTTGATTGTAACTAATATTCAATATAGTTAGTCGTTGCGAAGTAGTCCTAGAAAGACTTACAAATTACGGCTCGAAGTAAATAAAACTATTTAGACTTTTTATCTGTGTTTCACTGAGACCCATTATACATTTCATTAGGTTATGGGCCCAGTCACCGATTGTGATTGTGCGTGAGTTTCAGTTGTTCAGTTGAAATAAAAAAAAAATAACAATGGCGAGTGGCGCGTCAACTGTGATGAAACGGAATTTAAAACTCTTTAATGGAGAAAACTATTTATTGTGGAAATTTAGACTTTCGGAAATAATCGAACAAGAAGGTGCGAGTAGAGTACCTTGATTGAATATTTGGACGATATCACATTGTCGCAATTATCTCCAGGACGGGCGACAGCTCGACAAATCTTAGAAAAGTTCGATGGACTATATGCTTGCAAAAAGGTATCCACACAACTATGTGTCCAAGATCGATTGTTTAACTGCAAACTAAAGCCTGATACATCAATGAAGAAACACATGCTGGAAATTGAAGAAATGGTGCGTGATTTAACTGCATGTGGCTTGGAAGTGAACGAGACAACAAAAGTATGGTATATGCTCAACTCACTACCTTTAAGTTATGCACCAATTAAAGCTGCAATAAAAACAATGACAGATGATAGACTTACATTGGCCTTTGTAAAAGGAATGCTTCTTGAGCACGAGGAATATCTAGCGAGAGAGAATAATGATACAACAACTAAAGCTCTTCATTTTCGTAGTACACACGACAAAGGGTGGAAGAAAGAAAAACATTTTCCTAAAAATAAAACATTTAAAAACAAACAGGTGCAAAAATGTTTCCATTGTGGTAGGAAAAACCACCTTAAACGTGATTGCTTCTTCTACAAACAGAGTTTGAAGACGTATCAAAAACCTCACTATCAAAAGAAGAAAAACAATCATCAGGAGACTAGTGCTAATGTTTCTGCAGCAGAAGAGGAACCGTTTGCCTTTATGTGTACTAATGATTCAAATTACGAAGAAAAAGAATCAGGACGTTTTATATTAGACTCTAGTGCGACCGAGCATATTATCAACGATTTGGGGCTCTTCACAGAACACAGACAGCTAGCGAAGCCAATTTGCATAACTGTGGCGAAGAAAGGTGCAACCATCGAGGCGACACATATTGGGCAAGTGGAAATCAACACAACCCTTGGCTACAATGGAACATTGAAGGATGTCCTCTACAGCAGCAGTGTACCTGCCAACCTCATCTCAGTGAGGCGTATCCAGGAGGCTGGGATGTCAGTCGTGTTCACGGAAACTGGCAACGTGGAAATCAAAAGGGGAAGCACGACAATGATAAAAGGTAAGCGCATAAATAATTTGTATATTATTGAGCTTATAATACAAAATGCGCGAAATACAGCACGGGCCGCAGGCCGCAGCATAAAAATATATTGTGGCATGAACGAATGGGCCACATGAGTAAAGAAAATTTTTCAAAATTTAAAGAAAATGAACTTGCAAGTGATAATATTTATTTAAAAAATATAAATCACATAAATTCAGTTTGTGAAGCGTGCATAAGCGGATAACAAACACGCCTTCCTTTCGCAAAAATAAAAGATAAACGTCATATTAAAAGACCGCTATTTATTGTTCATTCAGATGTATGTGGTCCAATAACACCATCTACGATAGATGATAAAAATTATTTTGTAAACTTTATAGATGAATATACTCATTATACCGTAACCTATTTAATGTCAAAGAAATCTGAAGTCGTATTTTAAAGATCACGCTGCAAAAGGCGAAGCCCACTTTAATACGAAAATAGTCAATTTATATTGCGATAACGGTCGAGAATATTTATCTGGCGAAATGAAGGAGTATTGTAAACAAAAAGGAATAACATATCATCTTACGGTGCCATATACTCCGCAACAAAACGGTGTGGCGGAACGGATGAATCGAACTTTAACCGAAAAAGCACGTGCAATGGTATATAGCTCGGGTTTAGAGAAACGATTTTGGGGCGAAGCAGTTTTAACTGCAGCTTACTTAGTAAATAGGTCACCTACTAAAGCCATAAAATTTAATAAAACTCCCTACGAGATGTGGCATGATAGAAAACCGAAATTAAGTATTTTAGAAATATTTGGCTGTACAGCTTATGTACATAATAAAACAAAAACAAAAAATTTTTATAGTAAATCATCTAAGGGAATTTTTGTGGGTTACGTGCCAAATGGATATAAGATTTTTGATTCAGAATCGAAAAAATTCATAGTTGCACGAGATGTAATTTTTGATGAAATTACATACAAAACATCAAGACATGAAATCGATGATCAAATAAAAATTGGTGGCAAAAATGTATCAATAGGCACAGATAATTTATCAGCAGGAAGTAATGCTGATAGTGATGCTGGTGATAAAATCTCTCCTGGTAAAACGGATAATAAAATATGCGATCAAACCCTTATAAAAAAGGTTGTCCCTGAAAATTGCATTAAAGGTCAAACATCTAAAATAAAGGATGCCCCTTAACATATAAGTACGAACTCAGATAGCTCTGATATAACTCCGTGTAAATTAAGAAAGTTAAATAATAATGCGCAGGATATAAGAAGGAGTGAGAGATTAAAAGCTAAACCAATAATATCTTACGATTGCTAAGAAGAAGATGATTTTGAATTTAAAAATTACTTAATAGCTGGTCAAATATTGGAAAATGAAATTCCAAAGTGTTTTCAAGATGTAGCTAAAAGTAAATTTAGAGTTGAATGGGAAAAAGCCATAAAAGATGAGTTAAAATCATTAGATCAAAATAAAACGTGGACGCTAGTACAAAAGCCAAATAACGTGAATATCGTCGACTGCAAATGGGCGTTTACAATAAAAGGCGATAGTAATGGAAATTGGGTCAAATATAAAGCTCGCTTGGTAGCGCGCGGTTTTAGCCAAAGAAAAATGTTAGATTACGATGAAACGTTCGCGCCAGTAGCGCGAATCAGCACTTTTAGATGCTTGCTTGTGTTCGCAAATCAAAATGAGCTGTTAGTTCATCAAATGGATGTGAAGACAGCATTTTTGAATGGAACATTAAAAGAAAACATTTACATGAGAGTACCTGACGGTGTTGTAGTTAATGCAAATAATGTTATATGTAAATTAAATAAGTCTTTATACGGCTTAAAACAGTCTGCTCGATGTTGGTTTGAATGTTTTAATAACGTATTAATTGAAAAAGGATTTGTAAATTCAGCAGCAGATAATTGTTTATATTTTTTGAACAGAGGAAATGTCAATAAAAATATCTACGTAATTTTATATGTGGATAATTCAGTGATTGCAACTAAAGATAACAATACAATGAATAATTTTAAACAGTTTTTAATGAAACAATTTGATATGGTTGATTTACAAGAAATTAATTATTTTTTGGGTATAAGAATAAGCAGATCAAACTCAGAAATTTCACTTGATCAAACAACGTATTTAAAGTCTGTATTACAAAAATATAATATGAGTAATTGCAACCCCGTCAGTACACCATTACCAGTAAAATTAAACTATACCGCATTAAATTCAGAGGATAGTTATGATGCACCTTGTAGAAATGTAATTGGCTGTTTAATGTACGCAATGCTGTGCACACGTCCCGATCTGTGTACAGCGGTAAATTTACTAAGTAGGTACCAAACTAAAAATAATAAAGAATTATGGTTATGCTTAAAGCGGGTATTAAGATATGTAAAAGGAACGATTAATATTAAATTGGTATATAGAAGAATTGACAATTATGCACAAATATTAACAGGGTATGTTGATGCTGATTGGGCAAATAATCAAGTTGATCGCCGAAGTACAACGGGCTGTTTATTTAAACTGTATGAAAATTGTATAGTAACTTGGATTACACGGCGACAGAATTCGGTTGCAGCGTCGTCAACCGAAGCGGAATATATGGCCGTTTTTGAGGCTGTAAAAGAAGCCCTATGGCTAAGATCTTTATTTGTCAGTATTAATGTCAATACCAATAATTTTATATGAAGACAACCAAAGTTGTATAGCAATGTCAAATAATCCCGTAAGTCACAAACGTTCTAAACATATCGACATTAAATACCATTTTACGAGGGAACAAGAAGAGAACAAGATGATCTGTTTGCAATATTTGTCCACAGGTAATCAAGAAGCTGATTTGTTGACAAAGTCGTTGCCACCACAGCAGTTGAAGGAACTGAGAAAGAAAATGGGATTAGAAGAAAAATAATGTTCACATTATAAAATTATTTTTATTACTGATTTAGAAATTTAAGTGTTAATGATCTGGTTAGGTTTTGTGGGGTTTCCCTAACCCAAGCAACAGATGTTGGATCATTGTGAATTCCCCAGAAGGCCGTCAAGTAATAAGTTTTTCCTCATATATTTTTTGAGGGGGTGTATTGGTTATTAAGCAAAAATTATATTCAGATATTTAGATTGTTTATCCTAAATGGACTCGTTTTTCTTAAAGCCGAGCCAGGAGTTTTACAAATAACGTATCGTGTTTAGTTTTCTTTAAATTTGACTGTAACTAATATTCAATATAGTTAGTCGTTGCGAAGTAGTCCTAGAAAGACTTACAAATTACAGCTCGAAGTAAATAAAACTATTTAGACTTTTTATCTGTGTTTCACTGAGATCCATTATACCTTTCATTAAATGTAATAGCATATTTACATTTTAATCTCAAGGTGTCTATTAGAACCCTCGCCAATGAAATTATCAAAGACGTCATGATTTTATTGCAAGAATGATGTTAAAAATTAATGATGATCCACTTTTTTTTTCGAAAATATTGTGGAGCGATGAGGCTAGATTTCACAATAATGGTGTAGTCAACCGTCACAATTCAAATTATTGGCCTCCCGTGAACCCACATTGGATGATGGACACAAGATTTCAAAATATTTGGGGTATAAATGTGTGGTGCGGTTTATTTAATGGCCGTGTTATAGGTCCTTACTTTTTTAACGGCACTCTAACAGGTGTTCGATATTTAGATTTCTTAGAAAACATACTTCCTGATTTGCTAGAAGATATCTCTCTTAATGAACGTCAAGAAATGTGGTGGCAACAAGACGGAGCTCCTCCACACAATGCGAGAATCGTTAGCGACTACCTACAAAACCGTTTCGATAACCACTGGATAGCAAACAACTCTCCAGAAATTATGTGGGCGGCACGTTCACCTGATTTGTCACCTCTTGACTTTTTTCTTTTGGGGAGTGATAAAAGATATTGTTAATCAATCAAAACCGCAAAATGAAGACGAATTAAAAGAAAACATAAGACAAGCAATTCGACAAATTACTCCTGCAATGATTCAAGCCCCATGTACAAGAAATCTTCTAGCATGATTCGAAATGTGTGTTGCAGAAGGTGGACTACAATTCGAACATCTAATTTAAATAATATTAATTGTTATTTTTATTTATTTTGTGCTAACAAGACATGTAACGAAAAGTGGTCGACGACAACGACGACAACATACACACAGGATTTTTTTTCTAAAAACCATTTTTTCGTATTGTTGTTGATGGAAATCGTAGAAATAACTCAAAAAAAATTTTCAAAATACTTTTCTCGCATATTAGATAGGTTGGGCGGAAAAGTAATAATTGTTTGAACTGTGTTACAAAAATCGTGTCGTCCAGTGTAATACGAAAAAGTGAAATGAAAATAGAATTTACCATTACCAACGATGATCAAAAACAGCAAATGAGTTGGAGAGGATTGCAAAAAATAGAACAGGAAGCAAATAAATTTGGTCTGGAGAATATATAACAAAATACAGGGTTTTTGGTAGAGGGTTGAACAAACGAGAATGGTGGTAGGTAAGTCATTTGGAACATGTTTAAGTCCATTTACCTAGACAAAACTATTACCATTTTCGAGAAATCCCAAATTTTTTTGAGATTTCATCCGGCCTCCGGACTATTATTTTAACTTCGACAGATGTTTTTGCAAATGTAGCTATAACTCCCAAATTGTGGTATTAAGGTATAGAGAACATTACATGAAAGATATTCAGCATTTCTTAAGGATTTCAGACACAAAAAAATACAGGATGATCTATTTGAAACTACAAAGTTCATTATATTTCCAAAGAAACGAAAGATCTGACAACAATGCAAATACCATCATAACATCGGCCATATTACACCCTTACAAACCAAAATATAAAAATCATGGGAGACGTTTCCGAGATATTTGAAGCATTCCACACTCTGTATATTTCTTTCGGGATATATAAAAAAGTTGAAATTTGTTATTTATAATAAAATTAAAGCATTAAGGGATTTCTGAATTATGATATTCATTTTTAATTTACCTAAAAAAGTAAACATAGAAAATCTCGCATGTGCGCCAGCAGCCGTAGCGTGACATCAACTCATAAACACACACAATCCCAGGTGGTGGTCATACGTGCTAGGAAATCAACGCAACAGTGATAGTGCAGTAGCTATAGAAAGCGGTCGTGTTTTATTAGATTTTAAACGCTGAAACATTCAACTCACGAATTAGATTGTAATTTCTCTACATTTTGAGATCAAAACTAACGTGTTGTTAAAATTCCGTTTGCAGTAACAAGAACTGTTCGTTTAAACACCATTTTTTAAAATATGAATTTCATGTAAAACGTACATCAGTTCAGATTAATTAATTTTGGAAAACAAATAGTTTCAAACATGGTAGAGGGCTTTGGAGATTCTACCAGTTTATTTTCGACTATTAGTAACTTATTGGGCTGGAACAGCATAGGTGATATTAATGATGTCGATGAAAGGTAAAAACATATTTCACCCGAAAATTCAAATTAATCTTATATTAAACCACCTGCGAACACCGGCTTCGCTGGTTTTTTTCACTCATATATTTATTCATTAGTAGTTAAGGGTTATTAATGTTTTGTTTTTTGATGGAAATTATTAATAAAAACATACATACATACATACGAAATTATTTCTTACATATTATTTTTTTTGTTTCATGCATGCATTTTTCAAAAAAGTTATCGAAAGTTTTCTTTTATTTCCCTAGTTTATTTATAATTTGTAAAACTTGTTACAATCAGTAAATTGTTTTTGTTATGACCACGTGACACTCAGTACCACAAGATACTTAGTACCACAGATAACCCACAGATAGATGAGACACTGATTGTGGCGCTATCTAAAGAGCCTGTCGACTAAACAATTGAGTGATGTTATAAAGATTTCTGTAATTTTAGGTTTTAGCGGTATATTCAAATTTACTGTATTCTAATTATTTTATTTCAAAATAACTATTTATAGTCCATCATTTGACATTTCCTTTCAATTTAACTCAATAATGATTAGATGTTGAGTTAAATTAAATGAAATATCAAATGATGGACCATAAATGGTTAAATTGAAAATAAAACAATAATCATATAAACAGTTTATTTATTTTGGTACAAAAATGCACAACAAATAATTTCTTTCACAAAGTACTTTTCTTAACAAACAGAATGACAACAAATAAACTATAAGTAATGTAAAAATAATGCAGTAATTAAAAAATAATTTTAGTAACATACATTCTAGATTGGAGTATCATTAGATTGTTAAATGATGTTGAATCAAGATAAAAGTAGAAAATTATTTATGATAAGTTTATATTAATGTAATTATTTCTTATTATACTCCTATAAACACACAGAGCTGGACAAACTACTGGAGTATAACTGCTACTTACTTAATCAAAAAAAGCGTTAGCAATGAGTAGTTAATTACTATTTTTTGCAAATTTCTGTGAAAAAAACATTTGAGTATAATTACTGTGAATGTTAGAACAGAAGTAATTAAAATACTTTTGAAGGAAAAGTTGTGAACTACTGCCCAGCTCTGTGAATACAAGGTGCCAAGTAATTACATATAAGAGTGCTGTACAAAATTTAAAATAATATATCTAACATTTCATTTCCACTTAAAACACATATTTATTTATTTACTGGAAGTATTAAATATGTTTATATCACAAGCTTAAACCTAGTATATTGCATATTTGTATATTTCTACATTTAAAAGCATTCTGTTCTTATGAAACCATCGCATAAGTCAGTTTAAGTTACTCTGCAGCTGCTGGCAGTCTATGATTGTTAAAATGTTTCTTAAGTGCTCTTAAAAATCCCTCCATCTCGCGGAAGTCCTTTCTCGTTTCTGGTTGAGCTTCTGCAAGTAAACACACAAAATAACAACAATAAATAAGTAAACACACAAATATGTTTGAAAATTTATATCAACAAAATAAAATAAAATGCGCTTACTATTAAAATAATAAGTTTACACGTGTTTTTTTACTAAGCCAAAAAATGTTTGAATGTTTAAATTTTTTTTAATTCCTTTTTTTGGAGCTTTCGATTTTTTAGGAATTCTTGATTTTTTTGGTTTTCAACTATTTTTTGATTTATTGTTTTTTTTTATTTTTTATCATTATTGGATAGTTGGTGGATTTTTGGTTACCGCTAGACCAAATACTTAGACGTAATGTCTCAACAAAAGTTAATACTCACTTTAATTTCCCATAAATTGTCATACCATGGGCTATATATAAAAATCGGCAAGGGGTCAATACATTACATCCCATAGCTGGTGGAGGGAATAGCTATAACATAAAATAAAACCCAGATTATTATTTTTTCAATGGGTACATTTTAAAATGGAATTGTCTGAGTATGGTGTACACACTAGATATAAACTGAGAGAATGAAAAGACGACTATTGAGTGTGTCATTTTATTACAATTTCAGCTAAGCGCTTTCAGCCATTAGGCCATTCGCAAAACTGTCGTCAAGAGATAAACATACAGCAGTTGTCAAAAAATATCAAACCCTGTAACTGCTACATACAATGAAATGAAATGTTAGTTGTTACATCATTATTAAAGTAAAATTTGTTAAAATTTTCCTATAAAGAGGGTGTACACACAAATCATTTAGTTGATAATTTCAAATTAGATGTTGCGTTATGTGAATTACAATTGTACACCCTCTTTATAGGGTAATTTTAACAAATTTCACTTAAATAATGCTGTAACATCAAACATTTTATTTCATTGTATGTAGCAGTTACAGGATTTGATGTTTTTTGACACCTGTTGTATGGTTTTTTCTTGACGACAGCTTTGAGAATGGCCTAATGGCTGAAAGCGCTTAGCTGGAATTTTAATAAAATTACACACTCAGTACTCGTCTTTTCATTCACTCAATTTACATTTTAATATGTCCAAAATTATAGCATGCTATATTGAATACAATAAAACTTACCATCAATAATTGTAAATTTCCTCTCATATGGGAAGGCAAATCAAAATGTCTTAATAACCTCCCTTAGTCTTTCTCAAATCTAAAAAACACTGTTTTTGAAAATGAAGGGAACATATCCTCCATCGTTTCCTCGTCGACAAATTTAATGATTTATTACCACAAGGCTCCAGCCATATTAATTTTATCTTCCTGAGTTGGAGGAACTAAACTGTAAAAAGAAATAATGCAACAATTTTCAGTTTAGCTAATGTAAAACAACCTTGATCTCTAAAGTTGTCGATTAAATTAGTAAAAATTCTGTATTTTATAAAAATAAAGAAAATGGTTGTTAATTGACAAAGAAAAAATGCTCAAATTTTTTTAAATTTTTTTAATAAAACTTACAGAGTACACCACTTATTAGACTCCTTCAGAACACACTTTGACACTGTCTTTTCAATTAATAACAATAAAGCAACGAAACAACAGATAAATATTACACTATAGCAATTAAAAAATACCGAAACTTCATAATAACCTCAACACTTGAACTAAGAAAAACGATAACAGTATATAACAGATAACCTGTGGGGACGAGCAATATGACATCGCGCATATGCAGTAATAAAAATCAATAAAATTTGATTACTAACAACGTTACAGTTTTCGTTAATTTTTTGGAATTATCTACCGATTTTAGTTACTCGACAGGCTCTATAGATGGTACGGTCTGCAGTGTCCCTAGCCTGCTTAGTACTACATGATACTTAGTATTATCTACTTGACATGGAGGGAAGTTGCGCAAAAACAGTTCCCTACTATAGTCTATATAAATAAACTTTTACATAACTGCAAGAATAGAGGCTTCGTTTGCTAGAATATATTCAGTAGGATCTTTGGAGTAGCTTTTTTTCAGTCTTCTTCTGATGGATGTGTCTTCCATTAGGTTCTTCACCAGATTATTTGGATTTTGTTCAATCCTGGCGGCATACTTTTTTGAGAAGCTGGTAATCTTTTCTTATCAGATTGTATATGGAGATCTCAAGCTATAGTTTATTTACGATAAAAAGACGATGACGTTGCAAAACAAAATATTGTGATGTTGCCAAGCTGTAGTTTTTTCCTTTACTTAACGAAAACTAGAAAAGTCAATCTGATGTTAGATTGACAGTTCTTCATTTTCATTGTTCCGTGCCTCGTAGGGCTTAAGTCAAAAATATTTATTTAAAAATAATAGGCTTGTATGATAGGCTTGATCAATTTAATATAAATATTTATTCATGAAAAACTATGGATAAGATATAAGAAACAGTAACCAATCATTCTATATTCGAATTAACATTTAATTATTTTACATAGAAGAGGGTTAAATGACGAATTATAGGTCCTTATACCTTATTCTATGCTCTATAGAACCATCTTCAAGAGCACTGCAAGGGTTTACGCTAAAAGGAATCAATACAAGCTGTAATCATCTTCATGCAAATTTAAATATTGTTTTTTTATACAATATCTATTATATTTATTATAATAAAAGTAGAATGGAAAAGAAAAATATAGATACACAAAATAAAATTTTGTTACAAGATATAAAAATAAAAAATCTCCCATTTTATCAGTATTATTCTTGTAGATATACTGTGGTCGTTGTTTTAATTTGTGTATTATAAAATAACTGTACCTAATTAATTTAATAATAGTTATTAGTGATTTTGAAAAAGTGGAAATAAAGCAAATTGGATAAAAATATACAAAAAATAAAACACAAGATTCTCACTACACCACTACAAAATCATCACTATCTTCATCGTAACTGTCAAAATTAATAATAAGTGGAGGCATATCCTGTCTATCAAATACTACTTCTCTATCCCACCCATCTTGTATAATTTTTTCAGTGTGCACTACTGTCTTTGACCAAATATCAGAAGTCACTTTTTCTAAAGACTTTTTCCATACACCTATTGCTTGTTCTGTTGAAGAACCATCAGTTCCCACATGATCTCTATAAAAATTTTTAACTATGCCCCAAATATGTTCAATTGGGTTGAACATACAGTGGTAAGGGGAAGTCGAAGCACTTTGTGACCATATTTTCAGATAATATGTCAGCTTCATATACTCTTGGTAGTTTATTCCTACGAAAAAGCATATACTTAAACAAAATAAGTTATCTAAGTATTACCATAATATATTGAAAAATTTTTATATGAACTTACCGTTGTACTAAATTCAATAATTGGGTTTTGAGGAAAGTATTTTCAAAAGGAATATCATTTTGTTTCAACCAGTTCTGTATATCAGCCTTTTTGGTAGCTGTTGTTGGTACCTTATTGATCACTGTGCTGTGATAACTTGCATTATCCATTACAATTGCGGCAGGTTTTTCCAAGTTCACTAAAAGCTGGTATTCAAACCAATGCAAAAAAATTTCTTGGTTCATTTCACCGTGGTAATCACCATCTTGTTTTTTTGGAAGAAAAAAGCAGCCCTGCTCCAGGAATAAATCCAGAAGAGGAACCAGCATGCAATAATATATACCTACAATAAGGAAATAACAAATTACTACTAGGTTTCCTAGATAGACTGCATAGCTTAAAACAACTATTAATAATTATATAGATTTAAATAAAATAGTGTTACTAGTAAATATTTGAAAAGGTCTTAAAATGGCAGGAATGTTAGTACATCATAAATTAATTGCTAAATTTTATTATTCAATTACCTTGGACCACCAATTTTGGTTTTTTTCACGGTTCTATGATTAGAATCTTGCGAAGAAGGTCCAACAGTACCGTCTATAAATATCCAGGTCTCATCCAAAAACACAAATTGATATAAACCTTCCCTTTTTATCTTGACATGTTCATGTAGAAAATGTGCACGTTTTAATGCAATATGTGGCAACACTATTAAACCACGACGAGGATAATCTTTTTGGTATTTGAATCCAATATTTTTCACTATCTTCCAGAGTGATGTTAAACAACCATTAAAGAGTTCACGTTTCTGGAGTTTGTCTCTTAAAGTTTTCAAGGTTATGTGTTCCTCTGAAAAAATATTGCGTTAGTTAATTGTGAATAAAATAAAACAGTAAATTCAATATACTCACTGTTTCCACACATTTCGTATATAACATTTCGGAAAGCATTTTGATCAAAGTTAAATTCAACAGTAGGATTTATGCGTTGTCTCTTTTTAGGTAGGCTTTTATTCTGTTCACCTCTATTATGCTTGGCTGCAATACGGTTAACAGTGGTAACGCTAAGTTGTAAAGCTTCTGCAAATCTCTACAATATAATTACTTCAATTTATGAAAGAATAGTATATTACCAAGTTTAATTAACCTAACCTAACATTAAAAACATTTAATCATTTACATTTAAATATGTAACAATAATATTAATAATGATTAATACAAATAGAGAATACAAGATTAATACAAATAGAGAATACGTCTCTTACAGAAGTAAGCGGGCCCCCATTTCGGCATTCTCGTTCAAAATAGCTCAACAAAGATGTTGCCATCTCTTGACATTTTCTGTTCAGCTGCTTCGACATTTTATTAACCACACACTGCAGATTTGCCTAAATAATTAGTTATGAAAATAACTGTTTTTTTTAATCTTAAAGAAGCAATGAATTTAAAAGCACCAAAAAACTTGTAAATATTAGACGATGATCGAATGTCAATAAACGTCAAAACAAACTGAGGAATTTTACCAGTTGATTTGACAACGTCTTGAAGTTATGCCAACCCGTTAGCTGTAAATTGCCCTGGCTGTTGAGGATAAATTTTATTCACGGTTGGTAAATTAATATTTATTCTGATAAGCAGGAAAGTAACTAAAAATGACATCATCGTCTTTTTATCGTGAATAAACTATATGAATTTGTTTGAGACCATGGGGCATCCGTTATAATTCTAAGGGCTTTAGACTGATACCATTTAAGTAGAGAAGCGGCGGCGGGTATTATGGAATAGTAATTTGTATTTTTCTCGTAAATTGGGAACGAATACTAAATATTACATATAATATAGAGTTTAGGATAACCAAAAGTTTTGTTTACAAGATACCTTGAGGCTGTACTGCTACATTTCCAAATTTTTAAATAACACTCAAAACAACAAAAAAACTTTTTTTTTTCGGGTAATATGGAATAGTCGGGTAATATGGAATTTCAGAATTTTACAAGTTTTTAGGACTTTTTGGAGGATTTAAAAAACTTTCACTAATATATTTTTTAATATCCATAATTTTTATTGCAACTGAACATAAAATTCATCAATTCGAATAAATAAGAATTATTTAAACATAATTTATTGAGAAAACTCGCAAAAATAGGTGCCACCTTCAAAGCCAGAACAGTCGACATGGGCCCACATTTCACACGTCATACACTGGACCCACTGCTCTCCTTTGCGGCTTCGCGAAAAAGGTTCACAGCAAAAAATGCACTCAACGTCTTCGTTCTCCGGAACGTTATCTTGATGGGTGTTTAGTTCTGTATCAGAACTCCCATCTGAGTGAAAGTTCTCGTGGGCACTAGAATCATCACTAGATTCGATATCATCATGAAACACTCTTCGCGTAACTCTTTCTTTTTCCATGCTTATAACTTCCATTTTCGGTTCAGTAGATTGGTTTTTCTTGGCTTCACTTTTCTTTTTCTTATTTTTTAAAACTTCACTTCAATTTTTTGTTCCACTTGTGGAAGCTTCTAGTTCATCCTTGTAGGGCGAACTAGTGATTATACCCGCTGATTCGCGCTTCCTTCCACGGTTTGAAATTTTGCTCATTTTAGTTGGGAGAGGCTTGATTTGATATGGGCTCACAAACATCTTTGGAAGATCGGAACTACCACTAGCACTGCAGGATTCGGAAGTACCCTGATCAGAATAGCTTTGTGAAACAGCAGCGGCCGCGTCATTTTCTACAGCATAAAAATCTGCGTCGGAAAATATTACTCTGTTGACTGGATATAATCCTGTTTTCTTGAATCCATTGACTGCTATCTCTCCTGTTTGAGATTTTAAATATGCTTTTCCGAAAATCTCGGCGATGTCGTAGGTTGTTACCAAATTATCGTTATTCCTCAAAACTGGCGAATCTCCTCACTGAAGTACGCTTTCAATGCCTTCAACGTCTTGTCCAGAGAATGTAATTTGTAGGTACAGTAGGGGGGAAGTTAAACAATTTTAATATGATTTTTGCGCGCCAAGTCGATAAGCTCAATATTCTTTGTGTGACTGTAGTGTCCATCAAGGTACAAGAGCACCGGAGAATCTGCTGTTGGCTTTGTGTGTTGCAGAAAGTGGTGGAACCACTGTGTGAAGAGGTTAGTTTGAACCCATCCTGATGGATGACAAACGGCAAAGGTTCCTGGCGGAGTACCCTTCATTAACAAGGCATACATGTTCTTTCTAGCAAATATTAGCATGGGTGGAATATAATGTTCGGTGACGTTCTGCGGATGTAATAGATCCTATTTGGCGTTTTCCCTTCAACGCAATAACATGTGGAATTTTACTTTGGACAATCGATAGTCCCGTTTCGTCAACATTGTATACTCGATCTCCAGAGAATTTGTGTTCGTCATATATAGATACATGTTCTTTCTAGCAAATATTAGCATGGGTGGAATATAATGTTCGGTGACGTTCTGCGGATGTAATAGATCCTATTTGGCGTTTTCCCTTCAACGCAATAACATGTGGAATTTTACTTTGGACAATCGATAGTCCCGTTTCGTCAACATTGTATACTCGATCTCCAGAGAATTTGTGTTCGTCATATATAGATTCAATCAAATCAAAAAAACCACTTACGGCTTCTTTGCTAAATCCTGAAGCACGTGCACTAGATGTTCTAGTTGGTTTTTTTAACGATAGTTCTGGATGTCTTTTCCATCAATGCCGTCATGAAATGGATTTTGAATTCCATTTCATGCTGCTAATTGACTTACAATGGTATCAGATCAGTTTCACCTTGCTTTATAAAACTAAATAGAGTTGTTCTTGGAACATTGAATAATTGAGCTGCTTTAAGATAGCCCATCTTTTTATCTCGAACTGCTTCAATGGCTCGCTTCGTGTTGCCCTTGTCCCATTGCTTGCGTTGCTGATGGTCGCTACTGTTTCTTTTTCTGGGCATTCTGAAAATAGTAGAACATATCTAAGTGAATTAAAGATAATAATACGGGTATTATGGAATAGTCGGCCAATATGGAATACTACTATTCCATATTACCCGACATCGCCATTTTGATTTTAGTTGAAAAAATTATGAAAAAAAACCATTAGTGAAGCCTTACCTTGAATCAGTTGAAGGTTGAATATAGCTTTATCTATATCACAAGAGAAATCGTTGGAAAAATATAGCTATTTCCGAAATTAATTGATATTTTCTAACTTCTGTATAAGTTTTGAGGAACCAAAATTCAAATAAAATAGCATATCTTCTCTCTGAATGACATTATCTGAATGGTTTGATGTGGCCGCTTAGTGACTGCTTTACGAAGTGTAGGGACAGTGTTGCCGCTGTGTAATATCACTGAACTGGAGAAATATTAAGGTATTCCGAATTACCCGAGCATGTTATTATACCCGCCGCTCCTTATATCTATTAAATTAACTGTCTCGACCCTTACTTCGTGGAATATGCTCATATGATGATATTGATTTATCGAAACAATTGTCAATTTTTTAGAATTTTCAATAACTTTTATTATATTGTGGAATTAACCAGAGACCGTGAGTTTCATTTAAAAACACCCTTATATCTATATTTGATATAGATGGGGTCCTCCCGGATTCTGTAGATCCATATGGGTTTAAGTATCGTTTTATAGATTAGGACATTGTTATCTACCGCCAGTTAGGATTTTCGACCTATTATCCAGTACAGTTGACCAAGTCTAAGGCCTAACAGTTTTCTCTTAATGAAAATGTGAGTTCTCCAAATAAGTTTTCAGTCTATATGCATATCTAAGTGTTTGGTGTCCTCTCTTTGGATTAACTTATGTTCGTTTAAGATTACTGGTGGGCAGGTTTCCGACCGTTGGTAAACGTCACGTGGAGTGATTTAAATTCGTTGACACAAGATTAGTTTGTAGTAATGTAAGTTAATCTAGTTAATATAATTTATTTCTGATATTCCAACCGGGTGGAAGCATCTTGGTGGAGGTCAACGATACTGATAAAGACGTTTTACATCTTCAGATAAATATATATTTTGAAAAAATTGCTGCCGTAATACGCTTTGCATGAGGAATTAGCGAAATTACGGGCGGTTGAATTTCAAATAAAAAACACTCGGGGAATTTGTTGCTGGGCTACTACTGGCCAAATATGGACTATATTGCTTTAACATCAGTAGGGCAATTTGTTGCTAGGCAATGGCGGCTAAAACAACGAATTTCAATAAAAAATCAGTCTGGGAATTTGTTGCTGGGCAACTACTATCCAAATACGGACTATATTGCTTTGAAATCAGTCGGGCAATTTGTTGCTAGGCTGTGGCTACTGAAACACGATGAATTTCTATCAAACAATACTCGAGGAATTTGTTGCTGGTGTAGTACTGTCCAAATATGGACTATATCGCTTTAAAATCAGTAGGGCCATTTGTTGCTAGGCAGTGGCGGCTAAAACACTACGAATTTCAATTAGAAATCAGTCGGGGAATTTGTTGCTGGGCTACTACTATCCAAATATGGACTATATTTCTTTAAAATCAGTCTGTCAATTTGTTGCTAGGCTGTGGCTGATAAAACACGATGAATTTCAATTAATATGAGAGAAGTGATGGTTTTTTGCAGTATCGGTTAGTATCTTTTAGCAAAAAATTAGCAATTTTACCAAATAAATGAAGTATTTTTTCAATTTTTGATTGTTTGTTGTCATTCATGTTTTCGAGATCGTCAATAATTTCTTATTTAATTTTTTTGGCACATTTTTCCGTATTTTTCCCGTTGTTTTCGGGATTTTATTAATTTTTTTGTTCTTTCAGTTTTCGACCAGTTTTTTTCTTGTCTAAAACTTACTGTTTTCCTTTTTCATTTAGTTCAATGTTTTTTCACGTAACTTGAATTTTGCCGAAGAACCTACATATGATTTTTGCTAAGTAAACTTTCTACCTTTGCGGTTAGATTTAGTGGTTGTGGTGGAAAATTTTACAGAATTTCAGAGCTATTTCTACGGTGCATTAGAGATAAATTAGGTAATTACTTCGTTATATTGAAACTTATCACCTATTTTATTAATTACTTTTAAACTACTTCAAGCATCACCATGAGATCTACTTTCCATTAAATTATCTTTGTTTTTGGTTTCATCAACTGATTATCGTGTATTTTTCCAATATTATCCTCAGGTTCACGTTTAACTTCGTCAAGGCTTGTTACTTTTCCGCCAACCATATGTACAATGCGAGAAAAGTATTGATTCGCCCCTTAGAGTAATAATAAGCATAGAGGGGGCTATTCATTCATAAACACGTTTATTTTTGCGGCCAACAGTTCTAAACGCCAGTAGTGAAATAATGAATGAATTACAATAAGTGGGGATGGTATTGTAGATACACGGCCTTGGTTATTTCGGCTGGTTTTCTGACAAACTTGGCACCGATGAATCATGATCATCCAAAAACATTAAATTAATTAACTTAAAAGTTTATTTTGTCACTTAAAGTCTTGAAAAACACATCAAAACGAAAGAACTAAATGTTTACTCTTTAGTCGTAATTGCGCTCGTATAAACAAACCACGTTTGACATTATTTACTACAATACTATACGACGTATTCGAAATGTCGTCGATCACACTCTGACGATATTTGCATTCTCTCTTTATATGGTAATTAAACAAGGACAAAACTACTAAATAGATTACTATTGACACATTAAACAGGTACCTACTGAAATTTTGAGCAATGTTGCCACTTTTAGTTATAACGATAAAGGTATCTAAGGATACAATAAATACTTGTTTAAAATTTATATAAGAATATGCCTTTATTAAATAAAATTCAAATATTATTAATTTATTTTAAAAGCAGCGACTCAAATGCATAAATTAGTATGCCTTTTTTATTTGCATAACTTTTTAGCAAATTTTCAATTAAACTTCTAATTTCTTTTTTCCCGCAACTAAAGAGGATTTGTAAATATGGCAAAGCAGTGGAAGTGTACGCAAGTGAGATTAGAATGTGACTCAATGTTTGGGGCAGGAAAAAGTCAAAACAAACATATCTATTTTATTTGTTAATCTGAGGTTTACCCCAAAAAAAGTTGGAATTTTTGATTTTTTTGAGCTATTTTTCTTTTTTCAGTGAGAAAAACACGAAAAACAGGGTTTTAGGAAAAATAGTCCTGTGTGTATGTCGTACTGGATCATTTTATCAACTAAATACACTCATAGTACTTGAAATTATGAAAGTCCAGAAAAGAATATAGAATTTTTTCGTACCAATGAATGAACAGTGAAGTATTTTTTTATTTATACGTTTTTCTAAATGTGGCCAATTATCGTCGAATGGCCATGAACTGTACAGTTTACCCCTATCTGTTTGAATGATAATTTCGCGCGCCACATAATTAGCAAGCAAACTCATTTGTAACCAACTTTGGACTTCGCATCGTGTGAAGCCAACAGTCCAATAAATCAACATTTAACACACCCCGCTCGTAACCTAGCAACTGCATCTTCCTTGAAATTCAGCTTCGTGTGCAGCGGTACCTTTGAAAAAATTCAACACTATTTTTAATTTTGTTGTTTTTATTTTGTTCAAGAAAAGTATTCAGGCTATAAATAGTTACTGTGTTACTAGACCATCTCATTCCATCTTTCTTCGATTTTAAAATAATTTTTGGTTTATAAAATGTCTATTTTTAAACACATTTCACGCAAACGTTGGTTTTTCAAACATATCTATTGCTCACAGGGTCAACGTATTTCCTGCTGTTCATATTTCCAAGGAAAATCAGATTTAATAACAATATTTTCTTTAATATCAACTACCTATAGCAGAGTGTTAATGATATATTGAAAATATTTATAAGGATATGCGTATTTTTCGTATACCTATATATAAAGGGTTCGCATGTTCCCATTTTTATTCAGTATTCGTTTAGTGATCCAATGTGCAAAGTATAATAATGTTAGAAAAATCGTCAGAAGATATTAGGTATGTTTCAAGTTTGTCTATAATGAAGTGATAATTTGAAGAAGCAACTGAACTCGTATAACTTATTTAGAGTTAAGATATTTATGTATGCCATAATAATCTGTCTATGCATCTGTTTTTGTCAGAATGGGCATTGGCAAAGGCGAAAAAAAGGTCTTTCCCCAATGTATATTTTTCCTGGAAATATGTCAATGACATGTACCATTAAACAAAGGGACAGCTTCTTTTTGAAAATCCGTACTTCATTGAGACCTATATTATTAAAAATGTCTGTATTCAATCGTTTTTCAAATCCCTAGTTATAAGTAGTCTAAGAAAATATTCAATGAAGTAAAAACGGTGTTCTGGCAATTCTTGGACCACTATCGTACTGTAATGTTTTTATTTATTTATAAGTTTTTATTTCAACGGGTGGGATAAATTCATACACACGGTAGGTTCACTTAATTAATTTATTTATTCACTAAACTATTCACTAATGTATATTATATACACAGTATATGCACTTAAACTGATCTATATAATAATTACTATTTACTTGTTCACTTGTTAATTTCACGAGATCACTTTATAAACTGAGTTCTCCCGCTGGTCGGTCCTTTATATATTAGTGCCTTTTTACTAGATAATTCTAGATTGCGGCTTACACAAAAACAATCGGCTCCCTATAATTTTCTAGATAAGACTGGTCACAAAAACAATGTCTAGATAAGATAGTCACAAAAAATCGTAAACAGTTCTAATAAATCCCTGCGCGTCCGCCAAAATTTTAACGTTCATACATGGCTTAAACAGAGTCGGATTCGGGGACTACACTAGTGTGCTATTTCCTAACATTACCCCCTCCTTAAATGGAAGTTCCTCCTGAAACTTTTGTGTAGCCGAGACTGGATGTTTGAATCGGCAACTGGCCCCATTTCTTCACTTTCCGATCTTATAGAAATAACAGGGTACCGTCTTCATCGGATACTGATAACGGGGGTTGTAGCTGCAAATTAATATCTGGACACCGGTATCTTGGAAGATCACCTCTACCATGTTCCTGATGACTCGCCAATCCAACTGGTTGCTCGCTATCTTAGGCAAAGCCAGTTTCTTCACACTGGATTCCAACACATGGTCTCGGAGGTTTCGAAGTGCTCCCTACACATCGCGATAGGTAGATCGATCTTGAAATTCATTTTTAGTTACCACATAGAAGACGTACCGCGAATTGTGTTTCGGTCTCAGTGTCTTGCCAGAGGCTGGAATCTGGTGTTCCAGTTTTTATAATTGCCCGAACTTCTTTCGAAAGACGGTTGCCAACCCTCGTGCGTTCTTGATAAGGGCGGGGATGTTGTATGCCAGTGAATAATCTTTCGGGAGAGTGATCAAATATTGTCGTTGTTCTGAAGTGACTCCATATCTAGCTTTCCCGGTACGTCCATACGCGCCCATAAACTCATCGAAGGTAGGGTCAGACACATCTCGAATATGGTTTACTCCTTCCTCTAAGTCATGGTCTCCTTCGAATGGTGCTAGTCGGTTTTGGTGAACTACTTTTGGTTTTCCGTTGGGTGGATCTTGCTTATGCGATATATAACTCCATTGATCCTTTTCTTGATTAAGTGTGGACCTTCCCAGGATTTTTGTAATTTTGGAGAAAATCCTTTTCTCCTCGTCGGGTTGTGTCCCCTTCTTTAAAACCGCCCACTGTGGCCTGCGTGTCGTACCGACTTTTCATTCTGTCGCTGGCAACTTGAAGATTTGTTCGAACTAATTCATGAATATCGTCCAGCTTTCTTCTCAATTGGATCACGTAGTCTTCTCCTGCTAGATCTTCTCCAGGCCGACAGCCAAATTCCAGGTCACAAGGAAGCCTCATTTCACGTCCAAACAGGATTTTCGCAGTTGTTTCACCCGTGGTCTCATTGACGGCACATCGATAAGCCTATGCGAATAGGGAAAGATACTGGTCACAATCTCTCTGATGGCTGGAAACTACTTTGGACAGGTATTTTCCAACAGTCCTGTTCATTCTCTCGATCATTCCATCTGACTGTGGATGTAATGCTGTTTTCCTGGTCTTCTTCATTCCCAGCTTGTCGCAAATCTCCTGGAATTGATGGCTTTCGAAATTTCTTCCCTGGTCACTGTGGACTTCCAAGGGCACTCCATATCGACTGATAAATTCTTTCACCAATACATCCGCGATGGTTGTGGCCTCTTGATTCGGGATCGCGTGAATTTCCACCCACTTTGTGAAATCATCCATTTTAACCAGGATGTATTTACCACCATTTTCTGTCGTCGGAAATGGTCCAGCGATGTCTAAAGCAATCGTTTCGAATGGGCTTCTAACATTATACTGTTTTATAGGTGCCTTTCTCTTGCGATGAGGTCCATTACTAGTATCACAAGTCGTACATTTCTTACACTAGTCCTTCACATCGTCGGAGCTATTCATCTAATAAAACCTTTCACGGTCTCGCTGAGGGGTTTTCTTCACTCCCAGATGGCCTCTCGATGGACTGTCCTGTAACATCTTCAGTACCTCAGCTACTATCGTTCTAGGTATAACTACCTGCATCTCGGAACCATCATCGTTTTCAAGGAATCTTTTCAACAGCACTTCTTCCAGGACAAGGGAGTCCCACTGAGCCCAATATGCCTTGAGTGTCGGTGAAAGTCTTGACACTTCTTGCCATGTAGGTCGCCGATTTCCTTCCTTCCATTGCCGAATCTTCCTTAGGTGAGGATCATTCTCCGGATCTTTTCTGATCCTGGTGAGTGACCATTCCTCGTTGACAACAGTAGTTCTTGAAACTGCAGCTTCCCTAGATTCCGCCTTGTTGCAGTGGGATCAGTCTGTTGGGCACGGCCGCCTGGACAGGTAGTCGGCGTTTCGGTGACTCACACCAGCTCGATGTTCGATGTCTAAATTCTTGGCAATATCCAGTTAAATTCTTATAAAAAATATAGGCCAATACCTAATTGTATTTCTCACAATACGTTGATTTCTTGTGGTCTTTGGGTATGGCATTCTTGCATCTAATATCGAGTGTTTAGATGGTTAACGTGCACCTTCATATAATATATTGTCTTATCCGAGACTTAAATGCTGTCAATGAAATTGTTTACATTATTATTGTTTTGATTCATCTTGTACTCACAGTGTGGGTCACCTACTTCCGACAAAATTACATCTGGTTGAATATATGCATTAAGTGTACGTCTACCTTCATTGCATCCCTAACGTGTCCAACTTAACTGTATTTACTTTCTATTCTGCTTACCGTAGATTGAAAGATCCGTTTACGATCTTGGTACATTTCATGAAATAATGTGCATACCTCTTGGTGAGTCCTCATAGTATTGCCAACACCAATCATCATTAAGGACTGAACTCAAAGACGTCACTCGCCCTAAATTTATATTCAATGTATACTCGAATCGACACTCATGCTCAATTTGGAATACGAAGCAATTAATGAAGCAATAAGGGGTGAAAGTGCAAAATTTTTGAGGAAAACATCGTTATCGAAAATATGTCGGCCATTTTTACCACTTAAAGTTGAACCCCTAAGGTGCCCAAATCCGACCAGGCTGACAGGAAGGTGGATACAAAGGGGTGGCAGTTAACGGTAAAGAGGGTGAAAGTTTAGGAAAAAAATCGTCATCGATAATATGTCAGCCATTTTGACCACTTAAAGTGGAACCCCTAAGGTGCCTAAATCCGAAAGGGCTGACAGGTAGGTGGATACTGAGAGTAGTAAAACGGGGTCAAATTGTCCGAGCGCTTATACTTTGTATATGTATTTTCTAATTTTTGTAACTTAATTTACTTAGCAAACATATATATTCTTGATTTATTTATTTAATTGCTTTAAAATTCTTTGCAATATAATATAATTTATTTAAATATAGTTAATAAACCAATTGTTGGACAACCCAATATCTGGACATATTCCGTTTTATGTGTGAAATAATTTTTTCATAAAAAATTTCGATGGAGGAACTTCTAAAAACCAATTTTTCGACATTTTGTATTCCTTTTTTTAGACATTTTTGGACAGAGTGATATCTGAGTGCAAGTGATTTTTAAACAATTGTAAAGAATAATTTTTTTAAATCTTCTTTTTATATTTTAAAAGTTGTAACATAAATTGTTTCAACATTTCAAAAGTTATCAAATTTCGAATACTAGAGTTTAAAAAATATAAAAATGAAGTGTATTCAAATTAAAAAACCGCGTCAAGAATCCAGTGCTGTGCGTAAGACGCTACAAGGACTTGAACACCATACGCATGTGCTCCAAAATAGACGCTACGAATAAATATGAATCCCTTTGCAAATAATTATGAAGCAGAAAAAAATATTTTATACAATATAGCTACAGGTAAATCCAGCACTGAATCTGTTACAAATTTTCTCAAAAACGTTTTAGAAAATGGCAATTCATTAGGAGAAAAGTTCATCAGCGAATGTGCTGCAGCAGAAACTCGATTTGAAGAGCCTATTTCAAAAAACAAAATTCTGAACTTTGTGTCAGCAAATGCTCAAAAAAAATATAGTAATACACAACAAAGTTCACGAAATGCGTCTCCAGCGGAATCTTGTTGGGCGCTTACTTGCCATTTCACTTACTGAAAATCCAGACATAGAAAAAATTCTAACGTATCCTATTTCACCGGTACCTATGTCAGTGTGTCAAATGGATGGAACTATCTGTAAAACCAAAAAAGCATTCATGGTAGAATGTTTAAAAATTAGAGATGGTACAGTACCTGCACATTGTGATGTAGAAATTATTGACGGTTTGTATTTTTTACACCTTATGAAAGACATCCCTCAAATTTTTGGAAAATTGGCCAAATCAATATTGCAGAAATTAACCAGTACGCGGGCTCCTGAAATGCATTTGATATTCTATCAATATTTCCAACCATCAATTAAAGATTATGAGAGATCGACAAGAAGCAACAAAGAAGCCGATGAGAGTTTCTGCATATCAGGACCCAATCAAGAGACCGGTTGATTCCATAAAGGAACCTCGCAACAGCAAATTCAAAGAAGCTTCGGTTCAATTTTTATCGCCTTTTTGGGCTAATGACAAAATTGCACCTTTTCTGCAAAGTAAAATATTGTATGTCAATTTCGTTGAATGTCACAAATTTTTCGTCAATGGAAATGGAAAAGTACAAAAAGATGAAGCTCCACAGTTTAGTTACCCTGCTCATGAGGAAGCAGATACTGAAATAATTTACCATGTATGCCAACTACAAAAAGATAGCAACATACTCATAATGTGCTGGTTATTATGGTGAGCAATATGCATCATTTAAATAGCGAATCAAAACTGTGGATGGAAACCGGATCACCTGGAAAAAAACATTACATCGATATTTGCAGAATTTACGAAAACTTTGGAGAATCAGTGTGTAAAGCTTTAGCTTGGTTTCATGCACTAACTGGCTGCGATTATAATCGTTTTCACAGAAAAGGGAAAAAGAGACCATATATTATGGCATAGGTACAACACAAAAAATTGTCAAAAGAAACGGTAATGCCATACGTTTAACATTATTTAACCGTAGATATAAATTCAAAGATTTTTGTTTTATTATCCCTCTTTTTTGTATTAGAGACAATAAATGGAACGGGATGTCTTTATTATAAGCTCGAAGGACCGTTCACCGTATTATTTATGTAGGTTGAAGATGGTTTAACAAAGTAAAACATTGTGTCACTTTCACTTGTATATTGACAGAAATTACATTTTGTTCATTTGCTTGAACAATTAAGAAGTTCACTGATTTTTTATCACTTGATCTAATATAAATAGCTATATGATGGTTGATGTGAGGTAAAATGATATACCGGTGTCAAAGCAGGTATTTTCTTATAAAGATGCACGAAGCTGACTGATGAAGTGTATGAAGGATGACTGGGAAGTGATTGAAAATAGGGTATTATTCCTATTTATAGGTCGGCCAAAGAGCGTTTTAAGAAGGAAAATCATGTGAACATTTGACCAATGGGAGGAGAGAGTTTGAAATTTAACGGTCAGATACAACGAGTGAATGATACACGTGTGGGTTGGTTTTTTGCTGATGTCGGTTACTTCGAAATATTAAGTGGAAAATTCCTAGGACAATAATCATCTGTATTTCTTATGTGGGAGTAATCGTTAAAATGGATTTTTGTCGATGTAAAGAAATATTAAATATTTGAGAAGAATGATATATTTCTTTATATGGTCTAGGCAGGATATATGAATTATGTTATACAGGGGGAAGTTGAATAAATATTACAGGAAGAATTTGGTTGTTAAATCAAATTCGTACAATTTGAATGAAAAATTTCTGAAAAAAAAAGTAAAAAATGTTGATGCCTCTACTTTGCCACCATTGCAGTCTGAACTGTATCAATACTTTTTAAGATCTCGATACATCGCAAGTATTTGGCTGAATGCCTATACAAAAATTCCAACAGAACTTGTTGCTGAAGAAAACGGTTGGGAACTTTCAGGCAATATGTATAAATTTAAATGGTTTGATGGACCTCAAGTGCCAGAGATAGTTCGCGATATTGTTTTGGAAAATGAAACGGATGATGAGATGGAATGCGAGCAAACTGATGATGATATAGTTAATAACGATAGTAATGAAAATGAGTGTGAATCTAATATTCATAAAAATGAGTGTGATACTAATATTGATGAAAATGAAAGTAACTTTTGAACTTTAATTGTAATATTTTATTTTTCAATAAATTGAAATGTATTCCAATATAATTCTTATAATGGTTTTGTAATAAAATTATTAAGTGATTATTAAATTATTGTCCTACCTTTGTTCCCAAAATTTTATTTGTAGAAGTTTCTGGTGGCCAATTGTATCCTTTGATTACATAAACAATAATTTTCATTAATTTACTTTAATTTTTAAATTCTAATAAAATCTTGAAAATTTAGTAATAAAAAGTAATGATTAGAAGTATTAATTGCATTTACATAATTAGTATCAAAAATCGCTGGTGTTCAACTGAAATTATAAAATTATAATATTCAATTCAAGTCTTTTATATAAAAAAATTATCAACGTATCAAAAATAATACTATTATATTAAAAATAACAAATATGTTGCATTATTCTTTTACATCAGAGGACTAAAAAATAATCCAGAAGATATTGCCATTAATTCTGCAAGGGTAAGTATTTTCATACTAATTGATTTAACATTAATTTATAATTTTTTTTAAACTGTTATTTTATAATACAATTGATTAAAAATCACTTCCACTCAGTTATCATAATGTCTAAAGAATTGAATACAAAATGTCGAAACATTGGTTTTTAGAATTTCCTCCATCGAAATTTTTTTCTAAAAATTATTTCATACATAAAGCGGAATATGTCCAGATATTGGGTTGTCCAACAATTGGTTTATTAACTATATTTAAATAAATTACACTATTTTGCAAAGAATTTTAAAATATTTGAATAAATAAATCAAGAATATATATGTTTGCTAAGTAAATTAAGTTACAAAAATTAGAAAATACATATATAAAGCATAAGCGCTCGGAAAATTTGACCTCATTTTACTGTTCTCGTATCCACCTACCTGTCAGCCCTTTCGGATTTAGGCACCTTAGGCGTTCAACTTTAAGTGCTCAAAATGACTGACATATTATCGATGACGATTTTTTCCTCAAAAATGTTGCCCTTTCACCCCCTAATTACCCCCTGTACCCAATAGGTTATCAGCCTGCTCGGATATGTAATTAACAATACTAAATGAACATGTTTTACGGGAGAAACTCCATATTACTGATGACGACGATTTTTCGGCTCCAGCTCTTAGACTATTAAGTGTAAACTGGGATTTAGATATTGATTTTTTATTTATTATTTTAAAATGAAAGCTTTTATTCTTCGACATTTTGTGAATTAAATCATTGACTGATACTTAAGTTTTATTATTATTTCACTAATAATAGGTATTTTTACATAAACTTTTTTTATTGTTTTATAAAATAATGAATTGTTTCAGCACCTAATTTTATTTTTTCATTTTCTAACCGTACAACATGTAACTCTCTCATTTTCCATTCGCACCATATGGAATTATACATCTTGCTTCTCAAACTTTTTTAACCGGGCTACGCGTGCTGCTAACTCTGTATCAATTGCAGACTTCCTTTGTTGCCATTTTCTCAAAGCAGAGCTCCTTGTTGTGTTTATAAAACACAGGAAGAAAATTAACAAATAGGTTCGGTATGAACGGTTACCTATTCTTTGACTTGTCTTTGAGGTTTCGTCCACAATCATGGTAGTACGAGGTTTCATACTGGAGCTTGCTAGGTCCCTTGCAGTCAAGTACTTGCAATATGTTCATGGCGGCTCAAATTAACGCATGTATACATAAATTTCATAAAAGAATAAACATTATTACATTAGTTGGTATTTAAGTAATTCCATTTCAATTTGTTCATCGATTATTGATATTCTCATTAAATATACTTTAAACGGGTGTAAATTAAATAGCTTTCTCTAGAAATTTTCGTTTTCTTACCTTCACAGGTTTCAATCGTTACTAAATTATTGTCCACCAAAGCATAATTTATGCTTAACATAAGTTCGTGGATATCAATAACATATTTGATATCGATATATACACAATCTAAGATGTCATTGTATTATCGTTAGATGGTGCTTTAATAACGCCACCGCCAGTTGCCACTTTTTGGTTATTTTCTTTCGAAAGCTCCTTCTTCCTTTACCATTTTGTATTTTCCATGCTTTTTGAAATTGTTGTTGAGTTCGCAGTTCAGAACCAATCCAAAAATTATTACTTTTGTAAAAGCAAGGTTATGGTAATACAGTACTTGATACTAATAAAAATTGCAGTTCCTCAATACTACTTACGATAGGGTACAGATTTAAATTCTGTAGTGATTACAGTCCTTATTTTCATTTTATCTTCCTCTTTTACTTGACAACGTTCCCCTTGCTGTAAGACAATCACTGTGGTACCAACACGATGGAGCGGGAACGCATTATTTGCGTGAGGTAGCAGATGAATTATATCAACAGTATCCTAATAGATGGTTCGGCAGAAATGTTCCAAAAAATGGCCAGCTTGATCACCGTACTTAACAAAACCCGATTTTTAAGTGGGGTTAAGTTGAATCTTGTTTAGCAAACGCCAGCTACAACACCTGAAGATATGAAGGAGCGAATAGTATAATATAAGCATTCAGATCTAATAAACCTCAGATGCTAAGAAACGTATCAGCATCATTTAATGAACGAATAAATTTATGTATAAGAGAAAATGGCAGACATTTCGAGCACCTTTTATAAAATAAAACTGGATACTTTTTAAATAAATTAGAAGTATTATTAATAATAACCTTTTATTAAAAACATGTTTTTTTTAAATAACTTTTTCGTACTTCCGGGCCTAAAGTGACAACTTCACTCCCTTGTGACAGGTACTAAAGTGTCACATTTAATCCCTCCGGGATTAAATATTGACGAAACTCCCGGAACGATTAAATCACAAACAAACGAATTTAAGGGATATTTTATTGAAAAATATAATTAATTAGAATGGTAATTAACGTTAATATTCAAATTAATATTGTGACAGTTCGTCATATTGACCAGTCTTTCCTGGGTTAATGCAGCAGGTAACTGACGAGTAACAGATAGGTCCTTTTCATATTGAACTGGTGTTTGTTTCGAAGATCCTGCGGAAACAGGAAGCGAGAATGAGGACTGTGGCATAACTATAGTGGACGAATCGGCGACTTGACCAAATATTTTATCTGAAATTTTTTGTTTATTTTTAATAGACGATTCAATATATCCCTCGGCCACGTTGGAGGATTTCCATCCTCCATGTCTCTTCAGCACGTCTATTGTTGCTCCCGAATCAGCTAACAAAGACGCAGATGTGCGTCTAAAACAATGTCCCGTATAAGACGTCGCATTTTCTAATTTCAAGAAAGCTGCTATTTGCCGTGGAAATGTACCAAACATGTTTTTTCCTACTACTCGCGTAGTACATTCTTTGTTGATGTATTGAACAAAAAATTTTGAATGAGTTGTCCCTGTCTTTCGCAATGCCACATATTTCCGAAATATCGCCACAAAACTGATGGCACTGTTTTCTGAATTTTTGATCACAAAATTTCGGTCAATTTTACTTTTGGTGTTTCTAATCGCAATTAGGAAGGAATCGCCCAAATCTCTCACATCGTCGATTTCTAAATCAACCAACTCTTTTCCACGACAAGCTCCCGCAACGCCCAAAATAAGTGCAACCTACAAAAAAATTGATTTCTTAAAATTTCTGAATATAAACAAATTTCCAAATTTACCTTAAGCATTAAATATTTATCATCCGGAGCCTCCCGTAAGAACTGATCTACCTGCTCAGACGTGAGAATTCTTGACTTCTTTGGCTTAAATCCCTCATTTCTTCTCTTCAAAAAAGCTAATAATTTTGGAAATTTACTTATATCAGTATCTTCTCTAATGTTAATAACCGATTTCAGCATTGAGTAATGTGCCCAGAGAGTTGAGGCACAAACCGCTTTTGATTTATCATCGAAGTAGACTAACAGCGCATTTTCAGTAGGTTGTCTCACATTTTTTAAGCGGCACCACTTTTTAAAAGCATCGTACTGCTGCTCGTATAGTTTTCTAGATTTCGGTGGTAACAATTCTTCACCTACTTCGGCTGCTCTTTTATCAATATCAGATACACCTTCTTCACTCATGATACCAATATTTATCAATAACAATGTTTCTTTACAATGACACTAGTAATGACAATGTTTCTAAATTATAACTGTCACAACGCAATGTTACTATGGTAACTTATTTTAAAGACAGTTTATTAAATGAGTTGAAGAGAGAAAAAACTGATTGAAATTATTGAAATAATTAATAAAATCATACCGGAAGTACGAAAAGTATCGTATATACCTTGCGACTGAAGTACATTTAATCCTTCAGGTAAATTATGGCCCTCCCTGCGGTCGGGCCATAAACTTTACCTTCAGGATTAAATGTACTACTTCAGTCCCGCGGTATATAATATACTATTAAACGACGAAAGTAGGTACGGAGACTAAATATCAAAGTCGAAGGAGAAAAAATTCAGTATCCATTGATGAATACTTGTACAAGTTGTCCTGTTTGTAAAAACTGAAAGAAGTTCCATGGAAGTTTTTGGAATGTAAATACAAAATTAAAATTTCAAAATGAGTCCATGAACTACATCCGTTTATTACATTCTATGATGTTTTTATGATGAGACACCAATTTAAAAATATTTTTTCGCTTGGTGTTATATATTTTTTTCGTTAACTCATGTTCAACTTCGAAATGAATACACAAGGAAAATGGCAAATATAAACTTTCAAATGTTTTTAAAATAAACCAAGAATTACAATGTTACCAGCTAGTGCACTACAAACTCTACTCACATGAGTCACACATTCTACATGGTTTTTGAATACCGAAATTAAGGGTGTGTTTCATTCACCCTTAAGCAAGTCCCAATTCGAGTGTACAAGGAGTGTATGTAGTAGTAGTGGCCATAAAATTTCAATACTCTCACTTTCAATTGAAGGCATTTTAACAAAACAGTTTGTTAAATACGGGTATATGATACATTAGATTTTCGATGACCGTTTATTAATTTCGATATTAATGAATTATTTTGTTCAAAAAAGGATGTTTTAATAGACCTCATTAATACACTCTTTTTCATTAAGTAACTGTTTTTGTGATTTTGACGATAATATTTTGATATAGACAACCAGCTATACTCATAAAAATTAAAAGAAACAATCACAGACTAGCATCATACACTTTAATTAAAATTTTTAATACACTATTATTTTTGGTTATTTATAATAATATCGTTTGTGTTGTGAACGTCAGGATTTATATTCAGGTTTAAATCATTTTGGATATTTTCCAAGTTGTTTGAAGTTATGTTGATGTCAGTTGGGGGTTTGGAGGAAAGGGCTGTCTCGTTTGTGCAAAAGAATTGTTTACAATTGGTTATATGGTTTTCAGTACACCAGATCAAATTCATTATAGGTTTTTTGATAAAGATCTCCACTTTTAGTTGGCAACAAACAACAAACTCGAACATGCGTTGGTTGCACTTGCCAATACTGCAGCAGGTAATTCAACAGAGTTTCCTAGCTCCATAACTTCACAAATACGAATTTGCAATCACTTTTCACTATAACAACTTTTTTGACAATTTGCTTTTAAAATTTTTCAATAGTAACTGGTTTTTTGAGCAAACTTGATTTTTACGTGAAATTGAAAATGTATGGAGTTGATATTATTATCTCATGATAGTCTTTGTGAATGATAGTAGTGAATGAAAAGTGAATGAAAAGTGTTGAAACTAAAAAATGGTTTACCTCGAGGACAAAAAAAGGATGAAGGTATTTTATAGTCATGTGCTGGGTACATCTACTGGTTTCGTTATATTGTGGAATTCTTTATAAACAGTTAGCTTAATTTAAAAAATAACATGAGTTGAATCCACACAGTAAGGGTCGAAACAGTAAGATAATTCTTCGATTCCAATCAGACGTTCGACAAACTCACTCCGTTTTTCACTATCTACTGCCGTTATTTCAATTTTCAACGTCTACAATTTTAAATTCAATATGCTACGCCTGGCTATAAATTATTTTGTTTGTGTCCATATCAATTATATGAGGTTTAATTCACAGTGACATGGCCGAAGTATCAGTATGTTTCGTCTTGAAGCTGTTTCGTCGACATTAAATTTCCTACCAAAAGATTAATTAAACTTTACAATCTCTCTTTCTGAAATGGCTCTCTATTCAAAGCAAGTCAATGAATAGTTTAAATTGGCAAGAAGACGGTATATTTTTTCGCATTTTTCTGATTTGTAACTGAGATTATCAATGGTTATAACAGGATGAATAAGTTCTATCAATTTTCGGTAGTATTCTTCGACAATATGAGTGCTCGTGCCAACAAAAGTCAAGAACGTCCATTATCAACTAAATTATGAACTCAAAATTTCGCCAAGTGGCTCTTAAACATAGTATCTAGAAGATATTCGAAGACAAAACAAATCCTTTGTTTTTTTGCTTTTCGTTATATACAATAACCGAAACAAAACGACAAAATGGTGGAATGAGGAGATAAAAATAAAACTAAATAAAAATAATCAGACACAGAAAAGATATAACTGAAAAAGAACAATCGAAAACAAAGAAATACACAACAGACATAGACAAAATCAGAGGTAGATAAAAAAAAATATGGGAATAAATTGGAAAGAAAATTACATAATGAATAATAGAAGTTTTCGGACGAAGGTAAGAGGAATTATGGGAAAAATAAAAATACTAGCAGTATGTGATGGAAGAATTCAGATTCAAAATAAATAGCAGTAGTATAAGGAGAATATTATGAATGAAAATTCAATGTTGAAATCATTGATAATGGAATGAAGTTACATCAGGAAGGAAAAACTGAAAATTAGCAAAGCATTTTAGAGAAAATTTTCCGATTGTTAAATGTACGATCAACCTATTGATCATATTTATCAGAAAAATACAATATTAATTATAATACCTACAGATGAGTATAGGTAATGAAATAAAATATATATATCAGATTTTTTTTATTGGAATTCCTGATGTAGATTTTAAATCAGGATATCACTAATTGAGAATATATACAAAAATATGTCTGTCTTCATACTGTTGGTTTTATTCTCTTCAATTTACCAATTTGTGTGATTATTTCTTCGTTGTAAACAATAGTATATTATGCAACGATCATGTAATGAAGATTATTAATACACGAGCATTAACCGGGATACGAAACGAGCCGAAGGCGAGTTTCGTATGGTTTATGCGAGTGTATAAATAACCATTACATGAGAGTTTCATACACTATTTTTTCTACGACCGATAAATAATAAAATGAAAACAAGAATTAATTTCAAACAAGCTCCCATAATTCCCATAATTAAGGCAACCTGTA
This sequence comes from Galeruca laticollis, assembly GCA_963921935.1. NCBI lineage: Eukaryota > Metazoa > Arthropoda > Insecta > Coleoptera > Chrysomelidae > Galeruca > Galeruca laticollis. The sequence continues at coordinate 150,200,776 of OY998177.1, forward strand.
AAAAAATAGCATTATTTAATTGCAATGATTCCACTTTGATAAAGAGAAATATACAAACAATGCAATTAGTTTTTCTTTCAAGAAAATACATTATAATCTAAAAAAAGAATTTCAACTCGCCCAGGATCTGAACCACGATCTGCAACGCACTCATGCGCCTCGACCGCAAGCGTTACCAACTAAGCTACGAAGACTTGTATGAAAAAGTACGCACATTATGCATATACAAATTAAATCATTGTATCAAGCGGAAATGAACAGAAAGGTTTTTCAAAAGAATTTCAAAATAAAGATTTGCTTACCTTTATCATTAAATAATCATAATCTGGGGCTTCCTCGATGAATTTCCTGAGCTCGTTTGGCTGGAATGTTTTGGATTTATTTCCAACGTATCCTTCAGATTTCCGCTTCAAAAATGCATGTAGCCGTGCGTATTTTGAAATGTCAGTTTGATAGTTGATATTCAACATCAATTTTAATTTGGAATAATGTGTCCATAAAGTTGAAGATTTGAGTTTATTTGAAAGTTCTTCAAAATAAACCAACAACACATTTTCCGAAATAGATGAAATATCTTTTGTAATTCTCCAGTCCATGAATTGCCTGTATAATTTGTCATAGATTTTTTTTGATTTAGTTGGAACTAAATTTTCACAGACACTTTTAGCTTTATCAGAAATTTCTGGTGGTGTACAAGATAATTCTTCACTACTCGACATGTTTATAGTTATCTACTTTAGACGCGTTGTGAAATGTCAAATAGGTAAGTAGGTATGTAGAAACATAGACCACTTGATTATCCCCAAGTACTTGTTTCTATTGGCCGAAAATTCGTTTCATAATGAAAAGTACGTATTCATTGGCCAAAATCTGTATCGAAATGAAAATCCGTGTTAAAATGAACAATATTAATGAATCGGAAGCAGATATTTAATTCGCGTTATTATAATACGGGAGTAGAAAAACAATGTTTTCGTCACAAATACGAAAGATATCAACTTTTTAAAGACAACCTACCTTGACCTTGGGTTTTTATAAGTCATTGATTCGTTATCTGTAAACTATTTAAATTTTACATTTACGGCTTTACCTCTTTATCATTTAGTCATAAAAAATGTTTTGTCGTAATTTGAAGAAGATTTGAAGGCATTATGATTAAGAAAAAATAAATTATGCTGTATTCAATAGTAATACCACCAGTGATTGAATTTTCGCGATAAGTGTCGACTTATTTATAACGAAACGGAGTTTCTTGAAGCTCTCCAAGCAACTTAGTTGGGTTGTGAAATAAAAGAGACTTTGAGATAAATTCAATCACGAGTGGTATTTTCACGAACAAAGTGAAACGTCAAAAACTTTATATTCGAGGGAATCAGTGGAAGACATTTATTAATAATATATTAAATCCAGAAAGGTACCCTAAATCCTTTTGTTTACTATACTCAGAGCCGGCTCTAACGTTTTTGGCGCCCTAGGCGGAAAAAAAATTCGGCGCCCCTTAGTGTAGGGAATGGAACTTTTTCTGGTTTTTTTTATTTTTTTTTACTTATAAAAAACACAAAAAACATACTTCTGTTTTTATGAATAATAACCATTTCATTTTATAACCTTTTTTGATTAATTAATGGGATATGTAAATAAACGAATGTTATATTTATATACAACACATGTTATTTAATATTCATAAACTTATTAACAGTATTTAAAGTCCTAATGGTACTTTTCTAGCTTTCTGTTTGGCAAATTCTTTAATGAGGGCTTTTGAGTCCAATTGTCGTGCTATGTCACTTTCAATGGAAATTGTCGCTAGACCCACAAGTCTCTCCTGGCTCATTGTACTGCGCAGATAGGTTTTAATCAACTTCAATTTGGAAAAACTTCGTTCAGCACTAGCTACAGATAAAGGCAACATAAGCAAAATACGTAGTGCTACACAAAGGTTGGGAAATCCGTTTTCAAGGTTATGTTTTTAAATGTAGTTCAGGACGCTCTCAGGGCTGTACTGAATCTTTAATATGATGCGAAATAGCTCTTAGTTCCGAACACAGTCCTGTAGCAGCAATGTCTGATTCATTTAAACCTTTTTGATACTTAATGATTTTTCCAAGTTTTGACACATAGACTTAACTTCTGATGTAGTCTTGTTTTTAAGGTCGGGAATGTTGTATAAAAATCCAAATACATCAGATACTTGATTCAACTGTGAAAATCTTTCTTTCGCCGAACTAGTAGCTGTATCTAAAGCAGCATAGTAAAACTTGATCTTGAATCTTTCTGAGCGGTCAGCTGCAACATTTTCTGATTCATCTGTTGATTCATAATCGAACATTTTCTTTTTTTTCCGGATCCGGACTTCCTCTTTCTCAAAAAATGGTTCTACATCAATTTCTTCTGCTACTTCATTAGCATCAACCAAACTTCCTTGAACCCCAAATCACTTCTTGCTGTAACCAAAAACTCTTCTGTAGTAATGTTTATTTGGAACAAAATGTTGTGCCATGTGATAAGTGCGACAGTAAACTTGAAGTAGAAGATATTTTTAAGTAATCCAAGTGCTTCTACCTTCGCAATACTGCCACTCGATCCTTTGAGAGAAGTGTCTTCAGAAATCTCTTCCAACGCATCACAAACATGAGATAACTGGTACCGCAGAGGTGTTAGTGTATCAATTCGGCTAGACCATCTTGTGTCAGTGTCAAAGATGGGACGTGACGAAGCAATATCTCTCATCGGCGAGTTGATGCTGAAAAGAATACATATGTTCGTTGAACCACATCAAAAAAGGTAGTAACGTCTACACAGCATGAAGCTGCATCGTTGACTACAAGGTTTAAAGTGTGTGAGCAGTAGTCTATACTTAATTTATTATCATTAAATAAAAAAGTTTGTTTGCTACCTATAATAATAAACAATCTTTTATGAATACGAACTAAATACTGTTTTGATGATGTTCGGTACTAAGATGTAAATACGGTTTCATCAAGCTTGGTTTTCCTTGTCCAGTAATTTTCATGGCTTGTTGTTCACTAACGCCATATTTTAGTAACTAACTGACTGCAGTGGCGCGATTAGAGTGATTTGTTATTTTCAGTTTTTTAGTGTCTAATATATCTTTTCTGCAGACAGTCTTGTCCATTTTGATATTATTTTAATGCCAATTAGACAATTTTCGTACCAGTTACTATTATTATATTTATTCCACTTGCCATTCACCGTCAGAAAAGTCTGTCATTGGTAATAACAAACCTTCTCAATATTAGTTATCAATAGTAATACAAGTGTAATGATGGTTATCGAAATATAAATATCTTCGTTTTTGAGTTACATATAATGTTGCTTAACAGGTTAGCCCCCAGAGCGATCCATAGGCCCCCAACTGAACATTCCTCACAGCCCAGAGCGGTCCCGTACCGCACGACGTAGTTTACTACTAACCTTCACCACGGCTCAAGGGACCGCATTTAAATGTGTTTTACAGTTTGGTTGGACCATCCTGGGTCCTTGAAACATTAACCTACACTTGGTCCATTTGATTTTTTTTCATGATCTTCAACTCCTTTGTAAAACAAAAAACCTTACTTTTCATACTTTTTTTGGTTTTCTTCAATATAATTCAATAATATTTGATTATAATTTCTAATTTGTGCTACCTTTCCATTACCTATACCTATTTTTAGTAAATTTTGTTTTTAAGGGTATAAAAAAAAGACAAATTGAAAAAAAACCGAACTTTTATTACAAAATGTACATTGCAAAAATAATTATTATTACAATCACAATTATTTGTGTTTTTCCGCAAAATACGGCATACAATAGTGTGGTTTTCCAATACAAACACTGCAAAACGTAATAACTTTTTTTACTTCTGATTTTACAATTTTTTTTTATTTTTTTTCACATCACCGTACCCAATCTCTTCTCACTTTGTGACTTTCACCTTCTTTTTCTCTAGGCAATGGATTTTTCTTGCTTTTGAAATCTCTTGATCAGCAACATCCGTAGTTTCTTTCTATGGTAATTCCTTTGCTACACTAATTTGAAAATCAGTAATTGCTATATTCTTTTTTGTTATTTTTTTATAAAGAATATGAGCATTTACCATTGCTGTACCAAATAACAGATCAATAGCAATTTTTCTGTACCACTTCAATGTCCTTCTCAAACAAGCGTTGTCTTGCCTTTTGATCAGACAGATCTATAGTAGATTTGTCTTTGTTATAGTCGGCCACGGCTTGAGGCTCTACAATCACTCCTGATCGTCTGTCAATGCTTGCTGTCTCTTTAGCATGCTTTGTAGAAAGCATCAACACGTCACGCTTATCTTTCCATTTTAGTATCGTTATACGTTTTTCGTTTTCTTTGCTCGTAATTTCCTTTATTTTCAGCTTCTTTTGTACAACGTCTTTGGGTAGTCCTTTCCTATTTTTTCTCAATGTCCACAATAAATGGGTTTTATTTTCTAGCAGCTTTTCTGCTAACTCAAAACTGGTATAAAAATTGTCAGTGACAATTGTTCTTCCTTGGCCAAAAAAATTTTCCGCCAGACTAATCACAACTTTTGTGGTTACAGAAACTCCTTCTTCTCTTTCTTTTCCAGCATAAATTTTCATATTCCCTGTTTGTCTCGGTCCACAGCAAAGTTTAAATACCTTTATACCGTATTTGGGTGTGTTTGGAATGTATTGACGGATTTGGAATCTACCAAGGAAAGGAAGCATACTCTCGTCAACATATAACACTTCTCCCGGGACAAAAATGTTGCATTTTCCCAACACACCTATTTTGAAAAGTCTATCCCCTTCTGGATATTCTTGATTATTTGAAAAATGCCAAGAATTCAAAAGAAGCTCAAATCTGTTCCGACTCATGGTATTTGAGCATATTTCATTTCTAAAAAATGAATCTGTTGACCAATAAACAGATGTCGTTGGGGTATCGATGTGTATAAATAACATAAAAAACCAAGAGACCACAAAAAACGTGAGTTGGTATTTATTTTTTCAATTAAAGTTTAAGGTTACTACAATTTTAAAAATAAACTGGTTCTTGAATTGATACGAGGTTTTGAATTTTATGCATATCAGACTAACAATTACAGAAAATTCAATAATTCTTTCCAATTCGCTCTTTCACTTGCTAACAGTTCAAAAGTCAAACTCAAAATGTCAGATAGACATCGATAATCATCGAACCGTGTGCAAAATAATTACACACAGCTGTCGTCCAATCAGATGTCTCAATTTTTTCATTTCACACGGGTACGCCCTTCGTTTGCAATTTTAAATTTTCACTAAGAGAAAACTGTATGAAATGTGCCATATTTCATAGTGGTCGTCGGGAAAATATTTTTCTTGTACTAATTTTACAGTAGTGTTCCATATGGTTTTAATAACACATCAATTTTTCGCATATTGAATGCCCAGGTTTTTGAATATTAATGCTAATTTTTCGTATTTCGCTATTATCTGCTTGTATTTGCGTCCCACACCCACATAGAAAGTCATAAATTGTCTACATATATATGATTTCAATTTTTTTGTATTACTTGTTATATTCTTATCAATATTTTGGTTGATATCTTGGTTTGAACTATTACCGAAGCGACTCATTTTCACGTATGCAACTTATAATGATCACTTTGTCGAACTGTCATTTTCCTGGTTATGTCGTTGAAAACACCAAAGTTGTTATACCAATCATAATGTAAAGACAGCTGGTGTTTTCGCGATAATCCGTTTGTGATTGGTCAGATAGTGTGAAATAGTCAGTAGTAATACCATAGGGGATTGAATTTTCGCGATAAGTCTATCGATTCATTTCTGAACGAAACTGAATTGCTCGTCCTGTGGACTCGTGATGTTTTCTTGAAACAATTCAGTTGAGTACAGATATAAATGACAGACTTATGAGATAAATTCAATCACGAGTGGAATTTTATTAAACTATTTTACAAAGTGAAAGGTAAAAAGTTGAAATTCGACAAGAGGAAATTACCAAAATAGCTAAGTATCTCAGAAATTAATAAAGTTTAATAAACAGGAAACATTAACGTCGAACGAATTATATATTTAATTAAACCATATAAAACTGGTACAACTATAATAATCGAAAAACGTATTTTTCTAGCTGTGTAAATAAATGTTTTAAAATGTGTCAATGTTAAACTAGTTATTATAATTTCTAGGGCAGTGATGCCAGCTCAACAAAAACGTTACTAGATGTAATGATAAAATGAAATGCTGTAAAGCAATAAAATAACTTTGAAGACCAGTTTTAACTAAAATAGAGGTACACAAAGCTTAACAGATTATTTATAGTAAAATCCCTTTAATACGTCAAGACATGCAAAAGTTGCAGTAACAGCAGCATTAAGAAGAATTAGAAAACCTGATTTAAAGAATTGTGCTTCTGTAGCCATAACATTTCTAAAATAGCTACAACATTTCAATCAAAAGAAGTTTAAAGTAAAAAATGTGACCACGAGATCCACGTAATTCAAAATTAAAGCATTTCAAATAAATAAACTAACAAATAGATCATAACACCATGGTAGCAGAGACAGACCGACGTCAAATAAAAATAAACGGTTTTAAAAATTAAAATTAACTTTTCCGCATATGTAACAGGCCCTGAACGATATTCTATCATAAAATTGTCACTTGTATACACTTCGGGGGATGAATCGTGCTAACTAAACGAAATTTCTCCAAAAATAACTACAATTGTAATATATCTGGATTTATAGGACCCGCTGAACTCACTCTAATCAGCTGAAAATCAATAGGGTACATCTGTAAGACACCTTTAAAAATATCCAATTACAAAATTGGTCACATGTGTACACTCCGGAGGCTGTATCGTGCTAACAACCCGAAATTTCTCCAAAAAGGACCAAAAATGTGACACTTCAGGTAGATTAGCACTAAAAATCAATAAAGTTCATCTATTAGACGCCCTGAATAATATTCAATCATAAAATTGGTCACTTGTATACACTCTGGAGGCTGTATCGTGCTAACAAACTGAAAATTCTCCAAAAATGACAAAAATTTGGTACTTCAAGTTCCATAGCACCCGTTGTACTGGCTTTAGTATGCTGAATATCAATAGAGTTCATCTTTGAGATGCCCTGAACAAACTGAAATTTTTCCAAAAATGATAAAAATGTCGTACTTAAAGTACTATAGCACCTGTTGTTCTGGCTCTGAGGAGCTGTAAATCAATAGGGTTCATCTGAAAGATGTCCTGAACAATATTCAATCATAAAATTGGTGACTTGTTGCACTCCTGAGGCTGTATCGTGCTAACAAGACATGTAACGAAAAGTGGCCGACGACAACGACGACATATACACAGGATTTTTTTTCTAAAAACCGTTTTTTCGTGTTGATGGAAAACGTAAAAATAACTCAAAAAAAAATTTCAAAATCCCAACTTTTTTGGGGGTAAACCAATACTTTTATCGCATATTGGATGGGTTGGGCGGAAAAGTAATAAACAAAAAACAAATTCCGGCCATGAAAGTTTACATTCAATTATTAATAACGTATCATAGCTCCATTATTATTGATAACTCCTTGTAATCTTGTAGGAATTGAGTTAATTAAATTTAATGTTAAATTTTAATCTTCTGTTCCCAGGTTTCTACTATTAGCGTCCATAAGTTTTGTTTTGTGGAATTACATTTATTATTTTTTTTACTTTTTACCATATGCCGCTAAACATTCTCTATTGGATTAAGATCTGGACTTTTGGCGACCCATGCTGCCAATTTATGTGACATGGGGTGATTTGAACTATATGGAATGGTCAACATGTTACATAAATTGGCAGCATATAATTTGAAGATGCATAGAGATTCAGTTCCTATGAACAAATGTAGTTTTGATAGAGGAATTAATACAATTAAACAAATAGCAACATCCAATGGTTATCCATTACATATGATAAATAGATAAATTAATAAAAAAGAGGAAAAAGTGGCATTAAAACTAATATTTCCTGAACAAACTAACGAAATAAAAAATTATAAAACCATCACATATGCAGGTAAAATTTCTAATAATATTTCAAAGATAATATCTTTAGCTACAAATACAACAATTTCTTTTAAAAGAGAAGTAATGTGAGTACAAAATTGTTAAATGTAAAAACAAAAATATCCCCATTAAAGAAGCCTGGTATATATAAACTTAAATGTCCAGAATGTAATGCTGTCTATTTGGGTCAAACCCTTAGAAATTTTGAGATCAGATACAGTGAACATTCACGAGCATATAGATTAACACAACCAGATAAGTTCCACTATGCAAAACATCTACTTGACACCAAACATTTATTGACACCTAACACAGAACTAGAAGTACTACATATTTGTGATAAGAAACAAGAACTAGATTTCCTTGAAGAATTAGAAATTAGAAGACACTTAAGAAACCCACAATATGAAGTTGTCAATGAACAGATAAATCTAGGGAGTTCTCCACTTTTAAACTGTCTTCTTAAGTGATAATTGTAAAGATCAACAGATATAGTTTTCCTGGTTTTCTATATCATTGCTCAGTTATACTGATCTTAATTGGAAAAAGGTATCCAGGATATCTCCATAGGGCTAATAATATCTAAGCTTTAATATTTGTAATATCATTCTTTCTCTTTTTTCTATTAACATATATTAAGTCAATCACTAGGTAGCTCACTTCTTGGTCTAGCCAATATAATGATTAAACATCAGAGGCATCAAACGAAATGTAACTTCTGTTATTCTGACGATGATATTTATATCCAAACTTAGAGTTTTTAAAAATTCCTCATTATATTGTGGAATTACCTAGAAACAGTAAGTTTCATTTAAAACAGTAAAATGAGTAGATTCCACGAAGTAAGGATCGACACAGTTAATTTTATTAAAAAGTAAGTGATATAACAACAATATAAAAATGTTAAGCTCCTCAGTGGAGTTATCTTTGTTCGATTTGTTGATTTTTTTGTTTGCAATGTTAAGACTAACCTATTTTTAGAGCGAAGCGCGATAATAGTCAATCAGATATAAGAAATGAAGGAGATGGGTAAAATGAAAAGGAAATTTCGAATTTGACTAATAAGGTTCCTGAACGTGACGGTTTAGTGGTAAAATTAATTTACCAGTTCATAATTCAAAAATTGTGTATTTTATATTTTTGCAGAACAACACTGTTCATAATTCAGGAAGAACTAGACATTGAAGAAGAGAAAGAAGAGCAAAGTATTAGAGGATTAAAAAGAAATGGTAGAAGACCAGTAGGAATGGCATTGTGGGGGTAAATTCATAAAACGGTCTCACAGAAGAACATCGTCAAAATATCTGCAGCAAGTATTGGAATTTAGACTACACAAGTAGACGCAAGTGGTTGAGCAAACATTTACATTAGTCCCAATAAAAGGAAGATGCACTTCAGCCGAACATCCAAGATTTGAATCAAGACATTTTACTCTAATACTTGCAGATTATACTGAAATAGCAGTATGCAGACTGACGGCCCTAAATACTTTAACATATACTAGTGATTCAGTCATAACCGAATTAGTTCACGCAATAAAATCGAGCCCATGCGGTGATCAAGTTAAAGAGCGTAGGGAAGAAAGCCATAGACCGGAAGCTGACCGTGATATAGTACAAAACAACATTGAGTCATTTCAGCCTTGCATGTGTCATTTTAGAAGGAATAACGTTCCTAATGAAAGATATTTGCCCAGAGACCTCACAATTAAAATCATGTACAATGATTTTGTATTGAAACATCCAAATATATGTAAAGTTGAGGTTTATAGGCAAGTTCTAAAAAAAATTAATACTTCTCTTCGTTAACCCATATCGGATGCCTGTGAAGAGTGTTCTTCTCTAAAAATCCGTTTGGAAAACGAAGATAGTCAAAGCATCCAAAATCAATTCGATGCACACCGTGCCAAAGCTGCAAAAGTAAATTTAGAATATAAAAAGAACTCAGATGAAACACCAGACGCATGTTCAACAAATAAACGGATTTACTCTATGGATTTACTCATAATGCCCCAAATCAAGACTGCATTTTTTACAAGTCGACTGGTTGTTTTCAATCAAACGTTTGCTTTTTTAGGCAAGGATCACTCTAATAAAAGTTACTGTGTGCTATGGCACGAAGCTTTAGATGGACACAAAGCTGAAGCGCTTGTTGATGCTTTGTCAAAGTAATTGAGAAGGAAAGGGATTCTACGGATTTTGCTTTGGGATGATAGTTGTACTGCTCAGAATAAGAACTGGGTTCTGTACACCTCATTTGTGACTGAAGGGAATCGTGCAATTGGTCCGAGTAAAATTGTGATTCGATATTTCACCAAAGGCCATACAACATCCACGGTAATATCGAGCAGAAACTCTTACGGAAGAGTAACATATACGATTTCCAGGAAGAAGCCGTCGAATCATCCAGAACAAAATTAGAAATTCTACAATTTAATGAATTTCATATTTGGCCAAATAAGAAAAGAAGTGTAAGAAAGCAAGACGATCCATTGAAGACTTTTCTTCTGAATGAATTAGTTGAAATTTGTATCACAAAAGGAAGCCAGTGTATGCAATATAAAACAGATTTTTCAGTTGAATGTAAGGTGTTGGATTTTATACAGAAAAAGCATAACCATATGACTTTTAGACCACAAACTCTTCCCTCCCGTGGCATTGCATCATCCAAAAAGCAAAACTTCTCAAATATCTGGCACCACTAATAACCACCAACAGAAGAGTGTTTTGGGAAACAATGCCAGAATCCGAAGCTTCTATGGACTTGGTTAGTGCTGAACAAGAAGTCGCAGATATAGATTCTGATATGCGGATTGCATTTGATTTAATTTTTGATATTTCTTATATAAATATTCTTGAATACTTGTGCCCCTTCGGTTAAGAAAATTATCAAAGTTTTAGTTATTTTTGTAATTTTAAGAAGATTTAGTTAAGTTTGTTTTTGAAATAAAGAATCAGTATCATATTTTACTCTGTTTTGTTTATAACATGTTTGGTGTTACAAAAAGTCCAACATCTACAAATAATTTTCTTACTGCAAAACAAAGTAAAGTCATTTACTGTGCTTCATTTACAGCTAATTTTCTTATTTCAAAACAAAGCAAAATCAATTACTGCGTTTTGATAAAGTTTTCTCTCTCATTCATTTCTGAAGAAATATCATGCAAAACCTATATTTTAGTTTTGACGGAGTATTCTCTTGAAATCGTTATAAAAACAATGCTATAGTTTATTCTCAAATGCCATTAAAATTTTAGAATAAGATCTTCATTTATTTCCTGAGGTTCAAAACTTATTCGTCGATTTTTCTCCGTTGTTATAATAATGTAATTATCGTGTTTTGCATTGGGACAGCCGTTTTTGATAGATCAATGAGATACATTGTATATCTTCAATTTCATTTTCTTGATTTTACAATGACTTCATTGTGTTATAGTTGTAGTTATTGTTACCAAATAAATCAGATCTCCCATGGAATGTCAAATTTCAAGCAATTTACTTATAATAATTGTATAGCTGTGAAACGTTTTACAAAATCCTATGATGAATAATTAAATATTTGTTTCAAAACTTCTAAAAAGAATGAAAATACCGTATCTCAGTAATTCAATGTGTAATTGATATTTTAATTGTACCCAAATGGAAATTTTGAATATTAAATTTGTTAAATCATTTCGCTATTATCTATTATACCGGTAGAAAAAGTGTAGTGTATTACTCGCATGAAATGCTAATTTTCCACTCGTATGATTTGAAGCATTCGCCTACGGTTCGTGCAAACTTCGTATTCGTGGGAAATGACTTTCATTCCTTGCTCGTTAGAGAATATACTATTTTCATTGCATAATTTCGCTTCATTTATCAACGTAGCCTTACAAATATTCCAAGGTATTTATAATTTTTCGATGCCTTTTTAAAGAACGATTTGTCTTTTAGCTCAACATTGGCTACAACCTCATAATCTTTTTAAGATTAACGAAAAACTAGAAGTCGTTTAGAACCAGTGTAAAATAAGTTGTATATTGTTCTAGTGAAACAGTGGTTCATTTTAATAGTCACTTTTGAAGAATATCGTCCAGCAAAATTTCGCGATATAAGAAATATACTATTGTTGACGGAAAATACACTGTCATTTCTATATGCCTGATATAATTTCCACAAACTCAAAACCATTAAAAGTACATTTCAGAAACACATAAAATTACATTCAATCTTCGAACCGGAAACTAGAGAACGTTATGTCTAGTTATATTTATGCGCGAATTCAGCAGTTAAAGTTTAGTCCCAAATCTCTTAAAATGTCTGATAGGTTTATATGAGAGTACAATGTAACGTTACCAGTGATGTTAATCGCTGGGAGACACAGTTAGCATTAGAAATTATACTTTGTTTCGTTTGGAAGTTGTTTGAAGAGGTTTAGATCATTTGTTCTAGTTAATTCGACGACAATTAAAATATCTTAATCATAGTTCTAGAAAATACTGTAAGTATATCACGTTAATTACTTTTATCGACAGGAAGAAATCATTTCGCTCCAAAATGATCCAGATGGAAACGACTGAATAAAAATATCTCATTACCATATTGAGATAAAAGTAAAAATTGTATTCATTCGTTTATGATAAAAACTGAATTCAACTTGCGTGCAATATCATATTATGAAGCCATTGAAAATAGTATAAATGACATAATTTTGCATCTGATAACAATGCGTTGAATCATTCTTTGGTTTCCATTGCAGTTACGCTTTCATGTTTTTACATATATTAAATTTAAAATTTCAATTATTTGAAATTATATCGCAATGAATAATTAAGTTGGCATTACTGAAACCGTTGGTGAGAATCATACTGAATACACTGTTTACTACTGCTACTACACTAACACTCACTATTCCACTCAATATTGACAGATACATGAAAAAGAATTTGATTGAGGATATAGGATTCTTGTTGTGATAAGAAAATACTACTTTTCTTCGTCTCGAAAATCCTAAATTATATACAGGGCATTATTTTCGAAGATCGTCAGCAACTCTTCTTGTGGAATCTGGAGGAGACCTGCTAACCCTAAAAAAGCACAAAGCCTTGAAATCATCAATGATCGCTGAAAATTACGTAGATGAATCGGCATCTCAAAGAAGAGAAACAGCTAACAAAGTTTTATGAAAATGTGGCAGCTCAACAGATAAACCTAATTTTCAAGCCAGGACTTCAAAAATAGTTTTGTCGAGTTTAAAAAATGTTGCTAACATTGAAAGAGTGGAAAATACCATTGGCTTAAAAGATACATCTGCCAAAAGGAGAAAAAAATCGTCACCGAAAAAATAATGTTTTACGTTTTTCTCCGCAAATCGGAAAAAAACATTTTTAACGCCTTTCATCCTCCGCCGTACCACTTTACCCTTGATTTCAGTGATCCGGACTATTTTTCTTTTAATATTCATCTTAATCCCTATACGAAACCACTGCAATAATTGCCTAACTAATTTTTACTTTTCCGCCCAACCCTATCTAATATGCGAGAAAAGTATTGGTTTATCCCAAAAAAAGTTGTAATTTTGGATTTCGTTTTTCAGTAAGAACAACACGAAAAAAACGGTTTTTAGAGAAAAAATCCTGTGTGTATGTCGTCGTCGGCCACTTTTCGTAACATTTCTTGTTATCTCGATACAGCCTTCCGAATGCAGCAAGTCATCAATTTTGTAATTAAATATTGTTCAGGACGGATCTAGGAATTTTCTTCGAAAGCAATTCTTCGAAAACAATTCTTCGAAAACAATTCTTCGAAAATCAATTCTTCGAAAATGCGATTCTTCGAATACCATATTCTTCGAATAAACAATTCTTCGACTAATAATTCTTCGACAGCTTTATTATTTGGATTTACTAAAATCTGGGATAAGTTTTCATTAGACAATAATTAAAACTAATTTTATTTTATGGAAAACAATCCCTTTTATACCCACTCAGGTCAGTTGCAAACTTGGGATTAGGTAAATTATACCTGATTTATATCACAAACAAATTCTGCATCCATATTTACTTGCACAGGGTTAAATTAAAACTAATTTCCAAGGGATTATCGTCAGTTGCAAGCTTGGGATTAGATAAATTATACCTGATTTATATCTCTGAACAGAGTCATTCCTTTTGGATACTTCGAAGAATTGTTATTCGAAGAATTATTAGTCGAAGAATTGTTTATTCGAAGAATTGTTTTCGAAGAATTGCTTTCGAAGAATTTTCCGGATACCGTTCAGGACACCTTACAGATGAACCCTATTAATTTTCAGCTCACCAGAGCCAGTAGAACGGGTGTTATAATACTTGAAGTAGGACATTTTTGTAATTTTTGGAGAAGTTTCAGTTTGTTAGCACGATACAGCCTCCGGAGTGTATACAAGTAACCAAATTTATGATTAGATATTGTTCAGTACGTCTTACAGATGAACCTTATTGATTTTCAGCCGACTAGATTCAGTACAATGGGTGCTATGGTATTTGAAGTACCAAGTTTTTGTCATTTTTGGAGAATTTTCAGTTTGTTAACATGATACAGCCTCTGGAGTATATACACTGTTATGTCCCTTAATAATTAGATTAATAATGGCGAATTTGGGTGTGAAGTAAAATAAAGGATGCCGGTTCACTTACTAGAACAGTAAACGGTATATACTTTTTGACAATGACCAACATACTCCCTGTTCCATTACCTTTTCCCCGGTACTCCCACTAGGCGAATATCGGCGCAAACGCAATACATATTTATGAATATATCAAATATATCACACCTCCCCTCTACAAAGAGAAATTACTCATATAGACCAAAAAAATATGGTTAATTTAACTTAACAAGAATATTATAAGATTAACCTATCAATCGGCTTAACGTTTCTTTTTGGGCGCAAATTTTCCACTTGGATAGGCGCACTTATTTACAATATTTACCTTATTGTTATTAGAAACTTCCACTGAAACAGTTTCAACCTCTTGTTTTGTTTCATCAGAGTTAAAAATTCGGCTACATAACCTCGATTCAATCTGATTCAGATGACGTTTCCAAATAGAATTATTTATTTCAGGTATTTTAACTAAGTAGTTTTACCAATTCTCTTAAAAATTTTACCTCTAATTCAAGTAACCTTATTGGGATTTCTATAACCTTTAATGATAATTTTATCTTCATTCTTAAATTCTAAATACCTTTTACCTTTGTGATATTCTTTTTGTTTATTTGTAACAAAAATTTTTTAACTTGTATTTGTACATTTATTTTCAGGTAACAAAATATCAAATCTCGCGCGTAATTTCCTTCCAAACATAATATTACTAGTACTTTGTCCTGTTGTAGAATGCACTATATTTCTAAAATCGAATTAAAAATTGTTTATACATTTATTTACATCTATATTTTTATTTTTACCCAACGCATTTTTAATAGAATTTTTTATCGTTTTAAAAGCATTTTCTTCTTGTCCATTAAAAGAAAGATGAAATGGTGGAGAAGTGCAGTATTTAATATTATTTAGGGATAAAAATTCTTGAAATTCCGTAGAGGTAAATATCGGACCATTATCAGAAACTATTTGGCGTGGTAGGCCAAATCTAGAAAAACAACTACGTAATACATTAATAGTTGCAGTAGAAGTTAGAGATGTCGTTGGGTACCTCAATCCATTTAACGTCAACAATTATCAAAAATATCTATTT
This sequence comes from Galeruca laticollis, assembly GCA_963921935.1. NCBI lineage: Eukaryota > Metazoa > Arthropoda > Insecta > Coleoptera > Chrysomelidae > Galeruca > Galeruca laticollis. The sequence goes on from OY998177.1 coordinate 150,216,526, forward strand.
AGAAAAGGGCCCAAAAAATCTATATGCAGTTTAGACCATATTTCCTGTGGCGAAGTCCAAGTGTTCAATACAACTGCGTTGGGACTTTTCTTATAAATTGTGCAATTTTCACAAGAACTACAAAGTGTCTCGATATCTTTATCTAGCTTTGGCCTTCAAAAGTATGATCTCTTAACAATTCCCATATGGAAGATTCAGGGATACCTGAGCCGAAAGATGCTAAGAGTCAAAACTATATGTTAGGGACAAAGTTATACAAACAGCACAAACACTTGGATAATGCTCTCGAAGCAAGGAGCCAGTATAGACGTCAGACAAACACATTAATACTAAAAATCGCCAGACCATCGGCACATTGTATATTTGTATTTATACCGTGTTTTTAGTATATTGTAAGCAGGCAGTCAAAAATCTCTAATAAAGAACATTTTTAAATCTAAAATCCCATATGGAACCGGTGTAGATCATTTAAAAGTAAATTCCTTAATTTTTGTGGAATTATTAATCGATTATTCCAAAGTAAGCATTAAGATCATTTTAAATTCTGTAAAAATCAATTAAGGTTTCCTCAAATCTACTAGGTCACCCTGTACGAACATATTTAATAACCTGTGCTTAATTTTTATCTTGAGTTGATTCTTTTTAAACTAGTTTAAAATCGAATATATGAGGCTTTTACTTGATGAAGATTCAAACTCAACGATGAAATAAAACAATATAGTTTGTTTAAATCTTCATATATTTGAACTAATGCTCAATTTAAACTTGTTGACGCGTTTCACTAACACAGTAGCTTTGTCAAAACGAATGAAGGTAAAATATAAAAATATCTTAATATGTACAGTGCTAAATCTATTTACTAAGGTTAACAATGGTATTGAAAGAAATTACCTGGAAATTCATTCACTACAAACATTCCTAAGCTATCTTCTAGGTAAAGAGGTTCAATAAAGGAGACTGATTGATATCTATTTGGTCGTTAAGGAGATTACCTGAATATTTATTTTTGTTAATCTCTAGGGCCTCTAATAAATTTAAACTAAAGGATTTACCGACTACATGGAGAATTTCAAAATTTGGGTCGAAAATGTGTTGGTTTTCTAATAAATGATTTGAATAGTTAGAAAATAATTTTTTGTTGTCATAGCTACGTTTGTGTTCCGAAATTCTAGTTTTAAAATTTCTAAAAGTTCTACCGATATAAATTTTATCACAATTGTCATTACCACATTTTAATTTACAAACTCCTGATTTATTTAATTTTGAAGATTTAGATTTATTATTTTTAATGAATTTGGATAAATTGTGATCAGTTTTAAAGGAAATATTAGTGTCTAAAGTTTCTAAAAATGATTTAATTTTTAAGGATGGCGTTCCAAAGTATGTTAAGCTTTTAAATTGTTTATTATTTTTATCTGAAGGGAATACTTGTTCTAAAGTCTGTTTTTTTATCTTTTTATTTATGATATTGTCAATTAAATTTGGATCGTAATTATTATTAACAGCTATTTGTTTTATGATATTTAAGTCTTTGGTATAATTATTAATATTTAATGGGACTGTTAAGAGTCTGTGTATCATACTATTGAAAGCTGCTAGTTTATGACTGAATGGGTGGACCGAACTATTATGAATTGTAATATCTGTATGTGATGGTTTATGAAATATAGAAAAATCATGTTTATTATTTATATTTGAAATTGTAAAGTCTAGAGAGTTTATAAACTTATTTTGTTCAAGTTCTACGGTAAATTTGATATTATTGTGAATCGAGTTTATGTAAGTAATGAAGCTCTCTAATTGTCTATTTGTACCGATGAAGCTAGCTAAAATGTCGTCCACATATCGGTGCCAGTACATAAATTTTTTACTAAGGGGGTATTCATGAATTATTTTTTCTATATTATCCATGAAAATTTCTGCTAGTAGGGGGCTGAGAGGGTTGCCCATAATCAAACAATCTTTACTGCTATAACTTGCTCACATACAATAATGTTAATCCTATAATTCACTCTGATATCATTACTTTATTAAAAGTGTGTTTGAATCAAAATTATTTTCATTTCAATGGAGAGGTTTATAGCAGTAAAGATGGTTTGATTATGGGCAACCCTCTCAGCCCCCTACTAGCAGAAATTTTCATGGATAATATAGAAAGAATAATTCATGAACACCCCCTTAGTAAAAAATGTATGTACTGGCACCGATATGTGGACGACATTTTAGTTAGCTTCATCGGTACAAATAGACAATTAGAGAGCTTCATTACTTACATAAACTCGATTCACAATAATATCAAATTTACCGTAGAACTTGAACAAAATAAGTCTATAAACTTTCTAGACCTTACAATTTCTAATATAAATAATAAACATGATTTTTCTATATTTCATAAACCATCACATACAGATATTACAATTCATAATAGTTCGGTCCACCCATTCAGTCATAAACTAGCAGCTTTCAATAGACAGACTCTTAACAGTCCCATTAAATAATAATAATTATACCAAAGAATTAAATATCATAAAACAAATAGCAGTTAATAATAATTACGATCCAAATTTAATTGACAATATCATAAATAAAAAGATAAAAAAACAGACTTTAGAACAAGTATTCCCTTCAGATAAAAATAATAAACAATTTAAAAGCTTAACATACTTTGGAACGCCATCCTTAAAAATTAAATCATTTTTAGAAACTTTAGACACTAATATTTCCTTTAAAACTGATCACAATTTATCCAAATTCATTAAAAATAATAAATCTAAATCTTCAAAATTAAATAAATCAGGAGTTTGTAAATTAAAATGTGGTAATGACAATTGTGATAAAATTTATATCGGTAGAACTTTTAGAAATTTTAAAACTAGAATTTCGGAACACAAACGTAGCTATGACAACAAAAAATTAGATTCTAACTATTCAAATCATTTATTAGAAAACCAACACATTTTCGACCCAAATTTTGAAATTCTCCATGTAGTCGGTAAATCCTTTAGTTTAAATTTATTAGAGGCCCTAGAGATTAACAAAAATAAATATTCAGGTAATCTCCTTAACGACCAAATAGATATCAATCAGTCTCCTTTATTGAACCTCTTTACCTAGAAGATAGCTTAGGAATGTTTGTAGTGAATGAATTTCCAGGTAATTTCTTTCAATACCATTGGTAACCTTAGTAAATAGATTTAGCACTGTATATATTAAGACATTTTTATATTTTACCTTCATTCGTTTTGACAAAGCTACTATGTTAGTGAAACGCGTCAGCAAGTTTAAATTGAACATTAGTTCAAATAAATGAAGATTTAAACAAACTATATTGTTTTATTTCATCGTTTAGTTTAAAATCAATAGGAAAATGTTTATTATTCTCAAAATAATTTATAAAATTTATATCCACTGTATCGTTTACTAGATTTTGTTCAGGCAGGGGTAATCGCGATAAGCAATACGGATAATTTTTATCAGATGGTACAAATTCTACATTATATTTATAATTTGATAATATGACCATCTGCGCTTTTCTCTTTTCTCTGGATGAAAAATCGAAACGAGTGGTTTGTGGTCGACAACCAACGTGAAATGCCTAGCAAACAAATATTTATAAAACTTAGTTAAACCAAAAATAATAGCAAGTACTTCTTTTTAAATTTGTGAGTAGTTAGCTGCAGCGGCTGATAAAGTCCGAGAAGCATTGTGACGCGTACTTCACCTCACACGGGTTCTTACCAACTAGCGCGTCACTTTGGACACCCTCGATGCAAAGTTTTTGAAACAAATACTCGGACGCCAGATTTCTTTTACGTGGTTTACTCCACGGCCCCGTGACCCTTAGCGTCAAGAGTTCCAGGTGGCCTCAGATGGAGGTTACGGAAGATTCCAGAGGTATCGTTGAATTTAACACTTCTATAAAACTATAACCCTTAGACAGCGATGCTACGGGATATGAAGAAAACAGTGATTGTATTGATTTGTATATTACAAGTCCTATTTAAAATATATATACAAAATAACACTTAAAACAATTTCTGAGTATTTGCAGCGGTACCAAATCAGTTAAATATATACAGTACGCAAATGTGTTAAAACTGTCTGTGGGTATGGTGTACACAATAGATATAAATTGAGTGAATGTAAACGACGAGTACTCAGTGTGTATATGTTTATCAATATGCAGCTAAGCGCTTTCGGCCATTAGGCCATTATCAAAGCTGTCGTCATAAAAAAAGATCCTAAAACAGGTGTCAAAAAGCTGGATGTTTTTTGACACCTGTTTTAGGATCTGCATTTGCCTATATTTAAATAAAAATATTTGCCTATATAAGCGCCTTGTGATGATCCCAAAAGACTTTATTAGATTTAATTAGATATTAATTTCAATTATTGCTAGCGGCCAGTGAACTTGAAGGTCACTGACAAGGTGTAGTAAGGTTAGTAGCATATTAAGGAATCACGACTGTTTTGTAAATAAATAATGTGTCAACAAGGTCGGCGGAAAGATCATCGACTGTGTTGGTCTAACAGTACATTTATATAAGTTCCTATAAAAAGAGAGAGTTCATTTCTCTATTATTATTAATAGTACAAATGTTCATAGTGTATGTTATACATGAATAATGGTAAGTGTTTCCCGAAGATTAATGGTTCGATGCTTTAAGAAGTATATACGAGGGGCACTTGCTAAATAACCACCACAGCCTTTTTCTTCAGTTTTTCTTGCCTATAAATCCAAGCTTTAGTTATGAGTGATATAAATCGTTATTCAGTAAACAACTACTGTTTACAAAGTATTTTATACACTTACCTGCTTTAATAAGTACACATCATACCTTTTCTGAAAAATTTTCCAGAAATTAAATCAAAATTTTCCAGAAATTAAATCATTTTTTTTAGCAGAGTCTCACAAAACGTGTTCTTATGCACACAGATAAACAGAGCATGGCGTGATTTTAGTTGGCCATAACGGATATTACTCTAGGTCAAGCAGACAAGGCGGCAAATTTGAATTTTTAAGCACTTTGAAGTGGCCAGAGTGGTTATTTACATTTACTCCGAATTTACAATTACCACACCTAGCCCTAAGCTTATTGAGGTAAACATTTGTTATAAAATGTATTTACTGTCTGTTTCTGATATTTTCGTGGTATTAAAAATATAGGTACTTTTTAATAATTTAATAGTTGTGTTCTTACTTGTTATTATAGATTAAAGTTACATTTGCGTATTAAATGCAATCCACTGGCCCCAAACATCGACATAGTTATTAGGTACACATCAAAATTTTCAAAATTGGGCATCTTCATGTTTAATTTAAAATATCTCGAGAAATATTGACTTATCGTTATGAGGAATGAGTACGTATTTTACATAAAAAGTAATGGAGAATCGAAAAATTGTGCTAAAATTTCTATTCCGCCAGTGGCGTAGAAATCGGGAACGATTAACCTGTCGTACGCCTCTAGTATTAGCCAGAAACGTTCGTTTAACATAATTTAGTAGGGTGTACAGTGTCTACATTTTCTGCCAATTATGAAATGGACACGTAAAGCAGTTTTAAAGTACTGAGTACTAAATTTGTAAACAAAACACCCTGTAACTCAGTAAGCCGCTACATTTTATTTGGGTGTTTGGGGTTAAATTTTCATAATTTGAAGTCAGGATTCTTCTGTTACATTATTTCAAATTAGTAATGAGTCACCCTGTATATGTCTTTTGAACAATTTTATAACGCTTACTTTGTTGATGAATATGTCAGGGTTAGATCCGAGTCTATTTCGTGAATGGGTAAGTGTGTGCCTTAGTTTTTATAAATAGATGCAAAACGGACTAAAAGTAGCAGTGTAAATTATATTTTTAACGCGGTTTATTTTCGTATCTATACTTATGAACGCTACTAATCCGATTATTGACGTATACTGTTTATCAGACGATATAATTTCCAAATTAACTTTAACGCACGGAATCAAAATAAATACAACTATTAGAATTTTAGAAGCATACAAAAACGTTAATTTGTGAATTTACTGTTTATCAAACGATATAATTTTCGAATTAACTTTAATGCGCGGAATCTAAATAAACACCACTATTAGACTTTTATAAGCACATAAAGAAACTTTCGTGAATTTACAGGGCATTAAGTGGAATCAAGTAATATTTATGGATTTTTTAAGATATGTATCTTAATGATATTTGGGACATAAATATTACAGTGAGTTGCTTGATTATTACGAGTCAACACCTAATATTAAAGGTAATCTTAAATAATATTGTGACTGATTCGTCAGTCCAGTTTAAGATGAAAAATTCCTATGAACTTGTGTGATGAATCTTGTCATTGATAAGGTACATAGTACACGGAAGTTGGACAAAAAATTATAAAGTTTTCATTTTACGTAAAGTACGTAAAGTAGTGGGAACAAAACCCCAAAAAGTTTCCTTCCGAATATTGTCTTAGGTTGTGACGGTATTTTCTCAATTTTCTCGAAAACCGTTGTTCAATTCTAAAAAATGCTTATTATCACAATCGTTGCTAATTAAATTTTAAATAGAAGCTATTCTTTAAGTTATTTTGCTAATCCTCACGGAATTCCCGTAAATTGCGGTTAAAGTTAAGGGTAGCTTTTAGTATGCTATTTAAAATACATAATTAATCCAGAAATCGTACGAAATCAATATATTAGACTAGTGGTGGTTTCTGAGAAGGTTGGGATACCGTACCATTATTCTTTTTATAAATAGAAAAAATAACAATTTTATTATAACAATAGCTGAAATGCTAGTAGTACAAAGAGTCTTGAAAAACAAAAACAACTTTTGAAACGAATTGCATTCAATGAAAATACACCAATACCCGATCAACAGAAGACATAATTAAGTAATTTAGTTAACATGAATCGATGAATTTCTCAACTTATCGAGATATTTAATGCTGACAATTTAACTCATGTATAAAAAATCGCAAATGCCACAGTGCAATTGTCACTTTGACAGCGGCAAAAGTTAGCTTTAACTTTTACAGCGACAAATATACTAGTGGTTTTTTCACTTATTATCAATTATCGCGGTGTTGGTTACCAGAATAAATAGTTTGGCATGTTTGTCAACAACTTATTGAATTTTCAAGAACTAACAATGAGTCGATTCGGTGTGTCTATGAACGCCGAAATTAGTCAAATTGTTAATACCTGTGTGTCTACTAATACAGTTGCGATGCAATCATCAATCTGGCGACAATTTTCTACGTTTTTGCGATGCAAAAAGATACGCATTTGAGCCAGATACGTACATCGAGAAATTGAATGTAATATTGCAAGATTGGGCATTTAATATGCGAAAAAGTAACGGAGAAGACTACAAAGAAGCGGTAGTTAAAACAACACCACCGCTAAAATGCTACAAAGTAAATATTATAACGAATTTAATATTGTATTCAACCCTTTCACCGATGTTCAGTTTAATTCATCACGAGCTGCACGTAATGTTAAACGTAAAATCCTACAAGCACAACCCGAAAAGAGAAAATCTAGTGCATCATCTCTTAATAAATCTGAAGTATTTGCAATGGCCAGATTATATAACGAAAATGAACCGGAAAGACTTCAAAAGAAATTATATCACATTTTGGCGTTTGAACTAGCTTGGCGCGGAGGAGAAGCAGCTTAGTGCAAAACCACTTATTTCGTATCTGAAATTGAAAATAATGGAAAAGAAACTGGACGTATCGAGTATAATCCTCTATTTTCGAAAACGAGACAAGGCGGCAATAATAAATTATGTGACAGCAAATGGATCACGCCTAATATTTTCGACGAAGATATTTGCCCAATACGTTTATTCAAAAATTTAATGGAAAAACGAAACACTTTTATAACTTCGGACAGAGTATTTCTTACATCAAATCCCTTTTGGAAAAAAAATTCTAAAGGTTGGTACAAGAATTTGCCGATTGGAATTAATGAAATTTCCAAATGGACTAAACGCTCAGCACAACGCATTGGTTTAGATGTCAAACGTGTCAAAATTACAAATCACTCAAATCTAGCGGCAGCAGTTAGCGAATTAAGTAAAAGCGGAATTGAAGAACAAGCTCTAATAAAAATAACAGGACACAGCAATTCATCATCAATAAAACCATACTTACAAGTTGACAAAGAGTATCATTCAAGCATTATTCAATCAATTCGTTTGGAAAATGAAAAAACTTCAACATCTACTACAGAAACTATTAGCTGTGGCACCCGCAGCGATATCACTGTTCCTAGTATGGATTTCAATAACTGCGTTTTTAATAATTGTACATTAAAATTAAAATGTGTTTATTTTTAATGTTTCATAAATAAAGTTTGCATTGATATGTTTCCAAATTTCTCATTCATTAAATTGTCCTGCCGAATTACACTCGAGGTTTGTATTGATATTGGGTAAATTTGTGTTGTTCAAATTCTAAACTGTTTCCTTTAGCAATTTGACTCGAATAACTGTCAACCTAAAAACACTCCACCTTCGGTGTCGTGTTTTTAATAGTTGACAGTTATTCTCGTCAAATTGCTAGGAAACAGTTTCTCAGTAAACAACCCAAATTTACCCGATAAAATACAAACCACTTTTGCAATTATAAGTGACAATATTAATACCTTTACTGCTTTAGACGATGCTGATTTACTGATCGTCACAACCGCTATCGATCTATCTAGTCGCCATGGCACTGTGGTTGTAGTTGGTCAGGATGTAGATCTCCTCGCCCTTATTATTGCTCTTGCCCTTCCTGCTAAAGGTATTATGTTTTTAAAACCAGCCCAGGCAAATAAAAGAGCAGGATTTACAGATCTTCCGACTTACAATTTTACAATGAATATTAAAAAATCTCTTTTTTTCGCACATTCGTTTACTGGTTCTGATACCACTTCTACTTTTTTCGGAAACAGGAAATTCTAAATAATAGTGATAATAAACAAAAGAAAGGATTTCGAAGATATATGAGAAGTGAAGTTGAAAGCGCTGGTGAGAAAATATTTCTAGCCCTATATAATACTAAACCATCGGAAACATCTTTGAATAGCTACCGATTCAACTCTGTTAATAGGTTAGCTGGCAACCCAATCATGCTGTAATTTTATCTAGATTGCCACCAACCTCTGTAACATTGAAATAACATTCTTATCCGGTATTTCACCAAATTCAGTCTTCGCAAGGAAATCATATGGAGCCAACATAGTGGGGTTGGAAAAAACTAGGGAACATTTTATTACCAGTTTTCACTACTGCCGGCACCTATTTCAATTCTGAAACTTATATCGTGCAGCTGTCAAATTGGGTTGCGGTAATTAATTCAGTCTTCGCAAGGAAATCATATGGAGCCAACATAGTGGGGTTGGAAAAAACTAGGGAACATTTTATTACCAGTTTTCACTACTGCCGGCACCTATTTCAATTCTGAAACTTATATCGTGCAGCTGTCAAATTGGGTTGCGGTAATTAATGTGGCTGTCGACAAATTGGGTTACGTTGCTCAAATATGTGCTCCAACTGCCATAGCCAGGGTTGCATAAATGCACCACAGGAAGAAATAATAAATGAAGAGAATCGAACAAACGAGTAAAAATCTAGCTCTTATTGGACTAGGCCTACTGGGGACACCACTTTAAAAAAACACGCCAAGACCTCTACCTCATGGGCGTTGTGGAGAAGGGCTTCAATTAGACAATAATTTAGCCGCTGTTGTAGCAAAATTTTAATATTAGATTTAAATTCTTCTATTTTCATAGGTCATATTTCTAGACTATGGAGTTATGTAAAAGTACTAAAATGAAAATCACATTTTAAGGGCCTGCTAAAAACTACCGCTAACTTTAACGATTTTTGCGAGAAAACGGTAAGGATTTATAATAATGTTTAGAGAAAAGTTTTTATCTATAATTTTATTTCCAACAATATTGATTACCATGATTTTTCACGTTTAAGCAACTAGTTACGAGAAAATTGAGAAAAAACGGAACAAAATACGGTTTGGGGTGGTTTTTAGGACAATAACGGATGTTGCGGACAATATTCGGAAGGGAACTTTTCGCGGTTTTGTTCCTACTCCTATATGTGAACAGATCCACGTAAAATGGCAACTTTATAAGTTTTTTCTTCTAAAAAGTACTATATTTACGTGTACTAACAGTGTGTTGACTTTTTACTTTTCCGCCCAACCCTATCTAAGATGAGAGAAAAGTGTGTACAAGTAATCCATTTTATGATTAGATATTGTTCAGGGCATCTCACAGATGATTAATTTTCAGTTGACCAGAGTAAGTACAGCGGGTCCTATAAATCAAGATATATATACCGTATAACTTTTAGAAACATCACTTTTCAATTAATTTTTAATGCTTGGTAACAAGTATCAATAATTGCCATAGCCCCAAAAAAGGTCTACACTTTCAAAAAAGCATGATCAATTTCATACTTGATATGGGGTGACTACAATGGTTTTAGCACTAATGCAAATAGGAAACTAATAGAGTGTGGTCGCTCTGACCCCGGTAAAATTTTATCGATGCGTTCAAAACTTATGAGGAATTTAAACTCTTTGGGTGAAATTATTCACAAGGGAGAGATTGATCATCATTTGATTTATGGATTGACCCATTAATAAACATTAGAATTCAACTTTTGAAATATTTATTACAGACAAAGAACAAAAAGCTGCAAAACTATGTAATGCAGTACAGAAAAATTAAAATAAAAACGTATTTTAGAACAATAAACACGCACACTCAAGGAATAATACACAAAGAATAGTTGGAAGGTAACGAAGAGTAAAAAATTAAAACTTATTGTGAAGCAAATAAATAAAGTTCTTTCACGTCTACAACATTTTTGAACACATATTTCACAAAGTCTGCACTGTTGTCCACAGTAGGTTCTGGTTGAATAGAAATATTGTTATCAAAATCGATGGTAAATTCATCAATTTCTTGTTTTTTAAACGCAGTATTCTTACCTTTCTGGAACATCATTGACTTCATTCCCAAAGCTTCGAATTCCCAGTTTTCTAATACATTTTGCACTATCACCACATAACGATAATATAATGATTTTTGAAGCCCACCAAGTACTTTTATCATTAAGAATGTTCCTTTTCTAATACCATCTTTCTGTACAAGTTCTACATTTTGTCCCAAAATCGTATCGGATCACCGTCGTCATCTAAATTGTCATCTACTATAGGATAATCAACATCGGAATCAGAACTGCTTGAATCGGATCGTTGGGCAGTTACGCTTTTCCCAAGTTCAACACCTAGCTTAGTTCGCTTTTGGTTGCGTCTGGATAGTATGTTTGTAAAGTTTTGTTCCTTTAAATAGTCTACGAGTATATTTTCCACTTCAATAACGTTTTCTCTTGGCTGTTTATATAAAACTCTATTTTGATTAAATGGAGTAATGCCAGTTGCTTCAAATGCAGAAATAAGATTTCGTTTTATTCCATTTTGATTATTTTCTTTTAATGATTTGTTCGATATTGTTTTCTTCCACTCTAGGAGAACTTCTCTCCAGGTCATCTTGAATGGTCTAAAAAATCCCACGTCCAAAGGTTGGCACAAGTGTGTTTCATTTTTAGGCAAACATACAAAACCAATATTATTTTCTTCGCATAGCCCTATTACAACATCAGTAAAATGAGATGCTTGGTTGTCTCTTATAAGTATTTTCGTTTCTGTTGTCTTTTCGCGTGTGGAGAAACATTGATCGAAACCAGTCGGTAAATGTTTCCACATCCATCCATCCATGGATTATCCGATTATATCGAGCACCAGCTGCACAACATCTATAGACACAGCAAGGTGCAAGTTTTGGGTCATGCTCAGTCCACTGAGAGCAAATTTCTTCGGCCCGACATTTTAAGTTGTAGGTTATAGGAAATTCTAATATATGCGATCGATCCTGCATGGTCGATAACCAAAAATCACGTTTTAACATCAATCACGTGAACATTGTCATGGCCACAAATTAAAAAAATTAGATGTCAAAATGCGAAATGTCGAGTTATATGTCAAAATATCGAAAACCATTATGAGGCAAAAGTGATTAAAATGATATTTTAGGACTACCTACGAAATTTGAAGCTAAAACAACTAAAAATAAGAAATTTCGTATTTTTCCCTATTGCGGTCTTCTGACATGATATTGCCACAATTTCATTGTTGAAAGAGTTCAAGTACTGCCATATGTAATGTATAAACATAAAAATATTCAAAATCAACTTATGAAATCATTCCAGCTCAGTTACGTAGCCCCCCACCCCCCAATTGAAATTTTCAACAAAAACATATATGGTCGTAATGCACTACTAATGCACAAATATGCTGCAGGTAAGGTAAGGTTAGGTTTTAAGGTTCGTAATATTTAAAAAATTAAAATTAAAAAACAAAATGGTGAGATAAGAAATGGGCGTCGTCTCCGGCAGTTGAAACTGGTCTCATTCGATTCAAATCGTCATTTGCTGTCGATTGATACCACTTTTGCCTCCTTGAGGGCGTTTCCTTAATTTGAAGGCTTACCAAAAGTTTCACCAGATTGCCGTTTTTCGCCCGACTCTGTGTGTCTTCTGTCTACTCTGAACTTACTTTTTATCATTCCCCTAAATTTTGTTCGGGGTTTTGTGTTGAATTGCAAAGGTTGCATTTTGTTTTAGAGTGGCCTCAATTTTTTTTATTACTAACCGTTTGTATACAAAACAATAATTTAAATTTGCCCTAGTTAATTGTTATATTGTTGCAAATTGTTATGTCTCATTTTTGATAGACAAAAAGTATGTCGAATTCTACTTTTATTATATTTGAAATAAAATATATATTTTACCGTGTGTTCTGAAAGTTACTGATTTAAGTTTTCATATTTAATATTCGCATTTATTATACCGGCAGTGTTTCGGAAACCGTTTGTCCTAGAATTTGGGGAAAAAATTCTTATAACAAAATCGGGCCTAAAAAATCGTTTCAAAACATTTTTAAGCTGGTAAAATTCCGCTAGGTGGCGCATTCCATTACTTAAAAAATATAAATAAATGTTTTACAAAATATTCCCCAATTAAGGTTGATAAACAATATTTGTTTTAGATACTTCTGTCCATATTCTACAACTTTTGTCTAAGTCATTTTTCGGATTTTCGGTATCACCGATTCTTAAGTGGTGGAGGAAATGTACTTTTATTGACATCAAAAGGACTGTAACTTTCATATGCCTCAACCGATTTTCACAGACGTAGACATCTTGCAAAGAGCATTAAAGGCATATTTCAGAAACAAAAAACAATATCACATTTAACCTTTCAATTCGCAAATACAGGGCGTTATGTGACACCTAGCTCTATTTATTTTTTTTTCTCAGAAATTTCAAATAACTATACTATAACCAGCTTATAAAAAGACAAATAAGATGACTTATTGACCTGTCAAAACCGCAAACTAATATCTCTTCCGGCCTGTATCCACACTTAGCTGATGATCACCTGTATATGGAATATTACATTATTTGTACTATCAGTGAAAGAACAAAGTTTATTATATGTCCAGAAAAAGTAGATATGACAACAATGTAATTACAACTTTAAAATTGACCACATTACGAAATTTTTATTAGCAAAATATATAATAATCGTGCAAACTCTTTTAAAAATAATTGAGGTGTTCCATACTGAAAACTCACTCGTATATGCACTTGATTTTTAGTAAATTATGTGTTATACTGCAAATATTTAAAAAAACATCATTCTCTTCATATCTCTATCGAAAGTACATATATTCGGAATTAAATTTGACTAAGTTTGCTGCACCTTGATTATATACGAGGCGAAGCCAGCTGGCAATAATGAAAAATAATATAGACCACACGGGCAGAAGTTTGATAAAACCTGCACTGCATTTTTATTGTAATACACTCTTTTCAATCCATATGTTGTCATTGTTGGTTAACTTTTTTTTTCTTTCCAGATACGAACGACTTTTGAGACGTGCCAAAACGGAAGACTTGACGGAAGTATCTGGAATTGGATGCCTCTATCAAAGCGGTGTGGACAGGCTCGGCAGACCCGTAGTGGTTTTCATAGGAAAATGGTTTCCCTTCAACAAAATTAATTTAGATAAGGTAAAAAATTATCAAATATCAAAATTAAAAAATATATATATATACAGGGTGTCCCGGGACTAATGGAAAAAAAGTCAGGAGCGTATAATCTGAGCCAAAATAATGTTAGTACTTCATATAAACTTTTTCTATGGAGGCCCTCGTTTTCGAGTTATAGGCCTCCGAAGTATTAATTTTGAATTTGGTTTTTATTTTTATTTTTTGTACTAGTTATTTGATCTTTATCAAATTTACGGCAAAGCTATAATGTACGTGTATGTTTATTTTGGAAAGGTAAACAGATTTACAGTACTGCCTTGAAGCCAGGGACGGACTACTCGCAATGGTTAGTGATCCAAAAAATTTGCAGGGATGGCACACCCTGTATGAAATCATCGAAATTGACTTCTCCACACATTAAGCTAACGAAAAGGTACTCTTGTTAGAATTCGATAAAATAAGCCGTTTGGATAATATTTACAGTTTTATTAATGCACTACGTACAAATCTACCTGACTAACTTATTAATACGATGTCCAGGATTTACTTCCTTTTAATCAAAATTACGAACATAACATTATTAAACCATTAAGAAAACCTCAAAAAACACAAGTTATAAAACATTAGACTAATACTAATTCCTAAACAACAACAAAAACTAACGTTATTCTAATAAATGTTCAATATGAGCTCCTCCCACTTCCACGCACATTCTAAGTCTACGAAGGTTGTTTCTTTGCACTTGAATGAGCAATCCCACATTATTTCTAATAACATTGCAGTGTAACACAATTCTGTCTATTAAATATTGTCTTGTTTGCACAGGTGTTGCGTATACCTTACTTTTGAGATAACCCTAGAGAAAGAAATCCATAGGATTAACGTCTCCTGATCGCGGTGGCCATTGAAAAGGGCCTCCACGACCAATCCATCTATTAGGAAACCTTGTGTGTAAATGCTGTCGTACATCTAAACTGAAATGAGGAGGGGCCTCATCATGCATGAACCATAAATTCCTACGAGTTTGTAGTAGCACATCATCAAACAGGTTCCATAAATAATTTTGCAAAAACTCCAAATATCTCTGACCAGTCAAAGTACCGTCAATAAAGTATATGGCTCTATCAAATGATTGCCAACTATTCCTGCCCAAATATTAACCATGAATGGATGCTGGCTCCTAGTTTGGATAATGCCATGTGGATTCACATCATCCCATAAATGCATATTATGATTCCATCTCTGGTGAAACCGGATTAGTTCGTAAAGAGAACGTTACTAATAAATGTATTGTCTGCTTGTTGTTGTTGCAGAAACCACTGGCTATACTCAAGTCGTGCAGGATAATCAGCCACTGTCATACTGTGTACTTTTTTCATGTGAAAAGGATATTACAGCTGTTCTTTTAGGACGCGATGAACAACTAATTTCGAGACGTTATGTTCTCTTGATACTTTTAGAAAACTCGTTGATGGTTCATTATCAACTGCATTTAACAAGTCTTGTTCAACTGCCACAGTACGTATGCTTCGTACTGGACCTTCTCCACTTTTTTTTGGCAAAAATATTCCTAAAATTGAAAATTTTGTTTTGTATACATAGAAAATTACATTTACTTATTCATACCTGTTTCTCGTAACCTGAGATCAATACACTCAAACATTCGTCTGTCTGGCAATGCTCTGTTTGCAAAATGTTCTTCATAAAGCCTTCTGGCCTCTAAACAGTTTCGAAAAGCCAGTCCATACATTAGATGCATATCTGCGTACTCGATAAAAGCGAATTTTGCCATAGTAACTGTTAAATTAAGGACTTATGAATTATTGACAAGTACTGACTACGAACTATTCTACACAACGTTTGACAACTAATCCTATGGTAACTTGATAAACGGTAAAAACACTTATAAAAAGTTTTTACCAACTTTCGAATCAATAAGTCGTTAATGTTTTTTATCTTCTGCTATTATTTTTTTGTAGTACTGTAGGTAAATCTTGGACATCTATTAATAAGTTACGTTTACCTCGTTGTGTACTTATAAAAATGGCGAATGCGTAAATTGGTACGTAGTGCATGAATAAAACTGTAAATATTAGCCAAACGGCTTATTTTATCGAATTCCAACAAGAGTATCTTTTCGTTAGCTTAATGTGTGGGGAAGTGAATTTCGATAATTTCATACATGGTGTGCCATCCCTGCAAAATTTTTGGATCACTAACCATTGCAAGTAGTTCGTCCCTGGCTTCAATGCACTACTGTAAATCTGTTTACCTTACCAAAATAAACATACACATACATTATATCTTTGCCGTAAATTTTATAAAGATCAAATAACTAGTACAAAAATTAAAAATAAAAACCGAATTCAAAATTAAAACTTTGGAGGCCTATAACTCGAAAACGAGGGCCTGCATAGAAAAAGTTTATATGAAGTACTAACATTATTTTAGCTCATATTATACACTCCCGACTTTTTTCCCATTAGTCCCGGGACACCTTGTATATAAACTACAAGTATATGCCAACATAAATTAGGAAGAAAATATACTTACAATCAACTCGCCTATTTCAGGCAATGATCCCCACAATTGCCCTGCCTGATAAGCTGCCCGCATAATATGTATGTTGAGAGCATATTTTGTTGGAGGAATGTTTTGGGGAGACTTATTTTTTTATGCGAATAAGAATGTTCTTGCATCGTTTACACTGATGATGTCAACGTCTCCACAGTATAGCCACATATTTTTCTAATGCAATAAATATATTCTCGGGCAGATCTTCGAGAATATTATATTAGATAAAGCTTTGAAAGCTGCAGTAATATCAGCATATCGTTGCCAATTATTCCAAGTCAACACTTCTGCTTTATCTGCGCCTAAATGGTTTACTACTTCAAGCACCGGTATGTAGCTGTGACGTTTCCAGTGCCGAAAAATATCCATAGCTCTTTGAGACCATGCTGCTGAAGTATGAAATAAAAGGATATCGCTAGAACCACAACATCGGAATCAACCATGTGTATCGTAATTTTTGACGCGCCATTGAGGGCCATATCTTGTTAATGTAAAAGAATACGGATATCCACCTCTTCAACATAAATGTCGAGCCCATTTATCAACGTCCCAGTTGCTGTCGATGATTTTATTTTGTGACCCAAGTTTATTACTACCTGCTGCGCTTCGGAATGTTCAAGCACCTAGGAACGTAGTAATTCAAAAAGTGCATCTTAATTTTTATAATTTTTAAGGAAATCCGACCAATTACTGGGCAGTTTATAATTGTCTCGGACTTGAGAACATGTTCCTTCACCTCTGCTCACACGAACACTTTGCTTAAGCAATTTTTCACAATAAAGATTCCAAACAAAATCGATTTTTCTAGTGTTATTATCCACTTTACTTGTCCTGAAGGCTTGGCGAAATTCTGTGCGGCAATATTCTCCAAAAGTTTTAGAAGTCCCACGTGGTGGATGGTTGTGGATAAGAGCATCTCCATCATATATATCTCTGTTGCAATTTCCAGGGAAACAGCGACGGTCACCCCCTAAATATTTTTGCAAAACATTTATTATGTCTGATTTTCGGCAAGTACGTATGTTCCCCATAGAAGATAAAGATGGAGGTGACGACTGATTCTTATAGCTGAAAAAAGTATGTAAATCCAAGTGCCTTTTTTGGCAAGAAAAGAAGAGCTTATAAAACAGAATCCCATCACACTTCAGCGATTTCGTCAAGTCCTGTTGTTTTGAACTTGTTTGCGTGTGACTGGCAAAAATTTTAGTTTTTTCATTTTTAATCGATTGAAATAAGAAAACATTCTTCTTTATCAGTCTTTTCTCTACAAATTTTTGTACAGTTCTTTACCGTTTTTGTCAAGATCGTTCAGCGTTTCTACAGCTGCATTATCTGCAATTATTCTTGTATCGATTGCAACTAATTCACGCACTTTTTCTTGAAAAGGATTTCCAAATTCTTCGAAACTGGCTTGTACTGCATTTACTTGGCGTAACAATTTTGCTTGAAACGCATGATATTGTTCATGATGACGGTCATTGGCAACGTTAACATGAAGACATTCTTGCAGAAGACGACTAATTGGTCCAGCTATCATCCAGCGCCGTAAAGCCGTCTTGGATAACACCAATAGCACCACCTTCTCCTTATACAACAGCATTGTGTTGTTCATGTGCTTGATCTACCGCAAGGGCAGAAAATGGTTATTAAATCTTTCAAATTACAAAATTTCCTTTACTGAACACTTTGTGAACGTCTGGGGCATTTACAAGTAACGCTTCTAAATCAGCGATATGAACCGACAACCAAAGAGCATAATTTGGGTGATGGAATATGAAATACCATGGAATCATTTCTTTCAAATATTCTTTGCATAAATCGTAATTTCCTTCTCGTATTGACCGCACAAAACATAAGAGAAGAACTTCCAAATTTATCAAAGGTGGCCGTGACTTGAACGTGCAGCTTGTTCATTAGCCTAGGTCTCTAGAGAAAGATCTGTGGAATCTGCAAAATGTGCTTCATTCAAAAGTTTGTCTAAGGCAGCAGCGGTGACTTCATGGGCCGCTCTGCTTTTTTTCAAATGTGTAAATTTCAGAGAGCTTCGTTAGTTCCGCGTAGTATAATACCTCCGTTGACAACACTAATCCATCCACATCCAACCATATACTGCCCGATGATTCCAAGAAAAGCTTTTTCTATATGAAATGGGGCAAACATGACGAACTTATTATGTAACTGGATATTCCTCGTAACAGTTTTCATTGGAATTCCGGGATATTTTGGTAGGTAGATGTCTAGTTACATATTGCACATTTTGTAACCATTTTACGTTTTTTTTTTCAAAGTAATGAAGTCATCATAGTTACATTCCTCAGAATCCCCCTCGTTTAGACGTTCTGGGACATCATCTATCATTTGTCAAATTCTCTGCCTTACTTGTATCTCTTCTTCGTTATCACTGTCATCACTATAAACTCCTTCTATGTCAGACAGCTCTTTTTCTAACTCCTCTAGCAACTCTTTCTCCGTTAAACCTCTTTTTAGACGCATTTTACCCTGAAAATAAAAATAACACCAAGTCATTTTGGCTACGGCTGTACCCATCAAATTTGAGGGACAATTATCTATTTGAGAAAGTAAAATTTCAATAAAATATATTCACATAAGAGCTAACACTATTTTCAACATTACACTGAAATATAAACTGCGATTGACTATTATTCTGATATTTCAAGAAAAAACTATACTCACCTATTACCAACAAAACGATTGCCACCATATAATATTACTTTTGACATTAGTTTTCATTCAGAATGAAATGACCCATGCGCCATCTATGTATAATAATTATAGAATATAAATTTCTTTACGCTAGTTTCATTTACAGATCTATGTGGAATTATTTGAGTATTAGTTTTAATCGGTACAGTCGTACCCAAGATGACTGAAAGGGTTAATTTTCATTGTTTACACTTTAGGAATTAAAAAACACATGTACAATAGGTAAAAAAAATTCATAAAACAACAGACATTTAAAACAAGTACCATCGATACAATTATTTTATTAAATTATGATAAATCTGACTCAAGTTTTTAACATCTTGTTTATCGTTGACTGGATTATGTTCTTTTTTAATGTCTGCCATTTCTTTAATTGTCAGTTTTTTGTAGTTTGAATCTTGAGCTATTATTTTTGTGTTTTTAAAATCAAACTCATGTTTTTAATTTTTTTCATGTTTGTGGAGAGCTGTGGAAGCATTTTTAGTTATTTATGGCCATTTAATCTGTTTTCTAAAGTCTGTGTGGTCATTCCTATGTATGTTTTTGGACAGTTTAGGCAGGTTATGGAATATATAACATTTGATTTTTCTGTGGTTTTTATTTTACTTTTTAATTTGGTGAATAATGGTGTTAAGGTGTTTTGAGCTTTGTGACATATTGTGATATCATGTTTAGAAAATATGTGACTGAGTTTTTCAGAAAGCTGCTATGTGTATGGCATTGCAACATATTTATTATTGATTGACTCGTTTTTAGAGTATTTCTTCGATGGGTTGTTATATATTTTATAGACTCTTTGTTTGCAAATACGTTTTATGTTATGTATTGGATATAGTCCAGGAGAAATCGGCGCATGAGTACCGAAAACTATTCCACCTCAATTTTTTCATGCGATCCTCTTTGAATTGCCCTACTGATGATATAAATGCATGTTGCCATGGGGCAACCTAGTGCCATATTGTTTAAACCGAAATTGTTTAAACAATTGGAAGGAATTGTTATTTTTCAACCGGACAATTTTTTTTTATATTCTTTATTGAAATACAAATAAAAAAGGTCCTATGACTTTTCACGATAAAGTTAATATTTTTAGAGATATGAATTTTTAAAGGTTCGAGAAATCTCAAATTTGAGTACTTTTGACCCATGAAAAATATATTAAAAAAATAAAATATAAATAATAATTTTTTTAAATTATTTATACAATAGTTAATAATATTCTTAATAGAGATTTAAGAAAATTTCATTGTTTATACCTGTTTTTTAATTGTTAATTTCGCGCGCTCACAAGTATGCGTCGCTACCTTTAAGTATCGCCGTCTCTCTCTGACTCATGAGCTGCATTGACCTCTCTGTGTCCTGAATCATTATTTATCATTTATCTAAGAAACCATTAACTTCATCAAGATTGATAAAGAGAGCAATGTTATTAATAATTAAATTGTCTACAATTTGTTTTTAACAAAAGTAATTTAAGTATGAATCGGAACATGTAATTAAAATTACTTTTTTGTTGTTATCATAGTAATTTATGCATTTTTATCAACAATAATAAGATATAATGGTATTTGAAAAATTTTTGGAATCACAATTATATATAAATAATAAGCTTTTGCTCAAAACATACATTTGGATAAATGCATTGAATCCGGAATATAAAACATTAGATTTTACGAATTTCGGATACAAACTAGAGAATGATACTTTGCTAATACCTTTATTTATAAACAAAAGCCCATTTCCAACTGATCAAAATCTAATGTTCTTCCTGGACTAATAGTGATTGTTTATTAAAGTCGTTCTAACTTGTTTCATAATATCTGGTCTATATTCAGGCGAAGTTAGTTTAATGGCTCTATCATCTAATCCAGTAATATCGCTGTTTTTATGGGACTTTGGATGATTGGAATTGTAGTTAAGGTATCGGCCTGATGAGGTAACTAATTTCTAAAGTGTAAACAATGAAGCTTAATTTAGTCGAGAATAAACTTTGAGAAAGTTCCTAACCCAGGAACGAAACGTCAGTCACAACATAATGTTTGTTTTAATTAATTATACATCTTGAGACCAAAGAATTTGAAAAATGAATTATTTAAAAGGTTGAAGAAAAATAATGAAATTTCTCAAAAAATGACAAAATGTCGTACTACAAGTACCATAGCACCCGTTGTACTGGCTGAAAATCAATAGGGTTCATCTGTGACATGTCCTTAACAATATTCAATCATAAAAATGGTGACTTATTGCTCTCCGGAGGCTGTATCGTGCTAACAAGACATGTAAGGAAAAGTGGCCGACGACGACATACACACAGGATTTTTTTCTAAAAACCGTTTTTTCGTGTTGCTGTTGATGGAAAACGTAAAAATAACTCAAAAAATTTTTCAAAATTCCATCTTTTTTTGGGGTAAACCAATACTTTTCTCGCATATTAGATAGGTAAGGCGGAAAAGTAATATACGACAGACCTTACAAACAATTTTAATGAACAGTTATTAACTTTAAGAGAAGTTATAAGATCACACTTCAATAAGGTTGACAGAGTTAAAGAACTTTTAGAAGTGGTTCTAATAAATTATAGTGGCCTGGCATCTAATTTTTCGGATGCAATTACTGCCTATCTCACCCTTCCAGTTACAACTTCAATCGCCGAAAGAAGTTTTTTAAAGTTGATATTAATAAAAACGTATTTTCGCACTTCCATGAGCCAGAATCGCTTAACTAACCTAAAAAATGTAATTAAATTTTCTAAAGATAGCTTGTTTTCGCTGAAAGGGTAGTACGTACCGGAGAGTAAAATTTCAGAAATCGTATGAATATGATTTATAATGGAACCTTTATAATCGTTATATTAGATAAATATTGTGTTGCTATTGTTGTGGCATAAAATTGAAAGTGTATATTATGTATCTTTTTATATGTATATTTCATTATATATCACGTTTTTGATAAATTTGTTAGGTTAGTGTAAGCTCCAAATTTTTTTATGGTCAACAATACTGTGATCTACGTTACCAATTATTTCTTGGTGGCCAAATTTGTGTTACTGACTAGGTGATGTTATTAATAAAAGAAATTGCTATATATTTGTTAGATGTGTGAATATTGTTGAAAGCTTGAAAAATGTTATAAATACAATACATTTCTTACAAATTAAAGTATCAATTACTGGTACAAGAAATTGAATAAATGAGAAAACAAAAATGTCTTCTAGTTTTACGATATTTTTTATTGTTTCAGGCGTTGTTGTATCTAATAACTCTCCTAGACCCTATCGTCAAAGGAGATTACGTCATAGCGTATTTCCATACGTTAACATCAAGTAATAACTACCCATCGTTTTCATGGTTGAAAGAGGTTTATAACGTTTTACCATATAAGTACAAGAAAAACCTGAAAGCGTTTTATATAATTCATCCAACGTTCTGGACTAAGGTATGTATATGTACTTCATCGAAGATTAAGTATAATACTCGTACATTAAGTATTAAGAACAGTAAGGATGTTTTACCGATCGACAACAATGTTTGGGGACTGAGCGCCCAAATTGTTGGAGATCGGTAAAATCCTTACAGTTCGTGATGCTTATTACGTTTTTTGCGCTATTGAAATCATAATCAAAGCATTTAGATTCTCATTTCATGTATATTTTTTTCAAAAATAGTATCTGTAATCGTATTTTCATAATGTCATCATTAAATCATCAAATCTGTGATAATTGCCATATCGTTGCTATAGCGATTTGTAAATAGCGTCAGCCATATTGCCATTTGAGTTTTGTTGGAGTTTCTTGTGAAAAGCGGTAAATAAGTTTATTAATAAGGTTATTAAAGTTAAAATGTGCAATTCAAATTTCCGTTCCGTTATCATTCCTAACAAGTCAAGAGAGAAATACGAAAATACATACATTGTTTTTAAAAAGTGGTTGGGCACAAAAAACATAGGTATTGATAAAAAGTCTTTAGTTACATACTTCGTTAGAAGTTACAATAAATAACCATCTAAACGCACCAGAAAGTCTCTCTAACCAGTATCCTGGAACAAACATTGAGTCGGATCATAATTATTTTTCTTCCTCTTCCTCTCCCTCTCATTGTAAGACTATGTCTTGTTTTTTCAAAGAAGCAACCTAAGTTGATTCTGATGATCAACTCTCATACCAGCTAGAGTGAGTGGTGTAAGTGTCAGATAGTAGAGTTGGGCTTATTGTCTCAATTGGTTAAAATTGAATGCTAACGATGTTTATCACCTTTTCTAATTAATTTTACGGCGAAATATTTTTTGTTATTTTGGAGCACTTTCCCGGGGTATTACTCTAAACACACTATCCTCTATACACCCCTATGAATGCGTCTTAAAGTTGGAGCATATCGCGTGGGTCGATGTTCCAAATTTCAACGGATTAACCTTGATTCTTTCAACCATTTTATTATACTACTTGTCGGTAATACAACCAAACTCTTCTACTATCTCAGAATCTCCAATTAAATTAACATTAACAATCTTATCTTCCAAGGAATCAACGACTGGAACAGATCTGGAAAGACTGTCCGGAACTACATGCTCCTTTCCTTTACATTGGATAATTGTGAAAGAATATTGCTGCAATCTAACTGCCCATCTCGCTAATCTGGCTGTAAAATCCTTTAAATTTTGCAGCCAAAGTAAACTGTAGTAGTCGGTAATAACTGTGAATTGTACACCTTCCAAATAGGGTCTAACCTTTTCAATTGCCCATAAAACAACCAACCATTCCCGTTCTGTTGTGGTAAAATTACGCTCCTGATGCGTTAGTGATCGACTAACATTAGCTATGACTTTATCGCCATTTCAACAGGGAAATCAAACGCTCATTTGTGCCTTTGATTGGAGGATGATCCCGAGTTTTCGAGACAAGATCGATACGGAGGCGCATATACCCCTGCCTGAACCTTCCGACACATAGTAAACAACAAAGAAGATGTAGGAGTATCGCATGATATGTACCTTTTCAATTGCCCATAAAACAACCAACCATTCTCGTTCTGTTGTGGTAAAATTACGCTCCTGATGCGTTAGTGATCGACTAACATTAGCTATGACTTTATCGCCATTCTCATGAGGTTGGGTCAAAACAGCACCTAAACCATAATCTGATGCATCTGTTTGAATTACAAATGGTTTTGCATAATCTGGACAACTTAAATTAGGGGCGGACACCAAACAGCAGAGTTTAGAAGATTTCTTCACCAAGGCGGTAATAGGGGCAATAATTCTTGAAGAAAAGTCAGGTATGAACCTTGTGTATCAAGAAAATGTTCCAAAAAGTCTGCGAACCTCACTAACTGTAATTCACTATTTGTCACGATGAAATGTTCTGTCTTATCTGTATAACCAAGTTCAGAACCCCTTGTGGATAAATTCTTATCAATCACTGCTTGTAATATTACTTTCTCGCTATCTTCAAATAACTTTGTCCCTTCGTATGTACAATAGAATTTAATAAGATTGGTTCACTAGAAAATTGCCATTCTTTAGTTCGAAGGTCGGGAACAATCCCCATGATACGCCAGAAATCGGCACCTAACACTAATAATTGGGGTAAACTAGCAACTACTAGTACTTCGATGAGACGTACTTTTCCTCTTAACGCCATGGGTAACTCTACATAATCTAAAATTTCACACTTAGCACCATAAGTTACTGTACAATAAAAAGTTTTACCTTCAGAACGCTGAACTGCAAAACCTAACTCACGGACGAGCGAATATCCATCACTTCCTAAAGTAGTACGATACGCTCCAGAGTCTAGGAGACCTAAAAAACGATACCGAGTAACTGGGGAATTAAATTTTCAGGTGACTATAAGGGTTTGTCATTGTGCGTATTTTTGGAAAGGGTCGATGAATATCGTGTATCTGGACATGTTTCGAAAGCGACTTTACTTACGTGACTCGGTCGATATATTTAAGTTATTGTTAGATCTTGTGCTAGAACAAACGATGAGCGATGAAATAAGGCTCAATTTAACTGTAGACATTTTAGATAAGTCATTTTTAGGTCTTCTAGACTCTGGAGCGTCTCTTACAAATTTAGGAAGTGATGGATATACGCTCGTTAGTTAGTTAGTTCGGCGTGAATGGAGAACTTCTTATTGTACACTAGCTAATGGTGCTAAGTGTGGAATTTTAGGTTATGTAGAGTTACCCATAGTGTTAAAAGGAAAAGTAAGTCTCATCGAAGTTAGTTCCTAGTTTACCACAGTTATTAGTGTTAGGTGCCGATTTCTGGCGTATCATGGGGATTGTTCCCGATCTTCGAACTAAAGAATGGCAATTCTCTAGTGAACCAATCTTATTAAATGCTATTGAACATTGAACATACGAAGGGACAAAGTTATTTGACAGATAGAAAGTAAGGTTACAAGCAGTGATTAATAGGAATGTATCATCAATGGGTTCTGAACTTGTACAGGTTGTACAGATAAGGCAGAACTGTCATCATGACAAATAGTGAACCGATTAAGTAACGGTATTATAGGGTTAATCTAGTAGTACAGCAGCAGATCGACAAAGAATTAGAGGGAATGTTGAAACTAGGGATTGTGGAGCCTTCGAGTAGTCCTTGGAGTTTACCTATTTTATTAGTTAAGAAGGAGGATGGTAATTTTAGATTTTGTGTAGATTATAGGAAACTTAATTCTGTTACTGTCAGGGATAGTTATCCTTTGCCCCTTATCGCGGACACTCTTGATAAACTTTGAGATGCAAAATATCTTTCTAGTCTTGATGTTAAATCAGTTTATTGGCAGTTAGCTGGGTTTGTATAAGTACATAGAATACTACAAGAGCAACTGTTTGGTTTGGGACCAGAAGACTATTCAGCACACCTTCAATATGCGCGATGGTTTTGCAAAAACAAAGGCAGATAGAGATTTTATTAAATCAGTTATGTTTAAAGATTAAGCTGGATTTACGAGAAATGGTGTTATCAATTCTCTTAATTTGCATTTGTGGGCAGATGAAAATCCTCAAGACGTAAGTCAGATATGGCATCGACAAAGATTTATTGTAAATGTTTGGACTGGGATAATTAGAAACCATTTAGTAGGTCCATTTATAATTGATGGGCAGTCGTAGTTAGACTTTTTGCAGAATAATCTCAATATATTATTGGACAAAGTACCTTTACAAACCAGAATTAATATGTGGTACTTGTCTGATAGTACTCCACCTCATTTTAGTAATGTGGTACGTGCTCACTTAAACGTTGCGTACACCCAAAAATGGATTTGGAAGCGGAGGTTCAATTGCATGTCCCCTGCGCACTCCAGAATTAAATTCCATGGGTTCATTCTGGGGTTAGCTGAAAAGTTTGGTTTATACAACACCCGTACAAACAAGAAATGAATTATTGGATCGAATTCAATTCCATTGTGCTATAAGGAACAATCCAGGAATGTTGTTTCAGGTACAACATTATTCGTAGGCTTAAAAAACATTTACTTTAAAAATGTTGGTATGTGCGTAATTCACGCAAAAAGAAAAAGGGCTACTGAAACAGAGTGGTAACCGTAGACATGCATGTTTCTGGCTCATTTGCCGTCCTCAGCACGGTATAACCAAATAAGGATGTGAAACTTGCGAACAAAGATGTTTATCGGAACATAGGAAAACACAAAACAACGGATTTCAACAGGGAAATCAAACGCTCATTTATGCCTTTGATTGGAGGATGATCCCGAGTTTTCGAGACAACAACCAAGATCGATACGGAGGCGCATATACCCCTGCCTGAACCTTCCGGCACATAGTAAACAACAAAGAAGATATATGAGTACCGCATGATATGTAAACAACAACAAAGAGATTCATGGGTAATTCACGCAAAAAGAAAAAGGGCTACATATCACGCGATATTCCTACATCTTCTTTGTTCTTTAGTATGGGTCCGAAGGTTCAGGCAGGGGGGCTATATGCGCATCCGTGTCGATCTTGGTTGTTGTCCCGAAAGATCGGGATCTTCCAATTGAAGGCACAAATGAGCGTTTGGCTTCCCTGTTGAAATCCGTTGTTTCGTATTTTCCCATGTTTCGATTAACATCTTTGCTCCCAAGTTTCACATCCTTATTTGGTTATACCGTGCTGAGGACGGCAAATGAGCCATAAACATGCATGTCTGCGGTTACCACTCTGTTTCAGTAACCTTTTTTTATTTTTGCGTGAATTAGCCATGAATCTCTTTGTTGTTGTTTACATATAACGCGATATTCCCACATCTTCTATGTTGGTATGCGTTTTGTTACTAGGTAACTCTTGATAATACTTACTTCTAATACACATTTTTATGAAGATGATATTACGAGTTGATTTGTTCCGATGAACATTTCCTACAGAGTTGTTGCGGTATACAACAAATAAATTGACAGTGGCCTACTGAGTAAAAACACATTTCCTAAGTAATGATAGAAGTTGAATGTATGCTCTGCAGCGTCTCACAAAATTCCATATTTCTCGTAAACCACTCATTTTATCGATTTCAACAAAGAGCACCTTTTCATGGAGAAATACTTGGGGATTGAACTGACAGTATTTGAAAGTTTGTTACTTCATGATTGTAAATGTTATGACCTTTTAACCAGTGCGCCTAGTCCAATCGACTTTCTGCAACACTAGTATTCGCACTAATATTGCCAAAATAAATGTATTGATATGCTTGGCAATCCACCAAATTTTCATAAACTTCCGAAACATAGTTTTATAGATAAATAATAATATATTTTTAACGTTTAACTATAAAGTCCTAGAACTCAACAAAAGTTATATAAAGTGCTGACATTATTTTCATACCATCTATCCATTTCCAAGTTTTGGCTTCTCATTCCTGGGACACCCTGTATAATAGAATCAGAAGTGACTTACACCTTATTGAATTTCAAATATATGAAAACCATAGGTTAAGATATTCAAACCATTTATTTTTCTCAAATTCCCGGATGAACTTCACTTTCTAAACATAAACACATGTCATTTTCAATTGTAAAAAAATGTTAATCAGAATTGAAAGGTACTTGCACATATGCAAATACATTTAGCAAGAAAATAAGGTTTTGTTTTTCCTACACATCAAATCAATGGGAAAGCATTTGAATAACATTTGATAATTCAAATTCTAACACTGACAATTTATTTTCTGTTGAAAATATGATAACTTTTCCCTTTATTATTATTTGCTAACAATTTCGCAATTTAAATATGTAATAAATATGGGTATTTCAATTTATTCATTTCCCAAGTAGGAAAATACATGCAAATAATAAGTTGTTAACAAACGTAAATATGTTCATGGAAATAAACTTTTATGAACAGTTTTCATTTTTTATTCAGCTGTAAAGTTGTAAAGAATAATTTAATTTTTAGTGAAATAAAAAGTAATTTCAAAAAATGTAGTTTTTTATAATGGAGAAGGTTCAAATATTATATTTATCAATATTGTTTAACTAACTAGAATGGTAAAAAACAGTAACTTGAAAGGGAATGTTTTAATCCAGAAATCCAACAATCAGCGTTTAGTGATGTCACTCCTCCTATGATAACATTTCAGGTTATAGTTGTATAGGTAAACATTCTGTTATTGTGAAAATTTTTTGCTCTAGTAAAAATCCAATGAAATCAGTTAATTTGAGGTCATTTGATTGAACACAACCAATCAACATATCATACTGAACATTATACTGAAAACAGATCCCATGGGCTGTTTTCACTCTATCACGTTGCTATGGATACAATTTGATTATTTATTTCGATTTTGACGTTTCAAATAATATTTCAGAATGTCACGATTTGGTCTTAATACTGACGAGAATATTAATGAAATTATAGAAGCTCTGTACTTCTTTTCTATAATTAGCAAAAAAATTTCTATCCGAATAACCCTCGAACATTGATAAATGCTCAAAAGTTTTATAACAACTTTCTCAAGCTTGTTGCTTATAGGCAGTTTCCAAGAAACAAGCTTTCGAAATCTGTTATAAAATTTTTTCGAACAATTATCAATGTCCTTGGGTTATTACTACTGAAAATTAAATAAAAGTATTTATCTATGTTAATTGCATTTTTCGAATAAAAATAGAAGCGGTGTTCATAAGAACAGACTCCAGAAATATACCAAAAGCTTTGAGTATCCAAAAGTTAGTGTTGACATGGTTGTAATTTTTTTGTTGTTGAAAGTCAAAAGTGTTCAATTGTTGAAATGAAAGGAACTAAAACTACTAGGGTTTGAATTTTAAAATGTCTTTTTTACAATAGTTTTCACTATCTGGTATTTACATGACTACCTGGAAGAAAATATATAAATAGAAGCCGGTGGTCTGGCAATTCCTGCTACCCTTGTGTCAGTCTGGGGATCAACATGGCTCCTTGCTATAAACAATTATTGTAATTTGAGAAAGTTACTTTGTCCCTTGTATAAAAATATGGCTCCCTAGCATTTTCAACTGGTATGTCCCTGAAAAACAGAGTTTCAAAATCGAACAGGGTGTTAGTTTATGTGAGGTATCAACATGATAGATGTTGTTTATATATAGTGGTATGTTTTGATTTGTGATTTGAATTGGGGTAACTGAGTTAACCCCTGATTCGATAGTATTGGTTGTTAGGAGTTGAACAACATGGTATGTGAATAGATTACCATGCAGAAGCCTACACCCATTATCATGAGTGTCTTCTGCGCGACTAGCGGCCCAGAGAGTATTTCGAAGATTTGTTGGCAGACAGTTATTGTAAAAGCTTTTAGATATTTTAGTTATGAATTCCTTAATAGTGGGCGTGTCGGCTTGTTGATGTAACCATGAAGTTTTTGGGAGTTTGAGTTTTGTATTTGATTGCTATGCACAAGCACTTGTTTTGCACTACCTGCAGTGTATGAAAGTTATGTTTAGTGGCTGTGTAGAATACTGGTACGGCGTAAGTTAAAATTGGTCTTATGACCTGTTTGTATATTAAGAGTTTGTTTGTTGTAGAGAGACAACTGTTCGTACAGATGAGCGGGTATAAATTGCTCATTGCAATTTTCGCTGTTTGTACCTGTTGAGCATTGTGGGCAGTGGCATTGGTATTGCCATGCACTGTATAGCCAAGGTATTTTATTGTGGTACAAGGGGTAATATTTTGGCCATCAATACATAGCTGTGATTGCAATGAGCTATTATTCCTTGCTCTCCGTCTGAGTAACACGTACTTTATCTTGGAGGCATTGATTGTAAGCTTGTTGTCCTTCATGTATGGTAAGATGTGTGTTTGTATGTTATGTAATGCTGTGTCTGGCATTATTGCTGATGAAACAAAACAGGTGGCATCCGCATACATGGCTGTTAGGATTTGGGGGGAGGGTGGAAGAACGTGCGTGAAAAAGGAATATAGCAAAGGAGATAGTACAGATCCTGTGGAACTCCGGCTTGTATGGGGTGCGGTTCCGCCGAGCCTTCGTTTACACAGGTGTAGTATTTACGGTTTGTAATATAATTTTAATTAATAAGTCTGGAAATTTAATTTTTATTAATTTGAATTTAAGTGCCTCATGCCATACGGAATCGAAGGCATTTTTGATATCAATTGTGACCATTATGGACATATTTTTGATGATTTGAGCCACAGTACTATTTCCGCCTTTAAAACCGTATTGCTCGAAATAATTTTGTGTTTGACGGTAAAATCTTGAATTATTTTTAGGATGATTTTGTGTATCACTTTTGCTATATTGTTTAATAGGGAAATATATCTGTAACTATCCACATAACATGGTTTTTTGTTAGCTTTGATGATGGGAATAATGTTGGCAATCTTGAGCATATCGGGGCAGTTGCCAGTTTTCATAATATAGTTAGTTATATAAGTTAATTGAACTTTAACTTTTTTAGGAAATCTATTAAGGAGGATGTTTGGGATCCCGTCTTTTCCCGGCGCTGTTTTATTTTTTAATGATTGTATTTTGTTGTACGTTTCTATATAAGTGGCTAAGTTTTTAGTGTTTTTGGATACGGGGTTTTGGTTTAATAGTAGTGGTGTTATTTCTGGCGTCGATGATTATGTTTTGTAAATTTGTGATTATGTTTCTTATGTGGTTTTCGTTTTCTATTTTGTATGAGGTTATTAGGTGTTGACTTATGTACTTTCTGTATTGTGTCCAGTTTCTAGTGGTGTAGTCGTGTATTTTTTAGAGGGTGTGTGTATGTTGTGAGTAATTTTTAGTTCATGGACAGGATCGTGGTCCGAGTTAAAGTCGGGAATTGTTCTCATTTTAGTTATATTATTCACATTGTGTCCGATGGCTAAGTCAAGTGTACTGTGTGAGTGGTTGGAGTGGGATCATCTGTACTAGAAATATTACAATCAAAGTTGTCGCAGAATCTTTGTAGACTAGTTCCATTTGTGTTTGAGTGTGTAGCATAGGAGCCCCATAGTAGGTACTTGCAATTAAAGTCATCCACTATGAGGACTGTATTGTGAGTTATTGTTATATTAGTAGTATGTTAACTCATTATTTAGCGATCTATAAGCCCCCACAATTATGATTTTGTTGTCTAAAAGTAGTGAGATATGCTCAATTGAAGAATTGGTTGGTCGTAGAAGTAGGAAATTTGTCTTTTTTATGAATACTGCGATACCTTCTCCGGCGACATTCCCAGAGCGGTCTTGTCTAAAGAGACTGTATTCGGGGTTTCTAAATTTCATGCAATTGTTAGTTTTAAGGAACGTCTCGATAAGAAAGAAAATATCAGATTTGTGAATTGCGAGAAAATGATTGATGAGATGAAGTTTTTTAAGAACTCCATGTACATTACAGAAAATTATTTTGAGAATAGAACGTTTTTGATTTCCTGTTTTATCACCGAGTTTATCACCTACCTGCCTAGATGTCATATTTATCTATACCAGCGACAAAATTATTGTAAATTGTAAATATTTCTAGTTTGTTGGTGGCCGCCCTCATTTCGTGAAGAAGGTCAGCTATCGTTCATGTTAGCTCCTCTAAATTTACAGTTTTTTGGAGTTCTTTGAACAACATATTAAGCTCGGAGGATTTGTTGATCTCTGTTTACGTTTCTGTTCTCTCCGTAAGTCGGGGTTGTGTAGGGTTATTGGCTGGTGTTGGCCGGTTTGGATGGCAAACTTGGAAATTCAATGTTGGCTTGTCGTGTATTCTGGGTCCAATGGTTGATGGTGGAGGAGCCGGAATATATTTGGTGGTGGTTGGTTGTTTTGGTGTTATTATTTATAGTTTTTCTCGCCTCAAACCATTCCCGCATTTTTATGTACTCGGAAAGACCTCAGCATTGGCAAGGTGGTCTCACATTTTAGGGATCTACGAGCTCTGCCACAGTTCGAAGTGGGTAAATCACAGTGACACTTTGTATTTTATTCAGAAGCTTCTACATATAGCAGTTATTTCATATTAACAAGGGACAATTCAATAGGCTATGTTCAAATCAAAAGAGAATTGTACAGTAAAAAGTCGAGTTCCTCTGGAGCATAAAGTCTAACAACCATTATAATTGAGACGCCAATGCGAAGATAGTGCAGCTCCTAAAGAGAAGAATGGAGATTATTATCAAAACTACAGCACATAAACTGAAGAACAGAAAAAGTGCAACACACTGTATAGGAGTTTATATTTAAATGAAAGTTATTTCTATCGATACCTTATCTCAAAGCCAGTATTTGAAATCTTTTTTGTCAGCGAATCTTTTCTTTTGTGCGCTAATGTTTACATTTTTTTGTTAGTCGGAACAAAAACTAAAAATAATTTTTCTCTGGATTTTAAATTAACTCTATCCTGGTATTTGATGTTTTTGGATGGCATACTAATTTGCTTGACAATTAAAAATGACACGAGTTCACGGTAGTCACCAATTTCGGCATTTAAACGACTTCGAAAAAGGACACATTGTAGGCATGAAAGAGGCTGCTTCAGGTTTGCGGAAAATTGCATGATGAATGAATGTCAATACATCAACAGTTTTAAGAGTTTGAAGAAGGTGGTTCAATGGGGCGTCATACAGAGGCTTGGCGTCCTAGACTCTTACAGTCCGTGCTTTGCACCTTCTCAGACTTCTTACTCTCAGGAATCGACGGTACAGTATACGCCAAGCAAGAGATGATCTAGTTGCAGCTATGAGACAAGTAATCTCAAGGATGACAGTTAATCAAATATTGCTTGCAATGTGGCTGAAAGCCTACCTACCGTCCGCTTTGGGTGGTCCCTCTGACACCTCAACATAAGGCTCGCTGCTTGGAGTGGTGGACAGCTAGGCAAAATTGGAATGACGAATTGAATACCATATGCTTCAGTGACGAATGCAGATTTTATGTTTGGGAATTGGATCACCTCAAGTTCTCATCAACGGCAATCTGACTGCTCAGCGATATATTAATGAAGCGCTGTAACCAGTTTTACATCCCTACCTACAAACCATCCCAAATGCTGTCTTTCAACAAGATAATCTCTACACGAATCTGGCATAGAGATTATGGAATGGAGATCAAGATCGCCTGATTTGTCGCCCATTGAACATGTATGGGATTTGATTAGCTGCAACCTTACTCGATTGCCACATCCTCCTGCAAACTTGGATGATCTCTGGCATGCCGTAAGAAGGATTTGGATGAGAATTCCCCAATATGATATAGACCATCTACTTCGGTCAATGCCATGTAGACCAAACAAGTACATAAATAACCATGGAGGAGCTACTCATTATTAATTTTTTTGTAGAAATCATGAATGAAATTTATTGAAAGTGTAATCAATTACTAAGAATACCTTAATTTATCTTGGTATAAATAAATAAATTGAAAAATATTTGTCCTTTCTGGTGTTGCATTTTTTTTACCTCCACTATATTACGTCTGAAATATATCTTCAGGTGGTGTAACTGAGCTGCTGCACTGTTACTATGCTTGAAGATCTGAGGAAACCCCAACTATGGTCCTCAATTGTTATTTGTTATTGGAAGAAATCGGAATTATCTACATGTGCTTTTTGAAAATTCAGTATAAAAGAAAAAGAAATAGATTACCTTCGGGTCAATAAAAGTTTCTCACAAGTACTCAGTTCTATCTCCTTTTTTATTAAGAGAATGTATAATATGTTTGTTATACACTAAAATAATAACTTATTGTTCACAGTATCTTGATGTATTCATACAATGTGTGAAGTTACAGGAGCTGTAGATTCGTTTTTGGGTTCAAAATTTAAACTTCCTGTATGAAAGCGCAATTTTTGACAATTAATTATAGTATTACAATTTTTCAGTGTACTCCTCGTCTATTCTACATGAAATTATTTCTAATAAAATTGCATGTTCTTAATTCAAATTTTATTATATAATAATTGAAATACAAAAATTTTGTTTTAGATGATGACCTGGTGGTTCACCACATTCATGGCACCGGCAATAAAACAAAAAGTAAATAGCTTACCTGGAGTGGAGTACCTATATGCTGTTATGTCACCAGATCAGTTAGAAATTCCTGCGTTTATTACAGAACATGACATGACTGTAAGTATAACTAGAATATCAATATTTTATATTTTTATCGTCATGCAACCTATAAGTCCCTGGCTGGAAACTTCTCCTCAGAAAGTGGTATTTGGTCACAGTAATAAAGTACTACTATTGCTAACACAAGGATGGGGTGCACAATTAATATTAAATTGGACGCTACCACATTTTTAACAGAACGAAATTTACAAAACAAGAAAATGTTGGAAAGCTGGAAACACTCATAAAAAATTAACGTTAAACAAACTATTATAATTTATCCATGAATACGATGACCCAATTTATCATAAATAGCTGAAATCAATAAGAAAAGCTTCAACGATAATCAATTCTTTGAAAAATACCGCAAATTCGCATTTTAGCGGCATTTTCAAAATACAGGACTCGTATAATGCAGTTATATTAAAAAAAACAAGATTTATATGAGCTGGAGATAACACAAGGGAATTTATCTTATAAAGGCTGGGGTGTTGCAGCTATCGGCGATGATCGAGAGGTATCCTAGCATTAGTGACAACTGTGTGAACTAAGTGATCTTAACTTAGGATCGTCACCTTGAAGTATGCTACGGTAGTGATTCCGAGGCGGGAGCAATGGCGAGACAGAGGTGGATTTGGTTGGTAGGCATCCTCTTGGGATGAGTCCAACATTGCTTGGGTCCTGGGAAGGACCCATTCGAACATGAGTGTCCCATCTCAGCCCGAAAAAAACTTAGAGGTAACCTCAACAATATTTTAGGGTTAACTTAGCAGAACAGCAGTTATAAAGAAATATCACCACAGTGGAATGTTTATACTAATTAATAATTGTTGTGTCTTCTTCGGAAATAACAACAGAGAATCAATTTTCAAATGAACTTTCGCTACCACGAAAAACTCAAAGAAAAGGAGGAATAGAAAAAATTAATTTTGATTTTTGTTTTCGGAGTGGCTATGCTACTACAAAGCCATAATATGTTGACGAAATACAAAAGATATTTGAAGAAAAACCTAACAAGTCAATTGGCATGTTACAATCTACATGATTCTACACCCAAATGAGTTCTATAAATAGAATTATTTTTGACCATCATAATCATCAATGTATTCACTTAATCTAAATTCATCATTCCTTCTATCTGACAATATCTTAGTAAATAAAAAAATTCTGCTGAATTCTCTTGATAGCTTCCTGCAACCTGCAATATATTATAATTTTCATATTTGTATTTACATTTCAGACTACCATATCAAACGAAATTGAATTTGTGAGGTTAGGTTACCTTTGTGTCCACTCAATGGTTTCTTTTTTTTTACAATTCACTTTTTGTAGTCATTTAGTTATCTTCAAGTGTTGTCTGGAAATGCTTTGCTGATATTATATACTCATGAAAATTTCAGGGAAAATTAACAATATGATTCAATTACTAGAGTATAAATATGTTGTCTTAAGGCAAACATGTGGTTCTTTATTCTCTACAAGTGCGTCCATACTAAAATTAACTATTTTCTCGTCGGTGAATTGGTCGGGACATTGATTTTTTTTGGCCGCTGTGAAGTCCTGATCAAATCCTTTGGGTTATTCAATAAAGAAGGGTTGTTTTAATAATTAGAGATCTTAGCAAAAGCTGAGTATACAATATATTCAAGTAAATCATGGGCATTTTGAAACTTGCTCCGCAGTTTTTTTATTGTTCATTGATTCGTTCTCAAGTTTTTATTTTTCCGCCCAACCTATGTAATATGCAAGAAAAGTATTGGTTTATCCCAAAAAAAGTTGGAATATCGAAAAAAATATTTTATTTTTACGTTTTTCATCAATAACAACACGAAAAAACGGTTTTTAGAAAAAAATCCTGTGTGTATGTCGTCGTTGTCGTCGGCCACCTTTCGTTACATGTCTTGTTAGCACGATACAGCATCCGGAGTGCAAAAAGTCACCAATTTTATGATTGAATATTATTCAGGACATCTCACAGATGAACCCTATTGATTTTCAACTCACCAGAGCCCGAACAACAAGTACTATAGTACTTTAAGTGTGTCATTTTTGGAAAAATTTCAATTTGTTAGCACAATACAGCCTCCGGAGTATACAGGGTGTTTCTATATTCGACCGACAACGCTCTACCACGGAGAGATCTCAATAAATGATATAGGAATACGAACCCTTACGGGGTCTAGATGCTGAGATATAGGGTGTTCAAAGTTTTAAAACAAAATTAAAAATTTTCCATAAATCAAGAACACCTTTAAATTTTTTTTTTCAAATTTGTTGCCCAATATGCTCCTTAATAAAGTAATATTTTGACATAAGCAAAATTTAACCAGTGCCGCGCTGACAGTGTTAGTTGTCACTTTTATCCCCCTATTTTTTACGCCACTGGAGCAAATTCTCTTTTTTTAAGTTTGTTTTAAATTACCGATTATTTTCAGTTAAAAAACTAATAACCTTTTGTGGAGCTAAAATAAACGGTGTTGTAGAAATTTGCCTCTAAACAAGAGTCTTCAGGTAATTAAATACTACTCAATATTTTTAAATTATAATCTACTAGCTGACCCGGCGAACTTTGTTCCGCCTTAATGGCAACAAATAAGCAGACTTTTTTTTAATTGGAAAAAATACAAAAAAAATTGAATACCTACATTAATCATTCATAATTATTTCTGTATTTTAGTACATTTAAGTACCTTGTGATACACGACATTTTTTGTTTTATTATCAGGCGCAAAAACAAACAACGGAGATGGTCTTCCGACCCGTGAACATGCCACGTATAATTGACCATGGGAAAAACATGAATGTTCTAGATTTAAACCACAAACTTTTAAGGATTGGCCTTGTGATTTGTTGATGGTCATGGCAAATGCAAGACGTATCGGAAATTGAAATCTTTTAAATTCAAACGGCATATCGGTTGGGATCATCGGTATCCTCGGAATGAGAACTTCCTCACCTTTGAATTTTCCTATCATTATCGTAGCGTAAATTACATTGTTCATCAATTTTCTAACCACCAAACGCGTACCGTTGGTTTATGTTTCGAAGCATGATTACTACGGAGCCAACCTTTAGGCGTAAATTGTGCGGTGGTAAGCCAGGCACGTCCAAAGAGTTTAAAAATTCAATTGGATAGTTGGTGGCTTCATCTTCATTTGTGACGCAGTCAATAGATTTGAATGAATGCATTGTTCCAATGATCTTATTTTGAATTATGTAGTTTAGGTCATCTACATCTTTATTCTTAGCCGCTAAAATTGCTCGCTCACTCAACCATTCATTATTTTTGTAGTTAGAAATAATTTCTGGAAATACATTGTTGATAAGTTCGTCTTTTGATGAGACAAAATTACAGAAATTATTTGGAAATGATATTAATCCGCTCGATTTATCGACAGGTACTTGACCATTACCGATAGTCAGCAATTGCTCCGAGAAATCTTCAGCAGATGTATCATTAAGCAATGTAACTCTCATGTTTGTTGCAAATATACTACATAGGTACCAATAGATAAAGAAAGTTATTCTTTAACTACATTCTATATAAGTACAAAAATAAATACCTTAAATGTCGGATTAAATCCTCGTTCTTCGATAATATCTGCCCCAAATGACGTCATCTGGAAAGAACCATTGTATTTTTGAGTATTTGCAAGAAAGTGGCGTGATTCTTGTGTTTCGCCACAAAGCAATGAATACAATGGCTCAGGTGGCGGAGTCAACAATGGCAATTTCACTTTACCATTAAGGCAGCATAATCCAGGCGTTTCTCCGGAAAACTTTAATGCACCACAATACTCGCAAACTACGTCCATTTGCCCGATGCAAACGCTAGGATACAAGCTGTAATCATTGCTGCAATCGTATTGAAACGCTGCTCGATTCAAATCAGCACTTGATAAATATCTTGTTCTGCGTCGCAAATTATCTATTTGTTGACCTCTGTTGTTCGCTCGACGATTCTGCATTGCCAACCGAGCTGTTTCACGGGCTGCTTCAATTTGCTCTCGTGATTGTCAAATTGTCATCCATACGTCACTACATAGCTGTCATTATACGTCAATTACATAGCTGTCATTTGCGTTTTGTTATTCCAAGTCTGATTCTTTTTTGTTATACCACGTTTTATAGTGACTGACGTTTCATGTCAAGTCACACGGGAATGCTGTCGAACGGGATAAAAAGTATCCTATGGGAATGCTGTCGAACGGGATAAAAAGTATCCTATGTCCTTCTCCTGGCTCTAAACTACCTCACTGCCAATTTTCAGCTAAATCCGTTCAGCCGTTCTTGAGTTATAAGTGGAGTAACTAACACGACTTTCTTTTATATATATAGATTAGGCACATGTC
The DNA here is from genome assembly GCA_963921935.1 of Galeruca laticollis. Taxonomy (NCBI): domain Eukaryota; kingdom Metazoa; phylum Arthropoda; class Insecta; order Coleoptera; family Chrysomelidae; genus Galeruca; species Galeruca laticollis. The sequence continues at coordinate 150,255,819 of OY998177.1, forward strand.
ATATTTTTAATAAATGAAGGACATCAAATGATGTTTTAATAGTTCGTCACACTGTGTATTTGACATGATCTTGGTAGATTAAATTATAGAATTTTAAATTAGTTTTTGTATTAATTTTGCTGTTATAAAATGAATTTTTCATTTGAAGAGTTGACCGATATGTTAATGATTCACGGGGAAGCTTGAAAAAATGGTAGAATGGCAATCGTCGAATTCCATTTTCTACATTTGCAACTATTGAAAGAAGGCTGAAAGAAACCGGAAACTTGTTAATTAATAGAAATAATGCTGGAAAGCAACGTACAACAAGGACTGTGCATCTGGAAAAGGAAATATTAAATAATATTTTTGAAAAGCCATCTTTAAGTACTCAAACTGTAGGTCGTCACGCTTTAAGAGTGGACCATTCTACTGTATGGAAAGTTTTAAAATATTAAGTGTTACATCCATACAAATTGGCCAGTGTTCAAGCATTAGAACTTAGAGATTTCTAGGTGTGTTTGAAATTTTCAAACTGGTATTTACAAAAGTGTCATGAAAATCGAAATTTTCCAAAATATGTGTTGTATACTGACAAGGCTAGATTTACTAGGGAAGGAATTTTCAACTCTAGAAATAGTCACGTTTGGGATTAAGGATATCCGCACTTTGTTCGTGAAAGAGGATTTCACCATAAATATTTGGTTAATGTGTGGGTGGGTATGGTTGGAGATTGCTTAATCGGGCCTTAAATTTTACCAAATAAATTAAATGGAGCAATTTATACGCGTTTTCTGTAAGAAATGTTGGGTGAATTGTTGGAGAATGTACCGTTAAATATTAGACAACACATGTGGTTTCAACACGATGGGATATCTGTTCATTTTGCTGCAGCGGCAAGAAATTACTTAAACAGACGATTTAAAGAAAAATAGATTGGTCGGGGTAGACCCAATTGTTGGTCTCCAAGATCACCTGACTTAAATCCTATCGATTTTTTATATGGGGCTATATGAAGTCCTAGTGTATGAAACAATCATCGAATCTGAACAAGCTCTAATAGCTAGAATTCAAGCTGTGGCAGAAATCATTCAATCCCATCCAGATTTATTCTCAAAGAAACGTTTTTCAATGACAAAACGGTGTGAGAAGTGTATTGAAGTAAGCGGCCAATAGTTTGAACAACTACTGTAACTTTGTCAAATTTTTTTATTGTTGTAATACAGTGTTGTTTAAATTTAATTTGTGCTATTATTATTTTCATTGACAATTTTGTTATTATTGTAATACATTTTTGTTTGAAATTGAGATTATGAATTGTATTTGTTTTGAACTACTTACGCTTAATCATTATTCGAAATTAAATGAATAATTAATTAATTTGTTAATTACTTACGTGTTTGCAGACTATTGTTTAGAGGCAAATTTCTACAACACCGTTTATTTTAGCACCATAAAAGGTAATTAGTTTTTTAACTAAAAGTAATCAGTCAATTTAAAACAATATTAAAATAAACGGTTTTAAAGATTAAAACTAACTTTTCCTCATCTGTGGCCCTGAACAATATTCTATCATAAAATTGTTACTTGTATACACTTCGGGGGATGTATCGTGCTAACAAACCGAAATTTCTCCAAAAATAACCAAAAACTTAGTATATCTAGTTTTATAGGACCCGCTGTACTCGCTCTAGTCAACTGAAAATCAATAGGGTACACCTTGAACAATACTTATTCATAAAGTTGATCAATCGTATACTCTCTGGAGGCTATATTGTGCTAACAAACTGAAAATTCTCCAAAAATGACAAAAATTTGGTACTTCAAGTACCACAGCACCCGTTGTACTGGATTTAGTGAGCTCAATATCAATAGGGTTCATCTTTAAGACGCTCTGAATAATATCCAATCATAAAATTCATCACTTGTATATACTCCGGAGGCTGTATCGTGCTAACAAACTGAAACTTCTCCAAAAATGACAAAAATATCGTACTTAAAGTACTGTAGCACCGGTTGTATTGGCTCTGGTGAGCTGAAAATCAATAGGGTTCATCAGTGAGATGCCCTGAATAATATTCAATCATAAAATTGGTGACTTGTTAAACTCCGGAGGCTGTATCGTGCTAACAAACTTAAATTTATCGAAAAACGACAAAATGTCGTACTTCAAGTACCATAGCACCCGTTGTACTGGCTCTGGTGAGCTGAAAATCAATAGGGTTCATCTGTGAAATATCCTTAACAATATTCCATCATAAAATTGGTGACTTATTGCACTCCGGAGGCTGTATCGTGCTAACAAGACTTGCAAGGAAAAGTGGCCGACGACAACGACAACGACGACGACGACATACACACAGGATTTTTTTTCTAAAAACCGTTTTTTCGTGTTGTTGTTGATGGATAACGTAGAAATAACTCAAAAAAAATTTCAAATTTCCAACTTTTTTGTGGGTAAACCAATACTTTTCTCGCATATTAGATAGGTTGACGGAAAAGTAAAAAGAATTTGCTCCAGTGGCGTAAAAAAATAGGGGGATAAATGTGACAACTAACCCTGACAACTAACCCTGACAGCGCGCCAATGGTTAAATTTTTCCAAAGTTTGTTTATGTCAAAATATTACTTTATTAATGAGCATATTGGTCACCAAATTTGAAAAAAAAATTAAAGGAGTTCTGGATTTATGGCAAATTTTTGAGTTTGATTTAAAATTTTGAACACCCTATATCTCAGCAACTAGGCCCCGTAAGGGTTCGTATTCCTATATTAAAATGAATCATTTATTGGGATCTCTCTGTGCGCCTGATAATAAAACAAAAAATGTCGTGTATCACAAGGTACTTAAATGAAGAGCAACATATGTACTAAAATACAGAAATAACTTTGAATGATTAATGTAGGTATTCAATTTTTTTTGTATTTTTTCCAATTAAAAAAAAAGTCTGCTTATTTGTTGCCATTAAGGCGGAACAAAGTTCGCCGGGTCAGCTAGTAGATTATAATTTAAAAATATTGAGTATTTAATTACCTGAAGACTCTTGTTTAGAGGCAAATTTCTACAACACCGTTTATTTTAGCTCCACAAAAGGTTATTAGTTTTTTAACTGAAAATAATCGGTAATTTAAAACAAACTTAAAAAAAGATAATTTGCTCCAGTGGCGTAAAAAATAGGGGGATAAAAGTGACAACTAACACTGTCAGCGCGGCACTGGTTAAATTTTGCTTATGTCAAAATATTACTTTATTAAGGAGCATATTGGGCAACAAATTTGAAAAAAAAAATTTAAAGGTGTTCTTGATTTATGGAAAATTTTTAATTTTGTTTTAAAACTTTGAACACCCTATATCTCAGCAACTAGACCCCGTAAGGGTTCGTATTCCTATATCATTTATTGAGATCTCTCCGTGGTAGAGCGTTGTCGGTCGAATATAGAAACACCCTGTATATAAGTGACCAATTTAATGATTGGATATTATCCAGGGCGTCTCAAAGATGAACTCTATTGATATTCAGCTCACTAAAGCCAGTACAACGAGTGCTATGGTACTTGGAGTACCAAATTTTTGTCATTTTTGGAGAATTTTCAGTTTGTTAGCACAATACACTCTCCAGAGTGTATATAAGTGACCAATTTTATGATTGAATCTTGTTCAGGGCGTCTTATAGATGAACCTTATTGATTTTTAGTTCACCAGAGCTACTACAACGGGTGCTATATTACCTAAAGTGCCACATTTTTTATCCCTTTTGAAGTAATTTCGGGTTATTAGCACGATACAGCCTCCGGGGTGTATACAAATGGCCAATTTGATAATTGGGTATTTTTCAATGTGTCTCACAGATGTACCCTATGGATTTTCAGCTGACTAGAGCGATTACAGCGGGTCCTATAAATCCAGATATACTACAGTTTTGGTTATTTTGGGAGAAATTTCAGTTTGTTAGCACGATACATCCCCTGAAAAGTATACAAGTGACGATTTTATGATAGAATATTGTTCAGGGCATCTCACAGATGTGGAAAAGTTAGTTTTAATCGTTAAAACTGTTTATTTTTGTTTTTATTTTCAAGTTGAAACTACTGAAACATGAAAAATTATTGCGAAAATCAGAAATCTACTCTGTATCTTGAAAATCTACAATATTTATATGAGGCATCTTATTCCGGGGCCTGATATATACAAAATTTAGAGAGTGGTGTTCTGAATGAACTCTGTATAAAATAACTATCCATATATTGTATGTTATGACTCATAAAATATTTACAAAACTCTTAAAATATTGTACAGTGTAAGTTTTATAACAACAGCCCAACCTACGTTTAGTGAATAAAAGTTATGTTTCTTTGAGTTGGATGCAACCTCTATAAAATCTTTATTAGATGGAAGAATGGTTAAGGAATTAATAATGCAAATAATGTTATCAGTAATAAAAGGCTCAAGTTTGAAGCCAAAGAAAAATAATATCAAAGTTGGACCATATATATTCTATAATGGATTGAAAATTGATATAAGAAATTTGAAAGCAAGCATATTATAAGAATATTACTTTTTGTTGCATTATGGTGCTGAAATAATTTTCGTCTATATTTAGAAAACTAATTTGGAAACTTCTGTTTAAAAATAATAAAAATGCAAAACATTGGTATTTAAGGAGTACTTTTTTGTTCACAGTATTTTCAATCACTTATTAAAGAAAAAACTGAAAGGTTTCATTATTACTGGAAAAAAATTCAGATTCAGTTAAGGTGATGGCTGAAATAATTTTCAGTTAAAATTGCATATTTCAAATTAGAAAACTCCAGCAAGAACGAAAAATAGTGAAGAATCTAGCAAAGCGTAAGAAATGTTTATTTTGAAAATAAATGTGTTCCTCAAAATTTAAATAAGAGATCATAACAACAATCTATATGAATCTAGAATGGTAAATGCTATTAAATCCCATGAAATTTTGTGATTTTTGTCAGTTTTACTCCATTTGATTTGATTTTAGTTAGAATGTTGGTAAATAAGAGTGTACGTACTAAATAATTTTTTTTTATATTTTCAGATCAATGGTATAAGATACTTCCAACCCGTCACAACATAACTGTGGGTCTAATGAGTCTCATAAAAAAATTCAATTTAGTATTAAACAGTACCCCCAGGTGATAAGTCGCAATATATTTTTCAACTAGTGCTAAAAAAAATAAGTTGTGTGCCAACTAAGAAAATATTTTAGAACAATTACGTGAGCGCAGCAAATATAATATTGGATGAGGCAAAACTCTATATTTTCCATGCATTTTGTCCGTTACGAAATTGTATAATTGGTAGAAATGATGGAGAACTAGAGTTAAGCGTTATACAGAGTTTTAAATCAGCTTCGTTGAAGTTTAAAGAAAGCTATAGGTAGTAGTAATAAAATATGAATTGATATTTTTGAAAAATACAATACCAAAAATTACTCACCAAGAAAATGTTATCAAATTTTGATTTCAAATTTAGAACTTCAACTTGATACATTAGATTTTTAAATAATCGACTGATAGTTTAGTTTTATTGACTGTGTTTTTAATTATACATTTGACATTGACTTTTATTGTTGACTGTTGGAAATGTTGTTTGTTGCTTTTATTTTCATCCTTATTATCTGAGTAAATGTTCTTGTTCAATGCTGAAAACTTGCTATTCTCTTGAATAAGTAGTAAAGTCACAGAAATCATTCCATACAAAATATGTGATTTTATATTTAATTCACAAATCAAATTAATCGTTAATTGTGAAGAAACTCGCACAATATTCTGTCTATTTTGCAGTACCTATTTGTTCTTATCACTTATGTTCACATTTGTCTTCAGTTTTAATTGTTTATCTGTTACATTACTTGTTATTGTTCACCCCCCATGTGGTTGCTTCTTGCTGTTTTTAATAGTTCAATGTTCTCCAATTGATCAGTGCCGAACCAATGAAGTTCTGACTCTCAAGATATTTAGATGTTCCATATATCCCACTCGTGCCTAATTACAATTTCTTTCACAACTACACACGCCAATATGATCTTCATTTCATGCCCTTTTTATGCTGCTTAAATTGTTTAATTATATGCTAGTTGACTTCCTAATTAATATTAATATCAGACAGTCTTAATTAATTGATGTTACAAATAATTCAATTGTTTTGGTTGAAACGTTCTTTATTAAAATGTTTGAGATGTCATTTCTTCGTGGTGTGGTTTTAAGTCTAAGTCTAACAATTATTCTCTAGAATTTCTCTTCCCGACGAAAGAGTTTTATTTGTATTCAGTTTCTAAATAATTTTTGATTTTATTCGAAATTACTTTCTGTTTATCTTCATCTTTTATGTTGTCACAGAATTGCTCTCTGAAGGCGCTTGCTATGTCAGAGTCTTTCAGTTTTAGATAACGCCTTTTTTTATTCATTTATTTGGTTGACTCCCAAAATTTGTTTTCGCCTGTGGAAATCTGTTTCAAAAATGTATCCATTTGTCATTACTATGGCGTTATTAATTTGAAGCTATAATGAGTATTTGTTTTTATTCTGCGGTGTCTCCTGCTAGGTCTTTCTTGCATGATCTTTTCAATATTCAGAAAGCATTTGTTTAAATAAGTCAGCAATACATCGAGCAGTTTTATTCATTTCATTATTATAAAATCCATCAGTGTATTTTCTTTTTGGTCTGATTTATGCCCCAATGCCTTAATTTTAGCTTTAGAAATACGAAGTACAGAAAGGACTGGTATTCTTTCAACTTTTTCCATATTATATTACGCAAAAGCAAAGTATTTTCATTTCCTTTCTATTTATGTGAAAATTGGCTAGTGAAAAGTAAAAAAGATTCAGTCTAAACATGAACAATTTATTTATAAAGTAAATAAAACTGTGAAGCGAACATACAGCAAAATTATAGTGATAACAATTTTAAAAGAATAACTAATTGAAATATGTATCAAAATGTAGCTCGAGTGTTATTTTTAAGAGTCTAATCTAGACTGTAACCCAGCAATAGTATCATGATACCATAGTTTCTTGATTATCGTGTTGTGATATTGTACTAATTAGACTCTATTCTATTTTTACTGTCTTGTATTTTTCAAAACTGTAGTGTGTTTTATTTATCTCTCTTTAATCATATTTTTTTATTTTTATATTGATCACAAATACAATTGCTCTTTATTTAATCATATTTAGCCAAAATCAAAGTTTCACTGAATAAAATATGTAATACTTTCAAGTGTACTTATATGTTTACAAACTCCGTTGTTTGTATTGAGGTAGTTTAGGGGAAAGGGGGGGAGGGGTATATGTGGCCGCCTAAGCATTTTTTTTGTTTCTGCCGTTATACCTGCTCAGATTTTTAAAATACTGCAGTAAATAAAACTTCAAACCTTACTACTTCAAAGTGTATTTACTGAAAATAATCAAACAAAATTTTTAAAAAATACGAACCTTTTTCCAGAATGCTGCGGGTGGCTATAATTACCCACGGTTAAGAGGTAATAGTGGCTAATGCCAGTACTACCCCCATTTTACTGACAAAAATCGCAAATATATATTTTTCCCTCAAACTGGTACAGTCTTTATGTGCCCAAAGATTACAAATACTACACTTGATCCACAATTCTTTATTCTTACCGAATTCGCCACAAATTGCACAAATATCCTTGTTAACGTCGATGTCGCAATCATCTTCTTCTTCAGATGAAGTATTTTCTGTGATCATCTGGGTTTTATTCGAGGAGTAGGACTGGGTTTTAAAGGAGTTGATTTTTCGATACCTATTTTTCGTTTTGTTCCTTTATCAACTTTAAGTCTAATTCGTTCCTCCTTTTTCCGATGCTTTTCTTCTAAGATTAACTTCATTGGAGTTGACGTCATTATTTCTGAATGTTGCTTCCTACTGCTATTATGGTTGGATCTTTTATTTCCAACTGAGTTGTTCTTCGAGCATCCTGGTATTGGAATTATGTCAACAAATGATAAGTCATGCTTTTTATCAGGTGTCGTATTTTCTGGATTCTCCGTAACTTCTTTATTATTCTTTTCCTCATCTAGTTCGATTACCTCCTTCTCTTGATTTTGTTTTTTTCCATACAGTTCTTGTATAAATAATTCACCTGGAGCAAAGTCTTCATCGGTCAAATTTTCTGGTTTGCATGGAAATATTCCTGTATTCTCAAATCCTTTAATGGCTTTAATTGGTGTGACTATGCGACCATATGCATTTTGAAATATTTCAGCTATTTCGGACGTTGTGATACGTTCATGAGGATGACTTCTTAGATAATTTGCACATTCAATGTTATATGCTGATTTCAAGGATGAGTAAAATGCCACATCCAGCGGTTGGAGTCGATGTGACGTGTGTGGTGGTATTGTTAACAATACAATTCCTCTTTATTTACAGAAATTGTACCCCTCCAATGTACAGTGGCTACTGTGGTTGTCGACAATTAGCAAAACTGGATCTTCCTTTGATGGTTTTACTACATCGTAAAAATGGTGGAGCCATTCTAGAAATATGATTTCAATATTTAACCATTGTCAGAGCAGCAGTAAATTGCACTTGGTGGCCCATTTTTCTTTAATTCAGATTTCATCCTTTTGCGCGCAAAAATAAATAAGGGTGGAATATATGTTCCTGAAGCATTTATGCATAACATAATTGTTGTTGTTTGGCCTCTTTCTGCGCTTGTTATGAATCCGATTCTCTTTTGTCCTTTTTCGGCAAGTATTCTTCCAGGGTTTTGGACAGTTGTAATGCATTGTATATATTGGATGCTGAAAATTTATACTTATCCAAAAGAGACTTTAAATTAGAGAAAAATAAGTCTACTTCAGTTTTGTTAAACGCAGATATGCGGTTAATGCTTGTCGCTTCCAGTTTTCTTAATCGAATAGTTGGATTCCTTTTTAAAAAGCCGGTCAGCCAATCTGTTCCTGCAGTTTCTTTTTCTTTGGAAAATGGATGAGGTAATTGTTTTTCTTCTGCTAAAACTTTTTCTTCTTGTTTTGAAAATAACGAATTTCGACCTAAAGAAGCCTCTGATGTGTCATTTTGCTTTATTCGTATTTGAATTGTAGATCTGGGAATAGCAAAACTTCTTGCGACTTCACGGACGCTTCTGCCATTATTTATTGCATTTATTGCTGCAGTAAGTTGTTGAGCAGTCCATCCTGTTTTGTCGGTTTTTCTCTTGTAAACTCGAGGCATCTGAAATATAAGAATTCATGAAGAAACGCCCAGTATTGTTTATAAAAAAAAATGGGGTAATAGTGGCCGGCCAACATTACCCCTACACACGAGGCCATTATAACCCCAAAATACATATTTATGTTCATAAACTCACAGTAATGAATCTCTTAAATTAAAACAAAAATTTGTTATGCAGGCTTAAACTACATTAAAATTGCAACATTTCGGTACCAAGTATGTAGTTGAATAAGTTGAATTGAGTGCTTTTACATATCTTTAAAAATCGGACAATGAAGCATGAATATCAACTAAAACTGACATTGCCAAAAATTTCTGCTTTACCGGCTGAACTTCTTGGTTGGTAAAGTACAGTGTGAATGACACAGATATAGATGGCGTAATAGGTATTAAAAGTGAAATAATAATAATCCAGTAACTGTTATATTTGATGGCTATTATTACCCCACTGGCCACCATTCCCCCCCTTTCTCCTAATTCGCAAAATTCTATGAGTCCTTTTTCAATCTTATTTGTTACATATTCTCCAAATTTACCATGTGCATCATCATATTGTTTCCTTGCTGTTCTTCAGTTTAGGTAGCCAGAATTATTAGCTCCCTTATTTTCGAGTTAATCATTATAATGATTTCGTTGATTGATTCCAATCCTTCCATATATTTTGTCAACTCTATCTTTAGTGAAATTGAAAAAATAATAAAATTTCATTTTATTTATTTTTGCATTGTATCTTACTTAAATTAACTTGTTGTGTATTGTAGTGTAGCATTGAAAATTGATAAGATTGAACATGATAAATGAAACACACTGTATTCGATATCTTGAACAGGATGGTCGAGTGAAATTTATTAGACTTTTTGACCATCCTGGTACGTTATATGAACATGCTTTATTAATGTGTATAATACCGTTAAGTTTGAAAAAATATCATGTCTTATCGACATTTTCAAAAAAAATTGTTAAAATTTTTATTATTTAAAAAAAATGTAGTGTTAGAAAATTTGTATCGGTTGTCCTTAATTTGTTGTTCTAGAATAGGTTATATAGTATCGTTACTCATATTTATTGGGAATATATAAGGCTATAAACATTCAAATATAATTATTAAAGCTCGGATTAATAGGCAATAAAAATTGAAGTAAGAGACCCTTGTAGGTATATTGGAAAAGATAGAAGTCTTAACATATAAACAATATAGGCAACTCCAGCTTATTTTCATATATATTTGCACAACAAAATATTAATAACATAATAACTAAATAATTGTTAGTTAATAATTAAACATTGAGAGTACCATTGAAAATCATTAAATAAAAAAGAGACACTTTCATTCTTGCCTAAAACATTTCACTTTTTCAGAAATTACTTTCAAGGATAATTTGCTAGAATTTTTACCATTTTTTCAATATATTGTGGAATTATTTAGAAACATGGTCAAATTCTATTTAATTTGTAGTCTTCAAAAGTAGAATAAAATTGCATCGAGCCATTTAATGACATCTTGTAATTACTGATTTAAGTGTGGAAGATAAACCAAGAAGGGTTTCTTTAAATACCACATCCTCAACGAAGCCTTTAAAAAAACTTTTTCCATAAAATTCACAAAATCATTCACTAACAAAAACGGATTTCCTATTTATCCTGCAATTCGATTTATCAGTTACCAATTTAACTATATATATTTGTGGTTTCATCCACAATAATATACCAGAAATTATCCTCTCTAATTTCCTTTTGATTTTTGAAACACATTTCACGTAATATTTTTTGACCATAGATTATTTTCTCAATGTACTCTCCTACGGTGAAGATATTTTTCAAAAAATAAATTGAAACTAGGATTATCAGCTTTATACAAAGCATAAATCAAAATTTAAATGTGAAATATATGTGTTGTTACACGAACTTTGTTTTTAAAAACTTTTATTACACGTAAAATACAAAATATCGACTTTCTAAAAAACAGAAAAATATATAAATTGTAAAAACAGGATATGTAGATAAAAAATAATATGCAGACTGAATGAAATATATTTACAATCGTATTTATACTTTGAATGTGCTGAGGTTGCACCAACGGTCGTTGCAGTACCGGAAACCAGAGGGTACGTCGGCAATAAACATGATGTAATTCCTCCATCCTCAGATAGATTCATACAGGGTGTGGATTGATTACTCATCTTCTTCTTCTTGGAAAATTCTCGGTTTTGGTTTTGGATCAGTTGTGACTTCATTGACCATTTTTGTTGTGGGTTGGCGTCTCGACTTCCATTTGAAAGCACCAACAAGAAGTGCGATCGCAATTACGATGTAGAGGGATGTAGACCAAGCATAGGCGTAGTTGTGTGGAATTTTTCTCAAACTAACTTCTCCCATACGATTTTCTTCTTTTATGAGTTGGTGAGCTTTGTCTAAGGAAATGTCTTTAATTTTGATTTTTCCAGAGTGAATTCTTCCTTCGTTTTCGATCTTTATTTCAGGAAGTAGTAAAGGTTGACCTGGAAAGAAATCTTCGTGGTTGATGAATGCGTTTATTGGAGTTTGGAAGCTACAGCTCGGTGGTAGTTCTATAAAATAGGTACCCTTTAGAGATATGAAATCGGTTTTTGTACAAGTGGTTTTGATTTTCGTTTCTTTTGGGAATACTATGTAATGCACTGAATTTATACTTTCAATAATTTTGTTTTCTACGATAATTGGCACTGGTACACATTTCGGTTGATTTTCAGTTAGTTGCAACAATTGGTGGATGCATTCTTCGGATTGGGTATCTACCATGGGTTTTTCGTTGGGGCAAAAATACAGTTGGTGGATATTTTCACATTCTTGATCTTCGTACTCGTACTGATTGCCTTGCATTGCCAGAAAAGGCTTAGGTGGGATAAGGACCGTGTTTTTTTGTGGGAATAGAATACAAGTGGAAATAAGTATAAGTTTCGGGTTTAACTAAGGGAAAGTGAATAACGAAAACAATTCTATCTTTAGTATAGTATTTAACACTTTAACCCCTGTAGGCATTACCAAAAAAAACTTCAACCTGAACTGAGAACTCAATTTCAAAAATTTGGCGTCAAAATTACTTATTAAGAGAATATTTTTGCAATGTATGAGATTTTGTCACTTTTTAGTGATTTTGGAATGCGTGTTTGTCTTTGATACACATAGGGCACGGAGATTAAAATTTTCTAATATCGTATATTTTAACCTGCGTGTATTAAAATCAATACACATTTATTTATTCAAAATATAATAAAACTTACAGATAAAGAAATGTCATTATTTTAGGGAGTGTTTTGAAAAAGCAAGCTAAACATAGAAATGTTTTGTCAGCACAGCCGGCACATTTAGTATTACATTGTTTTGCATGCTTGGAAATATGCGCTCTTCCGAATCTTTCTGAGTAATGGTTATAGCATACCACGCACCGTCCTCTCCTATCTTGTTCATCTAATCGATGTGTATAGGTTGGTTGAGTAGGAATATCTACCTCGTCTTTGCATAAACCCTCAACAAGGCTCTCCCTAAAAGTTGTCACCTCCATTTTTTTGTCCAAAGCTGTACTATCCAATTTTAATGCGTCAACAACGCAAGTAATAGCAAATATCTCGATCAATATATGACTTAACAGAGTTGTACTCGTGGAATGTTTATTTTTCATTCCAGATCTTGTCTGAACCTCAGTCATTTCTGGACATGGTTTAGTAGTTAAAAATGCAACATCTCGTTTGTCTACCCACTTACCAACAATAACTTTGGTGTTGCTCTCTTGACATCATTTCCCCACGGTTTCGTTTTTTCTCAAAAACACGTTTTGGATTATAGTATTATAGTAATTCTTCTTTAGTGATAGGTGACACATCGTTGTTACCAGTGACTTACAGGTCTTCTAAATATTAGCAAAACTGCTGTTCACAATATGAGACCGAAAAAAGTTCGCGCGAAAACTAACCAACGTAAATACGGGACTATCGTAAAATTGACGAATCAAGGGCAAAAATCTGCGTTTCAATTGACAATAAGGTGATGTTTTGTACACTGGAGTCTAGCTACCAACTAAATAGGAAGGTACTGAGAGTCTCGCCCCGTTGCGGTATCCGGAATCAAACGAAATATCTTGACAAATATTGACCGTCGTAAGTTTTACGAATGTCCCGTTATCTAATGGTTAAACTGCTTAAACTATCCCTCATATTTGGACTAATTTATTTAATTTTTCAGAATTCCATTTATGAAGTGAAACTGGACAATGAAGCACTTTCCTAGTATTTGAAACCGGAGAATATAATTATTAAAATTATTTTACTACTCTAAGATTTAGTTATGGGGTGGGTGAGAGAGAAAGAATAAACTTTTCTGATTTACAAAATACTTCACTTCCATATCATCATTCTCAGCGTGTTTCTGTCCAGCTTTGGACATACGCCTCTTCAAGTTGTCTCCATCCGGTTCTGTCAGCTGTTCTGCTCATCCATTGCATTCTGGCTACTTGCTGGATATCGTCTTTCCACCTAGTTTTTGGTCTTCCTGGGTTTCTACTGCCTCCTCTTGGTCGCCACTCGGTCAGTTTCTTTGTCCATCTCTTTTCCTCTGTCCTCATGAGATGTCCTGCCCATTTCCATTTTAATCTTGCTATGTGTTCAGCAATATCAGTTACCTTTGTTTTCTGGCGGATCCATTTGATGGTCTTTCTATCTCGCAGCCGTATTCCCAGCATATTTCGCTCCATCTTTCTTTGTACGATTCTTAGTGTGTCCATTAATTTGCTATTTAGTATCCACGTTTCTGCGGCATAGGTTAATGTTGGTAGCACACATTGGTTGAAGACTTGGGTTTTGAGGTATTGTGGAAATTTCTTCATAAATACGTTATTGAGTCTTGCATATGCTGCCCATCCGATTGTATCCTTCTGTTTATTTCTGTCAGCTGTATGTTCTTATCGAAGGATATTTTCTGTTAAAGATATATGTATTCATTGACGACCTGCACCACTCTGTCGTCACCCAATTCGACCATCGTAGCGTCGGCTGAATTGAACATTATTTTTGTTTTACTCGCATTGATCTGTAGACCGTATTTTTTTGCGGCATTGTTTAGGGCTGGAAGCATATTCTGGAGGCCTTCCATTTTATCTGCGAGGAGTACGATGTCGTCTGCAAAGCGTAGATTACTCAAATGGTCACCGTTGATGTTAATTCCCGCCTTTTCCCAATCAAGCGTTTTAAATATATCCTCTAGAGCCGTAGTAAATAGTTTCGGGGAGACAGTATCGCCTTGTCTCACACTCTTGTTTACGGGTATGGGATCGGTACCGTCGTAAACCTGAACTGTCATGATGGCGTTATCATAGAGGGCTTTGACAATTCTATACGGCATCGTTTTAGAGCGCTTAGGAAGGCCCATTTTTCAATAGTACCAAAAGCCTTTTCGAAGTCAATGAAGGCAAGATGTATGTTTATTGTATTCTTGTGATTTTTCAATCTCTTGCCGCAGTGTATGCAAGTGGTCTATTGTGCAGTACCCCATGCGAAATCCAGCTTGTTCCACAGGTTGAGAATCATCTAGTTTGTTAGCGATTTTGTTATTCCTATGTCCTATTTAACGCCTTTTTTGTACAGTATAATAATGTTTCCATTTTTCATGAGTCTGGTATTTCACCGTTGTTAAGACATATATTGAAGAGTCCCACCAGGTACCCTAGAAGTTTTTGGCCTCCCATTTTTATACATTCAATTACTACACCATCCGGATCAGCTGCTTTATTATTTTTCATTTTGTTCATGGCGCATTTCATCTGATATTTACTTGTAGGCGGTAGGTCCTCAGTGTTATGTGTGCCCAATTTAGCTCTTTTGTCCGTTACTTCACGTGGCCTTTCTGGAACTTATTTGGAGTATAAGTTTTCATAAAATTTCCTTATGAATTCCAGGATCTCAGTACGGGTCTTAATTTTGTCTCCATTTTCGTTCCGTAATGTTACTATTTCTGATTTTCCCTGCAGGAGTTTTTTCCTGAATACTCTAGGACCTTTATTCTCCTCTATCACATCTAGTATTAGCCTTTCATTGTACTTGGCCACATCCTCTCTTACTTGTTGCCTGATCTGTTTTTTTAACTGCTCTGACGTCATAAATATTTTATTTTTGTTTCTGTCCCTAATCATTTCTTTAGTATCGTCTGAGATTTTGCTGTTCTTTACTGCTGTTTTGTTTCCTGGAATGGTTTTGTTTATACTTTCTTTTATGTTGTCTGTCAAATACGTATTGAGATCATTTATATTGGGTAGCTTTCTATTTCTCTGGTCAGCGTAGTTTCTAGAATATTTTCAAATTTGTCTCCGTTGTGTCGAATGTTCTGTATATCTATTCTGTTCTTTTTGAGGACAGTAATTTCCGTCTTTCCTGTTTTGTATCGATTGTGATATTTGCCCTTACCATCCTGTAATCACTTATAAGAATATTGTTTAGCATAGTAACGTCTTTGATCATGTGTCTTTTGTTTGTTATAATGAAGTCGATCTCGTTTTTAGTATGACCATCCGAACTTTCCCATGTCCATTTGCGCTGTAGTTTTTTTCTAGTTTTCTATTTTGTGTTGTTTTCCTTCCATGAAGTTTATGAGCATTTGGCCTCTTTCGTTTCTGATTCCTGTACCATATGTACTGATACAGGATTCCCCTTCTTGATGGTATCCAACCTTCGCGTTGAAGTTGCCGATGATAATGTGTAAATTTGTTTTGTTTTCACCCAATGCTGTAGTAATATCGTCGTACATTTCCTCTACTTCTTCGTCCATATGTTGACTTGTTGGAGCATATATCTGAATTATTTTGAGTTTATACCGCTTGGAGATATGCAGTATGATATATGCGACTCTTGTTGATATTGATATTGTAGCTGTAATATGTTCTGCCCATCTCTTATGCACTTGGAAACCCACTTGAAGCAAAATTTTGGTAGTACATAATCCTAATATGTAGGTATATGATATGGATAGCAAAAAGGCGAAATTTACGAAAAAAGGCAAGATGTTAAAAAAATCACCTAGGCTAAGCAAAAGAAGCCATTATCTGAGCTTGCATAATGATTCTGAAGGAATATTGTAATAACAAATTATAGTATTGAATAACGAAAAATGGAAATGTTATGGCAAAAAAAGAGGTCGCATGAGGAGCAAGTATATAAAAGAATATAAAAACAAATTAATAACTTTATCTCATGGCAAAATTTTAAGAGTACAATTTATTGTAAACTGTGAATTTTAGTTCAACCTTGTATATTCCCATATCATTCACATTTATTGCCATTTATTTTAATTGGTCGGTCAGATTTCGCACATTGATAAAAGTGTTTAAAAAAATATATAGGCTAAATTTTCAAATTATAAATAGTCATTTAGACAGATATAATGCATAATTACTAACAATAAGGGATCTGGAATTTGTGCCTGTACCCTTTCAATTACTGTTTATATATGAAAATAAAGAATGACTCTCATTATATTTATAAAATAATTTTAAATTGAAAAGTATTCTATTTTAAACCAGAAGAGGTATTCACTTTTTGTTCTATTTGTGGCATTATTGATTCCTGATTCCATCCATTCAATTCGAAGACAGGTGATTGAGAATATTTAAATATAACAATTGTATTGGGTTTCAAAATTATTTATCACTTGAATAAGTATGGTTTATACTGGTTTATGTATTATGACTGTCTAATTGTGTTGCCTACTAAAAATACAGGGATGAAAACTGCTGGCCTTCTAAGCTTCTATCATTAACTCCATAATCCTCATTTAAAAGTATATCATATATCATCAATATACACATATAAATATTTTTCAACAAATTTTGTACTAAGGATATTTAATATTATTTGTCGTGTTAGTAACATTGTTTTAACTTAGCATTTAATATGTAATCAAATGAAGCGTCTTGCAAAATTTAAAATTCAAAATATCTACCAAAATGCATTCTACTAATGCAGTAAATCATTTTGTTAGAAAAAAAAACAAATTTGTTGGGATAACATGAAATTGTACAATTATGAGTTCAAATGACGAATTCGAATATTTTTGCAAATAGTATTTATCCAGTTTTTTTTATATTTTCTTGGTCCTTGGCTAGATTGACTATTTTCTTTCATTTTCCTCCTTCCGGTCTGTGATTAATTGCTTCTTAAAATCCTCCTCTGCATCCACCTCGTCCTAGGCCTACCCTTTTTTTCCTCATACTCTTTTTAGGTTTCCAGTTAGGTTACATTTTGGCAATATGTCCTAATCCTCTTACTATTTGGGTCTTTTTTGTGCTAACTATTTCTGGCTCATTTCAGAATTGCCTTATAGTAGTTATAATATATGTTTTGAATTTTGCAGTGGTACTGGAAATGTTAGGCGAAGAAGTAGCATTCTGTTAAATTTACTGTTTCAACTCTTACTTTATGGAATCTATTCATGTTATTGTCAGGAGACTAGTTATGTGGAGCCCAACATTTATCATGTTCATTAACTTTATATAAATAGAGTTCATATAAGCCATAGGATATGGCATGTCAAAAAATCCATAAATCCTAACTTAACTTTCTACCATGTGGTAAATAAGCTCCTGAGTAGATGTGGAGTTTCCGCCAGTATTGTGTAACGTTTGTGCGGTCGTTATGGAAGTTATTTGGCGAGTGGCATATATTTTTTTCAGTTTTTACTTACTTTATATTGTTTTTGGGAATTCCCCAGGCTAGATTTCAAATTACTGTCATACTACCAGTCTGCGGTGTCTGCCACTATTTTTCCATTAAAGTACATGTTGTAACAAGAAAATCGCACTCAAGTTTATCCGGTTAGGATCCACGTTTTTTCCAGTTTACTTCAACTCCAACTCCCTTCGAAACCGCCATAAAGTTTTGTCTGCCACTATTTTTCTCGGTTTATAAAAAATGGACGCTTTGACTTACCATTGCTTCCAGACGGTTAGGGTCCACTTTTTCCCAGATTCTACACTCCCCTCTATCTCGAAAATGGCCGCTCTGCCATATATATCGTCATCTTAGTAAGAAAATCACGTAACTCCGTTTAACTAAACTTTATAACAAAAAACACTTTCTAACCTTTCCATTAGCGACGTATAATATCTTTAAATTACACAAATATGGAAAAACTACATA
Organism: Galeruca laticollis; assembly: GCA_963921935.1. Classification (NCBI taxonomy): domain Eukaryota; kingdom Metazoa; phylum Arthropoda; class Insecta; order Coleoptera; family Chrysomelidae; genus Galeruca; species Galeruca laticollis. Next base: position 150,274,176 of record OY998177.1, read on the forward strand.
AAATATTGGATTTTGGGTAAGAAAATAAAAAAAACAATTTCTTATAAAATATAAAGGAGTTACGGTATTTTCTTATAATAATTTCCTAAAAAAATGGATATCTGCGTTTTTCATACTTAAATAAATACAAGCACACAATGCAAAACTTATTTTTTTCAAACAAAAATCAAATTTATATGCAGTAAACGAATTGGCAAATAACAACATAAAAGTTAAAAATAGTTAAACATTCTTACAGAAGTAAGTAGGATGTACTAATCGTGTGGAAGTTCATAATAAAACTTGTAATCTTCTAAAAGACCTAATTTTAGAATTAGCAGGTGATCGTATTTTTCCATTTTAATTTTTCTACATTCTGTAAATAAAGGCGGTAAATCTTTATACCAGGAGTGAGCTATTTTTCTATTGAGCCTTTGGTTTAATACTGCATGTCTCATTTTAAATTGAATTTTGCAATTTGGTAAATATCGCAATGCCTTTATATCAGTGGCAAGTGGGTCGCCCACTGTTCTACGTCGACGAATTGAAGTGTAAAATTTTAGATTATCAATTTTTTTAAAGGTGTGACTGATATACTTGACATTATATGGAGATGGATTTAATCTGGCCTTTAGAAAGTAATACGCATAGTCAGCGGGAAGATTTGTTTTGCAGTCTCTGATCTTTCATTCAATTGTGGCTTTACCGCCAAATTCATAAATGCATTAGCCAATGTGCAGTTGCGATTTTGTCCTGTGCAACCATCGCTAAAAAAATCATATCATTGAAATTACCCTGTCCCCTTTTAATCTCGTCGACAAATAAGCTAATTATGCTTAAAAATTAATTTGCTTCATTCCAAAGAAAGCAAAATCTTTCTTTGGTTTTTACATTGTAAATAGTAAAGTTATGTACTATTAATTTCGTTTTATAGGGAGAGCTGCAACAGTGGCCACCTTTTTAAAGAAGCGCCTCCTACTTTTTCATCTAAAGCAGTTTAAACGCGTTTGATAATTTTCCACACAGTAAATATTTTTCTCTTTTTAACCAAAATAAATAATTTTAATGATTATTTTTTGACGTTTCTTAAAACCAATGAAATGCTTCTTTATTTGACACAAGAGTAAGTTTCAACCAATCATGTCATTATTATAGCTCTTGTGATTATTCTCGGGAATAATCACTGTTGCTTTTATTTGTCTAGCAAGTGTCAGATAGTTGTCAAAATAATTATCTAATTGTGTCAACGTTATATATAAAATGAGTGAACATCATCGGTTTAGTACCTTTTCTGATGAAGAAATAACGAATAAGATTATAGAAACTACTTCGAAAAATATTCTAATAAGTAATCAGTCTATATGGAGACAATTTAAGACCTTCACCAATTTGTGAATCAAAAAATAATCTAGTCAAATATAACTCGAGAGTTCCATAAATTAGAAAATAATTTGACAGATTTTGTTCAAACTTGTTGCCATTTGGCAATAGCCTCTCGAGCCCTGCGGGCTCTCGTGACTATTGCCTGGCAACAAGTTTTCAAAAAATCTGTCAAATTATTTTCAATTTATTCTCACTCTCTTGTTATATTACTACTGAAAATTTACATTTTGTATTTTTCTGACAATATTTTATTTTTTTATAAAGTGGCCGCCACTGTAGGGGACATGCCCATACACTGGCCACAATTAAACCCAACAGTGACCACAAATAAAATAAAAAATAAGTTAGCAAAACTTGATTTTATTATATCATAAAATGGGTTATAAACAAGCGTAAAAGAAAAACTAAATAACATTACTAACTAAAAAATATAATTATTTTTCAGATGAACATAATTGGTACTCTATAACCTAAAGGAAATAAAAAATAAACATAAGTATGAGAAAAAATGCTTTTATAAAACAAACATAAGTAAAATATACCGATAGGAAATTTAAACAACATTGGAATATTTTGAAAAATCAATCTCAAATTTAAAGGACCTGGCCATTCTTGCCGTTCCACCAGTATTGACTGGATCTGGAAGATGCAAAACAATCTCTTTTTCTGATAAACTGGATATATCTGGGATATCCGGAAAAACAAACTTGTTTCCTTTCCTTCGTAAAAATGACACTTCAAACTCCATTGTCAAAACATTTAGTTACTTTCGCAATAAAATGCTTAGTGATCTTCTTTTTGCATAATGCAGCCAAAATAAAACTGTCAACTTTAATGGATATTTTATCGTTGTTTTCCGAACTTGTGGAGCTATTTTTATCTTGCTGTTCTTGTTCAAAAAAATTTCTTTTTGTCTGTAAAGGAACTTTTATTTTCTCCTGAAACTGTTGGTGTTCCAGTCAATATTTTAGTTGACTTTCTTTTTCTTTTACCTTGAGAAGTTCTCTCAATTACTTTTGGGAACGTCTTTACTTCCTCTGGGCTAAAATTACACTTCTCTATATTCTCTGGGTCGTTTTGATGGGCACCACTTGAAGTTGAAGGCTGAGCAATAAGTAATTATCTGATTTTGAATATGGACCAGCAATGGGTTCATCCACTACCAAAGGACGATCTGTTACAGATGAAGGTAGAACTTCATCATCTCTGAAGATGTTATTATCAAAGGGAAATATGCCAGTTGATTTAAACCCAGAAATAATATTGTTCACGGAGAATGCTTTGGCGTACGATTTTCCTAATAATAACTATCTAATTTCGTAAATGGTAATCTTTATACCAGGATGATTCAAAAGCCAGTTGCTGTACTCATTGCTGTAGCACCTTTTCAAAGGCCCATAAACGCTCATATCCAACGGTTGTATCTTGTGACTCATATGGTGGTAGGGTCACGATTTGGACGTTTTCTTCTCGGGCAAGTTTTATTATATCAAGGGTGATGTGGCTCTCGTGGTTATCAATCACATTTTGCCAAATATCTTCGCAATGTCGTTCTTAGGATATTGCACTTTTCAGCGGCTCTTTTTACGCTATATCCTCCTGAGAGCACAAGGCGTATGGCTGCTCTCATAGTATTTTCAGGTGTCTTACTCAAACGCTTTGATGTGGCCATAATTCTGAAAAAATAAAAATGTAACACACAGTGGCCACCTCTATAACCCCATGTAAGCAGTGGCCATTGTAGGGAACGCTTTAGTGGCCACAGTAGGGAACACCACATTGAAATAAAAAAGGTGGATTGTGTCCATAACACAAATCAATTTGAATATATAAATATGGCAGAATTGAAGTTAGAGCAGCTTAGTTTTAATTGAAAATATTAGTTTTACAAAAACGTGTAAAAGCACAAAAAACTTACCTTTAAATCCACGATTTCGCTCATAATTTACACAAACGTACTGTAACTCAAACTAAATCAATCTGATCACGGCAATGTATTGGCGGTACAATCTTATTACTAGTAGCGCGTCGTAACGTGGTGGGGGCCCATAGCTCACGCGGTTTGTTTAAATCTTGACGGAATGGCCACTATCGGGACATGACCACCGTTGGCGGCTGTCCCCTACATGGCCTAAACTGTGGGTTGGGGACGTAACAATACACACACTGTAAAAACATCACATAAACGTTTACTCTTGAGACACTACTAGATTTGTCTTTTTCTTGACGCGCCTCTTCTTTTAAAGTCTGATGTAAGTGATACTTTTCCTCAGATAAGTTTTTCGTTTTATACGGGGTTTTAGGAGGGAAAAATTGTTTTGACAAACACACAAGTTTCTGAGTACTTGAGTTTGATGTTTTACCGTTAGATGGAATTAAAAGATCAATTTGCCCGTGATTTGTTTACTAAGACGGTGATATGTTCTGTGAGAGTAAATGCTCTACCTCGGCTCAGGAGCTCATTTACCAGGCGGCAGAATGTTAGAATTCATGGATTTTTGATTCGCGATATCCTAGACTAATATATGTAACAAAATGAATCAGCACTGTTCCTATACTTTCTATACATTTCAATGAATAGTTAGTTATACTTCTGAATTTTAAAGTGCATATACACTGAACTGAATTCAATAGCAATTTCATGTAGTAATCACAATAATAATTGCTCATCTAACATTTTGCAAGATGACTTTCCACTACTTAATAATCCTCAAATCTATGACATTCCTAAAAGTGCTATTGATAGTCACATATATATTTTTTGCATAATGAAATTGTCATATATTATTATTATCATGGTGCACTATTTTTCCAGATTATCGTCTAAGTAAAAAAAATTAGAAGTGTGGTAAATAAAAACACATGGCAATGTTTATGAATTACTTACACTGTTGCCAGATGTTAATATTTTCGATTGAATGGATCATTTGTTTATTTAAATAGTTGCCGCTATAGTGAATTGTTAAATGACATGTTATATGAAAAAATATTTCTATAATTTTTTTAATATGTTACTAAATGAAATTACTTGGCGATTGTTAAATGTGTTTTTATTTTATATAACAGTTGGAAATTCTTTAATATGAATTTTAATGGTTATTTGTTGAATAAATGCATACAGGATATTTTAAAATGTTACACATCATATTATGTATTCCATATTAATTATGGATAGTGCATATGTTCTGGATAATTATTATTTGAACAACATGCAATATTCCAGTTAACATAATGAAAATCATATTGAGTTTCCAGAATTCTCTTAATTAAAAATTGCAGTACGATTTTAAAATATCCTGGAGGTATGTTGGATTTTAATCACAAAATTGTAAAATTTGCTATTGCAAGTAAAGCGGATTCACAAGCCAACTGTCATAATCATTTAATACCCTTACTTCCTATTCCTAAAATTACAATATTATGTTCCCACAGATTGTGTGTGTGTGCGTGTGTAGGGGGATGGGATTGTATAAATTTAAACAAACATTTTAGTAAAATTTCTTTTATTAACTGAAATAAGTTAGGTGACAACTTTTTCTGGATAATAACAGACTCCCGTCAAATATACTACACAGAGATAAATTTGTGTATATACAATTATTTTTTTATATCATTTATTTCTATTCCGTCTCTTTCAATTATTATTTTATTTATTCAATCAAATCAATAATATTCGCTTGATCGAAAGAATGTAAATATACATACACTACAAAAAACATTGATAAAACTACCTATGTCAGATAACAATTGCATATTATAAATGTTCCAAAATTTGACTATATTTCTCAATTATATTTAAAATTTGTTAAAAATTACAATTATACTAATATTTCATTTGATTAGAGAATCATATTTTTTTAAGAATTCGTAATTTTCTGCTTTTGATTTGATTTATTACAATTTCATAAATAAAGATTATGTTCCGAATTATGTAGAAACTTTGTCATCCGTAAAATTTAATAAACCAACAATGCAAAAAAATGCATCTTGATTCTATAAAAACTTTCTATTTGCCATACAATAATTGGTACATTTTGAACTTATTCCTCCTTATCCAATTACTTATGCCACCATATAATCTTAATCCACTACGTATTGCATTTTTTTCGATTTGATCAATCTATCTCTAGTTCATATCACCCATATTACTTTTCTCTAGAATTAAATACCACTTTAAAGGCATAAATGAATTTATACGTTTTTGTCAGATTTTCATTCTTTTGTCTATTAAATTTTTAATATCACAAAGTTAACTTCAATATCCTTTATTACCTAAATGGTTTGTGAGAGAAAAACCATGTAATGATAATTTTGATCAGGATATCGACATCTATAACACATCTGAATTTCAAATTGTAGTAATGCTCACAATTATCCATGTGAATAATTTTTAATTTCAATAATATTCGAGAGAAGTGCGTTTTAATACAGATGTCAGAAATAAATTAAACAAATTCCTAAAAACTATGATCCTTACATAAAATTCAGTACCAGAATGTTTCTTCTAAAAGGGAATGAGTAAGTTGATAGGAACTAACTGTTTTGCAGAAATTTTTCAGCAATAGACCAGTCGAAAAATACCGAGAACTATAGTCGTTTCTTGTTTAGGTACAAAGTTATTGTTTTCAACATAGTGATGGATAATACTTGTATCAATCAAGGAAGCCACAAGTACTTTGCAACATGAAATAATTGTTGGGTTTGTGAACTATTGACAATGATGATATTTAAATTCTCAATACACTTTCTGATGAAACACTCAGAATACTGTAAGTGCAAACAATAATTTTTGGAGCTCGGAAAACATCTATACAAGCTTAAATTGAGTGATTGCTGTAAGATACAACGTGAATAAAAATTAGTTTCTTTTTAAATGTTCTCATATTGCAATTTTTTTATGATTTTGAGGATGATTATTTGATTCACGATGTATTTTGGTTCAACCGTAATTTCTACTAAGTATATTACCTTAAATATCTACTTGTGTATTTGTCAATAACAAAATCCAGAAGAATTGTAACATCAATATCTGAAGAATATGATCTAAATTAATTTTTAGCAATAAATTAATAATACTCATTATAAAACAAGAAATGTTATAAATAATTTTCTATCAGTAATAGAAATATTGTTGATGTATGTAGTTAGATCCTATTGAATAAAAATATTTTGTTGTTCAGAATTTTCTATGAATTCATTAAAAAATTATTCTACTTTCAGTAAACTAACTGATTAGAAGATGTAACAGAATCAACAATTTGTGAAGAAATACAAAGGGTGTATGAGATTTGTCGAAAAAGGAATGATAAGTGCAAATTGCATATAGCAACCTGTAAAAATAGAAGATGAAAGTTGAAAATAGCCAAAGAAAGCTTTTTACCATATAAATAAAATCCACATTAATATAAATAATTAAAAATTAGGCTGTACAGATAAACAACTTTTGAATGTCAGCTTATGAAAACTAGTTTTTCAATCTGAGAATATGTGACATCAATACAACCCTAACATCAGCTAAAAGAGGTAATGGAGTATATTATTATATACATCATGAAGTTAAAATTGAAAGGGACCAATGATCTAACTATATCACGGAAAAAAATTTATAACTGAAGCTATATTAAAAGAGAAGACCAACTAAATGTCTTGTTTCGAAGTTGGGTCCTATATAATCAATAACTTACATGCAAAATAATGAATGTTTTCCTCCACTCTTATCTATTACTATAGTTCCAACAAAAACATATCCTTTGATAGCTTTTATAATAATTTTTATCACAGTTTCAAGTATTCCCTACTTGCTGCAATAACTGGGCTAGTGACATTAATACAAATCAAAATAAGAATATCATTTCTGATTTTAATATTTAAGTAAATAGAAATTTGATGATAAATTTTAGTCAACTAAATTGGTAAAAATGTTTTTAGTAGGATAGAAGGATAATAATCTTTTCAGATACTGACTTGCCAAATTCTTCCAGATAACAAACAAATGAGTAAAACTGAGCTGTTTTTATCGCAAGCACACAGGTTACAGGCACCGCACACGTTATAATTGTCAAAAGTGCTATAAGTGTCTCTCAATCATGAAACAACAATATATACGATCAGCCGAAACTATGTACTAAAAATTGTTTAAATTTATATTAACGTTACTTATTTTTCCAAAAAAATAGTACATAGTTTTGGAAACCTTCTAAAGTAACATGAGAATTATTTTTGGGGGATGTGGGGGAGGGTTATTTATTGATGAAAGGGCTGTTTTCAATGTAGCCGATGTGGACGAGACGGAAACGTCCAAATTGGGGGGGCCAAAGGTCACAGTTTCTCCTTAGCAGGTACCCAGATGTTTGGTCCCGATTGTTCTTTGATTACATCCTTCACTTGATTATAAATATCTTCGGGAGTATCACCTTGTACAACGGCTGCGAAATAATGAAAAACTGTTAGAATGAAATAAATATTTGAATCAATGTTTAGTCCTAATATCTCGAAAAACAACGGCAAGAAATTTTCTAAAACAACCAGTCGAATAACTGCAGAATAGTGTACAGGCAATATTGTACATACACTATTTTAAAAGTATTGTTTTCTCATGATTCCGTTTAATTGGGCCCAAATTAATTCTATATGGTTCAATTCGCGGTAAGGAGGTAATATTATAACTGTTATTTCACGACGCTATTTCACCCAAAACGAATTTTTTATATTTAATCTGCAGTAATTTCGCCTTTAGACAATCTGGATTACAATGGGCGATGTTTTTATCTGAAATTATGTGAGACATAACCCTAGCAAAAAAAAATAAATAATAAACTCTTACTTGTTATCAAAACTTGTATCAAATTATTTTAACTAAAAGATCTTCAATGATATATAAGTATTATCTACTGTGTGTATGTGTGTGTGTTTTTTTAATTATTTTTTGCCTACTCATTTTACTATTAAAGAATTATTTCTGAACTGGAAATGTGATAGTAAAACCATATTTTTAAGTCCGTATTGTTAGTATTTTTATGACCTTGGCCTGAGAAAATGTGTTACGTCGCTGGTTAAAGACAATGACATTTGGAATGACCTGTTGAAATCCGTGAAAATTAGGTTAAGTCGTAGACATATAGAAAAGAACTGAGCGATATTCTCACAAAAGTGACCACTCTCTGGGAAGAGACAAAGTGACTATGCTACCAATACGTTTCTTTTCTGCAAACCTGTAACAACAAAGGCCAGTGATGTGGACCAATCAGAATATTAGGCTACTGGCCCCACATTCGCTTTGTTTCTCTCGTACGTGTCTGTCTGTATTCACTACACAACTGAATATGGAATGATCAAGAAGTAAATATGAAGGAATGGTGGTAGTAGTGTAACAATAATAGTAGTATTTAAATGTTAAACATCTACAAATATTATTTTTATACACTATTCAAGAACTTCTAATTTGAAATGCAATGATGCAACATAAGTAGATAATTTTGCTATTAATTAGATGGACGTGAGATTTTATTTTACCTACTTGTTTCTATCACAAAAAAAGGCGTTAAGCGAGTTATAGTACATTGAACTTCCTTACATTAACTTCCTGCACATATGAAGACATTACTCCCGAACGCTGACTTTGCTAAAAGCCAAGGAACATTTAATGAAACATTTGATGCCGACTCATCAATATATTTTGTATAAATTAAACGATCTATTTGTATGATAGTTAGTCAGATTTTAGTTATATTGTTTTTACTAGCTTTAATGTGTAGGTAACAGTTGTTCATAGTTAGTTTTGAAGTGGCAATTCGTATTTGGCACAGTCAGTAGGATAGTGGAAGAGTCCTTAAGTGATACTCGTCTTTACCAAGCACTATATTTGAAAAAACAAGCTCCAGGGATAACCATCAAGATCCTGAAGCATGGGAAGGATTCCAGGAATGCACCTTAGTATTACCAGTATCTTGTAAGCCACTTTATTTATGTTGGACTCCTCTGTCTCAGAATCTTCTGATTGAGAGTTTAGCATAGACAATACACTACCAAGTATAATAGGTTTTGAGTAGAGAAAACCTAGAATTGACGAATTATCTTAGCAACCTAAGTATTGACGATTCAGACCTTAGTAATACATTATAAATTATAAATAATATTACAATGTCTCAATTCAACACTAAAAATTTATCCAAATGAATTATTCGAATTTATCAAGATTTCAAATTTATTATTATTTTTTTTATTCAATTTAACTTGCTTGAGACAGCTATGGCCATTAGCACAAGGTACAGTAATTTACAATAGATTATAAATATATAATGTGAAAATAATTACAAACAATAATGTAAGTCTGTAAATTTTACTGAGTAGGTTCTCTTCTTTTAAAAACTGGATGGCTATGGTGATTTGGCGTGTGCTAGTTAGGCTATCCTTAATGTCGGTTTTCATTCCAAGCTGCTGATGTCTTTCGGTGTAGTAGGGGCAGTCTACGAGAATGTGTTGAATAACAAGAATAGATTGGCAGTGTTGGTAGTTTGACTGGGGGGAAGAAGTCATAAGGTGGCCATGAGTAAGTCGGGTGTGACCAATATGCAGTCTTCTTGTGACAACCTTCTCGTTTCTCTGTAGATCGGGAATGTCAAACTGTTCAATATTTGGATGTATTTTCCTTAAAAATGTTGCAGAATGGATCCATTTCTTCTGTATAAGTTTTTTCGTAGCGAATTTTAGGTCTCTAGAAATTTGCAGAGTTATAAGTGTAGTGGTGGATGAGGCATCTTCTTTAGAAAGGCGATCGGCGTTTTCATTACCAGTTATACCAATGTGTGAGGGAATCCATATAATCACACATCATGAGAAATAAGGGTTTGATATGTGTCGTGGATGCGTTGAACGAGGGAATGATTTGTGAATAAATTGTTAATGGATTGAATAGATGAGAGAGACTCTGTACAAATAGCAACTGTTGATGGGGGATTACACAGAGATTGAAGACTTGTAAAATGGTGAATAGTTCACCGGTGTGAACGGTACAAGACGCTGGGATTCGACAGGACTCCACAGCTGTTTGCGTAGTGATAACAGTACATCCGACACCAGTCTCGTTTTTGAGACGTCAGTGAAGAGGATCTGGTCGTATTTCTTTGAGATAATGATTTCTAAGAAGGTTTTCTTTATGAGTTCATGACTGGTTTCTTCCTTGCTGAACATGGTGAGTGAAGTGTTACATCTTGGGAGTGTTTTGGTCCACAGTGAGTTATATGGGGTGAGGATAGGGCTGGTTAGGGATAATTGAGTGTCAGGTATTAATTTTTGAAGAAGAAGGGGAATGGTATGTATGTGTGGGTTGGGTGGTGGGGAGCTGAGAATGTGAGGTATTCTGGTTATTAAAGAGGAAACTGGATTAGAGGGGTTGGATGAAGTCGTGGCTGCATAAGAAAGGAGGAGATATTGACGTCTGAGCCAGAATGGAAGTTCATTGGCTTCAAGGCCTAGGCTCTCGGCTGGACTAGAGCGAAATGTGCCTAAACAAAGTCGGATAGCAGTTTTGTGTATAGAGTTTAGGGTTTTCAGGACGTTTTTGGATGCTGACATATATGCTATACTACCATAACTTAGTTCAAATGAAAGCCCGGTATACTTTCAGGAGGGTAAATTCGCTAGCTCCCCACTGATAGTGGGAGAATTTTTTAATGAAATTCAAGAGTTTTAGGCAGTATCCTCTGGTTTCTCGGATATAGTGTTTCCAAGAAATTCGGGAGGTGAATGTCACTCCCAGAATTTTGCAGTGCTCGACGACTGGAAGAAGGCGGTTGGTCACTAAAATTTCAGGGTGAGGGGATGGGGCTTTTCTGCTGAATCTTATGAGCTTTGATTTTGTAGCGGAGAGGGAAAGGTTAAGTGAAGATATTCTACTATATAATAGGTTCACAGCAAATTGGAGGATTTTGCATTTAGTAGGAGTCGAGGCGCCGTGACAGTAGATAATAAGGTCGTCTGCATACGCAGCAGATTCGTCAGGGGAGGGAAGATTGTTACATAAATAATTAATAGTTATAATGAATAATGTAGTGCTGAGAATAGATCCCTGGGGCACGCCGTCTTGTTGGACGTGAGTTAATGATAGGCAGCCATTTACTGAGACACTAAAGGGTCTGTTACTAAGAAAGTGTCTGATAACTGAGAAAAAGTTACCGTTGAGGCCATACATTGAAAGTTTATCAATAATCGTCTGCCTTGTTAAGGTGTCTAATACAACTTCAATGTCAAAGACAGAGGCTAACACCTCTTGTTTACGATTTATAGTATCGGCAATGTGGGTTTGTAAGATTGCGAGGTTATCTCTTGTGGAACGGTGACGATGGAAACCGGATTGTTCTTTTGGCAGGATTTGGTGTTTTTCGATAAACCACATGAGTCGTCTGTTCATCATCTTTTCCATTAATTTGCATGTAGTACATGTAAGAGAAATCGGTCTATAGGACTGTGGTAATGTTGATGGTTGTGACGGTTTTAGGACGGGAACGATAATGGATGTGTTCCATTGTGTAGGGAATAATTGAGAAGACCAAATGGTGTTATAAATGTTTAATAGCTTAGTAAGACTATAGGTGGATACATTTTTAAGAAAAATGTAAGGGATGTCGTCAGGACCAGCGGCAGAGTTTTTACATGAACATAAGGTAGGTGTTAGTTCAGTAAATGAAAAAGATAAAGTAATATCTTCGATATCTTGTAGGTGGGGTAAAGTGAGGAATAGTCGTAGAGTGGCTTGAGATGATTTAAAAATTTTCATCGAATTTATCAGCTATTGCTGGAGGAAGCGCCATTATAAAAAAGATGGGGAATTTTGGTGTTAGTTTTGTGACCTTGAACCTATCGAATTTTTATCCATGTTTGGGAGGGGTTTGAATTATTATCCAAGGTTGTTACATAGTTATTGCTTCAGGTTTTTTAAATTTTACTAGGTTTTCGGTGCACACTGCTTGTTTGCATTGAGGGTTCCACCAAAGAACGATTTTGTGATGGGGGATATGGGTGGTTTTGCCAATATGAGTGAAAGCTGCTGTAATGATGGCATCCATCCAAGAAAAGCTTAATAGAATCATCAATATCATTGGTGGCAGGTAATTCATCCAGGAGATTCAGCCTCCTGTGAAAACTCCGGCCATGTCGCTTTCTTGAGGCACCAATAACTTCTCACGTGAGCCTGTTCATTTGAGTGGTCATGTATAATTATGGGGTAATGATTGCTATCACATAGATCATCAGCAGTTTGCCAGGTTAAATTAGGGGCAGTTTTGGGATCACAAATGCTTAGATCAATGGCAGAAAAGGTACCAGAAGCGATATTTAAGTGGGTATATGATCCCGTATTGAGGAGGCATGAATTAGTACAATTTAGTATATTCTCAATAACTTTACCGCGTCCAAATGTGCGTGAGGAGCCCCACATACTGTTGTGGCCGTTGAAGTCACCCACAAGTACAAAAGGCTGGGAGAGGTCGTAAACCAAGTAGCTCTTCTTCATTTAGTTTGTGGTCGGGGGAATGTACATGGAGCATATGACTAATTTTTGGGGACAATAGGCTGTTATGGCGATGGCTTCAAGATTAGTAGTAAGGGGAAGATGAGTTGAGTAAAGATCTTTGGATACAAATATGGATACTCCACCACTGGCTCTGGAGCAGATTGTTCGTATGTAATGATATCAATCGAAGTCCTTTGGTGTAGGGATATTGGAAGATGTAAAATTAGTTTCGTGGAGACATAGGAAATCCGGGTGGTAGAGGGAAATAAGTTGTTGAAGACGTTCAAGGCGAGGATAGTATCCGTCGCAATTGCACAGAATTATCGTGAATTTATTAGTAATATCAATAGAGGTCGGTATCGTCACAATTGGAGTCACTATCATTAGAGCTAAAAGATTTAAGGCTAGCAGAATCGACTGCATCATTAGGATTCATGGAACATAGTATTTTCTTTGTTAGACGGGTAATGCGATTTTTGAGTGACCTATCGGAGATGCCATGATGTATTCGGCAAATATCTGCAAGGAGGGATTTAATGTTTGAAGTAAATTGGTAAGCTTCTGCTAATGGATCGTTGCTTCCGAAAGAATTTTCCAGAAATGCTATTAATTGTTCTAAAGTAATTGAGAAAGATGTAAGGTCTGTTTTAGTTAAATTTTCAATTATTGAGCGTGCAGAGGAGCTGCTAGTTGTTGTTAGAGTCTTGGACTCTTTTTTTCTTTTTGAGGACAGGCTTGGGAGCACGAAAGGCGTTGTCAGATAGTGAATTTGTTTTGTCTTGGCTGAGTGTGAAAGGAGCAGACATGATAATTACAGGGGGTGATTCGAGGCTAGAGTCAGTAGAATGAAGTCGTTTGAGACCAGAAAGACTAGGAGTAGGTTGGTCTAAAGGAGCGAGTTTGTTGGCGAAATGATTGTCGGTGTAGGATATAGGGGCAGTGGTATTAGAGAAAGTAGGTTCAGTGGAAGTAGGAGCATTAGAAATATTATCGGTAGAATCGTTCTGGAGAGGGAGGAAGTGTCAAGAGGATTTTGGTAGGTATTAGCAGTATGTCCAGCTTGTTTGCAGAGGAAGCACTCCAATTTATCTGAGGTAACAAAGATCCGGAAAGCAGTATTTTCGAAATATATTAAAACAGAGGTTTCTATTTCAAAGTTATCTTTGTCTGGTATGACATAGATGGACCGACGAAAGCTTAGAATATGGGAATAATTTTCCAGTGATGGGGAATGCAAGTTGAAGTGCGAGATTGTTTTTTAAAGCTTATTCGATGAGTTGATTAGGAATTGAGGGACATATGTTACATATTAGTAATCTTTTAGAGGGGCTGATAAGTCTGCGTATGGGGACAATTTCTTCTTTAACGGTAACTGAAGAATGGTTTTTAAGGAGGTTCTCAACTACTAAAGTAGAAGCGAGAAAGATGTAAATACATTGATTGATATATGATAAACATGGGTGATTCCTTTTGGTGTCACAATTTCACCTTCGTGCAGTGGGTTGAGTTGACATGTTAAAATATTTTGGATGCCGAAATATTTCATAAACTATATAGACCAAGCAACTGGCCGATAGAAGAATTAATTGTAAGTATCGAACAGTGTAATTAGTGTAAAGAGACACATACCAATATGGTCCTGCAAATATTTGACACAAAAAAACTAATCATTTGTGTTGATACAATTAATAGCACTCGAACGGAGGCCACACATGGAATGCATTTTATTATTAAATCATTATTATAACTAAAATAATCCAGCGAATATCCAGAACTAGATCTTTTTCCTTGGTATTATAAGTAAATTAACTGGCAGAGCCAAAGAAGTAATTTCTATTTCTGGATGCACATGGTAAGCTATAAAAGACGTATTCATTTAAAAATTTGGAGATCAATGAAACGAAAATTCTCTCACTAGAGATTTAGTCAACCTTCGACAAAGTCTTCAAGAAACACTATGCAGTTTTATGAGAAAATAATGGGAATTCTAAACTGTATGACAACATCTAATTTCAAACCCAAAATACAGAAATAAAAAGAAGCAAAATAGTTCTATTTAGACAACAGGCATTAACAACATTCCTATCAGGTTTACGAGAACCTTTGGGCTCAACTAGGATACTACAGGAAATTTATAAAGGACTTCGCAAATATAACGAAACCTTTAAACAGCTTTGCTACGAAGGATGCCAGAATTTGTAGTATGCTTTAATACATGCAAAAACCTTTTGATGAATGATCCTGTTCTACAGTACCCGGACTTTTCAATCTAACCATTGACGCTAGCAACTATGATATAGGAGCAGTGCTTTGCCAAGGATCAGTGGGCAGCGATAAAACGACAGCATTCGCTTCCAGAATGCTAAATGAGACAGAAAGTATTCGACAATTGAAAAAGATGTTAGCTATAGTACGGACTATTAAATACTTTCGCCCCTATTTATTCGGAAGATAGTTTAAAAGTCTCTCAGACCACCGCCCGCTTCAGTATCCCTTTTCTTTGAAAGAACCAAACGCCAAACGTAAGTCTAGTAGAGGATTATTTGACGAGGTGAGTGATAGTAGACTCGAGAGGGAGGAGGTATGAGATCGAGGCTGGAGTACCTCAGGGCTCGGTTTTGGGACCGACGCTCTGGAAGTGTGTCTTTGATAAGGTTTGTGGGATAGTATGTGAGGAGGAGTGTGAGATTATGGTGTATGCGGATGACGTATGTTTGGTATGTACGGCAAAGGGGGAGGCGGAGATAGAAAGAAACGCGGAGTGGATGTGTAGGAAGATTTTGGAGAAGATTGAGCGGTGCAGACTGGAAGTGGCTGAAGAAAAGACGGTGGAGCTGCTAGAGAAGGGACGGAGCAAGACGAGGGAAGTGGGGTGATGATGAAGGGTAGGAGAATTCGTATGGAGGAGTCGGTGAAATACCTAGGGGTGTCGTTGGATTGCCAACTATCGTTTAAAACGCATATGGCTAAGACGGCACAGAAGGCGAAAGCAAGGGCAGCATGGCTGGGAAGATTGCTCTGTAACGAGAAAGGGCCGGTAGAGTTGAAGAGAAGGATAATTGGAAGGACAATATAGCAGAGTATGTTGTACGATGCGGAAGTGTGGGATGAAATAGCGGGGATGAATGCGAGGATTAGGCCACTCCTGTGAGTGCAGAGAGGGTTAACTCTTAGGGGGATGCAGGGCTACAGGACAGTGGGGGACTGGCAGCAGTGGTGCCGTCAAGGTCCTACCCACTGGACGTGATGGCTAGGGCTAGGAATAAACACTGGAGGGGCGCGACGAGAGAGAGAAGTACAGTAATGGATGGAGAAGGAAATGGAGAAAAGGTGGGAGGAGTATGAGGGCGTTCTAAAAGGAGCTATTGGGAGTAGGAGATTGGATGGAACGGAAGTTCGGGGAGGTGGACTACTACTTGACACAGGTACTTACTGGACATGGGTCGAGAGTAGGGTATCTCTACAAGATTGGGAGAAGGGAGTCGGGACTGTGCGAGAGGTGTGAGGTGGAGGATGATAGGGGGATATGTTTAGATGCTGGAAGAATGAGGATGTATTGAAGAGGTTGTCCAAGAAACTAGGGGAGGAGGTGTATTGGGAAAACATGGTGGAGATAATGTTTAGGGGGGAGGAGGAATGGATGGAGGTATGTAGTGTGGTGGAGAGCATGATTAGGGGTAGGGAAGGGCTTGATATGGCATGAGAGGTAGGAGTGATAGAAGGGAGAAGATGACTGAGTGATTGGAGAGTGTGTGAGGGACCGTCGCCCGCTTTGAAGTAAGCTAGGGTAGTGATTCCGAGGCGGGAGTGAAAAAACTAGAAATATGAGGATTAAAATAATTGGAACAGTACCATTAGGAAGTTGTGTATAAGAAGAGGAAATTTAATACCAACCCCGACGCCTTTTTAAAACTGGAAATACACACAAAAGATTTATTTGACCTAGCAAAATACAGCGAAGAAGTGAATGAAAGATTAGAAACCCCATATGAAGAAAATGCCTCCTTATATAATAATCCACCCAAAGAGAGACTGTCAGACTTTGTCAATGAAGATATACCAGAACTGCCCCCAAATATTGAAGAAATATTAGAACAGGCCAACTTAGATCAACCCTCTCTACAAATAAATGAGACACAAGGAAACCGAGAAGAAAATCAACAGGAACCACAACAAAACATACAGCATGATCAACGAGAAATATCAGAAGACGAAACAAACGACACAGCAATAGAAAACCCAATTTTAGGCATCCCAATATCCGAAAGACCACTCAATTACTACAACAATCAAATCATTTTTAGAACAGTCAATTACAATCCTCTATCTCCAGTAACATCACACATCTTCCCAAATAAACAACGCATGTATGTCCAGCTCTTGAAAAATGATCTAGACCCAGTTATTATAAATTTCTTTAAGAACGCCTCCAACCAAAAAGGAAATCCGCATATCTTTTTGAAAGTGACGAACTATATAAGCAAATTTGCGAAATCGTTATGAAAATATTTAAGAACACTTACGACCTAGTTAAATGTAATGTACAACTGGAAGATGTTAATTCAGGAAAACAGTAAAACTTAATAAAAATGCATAACTATTCATAGAGGAATAACTGAATGAGAACTTCAAATAAGAAAACAATATTTCTGGCCCAATTTAAAGAAGGGTATCGAAGACGTCGTTAAATTTTGTGATATCTGTCAAGAAAATAAATATGATGAAATCCCACCAAAACAGAAATTTATGGTCACATCTACATCCACCAAACAATTAGAAATCGTTCAAATTGATCTATTTCAAGTCGAAGGACAGAAGTTCCTAACCATAATAGATGCATTTGTAATAAATGCGAATACTAAATAGGGAAAAACTAAGTAACTTTCATAACACACGGTAAAATATATGTTTTATTTCAAATATAATAAAAGTAGAATTCGACATACTTTTTGTTTAACAAAAATGAGACAGGACCATAACATTTTGCAACAATGAAACTAGGTTAAATAAAAATTATTGTTGTGTATACAAACGGTTAGTTAATAAAAATCCAGGCCACTCTAAAGCAAAATAGGCAACATTTGCAATTCAGCACCAAATCCCGAACAAATTTGGGGGAATGATAAAAAGTGAGTTAAGAGCAGACAGGGCACAGAGTCGGGCGAAAAACGCGAAGGGAAAAAGTACTTCCCTGTCACGATGACGGGTGTCAGTTTTATTTGGAGTGTTCGCGGGTTTATAGGGAGAAGTTCTCTCTCCGTTGTGTCAGGGCGTCAAAGCGATACTCAGATATCTTCGACAGTGAAAGCTGTCCCCCTGGGAACAAATGCGGAGTAAACTCTCTCTCCGACCGTTATCCAACATATCCCGACACCGTGTGTTAGAAATTCAGCGTCTCCGCCGTTATAGATAAATATCGAAATCAGTCAGCAAGCAGAGACGGGAGAAAGGAAGTTTCCACACCGTAAGTTTTTGAACACGTCTAAGATTAATTAGGAAAGATTTTTTTTGTGCGCACTAGTCTAACCTTGATATTGATAACATAGATGTTTGCATAGTTAGAACATATAACCTTTTTTTTTAAATTTGATATTAGACAAGTTCATAGTTTCAGTTAAATATGTAGGTCCTGGCTCATAATTTTATGCACCGATCGCTTTATAGATATATATTTATTGTGTGGGATATTATAGTAAGATTATACACACGATTTGTAGGAACGATTATTTTTCTTGTATAGGTAACTTAACAGGATTCAGATATTTTTTTATCACACAGTTCTCGCCCACCCCGTAGATAGGTAGTAGGTAAAAAATTTGAAGTGAGGCCAACTTGTAATTTTATAGAAGGCACCGGAAACGTATAATTCAGTCTCCGTCATCCAGCTATCGTATAATTTTTTTACAGCAGTTAAATAAATTTTTCTTGTAGACTCGGTCATATCATTTAATCCTCGAATAAATAGAAAGAATTTATTTTGTTTCGCGTAGAAGCAAAATTGCAACACGAAACTTATTACTACGCACAGAACTGTTTATCGCTAAGATTATCAAATCAGCAGAATTTATTTTTTCATTTTTATTAATTAGAGTACATTGACATTTGGCCATAAAAGAAATTAGCACCGTTCGACTAGTGTTTCTGTAAATAGATACGTTTTCTTGTATTATGGTAGATCATTCTAAACCTAGACCTTATACGTTTCAGCGAAACTAGTACGAGATAGAATCATATGGGTCCATTCACATATTGACAACTATGTATATAAGTGTATAGCATTTTTTTGGGTCATATTTATATAGTGAAATATAGATTATATATATATTTTAATTTGTTGGTGCCGAAATTTATTCAGTTCCCTACCTCGACTTTCCTTTTAGAGTCAGCAGTACATTTAAATACGAGGCTGAACTAAAAGATGAACTCTGTCCTGGCAAAGGTAATTACCCGTTCTAAGACCAGGAGATCCCCGCCTAAATCGGACTTTATTTTGTTATTTCACGCTCGGTCTAAATTATTTCAAATGGTGACAGCGGACCCGAGATAAAAGGGCCTAAAAGTATTACAGTGGCGACAGTGTTACTGGGTCGATTATTACATCTGGTGATAGCAATTATTAGAGTGGTGACAGCGGTCTCCCAGATTGATACGAAGTTGTAGTTCAAATACCAAATTGTTACACATTTTTCAAATATAGACAGGCCTACCCCATATGAGTTACTAGGCTACAACTCCGTTCACTCCTCAACGAAACTAAAACCCATCGATATTAAACGGACATCTAAATGTAAGAGATCCTTTCAACATAGATGTGAAAAGAAATTTATAAGGTTATCAATGAACACCTTTCTGAAAATAAAAAGGCCATTATAGAAAACAGAAATAAAATGAGACAAACTCCTATCTCATACAAACTCTCTACTAAAATTTACACTAGTAAAACTTTAAATAGAAAGAAACTATTACCAAGATTTATACTCAAGACTATACTCACAGATAACACTATAGCAGCCACTGTACATAAGAAAAACATAAAACACAAATCCGAAACAAAAACTAATTCTAAATCTTCCTCACAGATTCACCAGCCTAATAGGAGAGGAAATCAAAATGAGAGATTTGAAGGAAAATCCAGGAGTGCTTCCCCTCAATCTGGAACAAGCAAAGATTTCAAATTACAACCTATAATGGAAGAAATCAAAACTATCGATAATCAATACCAAGCAGTAACTAAAGCCATAGAAGACGGCCTAGGCTACCTTTATTTTAACAGCCTACAAAATTTCGATCATGCCCTTCAATTTCAACTAAAATCTGCCAAATAGAAAATACTATCCATTTATCCAACCTCAAAAAAGAAAACGAGGAAATCTTAACGCCTTAGGAAGTATTATCAAGTCTATTTTCCCTAGATCAGGAAGACGCCGAAATTTACAATACAGCCATACATACGCTTCAAACAAATCAAGAGAATATTATAAAAAACGTAAATCATCACATGAGCTTAAATTTAAGGATTTTGGAAAAGTTTAACGAAACTGTCATCTTCTAACACACAACCAAGAAACTATTTTCGGAGAAATAGATCAAATCAGTAAAAACCTAAACAAATTTGTATTTGATGTCAATCACTATCTTCAAGCCAGAAATGTACTGGGCGAATTAAACCTATCCCTCCAAATTATCCTTCAACTCCTGAATAATCTAGAAATGGCAATCATATTTTCCAGACTAAACACCCTTCATAATAGTGTCTTGAAGAAAGATTAATTAGAATGGTTAGTGATAAAAATGCTAGAACACCACAGTGAAGATCATCTCTTATTAGTGTTGCCCAAAATCAGTCTTGGTCTTGCAGTCTTGGTCTTGTTCTTGCATTTTGCAAGACCAAGTCCGCGTAATTTTAGGCAAGACCAAGACCAAGACCGACCATGCAAGATTTGAGCAAGAACAAGACTAAGCCTGCGAGACTCTTGCGTCTTGCAGTTAGTACTGAGTGTCGTTTTAGGGAGCGGACAGGCTTAGTTTATAATACAAGAAATTGACACGTAGAAAACAAACGAAACAAAATAAAAGAAAGTACTAGTACATAAAATTTTGAAGAATAAAATAGGCAGAAAATAGGAACACGTAAAGTACAGATATAAATGAAATCAGTGCATTTTAGTTGAAGGGGGAATTTACGCAGTCCGAATAAGTAAATAAAAAATAATATATTAAATATAGTATGACAATAAATAAAATGAAAATAATAAAAACGAAAAATAAAGTATATAGAATAAAGTGTAATAAAATTATATGTAGTATGTTACCGAGAAAATGTTTATTTTCTTAATATTTCGAAAGTTACAGGCCGAAAAACACAAACTAATTTAAAATCTAACTTATAATAATAAGAGCGAAAAGCAGGACGCTACAATGACATGCGGCATCCTTTGATTTGCGGCTATCTAAGATAATGGACTATAAAAAATAGTATTTATTTCAATTGGAGTTGGAGGAGTACCTAAGTAAACCCAGAGCCGCCAGCTCCGAAGACATTTTAGAGTGGTGGAGGACGCATGAGACAGAGTATCCGGCTTTATCGAAGATGGCCCGTGATTTCCTCTCAATACCTGCAACTTCAGTACCTGCAGAGAGATTATTTTCTAAAGCATCATTAGTAATTAGAAAACATAGAAATAGGTTAAGTGATGAGTCAGCCAGATGGTTACTTTGTATTAATTCTTGGTCAAAAGAATGAATATAAAGTAACAGTAATGTCAAAGCTATTCTGTAGTGTTCTTTAATATAACTTGTGTTGTATTTTTATTTAAATAAATTGTAAATTCAGTAAATTGTATTGATTCTTGGTAAAATGAATTAATATGAGGTGAGGGTCTATCAATTTCTTTCTAGACAGATAATGTTCTTTAAAATACAGTCAAGTTAATGTCTTTAATTTGTGTTTTATATGTTTTAACCATGTTTAATAAATAGCAATAGGCTAATACCTAATTGCGAGACTCTTGCTGCAAGACCAAGACCAAGACCAAGACTGGGACCGCAATACCAAGACCAAGACCAAGACCAGGTGTATTGGCGCAAGACCAAGACCAAGACTGGCTAAGTCTCGTCTTGTTCTTGCATTTGGGCAACACTATCTCTTATATACAAAAACGGAAATATCCTTAATTATTATGATATAATAAGCCTAGATGCTTATTACACGAACCACACTATCATATTTATCCTATTATATCCTAAAACCTTGCAACGATGTTACTATTTTTCGTTCCCGACATCCCACTGTTTAGTTTCTCATTTTATTAGTATTATTATTAAGTTATACACCCCTCTTTCATGACAAACTATAAATTTATTTACTGGTAATAATTTTAAAATATGTGTATTGCTTTTGATACATCCGGTATATTGAATATGTATTGCGTACTGTACCGTTCACGCAAATCAGTCCGCGCCGTTCTCAAGACCGCGCCGTTCTCAAGATTGTTAAGTAGGGGACCTCCTGAGTGGGGTCGAGAGAAGAATGAATAAAACTGAAAAACGGGACGGAAAAGCTCTTTTTGCTCTTTGCTCTGAACACTGACACTTGTTTTCTGTGCTCTCCGCCGTCTCCGAAATTATAACCGATTTTCGCCAACGAGATAAGCGAATTCGAAAATTATCTTATAAATCATTCTTTCTGTGTTAAATTCATTTTGCTCCTAGCGTCTTTTGTAGTTATATTAATAGATTTTATTTTGCATGCTGCTTGCTTGATTTGAGTGATTTTCCTTGTATTTGTGTACAATACCGAAGTAAAAATTTGATATGTTGGCTTCATTTAAGGGAAAAGAAATACAGTTGGGAAACCTTCAAGCAGCCTCGCTGACATAGCAGGAAGATTCTTGGGGGATTTTCAAAGTATTTCGGAAATCGTTCAATCTAGTACCATAGGACTTGGTAGCGTGACTCTAACTATTTGATAATAGGCAACTTGGAGGAGCCTCGTATGTGTTCGCTGCCATAGCAGGTGCATCCTTCGAGGCTTTTGCAAGACGTGAAACGAAATAATCTCGCGAGCGTTCGCTGCAATGGCAGGTTCGCTAGGGAGGGGTTTTCGGATTCTGCTGGCTAACTGTTCTTTAAGCGATTGATTTAGCACCAACGGCCGGGGTAATATCCGCACAAAAACCGAGAGCAATTTATTAGTTACTGCCGTCCTATTCTAAACCGTACACAAATACTAAGAAACGCTCCCGTAAAACACCGCTAGTGCCTTAATAACGCTTTCTCTGTGTAATTTTCACCATACTGCTAGTAAATTTCCACTGATTTTCACCGACAATCGCCGAAACTATTAAAGCTTTGCACGTTAGGTTTGTGATTGTAAAATATTTATTGTGTGGTAAAGTGCTTTGGTCTGAGTAATAATCTAATTAGATATCGTGAATACTGAGGGGTTTTAATCCACATTTAGATGGGTCGTTTTATTTTCCTTTTCCCAAATTATTTCGAAGTCGAAATAAAGTTTATAATTTTATCAAGCACCGGTAGTTTCATTTTCCGATAGTGGTAAACAATTAAAGTCCGTTTCCCACTTCGCACGGCATAGAGGTCAAGAACAACAGACCCCTGGAATTACTTAACCTCCATCTGTTGCTACCCTGGTAACTCTTGACGCTGATTTTCGAGAGTTCGGTGGAGTAAACCATTCCAAAAAACTAGCGCCCGAGAAAATCTGGTAGATATTAAAGCCGCGGGTGTCATAGTGACGTCCGTTATATTTTAGAGAAAGTAAGATAACGTCACAACCTTCACACAGTACCACCTATTCCCAATACCTACATAAAATTCTACCCTAATTATTCCCCCAGAACCGCACCTTTTGGTCAATAAAGGTACTTTTCAATACTCCGAAATTCCATGCAAAAAGAACCAGTGCCAAATATTTATGCAACGAAAAAACACTGCAAACAACAACGAAAACTGGGTCAACCAGATTCTTCGACTGAAAAATACAGAAGCTCCTTGCAACTATATTCCAGTGCAAATACAGGAAACAATCTTCCGCAGTCTATCGAACGACCACTATGTAGCAGCATTTATTGGAGCCACAAAAATAACAACTAAATGTTCCTCAACTAAACAAATTGTTCTGCAAGGAGTGTATCTGATCAAACTTCCACCAACCTTCGAGTTCAGAATAGTAGAACAAAGGTTTTTTGTAATTCCAAAATCACTATCCAGGGTGAAACATTAACGTTACCAAAAATTAAAACAAGCAACATACGAAAACCAAAAAAATTTAAATTACTAAAGATAGACCGAGTGACCCTAGACGACCTCCATGAACTCATTAAACAAGCAAACCAAATGGAACCAATAGAGACTGAAAAATGGAACAACATTAATAACCATTTCTGGATAACCCCCATCTATATAGGCGTTAAATTCTCCTAATTTATCATTGTTATAGGCTAAAGAACAAACGATGCAAGAAAAGTGTCCAAAGGAAACCCAAACCACCAGAAGACGAAGAGAACAGAAGTTTTGTTTGTCCCTTACAAAACTTCCCCAGGGAAGTTACAGTACATTGAACTTCGTTACGTTAATTTCCTGCATATGAAGACATTACACCCGAATCCTGACTTTGCTAAAAGCCAAGGAATGTTCCATGCCGACTCATCAATATTTTTAGTATAAATTAATTGATCTATGTGTATTATAGGTAGTCTGATTTTAGTTATATTGTTATTACCAGCTTTATTGTGTAGTTTTGATTGTAACAGTTGTTCATAGTTAATAAAAGTGTTTTTAAAAAGTGAGTTTTGAAGTGCCAATTCGTATTTAGCGTTTTTGTTGTCATGAGATATATAATTGTAAGTTTGATACATAAACTTGATACAAGCACATTAACTGATTTTAGTAAGTGTTCAAATTTACCTGTGAAGTATTCGCCAAATTCTTGTTCCATTTTGATTGCCCTCTCGAAAGTTTTCTTAGCTTGTTCTTCTGTCATTCTTTTATTCATCTCCCTATAAAAATATAAATATATTTAGCACGAAAATTTAGGCAAACAAACAATTTATGTGAATTCATTTTGAAATGTCTCAAAATTGGTTGAACTGAAAATTATATTATTCAATTTTAACATCTATTTTGATGACAGTATTATAGTAATCTAATCAGTTATGTAAAAATTTATCAACAAATTACTATGCATATATAATAATAATAATAATAATAATAATAATAATAATAATAATAATAATAAGTTTATTCTGGAAAAAATATTAATAGTATTGACAATACACACATAAGATAAAACAATATCATTCGAATAAACCAAATAACCATGGAAGTATAGGTAAATACTCGTTTGTGGTATAAGATACTTAGGAATAAAAACTATATCTACTAAAAATATGTAA
Organism: Galeruca laticollis; assembly: GCA_963921935.1. Taxonomy (NCBI): domain Eukaryota; kingdom Metazoa; phylum Arthropoda; class Insecta; order Coleoptera; family Chrysomelidae; genus Galeruca; species Galeruca laticollis. Next base: position 150,299,463 of record OY998177.1, read on the forward strand.
GAAAATAGTTGAAACATGTATTGGAGTATATGAATATAATTTTTTTTCTATTATTTATTTTTCCATATCTTCATTCAAGCTCTGTATTAAAGATTTGAGATATAAGTATTTATTCATGTCCATAAACGTCTAAGTGACGTGTATGTGAGACAGTTCTGTGTTTTTTCTTTTAATTTTTATATTACTGTTGGTAGGATTGTTTTGATTTGTTACCAGAGTTACATGTTAAAAAAGAGATTTTTGCCATTTTTATTATCTCTGACATTTTTGTACTTTTTACCTAGGTTATTGTAATCTGACGAAATATACTATGTGTACTGATTAAACAGCCTTTTGAATATCTGTACTTCATACTTTGATGGTTCTTCAAAAATTGCAATACTCAAGACCCTAACAATTCATATAACTTACTTCATTCATGAGCAAAGACAATAAACAGAATGTATAACAAGAAAATGATTACGACAAAACTGGTAAAGCGGATACAACAATACAAATCACAACAGGTATTGAACAAACATACACTACAGCTCGCTTAGGACCTGTACAGGTTGCGCGCGAGCGTTCTCTTTTTTAATTCCCGTTTCAAATACTTTTTGTCCCTATTTCAATTTGTTGTTAGATGTATTACACTTTTTTGTCCAATTGAGTATTCCTTTATTGTTCCTAACGTTTATCTCCTTTTTTTCTTTTTTTTTGGTTACTTACTTAAATCTACACATATAAAATATTTCTCTCAATCAGGGAGTCAACAGTAGACCACTCAACAAGTAAGATAAATGATTTTAAAAGTTCTATTGAATTAATTTCTAATAAATAATTTTTGTATGTGGTTAGTAAAAAGTTGTAAATTATGGTCCTTAGAAATTCCAATGATTTTTGTCCAATGGTTTTGTTTTATATATCAATTTCTATATTTTCTTTAAGTTTGTATTGGGTGTTGTAATTGTGATCAATTGTCTGGAGTAGTGTTGATTTATTCTTATAAATGTATATAACGATATTGTAAAAATATGTTTGTCTAATATCCAATAACAATGTTTCTGAGAATAGAGAGTTAGTTGGGTAAGTATTTGTTTTTTTATAAATTATTTTTAAAAACCTTTGTATAATTTATAATTTTTTCGGGTGTGTTTTTGATGCAGAGCACCAGCACAATATAGCGTAGTTAATTCTGGATTCAACAAGTGAATGATACACTACTCTTGGATAAGCAGGTTTCAAGATAGTTCTCATATATTTGATTTTGTATAATAATAGTGGTCTTAAATTGTTTGCAATATTATTTATATGTAAATCCCATCTAATGTGGGAATCTATAATTACTCGTAGATATTTAATACTATTCTTCAATTTTATTATTTGTCTATTGTCTATTCTCAACTCGGTAAATCGGGGTAACCTATTTTTATAGCTGCAGAATGGGACAAAAAACGTCTTTTCAAAATTAATCGTCAGATGTCTACAGTCAAACCATTCAGAAATATTGTTAAAATCTGTCTCTATTTATTCCTTCAGCTTTTGCTATAATTACCCTGGTAAACTATTGCCGTATCGTCAGCAAAGCGATGATGTTTCCTTTAGTTTTTAAATGAAACATGTTATTAATATATATTAAGAATAACGTTGGTTCCAGAACTATGCCCTGAGGTACTCCAAATTTGATTCTCTTATTATGGCTAATACAAGTTTCTATTTCAACACCTTGCTCTCTGTCGCTCAAGTAACTTTTAAATAAGTTCAATGGAACTCCGCGAATTCCTATATCCTCCAAGGCCACCAGGAGCTGACTATGAGATACAGATACGTATATTGAAGGCTTAGTTGAATCCAGCGAGTCATAGATTTGGTTTATGAAGGCAACTATACCATCACTTGTTGAAAGTCCTTCCGGGAGGGCATTGAATGCAAGCCTTTATCCATTAATATAAGATTTGGGATATGCTCAAAGATGGTATGTGCACTGTAATAGAAAGTTTAACACTCAAAGACAAATACTGTATGCAAGACTAGATCTTAGATAAATATGTATTAGATAGTTGGAGTATATGGATGGATCCAAAATTACTATAAGTAAATGTGGATAGCATCATAAATTTTGAAATAGATATACTAATGACATAAAAAAATATGAAAACAAAGCCGTTTAGCACAAAACAAACAACGAAATTGTCAGCAGATGACAAATGAATATTCGGAACGTTAGCCCACAATCTACAACAACCGGAAATTAAAGAACAAGATAAAAAGTGCAGTAAGGTAATGAATAGTAACAAATCACCATGGAAAGATACAATAAAGGTAGACATGTTGAAGAATGGGGGAACAACATAACATAAGAGATTTAGTATATTCTAATGAATGAAATTGGGGAATGGAAAATAACAAATGAGATTTAGCTATATTCTAATGAATGAAATGGTAGAAATGAAACATATATCTAACTGGAATGAAGCAATCAAATTATTACAATTATTTAGGAGAAGAGGCAGAAAAAATTCGAAAAATCAAAGGCCAATAACTCTACTCAATGTAATATACAAGCTTTTAATAAAAAAAACTAACAAATACATTGACATCGAAGTCAGTCAACTACCAGAAGAGAAAACATGTATAAGTGTCAATCAATTATAGATACACCGACATAATCTAAAAAATATATGAAAAAGCAACAACTAATGAACAAATAGAGCCACACAGATTTAATATTTTTCTGGTAAATCACTGAGTATTTTGACAATTGTGACAACTTTTGTTTGGATTGAAATATGTATCTTTCAAATGTTTTAACATTTCATTTGCAATTACAAATGGAGATGGCGATCCCAGTTTCTGTTTGCAGATTTTACATAAAAAATGCTAGGAATATTAGCTAAGATTACAAAAACATACCAGGAAAGGAGAAGGGGAGGTTTCTAATGAAATGGTCTCATCGAATATTTCTGTGAAAGCACAAGAAGAACCATTATTATCGGATGAACAGCTTAAAATTCTTTAAAATGAGCTGGTATAAAACTGCATTGCTGCTCGAAAAGTTGATTCAACAATTTGCGGAAAATAAACTCAGTAGAATTGAGTTTGTAAATGAACTTTTAATTACGGAGTGGAATTTTTGAATAATGTTTAACAAAGGAGTATTACTTGAATGTCTTAGATGTTATCTTTAAGTAGATTTTATATTTTAACACATAAGGAATCATAGTAAATATTATAATCATTTTTTATCGAATATATCTGTGAAAGTACAAGAAGAATTATTATTATCGGAATCTTCCTGAGCTTAAATTTCTTAAAAATGAACTAAAAGTTTATTCAACTATTTGTAGAAAATAAGTGCAGTAGAGTTGAGTTTGTAAATGAATTTCTAATTCGTGGAGTCGAATTTTGGAATAATGTTTAACAAAAGAATATTACTTGAATATCTTAGATACTAGGATGTTATCTTAAGAGGCAATGTGCTGATACGCGTTTGTCCAATTCATAAAATTGTATAAACAGAAATGAAATTATAAGATTAGCTTTAAATTTGAAAAATAAGCGAAATAGCCGTATAAAGCAAATTATATTAAATTGGATAGGTAGGGGAAACACGAAAATAACATTGAGGTGGGTAATGTGTCATTATAATAACAAGAGTGTTATAAGTAATGCCTATTTCCCCAAATAGAAATGAAATTTGTTATACTCTATAAAAAATAGTTCAACTCATTACCCTTGCTCACAAAATAGCACACACCAGAGAAGTCGACCGTTTTTGGGTCCTGTAATTGCAAATTAACATATTACTGAATCTCCGAAATATACACACCGTAATTTCATTTTAGATACAAAATTTTCAATATGTTGAGACAAAAACAACATCGTAGTTTAAAGTTCGCCAAAAAAAAAGTAAACTCTTTCAATTGTTCCTGCTGTATAATTATTCTCTAATATTGTAGTAACATGTTAAAAAGATGGAAAATGCAACATTCCTTGGTTATTGGCAATAACCAAATACCACTTGTGAATGGACCCACAGAAATATAGGATTTAAATAGTGAATTTGCATCAGAAATAAATGCAATTCCTGTAAATTTAATGGGGCTTAAGGTCGTGGACATAGATTATTTTTGAGGACAAATGAAAAAATAAGCCACAAAATAGGCATGGTTTACAGTCAATGCTAAAAATTAGGTGTAACCTTTGCAGTGAAGTAAGTTCAGTAAGAACCTCAGAACCAGAAATATCAGATATTAACAAGTCTACAGTTTTAGGTTCGTAACACTACAGCTATTCGATATTGAGGAAATATTATTTAATTTTTTAACTTCGAGTGGTACTGGGTATTCACAACTATCTGAATTGCTTACAATTATGGAATTGCCACTGATGACATCAAAGTTAATTTTAACCACCCAAAACCCAAAGGATGCTTCAAGATGATGTTAATAAAATTTTGATAAATCAACTAAAAATAGCAGGTGAGGAAGAGAAAGAACTTTCAATTGAGAAAGGCAATGTTGATATAAATGGCATTCCTTTAGTAACAGTTATAGCGAATGGAGCTTGGTCAAAAAGATCTTACAAGATGAACTACAATGGTTTATTCGGAGTAGCTGTTATTATTGGTGAGGCAGCCAAAGAAATACTATTTCTGGGAGTGAAAAACAAATTTTGTTTAATTTGTGCCCGAAATGAAACGAAGGGAATTACACAAGATCACTTTTGCACCTAAAATTGGGCTGGATCTTCAACCTCTATGGAATCGGGTATAATAGTGGAAGGGTTTAAAAATAGCTTAGCAATTCATGGTGTGAAGTTTTTTAAATAGGTGATGACGACAGCAGCATTACTAAAAAATGATTTCAAATGAAGCTATAAGGAACTTTGTTATTAGAGAAAGTGGAATGTGTAAACCATTTATTGCATAATATGTACAACAAATTGAAGGAAATATCTAAAGCAGTGAAAAGTAATTCCCTTCTGAAAATTGTACCAGTTTTCTTTAAGAGAAAATTAGAAAACAATAATTTGAAATTCGGAGTAGCAATAAAAAAAATCGGCTGAATTTAGGAGCAAATAGGATACGTCCTTTTTAGCTAAAATATAACGATATAAGAAGGATGTAGTGAGCACTCCAAAGCACATTTTCGGTGAACACAAGAATTGTATAAAAAGGACACTGAAAATTTTCATCTCATTATGCAAGATGGTGGAATGTTTCAAGACATTAGTTGCTCACTCCAGAGAGATATATCTTGTAGTTCTTCCTTTCTACTCAATAAAAACAATAATCCTGCAGAGGAATTCAATGCAATTCTGAATAAATTTGTAGGAGAGAAAAGGGTAAGTAATTAATTTGGCTACTGTTTTTTTTATAATGCAAAGCCACCTTGGAATATTTTTGAGCATTGTAACGTTATCCAGTTTTGTTAACTATAAAGTTCAATTATATCTCACTTCTATAGGGAAAGCTAATATTTTTTTGGCTTTTTATACACTACATTATTTTTGTAAAGTAATTTTATATTTTAGATAAATTTCTCAGGTCAGAAATCCTTTCAAATGAGGTGTGAAACAGCGGCCATTTCTTATAATTGTAGAGAAAACTACATTGTGGAAATCCTAAAAGGTGCAGGTTTGTTGACAACTTTGTCAGAAGGAAGGGTTTGAAAAGAAAAAGAGAACAGATATTATGAAAAAAAAAATGAATAAAAAATCGAAAACATCTGGACCAGATGAAGACTATGGAGATGTAGAAGAAGTGGAAAGTAGGAAGAAAAAAATAGAAATTTTCTTGAAAAATAATTCTGAAGGAATAAAAAATATAGAGTTTATACTACTAGAGGACAAAGTTTTGTTATCTTTTGGTATGAAGTCCAATAAAAGTTTATATTCAAAAAATCGAAGGAGATGATAATTTCTGGGTGAAAAAAATGAAAATTCAACTGAAAGAATTTTTCAATACCTTCTATATGCCAGAAATGATCAAACGTTCAACTTAATAGGTAGGTATGTATGAGTTTTTTTTACATAAACCAACAAAAATTAACGATGTTCTTTCTTAAATGGATATAATGAAAAATTCTTAGCCTACTATAGAATCAAACAAAATTTCAATGTCAAAATATTTTTTTCTCAACATATTCTCCTCTTAATTGGAGATATTTATTACAGCGAACCTACAACCTCTCTAGACCTTTCAAAAAAAATGTTTCTTCTTGCTATGCAAACCAGACCTCCACAGCATTTATTACCTCCCCGTTGGAAGAAAATTTACGACCTTTTAAACTTTTTTTCAGTTGAGGAAAGAGATGATAGTCGGGCGGAGCCAAATCTGGTGAATAAGGGGGGTGTTCTAGTAATTCAAACCCTAAATCACGAATTTTTTGCATGGCAACATGATATTTGTGTGCAGGGGCGTTGTCCTGCAAAATAAAACACCTTTGGATAGCTTTCCGCGTCTTTTCTCTTTAATTTTTTTCCCGTAGAGTGGTCAGTAATGTCGAATAGTAATCTCCAGTTATTGTTCTACCCTTATCAAAAAAAAACAATCATTATTACTCCATGGCAATCCCAAAAAACTGAAGCAAGAACTTATCCAGCAGATTTTTAGACACGAAACTTCTTAGGTCTTGGAGAACCAGAGTGCCGCCATTCCGTCGATTGTTGCTTTGTTTCTGGATCGTAGAAATGTACCCAAGTCTCATCCATAGTAACAATTAGGTTTAAGAAGTCTACATCGTTTTCAAATCGAGCACAGATTGAACGCGATGCTTCTACCCTTGTACGCTTTTGGTCAACATTCAAACATTTCACAGCAATTTTTCTCATGTCCAAATTGACGTGAACTATATGATGAACGCGTTCATATGAAATATTTAGTGCTTCAGATATCCGTTTTAGCCCAATTCGACGGTCTGATAAAATCATGTCATGAACTGCATCGATATTTTCGGAGACTGACACAGAAACTGGCCTTCCCGGTCTCGGTCATCATCTTCAATGGAAAATTGACCTCTTTTGAAGATTGCAGACCAATTTTTCACGCTCGCCAAGGGTATATATATATGTATATATATATATATATATATATATATATATATATATATATATATATATATATATATATCTTCGTAAATCTGCTTACCTCTTAACCCTTTTAAATACAGGTACTTGATGTGGCTCGATACTCCAATTTTTCTATCTTCACAATTTCGGTGGACATCTTTTTTCTTTTAATTTATTGCGTAACTCTGGTTTACTTTTTTGACGTCAAACTTTACACTGACACTTCTAATAAGTTATTGTTCGTTGCTATGGTGGTTTATGCATGGAACTGGTCTAGGCTAACTAGATATCAATACATCCTCATAAGTTGAGTTTCTTAGATTATCTATTTTGTTTTTAATTGTTTCAAAATATTATTTAGTTGGATCGTTCTGTAGTAAAGCTAGGTACTTTTCGAGGTACTATTTCAATGAACTAAAAATAAGTGATGGTATCAAATATTTAGGTGTAATAATGGATCCGTATTTTAAATGTAATTTACACATTTCTTATAAAATAAACAAAATTTGGGAGGATTTAGAGCAGCCATGTCAAAGATACGGCCTGCGGGCCACATCCGGTCCTCAAGCCATCACAAAGTTACAGGGGAAAGATTTGATCGTCACTCGAATGTATTCGCATATTCAGACATTCAAAACAAGACTAATATTATGGGAAAATCAGATAGAAAGCCAAACACTTGATCATTTTCCTCGTTTAAGATCATTTGGCACAGTGAACCAAAATAAATTGAATGAGTATTCTCTATTTTTGCTGAATCTATCCACATAATTTAACTGTCGTTTTCAATATTTTTGCAAGATGAATGAAATGGAAGCTCCCTTTTTTAACAATTCTTTCACTTTTGAAACTGTACAGGCACCGATTTATTTGCAAATGGATTTAATAGATATCTAATGTGACAGTATTATAAAGGATAAATTTAAAGAAGTGAATGTTACTACAAATTATATACATTTTGAATAACTGTCCAAATATAAAAAGTCATACAGCATATATCCTGTGTACGTTTGGTAGTACCTATTTATGCCAGCAGATGTTTTCCATGATGGAAATAAATAAATTCAAACATCGCTCAAGGTTTACTGATGAACATCACTAATCTATACTGAACATAACTACCTCAAATATCACCTCTGACATCAATGAGCTTATCAAAAACAAGAGACATCAGGTGTCAGAATCCTCAAGCTCAATTTAATTTGGCATTTTTAATACCTTTATATGAAAATTGATTGAAGGTAAAGATTTTAATTCAATAATAGTTTTAGTTTTCAATTTTTAGTCTGGCCTGCTAACAAACCCTACAATTTTTAATTGGCCTTTTAGAAAAATGAGTTTTACACCCCTGATTTAGAGAATCCATCCCAACTCCCATAAAATGACTCCGTGCTTTTTGTTTTGAAAGATGTTCTATTCATAAGAAAGAAACTGGGCCACTTTCATTAAAGTATGTAAAAAACTGTCGACATTTTTGAAAAAATCAATTTGTATTTGGTAACTTCAAAGGGCTGTCATTTTTTTGTATGCATATTTGTAGTAAGGCAAGTTAGGTTTAATCGAGTTATTTTTAGCTCCAGAATATGTGGTTTAATTTATGACCTACCTTTTGTTACACCCTGTATATTGGATAGAGACAACCGTAGCATTAAACATTATGTTAATTAACCTCCGAATTCATTCACCACTCTAATACAAGTCAAAGGCAAAATTACATCTTACCACTAATGCTAAAAAGAGTAACCTACTCAAAGATCGTATTTCTACTATGCACATTATACCAAATGATATAAAAAAATTTCATATATACCTATTTTTCAAAGAAAACTAATAGGACATATTGAAAATTGCCGATGTATAATTGTCCATAAATATTTTAATACCTAGCTAAATAAGGATATTTCATATTAAATTATTATTTTTCAAAACTATATTTATTTATTATGTATTGTAAGTACTTGTATATACATATTTAACAGCGTTTGTTATCTATGGATTTATATCTTTAAAATTTGCATATATTTTTTTTGTATTTGTGTTTATGAATAAAACTACTATTATTATTACTCAATCATATTTTCTACTTTTATATTCTAATCTATTTAGTCTTAATTGACTCCCAGATTACTAGTCAATAAATGAGAAGTAGGTACTTAGATCAATATTATTATGATTTTCAATTTGAACACCTTATAATAATAATGGCTACTATTCTTTTATATAATATCAATATACGGTAAACAGTTTAAAAATAAAATAGTCACTTTAGCCTCCATATTACTGCAACGAACTAGTGTCACTTACAAAATAGCAAAATATCCATTCAACATTATTTCTAAAAATGCAAATGTTATCGCCTACTCCTCTATCCCCTCTGAAATAAGTTGTCCATCTTAGCAATCAAGGCTTTTATACTGATGGGTCAAAAACAAATGAAGGAGTAGGAATAGGGGCTACAGGACCTAATCTTAGGTTATCAGTAGCCCTAGGTAACACTCCCACAATATTCCAAGCGGAAATACTAGCGATAGACTTCTGTGCTCAAGAGTGCCTCAAAAAGCGCCTCAATGCAGCCAGCATATTTATTGCCTCCGACAGCTAGGCTGCTTTGAAAGCTCTAATTTCTATAACTTATGAGTCCAAAACAGTCTGGAGCTGCAAACAATCTCTTAAACTACTGGCTAGACATAACAAACTATCTTTATTATGGGTGCCCGGACACAAGGGAATTGCTGGGAGTGAGACTGCCGATGGTCTTGCAAAGGAAGGAGCTAGCACTCCTTTCATCAGACCCGAACCGTTTTGTGGCATTACTAAAAGCCACATTGTGGAAGAAGTCCGGAAATGGGAAAAGGAACTTAGTACCGCCTACTGGAAAAATGTTCCAGGCCAAAGACAAGCAAAAAGATTGCGACAACCTTCTGCTCGCTATGCTAAATCGCTCTTAGAGCTTCAGAAGTCTGATCTCAGAGCAATCACAATCACAATCCTTATGGGACACTGCCCACTCAGATATCACCTCTGCAAGATGGGAAAAGTGGACAGAGGAACATGTAGATTCTGCGACAGTGCACAGGAAACGGCTGAACATATATTATGCCATTGCGGTGTACTTGTTCGCCAACGCAATAGGTACCTGGAACGGTTGTTCTTGAGACCTGACCAGGTAACAAAAATAGCTCCCAATCGGATAATAGGCTTCCTTAGCAGCCTTGATCTCTGGGACAAAAAATAGATGGAGGGTATACACAAAAGAACTTTTAAGGTCGCAGTGTGGAAAGGCCAGCTATAGGCCAATCGACCCCTTTGTAATCTACAATCTAGCAATCAAGACGTATGAGCGACGTTCGATATCTCTATTTGATGTGGTTTACTGAATAGTACATGCTGCATTATACATTGTATTTTATAGTAATTCAAACAAGTTTACTCAACATTTTGCACATAGTGTACCGACTGACTCGCATCTTGTTTAATGCTTGGATTTTAATCAGAGTCTGTCCTCCAAATTTCGAAGCTTTACAATCTTATGAGGGTAAATCAGAGCACATTGGCTCTTAAATAGATCTTATATTTTAACATATACGAAATAATGGTAAATATTATAATCAATTTTTATCACAAAATAGTTCTCCACTTTATATGACTCGCACAGAAATAGAAATAATGAATAAAAATATTATTCTTGTTGCCCCAAAAGTAATATTGATTTGAAGTTTGATACTACCTGTAAATTAGGACAATAGTCTAATTTTTCACTAAACAATGGTTATAAATGAAATTCTGCCAAAGGTTTGGCAATTCCGCATTTTGAAACTTTTCCCTTGGTATAAAATTTTATCTTCGATATTCGTATAATAAAAGATATAAAAAATAAGTAAGCAAAACTAATGATTTTTGATATTCAATTTTCGGAAGTTTTCAAACATCAACTTATATAGAGGTTTAAAATAAATAAAGTATAGTAGAAGTCCAGTTTAATGTTATTTTTATTAGTTTTATATAGGTTAACTTACATTATAGATTCCACTGACTTCGGCTTAACAAAAATAGCAATTGGGTACAATTGCGCCACCTGTAGCCTCTTTATTGCATTGCCACTAACATCCAGAATACAGTGCTTGCCCTAAATTCAATAGAAAATATTAGAATAATTAATACACATAGATAGAAATTAAAAATATATTATTTGAAATAAATAATGTTCCCAAAAAGATAATCATTCATAATAATACACTAATAAAGAACATGGACCATCAAAAAAATTCGAGACAATACCTATTTTGATATGGTAGATATAGAAATTAGTAGGTTCTGAATATCTGCTTGGTGAAAATTTGACCTTTCTTCAATAAGATCCCAGTTATGAGCAAGCTTGTTCATATTTGGAACATCAAGCTCAGCGCAGTATTATATCATTCATGTAGTTTTTGGTCTTGTGTCAGCTGAAAATCATTGTCCAAAAACCCAGGGTATGGCAACACATGCTCTTCTAGGATCAATCCGTATGTACCTCTAAAGAAATTCATGCTGGAAACTTTTAGAGACACTTATCCCCTCATTTTGAGTAAAAGACCAAATGGGATATTCTAAATCGATTATGAAGTCGATCACTGTTCCCTTCTGCAGGTAAATTTAATCCAATATTCATCGAGGCTTATATAGCCTGTAACATAGTTTTTTCCTCCAGAAAAAGGAGAAAACATTGTTTGAAAATAGATTTTCAAATACGTAGAGGTATGAGTAGAATCCCGCCTCTATACATATGGTCACCTATAATTCAAAATTAATATAGTTTTTAATACTATAATTATTATTAGCATGTAGTGACTCTACATGCCCTGAAGGCCTAGGACGTTAACAATGTTTATAATATTGCAACGGTTCTTCAAGCTACTGGCTTAAAAGTTCCAAGCAATGCTTCTTCATTCTTTCTTTTGTAGTGCTTTTCCTTAATGTTATTTTCCCTTTTTCCTGACTAGTGTTTTTTATATTAATATCTTTGGCATCTTGTTCTTCTGTATCCTCTCAATATGTCCCAGCTATCTTATTATTGACCTTCAATATGCCTACTTATTGGTTCTTGTGGAGTTATTACTGCTATTTGTTCTCATTCTTCATCTGTCTTGTTTTATCCTTCATGAATTACTCTTACCTTTTTTTTCTTATCTTTCTTAATATGTTTCCTCTTTTTTAATTTCCAGTTTTTACAGGTATAGCTTTATTAACTACCGTTTTCGTTTTTTCATTAGCCTTCCACATTTCTGGCTACCCTTGGCAAATCATCATCTAATTTATAATTCTTCTGCCCTGTTCCCCTAATACAAACTCCAAATATGTAATATTTTTTACTAAAATCGGAGTTGCACACAGAAATGGTTCAAGGCAGTTTACAAATGCAGCATAAACAAATTCGATCTAATTTACTATTAGATACATAGTTTAACAGACAAGAGTTTTAAAAACTTCAGAGAAGGAACATGACCTCGGTTATAATATAAAATAACAAATCATTAAATGGATTTGTCATAGTTAGCACTGAATGATGGATAACATATTGGCATCTACTTTAACCAAGGAAACAACTGGAGTTTTATCTACCAAGAAGATTAAGGCTTTAATTCGAAATAAACGTGTTATATTATAAGCTCTATTTTAATAGAATCGAAAAATCTCACCTTATCAGCAACTTCTCGCACAGAAGCAACAGAAGTTCCATACAAATTATCATTGTATTGTCCAGCTTCTATAAATAAATGGTTTTGAATGTCTCTCTCCATTTGTTCTCTAGAAGCAACGAAATGATAATCTCTCCCATCAACTTCATATTCTCGTTTAGATCTTGTTGTATCTGGAATATATATCCAACATTATATTAGGCAAATACTGTTAGTAATTGAAAAATGAAAATTGTTTTCAGTGAAAATGTTTTTAAAATCGTACAATATATAAAATGCTTCATTAGTAGCATGTGAACAAACATGTGCTGATCAAGTATATGAACAGGCTAACATTTATTATATTAAACGCCAATAGTACAATAATTTGGTAGTTTAACCTGGAATGTTTTCGAGATGTTTTGAAAATAGTCAATTTAATAGATTTTGATGTGTTCTTTCCGAATTTCAATTTTGCTACCACGTATCTTTGCCGCTCGCGCCGCCATATTGAAAAACGGCGTCTAATAGTAGCTTCTCGACAATATTTCCTTTTCTACTCATTTCACGATAAAAATATTTAAATAAAAAATTGAACTTGAGAAAATTACCTACTTACAATGGAACAAAACAATTTTTTTTTGGAAAATGAATGTTTTGGGTTACAAGCGCCGCAAAGTGTAATTCAATATGCAATTCCGCTAAATAACCGATTTCCACCCTATCTTTAGGTAGAATAAGCAGCCCTTTTTCATCGTGGTGTCCCCAGTAGGCCTAATCCACATGTAGCGCACAGTTCCTTAACTTATCGGAATTTTCTTCTCTTTGATGTTCTTGATGGATCAGATTTTGCTAGTCCGTAGTAGCGAACAGTCCCTTAGTTTGGCGCAATTTTCTTCGCTTTAATGTTCTTGGTGGATCATATATTGCTAGTTCATCGGCTTGAGTATCGATCGAAACTTCTCTAATGCATATCCATTAATGGATGTTTGCGATAACATGTTCCATTGCTTCTATATTCCTTGCGGTGTGTATTAACGATTGTGTAGCCCTGTCCACTGTCTGATCCATGAATGTACATGTACTGTCTATGGTGTGTACTATGTCTCAACGTTAGTAAAAGTCGTGTCGAATTGGGTTTTATTTTTGCTTAGTAGTGTCTTCATCAAGTTTAAATAAACAAAAACTGTATTTCTCAATACAAATAGCTTCTACTCCAGCACGTGTCAAGTAATTATTATGAATTTGATCACTTTAGGTTATGCACATTTTTGTTTTTACATTTTGAAGCGTGTATTATGGCAAATAATAAAACCTTAGGTTCCTGGTAAAATTTTGCATAGCCAAGCATGAGATATTGTGGCCAAGGTGCTAAAATGTATGCTGGCCGAAGCCAATAACGAAAATTTTAGAATAGATGTATCAAACAATTTGTAAAGAGAGTATTCTGCAGTGAAACCGAAATTTTCTACTATTAGAAAACATATATACGAACGTTTCAAAAAAGTGTGTTATGTGAAGGAGTTGAAAAGAGGATACATGATATTGTTAATGATTTTTACATAAACGCAAAAAGGAGGCATATTCTGAGAGAGCCCAATGCCCAATAAACTTCTTATTGATGAATTACAGAAGCTTGGTCTACATTTAGTGTCTGCATTAATATCTCCTCCAATCAGCTCATCACTTCCCGAATTTACTCATATTTTGAGCTTTAGACGGCAGGCTTATGTTGGCCCTCACCATTTGTTTAATCCAGATTCTATTGTTATAACCTTCGATAACACTAACTATAGGGTATTTCTTTCTCGAGATGGTATAACTTGTTATATTTGTAAACAAATGGGTCATATTGCATCGCAATGTACATCACGCTTAGTCAATGTCCAGCCACAACCTTTGTCACAAATACCCACAGAACCTGTACCACAAATTCCTGAACAAATGTTATCAGATACTTCATACTCACCACAAACTATTAATAATTCTTTCAAAGGACCATCCTCACAACCCCTTTCACAATCAGACCTTTCATCACAACCATTCATTACACAACCTTCATCAGTGAAATATATACAATCTTCATCAAATTCATTGGTTGCACCTTCACCTCAAGCAGTGAAAACATCAAAACCAATCATAGAACAGATCTCTATTCCAGAAAGATCATACTTGGAACATTAAAGGAGATTGTTTATCTTTCTTGAGAGCTTTCTTAAGAACAGAGGATTCGAAGTGAGAGTTAATAATTTCTCGATTTCCACTCCGACTCTATTTATAATTGCATATAATAACATCATCAAAGCCATCAATAAACCAATTAAAGCACGTTTATATGCAGATGATCTTGTTACATTTCTTAGAGGAAAAAACTTGAATCTCATGTCACAAATCCTTCAGTACACATTAAACAAACTAGAACTTTGGTCTAGTGATGTTGGATTTGAATTTTCTGACTCAAAAACGTCTGGCATGGTTTATCTCTTCAAGAACTGTTCAAAAGCCCAAACTAAAGTTTTACGACTCACACTTACAATTTAAACCACATGCATTATTTGATGAAAAATTAACATGGAAGCAACATATAAAACAACAAATATTGTCAGGTAATAAAAAGCTAAAAGTATTAAAAACCCTATCCAACAAACACTGGGGATTGGATCAAACTACTCTGCTTAATTTGTACTGATCTCTAATCAGATCAAAAATTGACTTTGCTTCGGTAGCCTACACTTCTGCAAGTAGATCAGCCTTAAAACTCCTAGATGTCGTTCATCACAACGCCTTAAGGATTTCTTTGGTAGCCTTTAGAACTACACCAGTGCAAAGTATGTATGTGGAATCTGGAGAACCATCTCTTCAATATCGCCAGATACAGTGTAGTGAATACAATGGATTACCTTTAGAATAAGGCTTTATTCTACAGAAAATAACTGACATAAAATTATTGAAAAATTTGTAACATAACTGACAATGTCATGGATATAATCAAGAGGGTAATATTATGACATTCTTCCCGCTTTCTCATTTCTGCGTCTTAATTGTTCTGTTCTTGAATGGAGTTGTTTTGAATCAGATGGTCTTGATTTTCTTGAATGCTTTGGTCTCGACTTTCGTGAATGCTTTGGTCTTGATTTTGATGCTCTTGATTTGAATGGACTTGATCTTGATTGACATAATTTTCATCGCAGAGAATTAATGATATATCTCCTCAAGGAGCTAAATGCCGAGTTGAAACTGTCTTTTCTTCTCCATTTTCCAGTCGGATATGGGCGTATTCCGAGTTAGACTTCGACAATTGAGGGTTGGTATTTATTCGAACGGACAAATCTCTTTAATAGTATTGGTCCTGGTGCAGCTAGCCATGTAGCAGCTGATGATCCATAAGTTGAGCGTCTCACATATTTAAACATACGTTCATGTGGGGTCGAGTTGATAGCAGTACATAAAAGAGATCTAATAGAGTGAAGAGAATCCACTAGAACCTGCTCCCACTGGTTTATTTTCAAATTTTGAGATTTTAAAGCCAACTGGATGGTTTACCATATATTATAATTCCATTAAATCGTTCGCACTGACCATTACCCTGAGGATTATAGGGAGTCGTGCGACTTGAAGCAATACCATGAGACTCTAAAAATGACTTAAGTTCACGGGACATAAAAGAAGTACCTTGGTCAGAATGAACATATGTCGGAGTGCCAAATGTAGAAAATATTTGATGCAAACATTGGATAACTGTAGAGGATGATATGTCGGAAAATGGAAATGCGAATGGGAATCTGGAAAATTAATCAACAACGGTTAGTAAGTACTTATTTCTTGAAGATGAAGGCAAAGGACCTTTTAAATCCAAATTAAGACGTTCAAATGGCGAGGTGGCTTTTATTAACGTTCCTTCATCTTTATGAAATTTTGGTTCAATTTCAGCACAAACGGGACATGGGAGGTAATTTGAAGGACGTCTTCCACAGAATAAGGGAGATTTTTGCAGCGTATCCAATGGAAAAACCGGGTAATACCAGGGTGAGACAAAGAAGAATGTATATCAAATAATTTCTTTTGATCAGCCGTTGACATGATTGCAGAAGTAATACAGGAAAATGTATCAGCTACCGTGTTTTCACTTCCTGGCCTGTAAACGATATCATACTTGTAGCATGATAATTCCAAACGCCAACGTTGAATTTTTGATTTTGGAAGAGGGCTTGTTATTAAACATAAATGCCACTGACTTCTGATCCGTAATGAGCTGGAAATGTCTACCAATTAAAAAATGTTGCCACTTTTTCAGTACTTCTACTATTGTGTACGCTTCTTTTTCAACTGACGAATGCTTTTGTTCCTGAGAGGACAAGGTTCTTGAGAAAGTTGAGACTGGTCTTCCTGATTGGGATAATTGAGCAGTTAACGCAAATTCTGAGGAATCGGTTTCAGCAGTTAACATATCTGTCTATCTCTATCACAAAAGAAACATTTCTGAAAAGATGAAGCAGCCGCTAACTGACTGGTTGATGAATTTTCAGAATCTTGTGATGGTTCTGCGTTTTGTAAAACGGCAACACTTGAATCAAAAGTTGATGAATATGATTCAGCATGTTGCTTGGCTATTTCTAATGCTCTTGCAGTATCAAACGCTTGAATTAAGCTCAAAGAAGAGTGCTCTAGAAGTCGCTGTCTAATTTGTGGTGAACTTAAACCACTGATAAATGAGTCTCGGATACAATCATCTCTATTCTGTTCGGCCGTGACAGCTTTAAATTTGCAGTCTTTGCTCATCTGCTTCAAAGTTTGTAAATATAGGTCAATTGACTCATCCAGTAGCTGTCTTCATGATGAGAGAGAATATAGAGAAAATATTTCATTATTGGGTTTTACGTAGAGGCTCTCAAGGGTTTTTATGGCATCTTCATACGTTGTACTTCCACTAATGGACTCAAAAACGACTGGACTCACGTAGTATATTAGTAGATATAGCTTATTCGTGTTGTCCTTTGCATCTGCCGCTTTCAGAAAATTCACGAGCGATCTGTACCAATGATTCCAAAGTTAACCTGCGTTTCCAAGTGTAACATCTATATCTAAACGATCGGGGCGGAGTAGCTTATCCATTTAATATTTCCTGTAGAATAAATTGTAGTGAATACAATGGATTTACCTTTAGAATAAGGCTTTATTCTACAGAAAATAACTGACATAAAATTATTGACAACTTTGTAACATAACTGACAATGTCATGGATATAATCAAGAGGGTAATATTATGACATGCAGTTGACTCATATATGCAGCAGCCATTGCACAAGATACTATAAGAACTACCCATCTTCAAACCTCAACAGCTAGACGAAAATAATCAATTTAACAACAGAAAACCATACCACGAAATATTACGACTTATGCTGAAAAGCCTTAATCTGAATGTCCCTGATACATTTTCTAATGCAATATCCTACCCTCCTCCTTGGACACTGAAACCTTCACATTGCAATAATCAACTTATATGCTATACAAAAATTAGAAAAATAACTCCAGTCCAAAATTAATTTCTGAAAATTACTGATCGCTGTTTTGAAGGTTATTCTCATATTCATACAGACACTTCTAAATCCAAAAACAAGTAGGATGGGCTTTTATTACTCCCAGAAATCAGTTTCTGTTTAAACTGCTAATGTCCTGCAGTATATTTTTTGCAGAACTGTATGCACTATATGAAGCCTTTAAGCATAAAAACTTAACAATTGATACTCACGGATTCTTTAAGTTCCGTTTCGTCAATCTAGTATTTATATCCAAATAATCCCTTTGAAAAGTTAATAAAATACGAACTTAAAAAAAGTCAAGGAGACTCTCGAAACGTTCAGCTCATCTGGATACCATTGGCATTAGAGTTAACGAGAAAGTCGATAAATGTGCGCGCCTTGCAGTGAACAGCGATAACCCGGGTACTGTTCTAAAATGTGCCAGCAATGACTTGAAAAGTTTTTATAAAAGTGTCCGGTATGTGGCAAAAATGAGTGGCAACGCTGTAATTCAATGTTGATACATGTAAAATCGGTTGTTACACATTGGAAGGGTAATCACGTAAGCCGACTTAATCAGGTAACTCTTTCACGATTACTAGGCTAACTCATTCATTTTTATTGACAAAAACAGAGCGTCCCAAATGCGATACACGTGATGAAATATTAACTGTCAACCACGTATTAATAGATTACAGCAATTTTCATATGCATCGCAAAACACATGATATCCCTATTAGTCTGAAAGAGTTGCTTGGTAAGCTAATACACTTCCTAAAGGATATTGATGCTTTAAATAGCATTTAGTTCAATATTTGTTACTGCTTAATTTTTAAGTTGTAATTACTGTATAGTACAGATATTGTTCCTTCGCTAATAACCTTTTGGTGGATGCGCCTAAATTTTAATAAAAAAATAAAAATAAATTATTAATATTACTTTAGAGTAATTTTACCCTCAACACCTTTTTAATTTAGAATAATTTCACGAGCGTTCAATTGTGTTTGTGATGTCCATGTGATTGGGCAAAACACCTGTACAGTTATATAAAATTTGAGAGGAATTATTGACCCTTATCAAATTAATAACCTCTTAACGTGAATAATTGAAGTAATGACGATGTCTTAAGCAAATTTAATGTCCTATGTTTTAAAATTAGTAGTATCTACGATTTACATCAAAAACATGTCTCTGTTTCATTATCAATTCACAAAATTTGAAGTATGCAATGTTTAAAACTTTTACTTAATGTTTATAATACGAATTGTGGTTTTATGTATCACCCCTAATCCCCTTGATCACGCCACTACGTTACGCTACTGGTCCGACTGAACTTGTCAGTCACTGCTATTTCTCAAGCAGATTTTTATGTCACCTAGGTCAATTCGGTTTCAAATACACTATATAATAGAGAAATAGTAAAAGTTGAAGCTTCACTATTTGTTAATTGAGGAATAATGCAGTGATAGTAATTGTAAAATTGCTGTATACACTAGCGTAAAGCGACTAAAAATGTATTTCAACAAAGTGCAGTTAACAGTAAAATGATTGTGCAATGGAAAAATTAAAGTGGTATTATACTTACTTTTTAATTTTAATCTGCACGTGTTCGTAATTAAATCGTGTCAAAAGTATGTGTATGTTTGAAACGAAAGTTTAATAGGATGAAGAATAAAAACACGGTAAATGATGTTATATTTTTATATATTTTTAAAGAAATAGAACAAAGTGCTCTTGCCGTTTTTCAAAATGATTTAAATTGGCGAGGGAGTAATGTAATGATAATTATTCAGCGAATTTACGACCTACTTTAGAAGGATAAGGAGCAATTAGGGAAAATTATTAAAAAACAATGCAACGTGCACAACAATATACAACTTTACAATACTATTAGCGTACATTATGTTTAAATTTAAACTTTTCTTAAAATCGTCCAAGTATATTATACACCAGCAAGTACCGAGTGGCCAGATAAGATTGCAAAGTGCCGTATCTCGTAGTAGTCGGAGAGCTGATGACGAATTTTGGGAAGGTTCTTTAGGCAAGCTGAAATTGCGAAAAATTACAATTTCATCAATTGACGAATCCAGTCCTGGCGGCCATTTAGCGAATTAGCGGTTATTTCGCTACTGCGCAGCATATAACACTTGCAAAAAAAATTCAAAACAATATATTTTTGGCAACTTGATTTTTTTTTAATCTTTTAAATTATTATTTCTAGAATTCCAAGACTTCAAAATTATTTTTTTAAATTACCAAAAAATATTCTTTAGGCAATCTGAAATTTATACCACGTATTTATTAAGTAATTTCAATAATACCTGCAAATTGCCTGACGATTTTGCGGGTTATAAACAATTACCAGACGTTAATAAAGTTTGTAAATAATCGCAATAAAAAGTCTTATGCGGACCCGGAAGTACAACAAGGATAGCTATCGAGGCATGCCTATAGGGCTCTCCAAACCACGTGATCCAATATGGCGTCCGGGGGCAAACAAGCTCAAGGTGTGCATTAAGTTTGTGGAAGTTTTTGCGTTTATTTAAAATATTTCCGGGTTCCTTACACTCTATTTTATTACCAAATACTTTTCGAGATGCAGAGTGAATATTTATAGACATTAATGCAGAAAAATCGAGATGTGGTTGACAGAGGTATGTCTAAAAATGTCCAGTTACTATTTGTTTACATTTCTCATATTTATTTCTTCAAAAGATATCTTCTAAAATGAAAGCTTATAAATAAATTTGACCCTTTTATAATAAATGTGCATGATAGAAACTCTTCGATGCAAGCAGTTCCGCCAATCACATACATGGATATAGCTGCATATTTAGTTTTGACCCACAGTTTTTACAGCAAAGAGCAAATGAAGGCCTACAAAAGCTTAGATTGTAACTATTTTGAATCTGGATTTGTTTTAGATGCAGGGCCACTCATACTGAATAATTTTTACATTTTAGTTGCAAAAGTAAGTTTTTTTAAATACCTAGTTTTTATTATTATTTTTTACATTCACATCTTTAATGAATGATTCGTTTTTAAATTACAGAGTTTTAAGCTCTGCTAGAACCAAAAAAAGAAAGTAATTTAATAGTAAAATATTTGATATTAACAAAAAAATTGAATACCCAGTATACTTGATGGGTCTTAATCACTGATTATGACTTGTAGAAATAAGAAAAACAATTTTTACTCAAAAATTAAAAATTTCATTACAAAGTATACCTATTTGTAAATAAGGTTACATATTTTTATTTTGTTTTTAGTTACAACGTTCTCTAAGAGGACGAGGGAAAACCTCTTGACATTTGGTGTATTGTAACCGAAGATGGAAGTGTTTGCACAGCACACTGCACATTAAGAGGTTTATGACATATTATGGACTCACACCATCAAGTATTGGAACTCAATTAATAACCATGCGGTACATTTTTTTGTCTGGTATAAATATTGATATATTTTTTTCATAAATTGTAGTTAGTACCTTGTATCTTGAAACTATTTAAAAATAAATATCGTTTTAATAGTGTGTTTAGATTAATTTTCAAGTGGTATCAGAAGATTGAAACAATAGTTGATATCAATTAAAATATGTTTTATTTCCATAAATTTGGAATACAATTCGATTTTCATTTATAAGATGCACATTAGATTTTCATGAAATATATAACAATTTAATTGTTGATAAAAACGTTAGTTAAAAACAACATGGAATACTAACAAAAGTTGCTACGTGAGAAACCCTAAAATAAAATTAAGAAAAACAAAAGTTAATAATAAAAGTTGAGTTGGGTTGCTCAAATTTTAAACAGAGCTCATCCATGGTTAGGTCTGTTTGAGACAGTTCCAGTCTCTAACTCGTCTTGGTCTCTAGTCTCCAAGAGAAAGTTTATATTTGTTTCGTCTTCATTATCCTGCTGAAAAAATTGTTTACATTAGTATGCTAATATTAAAAACAAATTACATATTTTTTACTGTTGTAAATGAAATTAACTGTTTCTAAATAATTCCACTGTACAATGAGGAGGTAATAAAAATTCTAATATACTGACAATTGTTTCGATAACTCATTATCATCATCAGAATGACAGAAGTTAATGTGATGTCTATCTGATGTTTAAAAATTATGTTTGGTAGACCAAGAAGTGACCTTTCTTGTGACTTGCTTAATATATACATGAATAGAAAAAAAGGACTGACTTGACATCACAAATATTAAAGCTTTGATATTATTAGCCCTATATCATGTATATCTTTTCCCATTTAAGGTCAGTATAACTGTGCAATAATATAGGAAACCAAGGAAAACTCTATCTGCTGATTATTACTTGAGAAGACAATTTAATAGTGGAGCGCTCCCTAGATTCAGATGTTCATTGATGACTTAAAATTGTGGGTCTCTTAAGTGTCTTATAATTTCCAACTCTTCAAGGAAATCCAGTTCTTGTTTCTTTTCACAAATATGTAGTACTTCTAGTTCTGTATTAGTTAATAAATGTTTGGTGTCAAGTAGATGTTTTGCATGATGTGATTTTTCTGTTTGTTTTAATCTGTATGCTTCCAAGTATTCACTGTATTGAATTTCAACAATACTGTTACGAAACAGCACACTGGTATAATCCCTAAAACCGACTCTGTCTAAGCCAGGTATAGAAGTTAAAATTTTGGCGGATACGCAGTTATAAAAAACTGTTTACGAGTTCACGACAATCTTATGTAAACAGACTTATCTAGAAATAGCGAGAAAAATTATTTGTGTGTGTGTAAGCCGCAGCCCAGAATTTACTAGTAAAAATGACTTTAATATAAATAAGGACCGATCAGCGGAAGAGTTAGTTGATAAAAGTGATCTCGTGAAATAAATACACCGAAATAGCAAACAGTAAATATAAATTAGTTAAGTGTTCATATAAATTAGTTTAAGTGAATATACTGAGTATATATAAATTAAGTGTTAGTGATTAGTTTAGTGTTTTAAATAAATTAGTAAGTAGCCATACCGAGTGTTTGAAATTTATCCCACCCATAATAAAAACTTTTAATAAATAAGAAAAACATTACAATACAGATGAAAACAAGCAGAAAAATACATTACGCAAAATATCTACTTGACACCAAACATTCATTAACACCTATTACAGAGCTAGAAGTACTACATATTTGTGAAAATGAACAAGAACTAAATTTCTTTGAAGAGTTAGAAATTAGAAGACACTTAAGAGACCCACAATATGAAATCGTCAATGAACAGCTGAATCTAGGGAGTTCTCTACTATTAAACCGTCTTCTTAAGTAATAATTGTAGAGATCCGCAGATATAGCTTTCAATGGTTTCCTATATCATTGCACAGTTATACTTATCTTAAAAGGGAAAAAGATATCCAGGATATCCCCATAGGGCTAATAATAAAGGTTTAATATTTGTAATGTCAATTCTTTTTTCTATTTATATATATCAAGCCAGTCACGAGATAGTTAATTTCTCGGTCTAGCCAAACATAATTATTAAACATCAGATAGACATCACATTAAATGTAACTTCTGTTATTCTGACGATAATAATCATTTACTGAAACAAATGCCTATTTCATAAAAATTTTATTATTTCCTCACTATACAGTGGAATAATTTAGAAACAGTTCCACAAAGTAAGAGTCGAAACCGTAAACTCAATTATATTTTTTGATTTTATTTCTACTCTTCATATTAAATTGCAAAATCTAATGGTGTCTTTTTACCTCTTACCTCACTATCTTGAAGTCTTCTTTTGTACAATCTCTCTAATCTTTCCACATCGTCAGCTTTTCTTTGAACTTTTGGAATTTGTGTCCCATATTTTGAGATCGAACCTAGTCGGGATTATTTTGGTCCTCTGAAGCAGGAGGTTTGCCTAAAGTTACTAGAAAAATAATGAAATATCACCTATAATTCAGTCGCCACATGATACAAACTTCTTTAATTAACGTTTAGCATGAAAAATTCTCAAGAATGGGGCTTATTTGAAGGCTTACCTGTAATAAAATGCCTACTGCAGACCCTCTGGTTCTTTAGTTTAGACTCCGTGAGATCGTCTCGCTTAATTGCTACTAACCAGAATTCTCTTCGTTTTTTAGATAATTAGTTTTTGTCAGTAACAAATCTAAAGTTTAAAATGGTCGGCACTGAAAAGAACCTCACATCATCTCTGTTGGAACGACTTCCCCAATCAACCACAATACACGTATGTGGCATTTTCAATTAAAAACAACACTTATAAAGTCAATAAAATAAATAAATAGCTAGAGTTTAGTCAAAAAACAATCAGGCAATGCACTTTAAAAACGTTTAAATCCTACAGTCTCTTACGAGGTTATAACTTTGCTTGCCCCCGGACGCCATTTTGAAATTATTTTGACAGGTCGTTGGAATGCCCTATTGAGAAGCCTCGTGTTTCCAGCTTACATTCGGCATTGCGTTCATAACAGATTATTGTCAGTTCAAGCATTCGGAGCCTCGTGAAAAATTATCTAGTGTTTTGGTACCTTTTTTAAAGATTTTATTAAAATATATTTTCTGGTACCTTTTTTAAAGATTTTATTAAAATATAATTTCTTTATTAAAATTTAGCATGTATGTATGTGTATATATGACCATGTAAATATTTGTGTATATAATTTGGACTGTTTTATATCAGTGCTTAGATTTTTTTTTAGAATTTTTTAGAGTTTTATCATCGTTATTTTAAATTCCAATATAAGGAGATTATGAAAAAGATGGAAACTATGCTCCGTATATTAAAATAAGGCATATTTTTCTCCAAAAATATAAAATTGTATTAAATATAAATAATTAATTTTAGATAATTTCTTTTCGAGACTAAAATAAATTAGATTTTAATTAAATAATTTATGCAGCGAACGAAATTAAAAATTTACAAATTTTTAATCAATTGTCAAATTTTAGCGAAAAAAATTACATATTTCTGTTTTAAACGCAGTGCTATAAACACTTGGTTTCTCAATAGCCAATCACAGCGTGAAGAGCTCGGGCCCCGGCAGCTGCCAGCATGCCTCGATAGCTATCCTTGTCGCACTTACGGATGCGCGTAAGACTTTTTATTGCGCTTATTTACAAACTTTATTAACGTCTGGTAATTGTTTACAACCCGCAAAATTGTCAGGCAATTTGCAGGTATTATTGAAATTACTTAATAAATACGTGGTATAAATTTCAGATTGCCTAAAAAATATTTTTTGGTAATTTAAAAAAAAAAATTTGAAGTCGTCTGGCAATGCTTAATAATCGACAAAAACGTCTGGGACTTTTTTTTGAATTCTAGAAATAATAAATTAAAAGATGAAAAAAAATCAAGTTGCCTAAAATATATTTTTTTGAATTTTTTTTGCAAATGATACATGCTGCGCAGTAGCGAAATAACCGCTAATTCGCTAAATGACCGCCAGGACTGGATTCGCCAATTGACGAAATTGTAATTTTTCGCAATTTCAGCTTGCCTAAAGAACCTTCCCAAAATTCGTCATCAGCTCTTGGACTATAGAGACTAGCGGTAGAAAATTTTATTAATTTGGATTTAAAGATGTGTGCACAAGAGATAAGTATCTCGGAATTTCTTTGAAGGAAACAACTTTTGTACAAAGTATTTTGCGCAAAGTTTATTCAATTTAATTTGCAG
This sequence comes from Galeruca laticollis, assembly GCA_963921935.1. NCBI lineage: Eukaryota > Metazoa > Arthropoda > Insecta > Coleoptera > Chrysomelidae > Galeruca > Galeruca laticollis. The sequence goes on from OY998177.1 coordinate 150,325,366, forward strand.
AGCGCTTTCGGCGAAATTGCCCACTTCAATGCGGTCACTACAATGATTTTTAATTGTAAAAATTGATGATTATGTATAAAAATTATACCTACTCGTCAATTTACAAGAATCTATCTTCAAAAAACCCTAGTCTTTGTAGTAACCGCACTGAAGTGGCATTTCGCCAAAAGCACTCTGCAAATTAAATTCAATAAACCTTGCACAACAGTACAAAAGTTGTTTCCTTCAAAGGAATTCCGAGAAAATTTTATTACCAAAGTGGACAAAATAAGACTGTGGCAAATATTTTCAGATTTCCAAGATGGTCGCCAGGGATGTAACCACTAGTAAAAATTTACCAAAAAAATATATGTTTTTAAAGCTAAGCATCATTCGAGTAATTTTTGTTCAACAATATTTTTTAAATAAACGGTTGTAACTCCTAAACGATTGAACAGATTTTAACGAACTTGGTCTCGTTAGAAAAAGGATTTATTGCTCCATCAAACCCATCCTACCTGTGATATGTTTAACTCGGAATGGTGCAGCTTGAATGTTTTTGATATAATAACAGAAAGTTGCAAAATTCTCTAAAAATTTGAATGCTATAATACGAGTTTTTTCATATAAATGTAGTGAAATGATACTTAACCCTTTCGGTCACCGCGTCGTCAATTGACGACACCAATTATGACATCCAGTATAGCAAATAAATATTTGTCAATACCATTTAGTCACGCTGTCGTCGATAGTACTTTTCATCACACGACAAGCGCATGCGCAGCCGCCATCTTGGAAGAGCGGGAGTTTAAAAGTTTCGTACTGTTTTGTACAATAATGGCTGGGGATGCAATATTATCTCCACAAAAAAGCCATCATTAAAACACATTGAGCGGTGTGAATAAAAACGAGTAGGACAAGTAAATACTTGAACATATCAAAATAACAAGTAAACGCCAAAATTGAAGTGAATAAAACAAGTATTTACTCTTACTCGCGAGTAAATACTTGAGAGGCTAGTAAAACCCGGAAAAATGCCAATTTTGGTGTGAATAAACGCAAGTAAATACTTCTGTAGCAAGTAAATACTCGTCTATTCGTAAGTCAGCCCGACCCCAGACTTGCAGTCGTACTTGTACACGAAAGATGGCTGCATTTATGAACCTGCGTGGTGTGAAACGTTATAGAGACCGGCGTGATAAAGTCCCGATCTATCTAAGGGACTATTACGGTTTGAGAGCGAAAACGTAGATTTTCTCACTTCGCACTTTCTTGATGAAAACACTGATGCAAGGGGTGTAGGATTAACTGCACGGAAAAAGACGGAAATTTTTCTGAGATACGTTAGTGATCCAGGATTCCAAAGTGGTGTTGCCAACGACATGGGGGTTGAAAGAAGTACCGTCAGCAGAACATTTTCAAGTGTATTGGATAAAATAGTGTCGAAGTCTGAAGATTGGATTAAATTTCCAAGCACTATTGAAGATATGGATCAGGCCGAGGCAGATTGGGCTTCAAAATTTCGCATTCCGACTGTCATTGGTGCTATAGATTGCACTCACGTGCATATTATGAAACCTTCGGAATTCGGCGACGAGTATATGAACAGAAAAGGAAAAACAACAATAAACATTCAGATGACTTGTGACGCTAATGAAAAAATTACAAGTGTGGACGCTCAATGGCCAGGGAGTGTACATAATGCAGGATTTGGCGAGTGAGTGGAATTCAGGACGTGGTGCGCCGATGTGATGGTGATGTTTGTCTCCTTGGTGATAGCGAATATGGAATTACTCCTTGGTTACTGACTCCTTTTGACGAACCAAGAAATACTCGTGAGCGGAATTACAATTCGACCCATGCTCAGGAAAGAGTAATAATTGAACGAGTTTTTGGCCAGATGAAACGTCGTTTTCCCATACTCTCGAGCCAAGTTAGAATAGCAGTCAAAAATGTTCCCAATTTAGTAATAAGTTGTGCAGTGCTTCACAATGTAGCAAAACATTTGAATGATCCTTGGGAAGTGGAAGACGGAATCGAAAATGGTGTGGCTGAAGAAAATGTACCTCTATATAATTTAGATCGGAATGAAGTTATAAATAGACGACGTGGTCAGCAAAAACGATTAGAAATTAGTAATAATCTGATGATGTAAATACACATTTTTGACATGAAAATAAGTTTAATCCTATTTCCTTTACTCCAATTGCAATCGCACATGTGAAAAAATAAAATAAAAAAAAGTAATAAAAAATATATAAAAAAACAAAAATATGTATTTTTAAATAAGTATGGCACATGTGCGCATGTGTGTGCATAGGCCTACAGTATGCCAGGTTTAACATGGCCTGCTGGAAAAGCAAAAGGGCATATACCACCAGCTTATGAGCCCTCCACCGGTCATGCCATACCCGACAAACTGTGTACAGCTGTGTACGTGACGTACGTCACGTGACTGTGTACGTGACGTATATTATATACTTATTTCATTTTTTATTTTTGTTTTTTATTTATTTTATTATTATTTTTTATTTTATTTTTTTAGAGAAAAGGAATATTTCAGGAAAGGAAACAGGATACAATTTATCTCAACAACAAAAATTATTTTAAGACATCGTCTTCTTCAACCACAACGCGTTGTTCAACGGACTCCGTTCGTCAGTGTTGTGCAGCTCTTAGGTTCAACTCCGTTATCATCAGTTGTTCACGTTCAGCCTGAAGTCTTGTTAGCTTAATTTGTTCGAGTAATAGTAAACGCTGCAGCTCACCAGTTGTCAACTTTGACGTCTCTTCAGTTTCAGCTGAGAGTTTCAATTTCTTATCTTTTTTCAACTTCGTCGCATCGCTCTTACGTATGCTAGTCACTGGTGTGATGGGCTGGTTTGATGCTAACATGTCAACGGGGTCATCTTCGTCTTCCCTATTCTCATTCTCCTCATTGAATTCAGATGTAGAACTTGCTCCCAATCCAACGCATGAAGCCTCAGGTATTTTGCAATAAACTGGGTTCTCGTTTGAATCGCAAATTTTTAGGAAATCTGCCTCCCATGACAACAATGTTATTGGTTTATTTCCAGTTGCGTTGACATCGGTTTTTTTCTTGACTGCGGTTTTCATATTGTTCAATAGCTTTTTTAACTGTCCAACACTAGTTTGCTTCCCAACGTTTTTCGAAAACTGGTCGGCTAAACATCCCCATGCCTTCACTTTAGCAGATGCAACTTTAGGCAACATGGATTTATTTAGCACAACATTAAAGTCTTTCAATAACGCTACAAAAATAGCTCTATTGTCACAACCGGAAGTCACACTACTTTCATCCATAGCTGCAAGAGGACAAAAACAAACGGGAACGACAACTGACTTGTGAGTAATGACGGGGAGTCAAGTTAGTTTAGAGGCGAAAACACAACAAGTCACAACAGGAAATGATGCGTAGTCTGTGTGGCGCTACAAGTATTTACTTGCCTTTTTGTGAATTCAGTTGTCTCGCGAGTAAATACTTGCTAGTATACCCTCGGGTTGACGAGTACACGGTCACAAGTAAACTCGACGCTTTATTCACATCAGTTTACTTGGAGTTTAAATACTCGTTACACTTTACTTTTAAGTAAATACTCGTCGTACTCGTTTTTATTCACACCGCTCATTATTGATGGTGCAGTACTTGTTGACAAATCAGTTGAAGCGTATAATTGTGCACAATTAAAATGTGGTTGAAATCTTATGAGCGTTCTCAAAAAGGCGAAATAAATCTTGTTAGTTGAGAGGTTACCTATCAATACAATCTATTATCTAAATAAAAATAGGTACTTACCTAAATAATTTTTATCTATAAATAAATTTAGGTACATAATTTCATCCTAATTGAACATAATTGTCAGCACATGTAGAAACTCTAAAATTAACATTTAGGTTTGTAATGAATATTATTAATAATATTAAAATTTAAAAAATTCAGATATAAACATATATTTTTAATTATAGGTTTACGCATATACCTATAATAAGTACATCTATATATTGCAAGCAAGGTTAAAGAAAATTTATAAAATGATATATTATATTATGTATTTGTTTAAAATAATTAATAACATGTATCACTCTTTATAGGCACTCCATAAGAATACCGTTTTATTTTTCCTTTTCGTACAGATAATATAGTCGACTTGAAAATTTTATTATTTAATTTTGACACTTATTACTCTAATTTTCTCATAATTTATTTATTTGTTTAATAATTGTTGATTTTTACTATTTGTACACAGGTATTTCAGCATGCGTATTTACAAAACAGTACGAAAAAGATGGCTGAACTGCACGCATGCGCACAAAAAAAATTGTGATGAAAAGGTCTATTAAATACACTCTTGAATAACTAAGAGTATGGTGGTACCATCTAGTGCCGTGATCGTATTTACAGGTTTCTGGTAATATTGTGAAGGTCAATGTTTAGTGTTCCTTTGAAGTTGGTTCTACTTTCGCGCGGTCTTGTGTTTGATAACAATCTGTGTCGGATCGTGTTGACATAGTGTCTAGTTGTGTGGGAAATACACCAATTTTTTGTTTGTAACTCTATATGTGAAGTATATTTTTCCAAATTTGGGTGTCGTCAATTGACAACAGTGTGACTAAAAGGATATAGACAAACAAGGTAACATAACCAAAAGTAATTCAAAATAGTAAATAAATTTACAAATAACTTTGCAGTTAATTATAAAAAATGAGCTCCAAGAGGTGTCTGACTTATGAAGAACTATTGCAGCATGCTTTCTGACATTGAGGACCTAAGTGGTGACGAAGAAGTTGTTGAAATAGATGAAGTTTTGGAGCCCGAGCCAGTACCTGATGACGATGGTACTAGTGATGAATGTATATATTTTTGAATTTGTAGTTAGTACAGTATAAATATTTTTTTTATAATATCTTAGAAGAAGCAAAAAAGGACTTTATCACAAGACATGAGGTGACCCCTAAAGAAGATATTGCTTGGAGAACAGGAGTCACATTTATAACTCCAGCCTTCAGGTGGTTTGAAAGAAAAGTGGAAGATATTGTTGACCTACAAAGTCCACTTTTTTTCACTAAATGCTTTAGTGATCAGTTATTTGAGAAAATGGATGAATATATATATATATATATATATATATATATATATATATATATATATATATATATATATATATATATGCTGCACAGCAACTTCAGAGATTTGCTCCTACAGACATCCATGAGATGAAAACTATGGTTGGTATTCACATTCTTATGGAAAATTTACATTACCCAAGGATTCGATGTTACTCGAGCACAAAGCATTCCATAAGAATTCCAATTATTGGTGACAATATGTCACTAAATCGGTTTTTCAACTTGAGGCAAAACATTCATTTTGTGGACACCAATGCCAGCGAAGAAGGCTCAACTGATCGATTTTGGAAAATAAGGCCATTGTATAATCGAATAAGAGCTACATGCCTATCACTTGCCTTGGAGAAGGAACTTTGTGTAAATGAACAAATGGTTCCCTTCCAGGGACGTTTAAATGATAAACAATATGTAAAAAATAAACCTAACCCTTAGGGTATTACAATATTTTCCCTCTGTGGAAGAAGTGGCATTTTACTAGATTTCATTCTGTATCAAGGAGCTTGATGAAATGGAGAAGGAAGTTTTTGGCTCAGCAGGAGCTGTAGTTTCAAAATTAAGCCACAGAATTGCTGAAAAGATTGTACAGCTTTTTTCAAACTATAATTTGTTACAACACCTCAGAAATAAAGGAATTTATGCTACCTGTACAGCAAGAGTAGATAGATTCAAGAAACCACCTAACCTAACCTAACCACCATTCCAGGTTGATAAAGTTATGAAAAAAGGGCTTGGGCGAAATGGAGGAACATATTTCGTAAGACGGTGAGGTGATAATGACAAAGTGGTTTGACAATAAACCACTTCACATGGCATCAACATTTATGGGAATTGGCGAAACCGATAAATGTAAGTGGTGGGACAAAAATAAGGAAGAATATGTTTACGTTTCGCGACCAGAAGTTGTAAAAGTATATAATGCTTGCATGGGAGATGTAGACAAAATGGATTTTCTGATACAAATATACAGGACTTTCATAAGGTCGAAAAAATGGACATTACGCTTATTCACTCATGCGCTGGACATAAGAAAGAAAGAAAGAAATTTATTCATCATTGAAAATTCTACAACTGCACTACATACATTTATAAAATTTTATCAGACTAGTCAAGGATACTAACCTATGTACCGACACAAACAGTTGAAAATATATGTAAAGTTTGATTATTGTTATTATTATTGTTTTTTTATATTTATTTAATTATTTAATTTTTCTATGGTATATACACCCACCAAATAGTAAAAACAGAACATATATGTGAGTATTTACAAAGATACCACTAAGGATATGTACAAAATACAATTAAAGAGATAAAACAGATAAAGTATTCCAGGAGACACAATGCTTACACTGGAAAAGACTTATTTCAAATATATACATAAGGAATATAAACTTTTTTTGGAACCACCGTTTATTTACGTAGATAAATCAGAAAGTCATTATGATAATAGAAATTCCTCAACAGAGTAAAAAGCATTTTGGATAAGATGATTGTATAAAGCTGACTTGAAGCTTACAAAGCTACATGTGTGTTCAAATAATTTGACTGCATGGTTGTAACAGATGATACCTTAGCATGTACAAATGCATGGCTACAGTACAAAGATAAAGCAATTCAATTGGGGAAACCAAAAAGAGATATATTAGATCTTCTCCACTTCAGGGCTTATATAGCTGAAGCACTTATATTAGCGGATAAGACCCCTTCTCTGTGAAAGTGCGGTATGATGGAAGGAACCACTGACCAATACATGAAAATAAAAAGTCTGCAAAGAGGTGTACAAATCCAGGGTGCAAAAAACAATCGCGAATTTTATGCAACAAATGTAAAGTTCATTTATGTTTGAACAATAATACTAATTGTTTTATGATGTTCCATAGTTCCTAAGTTTATTAAATTTTTTTGAATAATCAGTTTTATTACTGTTGAATCATGATATCGTCAATTGACGACGTATTCCCAGCCCCTTAGGGGGGGGGTAGACTTTTTTGATATAATATATAAAGGGTTATATATTATATCAAAAAATTGGAAAAAAAATTAGCTTTACGCCAGTAAAATTTCAGATTTTTTACTCCACCCAATTAAAATAATGACCGAAAGAGTTTTAAATGGGTTAGTGAAAATTGTATCACTATGTCTTATTCTCAGCCGAAAAAATCGAAGATATAAAATTTAATTATCATGGAATTTTAATAAATAAAAGTATTTATTCTCATTTATTGGTCCTTTTTCAAGATTCATTGATAAAACCACATAATGTTATGAATTCCAATTTCCACTATATGTAGACTTTGAAAAAGCCTTTGATAGCATAGAACACTGAAGTTCTTACAAAACAGAAGGATCTATTATAGATACACCATCAAAAATACATTAAGGCCGGTCCTGGTAACAGTACCGATACCAGCTTTTGTAAGCAGCTCTTACATATTCCAAGCTCAAAGTGGAATAAACAAAGAGTTTAAAGTGAAAACAGTATACTATTGTGCAGTTTATAGGCAGTTCTAAATATACCTGTAAGTCAATAAATTCCATCTAGTAATATAAGAGATATTTGGTTTTAGAAATCTCAATATATAAATAAGTCGCAGTCGGTTGTTTATAATACCAGTTTTTATTGTTCTCTTGATATCGGTCAGGTTTTGCCTGACCACATTAGGACAGGACCGTAGTTGGAAACTATCTGCTAGTATCAATGTAAATCATTTTAATCATGACAGAAACTTTGGCGGAACACCCTGATCACAGGGGTCATTCTTCGAACCAACCTCAACTGACAAGTTTAGGGAGTGCTTCTGACCACAGAAGTCCCTCTCTTACCCAATCACAAATAAGTTCTTCTCGATCCTATTCAAATGTTGCAGCTAACTCACTCTTTCCCTCTAAAGATCAAGGTATCCTATTTCCTTCCATTGATGGAGTTAAATTAGAGAAGTACATTTTTGCCGTAGGAGCTAAAATTCTTCCTAAAAACATCACTTTTGCTTCAAGAATTTCAAACAACAGAGTATGTATTTACCTATCAAACAAGTCAGTGGTTGATCACTTTATGGCAACATATTCTAGCATCACTATCAACAATCAAGACATCCAGGCAAGACGACTCATTACACCAGCAAGCAGAATTACGTTATCCAACGTCTGCCCTAGTATACCACACGGGACTTTAGAGATTGAATTGAAGAAGTTGGGTTTAAACCTTGTATCACCAGTAACTTTCATAAAAATAGGAGTTTCCAACCCAGAATACGGACATATTTTTAGTTTTCGGCGCCAGGTATTCACCTCTCCTCTATCTCCTGAAAGTAACATTCCTGAATCATTCACATTAACCTATGAAAATACTCTATATCGAATTTTCGTATCCGTTGATGGCCTGACCTGCTTCAAGTGCAAACAGCCAGGTCATATTGCTGTCAACTGCTGTAATGCACCCCCGGCTCCCAACACTTCCGAAAATAGCTCAGAAAGTCCACCCAAACCCTCTGATAAGTCAAGTAGTTCTAAGAAAACTCCCAGTACAAAAGATCCTGTAGAAGCATCTCAATAAATTGTGAATTCACAAAACCAACATATTACAAATGATTTACCCTCCACACCAAAAAAATCCGAGCCAGCAATGAAAAGAACCAGTTCCGACCGGGAAACACCTGAAATTGCGGAAGAAGAAAATCCAACAAACAATATCTTTGTCACACCCGAAAAAACCCCCCAAAAAAAACAAAAGCCCGATTTTGACGCATTGCTTAATCCAGCAAAAGTTTTCATAAATTCTCACGAACCACCCTTTGTTCTAAATTTTGACCAACTGGTGGATTTGTTCGCAAACAGTTACGGTTCACCACACCCCGACCAAATTGCTACAAATTACACTAATGACTTACCCTTACTTTGCTATATGTTACATGAAATTCATCCACACTTGAAAGATAGAAGCATAAAAACCCGCTGCACCAAGCTTCGGAAAAAATGTGAATTTTTCGACTCGCAACCATCAACTGACAATGAAAGTGACGCGTCATCGGAAGTGAGCAGCTATTAATTTCTTCCAATTAAATTTTTATAAACACTCTTTTCATGTTCAAAAACATTCTCCAATGGAATATAAACGGCATTTACACTCACCTAGAATCACTGCAATTACTTATGTCTGAACTAGATCCTTCTATTATCTGCATTCAGGAGACAAACTTTGCAGATAAAACTTACTGTGATAAAAACTATAACGGTTATTTCTTAAATAGGGTCGATTGTCTACGTGCAAGTGGAGGTGTTGCAATATATGTGAAAAAAGACATCAGCTCATTACTTATTCCTCTGCATACAGACTTAGAAGCCATTTGCGTTGCTTTATCTGGGGACAAAAAACTACATATCTGCAATGTTCACATTCCATCTGACGTAGAACTCAATTCACACAATTTATCCAATCTCTTAAATCAAATTCCTTGCCCACGAATTATTGTTGGTGACTTCAATGGACATCATTTGACTTGGGGTTCGCAATCAAATGATGATAGAGGTACTTTAATTTCGGATGTTATCGAACAGCATAACCTGAATATTTTAAATAACGGACACCCTACACGTTTCAATGCCAGAAACGGTAGCTTTTCACACATAGATTTAAGCATATCGGATCCAGTTTCGAATATTAACATAACATGGAATGTTTTGAACGATCTATATGGGAGTGACCACTACCCCATAGAAATACATAACAGCTTATTCATTTCCATCAATAACCCTGGTAGGAACAAATGGAAGATAAAAACTGCAAACTGGGATCTATACAAACAATTAATGGACAACTTTCTTGTTCAAACTGATTTCGAGCATAGAAACCAATCAGAATGGCTAGATATTCTAACTTCTTTGATCATAAGAGCTGCCAATATCTCTGTAAATAAATCCACTAGTATATCCTCACAACGCAGAAAAGTACCATGGTGGAACCACACTTGCAAGGAAGTCATAAAACAAAGCAAACATGCGTTTAATAGACTTAAACGTCAAAATTCTCCTGAAAACCTACAAATTTTCAAAAATTTGAGAGCAAGAGCACGTTACATTATTAAAAAATGCAAAAAAGACTCTTGGAAAAACTACATCTTGTCTATTAGTGTAACAACCCCTTCAATGGAAATCTGGAGCAAGATGAGAAGGATTGCTGGTAAATACTCCTATTTCAATATAAACTCCTTATCTATTCAAGACGAGACTATAACTTGTCCTAAAGAAATCTGAAAAACTCGCTGATACATTCAAATCACATTCAAGTGATGCTAACTACAGTCAAGAATTCCTTCAGAAGAAGATCCAAATAGAAGCACAATTCCCCATTATTGTGACCAAACAACAAAATGACCCTCTAAATATGCCAATATCACTAGAAGAACTACAAAACGCTCTCAAATCCACCAAAAATAGTGCCCCGGGTCCAGATAATATACCAGTGATTTTTATAAAGAATTTACCTGAACAATCTGCTCTATCTGTTAAAAATTTTTAACTACTACTGGCTCAACCAAAGTCTACCAAACTCCTGGAAAGAGGCATATATAATTCCAATTTTAAAAAATAATAACCCTCCGCACCTTCCCACATCATACAGACCCATTTCTCTCACATCAAGCATTGTTAAGTTATTGGAAAAAATTATTAATTATCGCTTAACGTGGTTCCTTGAAAAAAATTCTCTCTTATCCAAACATCAATCGGGTTTCAGGAAAAAAACGCTCAACTTTAGATAACATAGTTGATCTAGAATCAGATATCCATGAAGCTTTCCTTAACAAACAAAAAGTTCTCTGCGTATTCTTTGACATTAATCGAGCTTACGACTCAGCGTGGCGGCATAATATCCTGAGAACTTTATCTGGGATGAGAATAAATGGAAATATGCTAGCTTTTATTCAAAATTTCTTCCAAAATAGTTGTTTTCGTGTACAAGCAAACAGTCAATTGTCACAATTAAAATCCCTGGAGAATGGCACACCCCAAGGATCAGTCATTAGTGTAACCCTTTTTTTAATAGCAATAGACAGCGTGTTATCAAATATAAATTATCCTTTAAAAGGTAGACTATTTGCCGATGACTTAGTAATTTCTATCAAAGGCAAAAACTTAGATTTCATGAAAACTGCTATACAGCAGCAAATCCACCAATTGGAGAATTGGTCCAGAGAAACTGGATTCACCTTCTCCATTGCGAAAACAAAATGTCTAATATGTTCTAAAACTCCTTTGCTGGTTTACCCCAACTTGAAATTATATAACGAAAACCTTCACTTTCATGAAAATCTTACATTTCTAGGAGTTATCCTGGACTCTAAAATGACTTGGGAGTCCCACATCAATAATCTTATTACTAAATCTACCAATGGAATGAATATGTTAAGAGCATTATCAAATAAAAATTGGGGAGCTGATTCTGCCTGTCTACTTCGCCTATATCGTGCCCTAATAAGGTCTCGCCTGGACTATGGCAGTGTGGCATACAACTCAGCTAAACAAAATGTCCTAAGTCGTCTTAACTCTGTTCAAAACTCTGCAACCCGAATCTGCCTTGGGGCTTTTCGCTCGAGTCCTATTGACAGTTTGCTATGTGAAGCTTCCGAACTTCCCCTCCATCTTCGACGTTATTATCTAAGCCTCGCGTACACCGCATCAGTTTCCTCAAATCTAAATCATCCGGTATATCAAAATGCACTGTCAAATCGGTTTAGCTCTGAGTACAAAAAAAGAAAACGAATTGATCTCCCTCTATATGAGAGAATAAATAGATCCCTTATCTTATTTGAGACCTCCATTCCTACAACTTTCCCGCTGAACCTTAATCCCATTCCTCCCTGGCTAACGAAACTTCCGTACTGCGATACTTCCTTATCAAATTTCAATAAATACGAAACAAATCAAGCCTTGATTAGAACAGCATTCCATGAAAAAGTGTCCAGACTTAGTCAATACACACAAATTTACACAGATTCCTCGAAAATGGAAAAGGGGTAGGAATTTCAATTATCGCTCCCAGTGCTGTTATTAGAATTAGGCTACCAGAAACAGCAAGTGTATACTCTGGAGAACTGTCCGCAATATTTCACGCCCTTATATATGCAAAAAACCACGAACCAAGTCATTTTTTGATCATTACAGACTCTCTAAGCTCTGTTGAGAGCATTCACCAAATCTACTCCTCGAATCCATTAGTACAAATTATCAGAAGAGAGCTGTTCAATCTACAAGAAGCTCATAAGGATATTCGTTTTTTATGGGTTCCCTCACACATAGGAATAATCGGAAACGAAAAGGCAGATCTCGAGGCCAAAAATGCAACTCAAGATCCAAATTGCACTTTAGTATCAAGAACTACAGTGACAGACTGTAAAAACTTTTTTAAACAGTTAGTCATCAGTCACTGGCAAAACTGCTGGTATACATCTCAATCAAAATTGAGGATAGTGAAAAAAAGTGTAGCTGCCTGGAAATTTCTTCCAACCAAAAGAAGAGATCAAATAATATTAACTCGACTTAGAATTGGACACACTCGTTTCTCCCACGGCCACCTAATGTCTCATTCTGCGACACCCATATGTGAAACATGTCAGGTTCCAGTGTCGGTAGTGCATGTGTTAGTGGAGTGTACCCGTTTTGCTAATCAAAGATTGCGGTATAATTTACCAAATAATATCATAGACATTATCGGAGAAAACTGTGACGTTGAAAAATTGTTACTTTTCCTGAAAGCGGTTAACTTACTGTATAAAATTTGAAAATCTTATTATGTACATGACTTAAATGTAAATTTATTGTTGGGCGCTAATAACCCTAGGGGTTGATGCGCAAAAATTTCAAAATAAAAAAAAATACATTAAAAAGCAACAACAAATATTAAACTAATGTAACAAACATGCCTATTATGATAAACCGGGGAACTAGACAGGAAGATATTATTACTCCCAAACGATTTAATCAGACACTGGAAGACACCATCAGAAATTATATTGGAATAATAGAGGTATTCATATAAATGGGCATTATTTGAATCACGTTCGATATGTAGATGATTCAGTCTGAATAGAGGACGAGTAATGGGAACAGCAAACAATGAATGACGATTTAAACTGTTAAGTCAAAAAAAATAGGACTACAAACAAGAGTCACGATCAATCAACAAAAAGATGAATAAAGAAAATCATTTAAAGAAATAAAAAAAATAAGATTGACATGTGCATTTCGAAGATATAGAGTAGAAGATACCCCCAAAATATAAAAACAAAGTTCTTAACTAAAGTGTGATCCCTGTGCTTACATATAGCTCTGAAAATTGTGCATTCACAAAGGTGAGCATCGATAGAATAGAGAAAACAATCAGATCCTTGGAAATGCTAGATAACAAACTGGAGGACAGGAAAAGAAACAGATAGATTTGTAACAAAAGAAAAGGGATGTTTATAGGTAGGTGGCAGAATTAAAGTGAAACTGGGATTAATACAAAAAGGCAACCGATGGAATAGATACTCTGGAGACCATGGAATTAATAGCGGAAACGATCAGATGATTAGAAGGGCACTTCTAGCATCTATAACTTTTGACCTAGATGACGAGAAGCATTTAATTCAATTCAGTTCACTGAATTATCCGAAAGATGACGCGTGGGAAACCTTCCCTTGACTATTTTTTCGACTTTTTTGAGTAAATGGATTGTTAATAAATATAACCTAAGGTACTTACGTGGTACACAACTTCCAAACTTGTCAGGAAACTCTGATATCAAATCGTCATTAATACGATCTTTAAGAGGACCAAGTACAATAACAGGCCGAGTATAATTTATAAGCAGCTGTTGAACAGGTTCATATGATAGAACATTTTCTTCGTTGCCTGAAAAGAACAGTAATAACAATTAAATATATTTTTTCTTTAATCAAGTATTATAATTTTTACTTAGTAAGCTAGTATATACTTTTTTGAATAATTTGCCAACCTTTATTATGACAAACAAAGTAAATTTAATTATTAAAAGTTGGTGGAAAATGTACATAGGTAGAAAACACGATCTGGGTGATTGAAAATTATTATTAATATTGTTATATACGTATCCTCACGTTTTGATAATACAAATCTGGGAGGCAAATTGTTCAAATATTTGACAATACGTGAGCTTTTTAGTTATTTAAAAAAACTGTTGTTAGTAGTTTAAAATTTTAAATATCTCTACACTATAAGCTAAAAAATTTGATCATTCATATTCTTAGTACTAAGAAAACTAGACTATTGTGTATTTATGGTAGGCATAACAATTTCAATGATTATAGGTACAGATGATTGCTAAAAATGATGGTACTAACTCTATTTTAAAAATAGTGATCAGTTGGTATTCTATGGTCGGTTGACTAATCTGTAACACTAAAAATTATTCTTAAATAATGACAATCGCATTTCAATTACACAACCAAAAACTGTTTTTAATGAAATTGTTCTTTTGTTATTTGCGGGACAAGTTTTAAATTAAATCATCCGTTTACTTTTACTTCTCTTCTGCATATGAAAAATAAGCAGGACCACTAAAAAATAAGGTTTGTTTAGTAAAAAATGTTCATAATGACATTCGATTTCAAGGTACAGAGTGTGGATTAAACATGAAGTGAATGTCATCCATCCTTATAAAATGGTTACCCCAAATACTTAACCAATTACGACACTGTCCCACAATTTGGTAGCTGTGGTAATTGGTAGAGATGCAGCAGCTTCTATTCATTGGCATTCACAGTCATGCAATTTCAATCCTTCGGACTACACAGTTTGGTCGTACCTTGGAGAAGGTGTATGCTACAAAGGTAAATTCACGACAAGAGTTCCAAGACAGAATTAAAAATCACTTTGAGAACGGATTGAATAGTTTACGTTTTTAGTAAAAATTGTGTCAATTTTCTTCTTGTGATTATTTTTTTAATAAATAACTTTAACAATACTATAGCAACGTCACTTCATGATTTTCGGTTTAAAATATTTTGAAAACGGTACACAGTATCGAGTCCTACCAATAGTAACTTTTTGGATGAAAAAATATAGCCTCAAAAACTATTCAGTATGTGTAACTAGCTTCCTCAATGAGTCAGATGGAAAAACATATTCGTCGCACAGCATTTCGTTGCAATATTGCTAGAAGTTTTGCCGTGATAGTAAAAAGTTTGTACAATAAATACGGATTCAGTTACGACAATTTTTTACTGAGCAAGCCCCACTATTTTTCAGTGCTCTACCTATCCTACCAACAGGGCCACCTTTTTTAATCACCCTGTATAATTATGATGTATTTATGAATTAGTCTACATTTTGTGTTTATATTTTTAGAGTATGATAAAGGTCCCGAATTTATAAAATGAAATTTATGGTGGTCCTGAAAAAACGAATCGTGGCATTGGAGATTCCAAAATAGCCTACTGATAGACACCCATCACGTAATATGAGACCTCAATCATCCCCATCGAGAAGATTGAGAGGAGGCCAGAGCAGTAATAACGGCGAACAAATTGAAATGGGTTATTAGCACCTTTCAGTCGTACAAATAATCAGGAATAGATGGGATTTTCCTTGCAATCTTGAAAAAGTGGCAGGAACATTTAATACACCATCTATTACAAATCTCTAGAAGCAGCTTAGCGATGGGTTACATACCATTAAGCTGGAGAAGAGCAAAGGTCATTTTCATACCCAAAATAGATAAATGTAATTGAACAAACCCCAAATCAATCAGCCTCAGATCGTTTGCACTAAAGGCGATGGAAATGATACAGGACAATCAGATCACCTAAACATTAGTCCATTAAATGACAATCAGCATGCATATTGAGCAGAGAGATTAACAGAAACCGTTCTATTTCAACTGACTGGTGAAATCCCAAGCCTGGAACATAAGGTAACAGCTATCTGTGCGTTCTTAGATATTTCAGTGGCATATTTTATAATACACCTCACAAAATGGTAAAATTCTTACTGGAGTATGAACAGAACTATAATCCATTGGTTCTGGGCGATGCTGTCCACGAGAACAGCAGAAACTCAGAAGGGCAATGACACCATAGCAGTAATCACTAAAAGAGGTACTCTACAGGGCGGTGTGACGTCACCACTACTTTGGAGCCTAGTAGTAGACGAACTACTAAATATATTAACCCAGGCAGGTATACACTGTATGTTGACGACATAGACTTAATCTCCAGGGGCAAATCATCCAAAAAGGGCTCCACATAATGGAGAAATTGTGCAAGTCTGTGGGATTGAGTCTAAACTCGGACAAAACCACAGTGGTTCGATTCACATGGAAAATAAATCTAAAGAATATGAAATAATTTACTTGGGGAGAAGAGAAAGTAATCCAACACTGAAAGTCAAATATCTGGGAATCACCCTGGATAGTAGACTTCTGTGGAATGAACATATCAATAATATCTCCAGGAAGGCTATAACAATCATCATGGTGTGCAAAAGAAATCGCAGGCAAGAGGTAGGGATGTAGCCCATGCATACATCATAATTGTGTAACGACACTGTCGTCTAAAACATAAGTTAACACCATACATACATAATTAAAAACAAAACATCGTGGGATACAGAACACTACCAAACCAAATTATCACAGTAGACGAAGTTGGGCACACAATACCTAGGAGGCAACACTTTCGTCATTTCACTAACAGCTCGACCCATATTATTAACAGGGCCATAAGAGGTGAAATTAGAAATCGCCACCCGAAAAAAAAAGATTAGAATAAAATTTGTAAAAGCGCAAAGAAACAAGACTCTCTAAAGATGAATGAACAGGAAGAATACGCCGGCGTAGGTTTGGAAGTAGCGGACGGAAAAGTAGGATGGATATACAAGCTAAAAAAGGAAGATTTAATAACAGAGCTACAAAAATTTGAATTAGACACAACCGGTACTGTGGACACACTACGGGCCAGAATGGTACAATTTTTAAGGAAACAGGTAGGGTATAATATCATGAAACAACGAGAAAGCACCATACAAGAATCTGAAAAACATAGAGAAAGGGTGAATACTGCTGAAGACAACGAATCCGAAGATAGAGATAGGAGGTACAGCTACAAACACGAAGATTGCACAGAACTGGACAAAATAAGGAGATGGGGAATATATTTTGATGGCTCAAAAGACCCGATAGAATTCATCGAAAGGTTGTAAGAACTCAGAACATGTTACCAACTAAACGACGAAATTATACTTAGAGCTCTGCCAGAAGTGCTAAAAGGCAAAGCAATCCTTTGGTACCGGAATAATAGACATCTCTGGGAAACCTGGTGAGATTTCATAGCCGATTTCGAGGCATTTTATGTACCGTTGGATTTATCAACATATTTAGAAGAAAAGATAATGGAGAGGAAACAAAGAGAAAATAAACCATTTAAACAATACATCACGGAAATTCAAAAATTAATGAGGAGACATATGGGTTTCAATAATAGCCAACAGCTAGAAAGGATGTATAGAAACATGAACCCGAAATACAAACTTCACGTCCGAAGAAACGAAATTACACCAATAAGGGACCTCACACGATGAATAGACGAGTTAGAAAATATCCAGAAAGAAATCGAGAAATCCGGCTTATCTGAAGATAAAACCCGATACGATCGCCCTCAGGACAAGGTCCACAAAACGGTAACAAGTTACTAAATTATAACCGACAAGATTGCTGCTGGAGATGCAGTAAAAGAGGACATAGAAAAGAAACTTGCTACGGAAGGCAAATATTATTTTGTAGTCATTGCGGAACCATAGGAACACCTTCAAATAAATGCAGTTGCCGGAGATCGGGAAACTTAACAAGGGCCGATTCTTCGAGAGGCAAGATGAGCACACAATAAAGTCCTCCGCTACGAACATTTACAGTATATCAGATGATAAAATACCACAAATAATAATTTATACTCACAACTAGCAGGGATTAAGCACATTAATCGTACAAAATCCGAAAGAACAACAGAAAGATCACAAGAAAACGAAAAACGAAGAAATGCAAAATACAGATCCGGAAACAATGATATCCGAAAATAAAACATTCCTAGAAAGATTACAGAATTTAAGATACACAAACGGAATACATCAGCCATACATCAGGACAGCTGGAAATAGCAAAAACAATAGCCCAACTAGCCAGAAAATACTATTGGCCAGGAATGATCCGAGACACAGCTAAGTTCATAAGAGAGTGCCAAAACTGCCAAAAATATAAACCGTCACAACTGCAAACACCAGATCAAATGCAATAGACCAACATTCCTCAAGAACCGTGGCACACAGTAAGCTCCGACGTGATAGGACCACTGCCAACCTCAAGCAAGGGTAATAATTACTTGATAGTTTTTCAAGACACATTTACCAAATGGGTGGAGATAAATCCAGTCCGGAAGATAACCGAAAATGTAATAACTCAACATTTTAAAGATAAAGTAATAATGAAATTCGGCTATCCAAAGATAGTGATAACGAACAACGCCAAATCATACGAAAATAAAAATTCCAAAGAATTACTAAGCGATTTCAATATAGAAAAACAAGAAATACCACCGTATTCACCGCAATACAACCCCGTAGAAAGAGCGAACAGAGTAATAAAAACCATGATTGCACAATTTTGTGACAACAATCACAAATAATGGGACACATATATACCAGAACTAACGTTCGCCATAAATACCGCCAGACACGAGTCAACCGGATTCTCACCACCAT
The DNA here is from genome assembly GCA_963921935.1 of Galeruca laticollis. Taxonomy (NCBI): domain Eukaryota; kingdom Metazoa; phylum Arthropoda; class Insecta; order Coleoptera; family Chrysomelidae; genus Galeruca; species Galeruca laticollis. The sequence goes on from OY998177.1 coordinate 150,344,254, forward strand.
TTCTAAACTTCGGACACGAATTAAGACTTCCAAGTAAGATTGTAAACGACAGGATGACAAACACAGATTCTACAACACCAAACAAATGGACGAAACTTGCAAACTAGTCAAAATAAATCTAGCAAAAGCATTCACATCACAAAGTCACGATTACAACCTTATAAGAAGGAACTGGTCACCAAAAATCGGAGACAAGGTGATGAAGAAAGAATACCACCTGTCAAACGCAGAAAAAAAATTTTTGCGCAAAATTAGCACCAAAATATTCGGGACCGTTTACCAAATTAAAACTGACAACAGCAACAGAAGTCATAAAATTCACGTAAAAGATCTAAAACCAGCATGGCCGGAACCCAAAACCGGTTAACCCCACTACCAGTACACACAAAAACCATCAGCCACACCAACAAATTACGATTAAATAGCCAGACAAACACAGAACAAAACAAATCTAAACCAATCCGCGATGTTGGAAGACGAGCTCGATCTTTACGACGACAACGTCTGGCAATTTGAAGAAGGAGAGTTAGACCGACCTCCAACCCCCGGGAAGTCGGTAGAACCAGACTGGAATTGCTTGGTAGAGATGAAAGGCCAGTCACTACCAGTAAATATACCGCTAACGGCTATCGTACCGGATCAAGTAAGAAATCGACTGAAGACCGGGAGACGGAAATACCGATACAGGCTGGCAGACGGTAAAAACATTAATATCCACTACAAAGTTGACCGGTCCCAATGGCCTCCCATGCATTCGAGGATATCCGTCTATCCAATTGATTTCTCGTCCCACTGGCGCGGGACCAAAATTTTGTTCCAAAATGTTTACGACCTGGGGGGGGGGTGGATGTAACGACACTGTCGTCTAAAATATAAGTTAACACCCTCCATACATAATTAAAAACAAAACATCGGGGACCGGGATACAGAACACTACCAAACCAAATTATCACAGTAGACGAAGTTGGGCACCCAGTACCTAGAGGACAACACTTTCGCTATTTTACTAACAGTTCGACCGATGACCGATGTTATTAACACCTACAAGCTCAGTCCTTACGCCTAGAAGTGTTAGGAAAGCTTCATCGGTGAATAACCGAGTTAATTTACTATATCCCGGAGCGTGTTGAGCCTGCGATCGTAATTAACACCCGGCTGGTCGTCGACCCCTTAAAGCGTGTTGAGCCCAAGGTTAGGCACAAGCAAACCCCGTCTTTCGGCCTAAACTAGAACGTGCTGAGCCTAGAACGGAAGCCAACCGTCATAGCCAAGCCCTGGAGCGTGTTGAGCGCAGAACAGAAGCCTTCCCGTTTAGCTGAAATCCCGGAGCGTGTTGAGCGCGAGACGAAAGCGAATTCTCATCTCACCGAGATCACGTTGTGTGTTGAAGGCGGGATCTGGTACCGAATACACCCCGTATATGTTAGGCAACCTGAACGAGGGGGTAAAACGATATCCCAGGTCGACAAAATTGAGTAAATTTCTATAATAGTACTGATTCATCAATAAATCTTTGCCGTAAAGTCAGAGGGACGAGGTACGACCGATCCAGACCATTTACTTCGAGAAGCCCCATAATAAGAGGAGATCTGTAGACAACCCGACCAGGCGACCACCCCCAGGGAAGCCGTACAGAATCAAAGACCAACAATTGTACATATAATAACTGTATATAGAATTAGTTTTAAGTTGTAAAGATTTTTATTGAATTTTTAGTTTAACATACATATTACTATTAAATAAACACATCTAATCATCAAGCCTTTTTTTATGTTCTACCCTTTGACTACCCACGGTAATTGCAAATTTACACCCGAGCAGAAGAATTACAAATTGACGCTCGAGCAAAACGATTACAATTGTAAGGACAATAATGACCTATGGAGGAATCGCCTGGCAGAGGAAACTCAAGCAACAGTCGACGAAGCAACACCAAGACAAGGTGCAGAGGCTAGCATGTATCTGCATCACTGGGACCATGAAAACCTGTCCAACAGCAGCAATAGAAGTTATTCTAGACTTAACTCCACGGATTAGGAAAAGGGAGAATTCTCAATTCAAGTGAATGAAGGCTCTTGTGGTAAAAATCCACCTCTTAGAACTTCCAGTATAAGATTTACCAAAAACAGGTAATTTCGAGAATAACTTCTCGTTATTGCTGAGTGACAAAAAGAATAGGAAGGATGACACTATATTCACTCAATCAAAAAACATACCATAAAATGGTAAACAGATGCTTCCAAAATGGGAACGGAGATAGGAGTATATGGGTCAAAAACCAAATACTCTATATCACCTTAGCACCTTTCAAGCGGAAGTTCTAGCCATTCAACGGTATGCACAATTCATTTTAGATAGGGCAGGAATGTCTAGAGACCCTATAATAAACTAGGCAAATAAAACAAAGTTCTCCTAATCTGGGTGCTAGCACATAACGATATACAGGGGAATGTTAAAGCCAACAATTTGGCGAGAAGGGGGAGCTACGACCCCTTCCACCAGACCAGAACTGTTCTGTTTTCTCTTCGGGAGGTAATAACCTAAAAGCACGACTGAAGCAAATAGAGAACCTCAGTCGAGAGCTCGAATGGGAGTCTATAACACGTCTTAGACAATCGATATTGTTCCTCTGAAACTATGACCGCAAATAGGTCTAATAAATATATCGATCGACCCAAGTAAAAACAATTTACATCCTCATGGGGTTCCTGACGAGCCACTGCCACTTGAAAATGTAGAACAGCTGCGACTGCAGCTTTTGTGGAGATGAAGGCGAAATACCGGAGCACATAATCTCAGTCTGCGCCGAGACAGCAAGCACCTGAAGTCGAGTATTCGGGACGACCGACATCGAAAGCGGAGATTTAACCTCCCCGGAGCATTCCCAAATTAGCATTCATTAATGCTCTGGACTGTACTCGTATGAAGAGCTGTATTGTACATGCCCAACTCGAGCAACGGGATTCTTTTTGGGCCGCAGTGCATACACAACCACTTAGATTCAAATTTAATTTAAAATACGGGAAACTTTAAAATAAAAAGAATATTCGTTTGTTTCTTCAATATCTTGTAAAAGAATGATGATATGTGGCATAGACAAAAATTAGCATGTTTTATTAACCTTTTATAATCTTAAACGGGTGATACACAATGTAAATTACCTTAATATGCTCTATAATATGTTACTTTGTTATATTATTTAATCGTTTAATGAATTATGCTAGTACGAGCAGCTATAGAATAAATTCAAACTTGCAAACTGGTTTAGAATGTCGAGACAGAACAAATTGACAAGGAAATAAATTATTGTTAATATTTTATGAATAAACATTGAAGCGCAAAAATTGTTTATTTAAATATATAAATAAAATGTTAATAAAACCTTACTAATAACCAACTTGTTTGAATTTTTATTTCAATATCTTACTTTTCTTCTTTGAAAATTGTATTTTAAAATTAAATACATTTTAATAATAAATGTAAGGTATATATAAATAATAATAATTTTTAGGCAAAGTTTAGTTGACAATATTTTTTCAGTAAATACACTATAGTTAGATTTCTTACTACTTGAAAAAACATTCACAATTGTCAATTTTTCCCTAAGTAAAAAGCTAAAAATATGTTAACAAGTCACTAAAGATTATAACAATATTTTCCCTAGAAAATAATAACACGTTATATGTTGAGCAAAGAAATTTTTATAACAAATTTGATCGATTTGATCTTAATTACTTGATTAGTAATAATTTAGTAAAGCGTGTTGTTATTTAAGGAAATTATATTCGTTAAAATTGGATTCGAAGAATACTTGAATTACATAAATAAAAAAATTGCAAATAGGCAAATAAAGTAAAAAACTCCTACTTACGTACAACGCAAAGTACGTCTAAATCTATGTTTTAAATGCATGTCTGCTAATTGTTTTTTTAATGCGAAAAAATTACTAGTACATTATGCACATACGCTCTAAAAATGTGGCTGCTATAATTATTGCTACTTCAAATAATGTGACACATAATTCTACCGAATAATTATTATTTCACTTAATACTAAGAACATCATTCACTAGAGAAATTTCGTTGGTTGAAATTCAAGAATATTTGTTTAACACAACTTATCTATTGGAAAAATGTTATTATTATTATCAGGAGCAGTGAATTCTAACTACCTATGTCTCTTCAAATATCTGTAGTCAACTTTAAACAGTCATTATTAGTATATAGTATTAAAGTATTTAGAAATCAAACATTTACCCGATAAATAGAAATGTGATAAGTTTAGAAGATATGGAGGATGGCAAAGATGAAAAAAGAGGCAGAAGAGTTAGAGACCATAATTTGAGAACATAATAGAGACATGATGATGAAAGATAAATACAAAATGAATATTAAGAAATCCGCAAAATTATAGAGATAAAAGTAATTGTTTGATGATGCTCAGAATATGGTTATTAACTGTGTTTGTAAGCAAACATTGTCCAACATTTTTAACAAAGATCTCCTTTGTATTTGAGCGCACAAAAGTAAAGAAATAAAAGAATTCAGGAGATTAAAAAATCATGCCTCAATTTTAGTGCCATTAGTGAGCATCTCAATCCGGAAGTGTCTCTTCTCAAAGTCATTGTGTTAAAGCAGAGCATTGCGCTGTTCTGAAAGGTATTTAGTATTAGCAGAAAACAAAAGAAACATTAATAATGAAGTCACTGGACTAATTCAATTTTAAGATAAGAAATGTTTTAATTTTAAAAATTTAGATGTAAAATAGGTTGATCTTGCTAGGCCAGTTTTAATAAAAATTTGAGAGAGAAAAAATCCTTCACAATGAACGTCAAGAAATGTATAATTTCGAACAAATCTTTATAGTCACTAATCAGGAGCTAAAACTTGGAAAAATTATACAAAAAATGTCATTATATAAGCAATAAGTTCGAAAAAGTCAGTTGTCTCAACCAGGATATTGAGAAAACTGTTTTTCTACATACCTGGCCGAAAGTACGTACTTTTGGCTTCGATTGTCAAGCAGAAAGCGTAACATTTCTGCATTGGTAGAGATGATCACATACGCTCTACTACAGTGGGCCGAAAGTGATTAATTCGTTCAACTGGCACTGATATACGAGACGACCGCTACTCAGCTATCGTCGATTGTGATGCAGAAAGACTAACATTATTTCTGCATTAGCAGAGACGTGCATAAGCTCTAATAAGTGGGCCGAAAGTAATTAATTCATGAACTGGCACTGATGCACGAGCCGGCATCCACTCACTCGATTCTTTCAGCCGGGTATAAAGAAAAATAGTACACACTACACGAACCGAAATATTGAGAGTCCTGCAAGAATCTCAAAAGTTCGGCCCTTATAGTGTAATATACTATTTATTGTCTTGTAGTGTTCAAATATGTCCAAAATTGAACGAAAACACAGTGATTAGTTGGTACCTGGAATCATATTACTTTAATGTTTAAAGTAAAGCAATTTTAAGTGAAAATATTTGATGAGGTAGCTTTGACAGGCACGAGGAAGAACATTTTTGAATAAAAAGCATGGTAAGTGTGTACTTCTAAATTCTAAAGATAGTTGAGGCACATTAGCTATGAGTATGTATCTAAGGACAATTAAAACTAATTTTTAGATTTCTAAGAACTTTTTGAAATACGCTATAATAATAAAGTAAAATAAGTATTCTAGTTGTCCGTCATATTATTTGAAGATCGCAAACAGGTAAATGATTGGTGATAAAGATGAAAAAGACGGTAACATTTTTTATTTACAAAAAGTATGCGTCACTTATTTACTAGTGAGCCGACGTAAACATTTTTTGAACTGTTGTCCATTAGTGATGTGAACGAACAAAAAAATTGCGAAGCCAATTTAGTATTAAACACGTTACGCAAATTTAAAAAAAAACTACGTTAGATCTTTAGACTGTTATGAAGTGAATTTGATTTCGTGGTATAAATTTTGGTGTTACAAATGTGTAATTTAAATTAAAATATATTTTTTAATTGACAAACGATACTACGATTTTTTAAATAATGACAAAGGCACACACTTCTTAATGTATCTTTACTAATCAGTTGTCTGTTTAGTATGTACACTTCCAATTAATACTTTCATTGGAATAATTATTCTTTAGTGACATCTGTTGTTAGGTTAGGATATTTTGGATTTTACTCTCCCATTTAGAAAGTATTATGAAGATTGGTCTTTCAAACAACAATATGTCCTTTTATATTGTAAGCCCCCGTTTTCCATCACTACTAGAAATTCTCTAGATATAGTGATAACACCTTGCAATATTTTCCATCTCATAGTCTAAAATCAATATTTTTTTCTTTCTAGCTGTTTGTGTTTTAATTTTCATAAATGTCCACTGATAGGCGCAACAAGTGACGCTTAGAAATACTAGGTGAACTCCGGAACAGCTTACGATGTTGTGTTTGTCTGTTCCAAACCGTAGAGAAATTGGAATCGAGGCATAGCTGTCATTAGCTTGATGAGTGGAGTTTTAGAGTATAAGGAAAAATTGTCAATAAGCAATCAAAATTACTATGAAGTCGTTACGTTTATTCAAAATTTTATAAAATGCCTTACTTTGGGCGGTCAATTACACTGCTCAATATAGAAACCTAATAACCCTAGTCTAAAAGAATCATGCTTCATGTTTGATCTGCGATCTGCTAAGTGAGGTGATTGCGCATATAGCCCTTTTTCTCTAGATGATGCGAGGAGTGCTTGACAATTGTCGACCAACCTCTTGACAGATGTCAAGTTAGTCACTTTCCCTTGCAATGTTTTGCTAACAAGATTTACTTGGAATAAAAGGTCATGCCAAACAATCAGACATGTCAAGAAGGAAAAGGCTTATATATGCGTTATCAGAGATTGAGCTTCTGATGCTGTTATAAAAAGCATTCAACGCTGTCTGAAAGTTCTATCAGTGCTTGCCCAACTTCAGCATACTGGTACTTGATAGATTCCCAGCGAGTTTTGTTGACCCTCCGAAAATAGTGTAAATTCGCTGAATTATTCCAAACAGTGAAGTTGACTTGACAAAAGACTTCGCACCAACGTATACTGCAAGATTCAAACAGTAACTTTTATACGGTGTAAATGAAGCCCGAGGATATTCTTACAAGACTCTTGCCTGAACAACTTTGTTTATACCAGCCCTATTACCCCCCTTATCATAAGCTTGTCAATGGCAGTCATCCATGTCTAAGTGGTAATATTCAATTTCTTCGGACAACTCTGAGAGAGCGCCCCCAGTTGATTCTTTTGCAAATTTTCTTCTGTGACATACCGGATTGAAAGGTCTTTATGACTTATATCTGGAGTGCTGACCAAAATTATAGAAAAGTACTTAGATTTATTTATTTTCTTGATAGTAGCTTGCTTTACTTCAGATCCCAAAATCAAATGAGCTCATGTTCAATATTATTTCCCACTTGGGAGGAACTACTAGTTACTCTTCGCAAGTGATCAGGCACAACATCATCGAGTTGTACAATTAGTTCCTTTATGGCTAATTGCCATTATTTTATGTGAATAACTTTAATAATGACCATCGAAAAACGATGATATGTTCAGCCAAATACAAGATAATTGCTACAAGGTATTTGAATACTTCCTGCCATATTTCAGTCTCGCTCCTAATTTGATGCATTAGCTCGTTATTAATTGAAACATTATTTTTTAGCCGTAACTCGGCTTCAAGCCAGATGGTTATATATTTGAAATATTCAGGCGAGGTTTAATGTAAATGAAGTCGTTCTGCGAGGTGCCCTGTAGCCGAGGCGCCTGGGGCAACCGCCCCAGTCGCCCCGCCCTTAGGGCCGTCCTAACTACAAGAGCTACAATTGGTGAGTAATGAAAATTTTTATTTAGAAATATAGTGTGCTTTGGAATAGTAAACAATTTTGACAGTCCAACATGAATTGTTAAGTTCGACACTAGTTATATAAAATGAGACATCTAAATGAGGAATAAGTTTGTTCAACACTTTGGACAAACACTATACACATCAACCGCTCCCACACCACCCACGTCGATGTTGCAGGTTTTTCTGCGGTTTTCCTACAACTCTGTGAATTTATTCACTAGCCAAATGGACCGACGAACGTCGACAGGGAACAAATGCAGCCGCAACTGTACCCGCCTTGCTTGATGGTGATTATTATTATTCAACTCCGTACCAACGCTAAATATCCCTAACCTCCGCAGGCACGTCTCGACAACATATTTTTAAACCAACTTTATCAAAACACCTAATTCCAAACACTTTTCAAAAATGTCTCCTATACACCTTTTGTCAAAACTTTAAAAATTCTAATAAAATTACAAATCTTTAACACCCCTCTCTCTAAACACCTGAGACATCCGAAATTCAGTAAAAATCATCCGTCTCACGTAAAATAGTTTCAGACACCTAGCCAGCTCAACCGCACATCTTATGTATCGGCAGCGATAGATGGTTCGTCTTCCACCAGAATGTCCCAATCCCAGACACTTTTACGTCGCACCATCCCATACACTTTTGAGCTTCGCTGCTTCCAAACAATAATTTCCTACATTAATCAATAAAACCTTTCCTCCGAATACTTTTCTAGCGAAAAAGTCCGCTCTAAAACCTTACTTCTATACACCTTTAAACTTCTTCCTAGTTACTGTTCCGAAAAATTTCTAGACATTTTTTAATATAACCAATTTCAACCAACCAACTTCTGCACCCAGATCAGCAAACGAACGCGCACATAAACCCCCCAACACACCCGCAACTCAGCCCTGAAGAGGAAACCTATCCTACTCCAGGGCACACACTCGAAAACCAACAAATTCAACCAAAACACAAACCCTATCCAATACGAATTCATAACGAATTTCTCTCTCTCTCTCTTTGAGGAATAAGTCATTCGTGTTGTTGCTTCTATTGAAAATTGTACCAATATTCGACAGGTGGCAAGAAATTTTAATGTCAGCCTACCGTCGTGTTTGGAATCGACAGGTAGAAACTGGAGGATATAAAAGACGCACTGGCCAGGACATAAGAGGATAACAAACCGAATTCAGGGCCAGTTTTTAGTCCTATCTTCTTTGCGTTCTCGCATATCCACAGCCAAAGATCTGACTTGAAGCCAGCCATAATGCAGAAATATCCGACCAGACAGACTAAGAGAAGCCAACCTAAGACAAAGAAGAACCGTGCGAAAACCTGTTTTAACTCTTAATTACATAAGATTGCGAACGTGAACGTGTATACTGACGTCCAAATGAACGCTATTCTACAGCAATCATACAAAAATTTGAAAATTTTGGAGGTGGACCTGTGATGGTATGGGCTGGAATTAATCTTGATGAAATAACGGATTCTGTAGTAGTTCCTGGAAGATTAACCGCTCAACGTTACATCAATCTCGTTCTGGAGGATCATTTTATGCTTATGGTATAGGACCGAATTTTGATTTTATGCAAGGTAACACAAGCGCGCATTCTGCGGCAATCACCTTGAGCTTTCTTCAGCACCACGAGATTCAAACCATGGATTGACCACTAGTGAGTCTTGATCCAAACCCCTTAGAACATATTTGGGATGTGTTAAACAAACGTATTAGGAAGCGCCCAGATCCACCTTAGTACTATAGTATATTACACTTTCAACAACTAAAAGAAGCTCTAGGAGGAATGGGATAAAATATACCTCAAAAATATATCTGTAGGCTTATACGTTACGTTAGAGAAGTGGGATGCTTGCTTCTTTGTCTTGGGTTCATTTAGTTTTTTCGAGTTATTATGGTTTCTTAAAAGTTATGTAGAATTTGTTTAGTTTTTGCAAATGTATTTGAAAAAATGTACATATTTAACCCAAGTGTTATTAGATTTCTACATTGTTAAAATTAATAAATTATTAAGATGTAAATATGTGTTCCTATAATTAGTTTGATCAGTATATTTTGCCAAATAATAAAACTGGTCAAACATTAACAAAATATGTAAGCATGTTATATATTTATACCACAGAAATCAAAATTATATGAATAGGAAACTCTCCAAATTAAACAAAGTACTATGTAAAGACGACACGATTTGTTTTTTTATAAAGTCAATCTTTGATAAATGATCTATTATTAAAAAAAATTCCGTAACATAGTGACAATATTAGAGTTAAAAAACCAAATGACATACAATAATACTAAATTGAAGTGCCCTATTATGAATGAAAATTTGTCTTTCTGTAGTATGGATCATTGTATAATTTATTTATAATTAAAACAATATTCGTATACGTTTGATCACTACAAATAGATTGACTTTTTAAAAAGTGATAATGGTGCAAGAATATGTAATAAAAAAGGGGGCGAAAATTCAACAACTTTGAATTTTTCTGCCTTTGCGGCGCCACATGCAAACCACAACACTAAAACTTACTAAAATCCCCCAAACCGTCATTATCTTCCAAATAAATAAGAGTTATTTCTTCCATATGGGGTAGTTCGACCCGATATAATATTTCACCTGTATTTTATTGTTATACAGAAAGAAGCCAAAAAAGAAAAAAAATTATATAGTAACATTTCTATATGTCAGCCTGCACGTCATCATTTTTCATAAAAAATATTGTACGAAATATGACACGAACATTTGAAAACGTTACAGATGATTGAAAAACGAAAAATGTAATATAAATGTTGTTTTGTACCCTATCATAAATGAAATTTACAGTCTCGACCCTTACTTTATGGAATATCATCATATTACTGTTTTAAATAAAACTGTTTCTAGATATTTTGAGATAGATATTGTTAAAAATTGAATTTGGAAGCCCCTAAATTAAGTGTAAGAGTATCGTAGTAAAGGGATAAGAGTTGTGCCTATTATACAAGTCAGGCGTTACTGCAGCAGATATATGTACGCATGTAACGCCAACGACAGACAACTGTTTTGAGCAAAGTCTTCTTTTTCGAATGTTTCCGATCGTATTAAGTTGCTTTTTGGAAAAATGTTGAGTATGACATTACAACAATTCCATATTAAACATTGGAAAAATTGCCCAACTGAAACTTAAAATTTATTGAAAAAAGTGTATTGCAATGAATTAATTTTTGAGTGGTTTAAGTATTTTCAAAGCAGCAGAGAAGACGTTGGAGATGATTCACGCTCTGGTCGCCCGTCAAAAACGAATGAGAATATCGAAATATCGAAAAAGTAGGTAATTTGATACTATCTCACCGTCGCTATTGGCAGAATTGTTGAAACTGTAGGAATGTGTGCGGAAATTTTTTTACCAAGACAATGCGACCACTTATTCTGTACTTTTTGTTTCGAACAATGCATGGAGCGTTATGGAGATAAAGGAGGAATGTATATTGAGAGTGGTTATAAATAAATATAAATGAAATGGAAATAAAACTTTCATTATTCAATAGCCGCATCTCGTTTAAACTACTGTCATAGTAATGTAAGTGTAATAGTAGAAAAACATTTTTGACTAAGATGTCTGAGAACAGTTAGTAGTCCCACTCGTTAATTGGGTAAATGATTGTACATCTGACGATTTACCAGCCAATCTCTAAAGATGTTTCCTATTACTATTGATCAACTGTATGTTCCATCATTAGACAAACTATTGTGATACCAAAATCAACTTTATCCACGCCCTGTTAAGTTAAAACCACATGAGCAATGTAATTTATGGAGTATGATAAAAATTGGCAATACAGACGTTTTATAATGATTCGTATATGCACATACACATTCGATGTCTTTGTGATTCACCGATACTTTCAATCTCGGTATTTCTTTTGGTTACTAACTTAAACAGTAATGTATTACGCTGAAATTAGGTCGTATCTGAATGCTACTTATCCAATCCTTGTATCTCGATTATATTATATTATAAAGTTGCTACCTATAACGTTTACTTGTATATTTGAACTGTACTGAACAACAAATCATTTTGCATTACACACATCGCATGGAACAAGCGAGTATTTGATCACACAAAAAATTGTAGTGATGGGTGGTCATTCGCCTTACAGCCCCGACGAGGCACCCAACGGTTGCTTCTTGTTCCACCTTATCGTAGAATCACCAATTTTCAGCCCACTAAGAAGTGGTTGAGGCCTTTTAGAAGCAGGTTTCAGTGCATCATTGACTGGACAAAGTGCATTGAAGGGTATTTCAATCACATACAAAAGATATACATCTTAATGGCGGATATTTTGAAAAGCAATCAAAATAAAAAATTCATTAATTTGTTTTTTATATCCTCAATACAAGAATGCCAACCTTTGTATTCAATAATGTGGAAAATTGTTAAATAATAAGATATGTTGATTTCCAAAGCACTTTCTCTGGAATCTGTTATTGATATAGATTCGTTATTCCACCAAAGAGTGGTCTTATTTTATTTATTTGAAGAGTCAATAATTTACAAGACTTATTTGACTGTATAAAATTAATGTATTTGTTACATGAGATTATGTCATGGAAATTATGAGTAGCTAGTACAGAAATGAAAAATTTTTCAACATAAAGGCGATACAAATCCCAAACGAATATGGGATGTCTCCATTGTATATATAAAATTAGGCCTCATGAAGCATTTTGTAAAGACTTGCATCAAGATGTGATGAACTTTGAACACCATTATCAAGCACAATGTAATCAGGATATGATTATTACATTTGAGGACTCAGTGCCCGCGCAGACAGAAAGCTTTCAGGCGTTCAGAGTTCAGGATTATTTGTAAGTTCCTAGTAATAGACCACTATGGCATCCCACAGACATAGCGGCAGTAAGACCGCGCCAGTAACCGTCAACGCTCGCAATCTATATCTATATATCTTCTATTGTACTATTTATGAAACAGAAAAAATATATAAAAAGATATAAGGATCTACTATCGATCATTTCTAATTTTTTTTAAACATACAGTAGTAACAGTGACCTACATATAATCGAATTTAAACCTTAGTTTCACGCAGTTTTCTTGGGAAAATGTGTGGTAGAACTCGCGTAGAACTCAGCCGGATAAACGTTTAACGCTTTCCTGCCTGCAGATGTTCATTTTTAACGCTACTTTGTTTTCTTTATATTTGTAGATTTATCTAATTGTCTTCTGTAAAAAAAGATGATAGCCAAACGTGATATGTATACAACTGAAATTGAAAAGAGAGGTTTCTTCAAAATATGAAACTTCATTTTTGTAGATACAAAATCAAACTTTATTGGATCAAAGTATGTTTTCTTGCATTAGTTATATGTAGGTAATCAAAATCAGATATACAGATTTCAGACTCTAAATTCGTGTTTACTTGTGATATTAAGCTATGAATAATTTTATATTAGAAACAACAGTTAGTATGTCAAATCCACAATATTTTTCAACTAGCTTAGCAGTTCCCTTGAAACTGTAATGTTGTCCGCCGAAGAAAGTTTTAATTAGCGTAAAATTAAATTGATAAAAAATGTGACGTTCAGGTTAACATACAAAATCGCTACCGTATTTATCATAACAAAAGTCTCATTGATGCGTTCAAATATTTTTATAAAAGTATATTCTAAACACAAAATTGGCCAAATTCGATACTGTACCTTCTGTGTTAGCATCTTCTTGTGTATAACAGAGCATGAAAGCTGTAATGAAAAAGTACACGTTAAAGATGAAATGAACGACTTGGTAGTCTATTTTGTCGATTTTTTTTATTCTTCCAATCGATTTACATCGTATTGTACAAAATGAATCTGTATTACTAAAAAAATCCGATCTTTGCCATTTATAACTTATCTGAAAATTGAATAAACGAGAGACACGTTCATATTCAGAAAACTATACAGCACATTATTTCCTAAGTTTGTTCCGCAAAGCAATATATCAATCCTACAAAAAAACTGAAGTAGCCAGGACTACATATCTGAAATTAACCTAGAAAAGTAATATTAAAAGAAAAAGGAAACAGGCAACTGTTCTATCATTAAGCAATAAATGTCTTCATTACAAAAGAATTTTCAAGTTTATCAGAGAACAAGCTCTCGAGCTAAATAATACCAAAATACTTTCAGTCCAAAGCCTTTTAAATTATTGCAGATACCCTGTAATATGTTTCGAACCTAACCATCCACATTGATCTTGGAAGCCCATTAGTCAAAGGTGTAATTGATCGACATATTTTACATACAATAAGGAAATATGTTATGAATGGCTAAATTATCATGGCGCCCTACCTAATAATTATTTGTCTATCAAGTTTAAAACTATATAACAAGTATGCCACTTGCTAAGATTCCTAAGAACCAATATAATTTTATTCAACTTTCCTGTCTGCAGATGAGACTGCCAACTGAGATAAAACACTAACTTTTCAACGACTTGTGTAATAATAAAAAGAAAGTAATTTATGACTTAATTTAATGAAATTACGATATCAAAATACGTTCGTTTTTATTGCAAAAGCTCTTATTATATTTTATAGATAAATCGAATGCGAATCTAAGAATTGGGAATATATAACGACGAAAATTTTACGACATATTATATTCTTTAAAAATGACTGAACTTATTTGACGATCTACCGATTTCAACATTGAGAGAATCTTATAAAAATATGTATTATCAATCCAAATTTATTATATTCCTTTAAAAATAAGCTTCTTCTGAAATAATACACTTACACCAACAAACAGTCTCAATCAAGCAATGACTGGAGAAACTAAGCCTTTCTTATATGTCTACAGTGACATATACAGGGTGTTTCCAAAGTAATCTGAAAGACTGCTGTGGGCGATTGGCTATTTAATTTTAAGACGAAAAGTTCTTATCAACATGTGTGATAAATCTGGTCGTTAATGAGTTATAGGGCGTTGACTTGTTTTTAATAAACGAACTTTGACTGTAAATAAAATTTATTTTAATATAAGCAATCACATTGTGATAAAACAGTTCATAGATTTCCAACAGGCTTATGATAGCATAGTGAGAAGCCAAGTATGGAACGCAATGGCGGAGTTTTCAATTCCAAAAAAGCTGATCCAGATGACCAAAATTTGCATAGAGGAAGGAGTATCAAAGGTACGGGTAAACAATAACCTATCCAGCAGCTTTGGAATAGATAACGGACTAAAACAAGGCGATGCCTTCTCGCCACTACTGTCCAACCTCGTCCTAGAGAAAGTCGTGAGAACAGATGAGATAAAAACTGAACTGCTAACAACGAAAGGTCCCAAATTGCTGTTAGCATACGCAGATGACATCGACATCATCGGGGATTCTGTCGTAACAATAAAGGACATTTTCAACAAGATCGAGAAAACAACAAGCTAAGTAGAACTAAGAATTAACGAGGAAAAGACGAAATACATGTACGTAAATAGAACGGCACGAAGAGATAGATTAGGACAAAACGTCACAATAAACAATTTCAACTTCGAAAGAGTAGAACACTTCAAATACATTGGTTCCACAATTACAGCAGGAAACGACGTCGCTGAAGAAATCAAAGGCAGAATCCAGTCCGCAACCCGCTGTCTTTTGTACTCAATAGCCTTATGAAATCGAAGAGTCTAACAAGGGCTTAAAAAATAAAGATATATAAAACGATCATCAGACCCATAACATATGGTAGCAAAACGTGGACAATGACCAAAGCAAACAAAGATAAACTCAGATGCTTCTAACAAAAGAATCTCAGAAAGATATTTGGACCCTACCACGATCCGACGACCAACCGATATTGCATTAGAACTAATACAGGGGTCCAAGAACTATAGAAAGATAGCGATATTATTCAGGAGATTAAATCCCAGCGTTTAAGATGGGTAGGACACATTCAGAGGCTACACGACGAAAGACTTGTAAAACTGATATGGGAAGAGACTCCAACAGGCAAAATACCACTTGGACGCCCCAGAATGCATTGGAGAGACAACATAAAATCAGACCTCCAAAAAATGAACATCCCACTCGATTACAGGTTGATGGAAGACGGCCTCCTGGAATAATGTTGTGCAGTCAGCCAAGACCCACCCAGGGTTGTAGTGTCAAGTGATGATGATGATGATCACATTGTGACAAAAACTAGTACATTTCAGAGCAGATATTCAAAATTTGCACCTTCAACTTAAATTCCAAAATTGCCTGGATGCGTGCGAATAACATTACAGTCTCATATTATGCGATTTTGAAGATCTTCTAAAGTTTAAGATGGGGGGTTGAGTAAATAAGTGATTTTAAATATCCACACACAAAAAAATTCAGAGGATTGTGTTCAGGTGACCATGGGTGTGGAGATCATCTGATCCAATGGTGTGGGAAAACTTTATTTAAAAACTCCCGTACGATCACTGCATGAACCACATACTACTCCTTGTTATTATGAGAGGTACATCTTCCAAAGGAACTGGAAGTTCATTATCTAGAAAATAAGGATATGTCTTACCAGTCCACCATGCAGGACCGAAAAAGTTTGTTTGAATCGTGTAACACTTGAGGCATATGGATTTACAATGTAATGTCTTGAGAAATTGGCTTCATCCGTAAACAGAACATCGGCAGCCTGTGCTTGGTGAGTTTTCGAGGACCTGCTACGGCTTGTCCAAGATTTCGACTCTCCGAGTATTACCCTTCAATACCGGAGAGCAATGTCTTCGATATCGGAGGGTAATGGGTTGAGCTACCAATCAGGAGCGTCCCCGGGTAGCAGATAGGGGACGGCCAGAGTCATCCCGTACCGTACGTATGTACAGGAAAGAACTGGTCAATTGGGAAATAAGGGGGATGAGAGCTATAAACGCCCAGCAGTGCTCATTTCCGAATAACCAATTGCTGAAGAATTCGCGACACAAACCGCAAACCGCATGTAGAGCAACGAACCCCCTACTGGGGCAAGGCCTGTAAGGGGTATGCCGAACTATGCGGATCGGGGGGCTTGGCTTAACCGCCCGGCCTACGTGGATGAGGACCACTATAAAAAACCTCCCAAATCCTAAGGTCGAGTAGTCGCCGAAAGGATGGATGGCCGTGGGACAGTCTGTTTCTAGACCACTAACCTTGGGGCACCTGGCGCACCCCGTTGTATATAGCCTTGTACCTGCATAAGGTATCGACCTCTTTTCTCCTATACTCGTGGGAACATTTATGGACCAAGAGAAAAAAACACTATTTAAAGAGCATATAGAGACTCTTAGTAAAAGGAATTTGGACGATACGGTGGCAATGGAGACTACAGAGTCTCCAGCGCAGCCTGATACTTCCGAAACCCTAAAAACAACACCACAGGGAGACAATACGCGAATCCTGGGATCAGAAAGATCCACGTGGGAAAATTTCAGGAAGCCAGAGAAGAAAGCTTAAAAAAATGAGGGAACAAGGCATTGACACCAAGACAGTATCATTGCCGATTCCCTCAACATCAAAACAGAGTGAAAACCAGCAGACAAAGGGCGTTAAGCGAACTGTGTCAGCCAGGAGTCCCCCTGAGGAAAATAAAGAAAAGAGGGTCAAATGTACAAGTGTTACTAGTACTACTAGTGATACGAAGTACAGTGTGGCCCTCAAAGGGATCAAGGCAGCTGTGGTCCCTAAAAACTTTCCAGAGGCAACTATCTCGGAAGATCAAGTAGGGACTACCAAAGAGAACTTGACCAAAATTATCGACGAGGTACAGAAGACGCCTAGGTTTGAAGCCAGTCGATATATGGACAGCTACTACGGGCTGATAAGTGCCAATGAGGAGTCCTTCAACATAATGAGGGACTATTTGGCAAGTAAAACAAACTGGAAGCTCATCAAGAGTGATGAACTTCCAAAACAGCAACGAGTCCTCGCCCTGCTTTCAGAGACTAAAAAAGAGGATCTGAAAGTGGGGCTAAAGAGACTCGAAAAACGAAACCTAGAGTTGAAGGTTGATCGGTGGATGATCCTTGGCTCCAAATCATCCGATACGGGACTACATGTAAGTCTCCGGATTGATGAAGAGTCAATGAAGGAACTAGTCTGGGCTCAATGGAGAACGTACTATTTATTCCAGCGAGCCAGCTTTAAGACCCTGGAAAACACAACCGAAGAGGAAACAGGAACTCATCAAGTACCTGAACCAACAGCCTCCTAGGATATTCAAGGTGCTACAAGCAAACTTGCAGCACAAAAAGACGACCACGGATGTCCTACATCAAAGAGTTGTGGCCGATAACATAGACATAGTTCTAATCCAAGAACCTTGGACAAACAAAGGTAAGATACTAGGGCTGAATATTAGGGAAATGGGACTGATAATGGGAACTAATTGTACTAAAGAACTTGTATCTGTTACAGATCTAAATTTAACTTGATGCCAATCATGGAGCTTTGTACAGGTGACATGGTAGCAGCAAAGATTAAACTTGAAAAATATGGGGAGGTAATAGAGACAATAATAGTGTCTCTTTATCTTCCCATCGACTCAGATGAACCATTACCAGGGGCTACCATGGAGAACCTGATGGACTACACCAGACGACACAAACTGGATGTGGTTGTAGGAACTGATACCAACGCACAGCACTTCAGTTGGGGCAGCAAGAACAACAAGACTAGAGGTAAGAAACTATTTGACTATTTATGTACTACTGAACTTGATATTGCGAATGTGGGCATCACGCCAACATTTAGAACATTGAGGGGGGAATCATCAATAGATGTAACTCTCTGTACTCTACGAGTCGGGGAGATGAGAAGGCATTGGCATGTATCGGAAGAACCGTCTCTGGCTGACCATGCCCATATATTTGAATTTAGTCTACACGGATGCTTCGAAATTACCAGCTGGAATGGGTGCTGTCATATGTTACTTCAACTGAAACTTACAGCATCTTTACGGCAGAACTCTATACTATCTTACATGCTCTCAAATTAATTACTTCCTTTCCTAATTCAAAAACCCTAATTTTAACTGGTACCTTAAGTAGTATTTATCCCTTGAAACATCTTTATCCCAAGCGCCCAATAGTACAATCAATTGTCACAACTTCAAAAACTCCAGAACGACAACAAACTAGTTGATTTCAAGTGGATTTCTGGTATCAGAGGCAACAATGAAACAGATATATGTGCACGTAGTGCATGAGGACTGATCTGAGGTAGGTTGCAGTGAATTGAGACAAAACTTGTGGCGAGAGGTTCCACTGTTACAGGCCAATCGGACTCAATTCCACCGCGATATGCTTTTCACAAGCCCTACAAGGTAATCATTAGAAATAACACACAAGGCACATTACAAGAAGGCACAATCTGCAACTTCACTGATAGGTCTAAAGCCAATTTAGGCTCAGGATGTGGAATTTATTCCAGATCTCTGAATCTAAACATTAAATAGTCAATGGGCTGCAATGCATGTTGCTCAAACTGCACTGCTATCTGCATCGCTGCAAAATATTACCAAAAGGAACACATCAGCAATAATATTTACATCCTCATGGATCATACACAAACACTACTAGCCCTGAACAAACCACGTGTTACATCAGGCCTAGTATTGGAGTGTTACCTAGCCCTGATCTAAGCCTGTAACAACAATGTGGCCACTTTAGGCTGGATCAAGAATCATGAGAAATCGAAAGGGAACAGTATTGCTAACTGGCTAGCCAGGAAAGCAGGTTCCCAAAAACTCTTAGGACCCAGACAGCAAAGTTGCCATAAAATACATAACTATAAACAGATGGAATCTACAAACAGCCAAGGGGATTCTGACTGGTCACTGCTACCTACGAAAACACTTCTTCAGACGGGTCTGTATGACACTCCACTTTGTAGAGGATGTGAATAGGAAGATGAGGCTGCCGAACACATTCTTTACGAATGTCTGACACGAAATTCGATTGGATTCTTAAAGGACATTAATTTACTAAACAAAGTTTAATATTGTACAATGTTTATACCACCGCTAATCAGCCCAGGGTGAAAGCGTTTATAGGTACCTCGATCAATGTGGAAAGAGTTTATTGAATATTAGTTGACGTACACGGTATTGCATCTATTTTCATAGAAAATTAGTGAACAACGAAACTATTTTCGATGAAGAACATTTGTTTTTATTCATTATTTTCGGAACATAAATTACAACCCCACATAAAGTAACCATTTTGTAGATTTTGTACCAAGGGTATATAAGAAACAATTTTTAAAATAAAGGGTTACTACAAAAGAATCCATTTTAACAACTTTTGTAATAATCTGAACATTTTGTTATAAACAAAAATTGGATACCTACATTTTAGGTATTTTATTAAAATATGTTTTAGTTGTTTAGCAAAGATCGGATTAATAAAATAATAACATTTGTAACTATTTTTATTATCAAGAGTCACTGTTTTTCTTTATATATTTTTCAATTTAGAATTTGTGAAATAACATGTTTGTCATGATGAAAACAAATTTTCAACATCATTTATCACAGAATTAGAATGGACAAAATTGCGAAAAGAGGAGAAAGAATGAAATGGAAAAAAGTTGCACAATTTAGAGCTTGTTGAAGTGGATTGAGATAATTTACACTGTATATTGTGCTATTCCTTTATCATCCTTGTCTCAAAAAATCTCTAAAGAAATTACCTAAAATCTTTAAAAGGACAATTTTTGAATCAGTTTTGTAACATTTATATGTGATATCGTTAAGAACTGCACAAAACAAAGAATGCAGTAGAAATATCCCATATTTGAAAAGTAGAATGCATTTTCTATGTACTAAAGGTCAATGTCTCTTTTCCAGTATTCAACTTAGAAATTCAATAAAAAACTTGTAACAATGTCACGCCAGAAATATTACAAAACTGTTTAAAAAATTTGTTGAAATAACCATTCGAACATTTATTTAACTATTTTGAGAATGATCAATATATGTGTTGTATGTATTTCTTAAATTAAATCATTGGTTTGTTATTTTCAGGTAGAGTTCTGATAATGATCATAATTTTATACACTGAACTATTAATGAAATTGACTGTCTCGACCCTTACTTCGTGGAATATGCTCATATTAGTGTTTTTAAATGAAACTCAAGGTCTCTAGTTAATTCCACAATATAATACAAGTTATTGAAAATTCTAAAAAATTGACAATTGTTTCGATAAATCAATATCATCGTCAGAATGACAGAAGTTACATTTCATTTTATGCCTACCTGATGTTTAGTAGTTATATTTTTGGCTAGACCAAGAAGTAACCTAACTTGTGATTGGCTTAATATATGTTTATAGAAAAAGAAGAAGATGTGATATTACAAATATTGAAGCTTAGATATTATTAGCCCTATGGTGATATCCTGGATATCATTTTTCCAATTAAGATCAGTATAACTATGCAATGATATAGAAAACCAGGAAAACTATATCTGCTGATCTTTACAATTATCACTTAAGAAGACAGTTTATTAGTGGAGAATTCCCTAGATTTAACTGTTCATTGACAACTTCATATTGTGGTTTTCTTAAATGTCTTCTAATTTCCAGTTCTTCAAGGAAATCCAGTTCTTGTTTCTTTTCACAAATATGCAGCACTTCTAGTTCTGTATTAGGTGTCAATGAATGATTGGTGTCAAGTAGATGTTTTGCGTAGTGGGATTTATCTGGTTGTTTTAATCTGTAAGCTCGTAAGTGCTCACTGTATCGTATTTCAAAATTCCTAAGGGTCTGACCCAAATAGACAGCATTACATTCTGGACATTTGAGTTTATATATACCTGACTTCTTTAATAGTGGTATTTTTGTTTTTACATTTAACAATTTTGTACTAACGTTACTTTCTGTTTTAAAAGAAATTGTTGCATTCGTTGCTGAAGATATTATCTTTGAAATATTATTAGAAATATTTCCTGCATATGTGATGGTTTTATAAGTTTTAATTTCATCAGCTTGCTTAGGATATATTAGTTGTAATGCCACTTTTTTCTCTTTTTTACTAATTAGTTTATTTATCATATCTAATGGATAACCGTTAGATGTTGCTATTTGTCTAATTGTATTAATCTCTCTATCAAAATTACATTTGTTCATAGGAACTGAAAAAGCTCTATGTATCATTGAATTATATGCTGCTAGTCTGTGTGAGACAGGGTGGTTAGAATTGAATGGAATTGTCACATCAGTCTGTGTTGGTTTTCGGTAAATTGAATAATCAAGTACATTATTAACTCTTTGAATTTTTAAATCAAGAAAATTGATTGAGCTATTTTCTTCAATTTCTAATGTAAATTTAATTTTCGGGTGTAAATTATTGATGTGGTTGAAAAACACATCTAATTGTCGCTCACTACCCATAAAACCAGCTTATATGTCATCCACATATCTATACCAAAATAAAATATTTTTCGAAATATTACTTTCAAAGATCTTTCTTTCTAAATTGTCCATAAAAATGTTTGCTAAAATAGGTGATATAGGGCTTCCCATTGGTAAACCTTCATTTTGAATATATATCCTATTGTCAAAAGTGAAATAATTCTGATTAATGCATACATCAAATAAATTAAGTATATCTGATATTATTCCTGGACTAATATTTTTATCTTCTAGTAATTTTCTTACAAGTATTAGACATTCTTTAGGAGGAATTTTAGTAAACATATTAGTTACATCGAACGATATGAGTTTATAGTTATCTTGCAAGTGGATTGATTTCAACTTTTTGATTAGTTCTATTGAATTTCTAATTGAGTACTGAGATTCATATCCGTAAGTATTGAGTATATTGTTGAGCTTTTTTGCCAATATATTATTAGGAGCATTAACATAAAATAACGAAACCAATTAGACCTGTAGTCTCTTATGTTAATGCTACTAATAATATATTGGCAAAAAAGCTCAACAATATACTCAATACTTACGGATATGAATCTCAGTACTCAATTAGAAATTCAATAGAACTAATCAAAAAGTTGAAATCAATCCACTTGCAAGATAACTATAAACTCATATCGTTCGATGTAACTAATATGTTTACTAAAATTCCTCCTAAAGAATGTCTAATACTTGTAAGAAAATTACTAGAAGATAAAAATATTAATCCAGGAATAATATCAGATATACTTAATTTATTTGATGTATGCATTAATCAGAATTATTTCACTTTTGACAATAAGATATATATTCAAAATGAAGGTTTACCAATGGGAAGCCCTATATCACCTATTTTAGCAAACATTTTTATGGACAATTTAGAAAGAAAGATCTTTGAAAGTAATATTTCGAAAAATATTTTATTTTGGTATAGATATGTGGATGACATATTAGCTTGTTTTATGGGTAGTGAGCGACAATTAGATGTGTTTTTCAACCACATCAATAATTTACACCCGAAAATTAAATTTACATTAGAAATTGAAGAAAATAGCTCAATCAATTTTCTTGATTTAAAAATTCAAAGAGTTAATAATGTACTTGATTATTCAATTTACCGAAAACCAACACAGACTGATGTGACAATTCCATTCAATTCTAACCACCCTGTCTCACACAGACTAGCAGCATATAATTCAATGATACATAGAGCTTTTTCAGTTCCTATGAACAAATGTAATTTTGATAGAGAGATTAATACAATTAGACAAATAGCAACATCTAACGGTTATCCATTAGATATGATAAATAAACTAATTAGTAAAAAAGAGAAAAAAGTGGCATAACAACTAATATATCCTAAGCAAGCTGATGAAATTAAAACTTATAAAACCATCACATATGCAGGAAATATTTCTAATAATATTTCAAAGATAATATCTTCAGCAACGAATGCAACAATTTCTTTTAAAACAGAAAGTAACGTTAGTACAAAATTGTTAAATGTAAAAACAAAAATACCACTATTAAAGAAGTCAGGTATATATAAACTCAAATGTTCAGAATGTAATGTTGTCTATTTGGGTCAGACCCTTAGGAATTTTGAAATACGATACAGTGAGCACTTACGAGCTTACAGATTAAAACAACCAGATAAATCCCACTACACAAAACATCTACTTGACACCAATCATTCATTGACACCTAACACAGACCTAGAAGTGCTGCATATTTGTGAAAAGAAACAAGAACTGGATTTCCTTGAAGAACTGGAAATTAGAAGACATTTAAGAAACCCACAATATGAAGTTGTCAATGGACAGTTAAATCTAGGGAATTCTCCACTAATAAACTGTCTTCTTAAGTGATAATTGTAAAGATCAGCAGATATAGTTTTCCTGGTTTTCTATATCATTGCATAGTTATACTGATCTTAATTGGAAAAATGATATCCAGGATATCACCATAGGGCTAATAATATCTAAGCTTCAATATTTGTAATATCACATCTTCTTCTTTTTCTATAAACATATATTAAGCCAATCACAAGTTAGGTTACTTCTTGGTCTAGCCAAAAATATAACTACTAAACATCAGGTAGGCATAAAATGAAATGTAACTTCTGTCATTCTGACGATGATATTGATTTATCGAAACAATTGTCAATTTTTTAGAATTTTCAATAACTTGTATTATATTGTGGAATTAACTAGAGACCTTGAGTTTCATTTAAAAACACACTGAACTATTCTTCTCTATTCATATTTTTAATGTATTTATCCGTATTTATAAAATAGAATTTGACAGTGGTCCTGAAAAAACGATACGTCCATTGATGATAGGTGGTACAAACAAAAATTCGCATTTTCAGGTTTATTTGTGTAATCTGAAACTGATGATAGACATTGTCAATTATCTTAGCTACTTAAATTTTTCTAATTTAACCATCTTTCTATCTCCTATGCAGTCCGATATATATGTGTAGCAATGTTTATCCATTCCAATTTATAACAGTCTGTATATTTGCACATAAAAATTAACATAAGTACAAAAAATCATGGATTGATTCTAGTTAATTCAAGGCACTATTCAAAAAAATCATTTTTAAATATTCTACCAAACACCTTGTTGTTAGTGCCAAACAAATGATACACCGCATGTTAGTATAGCAAGCAAATTCGTTAGGACAAAGATATATTATAAGTATGTAACATAATTCAACAAATTTTTTATAATTCTGAAAATTAATTAAATTTGTATTCCTATTGAAATTATTAAGCAACAGAAATACAAGAAATTCTTCTGTTTGAATGGATTTATACAGGATTGCAGCTTTTATATATATTTCATATATTTATTCATTTGCATTTAAGGCTGGGATACTAATGATGATACTTTTTTAATTGGAAGATATTTTTTGTCATGATATTTTTTATTCATATGAACATACATAATATACATATAAAATTATTATAATCCATAATTTTACATTATAATATTACTTTTTATTCGTATTAGAAATGAAAATGCTCGCTTTTTTCAAAAAGTGTCAGGGAGTTATTCAGTTTTTGGAAAACTGGTAGAACT
This sequence comes from Galeruca laticollis, assembly GCA_963921935.1. NCBI lineage: Eukaryota > Metazoa > Arthropoda > Insecta > Coleoptera > Chrysomelidae > Galeruca > Galeruca laticollis. The sequence continues at coordinate 150,369,647 of OY998177.1, forward strand.
TCCCAGATTCAGAATGTTATCAAACTTGTTTAAATTTTTCAGAAAGCTATCGAACTGTTGAGAAATTGTTCAAATTTTCCAACACATCACTGAACTTTCAAGAAATTGTTCAAATTTCCCAGAAAGATTCAGAAAGGAATCAAACTGTAGAAACATTGTTCAATTTTTCAAGAAATACCCAGAAAGTTACCAGATTTTGAAAAAATTAGTGGAATTTTTCAGAAATTTATTCGATTTCCAAAAACTGCTCGAATTTCCCTGAAAGTTGTTGAAAAATTTCACTAAGGTATTTTTTATACACACCCTCATTACTTTCAATCCCCATATATTTTACACCCATATGTCTATCAACACACAACCAAAATAGTGCAGGATGGGATGGGCTACTACCACATACAAACACCACTTGTGATTTGTAATTTTTGCCCCAGAGTAAAAAAATAGTCCATATATTAATCTGCAAGTCCAAGCTGTAAAGACGCATAAAATTAGAAGTTGTATCTGCATTTTTATGACTTTGTCCAACAACAAGACCTTAAAAAATTAATAACATTGAGGGTAGATTTAAATGTGATTAACAAAGTCCCTTTCCAATCTTCTTGGAATATCAGTATTCAGAAAATTTACATTGTGGCTTCTATTTAGCTTTTTATCCTAAAGCAGAAGTTTTTGTAGCAGATTTTCTACTTTTTTAAAAGCTGATGAACAGAAGTTTCTTACTTCTATAATTCATTCATTTGAAACTTTTTTTGGGAGATTAACACACTAACAAGTTTGACTGCAAATTTAAATTTTTCCAATTTGTTGGAATATATAAAATTACATTTTATTTTTCGGGAAAGATAATAGTTATTTAATAAACTTGTTTGTTAATTAAGGCGATTAATAAACGAAACTGTTTAAAGCACGAACGAGCGACAGCAAGCGAGTGCCTTTAATAGTTGAGCCCATTAACAAATGAGTTGATTACAATATTTTTTCGTTGACTGTAAACTCTTTTTTTGTGACAAAATTCACTTTTCCACTCCATACTAATGACGTAGAATGTCATTGACTCCATACATTTTTGATTTCACGTTTGCTAAAAATCTCAGTTATCATTGAAAAATATAAAATGCGAATTGTCAAAAAAGTTTGGCAAGTGTTGGCAAGTGAAAACAATGAATGTTCGAGTAGTTACCAACTAAAAGTCGAGATCTTTATGAAAAAACCTATAATGAATTTGATACCTGGTGTACTGAAAAAAATATAACCAATTACAGGGAGCCTGGTATACTTTTAAAACATTGCGCAAAGAGGTTTATTAGCGCCAAAATTCTCAATGTTGAAATCAACTCTTTATGTGAAGAAAAATATTGATATTGGAAAATTTAATAAATTGATTATGTATATTAAAAGACAAACTGACGGACACGTCCCCAAAAAATCCAAAGTTTTTTTTATTTTCATGACTACAGCTGGTTGTTTATATCAAAATATCATCAAAATGACTTCAAACAACTTGGAAAATTTCCATAATGATATTGGTATATTGTCTATATCAAAATGCCATCAAAACGTCAAAATCACAAGAAGAGTGCGTTAATGGCGTCCATTAACGCATCCTTTTTTAAATAAAATAATTCATTAATATCGAAATTAATAAACGGTCAATGAAAAATATTTTAAATAACCAATTCTGACAAATAGGGCTGAACTATTTTTTCAAAGTTACCTATCCCCAGTTCTCCTACTACTATTTGAAAAAGGAGTTTTTTTTAAATTAAAAGTATATATTTATAAAATTTTGGTAGTAAGTAGTTATGGAATTCTTCCAAACGGTCTTTCAGATCGACCCAAGAAAATGCTAACTCTTCCTGTCACATTTTGAATGCATGTATATATCTGTATATGTTCCAATGAAACACAACACAAGCAGAATTATAAAAAATTTGTTGACTCATACCAACAAGTTACGATTTATTATACCATTGTATGGAAACAAGGTGATTCAGAATTATATACATCAATTGCTAGAGACAATAGTTCTCATAAGAGAAATATAAGAAAATTAATAAAAAGATTTCTGGATATCTTCCGAAGGTTTCCATTAATGAGGTGGTTTAAAAGTGATACATCAAATTAATGTGTTTTTACTTGAGAAGGGAAATTTTTGGAATAAGACAGCAACAGTTTTATTCAAAATTTCACCTGCTATTATAAGCGACTTCTTTTTGGTAGAGCAATGGGAAAAATCTATGCCTGGACACTATTCAACACAGCGAAAGCATCCACACACAAAATGTCCATAATCTTGGAATGATCAAAACTTAGGCACTAGTCAATCAAATCAGACCAGTTGAGGCTCAACTGGAAAGTGGAAGGGTCGAGACGGGTTTATACAGGGTGTCCCACGAGGTGTTGGCCAGTATATATCTCGAAAACTATTTGAACTACAATATTGAAATTTGGCAGTTATAAACCGTAAGTAGTATTACACATTTTAAGTAATCAGCTACTTTGCTACAATGTCACGTTTCGGTTCATGTGGTATCATTTTTAGAAAAGTTAATGAGACAACCTGTATATTGTTCCACTGCTGTGAAGGTCTCTCTTATACTAATTCGGCGATACCTATTTTTTTGTGTTAGGTACTTAGAAACGACAAACAAATTTTTACAAAGTTTTTTATTTGAAAAACAAAGAGGGCTGAGAAACAAAAAACATATTCTAGTAACAGCGATTCTAGTTGTCAAAAGCTGTCAGTGAATAATTGTTCACTGTATTATTGTTGTTAAAAGTTTTGTGACTTGAAACTTATCATGCCTCTCCGTTTCACTTATGACGAGTTTGTCGATATACTGATCATCTATGGAGAACGTGTAAAAAATACCAGACGTTCTACAGATTTATATAGAAATCGTTTCCCCGACCCAACAAGGTAAAAAATACTGTTACTTATGTAGAACAAAAGTTAAGACATGGTTCTTTTTCAACTGGAAACATCAAAATTCTCGACGTAAGCCTATTGTAACAGAAGATAATATTATCAACATTTTTGCTTATAGCCACGTCAATCCCCACATTTCAACTCGACGTCTGCAACAAGAATTAGGAATAAGTAAATCTACTATTCAGAGGTTGTTAAAGCAATACAAATATCACCCTTTCAAAATACATTTAACGCAAGGTCTAGCTCCTGCAGATCCAGAAAGGTGACTCGATTTCATTGCTGAAGTGTCAATTAAAATCGAAGTGGACCCTTTTTTCTTAAATAAAATATTGTAGAGCGACGAAAGCCGTTTTTACAACAACGGTATAGTTAATAGACATAATTGATACTACTGGTCGGCTGAAAATCCCAGGTGGACGCGAGAAACGCATTTCCAAATTATTTGGGGGATACATGTTTTGTGTGGTTTGTTTAATTGCCGCTTGATTGGGCCGTATTTTTATGAAGGGACTTTGACAGGCGAAAGGTATTTAGATTTTCTCCAGAATATTCTTCCCCATTTGCCTGAGGACATTCACTAAATGAGAGAGCGACTATGTGGTGGCAACAGGATGGTGCAACTCCTCATTGGGCTCAGCGAGTAACGTCACATCTGAATGTGTATTTCCAAGACAGATGGATTGGGAGAAATGGTACAATAGATTGGCCAGCACGTTCACCAGATATAGCCCCGTTACATTTTTTTCTTTGGGGATATTTAAAAGGATTATTTTATGTTACAGCTCCTACCGATGTAGATGAACAGAATCAGAGCAGCTTGCCAATATGTTACACCAGAAAGTATTGAAGCAGCATGCACAAGAAATTTACTCAGAAGATTTGAATGCTGCATTATTGAAGGTGGACATCAATTTGAGCATCAACTGTAGTAAAAGTGTTATTGTATTCCAATTCTTTTTGTTTTTCAGCTCTCTTTTTTTTCAAATAAAAAACTTTATAAACATTTGTTAGTCGTCTCTAAGTATCTAACACAAAAAATAGGTATCGCCGAATTAGTATAAGAGAGACCGTTACAGCAGTGGAACAATATACAAGGTGTGTCATTAACTTTTCTAAAAATGATACCACGTAACTTGGAACATGACATTGTAGCAAAGTAGCTGATTGCTTAAAATGCGTAATACTACCTACAGTTCATAACTGCCAAATTTAAATATTGTAGTTCAAATAGTTTTCGAGATATATACTGGCCAAAACCTCGTGGGACACTCTGTATAATAGTTGCAGAGATTCGTGGGAACGAGGAATGCCAGTAGAAACCTGATTCAGTGGGGACAGAACTGCATTCCAAATCTGAACTATGTGATAATCATACTCGTGTTTAATATCAACAGAATATTTGAAAATTTCTATTAATTTCCTAGTCTTCCAGCGATAGTAAAACGTGAGTTTTGTCGAACAAGATCCGATGTCTTGTTTCCATTTGGCGTTCTGCCACTGTTGATTTTAAGCAGAGATCTGTTCTCACACACGTCTTGTGTCCCTTCACTCTTATTTGAGCAAAAACGTCACAGAAACATGGAAGATAAGAAGGGCTTGATATATAGTTTGAGACCTTCCTTTGCAGAATTTTACCAATTTGTATCAGGGGATGCAAGGAAAGAATATTTTGGGGGCTGAATGGAAGTGGGGACATCATGGGTCTGAAGCATTGAAATTTTCCTATGCTGTTTTGTATATCTCAGATTTTATGCATCCATTACATAAAAGAGAAGTTTGGACCCTTTTTAGAGATTGTAGGTTTTCAGGCTCAGGAAAAGATATGATTCGATGGATGAATTAAAACATTCATATGGTATACTCAAAAGATAAGAATTTTGATGATTAAACACATTTTTTTTAGTATAAATAGTTGCAATTGTGTTTTTGATATTCATGTAATGAGTAATAATATTTATGAATTATCATTGTGAATGCCAAATGATATTTTTAAAAAAGGTCAAAAAGGTGCAAGTGTTTCTAGAAATCAGAACTAAAATTAAGGAGTTAAAAAAGGGCGTACTACTAATTTTAGTTAATAATGTATATAATTCTGATACACATTGTACAAAGAAATAGAAAATAAAAAAGTAACACTAAATACTTACATTGAGGATTTTTTTCATTATCATTAACGGAGTTAATGTGGTTGGAATTGGGTTCTAAAGGTATAAAAGAATAAAAAAATAAAATATACTAAATAAACTTGGAAATATCCAGCGTGTTTTGTATTTGAACTTTTTAGTCTCTTAATGAGTGATATTGTATACGATTTTAAAGGAAAATTAGATGCTTTCACCAAATCTACAAAACATGCTGATTGACTCAAAAAGTATGAAAATAACTAAAAATAACACTTCAATTAAAGAAGGATTTACCTACTAAATAAAGAAAATGTTGAGTGGTATACGTATTAAATCATTTTGTTTGTACTTACGTTCTTGGTCTGATCCATCTTCAGATTTATCATCTTTACTTTTCATAAATGGAAATTTTCTACTAAATGAGAAATTTTTCTTTTTCCTATCTAAAGTTGATTGCTGAAAAAAAAAATTGAAATAAATCTTACAATAAATGACAATATTAACAGATCGAAGTTAGCACTACTGCATTATAACATAATTTTTTATTAATTTGATAAACTGTGATAAAGAGTTATCTTCATTTAGTGCTTCTTGAGTCTGCCATTACGGACACAATAGGCATAGTTCAGTTAGTGATATTTATAAGAAGTTTGGATGACTACTTTTTTGATTCTGAATAATTATCTGGCTTACGTTTATTGAAGAGAATGACATTTTTCAAGAATTTCAAGAAACTATCTTGTCTTTGATAGTACCTCTGCCAATATTTGCAAGATTACTAGCAATGGAGCAACGGATATGACAGAAACATAATCTGGCTGTGTGGGCATACATAATCATTTCCTGGGTACGAAGTTGAGTTTCTTCATTGTGTAATGCATCAAAAAGGTCTATGTGAATCATCTCCAGGTATGAAACTTGACGTTGTTATACAGCTTGTTAATAGTATTTGTTCACAAGCACTCGATCATAGACAATTTCAAGAGTCTCTTGACTCTGAATTTTCCACTTTAAAAAAAGATCTCTTTATTGGAACAAAAAAGAATGGAGGAATGAGAACATTTAAAAGATATTGTATGGCTTTCAGACTTTGTATTTGTTACAGATATTCTCAGTCACATCAATAAATTAATCCTTAAAATTGTGACGTGTTGATTTTGGGGTATGCCACTGGCTTTTGGTAAAATCAGTATTTTTTATTTATTGGTGGCTACTAGTTAGGCCACCAAGAGAACTTGTCAAGTAGAGTATTTGTTAGGTTGTGGGAGAGAGACAAAGTGATCTTGATTTCTTTGGATAGAAATCCTTTTAATCGGCATTACGTAGAAACCAAGAAACGAGGTAGGTTTTACCTATACCTTGTGGTAATTTTATTGGTTAACAACCCTTAGTAAACCCAAATTTGTGATTTGTGTGGGATATAACCCTTTTAATAAGGTGAACTGCCTCCTTAAGATCTTATCTATTCAAATTTGATTTATCCATCCTTTTTTTTGTCATCTCAAAATCAAAAACGTTTCTTTTTTGTTATTAAAAAGAGCCTTCTTTTTAGGGTTCTAAGGTAGTTTAAAAATAGCTTTAGTTGGTAAAATACGTCTATTCCTAGTTTTGTTTCGTAAGACGTGTGCTTGATTTTGAGTATACACTCCACGCCCAAAACAACAGAAAAATAATGTCTTCGTAGTGGAACTCCATTTGGTTGTTACGACACATTGGGGTATTCCAGAGACCGAGAGAGCTTGGAGTAAAACGTTGGAGGACCTATAATGACGAGCAGGCCAGAATTTTCTTTATTTTTACTTTCAGTAATTTAATTATTATTTTTACCATAAACAAATTAACAATCCTACTAAGTAATACATAAAAATGTATTTTTTATGAAAGTGTAAACTATAGTACTATAGTGTTGAAAAGTCACTCTTGTAGTTATACTTGGAAAATATCTAAGGTTTTATTAACTTACTAATTAAGGCTTAATTAACTTTAATTTCTTACTTGAATATTTTAATATAAACCAAAAGAGTATTAACCCTCTTGTTGTAAGTAAAATTCTATACCTACTCAAATCTGAATAAAGGATTGATCTTCGCTATTATTCAAATAATATTTCTTTTTTTTATGTTTGACCTCACCTCTTTACTTAAGTTTTTATATTTTGCAATTTAGTAAAACCTATATCTTCTCAATTACTTGTTTTTGTCTATAAAACAAAAATTGCATGGCACTGCGGTTTATGTAATGTATTCCTTATTCACTCCCATAAATGCTCTCTGATGGACAGCTGCCATTCACATTTATAACTTTTAAATTTTCTTAAATACAGTTAAGTTTGATAGAGTTAACAAACCCAGGTTATAAAATCTAGGAAAGCAATCAATTAATCGATATTTGGAGATATATCAGGGATTTGAAAATGTAATAAATCTACTTTCCAAACAAATAGTCTACAAAGACCTTAGGTACTTATTTCAAAAGATTGGAAACTATCGCAGTTAGGATAGACAAACTTCGGATCTATGAGAAAAGTCTTTATGAATAATTTGAAGGAATATTCCAAGATTTCAAAGTTATCGAACAGCGCCTAGACTTTTTAACATACCATTCTATGTGGATTGTGAATCAGTCAATCCAAAATTTCAGCTGTAATGTAACAATGAATTGAAGTAGCTATTTCTCAAGTTTTCTAAAATTCGGTTCTTCAAGGCACTGGCAAAAGCAGCTTCACAACAGTGAACTAGCTCATTCCAGTTATTACAAGATTATGAGAATAATCAGTTTTTGTAATTTTTAATTCAAAGTTTTTCACCATTGTAGCATAAGTTATGTGTGATATAAAAATAACAAAATTCGTTTTGTTCAATTTTTTGTCCCATCAACATACATATTTTTTCATTTTATCTGTCTCTCACTCTCTCCCACTGAAACGTCCATGGCTGGTTTAGCATACACTATTGGTAATGAACATGCTAATGGAGAAATTAAACTTAAATAATGTAAATTGGTTATGCAACAATATGGTAAAACCAATAATTAAATATAGAGGTCTAGTGTGATGACAGAAGGCAAGAGCACTGCAAGCATAAGATTAATTATTAAGGTTCAAAGACTTGTGCATGCAATGACAGAGGCAATTAAAATGAGTAGTGCTCAAAAATATGCATATATTACCTTTCTTCAGTGAATAAATAAGAGAAGTCATAATAATAACATTTTGAAAACACATGATGATTAACATAAATGTTGCACTGAAGCACAGGAGGTGAATAGAATAAAGTATGCAGAAAAACCAGAAAGCAGATGCTTTGGATTGAAGTAAGTCCTAGACATGGCCTCACTTGGAATTATGAATAGTGAGGGCAACACTATAAGCAATATTGTGGATTACAGTTGAGATATAGAGAAAACGAAAATAGATAGTATACAATCTGAAATTATTCCCATTAATGCCTTGACATTATATTTAATAAGCATTTTTTTATCTTGTACTATAAAATCAATTTGAGACATCTGTAACAAAAATTATTCTTAAGTGTACATGTAAACTTTCTACTCACCTTATCGAGTATGTTGGGCGAATGTCCCTGAAATTTAACTGATCTATCTCTAGCTCTCTGTTTTCTTTCCCATCTTCTTTTCGATGGAACTATTCCCATACCCTGTTCATCTCCAGTATTAAGTACTCGTCTGGCCTGCCACCATTCGTCATCACTAGCATTAGTCACGTGCAAGATGTCACCATAATGGAACGCTAAACCTCTACTTGGTAGACCGTCATCTTTCATTGGATCATAGTCAAATAGGGCTCTGAAAAATGGATTAGTATTTTAAATGGCTTTACTATTGAAGCTAGTTGATTGTATTTTATAACAAGAAACTTTTCAGGAGGAATAAAAAAAAATAATGAAATTGACTGTCTCGACCCTTACTTCGTGGAATATGCTCATATTAGTGTTTTTAAATGAAACTCAAGGTCTCTAGTTAATTCCACAATATAATACAAGTTATTGAAAACTCTAAGAAATTGACAATTGTTTCGATAAATCAATATCATCGTCAGAATGACAGAAGTTACATTTCATTTTATGCCTACCTGATGTTTAGTAGTTATATTTTTTTGGCTAGACCAAGAAGTAACCTAACTTGTGATTGGCTTAATATATGTTTATAGAAAAAAGAAGAAGATGTGATATTACAAATATTGAAGCTTAGATATTATTAGCCCTATGGTGATATCCTGGATATCATTTTTCCAATTAAGATCAGTATAACTGTGCAATGATATAGAAAACCAGGAAAACTATATCTGCTGATCTTTACAATTATCACTTAAGAAGACAGTTTATTAGTGGAGAATTCCCTAGATTTAACTGTTCATTGACAACTTCATATTGTGGGTTTCTTAAATGTCTTCTAATTTCCAGTTCTTCAAGGAAATCCAGTTCTTGTTTCTTTTCACAAATATGCAGCACTTCTAGTTCTGTGTTAGGTGTCAATGAATGATTGGTGTCAAGTAAATGTTTTGCGTAGTGAGATTTATCTGGTTGTTTTAATCTGTAAGCTCGTAAGTGCTCACTGTATCGTATTTCAGAAAGTAACGTTAGTACAAAATTGTTAAATGTAAAAACAAAAATACCACTATTAAAGAAGTCAGGTATATATAAACTCAAATGTCCAGAATGTAATGCTGTCTATTTGGGTCAGACCCTTAGGAATTTTGAAATACGATACAGTGAGCACTTACGAGCTTACAGATTAAAACAACCAGATAAATCTCACTACGCAAAACATTTACTTGACACCAATCATTCATTGACACCTAACACAGAACTAGAAGTGCTGCATATTTGTGAAAAGAAACAAGAACTGGATTTCCTTGAAGAACTGGAAATTAGAAGACATTTAAGAAACCCACAATATGAAGTTGTCAATGAACAGTTAAATCTAGGGAATTCTCCACTAATAAACTGTCTTCTTAAGTGATAATTGTAAAGATCAGCAGATATAGTTTTCCTGGTTTTCTATATCATTGCACAGTTATACTGATCTTAATTGGAAAAATGATATCCAGGATATCACCATAGGGCTAATAATATCTAAGCTTCAATATTTGTAATATCACATCTTCTTCTTTTTTCTATAAACATATATTAAGCCAATCACAAGTTAGGTTACTTCTTGGTCTAGCCAAAAAAATATAACTACTAAACATCAGGTAGGCATAAAATGAAATGTAACTTCTGTCATTCTGACGATGATATTGATTTATAGAAACAATTGTCAATTTCTTAGAGTTTTCAATAACTTGTATTATATTGTGGAATTAACTAGAGACCTTGAGTTTCATTTAAAAACACTAAAAAAAAATAAGTTCATGATAAAATTATTAAAATCAGATATGTAAAATAAGAGTATTGTATAAATCTTATCATCAACAAATAATTATATTATCACCAATAACATTTTTGCAGTTGACCATCTAAGTTTAGGAAGATCTGATTGAGATATAAAGTATTAAATAGTCTAAGAAATATAACATTATATTATCACACTGACAAACATAAACATACTGAAAAATGAGATGTGGAAATAAAACTATGAATGAATGGATAATAAAAAAACACAGAAATGAGAAATAAAATTATCATTAAGACATGGAATAAATAAACTTTAATATCACTACATATACACTATGTAACATACATTATTGAGACAAGGTAATAGGAGCAAACAACTAAGAAACAAAAACTTGTAATTGAAAGGAGGCAAAAATTATAAATGCTGTGAATAATGTCTTCTATATCACAGTAGTTTAATTTAGATAACACCAATTCCTTATCTATCCAAAATACCACTTCTTTGATAAAGAAGCTTAAATGCTCTTTGTAGACATGATTTGTGAATCTCAGGCCTTCAAAAATATAATTCAAGAAATGGAAGTTTATGATCCACTGTGTAAAAAGGTTTTGAATAAACCAGAAGGATCAAAACTGATGTTTACCTGAATCATAAGCCTCAAAAATATTATGTATTACTTTTAATGAGACCCTAGTACAACTAACATTTGATTCACAGCTAAGTGGTTTTGAAATTGAATCTGAAGTATTTTTTGATGTTTTGGACATTACCAGTTTATTTGCAGTCTCTGAAGAAGATAACTTGGTTATCAAAATGTGTGTCAGACAGTGTGAGTGTTGGTGTAATGATAGTAAAAAGTGTTTTCAGTATGAATCACCAATGGTTCCAAAAATTCCAACTCAGTTGGACATCATTTCCAATCTCAGTGTTTTTGGCACCTGATATTCAGACTACTTCCAACTTAAATGTCAAAATTAGCCTCAGTACCTCTATTTGGTGGTGATGATAATTAAGAATTTGGCAAATAAATACTTCAGTGGGGTGGATAGAATTCCGGCAACCATAACTAGATATGTAGCTGAAGATGTTGCTGGGCGTCCTGGTAGATCTTATAAATTTGACATTTGTGACTTGTCACTTCCCAGATAAACTTATGCATTGGAAAATTACTCCTGTCTATAAGGGAGGTTCAAAGCATATTTTCACGAACTATCGCCCTGCCTCTGTTTTGCCGGTGTTTTCAAGGGTGATTGAGAGAGTTATTTACAATAGACTTTTAGAATTTTTCAAATCACAGAAATTACTGGTTCGATGTGAATATGGCTTTCTGCCTGGAGAAACAACTGAAAAGGCTATATTTAACTCACTGATGTATCTGGTGGATAGAATTGACAGAGGGGAATTGGTTGCAGGCATTTACTTTGATCAATTGAAAGCCTTTGATACACTGGACCATGACAGATTACTGGATAAGTTACTATGTTATGGGGTTAGGGGACTTCCACTACAACTTTTCCGATCTTATCTGATTGGTAGAACGCAACAGGTGGTACTTAAGTATGAGCTTGGCAATGAGATACGGTCTTTTTGCTCTACTTTTAAAAATATTAGAATGGGAGTTGCACAGGGTTCTGTTTTGGGACCTCTTTTATTCATAATATATGTGAATAATCATTCGGAGGCTCTGTCCACACCTGCAGTATATCAATTTGCTGATGACACATCATGCTTGGTATCTGGTACGGATCTAAAGGCCATATCTGAGGGGTCTTCTGTAGTGATTGATGACATGCTTCATTGGTGCAATGAGAATGGGGTCTTATATTAAATAAACAAAAAACAGCTGCAATTCAGTTTTATAATTGAATTAAACCTGTGTTTTGAACTTCACATTTCTGGGCTTATGAAGCTTGCTACGCTGTTTGGAAGCTGGGCTGTTCAGTTGATCAGAATGTTGTAAACACATATTACTATGCACATGTTCAATCTATTTTAGGTTATGGTTTGATATTTTGGAGGGGCTCACCTACTGCGGATAGGGTATTCACAGCTCAAAAAAGAATAATCAGGTGTATTGCTAGAGTGGGCGTGTCGGAATCGATCGTGTAGACCTCTATTTAAAAAGCTGGAGTTGATGTCACTCCCAAGGTTATACATGTATAACCTAGCAATGTTTGTCAAACACAATGGCAATCTGTTTACGAGGAACATAGATATGTACAACAACATTACAAAAATTACAAGGTCAGCTAATGAATTGAGAGTAAGTTCTCACAGAACAGCGTTCTCTGAGAGAGGTGCTCTCCTCCTCTCCTCTGACCTACATAAATATACTCAGTGACAACACCCAGTAAATATTATTTTAATTAAAAAATATTTCAGGTACATGTATATTATAAAAGTCTTACTTAATAAAAAAATTAGTGTTTGAGCGCTATCAGATGAACATTTCTGTTTTATTATATTTATAAGAGTGTGGATACTGTTGTCAGATGTTATTAGGCATGTCATCAAGAAGACTGAGCACGAAGAGCCAGGGGCACAGGATGAATGAGTAGGACAACAGAGGGCCAAGATCGTCGCCTAAGAGCTTTAAGAGATATTTTCTTATCGAAAAGGGCAATAGCAGCTCAGTGGTTTGCAGAACATGGAAGGGTCGTTGGAATGCATGTTTTTATAGACGGATGAGAAGGTTTGGACTATTTTCATACCGACCTCATTTAATCGTACCTTTGAGTCTAGAACATCGAAGAAATCGACTTCAGTAGTGCCAAGAACTATTAGTGTGGAATCTGGAATGGAAGACTGTCTTCAATGACGAATCCCGGTTCTGCCTAGACATGCATGATGGTCAAGCAAGGGTGAGAAGGAGACGAGGCGAACGTCGTAACCCTTAATTTTTTGTTGTGCTGCATGTACATCGCACTGTTGGAGTTATGATATAAAGTGCCATTGCTTGTTGCTCAAGGTCATCTTTAGTCTTCATCAGGGGCAATATAAATGCACATCGATATATTCAAGAAATATTGAAACCTCGTTTTATTCCTTACCTCAGGATACTTCAAAATCCAACTTTTCAGCAAGGTAATGATCGGCCACACATAACGAGACAAACCTTGGACTACTTACACCAAGATCAAATTTATCTCCTACCTTGGCCTCCAAGATCCCCGGATTTGTCCCCAATTGAACACGTGCTGGACATAATTGGTAGAAGGTTAAGAAATTTACTAAGTCCTTCACAAACTCTGATGACTCTTCGACATGAGATTGAGGTGGCATGGAATTAGATACCCCAGGAGGATAATTGGAGTTTCAACCCATTATTAAAGTTGTTGAGCAGAAACTTAGATCATCATCACCCAATATATGCCAAATATTATGGAAATTAAATAATTTTTACAAGGTATTCGGGTTTCTATGTCACAGTATACAAAAAAAGTATTTGAAGACATGTATGTCTACCAGTAGAAGGTGCAATTGAATATTAAGAATTCTATAAATAAAAAGTAATTGAGGTCCAATAAAAATAATGTTTGGGTGCACTTTACAAAATTTTAATATATTTCAAATAATTTACCTAACATAAAGAGATCGTTTTTGTGATGTTCTGAGTAGAGTGCCTCCCGTAACTGGATGTGCCATCTGTTGTTTAAGGTCATGAATTTTGGCTTCGAATCTGTTGTATTCTTCCGGTCTATACTGAACTACTACACTCACCGTTTGACTCGTGCCCTGAAATGGAACAAGTAAAGTTTAGCTATTTGATAAATAAATATTATTTGAGCAACGATCACAGAGTTATTAGCTTTAAAAGTTGCATTGTGTATAAAGTGTATTTATTTTATACATAGACTAGATAAAAATAATTCTCAACGCGTGATTATGTATTAATAGAGAGCCTGTGCGCGTATTCTGTATCGTCATAGAAAGGAAACTTCTTTCTATAATTTCTTTATACCACTTTACCTTATTCTGTAAGCTACTTCGGCATTGGTCGTGTGTCACGAACGCTTCGTTCAGTAGAAAGTAATAGAAAGACCATTTTAGGTCTTTCTATGATGTTTTGAGTATCCCTGTCTCTTTTTAACACACAATCATTACATTCATCTTTGTTGGCATGTTTACTTTTCTTCAAAGGAAAGGTGCATATCGGTTATGTTATGTTTATGGTGTTTTGTGGTTTATATATACAAGTTTATATGTTGGAAAAATCATTTTTGGAGTAATTGAGTATTATTAATATTATTGCAATTTAATACGTAAACAAGTGCAAAGGGTACCTAAATAATACGTATTTATGGCCATTTACGGTGATACCTGTAAACGTGAAATATTTCTGTGTTGAACGTTGTGTTAAATTAATTACTAAACTTCTTAATTTTTGTCATTAATCCAATTCTTCAAAAGATCCAATATATTTAACATTGGTGATTTTAAGGATTAATAAATTCTTCTCTCTAAACGTAAATGGTTTTGTCGCACTTCATCTTCTACGTGTAGCAAATGAATTGGTTCCATACTTTATAATGTACTCGCAATGAAGATTAAAAAAACAAAAACTAAGAACAGATAATATGCTATGCTATAATAACAGTTATAATGATTATAATAATAATTGACTCCCACAATGAAATATGAAATAAATCCTCCTGAGAAATAAACCAACAAATGTTGCTATCGTTGCCGACTTAATCAAAATATATCCCAAATTCCCCTAAAAACAGGTCAATGTTTTTACATCCGATAATTATCAGTTCTCTATAGCCGAGCATTGCCGAATAGGTTTAGAAAGAATGGTACAGAATAGGTTCACGAAATAGAAAGGAATTTCCTCTCTATACTCATAGAAAGAAATTTCTATCTACGAGACGATACAGAATACGCGCCCTGTATTAGTAGGAGAAGGAGGATTGTTCTTTTGTTGGCGGACAGAGTTGTATTCAATCCATATATTGCGTTGCGCAAAGATGATTCATTCTCTTAACTTCAACGTCATTCTTTACTGGTATTAGTAGTTTCGAATGTGTATAAAAAGGGAGCAAACATAATAAGGTATTTTAGAGCAGTTCCGAATTATCTGTAGTGCAAAAATATTAAATTTGGAAAATATATGTCAAAAGCAGAACATTTAACAGTTGTTTAAATACCTACGTAAAGTCAAATATCAAGAATACGAAATGGCGCTGGGTTCAAACAGATATGTAATTCGCATAAGCTCAATCCAATTGAACTAATATGGAGAGGATCTAAAATATTTGAAACTCAGTACCACCTTCAATTATGCAAATCTCAGTTATCTTTTCGAATACAGCGGAAACAACGGAAAACGAGTTCAACATGTCAAGGATAATATTATTAAATTGAAAGTGTGACGAGGATGATGGTTGAAAATCTTCGTCGTCAGTTTTATGAAGACTGTAGCTATTAAAATCGTTCATTCACAAAATATAATTTTGTTTAATAGTTTTACGAGGATATATTGAAAAATTCTTAGCCTACTATAGAACCAAACAAAATTTAAATGTCAAAATATTTTATTTTATTAATCAACATATTCTCCTCTTAATTGTATATATTTATTACAGCGACCTGCAACGTCTCTAGACCTTTAAACAAAATGTTTTTTCTTGCTTTGCAAACCAGACCTCCACAGCTTTTATTACCTCCTCGTTGGAAGAAAATGTACGACCTTATAAACTTTTTTTCAGTTGAGGAAAGAGATGATAGTCGGATGGAGCGAGATCTGGTGAATAAGGGGGGTGTTCTAGTAATTCAAACCCTAAATTACGAATTTTTTGCATGGCAACATGAGATTTGTGTGCAGGGGCTGCAAAAACAAAACACCTTTGGATAGCTTTCCGCGTCTTTTCTCTTTAATTTTTTCCCGTAGAGTGGTCAGTAATGTCGAATAGTAATCTCCAGTTATTGTTCTACCCTTATCCAAAAAATCAATCATGATTACTCCATGGCAATTCCAAAAAACTGAAGCAAGAACTTTTCCAGCAGATTTTTGGACACGAAACTTCTTAGGTCTTGGAGAACCAGAGTGTCGCCATTCCATCGAGTATTGCTTTGTTTCTGGATCGTAGAAATGTACCCAAGTCTCATCCATAGTAACAATTCGGTTTAAGAATTCTACATCGTTTTCAAATCGAGCACAGATCGAACACGATGCTTCTACCCTTGCACGCTTTTAGTCAACATTCAAACATTTGGGGATCCATTTTGCAGCAATTTTTCTCATGTCCAAATTGACGTGAACTATATGATGAACGCGTTCATATGTAATTTTTAGTGCTTCAGATATCCGTTTTAGCCCAATTCGACGGTCTGATAAAATCATGTCATGAAAATTTACCTCTTTTGAAGCTTGCAGTCCAATTTTTCACGGTCCGCATATGAAGAACATTGTTCACCAAGGGTATTAAGCATATCTTCGTAAATCTGC
This sequence comes from Galeruca laticollis, assembly GCA_963921935.1. Lineage (NCBI taxonomy): Eukaryota > Metazoa > Arthropoda > Insecta > Coleoptera > Chrysomelidae > Galeruca > Galeruca laticollis. The sequence goes on from OY998177.1 coordinate 150,386,508, forward strand.
TTACCTCTTAACCCTTTTAAATACAGGTACTTGATGATGGCTTGATACTCCAATTTTTCGATTTTCACAATTTCGGTGGACATCTTTTTCTTTTAATTTATTGCGTAACTCTGGTTTACTTTTTTGACGTCAAACTTTACACTGACACTTCTAATAAGTTATTGTATACATTCCGTATATCAACCCAGATAGCACACTATATCCATAGGATATCCTATCACGATCCCAAATGTCCTGAAACTGGATAACCGCGATGGGATATCCATAAGCTATCCTCATCTTGCCCAGAAAGGTACAGCATGTACTATTCGTTTCCAAAAATAGTATATCCTATGGATAACCCAAAAGTATATCCTATGGATATCCGACTGGGATACCACTGAACGCTGCCTATAAAAGGATATACATAGGTTAACCTATTTAATAATAACCTATGGTTATTCCTTCGGGTCGATGATGGGTTTTTGGTTCAGCTGATTTTTCATATTGTTGGGAAAAATATATCGAAAACAAAACTGTATGTAGGTATTGAAATATAAAGATTTTAAATTAAGATAATACACCATCATAATATTATGTTGTTCATGTCCAAGCAGCTGTTTCGTTTCTAAATTCAAAATTTTGCCGAACATGCCATGCTTTAACGAGTTTTTACGATGATGTTTATTCCCGCCATGTATTTGTATATTTCGCGGTTTCCGAGTTAAGCCGATTTCGCTAACCGATGGCCAACAACCGACAACCGTACCTCTGTTTCACAAAGCAATTGTGAAGAAAAAAGATAGAGATAGGCTTGTATGGAGTTTTGCCCGCGTTTCCCGGCCATTGCCAATTGCCATTGCGTTTGCGTATGCTGTTTGCTTTGCTATGCTAGATGTTTATATTGTTTATAACAAGCTGTGATGCAAGTTTGGTTTGTTATTAGTTTGTTATTTAGTTATTTGAAGTTTTGAATGTTTTGATACAAGTGCTGCTGAACATCTCAAGATTTTTGCTGGGAATTAGGAAAGGTTAGTGTTTGTGTTGTAAAAAAATTTCTATTTTCACACACCCCTAGAATGTTTCGTGAGCCCCACTGATATAATTCAAAGTTTAACGTGTTTAATTGTCTTGTATCTCACATATTCTTTCTTTCCAGGAGTTGGTGAAATAGGTAGAATTCCAACATATTGTCAGAAAATTAAATATCATCAATGTCAAAGTGGATGAAATGGCTGCAGATATCACACAAATGCACAATCTCCTCAGAGATAGAAATGAAACAAGAGTTGAAGTCAATATTGATTTCACTTTGCCTTTGAACACCGTAGAAGAACTAGAGTACTTGGAGGCAGAACTGATAAATAAAGAAAAATATGCAAAATTTGTAAGTTTATCAAACTGTATATTCAGTCTATTTTGTGTATTTAAATGAAAGCGCTATCAATATACTTAGTGACAAACACGATTATGAATTCACTAAGATAGACTCGAATGCTGATTACTGATTGCTACATATATTTTGTCAGGATTTGAACCAGTTTTTTCACTTCAATTCTTGAGAATTTGGTATATCAAGCTAATTTTTTTTCAATTTTTATGTTTGAGTTTCTCTTCAGTATTGTGGATTTTGTGTTTGTTGATGATGTGTCTGGCTATTGCAGGCACCTGAAACTATTAGATATTACTTTGTATTTTGCTTGTTTCACTGAATATAAAAATGTTTTTAACTGAAATTGAGTTGATACCTCAAGGGACTCGGTACTGCTAATTTTTTTGTGGTACCTTTTTCTCTTGCTTGCATCTTTTATAGAGCTAAATATTATTTATTAATGCTATATCATTTCCAGTTCGCATATGTTGAAAAAATTGGTGGATGTTCAGAGTATGATAATGTCAAGAGAATTTTTGGCAGGATTTTTGCAAACAAACTGGCAACCCAATATAATTGGCTTGGACTCAAGAAAAAAAAACCATTGAATAGTTTACTTCTTACGAAGATTGCCAAGGGTGAGTACCAAATTTTTACAATAATGGATTTGATAAAATTAAATACAGAACTCAATATATACATTTACGTGATCAGTGGCTTAATAATAAATAACTACTGAACGCTACAATAAAATGCCTAAATTCATTAATTCATTCATCAAATGAATATGAATTAATTATTAATCCAGCCTTTCAAATTTTTCCTATTCTATAGGAGTTTCGTTGGAAAGCATTAAACAGAAATTAATCCACCAACCCTTTGAGACTGGCAAACACCTAGTAAAATTTCTACAAGAACAAACTTTGCCCTGTAAACTAAGAAATGCTTCATCAATTAGTTTTAGGTGAAAAAGTTATTCTTCATAAAAAGTTCTACATGTTCTAAAATCTAAAATACAATCATCAGATATCAAATTTTAATTTTTTAATTTAAATTTACAAAATATGAATGTAATGTTGGAATAATATTTTTGACAATATCGAAAATTGTCAAGGTAAAAAGTTGAAAATTATTCAATCACGCCTATCTACTATGAAAAATTGGGTTGTGATATTTTTTACATATTTCTTCAGTTGGTTTTTGTTGTTTTAGGTTTTTGACCATGTTGAAATTTTTATAAACAATTTTTTTTTCAAACCAACCAAATCTAACAAAAAAAACGAAAAATGTAAACAAAATTTAATTGTTCTTGGTAGATAGATATGATTGGATATCTGAACGTAATTTTCAACTCGGAACAACTTTGTTCCATAACAATTTTTGATATTGTCAAACATTAAGGTACTCTTCATAAGGAATAACTTTTTTCCAAAAATTATTAATAAAAAAGTTTTCCATATGGTTCCAATTTGGTGAGACATACTGTATATGTTATATATTCCGATTCTTGTAGCTACTCATCTGAATGATTAATCATTTGCTAGCTGTTACAGGGAGCATTCAACCAAACCAATTGAAAATATGTTTTAAAAAAAATTCTTTATATTGTTAAAACGTTTTCTTATTGCAAATTGTTTTCTCCATGAAACTTTGCTATGTATGTCACATACTGAAATAGAGTATATTTTTATTGGGATCTGACAATATTAATATTTCCCACACAATGATGATGAACTTGATATAAGATTCCTATATTGACTGATTAGATGTACTTGAATCTTTCAGATGCTATTTTGAAAAATCCCAGAATTCAGAATGCTACCGAAAAAAGCATTGAATTTGCGATGAAAAATTGGCTACGGCATGCAAAGGATAGAGTTAATTAGGGGGCCGAAAGTAAAGAGGTGGTAGAGAATCCAATAGTGGCACCTAATCAAGAGGTGGAACAAGCCGCTGAAGAAGCCATAAATCCTACACAATGTTCAGCAATAGATTTTTAATATGATTTCGCCTTTCATTTTCCTTCTTCAATCATATAATTATTTGTTATTTCTAATGTTTCAAAGATAAATGATAATATAATGAAATTTGCGTCAACCCAATAAGAAAGTAAGTCATTTAAGAAAAATAAGTGATAGAGTTATAAGGATTAAATGCATGCTCCTCCTGGAAATGGAAAAAACCCTAAGATAAAATGAAGTTATTTTTGTAATATCTAACAGAAAACAACTACTTTCCCGGCTAATACCACGCTGGACATTGAACTACATCTGATAGATATTGTGAAAAGACCCTAACTTGAAAGAAAAATTCTGAAAGTGAAAATTCGCATTTTCATTTAGATAGTTTATTTTAATTATTTAGTTTCCATCAGGGATTCATAGATGAGATAAGAGAGAATGTTATTCATAGGCAAAATCTGAATGCGAATTTTTACTTTCAGAATTTTTCCTTTTAAGTTAGGGTCTTTTCACAATATCTATCAAATGTAGTTCAATGTCCAGCGTGGTATTAGCCGAGGAAGTAGTTGTTGTCTGTTAGATATTACAAAAATTACTTTATTTTATCTTAGGGTTGTTTCCATTTCCAAGGGAATCATGTTTTTATTCAATTTCTAATTGAGAATGTTTCTCTTTTCAACATGAATACCTTCCAAGAGGTTTATCTTGAACGGTGGAAAAATTACGACTAAAGTTTTCTTTTCAGCCGCAGATGATTCCACAACTGAAATTATGAATATACCATTCATATTTCCAAAAAATCAAAATGTAATACTAATCTTACAATAGGCCGCGGTGGGGGACCTGTGATAGTAGGCCCACTCACATTGGAATCTAATCATGTTCCTATCCTATGGTAATAGTTCCAGGTAAGCCCTGGTATGTCCTGGGGTGGAAGGAACTATCACCATTTCTATATACAGGGTGTTTCAAAATTCAGTATCGAGATTTCAGGGGCGTATTTTTCAGGTCATAATAAGACTTTTTCCCATTAACACGTGTCCGCAACCGCTTCATTTCTGAGATACAGGGTGTTTAAGTTTCCAGGTTTTTTTTAGTTTTTTCTTCATAGCTCTTTCAGTTTTTGAGATATTAATAATGTCAAATGCTTCCAAACAAACCTAAACGTCAAAATGAAAATAGCAGTCAAAGCCCACTAATTCGCTTTTTTATTGTTCCCTTGAAAAATGTAATTAAATCTAGCGAATTACACAAATGGTTTTAATTTTTTTCTCGATAACAGTTGCAGATGCGTAAAAATTACAACAGACAAAAAACTTCATGAACAAAATAAAGAATGTATTTCATATGTTAGAATCCACCAGCGGCGTACTACAAAAAAGTTTATGGGGCGAAAAAGAGCTGGACCCCTGAAAAAATATCTCCTTGTAGATTGTTACAATCATCCGGCATACTGGATGATGTAAACCCTTAAAAAAGTTATCTGTATTTTGAATTTGATTTTGATATCTCAAAAACTGAAGGAGCTATGAAGAAAAAAATAAAAAAATCTTGAAACTTTAACACCCTGTATCCCAGAAATGAAGCAGTTGCGGACACATGTTTATGGGAAAAAAGTCCTATTATGACCTGGAAAAATACGCCCCTGACATCTTGATACTGAATTTTGAAACGCCGTATATATAGTTTCACTATGGGATGTCTTTATCTTATCCCTATACCATCCTATGGATGTACAAAAGGATTGCCCTGGGATCTCCTGGGGATGTAGAAAAGTGTGCCACTTGGATATCCATAGGATATCCATGTGCAAAATTCGGGATATCCTATGGTTATAGGGAACACTTAGGAACTATAACCATAGGATGTCCTATGGATAACATTTTGCTGATTGGGAACTTGGTTATTTAGGTTACTAGTTTTCCGTCCCGAAAATATGAAATGTTCGGTTGGTTCCTGAAACGAAGGTTATTTACGGAACTTGGTGCTGAAAAAGCGGTAGATTTTCTGTCACCAGAACGACCGTCGATTTTCTACGGTAATTTCGGTTTATTGTTTGACGTGTACGTTTTAGGCTATATTCACAAGGTAATTTTAATTTTAAACATTTTTCATTATAATTTGGGACTGCGATGGATTCGTTGACTGAGGTAGATTAATATTATATATATTATAATTCAGAACTTCATTGATTAAAAACAAATATGCAACACCTTCCATCATTCAATTAAACAGTATGTAATGTATGTTGAAAAAAACACGAAAAAGAAAAGCAAATAGAGCAATACACAATAATTCAATAACAATTAACAGCCATAACAAACAGGAAAAACATACGGTACACTGCCAATTGATATTTGACAAATGACTTGCGTTCCGTAAATAAGTCCCAACCGTTGTCACCAGCAGACATTCACTATCAAAATTAATTTTACCGGTCCTGAAAGTTTTGATAACTTTTGTTTATTAACGGAACTTATACATTGTTCGTTGCTATGGTAACGCAATATTTTGTTTATGCATGGAACTGGTCTAGGCTAACTAGATATCAATACATCCTCGTAATTGTATTTAACATACAAACAATTTTATTATTAGAATCATTTATATCAAAAGTTTTTTAAAAGCATTGCTAAAAAAATATACATTTTCTACTATTTTCTGGTGTCAAATCAATACTACACCCCAGACGGCACCCAACGGTCATTGCAAATTGTCCTCTGTCAAGAAGAAAAAATTCTTCTGTTGATAATTAAAATAGTTTTGAAATCTGTTTTGATATTGGTTTAGTGAAGTGGAAGTGAAAACCCTCGAGTGTGTTGTTAACAATTACGATATCGTAATTATAGTGCTGTTAATAGAGGAGTATTACTATATGCCACAATTTCTGATGAATAAAATACGTCTGATATAAATATCAACCTCTGGAAGACATCAATAAGGGAGGGGCTTTACAGAGTACCTATTCACATGCAGTCCGTGTTTTGCTTTGCAACAATGAAGAAATGTTTTTTGAGAAAAGTGAAAAGGTTGACCAACCAAACATTGTTGATTTCTCGAAACAACGAAGAGCACAATATTACTGATTCGTCAGAGTATGATCAGAGCGCTGAAGAAACAGTAGATATAGTTGTTCTACTGAAATGATTCCATCAGAAAACCGAAGGATTGCTACTGAATTGATGCATGATCATCAGTTACCAAGTACTTTAGTTGAAAATACCTACTTGTCTCTCAGGACCAAGCCAAAGTAACCACTTGAGTTTTCAGGAAGAGATTGAGCTGTGGGCTGTGCACAATCATATAGCACATAAAGCTATTAATGAGTTACTGACTATTCTACGAAAATAACCAGGTTTGGACGGTATTCCAAAAAGAACCCGATCCTTTTTATCAACTGTTCGTAAAGTAAATACTAGAGTTGTGAGCCCTGGTACATACTGCCATCTGGGCATTGAAAATGTGCTGAATGATTTTCTCAAGTTTCATAAACTAGTATCTCCAGAAAAAATCGAAATTGCTGTGAATATTGATGGACTCCCTTTGAGTAAAAGTTCTGGCAGCCAAGTCTATCATATTTTAGGAGTTATCTCGAATCTGAACATATCAGTTCAAAATGTAGTTTTGATTGGTATATATACCATGGGTACCAAAGACCCCATGATACTAATGATTTTTTGTTAGATTTTGTAAATGAAATAATCAATTTATCCCAGAATTGTTTGGAAATAGGAGAAAGGTTGGTTGCATTTAGGTTGAAGTATTTTCTTTTTTTAGTGTTCATTTTATTTATTATATCAAATAATATATTTTTCCAGCTAATTCACAATAAACCAGCTCATCAAAGTCTGAAACTTTGGCACTGGTAAAACGAAATTTAAACTTTGAAAAGAAAGGGACCAACTCGGATTCGTCAACCCCAAGAACTGCCTCTGCACTAAAACAGAAATGTTTGTCATGTAAAGGTCAGTAAACCGCTTATATTTTATATTTATGCATTTTTGACTTCAACTATTTCTTTGTTTTTTATAGATTCTACTGAAATTATAAGACTTCTGCACATAATTAATGGAAGGGCTGCACAAAATGCTGAATTAATAACAGCCATATTAAATTCTAAAAATGAAAATATTATCCAAGATAATAATCCAGCAAAAAGAATAGATATCGATATCCCAGCCAAGACATACATTGAGTTAATGGAACTAGACAAAAAACTAAGTGACCAAAACATAAGAGAATTTATGGTAATTTTTATTTCATTTTAAGATCAATTCCTAGAGCAGTGATCAAAAGACGAAACGAATAATTTTATTTATAAGTTACTAAGCTCCTTCATGTTGGAGGCACTGATATAAAAGATGTCATCAGAAGATGTAGGCCTCAGTTAGTGGATGATGCTATTTTGAGGCAGTTTAGCTGAGTTGGAAGAAAAGGAAAGAAGAAATTTTGCATTCTAGACATGGCTACTTTAAACAAAGGTAAACATTTTAATATACTCCAACAGTCAATGTTAATTCCATTTTCCCTTTACTTATTTTATACTGGGTGGTTTTTATGACATATTTAATACACTTATTCCCAGTGTGGTCCAACTGTTCTTGATTATTTTATCATTTTTCTATATTTCCTTAATCTGTATTCATATTTAAGAAACATTGTATATAAAAGAAGGCGGTGGGTCATTATTTTATTCAGAGGTTATTTTAGACGAACCCCATTACATAGGGTTTTTTTACAGTTGAATGTCAATTACATCTTCACTTTATGAAACATTATTTATATTCACCATATGTTGCAGCTATCAATCAATATGCTTAACTAGCAGAGTAAAAATAATTCTCATTGATATTATATTAATATTATTTTTAGAGGTATGTAAGAAAAACCCCCTCACCAAATATTTCACAGAGAAACAAGTGGAAGAAAGACTTGCCATTTTCTTGGCAAAAGCCACTGAGAGGTGCAATCGAAGACTGTGAGTAAATTATAGTAATGACGAGAGGTATTTTTTCTTAAATTGGTTGTTTTTAGGAATAAGGAGAACAAACAAAATGACCCCGAAGAAGAATTGGTACAATAAGTAAAAAAAAGTTAATTTTTGTTATTTTTTAATTTCAAAGTTTTTTATGTATCACAGAGAATGCCTATATATTTGTTTTTTTGTTTGCATTTTTTGTTATCAATATTTTTCTACGTTTTTGTAATAAATATTTTTCTGATATAGTAACTGACAGACATTTAACCATATGTATATAGGGTGGAGTTTATTGCATATAAACTGGGAAACCCTGTATATATTTTCTGCCATTCACATATTCATAAAGCATGTTATCTGTGCAGTACGAAAATATATTCCTGTGGCATATATTTTTATGGTAAGAAAATATATGTGTAGCATATGCCATGAATATGTTTTCCGAAATTAAAACATATTCCTGGGATATGTTTCATGGTGACTTTGGATATCCATAGAATATGCATATCACATATTTTGGAAGATATGGAATATCCCTGGCATATGCCAATATTCCGGTGGGATATGCATGAGATGTTCATGCAACATGTTTGTGCCGTCTGGGCAAATGCGTCTGTCTTCAATATTTTAATTTGTGATTATGTTTAGGTGTAGTCTACTTGTAAAATAAATACACTTTAGTTAGTTTTTAAAATCTATCACTAAATATAAAACTGTTAGTTTCAACTATTACTAAAAGCTAATAAAAAGAAGCATTACTAACTATCTTTTGAAATTAATATTTTTCGTTCAGATGATGTTAATAATTTAAACAATTAGTTAAAAAAGTTTTCTCAAAGGGATTCTTTTTATCGCAAGATTGGAGCTCTTCTCTACTCTCATGCGGAGTTTGGGCATAATTTGGTAACTCTAGAATCCCCCCACCAGGGGAAAATTTTCAAACCCACACTAGAAAAAAGTTATACATATTCTTCAACTAGCACTCCTACATATTGGTCGAGTGAATTCAATACACTACCGGATCTAATAGAACTTATTATGGTAAACAAAATAGCTACACCCTACACGTACGTAGTGCCCAATTTGATATATTCAGATTGCTCACAAATAATAGGAACTATCAGCACATCTATAATAACTCTCAATTCTATATACTTTTTAACCTTCTGGCTCTCCTACAGTCTACACACTAAATTCACCCAACTCATCCGCAAGCGCCTCTTAACATGAAGTCCCAACTCAACTCCAGCCGTGCACAGGAAACTAATCCTATATCAGGGTCAAACTATAATATTCTTCAATTTTTTTAAACAAAAATTCAACTCTAGCATCAAGCAACCTTCGAACTTCTCTCTCGTCTACAATAAATTTTAAAAAAATCACCCAAGAACAGATTTGGATAAATACGAAATTGATAACCAGATTAACCTCAAGGACAGTCTAGAATCTATAAGATCCAACAGAAATGAAAAAAAAAATCAACACATTTATCAATAATTTACAAGCTGCAAAAATAGCTGAACCAAATATGGAAAAGTGAAATCAAAATATTAACGTTTCACTGGAAATCAAAAAAGAAAAGCGCGAGCAAAGTAGCATTGAAGTCCTGCTCCTGACGAGAAAAGCGTATATGACCACCTGAGCAACACTAAAAAAAAACAGAAAATTGAACTACTCGAACTTTATTTTCAAGCTCATCAGTATGACGGCAAATCATTTAGAAAGACTATAACCTCCCACTCGATAAAACATTAAACAATACCACTTGGTCAAAAAGTTATAAGGAAAAACTGAACTCTGAGCAATACATGATGAAAGTCTGTCTCTACACCTTCCTTGCAAAATAAATATTCCACGGATACAACCTATAAATCGTAGTCACTTTAAATTAATAAGAAGCAACCATCTTAAACAATGAAAAACTGATCAGATAACTGAAAAATTACTGAAAGAACTTCTAGAAAAAGCTTGGTGATGTTATCCTTCATATACAAGGGTGAGTCACCTGTATGTATACCTACCTCTAGTGGGAAAACGGTGAAATTTTTCAAATTTTTTCTATCATCTAAAATTATTTACAGCTATACTGAATGTTCCAAAAGTAGTTAAACAAATCAAACATACGATTTTTCAAATGGAACGCCCTATATTTGATCACATCAAAAGAAGAGTTGGCGTAGAAGTTTACCCAATGGATCCATTTCATTTAAACAAGTGAAGTTTCCAAGAGTGATTTGGAATACCTTGAACTATTAATCGTGATATTTGCAGTTCCATTATTTTATAATAGGGTGGTCAAATATTAAGGGTCACTTTGGCTAAATTCAAACATCAATTACTTTATTATTTCAAATTGAACACTCTGTATATTTTCGATGCATTAAATAGAACTCTTAGTTTTCTTTCATAGTGCCTCTTCTCGTAGTTGACAATCTCTGCGCTGATATCATCGTAGGCCACGACTTACGCAAACCACGCCCAAGCATACAATTTAATCTTGCCAAATATCGAAACCGTCATGAAGAATATATCAAAATATAAAGTATTCAGCTAGATATATTTAAAAAGCGCATACCACCAAATCGCCTCTAGAAAGGGAAAAAGTATACATATCATTCTAAGCGTGTGGGAAGTTATATCAATTTACGCACGCCCCTTTTTTGAGTGACAAACGGAATGGCGCCATACAGCGAACTCCAAATTTCATAATTTATGAAGAAAAACTAGATGGGACGTTCGCGTACTTAGGTGATGTAACCATTTGTGGCAAGGAAGATAAGGTCATCAGTTCAATCTAAAACGATTCATGGATGCTATCAAGAAATTGAATTTGGCTCTTAACGAACCGAAAAGCGTATTCATTGAAACCAAGATAAATTTTCTGGGATACATAGTGGAAAATCACACTATTAGATCTGACCCTGAAAGGCTGAAGCCTCTACTGGAACTTTCTGCTCCGACGAAGACAAGTGAACTGTAACGAGTCCTTGGCACTACACAAAATGGATCGCACGTTTCTTAAAAAAAAATCAAACTACTCACAAACGTGAATAGCTTCCCTTTAGCGCCCGACGCTCTAAAATGTTTCGAAGAGCTCAAACAGGTCATCGAAGCGGCAGGCAGCCTTCGTAGCGATCAACGACGAGATTTTTACGGCCGAGGCAGACGCATCTGAATTCGCCTTGGCGGCTACACTAAATCAACAAGGACGTCCAATAGCTTTTTCTCCCGAACCTTGTCAAACAGTACTCAATCGAAGAAGAAGCTAAGTGGAGAGTTTCAAGAAATGGAAACACTACCTGATTGGCAAATATTTTTTTCTAACTGATCAATAGTCGGTAGCCTTCATGTTTAACCAGAAACATAACAGTAAGACCAAGAATGAGAAAATTATGCGTTAGCGATTGGAGCCTTCATGCTTTAAGTATGCGATCGTTTATAGACCGGGCTCTGAGAACGCTTCTGCAGGCGCACTATCTTGCATCTGCGCATATGTGAATATCAGGAAGCTTAAAGAACTTCATAATGCACTCTATCACCCGGGCGTGACAAGAATGTATCACTGCCCTATTTAGCTAATGACGTGAAAGAGATGACCGCCTCGTGCCCAACGTGCGCTAAAATAAAACCGAGATTTTAAACGTCAAGGGAAACTTGATCTAAGCTACATCTCCGTTCGAACGTATCAATATAGACTTCAAAGGGCCTCTTACATCCAATACTCCCAACAAATATATACTAACAATCATCGACGAGTACAGCAGGATTCCCTTTGCGTATCCATGCAAAGATATAACATCTGCCACCGTCATCAACTGTTTGAAAGATTTTTTCTTAACATTTGGACAATCTTTTTACGTTCACAGTTACAGAGGATGTTCATTCACGTCTGAAGAGTTCAAGTCCTTTTTAACTCGTTTGAATATAGCGTCATCGAGGCCGACGCCGTATAACCCTTAGAGTAATGTGCAAGTAGAACGGCTAAATGGGACACTCTGGCAGACCATTCAACTTAGTCTGCGGTCGAAGGGATTATCAGTCGAAAACTGGAAGTCAGTGATAAAAGATGCGCTACACTGTATCCGATCGCTCTTCTATATGTCTATAAATGCCACTCCTCGTGAAAAATTCCTTACTTACTCAAGGAGATTACCAAATGGATACTCACTTCCATATTGGCTTATACCTGGGCCAATACTTGTAAAAGAAGAATGTCAGATCTTCAAAAACGGATCTGCTACTCGAAGAAGCTGAGCTTTTAGAGACCAACCCCCACTATTCTCTTATTCGGAGGGATAATGGGGAAACATCAACCGTATAGAACCGCCAATTGGTGCCATTCCCGACCGGCTTCTAGGCTTCCCTCTTCCTTTTGATTAGTTTTCTTGTCGCTGTTCTTGAGTTTGGTGATGGCAAATAATATATTATTATAGATATAGGCAGAGAATTATTCTTATAAAAAATGGATAAAAACTTATAAAGAAGTGATAATATAAAAATAGATAAATTGAATGAATACTGCTATTTAAAAAAATTGTGGGTTCCTGAGAAATGAGAAGGAACTAGAGTTTTGTGTGGAGTTTTCAACTGTCCACATTCTTTCTTCGATTCCTATCAGTTCGACGCAAATCATTTTTGGAACCTCCTGTCTTTATCTCCTCTTCCATTAATTTTTCAATGTGTTTATTTTAAAGGTATTGTTATGCATTGCTAGTTCGTATTACGCTATAATCATATAGCGTAATACGAACTACCGTTATATTTAACTTGGAAGCAATTTTGACTATATACATCAAATGTACTCAAGGTTTACTCAAATTTTCATCTCCAGTAACGTCTTTTTTAGCATATATTTTTGAAGTGACTTCTTATTTAAACTATGTCAATGAAAAAGGGCTTTTTTCAAGACGCTGGTATTTTGAAGACTTTCTTGGCAGTTTTTTTCATCCTCGTTTATTATATGTCTTCCCTTCCTGTCGATATATTGTTGATCGTCCAACGCCAAACATATTCGATTTGACTGCAAATGTTGAGTGTTCCGTGGTAAACTAAGCGAAAAACAATTAGAATGATAATTTTCTCGTTTTGAAAAATCTCCTTTTACATATCCTTTACTGAGCAACCAATTCAAAAACAGTAGCTACTATAAATAACATACTGTTCTAATACAGTAGAGCAGGGGTCTCCAAACTTTGAAGCCTTGGGTCCATAATATTTTTTTCGGTATGTGGAAAGGGCCATGACAATTTTAATTTTTCTGCCCATCTAAGCAAACTTAGGCTTTTATTGCATTTCAATTACTATTTATAGTGTATTGTGACATGTAACGACATCTAGTGTCGAATAGTGATACTATGTACTGTTCTAAGTACTATCTATTCAGCTACCCACTAACAGGTGGCATATTTGGGAATGTCAGCATTGGTTTGAGAAAGTTCTGGTTCTGGCTAGTTTTTCCGATCATTTCTAGATGGCAGTAATTGCAAAAGTTTAAAAAGGCTAGCGGCGCCATTTCGAGTCAGTTTGCGCGGGAATGGCGAAGGAAGCGAAGTTGCCTATTGTGAAATAAAGTAATAAGAGTATTTTGATTAAACTTGTTTTTATGTGTGATTTATTGGTATGGAAAAGAAGCGAGAAATAGACAATGAATGCAGAACTTTCCAAGATAAATGGAACTTTCAGTGATTGAGTGCAGTAATAAGGTGCTATGTTTAATTTGTAATTAAACCATAGCTGTTCTCAAAGAATATAATACTAAACGTCATTATGAATCGAAACATCTTCGAAATTACTCTAAATATACAGGAATATTGCGGACGGAAAAATTTGAAGCTTTGAAGCGCGGACTGAAATCGCAGCAATCTTTGTTTACCAAAGCAAATACTGAGCAAGAGTCTGCAACTCGTGCCAGCTTTCGTGTGGCTCTTGAAATCGCAAAACGTGGAAAACCATTCACCGATGGAGAAATGATAAAAGAATGGTTGATTGCAGTAGCTGAAGAAATATGCCCCAAAAAAGTAAATTTATTGAAAAGTGTCAGTTTGTCAGGAAACACCGTGGCTCGGAGGGTGCAAAACATCGCAGAAAATATATCATCTCAACTTATGGGACCCGCTGTACTCGCTCTAGTCAGCTAAAAATCAAAAAGGTTCATCTATAAGACGCCCTGAACAATATTCAATCAAAAAATTGGTCACTTGTATACACTCTGGAGGCTGCATCGTGCTAACAAACTGAAAATTCGGCAAAAATTTCAAATATTTGGTACCATAGCACCCGTTGTACTGGCTTTACTGAGTTGAATATCAATAGGGTTCATCTTTGAGACGCTCTGAATAATATCCAATCATAAACTTGGTCAATTGTATATACTCCGGAGGCTGTATCGTGCTAACAAACTGAAACTTCTCCAAAAATGACAAAAATATCGTACTTAAAGTACTGTAGCACCTGTTGTATTGGCTCCAGTGAGCTGAAAATCAATAGGGTTCATCAGTGAGATGCCCTGAATAATATTCAATCATAAAATTGGTGACTTGTTGAACTCCGGAGGCTGTATCGTGCTAACAAACTGAAATTTCTCAAAAAATTACAAAATGTCGTACTTCAAGTACCATAGCACCCGTTGTACTGGCTCTGGTGAACTGAAAATCAATAGGGATCATCTGTGACATGTCCTTAACAATATTCAATCATAAAATTGCTGACTTATTGCACTCTGGAGGCTGTATCGTGCTAACAAGACATGTAAGGAAAAGTGGCCGACGACGACGACATACACACAGGATTTTTTTTCTAAAAACCATTTTTTCGTGTTGTTGATGGAAAACGTAAAAATAACTCAAAAAAAAATTTCAAAATTCCAACTTTTTTTGGGGTAAACCAATACTTTTCTCGCATATAGAAAGGTTGTGCGGAAAAGTAAAAAACCTTCGCTGGAAAAACTTGAAATCTATCACCACCGATGGAGACAAAAATATGTGTGGTAAAAATAAAGGAGTGGTCGCACTTGTGTCAAAGGCTGTAGAAAATGATGGTGGTTCAAAACCATTAGTATTACATTGTATCATTCATCAACAGTCCTTGTGCGGAAAATGTTTGGATTTGTCTGAAGTTCTAAGACCAGTCATATCAGTTGTTAATTTTATCAGATCCACAGGGCAGAATCACTGACAATTCCGCGATTTTTTGTAAGAGATCGGAGAAAATGATTGGCCATATCATACTGCCGTACGGTGGCTTAGTTGCGGAAAAGTCCTTAAGCGCTTTTTTGAACTTCGACCAGAGATCGAAATTTTTTTGCATTAGAAGTATCGCCCTTGTGCCGATTTAGGAAATACTTAGTGAATGGCTGTGGAAATTAGCATTCTTTGTCGATTTGACAAATCAAATGAACGAACTGAATTTGAGATTGCAAGGAGAAAATCAGCTTCTTCCTGATTTATACACCAATATCAAATCGTTCAGGCAGAAAATAATACTATTTCAATCGCAGTTACGTAAAAAATGTTTCACACATTTTAAAACATGTGAAATATTCAGCCACACTACAGAGACTGAATTTCCAGTCGATTTTGCAGTCGAAACTTTGAGATCTAAATTAACCGATGAGCATCTTAAATCTCTTTTAATAATTGGTACAAGTAAAATTAATCCACAACTAGAAAAAATTGTCGATGGAAAATCACAATTACATAAATCTCATTAGTGTTGTTTTTTTGTTTGATTAGTGGGATTAATTTCCATTTAATTATTTGTTAGTTATTAATATGCTTAAGCTTAAAATCCTTAAGTTGAGTTTTCTGCGTCATAATTTCTGTCGTAAAGTTATACCTTGCAAGTAAATAAAACCGAGTAATTATCATTCTGTGTTTTCATTATCTTCCATTCAACTTATCACAGCAATAGTAACAACAGCAAAACACACTAGTCTTAAGGTGTCGCGGGCCGGATTTGACCCGCGGGCCGTAGTTTGGAGACCCTGCAGTAGAGTAACTACACACATCTATTTTTTCAAACATTAAGCTCATAACTATTTATAATTACATAATATGGGCATATAATTGCATTTTGAGTTCTTCTGAAAGTTCTAG
This sequence comes from Galeruca laticollis, assembly GCA_963921935.1. Taxonomy (NCBI): domain Eukaryota; kingdom Metazoa; phylum Arthropoda; class Insecta; order Coleoptera; family Chrysomelidae; genus Galeruca; species Galeruca laticollis. The sequence continues at coordinate 150,402,891 of OY998177.1, forward strand.
ATATGTTCCAGTTATGATATTCTTCGCCTATTTGCACACTCCTATAATTAGTGTTCCATACGCCGTCCAGTGACAACAACTTTAGATTTGACCTCTCACAGGTATGGAAAGGTTTTAGAGTTCAATAATTATTGATCACTTTCTCATATTAAAACACAGATTTATCTCTGGTATTAATTTTGATTCGACAAATCAAAATAATTTTTATTTGAATAAAATTATAGATAGTTATAATCACAGTTACAGAACGAGTTTTCACAAAATACAAAGTGTTTTGGCTCATAGTAAGATAGCCAGTACTGGTGTTGGGAGGCTAAGCCAGAGGTAAATTTTTATTCGAAACTAAATATCTTAAAATGACACAGGTGTGGTTTCTACTTGGCAAGAACATTACCTGATTTAATTACAGGACATTATCAGATGTGAGTGAAATTTAAACAACGCCCACAAGAGAATGTTATACAACTTCATGCATTCTTGAGAAACAAGGCAGAACAAACACATTTTATTGCAAAATGGACATCTGTATAAATCAAACGAAGAATGATTAATGGGTGGATTGTTTTATGATAAATGAACTGTAAAAATCTTCATTAAGATTTATTATTTATTGTACACGAGGTTTGTAACACAGAAAAAATTAGAGAACTGACTTTTGTCATTATTCCAATCCGTTATATACAAAATCCTTGAAAAATCCTAGGAAATTGAAACGATGTAATAATGGAAAAATTGAATTAGTCTTATTTTGAAAAAAAATCTTCATTTTCATCATTTTACGACAATCTGAGTTTCGTAACAATTTTTCATGTTTCAGTAATTTCTAATTGAAAATAGGTAGTTTTATGTTTCTTTTGGAATGAATATTGTGAATACGGATTCTAAGTGAGTGAAAGTGTTAAGTAATGAGAATGCAAATTCGTCTAAAAATACAAATTTGTGGAAAGAAATCCCGTGGTATGTTTCTATCACGATAATTTTTGACGTAAATCTGTTATTACGGAAAAAGCTTACTTTGAGAGCGATACAATAAATTTGGACAAATAATTAGTAAATGAATCAATTCTCGGTACTTTTTTGACACACTAATTTGTAAATACTCTCGCGAATGCTTTTACTGTTCACATTATCTTGAGAAAAAGAGCAGATTTTGTGCATCAAAGATATAAGGAAATATCTTATAACTCTCAACTTGCAAAAGGGGAAAAGAAAATTATGATCAGCAGTCAGTTTGACTTTAAGATTGTCAACATCCATAAAGCGGCACGAAAGTTACAACTATTTTATTGAGTCAACAACATATTCGTGATTTACACGACAATAGATCCATTTTTTAGGATTTGTAACACAATCGAGATTCCTAGAAGAAAAAGTAAGTTTGCGTCACTATCTTTTTAGATGTGTAACACAGGCTTTCGAAGAAGTATGGCATAAAGGACTATTTTACACACAAGGCAAGTTACTGCCACGATAAGTTTGAGATCGCACTTATCAGACAGATAAAGCAAGAGATCGTATTTTGATTCAGATGAAATCGAGACAGGAGTACCTGGACTAAGAAATGATGTTTACAGTTGAATGAAATAAAATTCATTCATATCAACTTCACAAAAAGAAAGATCACGATTCACCGGTCAGAATAAACAATGCTCTGAGATTCCGTATATTAGTACAGTCAAATATTTAGGAATTATGCCCGCTGCAAGGCTTCATTCGAAAGCTTACTTAAACGCGAAGAGATTGAGTATAAAAATATATATTGACTACTAGGACAATGTTATATATGTTCATCAAATTGCTCTCTATAAGCAAATATTGGAACTTGTTAGGGTTAAAGCATATAACTTTGGGGTTGTACTAGAGAGCAACATTGAAGTGATAAAGGTACTGAGAAACATCATCCATGAGCTCTGTCGAAACAGTAACATCCATCGAGGCCTTCAAATGGAGACTGTTTACCAAACCACGTCCAAAAGTGCCAGTAGCTATGAACTAAGGCAGCTTCATCATGTGAACGTTGAGGCTCAGCTTCTGGACAACAGATATTAAGTGGAAGATTCAAAAACCACAAAAGAAGAATAAATAAACAGTTTTAAGGATTAAAACTAACTTTTCCCCATCTGTGGCTCTGAACAATATTTATCATAAAATTGTTACTTGTATACACTTCGGGGGATGTATCGTGCTAACAAACCGAAATTTCTCCAAAAATAACCAAAAATTCAGTATATCTGGATTTATAGGACCCGCTGTAGTCGCTCTAGTCAACTGAAAATCAATAGGGTACATCTGTGAGACACCTTGAACAATATTCAATCATAAAATTGATCAATCGTAAACTCTCTGGACGCTGTATCGTGCTAACAAACTGAAAATTCTCCAAAAATGACGAAAATTTGGTACTTTAAGTACCATAGCTCCCGTTCTACTGGCTTTACTGACTTGAATATCAATAGGGTTCATCTTTGAGACCCTCTGAATAATATCCAATCATAAAATTGGTCACTTGTATATACTCCGGAGGCTGTATCGTGCTAACAGACTGAAACTTCTCCAAAAATGACAAAAATATCGTACTTAAAGTAGGTACTGTAGCACCTGTTGTATTGGCTCCGGTGAGCTGAAGATCAATAGGGTTCATCAGTGTGATGCCCTGAATAATATTCAATCATAAAATTGGTGACTTGTTGAACTCCGGAGGTTGTATCGTGCTAAAAAACTGAAATTTCTTAGAAAATTACAAAATGTCGTACTTCAAGTACCATAGCACCAGTTGTACTGGCTCTGGTGAACTGAAAATCAATAGGGATCATCTGTAACATGTCCTTAACAATATTCAATCATAAAATTGCTGACTTATTGCGCTCCGAAGGCTGTATCGTGCTAACAAGACATGTAAGGAAAAGTGGCAGACGACAACGACGACGACATACACACAGGATTTTTTTCTAAAAACCGTTTTTTCGTGTTGTTGTTGATGGAAGACGTAAAAATAACTCAAAAAAATTTTAGAAAGGTTGGGCGGAAAAGTAAAAAAAGTAGAAACTTAGTTTTAAAATGATTACGTTAGAGAAAAAATTACTCATTTATGTTAATCTTGATCAAATTATAATGGCAGATTTGGAGGAGGTCCTCCATGCAAAAAAAAATGATCGTTTGCACCAACTAACAACGGTCAAGTATAAGTTTAGTTTTTTTGATTGCCGATAATGATTGTGAATTCTATTTGGGATTTGTGGGACAGGGCCTAGTTGCCTTCCAAATTCCTAATATATAGGATGCAAAAATATTCACAAATGAATTTTCTCCAAGTCTAAGCAGGTAAACTGACCAAAATGTCTCTGATATTAGGGTAAGCCAGTGATTAACTTGTGATAAATTTAACGATTTTGACGATTAGATGTTCTCGCATTTGATAATAAGAATGCTTTCATACAATTTTAGGATATTGGGTAGGAATGCGATTCATTTCTAGGAAGGTTATTTTTATTGGGAACCGAATTCCTGAAATCTGATTTTTCTGGAAAGGGAGTTTAATATATAAGGCGACTAATTGCGACCTGTAAGTGAATTTACAGTTTAACCTAGTGCGTGAATAAAAGCGAATACTATAAATTAGCGAATAGTGTAACAAATATAAATTAGTGGTGAAGTGTGCATATAAATTAAGTGTAAGTAAATCATTACATTGGTGTCAGAAGTGGGATAATATAAATTAATAGGTACGTAAAAATGGCTAAGAGACTAAGTGACCTGAAAGTGATGGAACTACGAGCAGAACTGGAAAACGCGAGTTGGAAACGTCAGGAAAGAAGAGTAGAAAGTCTCAAAGTGGCACTGGAAAGTGACGGCTTGGACCCAGAAACATTTTTATTCAAAGATGAGGCTTCCTTAATCTCGTCAATTTCTGCTGTAAATGACGATATTTCTATTAATGAAAAATGACATTGCTGCTAACGTTGAAAATAAAATTTCGTCTCTAAAATCGGATATTGAGAATAAGATGACGATGGACGAGAGAATGGAGAATAAGATGACAACGGTGGACGAGAAAATGGAGAATGATAACGATGGACGAGAAAATCAAGGAGTTAGATAGAAAGATGACACACACACGCCAGCAGATGAAAGAAACATCGAACATATAAAACCCTGTAATCCAGAAATATACGCCAAGATAGATATTGGCAATTTAATCCGTGTCAAGGTCTCAAATTTCGACGAAAACATGTCGTGGACCAATTATGCAAAGCAGTTTGAAGTAGCCGCTAGAGGGAATAATTGGTCCGATAAGGAGAAGGCAGTGAATTTAACCATAGCGCTTCGGGGAGATGCTTTAGATGTACTTCAGATTATACCCCTTGAAGAATCGGATGACTTCGAGCAGCTGAAGAAGAGGTCGGACATGCGATATTGTCATGAACAAGTCTAATTGCTGATTTTTTCTATTCCACGACTGTCCCAAATGAATACGACAACCTTTGATGATGGTATCTGGGAAAGCTAACCTAACGTAACTTTTGTAAAGATAAGTAATATGCAAGTATTAATGCAAACTAAATTTTGCGATGCATTTTATGGTCATATAGGGTGGTAGGTGGTACATTCTATCGGAAAAATGTGTTTCTATTGGCTAGCAAAACATTCCATTCGATATTATTACAAAATAAATGTTTCAAGGGAATCCTTTGATAAAAGAGAAATAAGTATTAAAACATAAATATTTTGTAAGTATATCATTAAGCTATCCTTTAATGACTTTAAACGTTTCAAGCCGCCTTCGTTTGACTCGGGAGACAATTCAACACTAGATGGGAGACAATGCGGTCTTCTCAAAATCTACCTAGAGAAAGCAGGAGACAACTCGGGTTCGCCGGATTTGTGTGCTGCTCCTAATTTTCCTCTATTGCTGCTTCAATTATTTATTAAATGTCAAATAATAAATTTGTAAATTGAATCTTACTATTATTCTTCGTTCTTTATAATCCAACATTTCTTCAGTTTCACTTTCATTCACTACTGGTTTTATTTTAATATTTATTTTATTAACACTGCACACGTTATTTTGTCACACAAAAAAAGAAGGTAACTACTTTGATACTGACATTATTTACCTTGAGTGCCAGCGCCGCTTCCTCGTGCGTGGCATTTCTGAGATTGACTCCATTTACGCTCAAAATTTGATCACCTCTTCTTAGCTCTCCGCTTAAATCAGCAGGTCCGCCAGCCAAAATGAACGATATGAAGATACCTTCGCCATCTTCTCCGCCTACTATGTTGAACCCGAGACCGGAATTTCCTTTTTGTAGGACAACTGTTCGTATGTCTCTGTAACAAAATAAATGAGGTTAGAGAAATGTTCAACACAATATTAGGAGAATTTTAAAGCAACAGTTTAGTACAAAGCAAATATCTTTTATGTAATATAGTTTTAATCACGTGTCGAGACATAACTATACTATGACTATAACATGCTACTGTGAATTACGGGTAACTAGCTAATGACAACGTATTATACATTTATAGCGGTGATCTATGAAAAGATAACAAAAAAAAGAAATTTTATAACAATGAATAGAACAATTCTTTAAAAATAATTATGTCTAATTTTTTTTTGTCACTACTATATAAGTAACATGAAAAATATATTAAACGTAATTAATGTTCTTCCAAAAATTCTATTAATCCCATATCATCTGCTTCACTATCGTCTTGTAAATCATCCCCCATTAATATGGACTTGCCCAATATTCTTATACTCATCTTTGTTTTTGATTACTTTTTTAATCTCCGTTTTAATTGTGCCCAAATTAACTCGATGGGATTGAAAATACAAAAATAATACTCTCTAGGGCGTATAATTTCTTAAATTTATTTGTCTGTAAAACTTCAGTTGTTGTTTTGTATAAGAATCTTCAAAGTACGTGGTTATAAAATTTCTTTTTTTTGTTATTTTTTCATAGAATTTTGGTTTGTTCATTAAAAATCGAATGGGATACAAAAAGGGTTCAGTTCACGTCTGGTATCCCGATTAAACCAAACGTCCTTTCAACAATTACGTAACATCAAATACAATATTTGTATTGGTAAAAGTAAACAAAATATTAATACCTTTCAGAGTCTGGTTCCGCAACATAACTCAAAGAGGATATACCATTACATTGCTACACTATATGTTTTGTGCCAACTATACTATTTATATAAAATAAATGTCAAAAACACACTAACAATGAAAAATGGCTGATCATGTCAACCTATGTTAGGGGCATGTGTATAAACATAACTAAAAAAATTAAATGTACATTTGAAAAGTCATCTATGTATATTACGTTGACATTAGCTGTATATCAATCAATACTTCACTGTAATATACAGTGCTTTCGAAAAGAAACGAATAAATTCATGATTTTTGAAATTTAGAATTTTTCGAAAAAATCTTCTGGCACGTCGATTTTGTTTTAAACAAATGCATTTTTTGACATACGACCCATTATTGTGACGTAATCGTTATTCTAGACACGTCGTCATCGACAATTTTTTTAAATGGCGACGCCCAATTTCGACTATGCCAATTGAAATAGCGTGTCATTCTACGTACACATAGTCAAATTATGATTACATTAACGTATGTAGGTTGAATAAAAATTTTAAAAAAACATTATTTTATATGTTATTAAATTTAATGATAAAGTTTAAAGGAAATGTTGAAATTGTGCACTGTTGGCTACCTGCCAGTAACCAAGATGATTAATAAATTCTTGTTGAACATGGTCAATAACATCAGGATGTATACGATGTATATTCTGACGAATTCTTGCTTGTAATTCTTCTAAATTCGCTGTACCCCACAAAAAGTTAACCTATGGGTGACAAATCTGGCGATCTGGCTGGTCATTCAATCGACTCCAACGATTCGGGAACACCTCATCTAAATAATAACGGACAGGTGCTGCATAATGGGGAGATGCACCATCTTGTTGAAAGAAAATATCATTTCTCAGAAAATCACGGTCCTCATTTGGATATAAATATATTAGTTCAGGAATAAAGTCGCCTCGAAGAAACTCCAAATATCTTGTACCAGTTAGGTTCACCTCGAAGAATTATTCCTTCGACTATGCTGCACCACACATTCACTTTCTGAGAATGTTGAGTGCCCTCGGGGATTCTCGGTAGCCCAATAACGGCACTTTCGTATATTGACATGGCCGTTCAAAACAAACGTAGCCTCGTCATAAAAAATTACGTTTTTTACGAAATTATTATCATTCGTGCTTTTGCATTTACTCGCAGAATTGAATTATCCGATCAAAGTTGTATTCAGATAGCTCATGAACACGGCATACCTTATAAGGATAATATTTTGCTTCCTTCACAATTTTGTGAACTGGGGACGCTTCCCCTATTGAAATTAGAAGTCACTTGGTAAAGTGCTGAGTGAAGATTGTCTTGTATTGCCAAGGAAACGTTAAGTCGATCTTCTGATTTTGAGGGGCGACCAGATTTGGGTAAATCACGAACATATCCAAAGTTACGGTATTTAGACCACTATTGCTTACCATGATTTGGCTAATGGGACTTCGACCAGGATCAGTTTAATTGAATAATTTATCTACTTCTTGTTGGGTGCGAATCCTGTCTCTAAATCCGATCATGCAAAGAATTTCAATTCGATCTCGTTCAGGCAATTTCACTATTTTTTTATGAAACGACAAAGTCACTACTCAATAAACAGTTCAAATATACCGCTTTTCACAAACAAAAGAATCGATAAGAAATAATAAAAATCCAAAGAATGTATGAGTTCAAGTTTTTACCTGACAGCAATAAAAATATTCTTGGTCGCTAAGGCAACTGTCAGACAACCATAACTTTTGGTGATGTGTATGTAGAATGACACGATCTTTCAATTGGCATGATCGAAAGTGGGTATCGCCATTTAAAAAAATCACGTCGTATCTCTCAAAAAGTGCCTTTGCTTAAAACAAAATCGACATGCCATAGGATTTTTTCGAAAAACTCTCAATTTCAGAAATGATTAATTTATTCGTTGCTTTTCAAAAGCACGATATAAACTGTTATAACTTATATTCGATCCATCAATATTCTACTAATTATAAGACTATGTATATCAGCGATCAAAGTGTTCAATTCTCATTATAACTCTGGGAGATCTGGTAGACCTCTACCAAAAGCTACTCTTCGCTTAGATGTCATCATATATACAATAATGAAGCGATTATCTTTCTAATGTTTAGGAAAACTTGAAAGTCAACAGTCGTTTAATGATACTTACACCACTAATAAAGACTTTAATAAAGTTTTCCAACTATTAAAAAAAATTGCTTCTGTCTTTAATTCATTTTCTAACGTTTAACATTTTTCAAGGCGGGATATATATGGATATTAAGATTTCTATATTAATTTCAAATTGTTAGGGAACGCTCAGACCATATACCATCCACCTTTAGCACATTGAATGAAGTTCATCGTTCAGGTGCATTCAAATAACCTAGTCAGAATCAATTAATTTAGACATTAATCAATTCAGTACATATTAGAATAGACAAATATTAAAAGGATGTTATATTATTTAAGAGCAATAAATAATATTCTATATAAAATTATTAAAATTTTGTTTGGTACAGAAATTTTATCAAAAAAAAACTAATATTTATTATTAAATACACATGTGAAATTAACAATGGGACGTGTAACACAATTTATAACGATTAAATGTTTGGACTCTGATTCAGCATTACTAATTGAGTTACACTTTGTTGCTTTGGTAAATTGAAGTATTTTTCTCTGTTTACGTTTTAAATAGAAAAGTCACTCTTGTTAGATTCGCATGACTCTATAGATTAGACTGATTAGAGTTATTGGCATTTCGAATTTATAAAAAAGTTTATTCTCTAAATGTGTAACAATAACAAATAGATACACACACAGAAATAAATCTTTTGATAGTAGCTGCAGAAATGGTTCTATAACTGATTTAACGAAACATTATTTTTATACAGGGTGGGGCACCACAAACGGTACCGAATCTGGTGCCCAAACCATAACAATTAAAAAAATATTTTGATATGCATATATGTAGGTCAATAAGAGCTACATTCTAAAAAATATTTATAATTATACAGGGTGGTTCAAAAAGTTTTGGCATATCAAAGTTATATTTTTTTAAATGGATTACCCTGTATATTATCACATTTTCGAATTTAACGAAAAAAATAATGTCTGTTTCTTAAGGATTTCCTATACCTAACTTTTATGGTTTTCGAAATATCTCGGTTTTACTCGAAATACAGTATGTCACAAAAAAATAATAACGATAAAACGGGTGGGAATAAAAAATAAAAATTTGCCTGGGATAAGTTGATTTGAAGCCTTTGGACTACTATCTGCAATATTTAGGATTATGTATAAATGCACAGGGTGTTCCAAAATGTGCGAAATATTATGGACTCCTGCTAACTTGAAAAGCATGCTTATCTTAAATAGAACACCCGGTATTTTTCATCCTATCCGATACAGAAAACGATTCTCTTTCAAACGGTATTAGGGTTCCTATAGCCAAGTTTGGTATTTTTCACGTAATCAATAGAAAACATATTTTAAAGTCAGCTCTGTGTCTTTCTCTTATATTATAAAAGAGTAGTATGCTGTGTGTTATTCTGAGCAATGCATGAAATATTAAATTTCAGTTTAATATTGAAATTATTGAATCCAAATTATTCAATTTCATCACGTCATCAAAATAATAGGCAACAGGAGAAAATAATTTTAATTACAAGTTACAACAAAAGACCATCATGAACAGAAAAAATAAACAAGATCTAGTAATGACAATACACTTTCAAACAAACTCAAACTAAACAACTAAAGAAGGTGTTCTAAATGATGGCCATATTGTTCAATGCGCAATTAAATTCTTTTTAAAAAATTGTTTTCAACTTCTCTAAACTGTTGAGGTAATACTGTTGCGAAAGCAGCTATTATTCTCATTTTCATGTCATCTGGAGTGTTCGGCTTGGTATTATAAACAATAGCTTTAATGTAGCCCCATAAAAATAAATCGATAGACTAAAATCTGGAGATCTTGGTGCCCATTTATGCAGTCCACCTCTACCAGTCCATTTTCGTGGAAATAACCTATTTACGCTATTTCTTACTCTTAAACTAAAATGGACTGAAGCACCATCTAACTGGATCCACATTCTTCGTCTACTACTAACGGAACGCCTTCCAAAAGTTCAGAGATTAAGCTGACGCAGTAAGAATCTACGAAATTTTGCAGTATTTAAATTTCCATTAAACAAGTAACTAACCTAACCATTCATTCGACTATTCCTCCCCATACATTCAATGACCATCGTTTTTTATGGTAGGGTGTCCGGAAATAGTGGGGATTTTCATCGCAATAGTAATGAAAATTATGTCTGTTCACTATACCATTCGTATGGAATGTGGCTTCATCAGTTAACATTACAAAATTAAAATGTTTCCAGTTACCGCCACCTGTTCCTTTCCCCATAAACAAAAATTTACCCTAGTGTTTTTAAATGAAACTCAAGGTCTCTAGTTGATTCCACAATATAATACTAGTTATTGAAAATTCTAAAAAATTGACAATTGTTTCGATAAATCAATATCATCGTCAGAATGACAGAAGTTACACTAATATGAGCATATTCCACGAAGTAAGGGTCGAGACAGTCAATTTCATTAAAAAATTTACCCGTTGACCAAAATCACCAGTTCCTGGTGTATGTGTATGTGATAAGGATAAACTTTGTAATTTTTATTATTCTGGATACGCTTCTTGTACTTATTCCTAATTCTTGACTAATTTGTCTTTGGCTTGTACGAGGTACCAATTACTTGGAATTCAATATTCTCATTGCCTACACTCGTACTTTGTTTATTGGGATAAGATACACTTCCAGTATTTTGAAATGTGTTGAGTAACTTCTGAAAACTTTCCTTTTTCGGATGATTCCTCTCGGGGTATTTTTGCGTATATACATGTGCGTATACAGCTAATAGGCAACTTTCTAGACACTCACTACTACTACTGCTGTAGTGTACTTAATATCTTATCTATCCCATCATCTAATTCTAGATGATATTATTAGTAGATAGTGTATATTTAAGAGTACCATTTCGTTCCTCCTGTAATGGACACGACATTAACTAAAAAATTAAATATTCTTGGACTGTTTCAGGTTGAAATTGATTATAAAGAACTCATGAAAAATTATGCTAAAACCTTGATAAACTCCTGGGAACATTTCTTCAAAAATGCAACTAAGATATTCTCTGAAAAATTCCGAGAAGAATTCTAAATTGATAGCATTGAGTCAGAAGGTGAGTTGATATCTGTTAGTTTTTTTATTCAATTATTTCAAATAACTTTTTGTTAAAGTTATGACACTAAAATTTCGGAGACCTACAAAAAATTAAACAGAACATGGACATTCTCTCTCTAAAAATAACAATTGATTCTCGAATTAATTCTTATGTGGTTGTTTTTGTATTGAATTATACGGGACATCCAAAATGTACCTTTACTTTATAAGCTCTGCACCTTTGAAATGCATTTCAAGCAGATCGTCTAGGTTTTTTCATGTAGACTTTGATAGGCATATTTTGAACAAGTAGGTTTTGGACGACTAAAACAACAAACTAGCAAAACATCAAGTGTGTTACATTTTTGAAATGGTGATTTCAAGTTCTATTGAAATATGCAGGAATATACAGGTATCATTTAAGAAAATGATTTTTTCAAATAACTATTTATAAATAACTTGAAAAAATAAATAACTTAAACCGTTAAATTCTACGTAAAAAAGTGCTTTGGAAATGTTTTTATAGAAACAAAGAATTTTTGACAAGAAAAAGTTTCAAACAACTTTTCGAAAATGCACATTTTCAAAAAATATGCTGTTCCTCAGAAGCGATGATAGATATTGATACGCGATTTTCACCATTAAGTTTGTCATAAAAATTGACCCTCAGACACAGCCATCAGTTTTCATCTATCTAGTTTGAAAACAGGACTTTCCCTTTAAATGTGTCCAATTTGGCCCACTCTGTACAAGTCAACAACATAATTTTGACAAAAGGCTAATTTTAACCTTTTTACATAAAACCTAATTTTAACCTTTTCACTATTTGCAGAAGGAAAAATCGCATTGGTGTTTGGTTTTTACATGCCTACCTCAAGTCCACAGGAAAAAACAGTCAAATATGCAACAGGAAAAAAGAGTGTCTTGGAAGTTTACTATTAGAGATTCGCAAAGCTCATTTTTCCTGGTTGCACCTACGTTGACAGGAGTTCTATCGAAAATTGAAGATATGAAGCCAGATAAGTCAGAAAATACAGCCGTTAATTCTGATTGTAGGGGCTATCGAAGACCCACAAGAAATGATTGTCTATTGAGACACCAATAAATACAATTTTTTTAGTATATTGAAAGCGATCGATATTTGCTTCAAAATCTTTTTTTTGTTTAATCTTCAGTATCCGGAAGCTAGTTCAACTGTATGGCAATTCGTTCAGACTCACTTTTATTCAATAAATACAATTCACGAAAAAAATAGTATAAAAATATTTCAGAAACTTCTCTCTAGTTGAATAGAAGTAGTACTTTTAGTATTTTTCAAGTATCTGTTATGCATTTAAACATTCATTTGTATGTTTTTTGTTTTTATTAAATGATGCATTTTCTTATATTTATGTTTTTTTTCAAATCCCTTCAATTTTCAATCTAAATCAGAGCTCAAGTCACTAAGCAAAAGAAACAGGAACAGTTCTTTTAATTAAATAGAATTTTTTTTCTACGTGATGTAACTATTCTTTATCATTGATAGAAATATTCTTTAGGGAGCAATTAGTTTTCCATATTTTCATTGAACCATTCTTTCACTTGTAAATAAGTTTCGTTATATTTAAAGGCACGCATTCTGTAACATCGAAAGAAATATTCTTAAAGAATATCAAAACATCCTTTTATGTTACAGAATTCGACAGAAACCTATCAATTGTATAGAACTATCTGTTGCAACAAAAAACAAATGTTTTCACAAACAAAGAATTTTATTTTACGAGTACAGAAATATGTCTTCATGTTAAAGAATCCAACTTGGGCATTTGAAAGAAATTGATTCTAGTAATAACAAAATCTTCTATTGGCGCTATAGCGAAAGAAATTTCTCTACTCTGTAGAGTGGTTTTTATAATATTTGCCTAGTTTTTCTTTCTGTGCATAAAAAACTTCAAATCAAAAGTTCAAAATGCCCACGAATTACTTCAATACATTTGTAAGCCCGCTTTTGCAAAGTCTTCTGAATATTGAATACATTTTGAAACGCATTTACTGCTTATATACTATTTAACGTTGTCATTATTTTCTTCATTTGAAATTATATTGAAAAATTCGAAAAGTTGGAATCTCTCGGTAGTCAAGCAACGAGTAAATTGTTCATTAAAGTTTTGAACGATATGTTTTACTATAAGACCACAGTTCCTCCAGTAATTCGTCAATGTTCTAGTTTTTGGGTCTAATTGAATGAAAAATATGTTTTTCTACTTTCGCCTTCCATTACGCCAAAACAACGCGACTGTGGAAACTTGTACTTTTTTACTATTACAACACTTTCTTTTCGTTATCTATACTTTTGTTCATGGTAAATTTATACAGTGCTATTCAAAAGTCCCCTCCCCCCCTCGTATCTTTTGAACGGCTACACTTACATTAATAGATTTTGGTGGGTGAAAATAAAGTGTTGTAAATTTCTCTACGAATTGTAACAGGTGACGTAATAGTAATAGATGACGTCACAGTGCCACTCTGGCCAATAATTTTAAATAGGACCTTATGGCAAGTGATATCTCGTTTGAAAGGCATTGACATTGGCTACATAGCCATATTGATTTTGTTTGGGTTTAAATTAATTTTGACGGATAAATTAAATAAATACCAAAATTATTGAAATTATTTTTTTAAATTTAATTAATCAAATATCAACAATGGATTCTTATAGCAAGTGTTCGAAATGTGCTCCGTCTACTTCCTGACAGTAATACATCGGCCGGCGAGGTCTTATAGAATGGCCGGCGAGGTCTTATATAATGGCCACCTCGGTCATCAGATCTGACACCATTAGATTTTTTTTCTATGGGGGTACTTGAAATCCAAGGTTTATACTACGGCACCAGATAGCATTGGCGTTTTGAAAGAAAGAATTACTGAAGAATGCAATGCTATTTTAGCTGACACATTCGAACGAGTGCGACCAGACCTTACTAATAGGATGTATTACTGTCAGGAAGTAGACGGAGTACATTTCGAACACTTGATATAAGAATCCATTGTTGATATTCGATTAATTAAATTTAAAAAAAGAATTTCAATAATTTTGGTATTTATTCAATTTATCCGTCAAAATTAATTTAAACCCAAACAAAATTAATACGGCTATGTAGCCAATGTCAATGCCTTTTAAACGAGATATCACTTGCCATAAGGTCCTATTTAAAATTATTGGCCAGAGTGGCAATGTGACGTCTTCTATTACTATTACGTCACCTGTTACCATTCGTAGAGAAGTTTACAACACCCTCCAAATTTTATTAATGTAAGTGTAGCCGTTCAAAAGATACGAGGGGGGGAGGGGACTTTTGAATAGCACTGTATACTAACCATTTTGTAGCAACCGGAGATATGAATCTTATATTCTTCCCCTGTTCCAAAAACCCAGAAAAAAACTGATATTTTGTCTTTCAAGTATTCACTTCCTTTTAATATCAGTCATATTTTAAGTACAGCCAAACCTTCCATTCTTAAAGTATTTGTTGATTTTATTGGCATTTTATGGCAAATTAACTGAACTGAACACCAAGAATTAATAATTAAAATTGTGTTGAACGAAAATTTAAGACTTTTTCGTTCCGAAAAAGACGAGTTAGTAGGCAGACAAAACAAATTATATACTGATATATGTATAATAAAACCACAAAAACAGCAGAAAAAAAATACTAAAAAATGTGTCAAAAGAATGATTGACTGGCAAGATAATATTGATGACAATGAATAAACAAAAAAAAGCATTTAAGTCTTCAAAATAATTTAATTGTTATATCTATATCAATCCCTGATATTATTATTATATTATTGTTTTCGTGAATATTTGAAAAAATCCGATAATTTTAAAAAATTAATCGTTTGCTAATGATAGTGTTCTATTGACTTTCATTAATTATAAAACCTTGGCCAAACCACTTTCAATCCATTAGACAATTTTATTTATAAAAAAAACTAAAGCCAAAAAGTTTGAACAGTGCAATGAACTGGTAACATACACATAAAGATGAAAGCGTTGTTGTCATATTTAATTCTAAAATTTCATTATCTTTGTGAACAATTCGGAAATACTTTTAAAAACTCTATAACTACCGTAAAAAGGGGTGAATAGAACCAGTGTGGTGAATAGGGTCGAAACTTTCCCGCTACAGAGAAATGTGCCTAGAATATTTGCGATGAATAGTAATATAAATCTGGCAACGCTGTTTTCAAACAAAGGTCTGGTTGAAGTGTACATAATAGTTCAAATCGCTTGATCAACGTGTAACTGTGGTTCCGTGAGACCTAACCTCGACGCATATTTTTGCGGCGAGAACGTATGCTTGGAAACTTCATTTCCACAGGACAAACCACCATCGATTACAGTTAGGTAACAACATTTTTTGTATTATCCAACATTATTATAACTTGTGTCAAGAGTAACTCGATTAATCTAGATTACTTTTTTTTAGAAAAAACAATTGCTAAAAAATTACCGGTGTTCTGAAAAGTGGGGGTAAATAGGGTCGACATGCCGAGGACGTACAAACCAGACCCGCATGGGAAACGCCATAAAAAGTATGATGTGCAAGTAATTAATCAGGCGAGGGATGTCACCGCTGGAAGAATGTTTATTCGAGAAGCATCCAGACATTATAATATTTCGTATAGTATTCTACAGAGACGTATCAAAAATAATAATCCTAAGAAACAGGGTGGTCAGACCACGTTATCATCTACAGAAGAGGCTATACTGGTTGAAAAAATAGGACTTTGTGCAGAATGGGGCTATCCACTGGATCTGTATGGTTTACGCACAATTGTAAAATCATATTTGGACCGAAAGGGTAGAACTGTACAAAAGTTCTAGGATAACTTACCAGGTAGGGAATTTGCAGTGGGGTTTTTGTCACGACATAAAGATACACTTGGAGTTCGAATTTGCCAGAACATCAAGCGGTCTAGATCATCTATCTCTCCTGAAGTTATTAATGAATATTTTGATAATTTGGGGGAAACCCTGACTGATGTTCCACCCTGCAATATAATTAATTATGATGAAACCAATTTAACCAATGACCCGGGAAGGAAGAAGATAATTGCAAAACGCGGCTGCAAGTATCCTGAAAGGATCACGAATCAAACAAAATCATCAGTTTCAATAGTGTTTGCTGCCTCTGGAGATGGTGTATTATTACCAAGCTACGTGGTTTATAAAGCCAAACATATCTATACAACTTGTATGCAAGGAGGTCCAAAAAACACTAGATACAATGTTACGGCTAGTGGTTGGTTTGATATGATAACTTTCACTGACTAGGTTAAGACTGTAGCTGTGCCTTATCTGAAGAAACTGGAAGGTCAGAAGATTTTGATAGGTGATAATTTATCATCACACATTGTTCCGGAGGCAATAAGCCTTTGCCAAGAAAATAATATTCGGTTTGTATTTCTTCCCAGCAATTCAACGCATCTCACCCAACCACTATATAGATATAGCTTTTTTTCGACCATTGAAAGGAGCCTGGCGAAAAAATTTGACTGATTGGAAACAAGGACCTGGCATGAAGGAACCATCCATACCAAAGATCAGTTTCCTAGACTTCTGAACAAACTATGTAGTGCAATTGAAAATAACCTAGAGAAGTATATCACATCTGGATTTCGTAAAGCTGGAATCGTCCCAGTAGACAGAAATCAAGTTTTGAGCATGCTACCTAAAGAACAATCGCCAAATAACCAGGATATCACAGAAACCATTGAAAATTCTGTAACAGATCTTTTACATCAGATGAGATATGGAGATACTCCTAGAGCACGTCAGACGAGAAAGAAAAGCAACATTGCTGTTGGTAGAAGAAGTGTAGCGGTTTCCGACGCTAGTAGTACAGATGGTTCGGACAATGAAATTGAATTGTATGACGAGTTGGATGACGAGTCGACGAAAACGGGAATGTCAAGACATTAGTGATGAAAATACTGCGCCTACTATTTATTCAAAGGTGACAAAGTTTGGTAAAACGTTCGACAATGTTTATCCAGTCTCTGAATCTGAGGTTGCTATAGGCGATTGGTTGGTAGTAGCCTATAACTTCGAAATCTCTAGAACTTCTCGAAGTCCTGATCATCATTATTTTATTGGTGAGATAACAAAAATAAAGGGAAATGGTTATTTCGAAGGAAAGTTTGTTAGACCCAAACAAACCAAAAATTTCTGCGGCTATATTTACACCTTTCCTGATGTTCCAGATGTGGACACTTTCCACTTCGAGAAAGTGGTTGGGAAACTTTCTCCGCCAGAAAGTTACCTCAGAGGCCTTCTCAAATTTACCCTGAATGCCAAAGATTTAGAACAATAGTTTTTTTTTATTTATTCATTGTCCACAGAATATTCGAATTTGAGTTAGCTCTTATTATACAATTATATAATACTTGTTATGTATAAATAAAGTTTATTATTTCACAATTGCCTTTTTTATTTTTTTAAAACTTTCTTTCTTGACTCGATCCACCTACAAGGCGGTTGACAGGGTTTTTGACGTATTTCAAGCCTATGATCTACTTGACCCCACCTTTGATGTGAATCGGGTCAGAGCATATAAAAAAATATAACGATTCCAAATTTCAACAGAAGTGTGAATTGATAGGTGAACTCCAACCTACAAGTTAAGACTCATATTTTGACATTCAAACCATTTTTTACCCGTTACCAGAAAAAAGTTACAGCTGCATAAAGTTGAAAATTGACCCTATTCACCCCGTTTTACAGTAATAATAACATGTATTCTTGAATTTTTCAAAATTCAGTTATGTTTGTCATACTACGATTTATGAATCACATAGAAATAGGTTATTTACCTGAAAAAAACTTTGTACTTCTAATTCTTATGTTTAAGAACTTTCTTCACAAAGTGGCAACGTCTGTTTGAACTGCGAGTCGAAAGACGCCTTTCTCGCTTCGACTCATTCAAATACTATTTTACATATATTTGTCAGATAACGGAGTCGATCATATTATATGTGGCACGAACGTCGGTTAGGGTAGCGAGCCTTTTTTATTTTATTAAGAAATTGTGAGCTAGTGTATAAAGTGTTCTGCGAAGCTAGTAAATAAAATTTCAAGAATCTATTAGTGAATTTCTTTCATTGAACTATGGAAGTTGTGCCAGAATGGTCATCTTCAAGTGGAAAAAAAATTGCTGCTCGAACTGAAAAGGAAAAAAAGCATACGACGTGTATTTCAGCGTCTACAAAATATCAACTGCGTCTAAAAGACGAATTAATAGCTATCTGTTCAGATTTCACAGGAGCCTCAAAATTAAGCATCTAGAAAATTTTGAGAAAACAAAAAGTACATGCACCAAAAAGGATAAGTGGTCGGACAAAAATAGAAGTCGACGAAGATACGAAGAACTGTCCATACGTTTTTAATGAAAAATGGAGTACCAACGTTAAAGAAAGTGCTGGAAGCAGTTAGTGCAAACGAGATCATTCCTAAAATGGGTAAGGACACGTTGAGTAAAAACTTACATGGTTTGAATTTTAGTTATGAGAAAATAAATAGAAAGAGTGTTCTTATTGAAAGATATGAAATATTATTGTGGAGAAGAAACTATCTAAGGAAAATTAACGAGTTTCGGAAGCAAGGAAGAAAGATTTATTATACGGATGAAATATGGGTCACCGAGGGGCACATGGAAATGCACGGCAAGTAGCTATAAACGATTCATGCTAAGCGGATAATATAAGAACCGAGCTAAAAGCCATTGTGCGGCCATTTTCTTTGTTGTTGTTTATGATAAAACATAGAGCTTCAGTTGTGTTTGTTAATTTTTTGTGTTTATACTGTTTGTTGGAGATGTTTTAAATGAACCAGTATTACTGCGTTCCCCAATATCCATCTTGGATCAAGCGAAATCTTAAGTTTTCATCTTTTCCCGAAAGCAGGAAAATCGAAGGATTTCATAAAAACTAAGCTTGCATACAATGAACAAATTGACAGAAGATTGTTGTGGATAAAAGCATTAAAAGTCGGATAAAGTGTGTCAAGTACGATGAAAGTGTGCTCATTACATTTTCATGAAAGTGATTTTTTACAGAATGGTAAGTGTACTATGATTTAAATCCTTTTTATTCCATTATTTTTTTTGGTTAAAGTAAAACGTGGAACATTAAAATCATTTGCTATGCCGTCCCAGAATCTGCCACTAGGGTCATGTGGTACATTGCCAGCAGGGCCATCATCCAGAGCTCTTTGAAAAAAATGAGTAGAGTGCTTAACAAAAGTTGACCCCTCTAGTGAGGATCTACAAGAGGATGTTTTGAACATATATTTTGAGGGCCAAGAAGTATCAGAAGCCTTACTAAATTTAGTTTAATACAAATGTTACTTGAAATCTTGAAAATATCTAAAAAATACCGAATTTATAATACCCACAAACGTAAACAAAATTATAATGGTACTTAGCTAGCTTTCAGCTGTCACCGTCATGGCGCTGCGATCTTAACCGGAGTTGTTTATTGAATGCTGTTCAACCGGTTTAAAAATTCCATCTGGAAAATGCCATCGTTTGATTATTACACATATAGGAAGTGATAGCGGATTTGTGTAAAATGATGAATTAATATTTAAGTCCAAGGAAACGGGAGATTACCATGATGAGAAGAACGCAGAGGTGTACGAGAGGTGGTTTGGACGCATTACTTAAAATTTGGGACCAGGATCTGTCGTCGTTATGGATAATGCTCCTTACCACAGCCGACACTGCCAAAAAACGCCACAACAGGCATGGAGAAAAGCTGATATTCAAGAATGGTTACGGGATAAAAGCATCCCTTACGATGAAAGTAGTGTAAAGAACAAATTGCTTCAAATTGTGAAGATACATGCCTATAAATATAAGAAACTTGCTGTAGATGAATTAGCATTGAGCCATATTAAGGTTACCTCCGTATCATTGAGAGTCTAATCCAATTGAATTAATTTGGGCGCAAGTTAAAGGAAATGTGGCACGGGAAAATCGAACGTTTAAATTACACGATGTGGAACGCCTCATTAAGAAATAATTGCAACGAGTGGCGAAGAAAAGAAAATGTGGGATGTAGATAATATGGCTGATAAAGTTATCGATGATATTATTATCAATGTCGGTAACAGTGATATTGATGATGAAAAATCGGGAAATGCCAAAGGGTAAGTTCTAACATTGTTTTTCGATGTTACGAGTTTTATTTTTATAATTATTATTTCCATTATTGAAAGAAAATTCCTTTTGTTTCCATTGACGAAATTTTTTATTTTATATTTCTATTATATATTTTTTTTGTTACTCGTTACTGTTGCGACTTGAGAGATTTCCATTTATTTTTGTTGTGGAATTTTTTCTTACTTTAGTTTATTTAATGAATTTATTTTGTTTATATCTATTTTTTATTTATGCTTATTAATCTGAACAGTTTTCCTTTGGTTTTTGTGGAATTTTGTATATTTTATGGGAAATTGTTAAGTTTATGTGGGAGATATGGTTATTGGCGAGCTAACCCCAAAAAAATGGTAACGTGGCATAAGCAATACTTCATGCGTGGTGTTGGAAACTTGCTTGTAATTACAACGCTACCCACGTCCAAAAATAATTCAGGAAAATGTAATAATGCAATTTTTGACCCCGTAACAAAAAAAACGTCCACGCAACTGTACAAGAACTATATCGGTACAGGCGAAGGTCATTGTACTATGCAAACTTTTTGGTTTTAGTGTATATGGTCAAGAACTATTATTTTTGATGAATTGATTATTTATATTCCAATTTTTTATAGTTTTTTACAGTCGCTAGCATCATTTCAACCCATTTTTTATTTACAAGTACTTCATAATTTAATTGTTTAGTTTCTAAAAGGGGCAGTATCTGTTTTCGGCCTTCTTTGAAGAGCTTGTACCATTTATAAAAGTTGGCGTTTACATATCTCAAAAAGGAACTAACAATAAAAAATGACTTACCATGCAAACCTATGTTAGAGGCATGTGTATCAACATTAGAGTAATAATATACAATAGAGAGGGCATTTCATTCATAAACACGTTTATTTTTGCGGCCAACAATCCTAAACGCCAGTAGTAAAATATTCAATGAATTGAAAATAGTGGGGGATGGTATTGTAGACACATGGCCTTGGTCATTTCTGCTGTTTTTGTAACAAATTTGGCACTGACGAACCATGATAATCCAAAAAGGTTTAATTAATTAACTTAAAAGTATATTTTGTCACTAAAACTCTAGAAAAACGCATCAAAACGAAAGAACTAAATGTTTACTCTCTAGTCGTAATGGCGCTCATATAAACAAACCAGGCTTGACATTATTTACTACAATACTATGGCGTCTTCGAAATAATCATCGAGCACACCCTGACGATATTTGCATCTCTCTTTATATGTTAATTAAACAAAGACAAAACTACTAAATAGGTTATCCTTCACACATAAGACAGGTATTAAATTTTTAAGCAATGTTGCCACTTTTAGTTATAACCATAAAGGTATCTAAGGTTATAAGAAATACTTGTTTAAAATATAGATAAGAATATGCCTTTATTAAATAAAATTCAAGTATTATTAATTAATTTTAAAAGCAGCGACTCAAATGCATACATTAGTATGACTTTTTTTATTTGCATAACTTTTTAATAAATTTTCAATTAAACTTCTAATTTCATTTTTCCTGCAACTAAAGAGAATTTGTAAATATGGCAAAGCAGTGGAAGTGTCCGCAAGTGAGCTTAGAATGTGACTCAATGTTTGAGGCAGGAAAAAATCAAAACAAACATATCTATTTTATTTGTTAATCTGAGGTATCAACATAACTAAAATAATAGAAAATGAAATGTACATTATGTATATTACGTTAACATCAGCTGTATATCAATACTTCACGGTAATATATAAATTATTATAATTTATATTCGATCCATCCCTATTCTACAAAATTGTAAGACTATGTATATCAGCGATCAAAGTGTTTAATTCTCATTGTAACTCTGGGAGATCTGGTAGACCTCTACCAAAAGCTACTCTTCGCTTTGATGTCATCATATATACAAAAATGAAGCAATATCTTTCTAAAGTTTAGGAAAACTTGAAAGTCAACAGTCGTTTAATGATACTTACACCACTAATAAAGACTTTAACGTTTTCCAACTATTAAAAATAGTTGCTTCTATCTTCAATTTATTTTCTAACGTTTTCAAGTCGGGATAGTTATGGAGACTGTTAACATTTTTATATAAATTTCAAATTGGACCACTCAGATAACTTTTGGCACCTTGAATGCAGTTCATCATTGTAAACTAGTAAGAATCAATTAATTTAGACATTAATCAATTCAGTACATATTGGAATAGACAAATATTAAAAGGATGTTATATTATTTGAGAGCAATTAATAATATTCAATATTAAACTATTAAAACTTGTTTGTTACAGAAAATAAACTAGTTTTATTTATTTTTAAATACACATGTGAAATTTACAATGTGATGTGTAAAACAATTTATAAAGATTAAATGTTTCGACTCTAATTCAGCATTACTAATTGAGTTACACTTTGTTACTTTGGTAAATTGAAGTATTTTTTCTGTTTATGTTTTAAATAGAAAAGTCACTCTTGTTAGATTCGCATGACTCCATAGGTTAGAGTTATTTGCATTTCGAATTTATAAAAAAGTTTATTCTCTAAATGTGTAACAATAACAAATCGATACACATAAAAAACTTCAAATCAAATGTTCAAAATGCCCACGAATTACTTCAATACATTTGTAGCCCGCTTTTGCAAAGTCTTCTGAATATTGAACACATTTTTAACCGCATTTAATGCTTATATAGTATATACCGTTGCCCTTCTGTTTATTTCCTTCATTTGAAATTATATTGAAAAATTCAAAAAGTTGGAATCTCTCGGTAGTCAAGCAACGAGGATATTGTTTTTGGGTCTAATTTAATGAAAAACGTGTTTTTTCTTCTTTCGCCTTCCATTACGCCAAAACCACGCCAAAACCACGCCAAAACCACGTAACTGTGGACGATTGTGGAAACTTGTCCCTTTTTACTACTTTTTTTTCGTTATCTATACTTGTATTTTGTTCATGGTAAATTTATAAACTAAGCATTTTGTAGGAATCGTCTATTCTTCCCCTATTCCAAACTGATCATTTTATTAAAAAACTTTTGTCTTTCAACTATTCACTTCTTTTTAACATCATTCATGTTTTAAGTACAGCTAATCATTCCATTCTTAAAGTATTAGTTGATTTTATTAAAGATTTTAATGTAGAAATTGAATCGATAACAATATCGAAAATTTATGACAAATGAACTGAATTAAAAATTAATAATAAAAATTGTGTTGAATGAAAATGTACCGACTTTCTCGTTCCGAAGTTAATAAGGCAACAAAACAAATTATATGTATAATAAAACCACAGAAACAACAAAAAAATATGCCAAAAAAATATTGATGAAAACAACAAAAAATCGCAAAAAAATAATTAGTATATTTTATATCAATCCATGATATTATTATCACCATAATATCCAGGTTTAAATTGCAATTTTATTTATGTTGAAATATTATGTTACTGCTTTTAACAAAAATAAATCCTTCAAGGATACCTATGGGTGTCGTGTAAGCTGTTTTACCCTTTTAATAATTGTATATTATGGTTATCTACATATAAAACTTAAAATAAACAGTTCATGACCCAACTAACTATTCTGATAAGATGGAATAATATTCAGAAAGAAATGGATTGTACCCTTTCAACATCTGGGGACCACACATAGGACATGATGAGTTTGTATAAATACTTTGAGAATAATTATTTTAAATAAGTTTTATGTAGCTTCACTTAGAGAGAACAATCTATACGATACACCTTCGAAAGTGTTCATATCAAATGAAATAAAAAATTTCAATAACTTTAATAAACATTTGATCTTTTAACAAAAATGAATCTATTGAAGGATATGTGTGTGGTCTATGAAGGCTATTTTGCCCTTGTAATAATTGTACATTTTGGGTATCTATAAAACTTAAAATGAACAATTCATGACCCAACTAACTATTATGATAAAATAGGATAAAATTCACAAAGAAATGGATTGTACCCTTTCAACATCTGGAGACCACACGTGTTTATCATACATGATATAAATACTTTCAGAATAATTATTTTAAAAATGTTTGATTATTTAGCAAACCCATTTCCAACAATATAGAATGAATGTTTTCTTGAATATTTGGAAAAAAAGTGGATAATTTTAATAAATGGTTCATTTGCTAATGATAATTTTCTAATGACTTACGTTATTTATAAAACATTGGCCAAACACAGACAATCCATTTGACAGTGAGTGTATTTATATGGTCAATAACTATAGATTTTGATAAATTGATTATCTATCAAATTTTTTATAAATTTTATGAATTCGATTAGTTACTTCAATAAAAATTTAATGTTTTTACATTCCCTAACATAATTTAAGCTCATTTTTTATTTTATGTGAGATGTACTTTATGATTTCAACTGTTAAGTTTATAAAAGGGCCACTGTACTATTTATCCTTATTGGTATGAAAGTACAAAATTTTGTATTTAAATAATGCATCAAAATATGGTTTATTTAAATTTCCTAACTCTAGTAGTTTATTTAGTTTTCAGTTCAGTTCAATTTATAAATTTACTACTACCTTGCATGTGTCTTTGAAAACATCATACTAACTTATCTTTTATTTCAGTTAACCTAATTCTTCTTCTCATTTTCTCTCCTTACGATTCTCAAAAACTGCACGTAAAACGAACATTCCACACTCATTTTATAAATCTGGCACTGTTTGGTTTATTTTCCAAGAATCAACACGTTGCCCGTTAACAGTTATTCCGCGCCGCAAAAAAACAGATGCAACTATAAGAACTGGCAATAAGCACCCTAACGACAAACTCGATCTATTTTGAACCCTGACCTGAGGCAAAAACCTACTACGACAATACATTCGAAATGTCGATTGGAAGGGTCCGAAGGGATGTAGACAAAGCTGTGATCGAGGGTAATAGAGATGGGATAGAACATTTATTGTCAGACATACAAATAGAGATACTATATGTTATCTGGGGGGACGATCTTTTTTTTTTAAATACCAATATGAGACAAACGGAATGGCATAGTCTTACAGACCAAATCTTTTTGTTTTGAAAATAGTGAAATTATGCTACATGAAAACTATGAAACGTGAGTAATCTACGTCGTTATCGGCTCCCATTGGTCGAATATTCGTTAACAGTTTGTTGGATTTATAGTATAGTTTAAGTTATTTGGTGAATATATTTCATAATAGTACAACCAAAAATTTAACATATTTCGATATGAATATTGAATTTAATCTAATTTCTGGATATATTTTCCTCGTTCTTTTCAATGAAGTCAGACGATCTTCTAAAGAAAAACCTCCCAATTACCTATACACAATTACTGTTAGTTACCGGTAATTAATCATTTAGAAATCTCATTTGAAGAAGTATTTTTATCGATAAGTTGGCAAAGCTCTCCTCTACGCTCACAGTTTCCAGCGTTTAGTTTCTATACTGTGTCCTGAATAATTATTTATCGATTATCTTAAAAACTATAAACTCTATTAAAAGCATTAAAGAGAGTAATATTATTAATAATTAAATTATCCCCAATTTGTTTCCAATAATTTTTTCCTGAAATCAATTTTAGAAAAGTTATTAAAGCTTGAAGTGGAACATGTAATTAAAACTAATTTTTTATCGGTTTATATTACTTATTCGTTATTAGAACAGAAAGTAGGTACTCATATTATAATGAATAACTTCTTCAAATGAAGGTTATAGATGTAGAAGTATGAAATAATGAAACAAGATTTAAAAACATGCATTTATTTATTATTAATATCATTTTTGTATATTACATTTTTAGTCTTCAGAATCACAACCACATTTTCATTCATTTTTTTACAACGTTTTGGTTTTACAGGTTTTCTTATAACTACATGATTTTTTAAGATCACTTGGTAATGAGTTTCTATTGTATCACACAAGGTAGCTAAGTATCATTTTCTAGTTTATATCCGAAACGCGTAAAATCTAATATTTTATACGGGTAATTTAATGCATTTATATAAATGTCCGTTTGAGCAGTAGCTCTAAGTGTATACAAATTCAAGGCATCTGATGTACATGGAATTTTAGATATATTAATATTAGTGCCAAAGGAACGATATGTAATATTGTGATTCCCAAAAATGTGGAAATACTAGTATAGTTTATTAACGTTGTAAAAATGCATAAATTACCATAATAATAACAAATAAGTAATTTAAACCGATAAAAAATTAGTTTTAATTACATGTTCCGCTTCAAGCTTTAATAACTTTTGTATAATTGATATCAGGAAAAACCTTATAAAAAACAAATTGTAGATAATTTAATCATTAATTACATTGCTCTCATTAACAATTTTGATAAAGTTTATAGTTTTTAAGATAAATGATAGATAACACTTCCCGACATTTGAAAAAACAATTATAATAACTGCAGTGAAATCACCTAATCTGGGGTAATTAGGGTCTGCTGAATTTATAAACGTCAACAGATCTATTTTAGCACGTCTAGATTCCGAATTATTAGGAAAAATACGTGACAACCAATATGCATTGATGGTATTTTTCTTAAAACAGTAAAAAAAACCAATAATAACTCTATTGAAAAATATTTTATAAATACAAATTAACGTTAACACAGAAAGGGCGATTATGTACCAGTACAATCCAGTATAAAACAAATTTATTTTTTTCTCTTATGTAGGCTATCATCTTCCTTTTGGAGAAACCAACAAAAATCACCCATCATATCGATCCCATCTCCCCTGGCACCGTCTCTCCATGACACTGATGTCTTGGTGAAATCGTTCACTCTGCTGGTCACTGACAGTTCCTAAATTTGCGGAGTGCAGAAAATGAACTTTAAGAGACATTCTACACCTCAGGTTTTTGTAATTGACCAAAAGGTATAATTTGAACTTCTTTTATTCCCAATAAAATTGCACAAATTTGGGAGAGAGAGGTCCAGGCGGCAAGCTCCAAATTGTTAATTTTTTTCTGGAAATTTTGATCTTTGAAGAGCTTTCTTATTTGCGGACCAACAAATATTTGGCGTCGCTCAACTTTGGGAAGTTAATCCTGAGATATTTAAAGCAATCGCCGTCTTTATCTAAAGCTTTCACAAACTGGTTTAATTAAATTCAATTTTATGTGAAAAAGACTATCCATCTCGAATGCAGTATGTAGGTAAATTTCAGTAAGTAAAACTCAAAATCAGTACTGCAGCATATATTAGTAAAAGGTGAAAAGGGGCAACTAGTTTCGGCTCACTGAGCCATCATCAGGCCTGTAAAAGGTATAAAGATAGAAAAAATCAGAAATTCACAACATGTCGAATTACCTTAATGTATATCAATCAATATGTAAAGTATTGAGAGAGAAAGTCGTCACATGTCCGTGGCATCAAGCAGACTCCGACATATGTCAGTAAAGATATACTGTAGGGGAAATCATCAATAAAAATAGTAATGAAAAAATCTTCAATACCATGTAAAACGTCGAGCACAATAAAATAAAATTAAACAAAACAAGACAACATTAAGAAAAGTCATAAAAAATTGGTCAAAGTATCAAAGAAAAGAAAACAAAACTGGACATCGTCGTATGACAGGTTATGTCCGAAGCTAAAAGTCCAGTATTGTAGTATGTAAGAGCACTAAGCACAGTAAATCCCAAATAGACAAGATGGTCGGAGAACTGACAAATGACAAGGACCAATAACAAAATCAAAAAACAAAATGAAAAAAATACTTTACATATGGATTGATATACATTAAGGTAATTCGACATGTTGTGAATTTCTGATTTTTTCTATCTTGATACCTTTTACAGGCCTGATGATGGCTCAGTGAGCCGAAACTAGTTGCTCTTTTTCACCTTTTTTTTATGTGCAGTGGCAGAAGAATCACAAGTTGTGGGTCTACTAATGTCTAAAATTTAACGTTATACTGACAGGAACAAAGCTGTCTCGTTGCTACCATTGTTTAACGTTATAATGTGATAGAATAGCAGATGCAAAGAAAACAAGACTACTTGCTAAAACCACCTTGTAATACAACAACCTTAAGATCTCCACAAATACGCCAAAGATACTGTTTATACTGAACTAAATTTAAAACTGTCGTCATAGATATTGATACGTTGCTTTACTTGTTACCATTATGTAATAGAACGGCATTTAAACTCGTTTTAGATGAATCTATGAATAGACGCCATTCCCTGGGATTATGGTTAAAGCTCAGTTCTTGCATTAGATCATCTATGTTATTACAAAAACAAAAATCATCCTTGACTTTGCAAAAGAAACTCAGGTTTTCATGTGATCTTTTATATATCGATATTCGAGTGTTTTAATCATGAAGTTTCCACTCTTGTAAGCCTGACTCTAATGATTGGGCCTGTTCTTTGCCTTATACACAGGTTTTGGAATAGGTAGTTCTTTACAATATGAAGATGGTTTACTGACGGAAGACAGATCAGGGTATTGCACAGATTTTTTATTGTTTTTTGACAAACCGTAGACTTTCAGCAAGCAAAAATAAACGGTTTTAAAGATTAAAACTAACTTTTCCGCATCTGTGGCCCTGAACAATATTCTATCATAAAATTGTTACTAGTATACACTTCGGGGATGTATAGTGCTAACAAACCGAAATTTCTCCAAAAATAACCAAAAATTTAGTATATCTGGATTTATAGGACCCGCTGTACACGCTCTAGTCAACTGAAAATCAATAGGGTACATCTGTGAGACAGCTTGAATAATATTCAATCATAAAATTGATCAATCGTATACTCTCTGGAGGCCGTATCGTGCTAAGAAACTGAAAATTCTCCAAAAATTACAAAAATTTGGTACTTCAAGTACCATAGCACCCGTTGTACTGGCTTTAGTTAGCTGAATATCAATAGGGTTCATCTTTGAGACACTCTGAATAATATCCAATCATAAAATTGGTCACTTGTATATACTCCGGAGGCTGTATCGTGCTAACAAACTGAAACATCTCCAAAAATGACAAAAATATCGTACTTAAAGTGCTGTAGCACATGTTGTATTGGCTATGGTAAGCTGAAAATCAATAGGGTTCATCAGTGAGATGTCCTGAATAATATTCAATCATAAAATTGGTGACGTGTTGAACTCCGGAATGCTAACAAACTGAAATTTCTCAAAAAATGACAAAATATCGCACTTCAAGTACCATAGCACCCGTTGCACTGGCTCTGGTGAGCTGAAAATCGATAGGGTTCATCTGTGACATGTCCTTAACAATATTCCATCATAAAATTGTTGACTTATTGCACTCCGGAGGATGTATCGTGCTAACAAGACTATGTTACGAAAAGTGGCCGACGATGACGACACACACACAGGATTTTTTTTCTATAAACAGTTTTTTCGTGTTGTTGTTGATGGAAAACGTGGAAATAACTCGAAAAAAAAATTTCAAAATTCCAACTTTTTTTGGGGTAAACCAATACTTTTCTCGCATTTTAGATAGGTTGGGCGGAAAAGTAATATAGTATATCTGGATTTACGGGACCCGCTGTTCTCGCTCTATTGCACATCAATAGGGTACATCTGTGAGATACCTTGAAACATATCCAATTATAGAATTGGCCACTTGTATACACTCCGGAGGCTGTATCCTGCTACCAACCCGAAATTTCTCCAAAAAGGACCAAAAATGTGGCACTTCAGGGACCATAGCACCCGTTGTACTAACTCTGGTGAGCTGAAAATCAATACGGTTCATCTATAAGAATAATATTCAATCATAAAATTGGTCATTTATATACACTCTGGAGGCAGTATCATGCTAACAAATTGAAAATTTTCCAAAAATGACAAAAAATTGGTGCTTCAAGTACCAAAGCACTCGTTGTACTGGCTTTAGTGAGCTGAATATCAAAAGTTAATCTTTGAGAGGCCCTGAATAATATCCAATCATAAAATTGTATATACTCCGGAGGCTGTACCGTGCTAACAAACTGAAAATTCTCCAAAAATTACAAAAATGTCGTACTTAAAGTACTATAGCACCTGTTGTACTGGCTCTGGTGAGCTAAAAATCGATAAGGTTCATCTATACGATACCCCGAACAATATTAAATCATAGAATTGGTCACTTGTATACACTCTGGAGGCTGTATCGTGCTAAGAAACTGAAAATTCCTCCAAAAATCAATATCAATAGGGTTCTTATTTGAGACTCCCGGAATAATATCGAATCATAAAATTGGTCACTTGTATATACTCCGGAGGCTGTATCGTGCTAAAAAACTGAGATTTCTCAAAAAATGACAAAAAAGTTGTAATTTAACTACCATAGCACCCCTTGTACTGGCTATGGTGAGCTGAAAATCAATAGGATTCATCTATGAGATGTCCTGAACAATATTCAATCATAAAATTGGTCATTTGTTGCATTCCGGAGGCTGTATCGTGCTAACAAACTGAAATTTCTCATAAAATGATAAAAATGTCGTACTTCAAGTACCATAGCACCTGTTGTACTGGCTATGGTGAGCTGAAAATCGATAGGGTTCATCTGTGAGATGTCCTGAAAAATATTATATCATAAAATTTCTGATTTGTTGCACTCCGGAGGCTGTATCGTGCTAACAAGACATGTAACGAATAGTGGCCGACGACAACGACATACACACATCATTTTTTTTCTAAGAACCGTTTTTCGAGTTGTTCTTGGTGGAAAACGTAAAAATAACTCAAACATTATTTTCAAAATTTCAACTTTTTTGGTGGTAAACCTCTCTCTCTTTATCGCATATTAGATAGGTTGGGTGGAAAAATAATAATCAGTTACATGATTGGTAGGTTCACGCCATGTCATAGGAATTCCAAATTTAATACAAATGTTTTTGCCGTTTGACGACTGTAGCAGGTTAATATAACATGATGTGCAGCAAATTGTTAGAACCAAGTGTTTGTCTTGTTTTATTGTAACCAAAATATTGTAAATAAGACTTTTTCATTAAATTGCTCAGAGGTTTTTTTTTCAGATTTTGTCACGTATAGTCCACAGATATAACAAAAAAAGTCCTTGTGCACTCTTTATGCTTATAAGAGAAAATAATTTACAATGATTATTATATACATGAAAAATGCTACTTCGCAAATATGTCGTGATGGAATATGGAGATCGGGTATCATACAATTGTAATAAATGAGAGGTTATAAGAAATTGGTGTAGTTGGGTCAGTTAGAAAAATCATGTCGGGTAGGACTCTTAGAGGTAAGGGCATACTTGTGAGTGCGCTTAATAAACAATCAAAAAACAGGTATAAACAATAAAATTTTCTGAAATTTCAATTATTAACTAATGTATAAAGAATAAATGACTTTTTTTATATTTTATTCATTTTTTTATAAATATTTGTCATGGGTCAAGTACCCAAATTTGAGATTATTCGAACCTTTAAAAATATTAACTTTATTGTGAAAAGCCATAGGACCTTTTTTATTTGTATTTCAATGAAGAATATAAAAATATGTGCCCGGTCGGAAAATGAGAATCAGTTTTTTAAACAATATGGCACCGGGTTGCCCCATGGCAACGTGCATATACGAGGATGTATTGATATCTAGTTAGCCTAGACCAGTTCCATGCATAAACAAAATATTGCGTTACCATAGCAACGAACAATTACAAGTGTCAGTGTAAAGTTTGATGTCAAAAAAGTAAACCAGAGTTACGCAACAAATTAAAAGAAAAAATATGTCCACCGAAATTGTGAAGATCGAAAAATTGTAGTATCGAGCCATCATCAAGTGCCTGTATTTAAAAGGGTTAAGAGGTACGCAGATTTACGAAGATATGCTTAATACACTTGGTGATCAATGTTCTTCGTATGCGACCGTGAAAAATTGGACTGCAAGCTTCAAAAGAGGTAAATTTTCCATTGAAGATGATGACCGATCGGGAAGGCCAGTTTCTGTGTCAGTCCCCGAAAATATCGATGCAGTTCATGACATGATTTTATCAGACCGTCGAATTGGGCTAAAACGGATATCTGAAGCACTGAATATTTCATACGAACGCGTTCATCATATAGTTCACGTCAATTTGGACATGAGAAAAATTGCTACAAAATGGATCCCCAAATGTTTGAATGTTGACCAAAAGTGTGCAAGGGTAGAAGCATCGCGTTCGATCTGTGCTCGATTTGAAAACGATGTAGACTTCTTAAACCGAATTGTTACTATGGATGAGACTTGGATACATTTCAACGATCCAGAAACAAAGAAACAATCGATGGAATGGCGACACTCTAGTTCTCCAAGACCTAAGAAGTTTCGTGTCCAAAAATCTGCTGGAAAAGTTCTTGCTTCAGTTTTTTGGGATTACCATGGAGTAATCATGATTGATTTTTTGGATAAGGGTAGAACAATAACTGGAGATTACTATTCGACATTACGGACTACTCTATGGGAAAAAATTAAAGAGAAAAGACGCGGAAAGCTATCCAAAGGTGTTTTGTTTTTGCAGGACAACGCCCCTGTACACAAATCTCATGTGGCCATGCAATAAATTCGTGATTTAGAGTTTGAATTACTAGAACACCACCCTTATTCACCAGCTTTGGCTCCGTCAGACTATCATCTCTTTCCTCAACTGAAAAAAGTTTAAAAGGTCATAAATTTTCTTCCAACGAGGAGGTAATAAAAGCTGTGGAGGTCTGGTTTGCAGAGCAAGAAGAAACATTTTTTTTGAAAGGTCTAGGGACGTTGCAGGTTCGCTGTAATAAATATATCCAATTAAGAGGAGAATATGTTGAGTAATAAAATATTTTGACATTGAAATTTTGTTTAGTTCTATAGTAGGCTAAAACTTTTTCAATATATCCTCGTATATAATCAGTAGGGCAATTTAAAGAAGATGGTATAAAAAAAATTAGTTGGAATAATTTTCGGTACTCATGCGCCGTTTCGTCCTGGACTAACCGCGAAACAGTCTCAAATAAGAATAATAAGATAACGTAAAATCAAACATATTTCATCCATCTAATCAGTTACTCAGTAAAACCCTCAAAATTGCCTCGATAAAATATTGGATGCACAAAACATAGTGCGATTTCACTCTGAATAATAAAATTAACTTGCAAAATGGTAGCTTGTTAATCTCCACCTCTACAAATTACGATGAAGAATGGTTCTGACGGGACAACGCAATATACCTATCACATTAAAGCCCTTTTGTACTGATACTAGATCGATACATAACAGGTGATTATATAGGATGTTTTAAGGCCAACCCATGGATGTGCAAATAACCACGTAATCAGATATTTCAATCGGATACAAAGTTCAAAGCACTAACTTCAAAGACTTCCAGACACGATCACTTTTAATAACATATATACAATGTGAAACTCTAATACTATTCAATTTACAATGTGCAGAATTACATAAACACGATAGAACACGACACAATTAAATAAATACAAATATGTGAAATAACGTCCAACTATAGGTAGAACAAATAGAGCCGGCAACCCTGCAATCTTTGGGGGTGATGGAGATATCAAAGATGGATGTCGTATATGTAGAAATTTCTCTCTATACTACAATTCCCAAATAGTAGGCACTAAATTCTCAGAAATGATACTGCAATTGTCGGTTTAATGCAATATTTCTGAGAATGTAGTGCCTACTATTTTGGAACTGAACTACAGTTGAATTATTGGATCTTACCCGTGCGTCATTAATATCTGATAACATAACCAACAAATAATGTCAAACTATTCTGTTCTGTTCTTCACTATTAATAGAAAGAGATGCCATTTAATAATTATGTCGAGTATGTTATCAGATATTAAAGACGCACGGGTAAATATCCAATAATTCCACTGTATAGTCATTTTAACATTGGAGATGGTTGTATTTTGATATAATATGTAAAATACATATACTCACAGTTTTTGTAGCACTGAATTAAGGATGATTGTTTTACTAATTTAAATAAGCATAATACCAATTTCATCCGGTGTAAATTGGTAAAAAAATGTAGACGAAATTGTTTACGTCTGCTCTAGTCGACGGTCGCAACAACAGAGGGCAGAGGGTGTTGTTCCGCATACTCTTCTCATATCGGTAGAATACTTCGGCAAAATTCGGTAGATTTCGGTAGATCATGTGTACACACTTTTAAATTTGAAATAAAACGAAAATTAAACAGTATTGCTGATTAAGGTGTATATATCACATTTAAAATGATAATAAAATATAAAATACCGTGTTACACATTTCTCAGACCTCAGAGAATTTTAAATCTATGTTTAAAACAATTTCAGCGTTGATTAAGGTGTATATATCGCATTTAAAATGATAATAAAAATGAAAATACCCTGTTACAAATTTCTCAGACGACAGATTTTTAAATCTTTGTTTATAACAATTTAAGCAACTTGTCAACAAATTGATGTCATTTTAAGTATATCAATTTTATTTAAAAAATCGTTTTTGTATTAAATATATTTTTTCAGTCAAAAATTACGACATTGATCAGTTTTTAAGAATCGGTAGATTCAATAAGCATTTCGGTAGATGGGTAGGTAGTCATGAAATTCCGTAGATGTACCGATAAATCGGTAGGCGGAACATCGTTAATACATTCGCGGACACTAGTAAAAACATGTAGATTGTAAACACGCACATAGTTATTATTAATATTTAAACGGGAAAAGTCATATTAACATTAATAGAGGATGGCATATAAACAAAAAAATTGTTTTTTTGTAAGAAAAACTAGTGTGGCAAATGCCGTCTTATCCCTAACAAACCCATTTGGTGGTAGGTTGGAGCCAAGCGGCATATCCCGTCATACGAAAAAAAGTACAAAGATATTAAGAAATTTTCATTATTTATTGCTAGACATAAACAAAATATTTTTTTGGTTAGTAAATCGTATTGGTATCCTTCAAAACACGGTCCGATGCGCAGAGCTAGTTTGCTAAGGAATGTCTTACACAAATATTTTGTTTCTTTCCGTACATATTTTGAAGTACAGTTCTTACATCTCAGATGGTAAGATTTAGTTGGATTCCTTGGATTGGGAATTTTATCTGGAAAGTGTATTTCAGGATGTATATTTGGTGGATCAGGTTCAGCTCTCCTTCTTTTACCTCCGTGTAATGGTTCCGATTTCACTAATAATTATGTCCTTATCGAGTTCCAAATATTTTTTTATAAATTCATCGCGAAATTGAATAAAAGTAAATTTGTTATAAATTTTCTTTTTTATGTAATATGCATTTCATAAAGTAATATCCAACAAATGGAACATTACTTTTTTGTACGACCTTATTCTCTTTCTGGGTGACGAATAATAATACCAGACATAAAATTAGTGTAATTGGATATTTCTTCGGGTTTTATTTTTTATTTAACATGTCTATTTGTAACCTGAATTAGTTTCGGATGATATCTTGTAGTAATACACAATACATCCCTTTTGTCTTTCCGCTTAGACACATATGTCTTACTACGTCTCCTCCAGCAATGGTCACCCCTTTTCAGTTTGCCTTTTACAACAACCTCAGGATTTCCTAATCGATTCTGTCATAAAGTTCCAGTATTATGGGTGTTTAGATTGAGAAGGCGATTAGACAGAGTCAGACTGTTATAAAAGTTGTCCATGACAACATGGTGGCCCCTATCTGAATATGGATCAAATAAGGATAGAACAAATGTCTAAAGTTTGGATAAACCATTTGTTTCTTGGGGTTTTCCAGAATAAATTTGTAGATTTGAAACATAGCCATCTGTAGTATAAATAAATGTTACCCCATATTTTCCCTTT
This sequence comes from Galeruca laticollis, assembly GCA_963921935.1. Taxonomy (NCBI): domain Eukaryota; kingdom Metazoa; phylum Arthropoda; class Insecta; order Coleoptera; family Chrysomelidae; genus Galeruca; species Galeruca laticollis. Next base: position 150,439,240 of record OY998177.1, read on the forward strand.
TTATCTATTATGTATTTTCGAAAGCTTAACCGACCACGAAAAAGCATAAGTGATTCGTCTAAAGATAAATGTTCTGCTGGTACAATAGCACTTCTAAAGGGGGTCGAACTTTGTTTAGTTTATCATTAGGATTGTGACCGTAAGAACAACTAAAACATCTTAGAATCCCCTCAAAGCGTCTTCCAGAGAGAGTACGAAGAAGATTGAGACAGTAGTATAAAGGGTCCATACTGAATATTTTTCGGATAGAAGGATGTTTAGATTGACCCTGTAAGATGCACAATGCTAAAAAATGCTTGAGTTCAGGCATAATTATTGATCTAATAGATCGATATCGAGAATGTTTGATGTGGGGTCGGTTGCTCTTTTGTAAAATATCAGAATATTATGTATTCATAGAATTGAGTATCATGTGTGAACAAATGAGGTTAGGGTAATTGCTCCACCAAAAGTTCTAATAGGACATGCTTCTTAATTTTATGTTTTCTCGTGGGACACCAAGCATATATGTATTAGGAATACCGTAAACATTTGTCGCCATATGCCGTCTTGTGTCCGCACATGAATATTTATATGCCGTCTTGTCCGCGAATGTGTTTAAGAGGGTATGTTCACTCTCACTCAGTGTTGCCACTACCCAAAGAAGAAATTATCGTGCAGTGCCGCCAAAATTATTGATTTTTATTGAAAATTATGTTACAATTCTTTTTATTATTTTTTGATAAAAAACAAGTCATGCTTATTTTATTTTTAATCGCATACAAAAAATAAACGGTTTTAAAGATTAAAACAACTTTTCCGCATCTGTGGCCCTGAACAATATTCTATCATAAAATTGTCACTCTTATACACTTCGGGGGATGTATCGTGCTAACAAACCGAAATTTCTCCAAAAATAACCAAAAAGGTAGTATATCAGGATTTATAGGACCCGCTGTACTCGTTCTAGTCAGCTGAAAATCAGCAGGGTACATATGTGAGACATCTTGAACAATATTCAATCATAAAATTGGTCACTTTTATACACTCTGGAGGCTGTATCGTGCTAACAAACTGAAAATTCTACAAAAATGACAAAAATTTGGTACTTTAAGTACCATAGCACCCGTTGTACTGGCGTTAGTGAGCTGAATATCAATAGGGTTCATCTTTTAGACGCTCTGAATAATATCCAATCATAGAATTGATCACTTGTATATACTCCGGAGGCTGTATCGTGCTAACAAACTGAAATTTCCCCAAAAATGACAAAAATATCGTACTTAAAGTACTATAGCACCTGTTGTACTCCCTCTGGTGAGCTGAATATCAATAGTGTTCATACGAGCATACAGATTAAAACAACCAGATAAATCCCACTACGCACAACATCTACTTGACACCAATCATTCATTGACACCTAACACAAAACTAGAAGTGCTGCATATTTGTGAAAAGAAACAAGAACTGGATTTCCTGGAAGAATTGGAAATTAGAAGACATTTAAGAAACCCACAATATGAAGTTGTCAATGAACAGTTAAATCTAGGGAGTTCTCCACTAATAAACTGTCTTCTCAAGTGATAATTGTAAAGATCAGCAGATATAGTTTTCCTGGTTTTCTATATCATTGCACAGTTATACTGATCTTAATTGGAAAAATGATATCCAGGATATCACCATAGGGCTGATAATATCTAAGCTTCAATATTTGTAATATCACATCTTCTTCTTTTTTCTATTAACATATATTAAGTCAATCACAAGTTAGGTCACTTCTTGGTCTAGCCAAAAATAACTATTAAACATCAGGTAGGCATCAAATGAAATGTAACTTCTGTCATTCTGACGATGATATTGATTTATCGAAACAATTGTCATTTTTTTAGAATTTTCAATAACTTTTATTATATTGTGGAATTAACTAGAAACCGTGAGTTTAAAACACTAACATTTTTTTGTACTCGACATTAACAAATTCGCTGAATTGTTTTAGTTTGTCCACTCTGACTGTGTAAATATAAAAAATATTTAAATATTTTGACAGCAATAACTTCTATGTCGAATGGTAGGATATCCGTCGCATTTTGTACGCAATTATTGAGAATGTGAGCAATACAACCAATACCAACCAGGGGTTTGCCGCAAGCAGCATTTAGTTTAGCAACGACTATTTACTCCCTTTCGTCTCATTCCCCCAAAATTCGTATTTGTGTTGTCAGCAGCTAATCCGATACATTTTTCAACCAAATCGTTGTTTATTAACGTAGTAAATACATAATTACTTAACTGTTCTGATGTTTCTCCAGATAAGTTACGTAATTCAAGCAGTTTTACTTGCTCACCCTTTTCAGAATCAAAGTAACGGTGCAATTTTAATATCTTTATGGTTTGAAGAATCTATAATGATGGCAACAAAATGTGTTTTGTGTAAATCACTCTTTAATCGCCTCTGAGATTCTTCAGCAAGAATGTTTATTACGATGACTTCCGATTTGGTTCGAGCTGATGCAAATTTAGGTTCAAACATATCAACTATAAGTTTTGAAGTACAATCCAAAGACCTAAAACTCTGTAGGTGCTTAACTGTGTGATAGGCGAAGGTTCCTTCATTGGCGGCAATCAACATATTTTCTGAACTGAAGTTTTGATTTTTAAAGGATGTTTCCAATTTATTACTTCTTTATTTTGAATTTGCAGCCAATATATGCTTCTTCTTGGCCAGATGAGCTTCAATATTACTGCGACCACTGTTGGAAATATCAACATCACTTCTACAAACTTCGCAATATACAATGTGTTGCGAAGAACTTTTTATTTTCATAAATGGATACTTTTTCTGCAAATCCAGATTAAAATTACATTTTCGTCGAGGCGGTGACATGTTGAAACGAAAATAACTTCTTTTGCCACTTTACACAAGCCAGAAATTAACAAAATTCAATGCAGTAACTGTTATTTGGCGAGAACCGGGATGAACAGAAACGTGATATAAACTACGCACCACACCATGCCATTTTCTATCGTCGTAATACAAAGTTCGCGTTCGACTCTACTCGACTGACGCCGAACCTGACCGACGCGACGAATTTATACAAATAGCTAAGAACTACGTTACGTTCCACTCGAGTCGATTTTAAATTACTGTCCTAAAAAGTAGTACATTTAGGTGTACTTGATGAACCTTTTAAGTACAATAGGACAGCATGCAAAAAGTAAGTACTGTCCTATTAAAATGCGTACATATGGTCACCCTAATTATGGGAGATAAGTGAGAACTTTATTACTTAAAAAATTCCCCGTCGGTTGGATTGGAAGAGGTGGGCCCGTACTATGGCCTCCTAGATAACCAGATCTAGATCTTTCAGATTTTTTCTGGGAAAAGGTTTACTTCGAACCTGTTGAGAGACCGGAAGATGTAGTAGCTCGTATACACGCTACTGTGACATTTATAGGTGAAAACTTGATACAGAAGGTTCTTAATTCAATGATAAATCGAACACATGTTTGTATTGAAGTAGAAGGCGATTTGTCAATATTGAAACAACCTGTATAAATAGATCCGCAATGAAAAGCCATTTGTAATATCACATATTTACAAATTGAATAGATGAGGCTTTTACTTGATGAAGATCCATACTGAACGATGAAATAAAACAATATAGTTTGTTTAAATCTTCATTTATTTGAACTAATGTTCAAATTAAACTTGTTGACGCGTTTCACTAATACAGTAGCTTTGTCAAAACGAATTTGACAAAGCTACTGTGTTAGTGAAACGCGTCAACAAATTTAAATTGAACATTAGTTCAAATAAATGAAGATTTAAACAAACTATATTGTTTTATTTCATCGTTCAAATATTTACGTTCTCTATTTCCATTACATTTAACTGTTTCTCTTTCTTGTAACATACCATAAAACTAATAATACACATTGTGTGAGTTTTTTATTTCGTTTATTTCACAAAACAGAAAATTCTTTTATTACGTGAAGCTCCTAAGTATATGAACATTTTATCATGCCTGATGCTCTTTGTGTTCACTGAACGCTGCTATATTTATTATCAGCTTACAGTAGAGTAGTTAAGGACAATTTAATATTTTGTCATATAGTAGCTTCTCACCTACCTAGACTGTATCCAATTATTTTCATTTCATCTATATACATACATTTTGAAAATATACCTATAGTCAGCTATCGTCCGTTGATCATTTAAAAAGCCTCCTACATTCATTTTGACCTAAATCGGCATAATTGTTCTATCTTCAGTTCGAGGGCTCTGTTATTTAGTTTGTTCACAAATTTCTAGTAGATATAATTTAGCATTGCAACATTTATGTAAAATGGTCCTGAAAAATGTCGACAAAAAAGTACATATATGCCAAAGAAGCATGAGCGTAGCCAGCGAAGGGCAGGGAGGGGCGACCGCCCCCCCTCTGGAAGCAAAAATAAATTAAATAATTTTTACATTTTAATAAACAAAAAATTAAATCTAAAATATACATATTTTTCTGTTCTGCATATTTTTTTTGTTATCTGTTTTATATATTTTGTTTGTTGTTGTGGTCGTTTGGTTGCTTTAATGAACATTTTAAAATTAATTAATAAGCTCTAATAAATAAAATTATTCGCGTGTCCTTTGTCACTAAAATATATTTCATCAGCAAAAAACAAAGCTGTTTGAAAAACTGACATAGTCCTAAATATATATTAATAGCGTTTTTGATCTATGCATTGGTGCACACCAGAATTGTCCCACACCAGAATTGGATAAAAAGGAGTGTTCGATTTACTCTCAGGATACGTCAATTTTTAGTGTTCCATTCAACCACTTAACAGTTGGACATTTTTGAGAAAAACTGTAAAGAAATTGTCACTTTCTTTTTGTTTTCATTTAACGTGGTGGTGTACAGGCCATTCTTAACAAAAAGTACGCTTAATCTTTATTTTTCCATTGCTCCAGCCAGAGACTAAATCTTGTGGTCAATGATACTAGCAAGGTACCAGAAATAAGAAAAACAATTGCAACGGTTAAAGACACAATAACCTTCTTTCGTGAATCTCCAGCCCGTAGGAAATCGGTTCCAAATCTTTGTGGGACCAGATGGTCGGAAAAATATAAGAGCATAGAAAAATTTTCAAAAAGCTTCACTGACATTGTTAAAGCACTAAAACATCTATTTGTCGAAGGAAACTATGCAACAAGAAAATCTGTCTACCAATTGCACTGTGCAGTTACTAAACCAATATTCATCTTAGGCTTAAACATAATTGCAAGACACTCTGCAATTTTGGGACCCGTTATAAACGGTTTACAAGTTAAAAGTATGGATTTGGTTATGTTGAAGAAACATATTGATATTCTAGATGTAATCAAAGAAGATCGACAATATGTCGAAAATGTTTCTTATGATTTATTTAAAAAATCACTTGATATCGCAGAGAAAGTAGGGGTTGAGTTGTCAGTACCACGAGTCACCCAAAAGCAAGTACACAGAAGTAATCTACCATTTGAGTCTGCAGTTGAATACTGGAAGCAGTCAATAATCATCCCCTATCTTGATTCTTTAACATCGTCTTTGGATGCTAGATTCTCAAACGAAAATATACCTGCTTTTGCTTATCTACATCCTTCAAGCATGCTCAAAATAGCTTCAAAAGATGTCAAAAATAATGCAAAATCCTTCATGGAATTTTATGTTGGGTGATGTCTCTGCAGAATTAGATTTGTGGTACAATATGTGGAAGAAAAAGAATTTAGCAGAAGACAAATTAAAGGACATTGAAGTGGCCGCCCTTTTGGAGGAAGCTAATGTTTTTTTCCCTGCAACAAGGCACGCACTGCCAATATTAAGTGCTTTCCCATCCACTACTGCTACCGTGGAAATATCGTTCAGTACCCTACGAAGGGTAAAAACCTGGATCAGGAGTACAATGGGTGATGACGACTCACTGGGTTGTGTTTGATGAGTGTGCATCGAAAAATTTTGAAGGAAAATTAGGACTGCATAGTGAAGAAAGTTTTGGATAAATTTAGTTTAAACCCAAGAAAAATGTTATTAGTTTAATTTAAGTATAATTAAAATCTCAAAGTTTTGTTTTCATTTGTCTTTTCTTTTTATCCTAAAATTTTACATTTTGGAGGAACATGGACCATGGTTTGCCCCCCCCCCCCACCTGTTATAAATCCTGGCTACGCCCTTGCAAGGAAGTCATCTGCTCCAAATGTTATTCCATAAATAAGCATACCCTGAGTACAAAGTTAAATAAAAAAAGTAATTTTTCGAGAATTAGGATACGGATAAAAGAAGCTATTAACCATTTTATTGAAATATTCTTAGTTCTATAGATATTTATTTGATAATGTTGGTTAAAATGTCATTAATTAAGTTAAGAATATTAACCACGTGATCCGTTACGAGCTTTTCTATATTTTTTTAAAAACGTAAACCGTGAATAAATTAACAATTATTCCTAAATTATTAATAGAATATTGAATATGCCGAACAATATTTCAAATGTCAACTTTATAAACACGAGGAAATTGTAAAAATGTCAATGTTAAGTAAATACCAGTATGTGGGTCACCAAGCAACGTTATTATTGCATTAAAAATGTCATTTTGAAAGTGTTATAAAGTTGTTAAAAAATTGCATGTATCGTTTTACTGCCCAGCTTTCATCATTGAAATGCTATAAAACGAAACGTTTTTATGTGAAATATTCAATAACCAAAATTAGAGATGAACAACATACTCAACTAGTGATTAAAATAATTCAGATAATGTACAGTGTTTCCAGTTCTCAATATACACAGGGTTCGGCAAACCTCTGTCGTAGTTCTATAACTCTTATAGTGTATAACTTACATATTTATTTGAAAGGTGTATGTTAAGGGTAATTAAAATCAAACATTTTAAAATTATGTTCATGTCCATTAGTAAATTAGAAACATGACTTAATTTTTTTCAAATTGAATGCCATATTTTTTTTACATTTTTAGAACCAAAATAGTTAGTAGCATACACTCCCAGCCAACTCGGGGAAAACCCCCTTTTCCCAAAAAATTTCAATTTGCACATGCCATTTTAAAAAACCGCAACTTTATAAGATTTGAAGCTTTAAAGCTTTAAAATTACCAGTGTACAAAGACAAAGGATTGAAGATTTTTTTAGACACATTTTTATTTTCTACAGGACGATCTTAAATAAATTTTACATTCCAAAAATTTTCATGGAAGTTTTTTCAAATATAAGTATAAGTATTCATCAATGGATACTGAATTGTATCCCCTTCAACTTTGTTATTTACTTTCCGTGCCTGTTTTTTGTCGTTTAAAAGTTATATTAAAAAAAACACACAGATTTAGCTTCAACTCTTATAAAGTTGCGGTTTTTTAAAAAGGGATGTGCAAATTCAATGTTTTTGGGAAAAAGTTGGTTTTCTCTGAGTTGGCTGGGAGTTTTTCAAAAAAATTCTGGGAGTGTACAGTACTAACTATTTCAGTTCTAAAAATGTAAAAAAGTATGGCATTCCATTTGAAAAAAATTAAGTCATTTGCCTAGTTTACTAATGGACTACCATGTATACATGAACATAATTTTAAAATGTTCGACTTTAATTACCCTTAACATATACCTTCCAAATAAATATGTAACTTATACACAATAAGAGTTATAGAACTATGACAGAGGTTTGCTGAACTCTATATAGTGACCTTAGACAATATAATTATAAATGTATCTATCTGTATATAATTGTCGGATCGGAAGTTCCGTTTTCATTGTAGGCAATTACATTACCACCTAGGTGAAATTAACTGTCTCGACCCTTACTTCGTGGAATCTACTTATATTAGTGTTATAAATGAAACTCAATGTTTCTAGCTAATTCCACAATATAATGAAAAATGTTGAAAATTCTAAAAAAATGACAATTGTTTCGATAACTGAATATCATCGTCAGAATATCAGAAGTTACATTTCATTTGATGCCTACCTGATATTTAGTAGTTATTTTTGGCTAGACCATTGACTTAATATAAAGAAGAAGATGTGATATTACAAATATTGAAGCTTAAATATTATTATTCAATTTACCGAAAACCAACACACACTGATGTGACAATTCCATATAGTTCCAATCACCCCATGTCACATAAACTAGCGGCATATAATTCAATGATACAAAGAGCATTTTCAGTTTCTATGAACAAATGTAATTTTGATAGAGAGATTAATACAATTAGACAAATAGCAGCATCCAACGGTTATCCATTACATATGATAAATAAGTTAAATAATAAAAGAGGAAAAAGTGGCATTACAACTAATATTTCCTAAACAAACTGAAGAAATAAAAACTTATAAAACCATCACATATGCAGGAAATATTTCTAATAATATTTCAAAGGTATCTTTAGCAACGAATACAACAATTTCTTTTAAAACAGAAAGTAACGTAAGTACAAAATTGTTAAATGTTAAAACAAAAATACCAATATTAAAGAAATCAGGTATATATAAACTCAAATGTCTAGAATGTAATGCTGTCTATTTGGGTCAGACCATTAGAAATTTTGAAATCCGATACAGTGAACACTTACTGGCATACAGATTAAAACAACCAGATAAATCCCATTACGCAAAACATCTACTTGACACCAACCATTCATTGACACCTAACACAGAACTAGAAGTACTACATATTTGTGATAAGAAACAACAACTGGATTTCCTTGAAGAGTTGGAAATTATAAGACAATTAAGAAACCCACAATATGAAGTCGTCAATGAACAGATAAATCTAGGGAGTTTTCCACTATTAAACTGTCTTCTTAAGTGATAATTGTAAAGATCAGCAGATATAGTTTTCCTGGTTTTCTATATCATTTCACAGTTATACTGATCTTAATTGGAAAAATGATATCCAGGATATCACCATAGGGCTAATAATATCTAAGCTTCAATATTTGTAATATCACATCTCCTTTTTTCTATTAACTTATATTAAGTCAATCACCAGGTAGGTCACTTCTTGGTGTAGCCAAAAATAACTACTAAACATCAGGTAGGCATCAAATGAAATGTAACTTCTGTCATTCTGACGATGATATTCAGTTATCGAAACAATTGTCAATTTTTTAGAATTTTCAACATTTTTCATTATATTGTGGAATTAGCTAGAAACATTAAGTTTCATTTAAAACACTAATACCACCTAGGTGTTTGTTTTTTATTCGACATCGTCCGATGATCGGTCGAAGTCAGATCGGAACTGATCGTGTGAAATACGGATTCAATGTAGGTGTAGCCTTATACAACACCGATCCCACCTGGCAGAATAATGTTGATTGAAATGTGATCGTCAGGGCGTCCTCTGTACGACATATTTTTCATTAAAAAACATATTAACAGACAGATCGTTGTAAGCGATACCAGAGTGGCATATACATTTTAGGTATGATGTTAAACAATTGAAGGGTACAGGAGTAAAAGGGGCTCATTGCATATTTGGCCAAAAGAGCGATATATTCAGGATGGATAGTATTTTTCATATATTGTCACCTCTTAGCTTCCAAACTAGATGAAATGAGATATCTGCACTTAAAAAAAACCGATACACGGGAACAACGAGCTCATTGTAAACACGAACCGTGCAAAAACGGACTGATTGTACAATGCGCGCGTTTTTGCCTGTTTGATTTGGTGGCGATTGCCATTATTCGTAGTATTATTGAATCAGCCATCAAGAACGCGTCTCTGGTAGTGTAAGTTTGTGTATTTTTGAGTTTTCATTATGGAAGGTGGTGATATTGGCAGTGATGGAGAGCTAAATATAAGTAGTGTGATGGAGCCTAGAAGCAAGAAAAGAAAATCCTATGGCAGAATAAGGGACGTTAAAAAGAAAATGAGGGTCCAAAGTCATGAAATGGGTCCAGACTGTAATTGTTTGAAAAAATGTTTTGATGTTGTGCCCTATGACACAAGAAATAGTGTATTAAAGCAATTTAATATATTAGGTTCGACTGATGCTCAAAATTTATATCTCTGTGGATTAATAGCAGTACTTCCTGACTTAAAAAGAAGGCGCTAAACACTATGGTGCATCCTATAAGTACAGGATTCGGGCTCTTGTAGGAGAGAACACAAAGTAATTTAATGTGTGCCGTAAAGCATTTATTGCTATTCATGGCATATCAAATAAGAAAGTGGAAATCTTGGTTGTATGGACTTCGCCAAGAATCTGCAGGTTCCAAATATACTAACAAATGATATTTACTAAAGAGACAGGTATCAGTATATGCATTTAACGTGCATGTTTTGTCTACTTCTGGGAGTTATTTTTATGTTTATTCAGAAACCGAAGGGAAAAAGGGTTCCGATGATGTATGCTCACTGCTCCATAACTTCATATATAGCCATCTTGATCCAGAAGTGAAGCATCTGAAAATATTTTGTGACTCTTGCAGTGGTCAACAAAAGAATATCACTTTTTTTCATTTTCTGCACAACCTAATTAACAATGAGAAAATGATAGAATCCGCTGTTGTCACATTTCCTATTCGAGGACATTCATATATGGAATGTGATGTGGTCTTGTTAACCAAAAATCGAGAGCAGAAGTTCCCGAAGACTGGTTGCAAATATTGGAAGATGCCCGTCATTCGCCAACTCCATTCAACGTTATCAATGTGAATCACACATTATTCCGTAGTTGGACAAAATTTATCGACAATAGTTACCCTAAAAAGTCGCCATTCCCATCTAGGCCAATCAGAGAAATCAACATACAGAGAGGAGCTCTTATACAATATCGCGCCACATACAATGGGCCTTGGGAGTCAGCTTCATTGCAAGGAAAACTCCGCAAATTCTCAAGGCTACCTGTTTGTCACCTCAAGGATAACGAATTTAGGCTACCTGAGTATAGTTATGAAGGTATTTTAAATTATTCATTAGTACCACACTGTATTTCTCTTATTATTTTTTATATTTATTTTAGGACGGCTTCCAATATCTGCTGAGAAGTTTCGCGATATTCAGCATTTGAAAAAGTTTTGCAGCCGAGCAGCGCAAGAATTTTTTGCAAATTTGCCGCACCATTAAAGATGATTTAGACGTTAAGATCATTTTTCCATATTCAAAAATTTCCTTTTTTTAGAATATTTTGTTGTCTTCCTAACTAACGACGATCGCTGTTAGTAAGTACAGTGAAAGAAGGAGCTCATTTCAATGAAATGAAACTCTTTTTCCCTTGTAGTTTTTGTAGTTGTAAGAGTTTTTTAAATTTTTCTTTGTTCAGAGAAATATAAATTGTCTCAAGAAATATTTAACGTAGTTTGTTTGTTATTTATTAACATTAAGAAACATTTCGAATACTTGAAAAAAGCAACGTAGCGTTCGCAAACTAGAATTTCAACCTTAAACACGATCTGATGGAAAAACATAAAAATGCTCATACCCCTGTACCCTTCAATTTTGAACATGATTGATTCCATTTGGGACACTGTTTAGCCGCAAACGTAAAACAATTTGAGCATTAATTTAAATAAATAATTTTATAACCAAAATAAATTTGTCTTAAATATTTCTAGTTAAAATTTCTTTTTGGACAAAATTTATGAAAAAAGAACTAAATACAAAAAGAAAAAATTTCGCCACAACGCGGTTTCTAACCCGTTATTTCACGTTTAATTTTTAAATTTCCAGTGCGTCAACCGCCGTTACTAGCTCCGCCCCTTTTATTATCTTTCGAAAGTGTATAAAAATGGTACGACTTTTTTTAAATATAATTATGCATTTGAACTTATTTTTGAACGATCTATTCAAATTTGCTAAAAAGGTTAGCTCACTTTTGAGCGTTTTGTACAGGAATCCCTATGTCGCATTTTAAACCCCCATTATCGGTTATCGGGTCTTAGACATCTAATTACCGATGTTTTTCACATTCACTTTGTAGATATATAAACAATAAGTAAAAAAATGTTTGTTCAGAATATAAAAGAGCAATATAAATTATGAATTTTAAAAGAAAATCGTAACCTTAACATTAATATTTATCTGCATAAAAAATTGGTAATAATTAACAAATTCGTTTTTAAGCAATATAACATTTTACAAGAAACGATTTTTTTAATCAGATAATCTTTCCAATAATTACCTTATTAACAATACAGATCTTTATAGCAGTGGGAGTAGAAAATTTAAAAATTTGATTTTTACGAAACTGTTAATAACAAAAAATCAAATCAATCAATATATTTAAAAAAAATGTCGATCCCTTTTCAGTTTTCATTGTTTTACAAAAAATTGAGAAATCATATTTTTTTATTTTTCTTAGAGGGCTTTTGAAGAATAGCTTCAAGAAAAACATTTTTTTAAACATTGATTTAAGCAATGGTCAGGTTTTTTATGTTCAACTTAAATTGAAATTTGTTAATTAATAAAAACATAATTAATTGAAATACTGCGCAAACACTTAAAACACAGAGAGGTTAGAATTATAAAAGTATTATAAAATATTCTTTGTAATCAGTTGAACAGGCAACAATAGGTCTGTTCCAACCAACACAAAAACCGTTCAATTACGATACAAACCCAGTTGACCTGCTGATTAGTGAATATAATAAGTCTGTGTAATTTACATCAAATTTGCTGCGTTACTGAGATTGTACGGTAATAAAACGGTTTTTATCTTGGTTGGAACAGACCTAATGTTGGAAAACCCATACGCAACACTCTTTATAATATATACGCAACTGGAGAACCGAGAAATTTGCCTGGCGGACCTAATAAGTGTAAATTGAACGAACAAATATAATATCAAAATTTTTGAATTTTTCTCTGGATCCATAATCAAAATTCAAGATTCATGAACTATTGGTCTTACCATAAATAATCAATGAAAATTAACTTAATTAAACAAATGAGAAATATAATAACCAAAATATCAGATCCTATTTTTCATGAAAAGAACTTAAAAACTGTATATCATCTATTTTTGGATAATGATTATCCAAATAAATTAGTTAAAAATAGACTATTTAATTATTCTCCAACTATAGACATTGCAGACATTAATATTTGAAACGACCAATCAGATAATATAAATTATTATGTACCTTTACCATATATTAAAGAAATAACACCACAGTTGAGTAGGATTTTTAAACCAATGAACAACATTAGAATTGCCAATAAAACATGCTTAACCATAAAATCTATTTTCACTAATTTGAAAGACAAAACTTCAATTCTTAATCTTTCAAATGTAATATATTCTATATATATATATATATATATATATATATATATATATATATATATATATATATATATATATATGTTGGTCACACTGGTCAGAAATTAAAGAACCGTATAAGTCTCCATAACAGCGATTGTAAGTTACATCCTGAAATATGTGCCTTATCTGAACATGTAATTGATTATGATCACTTTATGGATTTTGAATCTGTTAATATTTTGGACATACAACCAAATACCAAAAAAAGACTTTTCTTAGAAATGGCCCATATATTTCAAGAACCTAATACTATCAACAAAAAAAGTGACCATAATAATCTGAGTGATATTTATTATAATCTACTAACAATTGATAATAAAAATAACTAAATTTCAAATTCTTATACATCAATAAAACTATAGTCTATTTGAAAATCAAGAGAGAGTAAATTCCCAGAATAAAAACTAATTCGGTATGCAAAACTATAGTACAGTACGTGCGGTAAAACTTCAATATTTGTAATGCATTCTAAATGGTTTTTGTTAATTTCAATACAAAATTTATTACATTTCTTGGACTATCACATTATTTTATGATCTTTCATTGTTACTACAGTAGGCCTAAGAGGATTAACGTGCGTCATAGGCGTAACCAGAATAGAAAGGGATAACAGAATGCTTTATATTAAAATATTTCTTTATTTCAATAAAATTATTACATCAACTTATTTCTATAACTTAGGTAAACTATAAATTTTTAAAAAACGTTTTGATGTGATACAGATTTAACGAAATTAATTCTAGAAATATTGTCAGATCGAAGCATATTTACCATGTTTTCGATAAATTTTAGTTTGTTTTTTACTTGTTTGTTTTTAATTTTTGCTGGAATATTTAAATTTTTTATTTTTAAATATGCATCGATCTGACAATCTTTTAATTTTTCTATAAAAATAAATATAGAAGGGTGACTTGAATAAAAACTAGAATTAAAGTGCGGATGGAATGATTCGCAGGCATTTGTGGTTCTTTTAATTGATGGGTTTTCATATGCCCATATATTTGGTGGAAAATGAGATTCTGGCGCTATGTAGTTTTCTAATAAATAGTCTGCGTATTTATCTATAAGTTTATGGTCCGGTTTGTATGACATGAGATCAAATATGAAACAATCTTCAACTTCAGAGGGGTCTAAATAAGTTAGCCCAAAAGTATGAGTAAGCCATTTGCTTTCCTCGCAGTTTTTATCTTTATACATTTGGGTTAACCCTAATGATTGTATTTTCCTATACCACGCCTGGTGCAAGTGGAATCTACAACCATTTAGTTTGGTTTTGGGAAAGACAACTTTTAATGCGTTATGAATTGCGATTTCAAAATCCACAAATACCTCCTTCGGTTCAAAAACAATATTATAAAGTTCAAAAATTTTAGATTTTACCAACAGAAAAAGTCTCATATATGTGTCACTGGTCTTATTGGGCAACAGACAATACAAAAGAGGAACATAATGCCCATTTTCCAGTCCATGGATGGTAAATAACTGATAAAAATATTTTGTACAATAAGAAAATGTGCCATCCATGTAAAAATCTTTCATTTTACATAAACTTATTATATTTGTATGGCAAGAAAAAACAATGATATTATCAGCTGTGCTGTTAATAAACAAAAAATTTTCACCTGTTGTGGTTTTCGGTCCATAACTATCGAGTACAGAATGTACATCGTGAATATCCTTAGGCAGGGCTGGTAAGAGCTTACGGCGGCTGTTGAAATTTCTTCTTATTAGACTGACATCTATCGATGACAAATTCTCAGGCAAATGATTTGAAAGAACGCTTTTAATAATTTTTGAAGGTTTCTCCGATATGTCTTCCTCAGCTTTGCGCTTGCATGAAGTCGTCACTATTTTTCTCTCCAACGTAGTTTCATCGGACTCGTGGTTGTGGATTAATTCACTTCTAGTAACTGTGTATTCCGCACCAACAGTGTACAGTTTGGCTAAACATCTTAAATTTTTCTTTATACACCTCCAACGTACTTCACCACTTTTTAATACGTCCTGTTTACAAAACTGAAACTTTTCTACAACTAGTAAGTCACAACCGCGTGAACTCTTAATTACTGAAACTGATGCCATCGTATACAAATAATATATTTTATGCTTTCTATCGACTAGTAGCTTAAAGATAAGTTATAATACTGACTAGCTATAATAATTTTATACCTGTTATTTGTGAATTTTATACATTTAAAGGAATAATCTTAAGTAGGTACAACATAGTTATTAGAATAAAGAGATAAGTAAATTAAAGGTATTTCCGACAGGTACACAGGATTAGGTATTTCCAAATAAATACACAACTAATATTCTACAGAAACTATTAAGCGTAATTACCAATATTTTAATCTCATCGTAAACATCAACCCCTAGGCCGAAATTACCCCTGTCATAAATGGTACACCCTTTGATTCATGCAGGTAGGCCAAGGGATTACCGGCCGAAATTACGCCCGCCGACCGCTTCTAATGACAGATATTTTGACTTAAATAGTGCTTAAGTTTCTAGAAATGCAGTTATTTGATTTTCGATAAACGTGACAAATAGTAGTGACTAAAAATGGAAGCAGTTTGTGAGTATACGCCAGTGAAAAAATTAAAACTAAACCATTTATCGCCCAATGAAAAGAGTGCTGTAGTGAATGTGTACCACTATTTTAAACATCAAAATCCCTCAAACACTATTGACAGTGTAGTTGAAACAACATCTAAGGCAATGGGATATGGAAAATCTACAATATATAGAGTTCTAAAGGAGGAAAAATCAGGTGGAGTAACCTCACCAAAGCCGAAACCAGGTAGACCAAAACTATTAAAAGTCAACGTGGACGAGTTTTTTAAAAATGCTATTCGTAAGCTTGTTCACTCATTTTTTATAAACAAGCAAATACCAACTTTAGATAAAGTTTTGCAAGCCATTACGAATGATGTTGATTTACCCACAATAAGCCGGGATAAACTATGGAAAGTGTTACATGAGTTAAACTTTAAATTTGAAAAAATGGGCAGACACTCAATGATAATTGATTCTGAAGAAATTGTATGTTGGAGAAGACAGTACCTCAGAAGAATACAACAAGTTAAAGCTCAAAATAAAAACATTTATTATTTAGATGAAACATGGGTTAATGAAGGACATTGTGTAGGAAGAGTTTGGAAAGACAAAAATATAAAATCATCCCATCAAGCTTTTCTAGAAGGATATATTACTGGTTTTAAGGAACCTATAGGAAAAGGTAAAAGATTAATTATTTGTCATATAGGCAGTACAAACGGTTTTCTTGAGAATGGTTTACTCTTATTTGAATAAAAAAAAACCGTTGATTATCACGAAGAAATGAATGGAGACGTGTTTGAGGAATATTTTGAACAGATGATTCAATTCATACCAAAAGGATCGGTTATTATAATGGACAATGCAAGTTACCACTCCAGATTACTTGAACCTTTACCAACCACTAAATGGAAAAAGGATGAAATTGCAAAATGGTTATCTTCTAAAAATTTAGCCTTTGACAATACAATGCTGAGGGCAGAATTGTTAACTATTGCTAAAAAACATAAGCAAAATTATAAAAAATATAATATTGAGGAGATAGCCAAAAAACGAGAAATTGAAATCCTTCGTTTACCACCCTACCATTGTGAGATGAATCCGATAGAATTAATATGGGCTCAAGTTAAAGGTTATGTTGCCAGAAATAACACGACTTTTAAATTATCAGATGTTAAAAATCTCTTCAATAAGGCAATATCTGAAGTAACAAGTGAAAATTGGCAAAAATATATTAGACACGTTACAGAAATAGAAAAAAAAATGTGGGAGCTAGATAACATAATTGATATTACTATAGAGCCCATTGTAATTTCTCTAGAATCAGATGGTGAATCTTCTGACACAGAGTGCGAGGAACCATAACTTTAAAATTATTAATTTATGTACTTTAATTTTATTTTTAGATTTTAATTTTTTAAGATTTAATATTGTCGTATTTTTTGCATGTTGCTCGTCAAATTTTATCCTTGCGGTTGGTTTTGTTTTTCTCATATACCTACTTAATTGTTTTTTTAGCTCCTCATATTAATTTATAAATAATTGTAATTATCTGTACATATTATATACATATTTTATAAATAAACATATGCCTAAAACAAAATGCCTAAAATAATATTGACTTTTTCTTCATTTTACCCAAATTAAATTATTACTTACGAATTATGTTTATCTATCTAAAATTGGTAATCTAGGTATAAATAACTAAAACAAATTAAATATTTCTATTTCCATATTAATTTAATTTTGAAAACGCACGTCTATGGTTTACTGCCTTTAACACTGATAACTGCAAAACATTTCTGGGAATTTACTCTCTCTTGATTTTCAAATAGACTATATATAAATAAAATTTGATGATTTTTAGAAATAATTTTATTTTAGGTAAATGATTTTAATTTTTTCCATACTTTTAAATAAAATGTAATTATAAAGAAATTATTAAGATGACATCTATAATAATTTGAGGTTGAGTTTTATATAATAAAAGAAGAATATTCTAATAACTATTAACCTATATTACAAATATAACCTATTTTCTTCTTTTGTTTTCAAAAACATTTAGGCATATTTCATCCTGAAATAAGCCTAAAAGTATATAGGTAGCAACAACTACTACACTTTTCCACTAGGAAAAAACTGTTCTCATATATGAACAAACAAAATTTATATGCTTCGTCGAGTAACAATTAAATTTAAAATGTATATTCACCTGTGGGTTTTTATTATTTTTGTATCCATACTTTACTCAAATAGGAAAACAATAATTTTGTTAAATAATAATAATGGTTAAAACGCACGGATGGACTTTTTTAGATTATGTTAATGTTTTACATTTTTTTTCTAATCTTTGTCTTTTTGTAACCCCATTTTGTTAAAACTGTTCTTTATTTAACAAAATCTTTTTTGAAAAATGTATGACTCCTTTTTTCAAATCCACCGATTTTTCACGAGCAAATCAAACGATTTTTAAATAATTTTCGGGTTGGCAACACGTTGAATGTGTGTTTTATTTCAGATATTGTTCATATTTTAAGACGCCTTACATTAGCGTTCTGTTCACACTTGCCAGCACATTAGGGTAAACCAATATTCTTTTGTGATAGTTGGTACTAATTTTTGTAATTACTTCTTCAACTGGTGTTATTAGAAAATCTTGAACTTTTTTGGTTTATTGCAATAATTGTATTTTCTTCTCAATAAGGTTTCAAAAATCAGGAATAAAATTAAGTTAATTAAACAAGCCGTGCAACTAACATACAGATCAAATTACAAATACCGGTTTTTCCTCTAGGGATTAACACCATTAACTGGAAGTTTGTTCTATTTAAGTTACAGACTGAAACTTTATCCAGTCATTCACCTACGCCACTTGACTCTTGACGATATGTGAAATTTTCTAGGCAAAATCAATTTTAGCTTCCTAAATAGAAGAGTGTGTGTATTTATCCGAAGTATAAACAGTTCATTTTTATTTTGTTACTAAGAATAGATTCAAAGAGAAGGATGTAGCTCGAGTTATTTTAGTATAATTTTTTCTTTTTATATAAACAATTTGAATGATTTTAAACCTTCATAATTTATTTTTAAATTTATGGCTTTTAAACCAGATATACTCTGTATATGAAATAGTCCAGGAGCCATCAATCCTGAAAACCCAGTGATCGCGAATTTGAAAATTTTCAACTTAAAATGAACAGTTTACATTTGGACGAATAAGATGAGGTTGATCGGTATCGATTTGATTGTTCGAAACTATGTTTGAATAAATTACGTACTACGTACTACATGTTTTATAGGCATCGCTGATTATCAATATTACTTTATTTGATTTTAGACTATCTGAAAGGTACAAACATGAATTTCTCTTTTATTACGGAAATCGCATTTAGATATCAAAGTCAAAAATATATTGCCATTTTCCGCTCTCTCCCTCATTTTGTTGGTCATACAGGATTTCTTCAACATACCACAATCGTTCTCTACTACCGATTCATTAAATTGCCATCTACATTCGGTTGATTCGTATGAAATAGAGATAGGTTCTGTAACATTTTGTCACATTGTATCATCACTATATCACAAAAAAATTATTTGATGTTGATATCCCACGGTTTTATTTTTTAAAAGGAGAAAAAAATTTCAACTTCAATTGGCCAATTTTGTATAATCAATGAATATATTTGTATATATAAAACTGGTGAATATTGGGGTATGCAGCAAGTGAAACGGAAAAAGTGTACTCTTAACGGAAAATTTTCAAGCTTTCGAGGATGGTTGTCCTCATCATCAGGAATACTGAAATGGAAAAACAGCATTAAGATACTGTAGTTAACAAACAAGATGCAAATAGGAAAGACATCATAACGGGTGTGAACTTACCTCCGAGTTGAGGTTAGATTCCATTATGTTGTATAAAATTAAACTACGGATATTTAAAATATGAAACAGTTAACTAACAAAGGTTTAAAATAGTACAATCACATTGGGATGACTAAAAAAGCCAACATCTAACACCATTTTGCAGACAAACGAACTCGAGTGCTTTTTTTGTCAAAAGCCAGCCTGGAAATTATATCGTTTTCCTTCTAAATTGGAGGGATTAGTTGACAGTCAATGATACCAACAAATAGTTAAGTAGATAAATATGGCATCAAGTATCCATTCGAGAATGGCCTCCTATGTGAAAGTTAACGTTTAAGATGGAAAAGAAGAATGCAGAGGGGTTGCCTATTGCATTCATAAGAAAGAAGAAGAGGAAAAAATATATATCTCAAGTAAGAGGTTTGTATAACAATAAGACATACACTGTTGAAGACATTGGTAACCTAAAACCAGCCAAAAAGACAAACAAAAGCAATTAGCGAATGTAAAAATAATAATATTAATATTGTAATATAGTAATTATTAAAGTAAAATAATAATTATGTAATATATATATATATATATATATATATATATATATCTGGTGGGTGCATCTACACCAATGCACCCACCAGAAGAGGTGGAAATATGCTAGCTATCCGCAAAAAGGGTAGTGTCAATTGGGGGAACGTGATTGTCATTAGTGGAAGGAAGGTTAGAGTTGTAATCTAAAGACAACAAAAAGGGATAAATCTCACTTAAGTGGTCTGTGTCAGTTTTCTTGTTAATGACATTGTTAAATTGTGAAATAAAAACCATTTATAAAAAAGATCTCTTAGTTTTGTTAGACTCTGTCGCCAACACCTTTACAGCTTCAAAATTCATACGATTGTCAAGAGAATGAACATGATTTGCTAAAGCGCAACGTTCTGGATGTAATCTACAATCACTCTTATGTGAAACAATACGGTTAGAAAGGTGAAATTTTAAACTTGTCCAACCTGTTTAATTGATCCTGTCATTGCAAATTTGAGTTTCATCACTCACATTACGAAAGAAGATAGATTATACATATAAATCTAAAAGTGTCTATTCTATTTTCATTGCATTTATCACATCTAATAACGTTGAGAAGAAATTATAATTTCATTTCATGTTTCTTTTCATTGGGTATATACTTCAAATAATACTGATCACATCTCATTATTGTGCTCATTCTTCCAAATGTTAAAATATTCCCTTAGTAGTAGTTCTCATCTCATTCTCTAAATCACAATCAACAGAGAGAGCGGAAAAAAATCGTCATTGAAAATTTCGCTTCCTTATTTCGTCGACCAAAATAACTTCCTTTGTTTTTTTTCTGCAATATAAGCATGTTCAAGGAAACGTTCGGAAGTCTGCAAAAAGACTTCGGAACGCCTAGCATGACCGGTGTGATTGAAACGGACGAACATGAGCGTAGGTTAAGGAGAAAATCGGTATAAGTTGAAAATATCTACCTCATACTATTATTTTTACTATATGGACCAAAAAATTCTCTAAACAAAATATGTAATTTCAGAATATTTCTGGGATTTAAAAATTTGAAATATTTTCTACTTACCAATTTCAAAAAATTATTTCTACTTTAAACAGTAATCTGACAAGTGCTGGCCCCTTTGCTCCGCCCCTGACCCACTTACAATAAGAAAATTGGTAAATATATTTTTATTTTCAATGTAGTCTCTATTAAGGTTAACGCTTTTTCTGTTCTAGCATTTCTAATGAGTCTCGAAAGAAATATTGTTCAGCCTCTGCAAACCACTGATTTACCGCACAATATGATTTCATTATCCGAAGAAAATCGTTTACCATGCAAGCGTTCTTCAAGTTTTGGAAACAGCCGGTAATCCCTGATGGCCAAATCTGGAGAATATGGCGGAAGGCTGCCTGAGCTATTGCGGCTGTTGTAATGCAGGGACCTATGATTGGGACCTCAGAGTCCGCAAGTCATTCATAAAACTATCCGAAAAGACGGCTAACATTCTATCGCCAGATATATGTTTCTACGAATGACTTTCAAGGAGTGGGAGGGGACTGTCGGACTAGTCGGACCATGTGCTTCACGGCATCGGCCTATGTCCATAGCCGTAGTAAAGAAAGAAATTAAATTAACTAAATGTTCTATTACAAAAATTTTAGTTTTACTTTATTTGGCGATATAATTAGAAATTTGGTAACATTAAAAAAAATAATTGAACTTTTAATAAGGTTTATTTTTTTAAGGAAATTGTAATATATGGGATAATAATCTTTAAAATAAAACAATAAATTCGTTTAATAAAAAACTGGTTATAATTTGTTGTAGATAATTTTAATACAATTAATTATATGCATATATACGTACATATTTTTGGCGTTCGTATAGTAGTAATAACAAATAATTAGGACCTATTCGTAACGTTTGGCAAAGCCGAATACAGTTGAATAGGGGTTTAGAAAAAAAGATATATTTTTAGTACTCACTAACAACGAAATGCCTTCAGTACGCGGAAGCAAAATCTAAAAAAAATCAACACATGAACTACTTATATTTAATTTCCTACATATTGATTACTTAATTAATGTAATAAAATCACTCATTCCTAAATAGTATTGTTTTTGTATTTATACTTCTCGACCTAGGAGCTGAAGATGATTCCAATTTTTTGTATGTTTCGTAATGTATTCTAATTTTAAAATAATGTTTTAATATTAATTTAATTAATGGCATTGCATGACCATTTAGAGCATCGTCATCAAAAAGGTGATCTCCAAAGGCATTAAGAACATCTGGTTGTATGTTTTTTAATTTGTTTATCACTAATACGTCCAAAATATTTTTAAATTTTTTATCGAATATATTATTGGTTTTTGAAAACAGTCTAAAAAACTTTTCCATAAGTTTTTTTTTCTTGCAGTGAGCTAAGAACAGTTTCTGATTCTAATATATTCAAACATTTTAGACATACCAACCAAGTTTTAAGTTTTCTGACTACGAAACTAGAAATGTACCCTACAATATCTTCCACATATAATGTAAGATCCCAAGCTGAAGGATTATTATTGAAACCCCCCTTACTTCTAATTGCCCCAAAAAACAGCTCTAAATGATCTTGTGACAGCCGATAAGTGGTAATATATTTTATATTTTTATTATGAATGACATGAAAATCGTATAAATCTTTTAAACTTTGAATACAAATTAGAAATCCAAGAAATTCAGTTTTCCTGGCCGATTTCAAAACAGATACATTTTTAAGTTTAATGCCCAAAATATAGTTTTTTTATTTCATCGAGAAATTGAAAAAAGTGGCTCTCAGTTGCATTTGATAACGGCTTTTTATACATATATTTGACTAATCTTGTTTTTCACCACTGCCATTCTCTAAAATTTTCATCGATGCCAGGCAATTGCGGACCAATTTTATCATGTGGCATGGATCATAAAATATATAAACTGCTTCATTTGTGATTGGATGCTCAAAACTTGTTTGTAATTTTGTGACATCACTGAAATCTGCCCCAAGCTTTTCTGCCATGCTGACATTTGATGCAGCGCCATCAAAAGTTAATGAGGTTATGCGAATACCAGATTAATGAATGAATTCCAAACATTTATTTACTAAATTAACCTTTTCATTTGATGTTATTCCATTAATTAAAAAATATCCCACTGGCAATTTCCAATTACCATTAAGGGAAACAAGTAAAAAAACTAATGCCTCTCTTGCTGGAGGTAGCTCATCCGAGTCCATCTGCGTTCCCACATCTACATACCCTGTAAATTGACTGCCATCCCATTCTATTCGTTTCCTGATTGCCATCTCATCCATAACAAGATTGCACAATAGTATTTTATTAGTCTCAGCGCATTTTATGTTTAGGGCTTTTAATGCTTCTTTTGTGAAATCTGGTTTCCCATCAATGGAGTAGTATAGTACTATAAAAATGTATTATAATATATAATGTATTATGTTTATATCGCAACTAATAAGTTTAACTAAATAACTTAAAAATTATTATTTGGTGTGAAAATAAATAATACAGATTAAGTAAAGTCGTGATGTTTTTATAAAAAGGACATCATTAGCACATAGTAGTTTTATGTTAAAATTTAAAATTGTTACTGATTAATAAAATAAATGTAAAATTAAATTTAAATAGGAAAGCAACGCCACACGCATAGCACTATTTACTTACAGGTGAAAAGAGAGGTTAGGAAAATTCCGACTACTTTTTTTGCAAATTTGGCAGTGACGAACCATGATTTTCACAAAAAAATATTGTTTCGTTTAATGTCTGTACGCACACATACAAAACCACATAAATATCACTTGAAAAGACGAACACACAAGTTTCAATAAACTAGGAACGTCAAAAATTCGTAGTAAAATTGATAGTAAAATAGTTTCCGCCCCTTTCTCGGAGTTGCCATATTTCACATAGACAAAATTATTAACAGATATATGTTTCGTTTAAACTTCAAACGTTTCAAACAAAAACATTTTTATTACATAAACTACTTAGGAAAATTATTTTAAAGTCGTTATCATGTAATTTATTGAAAGTACCTTTTTATTTTGCGCGTTTCTATCGTGTCCTAAAATTTATTTGTCGCAATACAAAGGAAAAGTAAGAAATTTGGCAAATGGTCGGCAAGTTACCTTAGAATGTGATGTAATGTTGGGTTCACTTTTTAAATGTAAACAAATGTATCTTTTTGATGTATTAATCTGAGATTGGAACAACTTTGCGCAACTTCCCCCGGCCATTTTCTTTTATCGCCTCACGTAATTTTGGAACTAAATTGACATAATAAGCACCTGCCAGTGTGGCTCCCCTTTGCAGGTAATCTACTAAAATTACGCCTTCGGCATCCTAAAATACGTTTAGCATGACCTTCCCTGCTGAAGGGCGCATCTTGAATTTTTTCAGCGGAGGTCAACCTCGATGTTTCTACTCCTTATTCTGCATTTTGTTCTCTACATCATAGTGATGGGTTCATGACTCATCCACTGTTAGTAATCTTGCAAGAAAATTTTCTTTGTCTTGTCTACAGCGCGTTAAAAGACGACTGCAAATGTCTTATGAAGTTTGCTTGTGTGCATCTGTTAATATTCCTGGTACTCATCGTACAGACAATTTTTTCATGTTCAGTTTGGCAGTAAAGTATAATATGTATCACATGATATGAGATACCACTATCTTCAATTATTTGTCTAATAGTCACACGGCGACCTTGTAACACAAGATCATGGACTTTTCAACATTTTCGTGCGTGGTAGCGGTTGTAGGTACTCCACCTGCATGTTCGTCTGTACCAGATTTAAACTCGCGACACCATCTTTTCACTATGTCATATGATACTGCAAATTCCCCTAATGTATCCACCAAATCTGTGAATTTGCATTGGGGTCAACTCTTTTAAACGCAAATATTTACCGCGAATTGCTCGACACGATCCATTTTGATATTGAGATGTGACTCTCTCGAATTCGGGCTTCTACTGTAGGCACGTTTCAACAGGTTCAGACTTATCAGTTTCTAGCATGAGTCTATGCATAACATGTTACAACGTGACGTGCTGATAAATAATTGTTTTCATTCATAAATGGGTCATGGGCGGAGACTTTGGGCGGCAAAATCCATCGTTTATTTCACTAAAGGTTACAATTTATTGGGTATGGAAACGTCTTTAAAAACGATGTTGACGAGTTGACATTTTGGGTATTTTAATAAATCATACCTATCAATACCATCCTTTAGAACATCTTCTTGGGGTATGTCTCTTAATAGTTAATTTTTTCTCTTATTTTCGTTCAATGCTGAAGCTTTGCACTTTATGATCTTTTTACTTTGTTCAGTCTGGCTTATTATCCTACTTCGCAAAAGAGTATCTGCTATTGCTAATTAGCTAACAAGAAGAGGGATATCAAATTTTCTAGGTTTTCAAGCTAATATCAATTTCTCTACCATAAACCCTCTACCAATTCACTTCATTGGATGAATTCATAACCGCAAGATGAGTTGTAATGGCGTCTAAAATTTAGCAAATTATATGTCGAAAGACTAGATAAGTTACAGTGTACCCTCTGTCTCTAAAGACGATAACTTGGTGCGCATCAGACAGTGTAATTGTGAGTGTTGGTGTAGTGATAGTAAATTGTGTGTCCAACGGTTCCAGAACTTTCAACTTAAGAACAATATTGAACTGCTTAAAAAATTTTCAAGATAGTAACTTATCATGTTCAGAAAATCTTGGGCAAAATGATTACAATAAATTCATTACCTAATTCATTATATCTGAATTGAGAATGAATGGAATATAAAGAGGAAAAATAATTAAAAAAGCTATACAAAATTAACGAATATTCAAATGGACAGTATTTATATTTTTATTAATTATTTCAAACAGGAAAAATAAAAGACAATTAGGCAGCTCTCACACCGGGTCGATCGGTCTCATGGAACCGATCGTACGCAACTTGCGACTTTTTGCGTGTGCGACTTTTAGGCCCGCCGCATATTGGACCCAGCACACGCACAGTCGACGCACAACACACGCGCGATCCTCCTACATGTTTCTCTTATCTGCCGCATATTGAACCCACACCATACCTAATCCAGACCCAGTTCCGCAATGACTGCGAACGATCAACGTACCCTTATTGACTTGGATTCGGAATTCCAGAAAGAAACATTTATTTCATTAAATTGAAAAAACCTATTTTAAAAAAAATAAAGACTCGGAAAATTTTGTTTATTAAGTGAAGTGCCGGAAAATATATTTAAATCATGGTTTAGATTAAATATAAGACATTTTACTAATCAATGATGACATCACTGGTAAAAAACGCAATGCGTTTCCAGTGAAGAATTTGGTTCTCATATAATTTCCATGATTGGTGTCATGAAGAACTGGAAAGCTTCGAACTAACTCTATTAACTTCTCGATTTTTAATAAATCTAGCTGTACACACGACCCCCCACCAACGAAAACTGTGCGACACATTCAAACCGACCCAAGCGAACGAGGGTTGGGCGTGGGTTAGGATCAATTTGCGGTACCTACTTTAAACCAATCTTTACAGAATAGCACACATGTGTGTTATGCGTGGGATGTGCGTGTGCTGGGTCCAATAAGCGGCGGGCCTTATATTTAAATACACAGACTTTCTTCCACCGATGCAACTGTAATTAGGATCACATACAAACATGCGACGGAGGTTGCGTATGCGATCAGCTCTGCTCTTTTGCTGGTCGCTCATTCTTCAGTTGCCTAGTCACGAGTATTGTGTATACAACAAAATGACGACAAACGAACAGTTTCTTTATGGCCGGTGCCACTAATATCAGTAGTTCCACAAAAAGAGCTACCTTATAATTATGTGAAGGCAACGGACAAGGTTTAATTTTTAAAGGCCCGCAAAATTAACAGAAAAATATTATGGATTTCTATCTCAAATTTTACATACCAAGTTTATATTAATTATAGTGGACATCGTAACAAATTACTCAAACAAAAACTAAGCCGACGAAGTGATTAAAAGAATAGCAGTATTGTTTCTATTAGAAATAATGGAGGACGAAGTTTTACAGAAATGGACTTTACAGACATGAGCACCAGCTAGATTAATAAGCACATAAATTCGGCGTTCCAAATATATTCTCCTGTTCTGAATATATTTATTTCAACATAAGATATAACCAATAACTTAAGTAAGTTCGTAGTAATCAACCATAATTTACATGTCCACAAATATGAGCAACTCTATTAAAACAAAAGTATGAATTGAAGCACCAAATAAAAAAATAGACGCATCTATATAATTACAACGATCTTAATTCAAATTTGTTTTTCTTCTTCTTTTTCTGCTTTTAGTAGGACCCTGTCCTGTTTAATTCCGAATATTTAGCCTCCTCCTGAGCTCTTCCTGAGACGCTGAGCTCCAGTTCTCATACCATCTTTTTGGTGGTCCGCCTAGTGGTCTCCGTGTGTTTGGTTTCTGGGTTTTCGCCCATTTTGCCCATCTGTTTTCTGGCATTCTTTCGACATGATCTCTCCGACCTCGTTTACGTTCTCTAACCCATCTCACCACATCCTGAATTCCTAATTCTTCTCTAATGTCCTGACTTCTCATTCTATCTCTGAGGCTCACTCCCTTAATTGTTCTTAGCGTTTTCATTTCAGTCGCCCTCATTATTCTTTTTGTTGTTGATGTTTCTGCCCTTGTTTCGGTTGCATAAGTGAGAATAGGTCTTACGCATGTTTTGTAGATTCTTATCTTGCTTTGTGTTTTTCCATATTATTTCTCTCAAATATTCGCTGACCCTTGATGCTTTTATCGCTTGAGTTCGTGTTTCCTCTATTAAATCTCTCTTGCTTGATATTGTTACTCCAAGGTAATTGAATTTTAATGTTTGTTGTATTATGTTGTTGTCGACAGCTAGTTTACATCTAATCGGATCTTTGGCTACGACCATTGATTGAGTCTTCTTAAATGAAATGCTCATATTATATTTATCTGCCGTTATCTTCATTCGGTATAGTAGGCGCTGTAAGTCATCTTCACTCTCTGCCACTAGCACCGCGTCATCCGCAAAACATAACACTTTTAATGATTGTTCTCACAATCTGTACCCAGCGTTGACCTTGTGAACGCTTTATATGATTCTGTCCATGATAATATTGAATAGTGTAGGGCTGAGGCTGTCTCCCTGTCGTATCCCGTTCATAATCTGTACTTCTTTGGACAATCCCGTTCTGCTTTTAATCCTCGTTATATTTCCAGTGTTCAGTTCTTTAATAATATTTTGATATTTATGATCTATATTGTTCTTCTCTAGAAGCTCTAATACATCCCTCAACCGTACTTTATCAAAGGCTTTAGTGAGGTCAACAAATTTGTTTTTAATTAATGAAAAACCATAGAATGATATTTCGAATAAATGAATTTTGAATTAGTCAATGGAATGCCAAAACCACATAAGGACAAAAGGTGACCTTAAAAGTGTCCTATAATGCATCGATGAAGAAATACAAGCTTTGTGTGCTTATTAGTTCATTGAAAAAGCAGGAAGGAATGAACATTTTCATATATTTTATTGCAGTGACAAAAAAGAATCCGTCAAAGGAATACAAAATACGTAATATTCATCACTCAAATTTGACGCATGTCCTGACAATTATGACACTTCCGAAATAGTACACTTAGACCAACGGATAAATTATCCATCAAAACATTTTTTAAACGCATTTTCCGGAATCTAGTTTTGTATTCGCCACGAATTTTGTTTTATGTCTTCTATCGAATGGAAATGGTTGCCTTCAAGTGATAGTTTCAGTTTTGGAAAAAGAAGAAGTCACCTGGAGATATATCAGAGAATTACAGTAGTTGTCTGATGAGGTTTGTTGAGTTTTTGGTCAGAAATTATTCCACAATGCTAGTCTTGTGATATGGTTCATTAGCTTGAATTAAATTTTCACAAAACTGATTTTTTTCGATAAATTTTGCTTTCTCAAATGTCGCATAAATCTCATATAATATCCTATATTGTATAGTCTTCTAACAAGAATTCCAAGAGTACAACTGCATGATCTAAATACATCATAACTTCACTTTGATCGACTACGATGTACTTTTTTCCAACCATGTTTCTCTCAATCGACGATTTTCAGTCACCATTTTCCTTCATTATCGCCATGTTAAATTCAATTGAGAACGTTGATGTCCGGTCAGAGCGCTATTAAAATCTTCTATCAAAACTTGACCGTTTTTAACTTTCCTACTCATACACTCATGTTTTCGATAGTCGATTTCTTTGCAGTACATGAAAATTAATTTGAAATGCAAAATCTTTTATATTCTCTGAACGATTAATCGTAAAGAACCCTTGAGATGAGCTGAGACAATAAAATGCTGGAAACAAACCAATCGTATCTAACCAAGCAACAAAAAGAATTTCAACAATTCCTCAGAGCGGGTTTTTTAAATGGTACCTTATTGACTGTATGAAAAACGACTGTTATTTACAGAATTCCAAAGAAAGAGAAGTATTGCGATATAATTAATATCCTTTTTTTAATAAAACTACGGACGCTTATCTCTCATTTCTTATTTTCTAGTTTATCCGTCCACTACGACTTTAATTAAACTGAAAGTCGACGTCTGTAACTCAACATACTTCTTCTTATCTGCTTTGTTGTGTTTTTTTGCTCCCGTTTTGGTTTTTGTGTCTTTCAAGTGTTGTTCTTAATATTGAGAGGCGGTTTGGGAAATGATAATGGACGGAAATTGTCAGAAATTAGTGGAAGAATGGAACAAAGGATAAAAACAGTTCCCTACAATAGAAATTTGAAGAGTATCGTTTAGTTTTGGAACGAGTAGATAATTGGAGAATAAAATTGTGGTGTTGACACTTCATCTGATATTTTTAGTCCATATTGAAAGAATAGGGCGATAGTCTATTACAAAAAATATCATTCTATAAATAGGAAAGCGTATTAATGGAATAAAACAATAGTATATTATTAAACGAGCAATTTATGATATCCATTATTAACGCAGGTCACCCGAGTGAATAATGGCCATAAATTGCGAGTGGCATACTATACTTTCTCCACGACCCTTGATTTATTTATTAAATATAAGTTAAGTAAATAATGCGTGTGTAGAATGGAAAGTTTTTATTGAACATCATTATTACATACTTATATTTATATGTATATTTTCTGTTATTTCTGTTGGTTTACAAGAAAGTTCATCACTATCCGAATTCATCGTTACAATATGTATATCGGCAAATCGACAAGTTTTTAATAATTTGGTATTTGGTATTATTGACAATTCTAACTTCAAAATTAATAAATTTCTAGATTACGTCAAATAATTCGAGTGGCCTATAGAGATGGGCTATACTGTGTAAAGTATCGATACACCATACCGTTATATTGTTTTAAAAATATCAATATTAGAAAATATCGTTATGAAAAGTGTTAATACTAAAAATTTCGATATTTTGTCGATACGATATATTTCAGAAACAAAATTCCTAAATAAAATATGCACACTTAAAGATTTACTTAGTGAAAATTTCGTATCGTATCCCCCATCTCTAGTCACCTATCAGGATGTGACGGAATGTTGTGAGTATTGTGTTGTTATAACAACATATGCTATGTGAATTATCTTATATTACTCTAGTGATATATGGGTACCTTAGACTCTTAGGAGGTAAAATATTGATTTATTATTGGACGTGGACAAAAATATTATTTATTATAAATAATGTGAAAATTATAAAACCAAAATAAGCGATTAATTAGTGTATGTTTAGAAAAATATTTTGTAATTCAATAATGAAGAGGTCTAACAGCATTGAGTCACTTTATAGCAATGATATCTGGCCTCTTTCAATTAGGCCTCAGTCGATTTCCAAAGAAAGGAGATAATCCAACATGTCCTTTGAAACTGCTCCATGTTATTATGCATTGTATTTTTTCAACATTGACGTCATAAACTTTATGAAGGATGGAAGGGGAAAAGGACAATAGTCGACTCAAAAATACAGAAAAATTAGATTTTAAAAATACCGTTACAATCATGGATTTGATGGTAAAATAAATTAAAATAATAATTTTGCTAAGTAATACGTTTATTAATAACAAATTAGAGTGAGGCAACTTTTTATACTAGTAGTAAATTAAATTTTTAAATATTTTTTAGCAAAATGTCTCTTGTAGTAGGTGGTGATCGGAGTTATGATCAATGCACAATTATTGTTGTGTTATTTTTATTATATACAGTTTTTACTACATACATTCAATATGCATGTTACTTATATTAAGAGTTGGAAATAATAGCCAGTGACGTCAGCACTAGTTCAGAAACAGTACAATAAGAGCGGTTCACAATAATATTCAATACAGTAAAATATATGTATTTCGAATTTATACACTCGAAATGACCAGCTCTCCTAACTGGCGACACAACTTACCAAGACAAAACGCGCACCGGTGCCAAATTTATTTCGACCCGAGCAATAGAGCGTAGGAGTATTTGAAGCACATTCTTTAATCAACGAAAGTTAGCGTTCGACGTTCGTAATTGTATTGATATTTATCGAGGGCGGCGCGGAGCTTCAAACACTGAAGGATGGATTCATTTTATTTGTAATTCGCGGGAAAGTGCACGTCCTTTTTTAAAATGAAGTGCCAACCCTGAAGAAGATCACGGCCGAATTAGATGTTGATAATTCTTTACCCAAAATATTCTTAGGAGTTTTAAAGCGAAAATTACGAGATTTAAACTTTCGGTATTTAAAGCGAAATCGCAAAAGCTTTTTAATCGAAAAAGATGAGATTGTGTTGTGGCGAAGAAAGTTTATAAAAGCAATACGTGACCATAGGCTTAAAGGTAAAGAAATATATTATACGGACGAGACTTGGTCAAATGAAGGACACACACGCTCAAAAGTATGGCAGGACTTATGTAAGAAGTTAACGACAAGCATTTTTGACGGGTTATCGACAGGTTTGAAATCTGCATTCGGTAAAGGACGTCGACTGATTATTACCCACATAGGTAGTAGCTCTCGATTTTTGGATGGTGGTCTTAACGTTTTCGAATCTAAGAAAACTGGCGACTATCATGAAGATATGAACGCATTCTACCTGTGGTATCGTCTTTTAAGAGAGTAACTAAAATTTACAGCAACATATAATTCAGTCTGTTTATAGTTTTCAAACTAAATACATCCTTCTGCTTTTAATATGTCTTTCATGTTATTAAATCTTTCGAAACTCATAGTTTCCTTTTATATTTTGATAATAGAAAATAACAAATACCAAATATAATTAAAAAAATTGTCCGTTATATTTGATACAATTTACAGAAAAATATGTTTTTTACAATTCTAAAAATCCCAAATAACAATTTCCTGTTACCTAAAATCTACCTAAACATTAATGGATATTTCCTAAAATATTTATGTTTACCTAGAACTGCAAACAATACCTACCTACCTGAAGAAGTTTTACGGTTTTCGATACTGATTATCTAATGATAAACCTACTCTTAAATAAAATTATTGTCTAAAAAGAAATTTTTATAAATAATATGTCTATATCTTAAAACATGCAAGATATTTGTATAAAATATGCTAAATATGCAAAAGTACATATTTGCCTCTACGTTTACTTATTACTATTCCATTATAGTTATTACACATTATTTATTTAAACATGAATTGTTTCCGCCACTGGAATTGCGTTTCTCTTCCCCCTGCCTCTCTTGAGATACCTATATGCTAAAAATTAGTCACTGACTATTATTTCCTACCCATGGTATAGGTAAATGAAGATAAAACATTTGCACTGTGGCCTTCCTGAATGTTTACCAGGCAACAAACTAAAAACATAGCAACACCATCTTTACTATAAATTTATAAACCAAAATAATACACAGTTTAACTGATTTTATTTTCTCCGAAGTCCCCTAAAGAAGCATTTTGAGGACCATTTCTATATCTAATTTATATTGCAGAATTATTAATCACAACATATATTTCAAGAAAATCTCAAGCCGATCAAGCAATTAATTTAAGTAACCATCGAACCTACTTTAATAGCCTCCAAATTTGGATTGGAAAAAAGCGTATGTGGGCCAATGAAACGAAATCTACGCATATGATAATACATAACATCAAGGTGCACTAGTTGAAACCAACAACTGTAAACTTCTTCAGCTAACACTAAAAAATATCAAGGTATCCACTTAGATAGACTTCTCACTTCTCAGATTATGGCCTAACCAGCCAAATTTCCATTTCTTTATGGTATCACCTATAGGATTTTCATTTGCTCTTTGCATTCATTCTTCGTTTAGTATTCTATCTGGCCAGTATAGGTTGAATACTCTTCGGAGATGCTTATTTATAAATATTTTTAATTTGTTTCTAACTATTCTTGAGGCTTTCCGTGTTTAGCAGTTATACAGAAGAATTGATTTTACATTTCTATGAAATATTCTTAGTTTAGTATTCCTACGTATTTCCCCTCAGCGCCAGACTGATGCAAGTTGTGTAAATGCTCCTTTGGCCTTTCTTATCTTGCTTTTGACTTCTTCATGCTCGATGTTCTTATTATTCACTATCAGCTGCTGATTATTCGTAAAGTTGATCCTTATTTCTTCTGTTTTTTATAAATTTATTTTGACGCCGACTTTCGCGCTGTGATTATGGAGGGGTTCAATCGTTCCCTTCATATCAGACAGTGTTTGGGACATCAAACTTAAATAATCTGCAAAATCGAAGTCCTTCAGCCTATAGATCAGTCGCAATTGCAACCTCCTAGGTCTATTTTACACTCTATTCATCACACAATCAAGCACTATGAGCAATATTATTGGTGAAAGTATTTGCGGAGATATCTGGTACACTCCGGACGATTTCCCGTTCTTAATTTCTTTGAGTGCAACTACTATTTCTAGCTTCGTAGGTACAGCTGTGTTTAATGTGCGATCTGCTTCTTCCCTCGGTTCCCGATTTTGATTACTACCTTCTAACTCTCCTTAAATTTCTATTTGTCTATTCAGCAGTTCTTCGAAGAATTCCTTCCATTATTCAATTTGTTTTTCTTCGTTTACTATAGTTTTTCCTCTTGTGTCTTTAATTCGCTTCCTTGCCATGCATTTCCTGGAGATTTAATGACAGTATGAGATTGGTTTGTAGGCTTTTCATCATAAGAAATTCACTTCTTGTATTTTCTGTATGACAACGTATTCCGAATTCTATTTTTGTGTTATCAAGCATCCCACTTGTTTTATTCGATTGTTGAAAATAGTTTCGGTTTTGACAACAACCATTGTTTTCGTTTTATCTGAAGGCCCAAATCCTCTCCCTCTTTTGTTATAACATTGATATCACTATGCTTTGGTATCCACCTTTAGAGAACCACTAGCAATAGACAACAGCACTTCAATATGATAACTAAAATTTTTTCCCCCACCAGGGAAGTAAGAAAGCTGGACTGAATGAATAAGAGATTATAGTGTTTAATGTACCTTCATGCGAAACGTCCGAGTCAGTTTGATCTTGTTATTCGTTTACGTTGCCGAAAAAACCTGTCAAGTGATATTTTATAGAAATTTTGAGACGCGATGTCAATACTTGGCCTGGAGGAATCGGAAAGCATCTAGAATGTTCGAGTCAGGTCTGGAACGTCACATTGCTAATATAAATAGTGCAACGTTGTAAAAATGGACAGATCAGTTCAGCAGTAGGACAGTGTCAAGATGAAATTTCTCAATATAAATTAATTATAAAAATACTGTTGAGTTAGGTGGACATACATTTTCTCAGTCAGGTCATTTAATGTCAAATAAGTAGCTTAGTGCTCTAGGACAAACTGCTAATTAAAATGCAATGTTTAATCAATACATGAAATTCATTTATTTTCCATTGTTTTGAAAATAAACAAAACAACTGTAAAATTTTTAACCATACTGTTACGAAACAGTACACTGGTATAGTCCCTGAATCTGCCTAATCCATGTATGAAAGTTAACATTATGGCGGATGCCCAGGGATGTCTTAGAATTGTTTACGATTGTGACTATCTTATCTAGATATTGTTTTTATGACAGGTCTTATCTAGAAAATGCCAGAAAGCCAATTGTTTTTGTGTAAGCCGTAATCTAGAATTATCTAGTGACAGAGGCACTAATATATAAGGGACCGACCAGGAAGAGTTAGTTTAGTTGATAAAGTGATCTCGACAAATAAACAAGAATACACCGAAATAGCGAACAGTGAAGTGTTGATATAAATTAATAATTAAGTTTGTGTGTATATAAATTAAATATAAGAGAATAGTTAGAATAGTTAAGTGCATATAAATTAAGTATTAGTGAGTAGTTTAGTGTTTAAATAAATTCGTAAGTAGCCATACCGTATGTTTAAAGTCTATCCCACCTGTTTACTGTTTAATTAAATAAGAAAAACATTACAATATTTTTAGCTACTTTTTGAAAAAATATGCAGTATTTGTGACGTCATTTCTGTAGGCGACCATCATCTATATAGGTATGTTTACTCGTCCTTTCTTCAAACTCCTCAAAATGCTCTATTTGACAACAGTAACAAGTTACATGTTGATATGGTCAGTTACGGTCCTGATTACAGAAATAAACGAACTATGAAATAAATTTGCTTCTAGTCTCTTTAAAATGAAAAATTATGGCGTAAATTCGAAAGCGTAATATTAAGGGAGTGCAAAAAGGACTTTCGAAACGTGAAAAGTTAAGGATTGAAACTGAAACAAAATTACCATAATTTTTTCTTTGTCGTTTAGTTATTTAAAACGAATTTGAATGCGAAAGATATGGAACGAATTTAAAATGAGACTTGTGTATTTTCATTTTTATGTTTAAGAACAATTCTTTAACGAGAAAATCTGCTGATTGCAACATATTTCCGTAACAATTGAATTACTTGATTGTAACACGGACACACAATGTATTCAAATACATCATAAATGGAAAACAAGGATAATTTTTATACATAGAGAGTCGATTAATCAAGGGAAATTGACTATTGAAAGTCGGCTTAAAGAGACTATCGAAAGTCACCTGTAGTTTAAGCGCCATCTATGATTTAATTTGTTTACAGTTCATCTCAAGTGTATTTTGCGGTTTTAACAAGTGATTCAAATTTCGCAAAAGAGTACAGGTTGACAAATTAATTTTGGCAGTCGGAAGTTTGGCAACTTCCGATGCGCCATAGCAAAGACGTATACGGATTTCAAGAGCGCACTTCACTGGCAGAATTAGTAAGCTTCGTTTCGACAGTACAGTTCAGAGAAAAGTGTGATTACCGGGGTTGTGCAATACTAACTTGTTATGGCGACTCCAGAGAGTAAAGTTGTTCATGAAAAGTTGAGTGAGCAGTGTCGTGAAATAATTATGAACGTTTTAAATTTCATGACCGAAGAGGCAAACAATGGCAAGTCAACAATTCCATTAACAAAGGTAATTTTTTATTATTGCAATAAAATTTTTGAACCAAAGTAATTATTTAACAAATTTACACTCGATAGTAAATTTTTTAAATCGATTTTCGTACATACAATATTTATTTGTTAAACGATTCAAAAAAGTGACATTAGGGTGAGACAAAGTATTTTATGCATCATGTGTCAATTTTATGCACCGTTATGTGATCATTACAAACAAATCTACGCCATTTTTAGTGCATTTAGAGCAACCTAAATGAGACATTTTTTGGTTTTTGCATGCCTGCGGCTCATGCGTCAATTTTTCCATTCGTGAAAAAAAGCACCACTTTATGCATAAATAACTGTTCTGTTTCTGTCTACAGGAGTATATAAAAGGGCATATGTTTATTTTGTTAAGATACCTATTTAAATGTAATAGTTCTTTTAGCTTATAATTATAATTATTATACTCATTTCATACCTATCTTTATAACGTTTCGGTTTTATTATTTGTTTTGAACCATCTTCCAATTTCAGTTACAATTGCGATTTGGTCATATTCAAATATGTTTGAACTCAAATCTAAAGATCGTTTAAAACAACTAATGAACTGAAACGTAATATAGTATTTTTGAATTTAATACTTCTTTTAAAGTGCCGAAAACCACGACAAAAATTTTTATTTCAAAGAACGGTCACTGAAAACAAATTTAACTACTTCCCAATTTTATTTGTATAAAAATACACATGAGTAAAACTTTTAATACAACATTTATATCGACTTATTTTATTGTCAGGTCACGAGTTTCTGCTGCTACGAAAGTTAGCCAAAGAACGCTTTCCCGTATTAAAATAGAAGATCTGGCAGGAAGTAATGCTGACACTGATGTGCCTACTAAAAAACAAAGAACGTCCAGTATCCGTATGGATCAATTCGACAAAACTGTCCATAGAAGGTGCATAATAAATTATCACATATCCGAGAAAAAAGTACCCACGTTAAGAAATGTATACCAAACCTTTGCAGATAGTTATGGCTTCGCAGGAAGTCGCGAATCTCTGCGGAAACAAATACATTCTTTGGGTTTTCGTTGGACCAACATGAAAAACAATAGAAGTTTGTTAATGGAACGTCACGAAATCAGACATTTACGCCTACTATATTTAAGAAACATAAAAAAGTACAGAGAACAGAACAAATCTATCATTTATATGGATGAAACATACATTCATTCATGTCACACGCACCTTAAAGGATGGAACAACAAGAGTAACGAGGGATTAAGAAAACTCGTTTCAAAAGGTAATAGGCTCATCATTGTGCATGCAGGAAGTGAAAATGGTTTTGAACCGAATGCTGGTATTATGTGAAACTCCCAGTCAAAAACAGGCGTACGAAAATTATGAGAAGGGTGTACAAGAAAAACTTATTACAAACCTACCGAAAACGCTGTTGTGGTAATTGATAATGCCCCATATCACAATGTTCTAAATGAATAATTACCTACGACTGCTTGGACTAAACAACAATAAAAAAAACATATATTACAGTGAACAAATGTTAAAACCGGATCTTTATAACGTTGCAAAAATGTACAAAACGCAATATAAAACTTATAAAATTGATGAATTGTTTATTCGACATGGATTGCACGTTTTAAGGCTACCCCCTTATCATCCGGACTTAAATCCGATCGAAAGTGTTTGGGCGGCACTTAAAGAATATGTGGCCAAACGAAATGTTACTTTTAATTTTACAAAGGTTAAAGAATTCTGTAATGAATTTGACACATTTTCTGCAAATGATTGGAAAGTTAGACGTGACCATGTTAAAAAGATTGAAGATGAATTTATGAACAATGAACCACTTTTAGATACTGTTGTAGATAATATTCTTATTAATTTGACCGAAGACGGAGATAGCGAGGATGATGAAGTTGATATAGAAATTGATTTTGAATAATCATTTGTAGATGAACATCATTATTTTACTGTTGATGATCCCTGTACATCTAAAACATATTTTCCATTATAGTGTTTGTTTGTAGGTGGCATTGTAGATATTAGAGACGAATTCCGCTAGAGTAATATAATATTTGTAGCATATCTGTACATAGTTCTAAATAAACAATAATTGACGGCACCCAGAACCTAGATTTTTTTTGTTTTGCTAGTCCTAACTCTGTAAAAAGTGTGAAGGGATGTTCTAATTTCATAGTAATTATTTGCAAAAAAACCCAAAAATTTACATATGAAAGTAGAAATATCTACCACAAAAAAGCTTTAATATTTTATTTATATTATTATTATACCAATTTCCCCAATTTGTTTTTCAAATGTTATGTATAAACCCGAATTTTTATATTATTATCTACAACATATTATTAAGAATAACAATTTTAGAAAGCTTAACAGGTAGGTATGTCATTAACTATTACTACGAACAGATAGGAAAAATTGTTGGGCATTGTTAAATTTAGAAAGTCGTTTAACAATCCTTATCATATTGTACGCTTTATCTACAAAATCTACCTGACTTCCAATTTATATACAAATAAACCTAAATGACGAATATTATGAAGGGCCACTTGAAAGACATTAATTTGAAGTAAAGGTGAAAGTTTATGTCTCTTGGAATCTATTTATTATTTACATCACATAAAATAATAAAGGGTAATTATAGAATTCCCCGTATGGTTTTTGAAGTAATAAATAATTATGTCTGTACAAAAAAAAAACAATTTTCGTAGAAAAATCTAATGGTTTTTATTTCCTTATTCATTCAATTAATAATACAGAACACATTAATGTTATTTTGTTTTGTAAACTCGATTTTATATAGCATTATACATGTGCCACAATTTATTATTTTTAAATCCAAATTCAAAATATTTTGTTACCCTCGTTTGTATCAGCAGTCTCACAGCCTTTAAAACTTTGCATGCGAAATGTACGTCGCCTGCTCTCCCCGATAACTGCGTTTACAACGTTGTCAAGTTGTATGGCTATCTCGCGCATCGTCAGCTGCCAACATTAATTTGCCAACCTGTATCTGTGTTACATTTTACATTGCAAATTTAATTTCGTGTGATGGAAATGATGCTGTGAGTCGACTTTATTAGAAACACCTGCATGTTAGTGATTAATAAGCGGTGAAGATGTTGTAGAAAATTTGCATTACTCTGGTCGCTATAAACGTATTTAACTTAATTCGTCATTTTAGTCTCACAGAGATTTCTGTGTTTCACAAATCATCCGGTATCTTTTGAGGATTGCTTAGGCACTACGATAACGCACCCTCATAAAAGGTTCATCGTAAACTAATTTTTGGCTAAAATATTAAAAATGTTATCGAACAAGCAAACCGTTTTTAGTTCATAAAAGACATAAAAGAGAATTCTTGTGAGTAGTAAACTCGACCTCTAGAAATGTATTTAAAAATGTTTTCATGTTTGGATTATCCAATGAGAGTATTATTTCGTAAGTGGCCTACTTTGAAGGCGATACAATTAATTTGTATGAATAATTCATATTTGTGATTCAGTAACCGATTCCCAGTACTTTTTTGATATATCGCACGTGATAAACTGTTTTCATGACTCAAAAGAAATGCAACATTTCAATACAAGCATATTTATGTAGGGCGATTCATTAACAAGTTCTAAACTGTCGATTTTAGACTGGGTCTTTACACGTCTTAATCATCATCACTTTTGATTAATGAGATGAAATTTTAATTCTTGTTCCAATATACAAATGTTAAGAAGTTTGACGAAAGGATAAGCAAATCGTTTGTTTTTAGAATACTATCATTGCAGTTCTGAAATGATTACTCCAAGATTCACCAAATCATCTACAATTTATCCAATTTTTGGAAGGGAAACAAAATTTAAAGCCAAACTCTCTTCTTGATGAAGCAACAATTACTTGAGGAGGACTTCTTAATTGGAATAACAATCATTTGCGGAATTCTGGAATTCACATGCTACAAATACAAAAATGTTTCAAAATGAGAAGATTTAACCTTTGATGTGGTGTGACATCTAATTTTTTGCATTTTGAACTGAATGATCCTTTTATTTACACTTGAGCAAATTACTTTAGGGTATACTTATCGTCTTGATGTGTGTTTTTTCCACTACATGAGGCACCATCACCTTATTCCCTACAAGTGTACATCAATACCTAAATGAACAAATTTCCCATCATGGACATGTCTTGGAAGCGAGTTGGGTTCAAGAAATTCTTATTTCAAGCCTCTGGATTTTTCAATATGGTCGTAAGCGAGAAAGGTGAATAGCAACGGGAAATAGAAGCCGCGAACGTAAAAAAAAGAACAGAAAAGGGATTTTTTAATATCCAAATATCGGATTGTGAAATACATGGATGTATATGGTGGATGTTTTGAATAACTAATTTTTTTATTGTCGTTTATCATCATTTATATAGAGAATAAACGTTTTTATAAATTCGAATTGCGTTAAACATTCTTTATGAATAACTAAAGGTTGAGAAGAAGTAATATTTCATGTAACTTGGAAATTTATTTACAAAATGTAGTGACTAGTTAACAATGAGATTTATTGAACTTGATCATATAATAATTAATATATTTTTTTTATTGATGCCTCATATTACCTTTTTAAAGCACGCGTCAGCGTGTTTAAATCGAACTTTCAAACACGCGCGTTTTTTAAAGTCCCCATGGTAACAACAACAACTTGAGAAACGTAAGTATCAATGACAACTTTTTTTATTAGTTTTTAAATTGTATATTATCATTGGGAACCAATGTCTTATTTGGTTTTTTCTGCAAAATATATTTATATATTCATATATACATTGTTTCCCTTTAAATATAAATAAAGAAACTTTTTGATTATTGATCTGACAGCCCGTAACGTCAACTAAAAATAAATACTATTTGACGTTCACGAAACTTGGCTGGGGATCGAGGATCGACTTCCATTTTTTTGTAGTAATAATATAATAATAATATTTTATGATTCCAAAGTGCACCAATAAAAAAAAATAGCGTAAAGTATTCGTGGATAACTGGTCTTTCAAACACTTGCTCTATTTCGAGCACTCGGCTGCGCCGTCGTGCTCGAAAAATCGCGCGTGTTTGAAATACCTCTTTATCCACTTATACTTTAATATACTAGTACATGCAGCTTAATCAATACATATGTAACAGTTTACAGTATTCAAACACTGAAACTTAAAGTCAAAATATTTGCCGGCTATTAATAATCTCTTATATCAGGTGAGTTCAGTTAATTATGAAATATTTAGCGCCAATTTTGTACAATTAAATATTTTAATGTATAATTTACCCAGTTGTTATCTGTGACTGTATACGCTTAATTATAAAAGGCTATTTGATGATGTTCTGACATTTCTAACATATTTCAATAAAATATCTATCACCAATAATCTTCAAATCAAAATCTTCCTATTCAATTAAGCAAATTTATTCAGTATGGTAAACTCAAATATGTTTGTATATCAAACCTACAAATCATCAAACAAATCCCAGTTTTTCTTTAACAAAATACAATACCTTATCTATAAGATTACAAAATTTAAATTAAATACAGTAATAAAATGGAATCCCAAATACATTCTTCAAGAAAATTAGAAAATTTATCGTAATTGTTAAATATCCCGATAATTGTCAATTAATTTCACAAAATGTCAAAAGCCGATCACGGTCCTAACGTTCATCAATATAGTCCTTCAAAAGTGTATGATCATTCAGTAAGTATACTTACCTTTAATTCAAATTTGAAAATTTATAAATATAAATATTTTTACCTTTGTGAAGCTGGCAGAACCATTTCGGCAGAATCAAATCAAACCTATTACCATTTTTAGTACTCATTTTGTTCTAATTTGTACCACAAAAAATAATTTTGTACCTTTACTCATTAAAGAAAAAAACATGCTGCTAGCTTCATGTTAACCTAGAAAGCTCAAATAAAAATTGAAAAAAATGAAAATGAATACAGGAAATTGAAGAGCTGAATTTGTACTAATTTGTACCACAAAAAAAATTAACGTCAACCCCTTCAAACAACTCCTTTTGCAACAAATTGAATAGCAAGCCCAACCTTCTCCGATCTTTTCAAAATTTTTTGAAAAACGAAATATTAAAGTTGATTCTTGTAGTACTGAATTTATACTAATTTGTACCACGAACAATATTCCAAAATAATAAATTCAACTCACTTAAACAACCCCTGCTTAGATAAATTGAATAGCAAGCCCATTATCCTCTGAACTTTTCAAAATTTCTTGAAAAACGAAATTTAAAAGTCGACTCCCTTGAAACTGAATTTGTACTCATTTATATCACAAAAAATATTAACGTCAACCCCTCCAAACAACCCCTAATTGATAAATTGAATAGCAAGCCCATTCTTCTCCGATATTTCCAATATTATCTGAAAAACGAAACATTAAAGTCGATTCTATTAGTACTAAATTTGTCCTAATTTCCTAATTTGTACCAGGAAGAATATTCCAAAATATTAAAGTCAACCCACTTAATCAACCCCTACTTTGATAAATTGAATAGCAAGTCTATACATGTCCATTTCAACACTTTCCCATGGTAAATTAGGAACTTTTCATAACAACATTTTTTCCCTACTATGAGTCTTTTGGAATTTTAGACATATATATATATATATATATATATATATATAACAGAGATTTTCATGGGTAATTCACGCAAAATAAGGGCTACTGAAATAGTATATATATATATATATATATATATATATATATATATATATATATAATATATATACAAAGAGCAAACAACAAGGGTTTTCATGGGAAAGCACGCAAAAATAAAGAGACAGGAGGGCTTTATGCGCCTCCGTGTTGATATTGGTTGTTGTTCCAAAATCGGAATATTCCAATTGATGGCACAAATGTGCGTTTGGTTGTCCTGTTATTTTCCGTTGTTTGAGTTCTTCCATGTTTCATTCAACATCGTTGCTCCCAAGTTTCACATCCATACTTGGTTATACCGTACTGATGAAGGCTAATGAGCTAGAAACATGCATGTTTACGGTTACCACTCCTCTTCAGTAACCTCTTTATTTTTGCGTGCTTTCCCATGAAAACACTTGTTGTTTGCTCTTTGTTTTTGTTAAATTCACGCGTTATCCATTTTTGATCTTGTTATATATATATATATATATATATATATATATATATATA
Source organism: Galeruca laticollis (assembly GCA_963921935.1). Classification (NCBI taxonomy): domain Eukaryota; kingdom Metazoa; phylum Arthropoda; class Insecta; order Coleoptera; family Chrysomelidae; genus Galeruca; species Galeruca laticollis. The sequence goes on from OY998177.1 coordinate 150,483,193, forward strand.
TATATATATTAAATCTGTTTCTCTCTACAATATTACCATTAGAGACCTGCAATTTGTAACTTCTAGGTCTGTCAGTTTTACCCATTATTTTTGCCGGTGTCATGTTATTGACATTTTATCTTTAATATAAACAACTTCATCCTTAACAAAGTTTAGCGATGGTTTTTTAAATCATAATAGTGTCTATAATTTTCTTGTCTCTTTTAAAGATGCGATATTACTGTTTTTTTACAGAGCAAATATGGTGAATTCCCCAAGCAACTTTTCCTTCCTGAATCTTATTGGTAGCTATAAACGCAGATAATGGAAGGTCGTCCTATTAAAACTCGGAACCAACAACAATTTCTTCTGTATCTCCCATGTCTGATTCTGAACCACTCGGTATATAGTCCGCGTCTTCAACTTCATCCAGTAGATCATACTGATCATCGGAAGATAATTTATTCAGATTCAATACGTTAATTGGTCGTTTGAAATCCATACCATCAACAAATTGGTAACAATGTAATTCCAGACAGAATTATGCCTAGCTGCACAGTGGTTTAAGATCGGAACTCCACAAACTCCTTGATACTTGCAATTCATTTCAAAATAATTGTATTTTGCATGTACCAAACACTCACTAGATATGTATATAAGTAAGTGACTGTATTAATATTGATGGAATAAACATATCTTGGTTTCTGTTCAATATTAAACTTCACTTATAAAATAACGTCACTTCTCGAGAAACAATTGCGTGCATTCTCGTCTGGTTGATAACTGAACCGCGTGAACCCTGTCAGATGAAGCACACACTTGAAAAGGCAAGGGGGAATAGGCGGTCCAAATATCGGGTGGATGTGCAACTTAATGAAAACAGTTTCGTAAGTGGTTCATTTTGTGGACCCATTTGCAACAATCAGCAGGATTTTGGTGGTTCAAATCTCAATCCCGCATGCAGAAAAGATTTAACCGACCCTTTTAGTTATCCGACCATGGCCCGGTCCGGGTCGATTACAAGAGCTTCTACTGTTCTTTGCTAGTTGTAGTTATACAAACTGTTTTTCTCAAAACAAACATTTTGTGAAAAACTGATTATTGTCGTTTATTTATACATACAAAATGCCGAATACATTTAACACTAATATCCTAGTAACATAAACAAAAAGACAACCGTACAATTTAAAAACTCTCTACATTCCTCGACTATTTTGACGATCAGACAACACGGCAAGGTCGTGACTCGTGACGACATAAATTATCTACGACGTGCACGGTATTTGTATTGAAAATACTGTATATTGTGTTACGAAACAGCACACTGGTATAGTCCTTAAATCCGACTCTGTCTAAGCCAGGTATGAAAGTTAAAATTATGGCGGACGCGCAGGGATTTCTTAGAATTGTTTACGATTGTGACTATCTTAGCTAGACATTGTTTTTGTGACCAGTCTTATCTAGAAAATGCCAGAAAGCCAATTGTTTTTGTGTAAGCCGCAATCTAGAATTATCTAGTGAAAAAGGCACTAATATATAAGGGACCGACCTGGAAGAGTTAGTTTAGTTGATAAAGTGATCTCGTGAAATAAACAAGAATACACCGAAATAGCGAACAGTGAAGTGTTGATATAAATTAATAATTAAGTTCGTGTGCATATAAATTAAGTGTTAGTGAGTAGTTTAGTGTTTAAATAAATTAAGTAAGTGAACCCACCGAGTGTTTAGAGTTTATCCCACCTGTTTACTGTTTAAATAAATTAGAAAAACATTACATTGTTTTTAAGCTTTTCTTTAGGATTCTCCCTATTATTTTTCTGTTTAAACCACCTCTGTATTAAATCGAACGAAATAAAAACAAAATATTCAAATCGATCAAGCAGTTTTTTTGAGTTTTACCGAGACTAACGAACAACAATTCATATAATACTGTTCAAACCTTTGAAGTATGCTGATTAGAAATGAGTGAATAAATGGAAAATTATATACCAATTAATTCAATTCTATGATCATTGTTTACAGCGTGAACATTGATAAAGATGATCTACAAATATAGTATCATTATTCCATTCTCCTCATTAATTAATCTCCAAATATAGGTCCCTTTCAATTTAAATGAATAGAGTTATTTGAAATAAGTCTATGTACAAAAACAAATCGTTTGAATGAATTGTATAAAAAAACAAATGTAGCAACGCTGTGAGATTTTTAAAATCAAAACATTTTCAAATAAAACAAAACAAAAATTTCCTGTTATATAAAGCATTGTTTTGATATTAAATATCAGACAACTCTTATAATAATTTATACATTCTTCCATAAGACGAATTTGGAAACGCACCATTACATAAGAAATTTGAAATACCTTTTTAACTTTTCCTTGTTCTTGAATCTCTTACTGAGCGTTGCGAAACTCCTGCCTAGCGGAAACTTATGCTGTTTGTTCTTCGTCATTCTTTTGACACTCGACATGAATAAATTGTCCACTCAACTGTCCATCACAAAGTAAAACACTCCGAACAGTTCATTTGTTATTTGATCAGTTTTGAATCGTTACTTTTAAGAAAAATTTTACTGCACTGGTCGTACTATTTTTAAAATTTATTTTAAAAAAGAGACTGGCTGTTCATTCGTATATCTTCGGTAACTAGAAAACTTAATAAAGTTTATTTATTATTTAAGGTTTTCATAAACACAACACTGGCACTACGAAGTTATTTTTGGATATACTAATATTCGAATTATTTTAAGTTTTGGAAATGTATTCCTCAATCTATAGAAATAAATTTAGAATTAGAATTTTCGAAATAATTCTGATCATATATAAAACTTTCTCACTAATTATTTTAGGAAAAAATATTTGCATAAACATGTCCGCAAGCTCTAAAACCCTAAATACAAACGTCAATTGATTCCGTCAAAAAATATAAATTTCGCTGAAGAGAAAAATACGGTTTTCTACGATCGTGCAAAAAGTGACTATTTTTTAAACTATTTACTGTGCCAAAAGGTTAACTTTTTTGGACTAGTGCAAAACGTACCTTACTTTTATGTACTAGTGCAAAAAACTCTTCGAATTGTCAATTAATTGGATTTATATTAAGGAGTATACTTGCGAATTTGAAATACCGTGTTTATGACAGGGAGCATTGTGTAAATATTAAATACAACAAGAATGCATAAAGACCACAGATACTGCCTCCTCATAAATTAGATATTATCCTTTATACCTGCTTCCTAACAGGGTCGGAATAATCACTAACCAGGTAAAGCAAGGGTGCAGTCTATCAGTCTGTGACTTTTCATCGTTGTGCATTGTGCAAATAAAAATGTCAGTGTTTCGTCCATGGGAAAACAAAGAATGAAGTGATTGAAATTAGTGACAACAGTGATACTGAAGATGATGTTTCGGACAACAGGAAGGTTAAAGAAAACATTTGTCAAGTGACGCAAAAACGATAATAAACAATGTTTACCAAACTCTAGTTGAAAAAGGGTGTTCAACTTCTTTCGCCGTGACAAGTGAGTTAACAAAAGTCCTTGTATCTACGGTAAGGGACATTATAAACAAGGGAGAGACAGAAAAATAGAAACGAGAAATGAAAATTTTTTCTAGAATCGATGAAGCGGCGGGAACTGAAATGAAACAACAAATTTTTACAAAGAAAATAGGGTGCCAATTTTGGAAAGACTGAAAGTTTCGGGAATTGAAGTAACCTATTCGGAACAATGGTTTCGGAAATATTTGAAAACCATAGGTTTTGAGTGTAAAACCTTCAACTGAAGGATGAGCATCATGGAAAGTGGACGATTAAAAAGATTGCGTTGAGAGTACGTTACAGAAATAAGAAGATTTCGCCAAGAAGGTCGATACATAGTTTGGTTGGATGAAACATGGTACGATAGCCATGACGTTATAAAGAAAGGATGGACTGATGGCACAAAAAGTGTTGTTGTCTAGAGGCTCCTCCGTCTAGGGGAAAAATAATAATAATTTTACATGCCGGTGGCAGCGATGGATGGGTGTCCAATGCGTTGCTGTTGTCCGTAAAAAATATAAAAAATTGTTCAGCAGACTATCACGAAGACATGAATTCACCACTTTCTGAGACTTGATTTCAAGAACAATTGTTGCCTAATTTGCCCGATAATTCTGTCATTGTGATGGACAACGCCAGTTATCATTCAAAACAAATTAACAAGAAACCCACTCTAAAACGGGGAATTCGGCGTAAAAATACAGCTCCAAGGCTAAGTTCTGCTGTAGTAGATTTAATTACAAGTGAGGTGGAAAATTGCATCGCACACGTTGTTGAAGTGGAATATTCATGTGTCTCCAAATGTACAACAACTTATAATTAATTTGGACGAAGACAGCGATAATAGTGACCTGTTTGTTGATAGTGACGATGATTTATAACGCAAATATTTGTTATTATTGTAACATATTATGTGACTATATTTTATATCATTTTTCAAGAAGTCAGTTAAACAGTTTCTGATTGAGAAGGTTGTTTATGATGTAGATGACTTTTTACTTTACTGACTGTTCTCGTATACTGTGTCTTTTTTGTGTATACGTAGATATATATTTATGTATAATATGTACTTGTGTTTTGTTGACATGTCCAGCGTAAATCTAATATTTTTCTACGCATGTTTCACTGAATGAATAAATGTATTATTATAAAAAAAATATTACATCATATTATAATAATGAAATAATTTTTCTTTTATCCTAATATAGTTGTGTATAATTATAATGTAATAATTCTATGAGTCGTTTTTGTTTGTAAATATATAAAATCTTTGTCAAGAAGCAAATGTTTTCTACTTTGCTCAAATTTTTAAAGACGTCCCTGCGTAGATTCGGACTGTGTACTTGGTCTTGATTTACAACTATGCTATTTACGGTCCATAAATTGTTCCCCACTGGGTAAAGTTAACAACGGTTGCAGATAATAAACACGGTATTTCAAATTCGCAACCATAAATATCTAAAAAAAAAACAGAAATAGCTGCTCAAATTCGAGAAGGTGAACCAAATACCAGTATCGGGAGCATCATAATCCGAAAAAGAGCTGTTTTAAGTAAAGAACATGATGAGAAATGATGAGATATACATAAGCAAAACTCAAAAAACCAGTGGAAATGAAGTTTGTCCGTCATAACAATCTCTAATTGCGATATCAAAATTGAAATCATTTCAAAAAACCTGTACCTGTACCTGTTGTAAAATAGTCTAATAAAATTTGATTTAAAAACATACTTATGTCGATCGTAGAAAAAATGTGTGTAACATGTAGAATAAATGTTGTGTGTAACATATGCAAAAAGCAAATTTGTTGCACTCAGCATGGTTGCAGCTCTCGACTTCATCTCGAGCTGCAAACATCATGCATCGTGCAACAAATATGCACTTTATGCACTAGTTACACAAATAACTATTGTGTTTGACAAATATCGAAAATTGTTATAAAGAAAAGTTGACCAGAATTAGAAACACAATTACATCCTCTTCTTTTTCTTCCTTTTATATTACACATGACCGATCTCTTCTATTTCTTTTAGTTCTGCAGACATATTTGATATGTCGATTGCCAGTAGTTGTCTAGCTATTTTTTACAGGGACGTCCTGAAAGTCTTCTGTCCAATGATTTGAAATATTTCGATATTCGGTCTAGTTTCTCGGGACACATTCTCTTACGTACTGGTTCCACTTTTGTCTTGTCCTTCGCACAATATCCTGATATCCTGAATTTTACGAAGTACTCTTATTTGACTGTTCGGTATTCTGCCTTGCAATTTTTGCCAGCTATTGATTTCAACGTCTAAATTTCAGTTGTTCTCAAAATCCTCTTCGTTTCTGCTGTCGGCTCTCGTCTCAATAGAATATTGGCTTAACACATAATTTATATACATTTATGTACTTTTCCATCTTATCTCAAATCATTATTTCTCCAGATTACGTCACGTAAACACCCTGACGTAAAAGCAGCTTTATTGTCTTGTTTTTATACATTTGCTTTTAGGTATCTTTAACTGGATATTTCTAATATTCCCAGATAGTTTGACACTTTGTTACTACTAACGATTTGGTTTTAGAGGTTGATATCTGTATATTATAAGTTTTTGATGCTATTTTGTAAATCGTCCTGATAGTCTGAGATCAAGATTACATCCATTTGTATCAAATACCTACAAGATTGTCTTCAATTCTAGAATCTTATTTCGTAATAACAACGAAAATTAAATTATACGTAATCGAGAATGCTCTGATAATGAACACTAAAACGCTTTAAATGCCTTGAATAAGAAATAAGTAATTTCCGCGTGTTCAACTAGTGTAAAAAGAGATTGACCTAATTGTGACAACCAAAGAAAAAAAGGAACAGGAGTTATTTTTAATGAGAGATATCCACATAGAAATATTTGTCAATGAGCACTTACAAAAGTTGTAAGTAAATTCAAGATACTTTTAATGAAAAACAATGAAGACACTAAGTGTTAAGTAACGTCATAGTGAAAACAGTATCTATGATACAAAATACTAGTAGTCAAAGTAAGAAGGATGGAGTGGCAAATATTTTTAAACGAAATGAATAATATCTATACAAATCTGATTTAGCACAGACATTGTAAGCAAGGTACTACGATAGACGATGTGAATTTGGTTCTCTAATCCAAGAGGGGTTGGAAGAAACTCCTTTTTACAAGAAATATACTTTTTTGCATAACAAAATTGTTGCTGTTGATCTAACACAAATTCAAATGACGTATTGAGAAATCGTGACCAATATTTGTTTAAAACAATATACGGTATTCACAAAAATCGATTAATTGGTCGATTTTTGCGATACTAAACACAGGGTGCAACTTTATTTAATAAAATATTGATAATAAAAAAGATATAGGGTGGCAAGACATATGGGGGGAGGGATATCGCATAGCCATGGGGTATTTAGCGAATAAGGCGAATGGTTACAAAATAAGCACGAAAAGGAGAAAGAAGATTCTGCGGGAGCTGTTTCCTACAGCGAGAAAAAACAACGCACTAAGGAATTCCCTACACATGGATGAAAGGGTACAATTCTTTGATCGTGAGGAATTGGACGCGGCAGTTAGTGTTATGAAGAATGGCAAAGCTCCGGGCCCCGAGGGTTTTACTGTGGAAGCTCTCAAGCTGGTCCACCGTGCAATACCAGAAAAGATTCTAGAGATGATGAATGTGCAGCTAGAAACGCAGAGTTTCCCGGAGGCTTGGAAGACAGCGAGGGTGGTTCTATTACCAAAAGAGGGAAAGGATCTAAATACCCCTTCTAGTTTTAGACCTATATGCCTAATAAATTCTTTCGGTAAGCTGTATGAGCGGCTGATAGTGAACAGACTTCTACTTGAAGTCGAAGAGAAAAAAAGGATCTACGAGTGTCAACATGGTTTTAGGAGTAAAAGGTCCACGGTGACCGCAATGCTCAGGGTCAAGGATGTTATTAAGGAGGCAAAGGAGAAATGGTGCGTAATGGTAACAATAGACATCAAGAACGCATTTAATACTGCCAAATGGATACATATAGTGCAAAGACTGATCGCCGGTGGAGTTAGCAGATATATCGTAAACTGTGTTGTAAATTATTTTAAGAATAGATACATTAGATCTGGGATAATCAAGCATGAGTGTTGCATGGGCGTGCCCCAGAGCTCTGTCATGGGGCCCGTCTTGTGGAACGTAATGTACGATGGGATCCTGAGGCTGAGGTACGGTCCAAGGGTTAAGGCAGTAGCATACGCCGATGATTTGGTCTACATAATAGAAGGAAAGGACGCAGAGGACGTGAAAGAGAGGGCAGAGAAAACGGTGGCATTAGCGGTCAGGTGGACCAGGAAAATGGGACTGAGGATAGCCCCTCAGAAAACTGAATTGTTGGTTGCAAAGGATCCGAGAAGTACGGGGTCTTTCAGCATAATGGTTGAAGGCAATGTGATCCGGTCATGCAAAAGTATCAAATACCTGGGGGTAATGTTTACTAAAAATCTGAATTTTGCGGAGCAAATCAAGTATATTAGCGAGAAAGCTTCAAAGAAAGGGGCGATGTTGCAGAGGATCATGCCGAATATTGGGGGAGCCAGCTATTATAAGAGAATGGTACTGTGCCAAGTGGTACATAGTGTTCTGTTATATGCGGCACCAGTCTGGAGAGAAGCAGTTAAAATACAGAAACATCGTAATAATATCATAGCGACACAAAGAAAGAACCTAGTGAAGACAATATCGGCGTACAGGACGGTCTCCGCAGAAGCTGTACGGTGATCTCTGGGTTTCCACCTACGGACATTTGGTGGATGAAAGGTGTTTTCTTTACACGATCGGGGGGCGCCTGGCGGGAAATAGAAGGATGGCTAGGGAGAGAACGTTGAGGAAATGGCAGAAGAATTGGGAGAAAAGTATAGATAAGGCGGCATGGACTAAGAGGTTAATAAAAAACGTTATACCATGGATTAAGTGCGGGCACAGGTATACTACATACTGGTTCACCCAGTTTCTTACGGGGCATGGGTCTTTTGGGACTTTCACGTATAGGATAAAAAAGACCCATGACGACTTGTGTCGTATATGTGGAGTAAAGGATGATCCGGAGCATGTGGTGTACGCGTGCACTAGATGGACAATTCAGCGGAGCCATATTAGGAACGAGATTGGAGATCTACCAGCGGTGTCTGAACTAATCCCTACCATGATTGAGAGTAAGGCAATGTGGGACAAAATATTTGCGAAATCATGAAAAATAAGGAGGAAGAGGATAGGGAATATGAAGATACACAGGATTAAACACGTACAGGAGGAGCGCTGATGTACAAAGCTTTTGATTTTTTCCGGCTGTTCCTTCTTACATAAAGGGGAGGGTGGTTTAGTGCGGTGAAAGTCCCACACAAACTCACAGCATTGCACTGCCCGCTGTGGGAACGGCATTAGCTTCCACCCCACCTCTCAGGGCAGAAAAAGGGTGGCAACGTTCAAATGTAAAAAATGTTTTTCCCTCGGTAAAACATAAAGCAACCATTACGAACTTTTATTAAGAAAAAAAAAGAAAAATTTATTCAAAAATAAAACAACAAAATTTAAATATTATTTCACAGTAATTGTTCAATATGTCCGCCATTCATCTTGATACATTTATCAATACGTTTCATAACAAATCGCCTAATATTTAATAATGTTATTGGCGAAAAAAAATTGTTGCTGCTTGACTTTTTGTCATCGACTATTTGTAGGGTTTTTGTAAACTATTGCCTTCATTGTGCCCCATACACTGAAACCCAAGGGGTTGTATTCTGGACTGCGTGGTGGCAAGGAAACGGACGACCAATCCAGCGTTCAGGAAACAGGGTGTTTAAATAGTTTCGTATTTCAAGAGTGTAATGCGCAGGGGCCCCGTCCTGCATAAACAACATGTTATGTTTCAAATTGAGTGGTAAATCATCGAGAATATCAATTAACTCATTTTATAAGAAATGTAAATAATTGCTGCCATTTAATCTTTGGTGCAACTGTATGGTCATAAAAAAGTTTGCCAATGACCTCACACCAAACATTGATTTCGAATTCATGTTGAAAATGTCGTTCTTTTGTTACATAAGGTCCTAAAAATGGTTATTTCTTAAATTAAAAATTCCACGGCGAGTAAATGTGGCTTCATAATAGTAAATAGTATCCTATTGACGAATGTGTGGTCATTAACTGGTTTGTTCCGGAAGATTTCTATGTAATAAATGTTGGACAACAGGTGTAAAATGAAACGGACGGTAATTTTCAACGTGCAATACTTTTAAAATAGACTTTTACTAATTCCTGTTGCTGTCGCCTTAAACCAGGGGTAATAATTTTCGGTCGGCCTAAATTACCCCGTTTAGCAAGGAATGATCCATTTTCACCTAAATTCCAATACAGATCTTGATATAGTCTATTACTAGGTTGCAATTTGTTGTAAAACCTTCGTAGGTATTCTCTTTATTCTAATTTTATAAATTAACTGGTATTATTAGTCACAAATTTATAATACGGAAATTGGAATGATTAACTGTTAAAACACGAGTATCTCACAAAAATGATTTAATTTTAATATTTTTCAATAAACAGCAATATAGCGATATCGATAGAAAAATTAAGTTCACAGTTACACCGGCAACATAGCTCAAGAGGCGTTCTCTAGAAAAGACATCGAGAATCATATCATATTATGATTTCTTATGCCTTAAAACCGCCTATTTTCATTTTTTACGTTCGTATATCCCAAATCTTTCAATTTACTGTGAAAAAAATTTTTTTTACATTTCAACTTAGTCACACTGTATCTTATTATTTTTTATCAATATTTTATTAAAGCATGTTGCGTCAGATCCTAATATTTTGAGACCAAGGATCTCCCATTTCACTTTGGACCATTACTTACGGACCATGCTACATTAATACCAAATTAAGTTGAGGACTCATGAACAAAAACACCTACAAATTCGGTATCTTGAAAATGTTTGGTGGAAAAGTGATTCACGTGGACAGGATTTTTTCAGGAAAATACGAGAACCTTACTCCAGATGTGATACGGAATGTATTACGGGAGTTTAGCAAACGAGCGATTGGATGTTGGGAAAAGGGGTAGACCAATTCCAATTGAATTAATTCATAGAAAAATTTGTAAAGAAAGACCTTATTTTTCATGGTAAATGGATGTAATTGCATATGTACCTTTAAATTCTGATCAAAATTTTTTTAGAACATTTCAGATATTATCCAAAATGATAGTACTTTCCTTCGAAGCAATTTTTTTTACCAACCTCATAATATATTATGGAACAAATTTGATATCTAATGTTTGTATTTTAGGATTTAGACACACAGAATTTTCATCTTTACCTAAAGTTGATAGTAAAAACGTTTAGATTTATTCAATTTTGATAGACTCCCACAAGAAAAGAATTTTATTTTTAGCAAAAAATTTCTTTCTTCATAAAAAGTTTTGCTTATTTCAAAATCTCATGAAATCAAATAGACTTCAATTTTCTCATAACCTGCCTCATTTTATAGTAAATTTTATATAAAATCCTATGAAGTTTTGCACACGTTCCAAAATGAAATAAAAATCTAAGCACTAATTATCATTAAGATACTACTTATAATCAATAACAATAAAGAATAATTAAAAAGAAACCAAACCCACTTCCGCTTCAAATCACCTCCTCCACTCCATTTCTAGATTCTTATAAACATTTCTTGTCATGTCTGAGGTGATTTCATTTTCAGCAATAATTAGCTTGTTTTTAAATCTTCGATACTATGATATGAATATGTTTTGTAAACTTTTCGTTTTCAGTAGATAGAGTCCAGTCCATCCAGCCGTACACCCATCTTGCTGAAAATATATGTTACGCCTTTACTCCAAAGGAAGCTCACCTAATTCAGATTAAAACGTTGCACAAAATACGATCCGATTATTCGATGGATAAAATGGCACACCAATCATTTACATTTTTAATAAATTGACTATTATGGTGAATCCTGTAATTAGGATTTACAGTAGTCCAATTCCGACGGTTTTGTAATGTAAACGAGAACGTCGGGAACGTTGCTTCACAAAAAAATAACATATTGTAGTGAAAGAACTGGTTATTCTAAAACTGTTTACCAATAATTGCACAAAAGTCAAGCCTTGTGTCATAATCACAATCTTATATGGTTTGAAGGATAACTTGTGTTTTGCCTAAATATTTCGGTAGAAGGCTCTTACTAAAATCAACTACCGTTGTTTTTTTTCGATAACTCAACGTAGGATTTTTGCATCTAGGACATCATCATCCTATAGGTCATGGTCGAAAATTTTTGAGACCAAAAAAATTCGGAACAGGATGATGCCTATTGGAAAAGTAAGAAAATATAACAAAAATAAATGGAAATAGTATATAGTGCAACAAGTGGGGAAAGTTCAACTTTTCTCACGATTGTGGAAGTTTGGCGAGTGAGAAAAGTACTTTTCCCACATGTTCTACAACGGCACAAATTTAAAGAATACAAGTAAATAATTTTTGTAGAAAAAGTCTAGGCATCGAGTAACCCCCGCCCAAAAAGTCTAGGCATCGAGGATCCCCCTGGAAAACGTCTAAGCATCGAGGATCCCCCTGAAAAACGTCTAAGCATCGACGATCGCCTTACTGGATTCTCCATATAAATATATGTAGTTTGGGCAAAGAGCCGTGAGAAATGATATTTCTCAGCTTAATATATGGTTTTGAAATTAAGTAAGCTATGAGAAATTCGCTATTTTTCATAGCAGTTGTAGAAAACATAATTTACGTGCGATTTGAGGTCGGGAAGTGGAAGGGGGTGATATTTTAAGGGTAGAAACGGTTTATCGCGCCCGTAATTTTTTTTCATTTTATTACTTTTCCGCCCAACCTACTTAGAAAAGAATTGGTTTACCCCAAAAAAAGTTGAAATTTTGAAAAAAAAAATATTTTTACGTTTTTCATCAAGAACACACGAAAAAATGGTTTTCAGAAAAAAAATTCTGTGTGTATGTCGTCGTCGACCACTTTTCGTTACATGTCTTGTTAGCACGATACAGCCTCCGGAGCGCAACAATTTTATGATTGAATATTGCTCAGGACATCTCACACATGAACCCTATTGATTTTCAGCTTACCATAGCAACTACAACGTGAGCTATGGTACTTGAAGTACGACATTTTGTAATTTTTTGACACATTTCAGATTGTTAGCACGATACAGCCTCGGGAGTGCAACAGATCAGCAATTTTATGATTGAATATTATTCAGGACATCTCACAGATAAACCCTATTGATTTTTAGCTCACCAGAGCCAGTACAACAGGTGCTATAGTACTTTAAGTATAACATTTTAGTCATTTTTGGAGAAATTCCAGTTTGTTAGCACGATACAGCCTCCGAAGTATATACAAAAGACCAATTTTATGATTGTATATTATTCGGGACGTCTCAAAGAAACCCTATTGATATTCAGCTATGGTACTTGAAGTACCAAATTTTTGTCATTTTTGGAGAATTTTCAGTTTGTTGGCACGATACAGCCTCCAGAGTGTATAGAAGTGACCAATTTTATGATTGAATATTGTTCAGGACATCTTATAGATGAATACTATTGATTTTTAGCTCAGCAGAACTAGTACAACGGGTGCTATGGTACCTGAAGTGCCACATTTTTGGTCCTTTTTGGAGACATTTCGACGTAAGTAAAGCTAGCACCCCCACTTTTTCAAATTTAAAAAAACCTTATGTGTTAATTTAGAACTAATTTAGTACTAATTTGTACCCAAAAAATTAGAATTTGTACCCACTTAGTTTTTCTGAAAAATCACTATTTAAAGTGGGGGTGCTAGCTTGAGCTCAAGCTAACACCCCCACATTGACAAAATCAAATTTTATTAGCATAAATCTAAACTTTGAACTAAGGACTAATTTGTACCCAAAAGATAATAATTTGTACCGACTCAGTTTTTCTGAAAAACCGTTATTTATAGTGGGGGTGCTAGTTTAAGCTCAAGCTAGCACCCCCACTTTTACAAAATCAAATTTTAACAGCATACCTTTAAACTTTGAATTTAGGACTAATATGTACCCTAAAGAGTTTTTTCATTATTATATCATTTTGTTTATAAAAGATGATAGTAAATTAGACCACGTGTTTTATTAATTTCCAAGTGAATTGTTAAACGATTTGAAATTATCAAAGATAACTAAATATTATTAATTTTCGAATATAGGACTAATTTGTAACCAAAAGCGTTTTTTCATTATCATATCATTTTGTTTATTAAAGATGATAGTAAATTAGACCACGTGTTTTATTAATTTCCACGAAATTATCAAAGATTACTAAATATTATTAATTTTCGAATATGGGACTAATTTGTACCCAAAAAAATTAAAATTTGTACCCACACTGGTCTCCCTGTAAAAGGAGGTTTAATGTGGGAGTGCTGGCTTGAATACGTCCACATTTATAAAATCCAATTTCAACAGCATACCTTTAAACTTTGCATTTAGGACTAATTTGTAATAAAAGCATTTTTTTATTATCATATCATTTTGTTTATAAAAGATGATAGTAAATTAGACCACGTGTTTTATTAATTTCTAAGAAATTATCAAAGATAACTAAATATTATTAATTTTCGAATATAGGACCAATTTCAACCCGAAAAAATAAACTTTGTACCCACACAGTTCTCCCTGTAAAAGGAGTTTTAATGTGGGAGTGCTGGCTTGAACACCTCCACCTTTACAAAATCAAATTTCAACAGCTTACCTTTAAACTTTGAATTAAGGACTAATTTGTGCCCAAAATCGTTTTTTCATTATTAAGTATATCATTTTGTTTATAAAAGATGATAGTAAATTAGACCACCTGTTTTATTAATTTCCAAGTGAATCGTTAAAAGATTTGAAATTATCAAAAGTAACTAAATATTAATTTTCGAATATAGGACTAATTTGTACACTCATATTTTACTAACTGTGCTTAAATACTCCTATAAATGCCTTCTAAAATTGTTTGAACCAATAGAGAATTATTATTAATCAGAAATAGGAGCGGTAGATCAAAGACGCATATCATCTAAAAAACAAAAAATATCACCTTTCGGTATTTGCGAAGGTAAATGTTTTAAAATTGTTTAGTCCATTAGAAAGGAAAGTCTGACGTGATATTGCACATCTTTACTAAACCACCAAGCAGTCAAAAGAAGTGACAACATCATAGTATAATCCATATACATATAAATAATTTATTTATTACGTATATGGTATAATCATTCTTTTAACCACTTTGAACTATTTACGCACTTGCACTAGGGAATTTTTTTGTCTCGTCAAAAAATCGCCGCAGTTATCACAAAAGATCTCACTGAAAATAAAAATAAGAGTTATGGTATCTAACAAATATGGAATTATATTAATATAGTATTTTATTAGAAACAGAACAATATATAATATATGAAAACAAACATTTCTGGGAAGTACCTGGTTAGGTAAGTGCCATATTTCATAAAACACTACATCTAAGAGTTTGTCTAGTTTTCCGTCCATATTGAACTTTAATCAGGATGACTGCAGTGAGGTGAAGCACATTAAAAGCCTTTTTTAGGGAAAACAGTGCGGTTACAAATACAAATTGGTCCTATATTCGATAATATTTAGTTACTTTTGGTAATTTCACATTCTTTAACGATATACTTGGAAATTAATAAAACACGTGGTCTAATTTACTATCATCTTTAATAAACAAAATTATATGATAATGAAAAAAACGCTTTTGGTTACAAATTAGTCCTAAATGCAAAGTTTAAAGGTATGCTGTTGAAATTGGATTTTTAAAGGTGGACGTGTTCAAGCCAGCACTCTCACATTAAAACTCCTTTTACAGGTAAAACTGTGAGGGTCCAAATTTTAATTTTTTGGGTAAAAATTAGTCCTATATTCGAAAATTAATATTTAGTTATCTTTGATAATCTCAAATCTTTTAACAATTCACTTGGAAATTAATAAAACACGTGGTCTAATTTACTATCATCTTTTATAAACAAAATGATATAATAATGAAAAAACGCTTTTGGGTACATATTAGTCCTAAATTCAAAGTTTAGATTTATGCCAATAAAATTTGATTTTGTCAATGTGGGGGTGTTAGCTTGAGCTTAAACTAGCACCCCCACTTTAAATAACGGTTTTTCAGAAAAACTGAGTGGGTACAAATTATTATATTTTGGGTACTAATTAGTCCTTAATTCAAAGTTTAGATTTATGCCAATAAAATTTGATTTTGTCAATGTGGGGGTGTTAACTTGAGCTCAAGCTAGCACCCCCACTTTAAATAGTGATTTTTCAGAAAAACTAAGTGGGTACAAATTCTAATTTTTTTGGTACAAATTAGTCCTAAATTAGTTCTAAATTACACATAAGATTTTTTTTAAATTTGAAAACATGGGGGTGCTAGCTTTACTGACGTGACATTTCGGGATGTTAGCAGGATACAGCCTCCGAAGTGTATACAAGTGGCTAGTTTTGTAATTGGATATTTTTCAAAGTGTCTCACAGATGTACCCTATTGATTTTCAGCTGACTAGAGCAAGTACAGCGGGTCCTATAGATCCAGATATGGTACATTTTTGGTTAATTTTGGAGAAATTTCGGCTTGTTAGCACGATACATCCTCCGAAGTGTATACAAGTAACACTTTTTTGATAGAATATTGTTCAGGGCATCTCACATATGCGAAAAAGTTAGTTTTAATCTTTAAAACCGTTTATTTTTGTTATATTTTCTTACTTTTTCAACGGATATCATTCCCATTTTCAAGGGCTTCTGCCCTGGCCTACTAAATGTACACGTTTTTCATACATTCCACGTAACGTATAGTTGGATATTATTTATTAGTCTAATTGAATCCAAAATCCAAAACCATAGCCACTTTATAAGATACACTCTTTGTAGAGAGATAGCATTGTTGAAAAAGAATGACAATTTGAGCATTTTTTACCGAAGTTCGATAGTTATTTGGGTACATAGTGAACGTCACAATTATTATTACATTTAGGAACTGTGTTCAAAAATTCATAGGAAATTATATAGAATTGACTATCAAACGAGGCAGACTATGAAATGCTTGAATTATCATGCAAGTTTCTGATATTTCGGAACCTACTTATACCCAACAATCATGTGTAGTGGATATTCGGAAAAAAGAACGAAATCGTTAGTTTAAAAAAAAGTGGGTACATGTATGGATATGTTGCAATAACAAGAAACGCGAATTCAAAATTCATAAAAATGTTCTGGTTATATGTAATATCACATATTAGCTAACCCCGGCGCGAAACAGTGTAGGATAGAGTTTAGACATTACTTTTGTTTGCTACCGCAATTATAATGATAAAACATTCTAAATTATTCATTGAGCACCTTAAATAAAAGCAGATGTTTGAATTAGTGAATATTTTCACGGGGAGTTTAAATGTCATCTGTCACTTAATTTGTTCAAAGCTCCTCTCAAGCATGTGTGAATTTTAAAATGAATTGCCGATACATACAGTTAGTTCGTTGTTTCTTTCCAAATTAATGCATCATTAATAGTTGATAACATAATCGACATAATTGTTAAGTGGCATGTCTTTGTGTTAATAGTGAAAAACAAAACAAAATTATCTAACTATAATGTTTCGACTAATTTCCTATGAATATTATTGATGACGCTTGGGTAAATAACCAACGAACCAACTGTATATAAATATTAAAAAGATAAGAATAAAATTTTATGCAAACTGCACTTAGTGCAATGAACAACTATACCAATTTAGATGTTTTAAAATAAATTGACATTTATTGACTTGTTATTCAGGTTAATGAAATGAAAACGAGTTTTTTTAAATTCGAAATTTAAAAAGTTATCATTAAGAATCAAAGATCACATTTTTCAGTCAGAGAAATGTGCCTTTTCCATAAAATTAAACTAGATATCAGAATAGTCAGCAAGAATTTATTTGCCAATCGAAATTGAGGACATTTAGAATTTATTTCAAAATTATACCACTAGAAATAAAATTGTATACAGAAATTTTCAAGTAGGTTTATAATAAATACATGGGAACTAATGTCAATGAACTATTTTCCAGGTACCTCTCTCTATACCTTTCCAAGAAAAACATTTTACACTATAACTGAAATAGGTGCAATATCAAGTAAAACTTGCGTACTTATACTGTGAAGAAAATCTCAGGAATTTAGAATAAGAAAAAAATTCTTTTACCTTAAAGTTTATCAAATTTTTTAAAAAAATTGTTTTATTCAAAAGTTTATCAATATTTTCAAACGTACCACCGACACTAACAACCTTATTTTCGTCCATTAAAGAAACAACGATAATAATAATAATGAAATTGCACAAGATAATGATAAAAACGAAAATATTATACCTACATAAGTACTTGCTTAAAAAATGAAGTCGAACACCAACTACCGATTGGGTAACGTATTGAATGACGACTGTCTCAAATGAGGTAAAATATTTTTGTATTTTCAACACAGAATTACGAATTCCAGATAAATTACTTGGTACCTGCTAGTTGAGTCGTTCGTTATGGATAATAAACTAGGTTGGGTATTTCAAAGAAATTATTTTAGAATTATATAGGATAATAGAATTATTTTTCTTGTAAAACGTATCGATGCAATAGAAGTTCAAGTGTAGATAATTTTAAAGAAAAATTAATAGTTTTATAATGAGACAGAGCGATAGAATGTTATTTACACATTTTACAGGGTGGACAAGTTGAAAATTGTATTGTAAACTTGCATTCGTTTTTAAAAGCTCTGTATTTAAGTTATTAAAGACCTACACAACCCGAATCGATCATTCCAATTAGAAAGACGAGTTTGCTGAATGGAAGTACGTAAGTAAAACAGACTCATAAAGAATAAAAATAAACTCAATCATTCAGCGTTCATGCCTTCATGAGTCTCCAAGTAGTTTTTATTTAAATACTTAATACTTAAGTCGAATTTTTACTTCCAATGTAAATTATTATTCATAGTTTACCTTTTCCCGATGGTATTTTTATTCCATCCTTTCATAAAAACTTGCCTAGCGAATTTTATATTTTTATCCTGCCATATTTAACAAAGTTTCGTCCATATATTCCTGTTTTATATCTAAATGTCCTCAAATATCGTTAAGCAGATGATTTAATCTTCCTTTATCAAAACTGATTTTCTGTTTTGAATTTTTTTCTCAACAAAAATTCATTTCTTTCAAAGTTTTCCACAACCCACATATGGAATAAAATCATCCTTCTTCTTTTCAGATTTATGCACAAGGTATTTCATTTAAAAAAATGATATAATTATTCTGATTGTAGTCTTTTTATCCTCATGTATTACAGTCCTCTATGGCGACCCATTGGAGTCGGTGTATTGTTCTGTCTGTCAACTTCTGTCAAATATGAACACATTTCACCTCCAAATATTCAATGGTTATGAACAGAGTTGAACAACAATAATTTTCTCATTTAAAAATAGAGCAGTTTTACTAATCAGTTTCTAAGCAACAAATTCAGACACACTACCGTTCTTACAACTGTAGAAAGGAACAAGATAAACTTCCCCTAAATAGGTTACAAGAAAGAGTAGCAGTAGCCACTGGTGTTGGATTGAGCATCATAAGAAGAAAAAAAGTGGTGAAAAGTCACCGAGAAAAAATATTATGAAATCATGCTCCCCAAAAGGATCAGTAAATGAGTTTGAAGAGGAGATTATTATAGTAAAATCGCAATCGGTGCGGAGTAATAAAACTGCCCGAACATATCATTTCAGGGGTGGGTACCTATTATTATTTTTAAGGTATAGAGACACTGAAATATTTATTACGAATATTATTGAATGCCTATATTATTTTGGTGTATTCGGTTGTAATTTTTTTATGAACATATAAACGACTTGCATATTATTATTGTTGAAACAATTTTCAAGAACTATTGCGAGTCTTAATGACCTCAGAGATAATTCCCCTACCTGACTATGGAATTTGTGTATTTTTGTTTCAAAGGTAGTTGCAGTCTGACTGTCAGCTATTATTCATTTAGTGAATTTAGAAAGAACTTGTTCGCTTGAGAACTTTTACAAAGTAAGTATTGTTATTATTAGTTTCGGTGAATAGTGACAATGGCAGAAAATTTGCAGTATAGATCCGGGTTTACACCTGTAAATCATACGAAAAAGTCCGCGTTGTCGGTGAACGAGAAAGTAATAATAAACAATGTTTATAATTACTTAAGAACTGAAAATCCTTCAGGTTCAGTTGATGACATTGTTGCAAAGACAAGTAATATAACAGGCGTAAGCAAATCAACAATATACAAAATAAGAAGTGAAGCGAAAAGTGGAGTTATTAAATCCGCAAATAAAAATGCAAGCGGTAAAAAGAAAGTTGAATTCACATAAGAAATTAAAACGTAATAAGAAGAAAAGTGCACGAATTTTATTTTAAAAAAGAAATCCCATCTAAAATTTCGGATGAAATGAATAAAGATCCATATTTCCCTAAAATGGACCGAACGGAACTACGGGAAACGCTACATGAATTAAAATTTAAATGGGCAAAAAATGATCGAAAAGCGGTTCTAATTGATACTGACATTATTTGTTGGACACGGAGACATCTGAGAACAATTTTTAAATTACGTGCAGAGGGTAAACCAATATTTTACTTGGACGAAATCTGAGTGAATGAAGGCTACACTGTCAGTAAAATGTGGCGACCAACATTCAATCGTCACGACATACTTTTTTGGAAGGATTATCTACAGGATTGAAGACTCCATCCGGTAAGGGACGACATCTAAGCATAACTCATATTGGCAGTGATAATGGGTTTTTAGATGGTGGCTCTTTAATATTCCAATCTAAAAAAACTGGGGTCTACCATGAAGATATGAACGCCGACGTTTTTGAGGAATATTTTGAGCAGATGATTGACCTAATACCAAAAGGTTCAGTCATAGTATTAGATAAAGCTAGTTACCATTCTCGTCACATTGAGAAGGTGCCAAACACATCATGGAGAAAACAAGAGATCATTGAATGGCTAACAGACAAAAATATTAATTTTCCTCAAAAATCAGTGAAACCAGAACTTCTACAAATTGTAAAATTGAATAAGCCTCCTGCTCGATATGCAGTGGACGAACTAGCAAAAAAACGTGATATTGACGTAGTGCGAATTCCCCCATATCACTGCCAATTAAATCCGATAGAACTGATATGGGCACAAGTGGAAAGTGTCGACATAATACTACATTCAAACTAAAAAATGTGCAAGCATTATTAGACACGTCCCTATTACAAGTTACTAAAGAAAATTGGCAAAAAGCAATTCATCGTATATTAAAAGAGGAAGAAAACATGTGGAATCTGGTCAAAATCTTAGATACAGACATTACAGTGACACCCTTAAGAATTTCAATAAATAATGACTCCTCAAGTGACGATTATGATTCCGACAGTGATTTAGAGACATTTGCACTTACTAAACTAGACTAAGATGAAGGAAGAGCTATTTAAAATAATTTACAAATGGCGAGTTCATATTAATTTAGTAAGCAAATTACAATCAGTACCTATCATAACATTGTATTATTTATAATTCGACCCATAATTTAACGGTCAACATTATAAACCACACTTATTTATTAGGATATCTACGTATTTTCATAATTTAAAACTTACCTACGAACCCCTAATACTGTTACTAATCCCACACCTATTATACCCCTAGAAAGTATTAAGATAAGACTCGGTCATTATTATCTTTCTAAAATACCCATCGGCACAAATAAATTTCTTGTTTTCACAACATTCATTACAGCAGGAATGGTAAAATTATATATTTTGTTTGGTCCACTTATGGTGAGCAAGTCCCATAAAATTTTGATTCATTATTCCGCACCGATTGCGATTTTACTATAGGAGAATATTTTATTCATATGCAGCTATTCACAGGCGGAGACCACCGATAAAAGCTTTATTTGAAGAAGTTAAAAAAGAAGGAAGAAAATTTAAAAAAGTAGGGCGAGAGATTTTATACTGCGATGGCACATATATTCATAGTTCACATACTGTACCAATGTCATGGGACAATGGAACAAATAATTGTCCAAAGGACAACGTCTTACAATTTTACACACCGGAAGCGTATCAGGTTTTGTGCCCGGGTGTTAAAACATTTCTCATTTCATCTTGATGAAATTAATCATAATAATTTCACCAAGTGGCTTAAAGAAAAATTTATGGTAAACGTCACAAAGAAATATGTCCTTGTGGTAGATAATGCCTCTTACCATAATGTTATGGTCGAACCACTTCCCAATTTTTCATGGAAGAAATCATCTATGCAAAACCGGTTAAGGAAAAAAATCATTATTTTCGAAGAAAAAGAAACGGGGACTGAACTGTATGCAAAAATTCAATTAAACAAGCCAGTTTACAAACAGTATGCCATCGATAAAATTTTAGCAGAAGGGGACATCCCAGTTCTACGATTACCACCATATCATCCTGAACACAATCCTATTGAAAAAATATGGTCACTGGTGAATAATCACGTTGCTGCATGTAATACGACTTTTAATATTGATGACGTGACGTTGAAATTGACCGAAGATATATTTAACCTAGTTGGGAAGGAACAATGGGAAAAAAGTTGTGCTCGCGCTGAAAAAGTCAAAAAGAATATATGCTGAAAGAATATATAATGGATGAAGTGGAAGTTTTCGTAATTTCATTTCAGGACGAGAGTGAATCCGTTTCCTTTTTATTTTCAAATGAAGAGGACCCTGAGAATGAGAAGGAACTGGACGGTTTGTATTGTCAGTTGTCAACCATTAGTATAAACTTTCGTGTTGCTGTTTTTATGATATTCTGGAATTATTTTTTATATGTAATTTCTCTTTCTTTAAAATTTTGTGCTAATTAAATTTTTCAAGAAAACAGTTTGGAATCTCTTAGTTATTATTTTTTGTGAAACCCCGTATAAAAGATATAAACAGATTTTAAAGTTTTCGTTTTTTTTCTTTCCCTCAGTACCTATTTATTTGTTTTTCTACATTCATGCAAAAAACAACACTTTTTTGAAACACATTTAATGGAAAAAGTGGTTCTTTTTTGCACTAGTGCAACAAAATTTTTGTTGCACTCATCTGTCATTCTTGTCAGTTTTGTGATGATTTATGACAAACATAAACATTTAAATAAAATAAAAATACAGAGCAAGTGTCTGATCCTGCTCTAATACAGCAATATTATATGTATATCTTACTACTTAGTCTCAACGAGTTACAATTATTGCAAAAATCTTTGATTATTTAAAATTTGAATGGTCAAAGCGAAAACCAGCTATGATTAAGTACTGACGAGGTGGAGGCCATAAAGATACAAAAAAAAAGAAGAACGGTTAAAATATTATTATATTATATTCTAATTTTCCAGTTTTTGCATGAATGTAGAAAAAATATTGTATGCAACTCGTGCAAACGTGTTTTTTGCACTCGACGTGTTGTCCAACTCGGCCTAAAGGTCTCGTTGGACAATTTCACGTCGCGTGCAAAAAACACTCACTTTTTGCACTTGTTGCATAATAGTATATTATACACCAAGGTGGTGAAGACTATTATTATCAACCGAGCACCAAAATTATTTCGCGATGGGCTTTGCCCCGAGCGGAATAAGGTGCGAGGTTTATAAATGTCTTCACCACCGTGATGTATATACATTTTTTTTCCACTACTAGCCAAATTTAAGACAAAAATAAAAAATAAAAAAAATGTGTTATAAAAATCATGTAGGTATAATTTAATCACACAGCAATAGAATACCATTATTCCTATAGTTCATAATCACCAATATTAAGTGCAACGAATTAACAAAACCAATTATACGATCACATCCAAAAATTTCACAAAACGTGGTTTATGTTTTACTTTGAACAATTGCAGCGGTAGTGCGTTCACAACCCTTGAGTACAAAGTGAGCGTTCATAAAACATTTAACATATGCTTCACCATAGAGAAAGTAATATATTAATATTATTTGTCTATGTGGGTCAAGCTACCAGTTTATATCAACAGAAGATTTTCAAATTCCACTGGTGATAATGTTGAAGGTAAAAACATTCCTCGATCCTCGTTTTTCTAAAATTAACGGAAAGTAAACAAGACATTTCAATGTCAAATTTTGATAGTGTAGATCTACTAATCGTTCAAACTGATTTCTCCCTAGGCGTTTACTATGACTGAAACTGACACTGTTTGCGCTCCTCACCTCACCTATATATTATGAACGCACTCCTTATGTCATCAGAAACTTTTGGTTGAGCGCGAATTTTAAACTAATGACAGTTTTATTGAAATAATTTTATCTTCTTAGGTAATTTCAAGCAGTAAATATGTTAAACACAATCTCCTGGGTATACAAAATTATGTTGCACTAGTTTTTGTTAAGCTATTATCCCTGAATTCTCAAAACATTTGAGTTTGTCCATTATTGACCTAGGTTAACAATAGAAAAAATTATTAACCACTAATAGAGAAATTCAACTTCTCAGTTGGCTAGATGACACAATAATTGTCAACTTCACAGCTAGTAGTGGAAAAATAACTATTATTAATGTAATAATATGTTATTATGATTTTTTATTGATCAGGTATATAATATATTCTTTGTAATAAATTTCAAAGCCACCAAAGATTGTTTGCTTTTTACTTCCGTAATGATTATATTGTAAATACCGTTAAGCAAATGAGTTGAAAGGCGCTACCCATTTTATACTTTCAATTACAACACTGAATTACCTAGACCTATGCCAATATTTGTGGGTTTCATTACAGATTACTACCACTATCGCTTCACGCAGGAATGGTCAAAGTCAGTGTTCGCGAGATAATCCAGCTGGTCCACCTATCTCTTATCCGATTTTTGATTACAATATGGACACCCAGTATAGTATTGCATTTTGGGTTCTGCCGAAAATTCTAAATATGTTTCATTTATGATCCCCATACCCATTTGCAGATTCTTATCTTAGTTTTTTATATGTTATCCCATGACATTAACTACGCCTGTGAAATACAGTTTTTGCTTCTATAAATATGAAATACCAGTTTTTTAAAAACAAAAAAAACAATATACTTATTTTTATAGCTGAATTTGATTCTCTTCTTACACGAGGACGTTTTTATCTGCATTCTCATTATACTCTATTTGTTTTCTATAATATTTCTATTATCCATTTTAAATATTACTATTTTAATTATGTATATATAATTCAAGTCTTTGATACCGTATGTGAAATTAAATATAATGAATAGAAATATTTAATGGGGAATACGTACTTCAACAAATAGAATTCACTTTTACCGACTTTATCCAAACAAAAGTGAAAATCTTCGTTTTGAAAACTTGATTCGAGATCCTTCATATTAATTTTATTATCACCGATACACACACAAACATACACACACACTTTCTATTAATCACATTCACAAATCAACAGAAATGAATTCGTTTTGACTACAGACACAATTTGTTTATACCGAACACACATCATTATACAAACAATACCAGTGTATGACTAAACGTAAACGAGAAGTAAATTTTATAACATTTAAACTAAGTATGAGTCAACCCACCACGGAAGGTTAGGAGAAATTAAAATAATTTAGAATGTAAATTATGCAGCTAGCAAACGTACGCGTGATCGAAGATTGTCTGTTAATCTGCCAGTAATTTTTTTTTAATATCCGTACTATAATCAGTTGAAACTAGACACTGCAATGTCAACGGGATTTTTATTTTATCCTCGGTTTTTCGTTTCGATTAGCGAGGTTTTCGTAGTACAGTAAAATTACATCACAATACCAAACAGGTTTGTTTCACAGAATTGAAAATAGTCCGAGAGCCACCAATACTGATCGTGGTTTCACACGACAAGACAAGCTTGGTCGATATGGATTTATATGTTCGAAAATATCTTTAAATAAATTATGTAATATTAAATGGCCAAAATATATTTTACCTTCATCGCGGATTTCCATCAATTTTAAATTTGATGCGAAATTCATAAAAACTGAATAAAATTTGGCTAAATAGTTTTTTTTAATGGAAAATGTCTGGCATGCCTTTTGAAACGTATGCTAAGAAGTACAATTTCTATGTTATCACGAAAACCTTTTTTTGTCAACGTCAAATTCTAAAACTTTCTTGGTATGCGGGCTTAGAAACTACCGGAAGTATCGCACTTATCTACCAGTTACGATTTTTCTATTAGTCATTACACTTTGTTAAAAGGCATTTATTTCGGAGTAAATGTATTTTATTGAGCTACCCTGGAATCTTACTTATATTCTAAATTGTATAAGGTGAATATGACAAAAGGAATTACGGATTTTTTTAATTGATCATACAGTTAATTGAAGTTAAACTTCAATATTGTTTATTTATTATTATAATTTTAGTTCTCTTCTTATTATTTGCTCTCGTACTCATTAATTGTCACTAGATGAAAAAAATAACACTTTTCAGTGTTAAAAAATATGAAATAAATATTAAACAACGAAAATTCTTTTAATTTTAAACCGTTTTGTTCATTCAATGCATGTCTTAAATGCTTTAACTTCAACATTTAAATGTCTTCTAAGCAGACTTTGAAATAAGGTTTGAAGATGTTTTGAATATGGTACTACCATAATGAATAATCAATCCTTACAGTAACATTGAAGAAACAGATTAGAAGAAGAAGAACTTAAGGTACAGTTTGGAAACGGATATCAGCAATTCTGGCTTGCATATACCTATTGTAATGTTTTTCTTATTTATTTATACACAACGGGTGAGATAAATTTATACACACGGTATATTTACTAACGTAAATTATTTATACACTTAACTATTCACTTATGCTTAATTTATGTACACACTTAATTCTAATTTATATTAAACAAACTGTTCACATTTTATTCACTATTTATATATTCACGTCTGTTCATTATTAGATTAAGTTGTAGACAAAACTCGCCGCTGGTAGGTAGTCTATTATATATTAAACGTGTTTCCAGTACCTTCGAATTCCGGAAGCTTCTAGTAAGCGGCTCCCGACAAACAATCGACCTTCGTAGAAATCTCGATAAAAACAATCATAAAAATCGGTACGCTCCCGCCAAAACTATGACTTTTATATATAGTATTAGACAGAGGATTCAGGGACTACACCAGTGTGCGATTTCCTAACACTATTTATCCCGCACTATGGAATATTACGAGAAAGTTTTCAATCGCTTGTCTTCATATCTAGTAGAAAAAGGTTTCAGTGCGGTTGCCAATCTTCTAACAACAAAAAAGAATCAAACTGGATACTATTAACCGAGCAGATTTAAAATTAAACCTCACTAAATTGATGCCAATGCCAATGAATTTTGGTTCGTTTTAATATCAGTTTCATCAGTAAATATATAAAAATTAATGTTTCTTTTTTGTTTGTTTCTAATACATCTCACTACGGCTGGAGTTGATGAATTTTCAAAATGCAAAAATTAGCAACTCCAAACCGGAAACATGGTAAGTAGTCTATGAGTAAAAAAGTTTGGGAACCTCTGGACTAGAAAGACAGACAAAGAATAATTGTGATATGCACCCTTAACGAATTTTATCCCGACAAAAATTGATAAAACAATGATAAATGAATTAACAAAAGACGCTAATGTGCACAAAGTATCGATTCGAAATATCATAAAACGAAGTCTTAACTGCGTAACACTATCGTTGTATCGTGTTATTTTTATTACTATTGGGGTTTTAAAGGTTACGATTCAAATTTCATCGGCAATATTTTACAATGATGTAAATAATTTTCTTTGGCAATTTTTTTCTAATGCTGAGCCACCAAACATGCCCAGGATTCTGTGCTCCGGCCTATTTGGCCTTAGCGTAAATATGGTCCCGAGGAAGATGGTTTCAAAAACATCAGCATGAAAGAAAGCACCACAAAATATAACTTTGAAATGGAAAATTCGAGGATAAGGAACAGCAACATATCTAAGCTCAAAATAAACGGTTTTAAAGATCAAATCTAACTTTTCCGCATCTGTGAGACGACCTAAACAATATCCTATCATAAAATTGTCACTTGTATACACTTCGGAGGCTGTATCATGTTAACAAGGCATGTGACGAAAAGTGGCCGACGACAACGACGACGACATACACACAGGATTTTTTTTCGATTAACCGCTTTTTCGTGTTGTTCTTGATGAAAAACGTAAAAAACGTCAATTTTTTTTTTCAAAATTCCAAGTTTTATTGGGGTAAGCCAATAATTTACTCGCGTATTAGATAGGTTGGGGGAAAAGTAATAAACAGTTTTAAGGCTTCAAACTTTTTCCGCATCTATGAGATGCCCAGAACAATATTCTATTATACAATTGTCACTTGTATCACGTCGGGGGATGTATCGTGCAAACAAACCGAAATTTCTCCCAAAATAACCAAAAGTGTAGTATATCTGGATTTATAGGACCCGCTGTACTCGCTCTAGTCGGCTGAAAATCAATAGGGTACATCTGTGAGACACTTAGAAAAATATCCAATTATAAAATTGGTCACTTATATACACTCCGGAGGCTGTATCGTGCTAGCAACCCGAAATTTCTCCAAAAAGGACCAAAAATGTGGCACTTCAGGTACCATAGCACCCGTTGTACTAGCTCTGGTGAGCTAAAAATCGATAAGGTTCATCTATACGATACCCCGAACAATATTAAATCATAGAATTGGTCACTTGTATACACTCTGGAGGCTGTATCGTGCTAAGAAACTGAAAATTCCTCCAAAAATGACAAAAATTTAGTACTTCAAGTAACATAGAACTCGTTGTACTGGCTTTAGTGAGCTTAATATCAATAGGGTCCATCTCTGCGAGGCCCTGAATAATATCCTAAAATAAAATTGGTCACTTGTATATACTCCGGAGGCTGTATCGTGATAACAAACTGAAATTTCTCCAAAAATGACAAATAAGTCGTACTTAAAGTACTATAGCACCTATTGTACAGGATCTGGTGAGCTGAAAATCAATAGGATTCATCTGTGAAATGCCCTGAATAATATTCAGTCATAAAATTGGTGACTCGTTGCACTCCGGAGGCTGTATCGTGCTAAAAACTGAAATGTTTCAAAAATAACAAGAATGTCGTACTTCAAGTATCATAGCACCCGTTGTTCTGGCTCTGGTGAGCTGAAAATCAATAGGGTTCATCTGTGAGATGTCCTGAACAATATTCAATCATAAAATTGGTGACTTGTTGCATTCCCAAGAATGTATCGTGCTACCAAGACATGTAACGAAAAGTGGCCGACGACAACGACGACGTCATACACACATGACTTTTTTTCTAAAAACCGTTTTTTCGTCTTGTTCTTGATGAAGAACGTAAAAATAACTCGAATTTTTTTATCAAAATTCCACCTTTTTTTGGGGTGAGCCAATACTTTTTTCTCGCCTATTAGATAGGTTGGGCGGAAAAGTAATATGTCAGAAGAACGAAACCTGTAAAAAATAGTTAGAGATTTAACATATTAAAGATCAAGTAATAGCTTGGAAGTTGGATGATCATACATAATCTACAGAAGTAGAGAAATTATATCTATTATTGAGGCAAGTTTCAAACAAGTCCATAATGTTCGCAATATTAAGGATCAGCAGTAAGATTGTTAATGGACGAAAATATGTGAAGGATTGAAAAACCTATTCCTTGAAATACGGCACTGAACAACTCTACGAATGCTTACGATATTGTTTTACATGTATGTTAGTCTAGCCAAAAACCCAGAGGAATTGAAAAGTCCCATACATGACAACCATGCATGTAAAAGATAATAAAGCCGAATGTCCAAGCAGAGCTCGATAAGTAGACAATACATAATATATTCACTCTCCACGGAATAGCGTACAAGAGTATTCTGATAACAAAGCTTATACCAATTGTGGAATAATCAAAACTTGTATGTGTATAGTTAGTCTATAAAGAAGATTACAGCAATTAGATAAGTAAGATTTGGATTTGTGATATTATAATGATGTTGTTTCTCCTCAACTTTCTTCAAAATTTATTTCGATGAAGGAACAGAATACCAAGATCACCTTTCAACTAATTTGCGAGTTAAAATATGGAAGACAATTTAACAGAATTTTATATAAGTTCGAAATCAAAGAATTAGATTCTTTAAATGACAACGGGCGGGATATATTGCCGGAGAAATGGAAAACTGGAGTAGACACATTATATCGGATAAAGACCTTGTTGAGAGCGCAGAAGTACCAGCAGACCGCAACAAAGATGGATTAACAAAAATAGCTGTATTAAACTGGTAACAACAGGACTGCATTATCAGAAACGGGAATTAAATGTATAGATAACGGCTAAAATGGATAAATGGGTGGATAGATAAGTACATAATGGTATAAGGTTCCAAAACGTCATCAGAAACACCCTATAAACAGCTGAGAGATTTACTGGGTTATCATTGTCAAATTCGTTTCCAAAAACTCTATATATTTTTATAAGTACTTGTATTGTTTTACCACAAACTCAAAGACGCTGATCGTGGAGAAAACATCCGTTATAGTGGATTTAAGCATTGTAATATAAATTAGTACTTCTACTTTGTGGCGATACAGCCCCAGATATATTTTAGCCGACTTCAAAATTTGCCTCCATCTCTTCCTGTCTAGCATTGCATCACATTCATTTTGTATTCCTAGCGTTCTCAGTTCAGCGGAGTCTCGGGTGTAGGTGCTTTTTCTCATGTTAATTTCAAGATTATCTTATTCTTCTGTGGTCTTTCATGTCCAGTCCAATGCGGACGACTTGCTTCAACTTCTTGAATAATGTTCGGGGCTTTATAAATATCTTCCAATATCCTTGTTAGTAAATATGCGATATAAGGTACGGTTTACCGTTTCCCATCAAACCGTGTCGGGGAAATGAACCATATCACCATTCATTTCAGACACATTCCGAAATGAAACACTGGATTTTAACTTCACTATTAACATTTTATTAACAACTATGTACATATTTTGCTATTTGATGCTGCCAGCAATCGGTAACTATCCGTTCGAGTCGGTACCGCTAGGCAAGGGGTAAGGGAGATAGCAGACTGTGAAATTTGGTTTATTTGGATTTTTAGTGAATCCTGCGTTCGTTATCAGAACGATTGCGGTGTTGTCAAGAGTTTAATTTAGTCGGATTACAAAATAATATTTATTTTCCCGGCAAGAAAAGTGAGTTTTTTTGTTATTTTTTCATAGAATTTAGTTTTGTCCTTAAAAAATCGAATGAGATACAAAAAGGGCTCAGTTCACGTCTGGTATCCCGATTAAACAGAACGCCATTTCAATAAATACGTAACAAATTGGTAAGTGAACAAAATATTAATACCTTAAGGAATTTAGCTGCGCAACATAACTTAAAGGGGATGATTACATTGCTGCACTAAATATATGTTTTACGCCAACTATACAATAATCGGAAATGAGGTCCACCTCCAGGCCGGCATACTTGTATTGCCCGCACGGCACACCCCTCTCCTTAGTTTCTCTAACGCAAAAACACAATCTTGCCAAATTGCTGCTCCTATAACTGACATTTTCTCGATTTTGAAACATGTTTTTTCCTACGACTATTGTAGAATTTCTATAATCCGACGTAGTTTTTGATTATGGAATAGCTCCATTCTAGCACTAGTGGAAGAATATTCATTCTCGACCTTGTTATGGAATGAATACTTGTGGCGCCCTCTAAATATCACGGTTCATTTGACAAAAAGAGAAAATAGGCGTGTTCCGTTTTGTACACCTGCTGCACTGCGCAGAGTAGAAGTAGTTCAGAAATACCAAAATGCATAAAACACCGTCTAAACTCAACGTAAAATGACTAATATGGTCGTTGAATATTAATTGTTACAGCCAGAAGTGCAGAATAAGTGTACTTTATGACACATTTTAATAAAAAAAGAAGAAAACACACTATCTATTAGAAATAATTGTCAACTGTCAAAATTGTCTAATTTTTTAAATTTTAAATTCAAATTCAAAGAGATACAATAATAGTAGATTTTGTAAACCCAGAACGTGACGCATATACAGTGACAGGACGTATTGACCATGCTTAAAGATGGAATACGGGAGAGTCTTTACGCCGTTTTCGAAACAATTGCAGCAATTATTTAAAAATATTTATATAAAGTATGAAATATTGATTTCAGTGCTGTTAAGCAAGTGACAGCTAACCTATAATCTATTTTGCTACCTACGAGACGACCGCGAAACAAAATGATTGTTTATCATTTTCTATCATATATACATTGCGTATCAACCTATCTTTCTCTAAACATATTATGAACTTAGTTATTGTAATTTAATTGCAGCCAACGTTAAACTAGTTATATTTGTTGTGTTAATTCAACGAATAATAAATCAATGATTAAAGTCAGTTTGAAAGACATTTACACTTAATTTGTTGAATAAGACCTCCTAATAAATTTATTTTCCTTTCATTTTATTCGCACTTGAAAAGACCGGGCCTAAAAACAACATTTACAATCTAGTATAATGTTAATTTTTTCAGGTCCCTATGATTATTGGAATTATGGGAGCCTGTAGAAAAAATGAACTCTACTCAATGAAAATACAGGATATTGAAGATTTGGGTTCTGCAGTAGTTATTAATGTTCCGGATACAAAAACCAAAATCCCCAGAAAATTCACGATTACCGGAAAGTTTTATCACTTATTCAAAAAATATATTTCTTTAAGACCTCCAGATATTGTGACAAACAATTTTTTTATTAATTTTCACAAAGGACACTGCACAAAACAAGTTATAGGCATAAATACACTTGGGAATATGCCTAGACAAGTGACACAATTTTTAAATTTATCTGACTCAAAATTATACACAGGACAATGTTTCCACAGGACCTCAGCAACAATGCTTGTGGATTCTGGGGCAAACATAGAAACCTTAAAACGACACTGGGGCTGGAAATCCACATAACTTGCGAAAGGATATATAGATAAATCCTTTCAGATAAAAACCAAGAGCTATCAGCCAGCGAAACTAATTTTCATGAACAAAATTAGCCTAATTCACACATGGGGCCTTCATGTTCCAACCAGCAGCAACAAAATATATTTACCTCATTGCGTACCAAAAATAAAAGATTGACCTAAACAAGTCACATTTAAATATTCTACAATTACTGGCGTAACTATAAATATATATATATATATATATATATATATATATATATATATATATATATATATATAATACTAATCCAGACAAGGAAAATAAAAAAAATAAATATAAGCAGATATTTTCAATTTTTAATTCTTAATAAAGTTATATTTGTTCGTTTGTTTTTTATTTGATAGTCGTAGAAAAAGTATAGTCTAAAACACGGGTGAAATTCAAAATTCTACTCGTGTAGAATTTTGCTTATTCCACCCTTGTTATAGAATATACTATTCCATGATAATAGTGTTTTAAATGAAACTCACGGTTTCTAGTTAATTCCACAATATAATAAAAGTTATTGAAAATTTTAAAAAATTGACAATTGTTTCGATAAATCATCGATGATATTGATTTATCAAAACAATTGTCAATTTTTTAGAATTTTCAAAACTTTTATTATATTGTGGAATTAACTAGAAACCGTGAGTTTCATTTAAAACACTATTATGAGCAGATTCTACGAAGTAAGGGTCGAGACAGTTAATTTTATTCCATGATAGATCAATGTAAAAATCTTGGAAAACATAGCTTATTGCGATTTACAAAATAAACGGTTTTAAAGATTAAAACTAACTTTTCTGCAACTGTGAGATGCCCTGATTAATATTCTATCATGAAATTATCACTTGTATGGACTTCGGGGTAGATATCGTGTTAACAAACCTAACTTTCTCCAAAAATAACCAAAAATGCAGTATATCTGGATTCATAGGACCCACTGTATTCGCTATAGTCAGCTGAAATCAATAAGGTACATCTGTGAGACACCTTGAATGAGACATCTTGGAAAATATCCAATTATAAAATTGTGCACTTGTATATACTCCGGAGGCTGTATCGTACTAAACCCGAAATTTCTCCAAAAAGGACAAAAATGTTGCACTTCAGGTACCATAGCACCAGTTGTACTAGCTCTGGTGAGCTAAAAATCAATAAGGTTCATCTATAAGACGCCTTGAACAATATTAAATCATAAAATGGGTCACTTGTACACACACTGGAGGCTGTATCATGCTAACAAACTGGAAATTCTCCAAAAATGACAAAAATTTGGTACGTCCAGTACCATAGCACTCATTGTACTGGATTTAGTGAGCTAAATCTCAATAGGGTTAATCTTTGAGACACCCTGAATAATATCCAGTCATTAAATTGGTCATTTGTATATACTCCGGAGACTGTATCGTGCTAACAAACTGAAATTACTTCAAAAATGACAAAAATGTCCAAAAATAACCAAAAATGTAATATATCTGGATTTATAGGACCGGCTGTACTCGCTCTAGTCAGCTGAAAATCAATAGAGTACATCTGTGAGACACCTTGAACAATATTCAATCATAAAATTGGTCACTTGTATACACTCTTGAGGCTGTATCTTGCTAACAAACTGAAAATTCACCAAAAATTACAAAAATTTGGTACTTCAAGTATCATAGAACCCGGTGAGCTGAATATGAATAGGATTCATCTTTGAGACGCTCTGAATAATATCCAATCATAAAGTTGGTCACTTGTATATACTCCGGAGGCTGTATCGTGCTAATAAACTTAAATTTCTCCAAAAATGACAAAAATATCGTACTTAAAGTACTATAGCACCTGTTGTACTGG
The DNA here is from genome assembly GCA_963921935.1 of Galeruca laticollis. Lineage (NCBI taxonomy): Eukaryota > Metazoa > Arthropoda > Insecta > Coleoptera > Chrysomelidae > Galeruca > Galeruca laticollis. Next base: position 150,517,711 of record OY998177.1, read on the forward strand.
ATCTGGTGAGATGAAAATCAATAGGGTTCATCTGTGAAGTGTCCTGAATAATATTCAATCATAAAATTGGTGACTTGATGAACTCCGGAGGCTGTATCGTGCTAACAAACTGAAATTTCTCAAAAAATGACTAAAATGTCGTACTTCTAGTACCATAGCACCCGTTGTGCTGGCTCTGGTGAGCTGAAAACCAATAGGGTTCATCTGTGACATGTTCTTAACAATATTCAATCATAAAATTGGTGACTCGTTGCACTCCGGAGGCTGTATCGTGCTAACAAGACATGTAACGAAAAATGACCAACGACAACGACGACATACACACAGGATTTTTTTTTCTAAAAACCGTTTTTTTGGGGTGTTGTTGATGGAAAACGTAAAAATAACTCAAAAAAAAATTTCAAATTTCCAACTTTTTTTGGGGTAAACCAATACTTTTCTCGCATATTAGATAGGTTGGGCGAAAAAGTAATAACCTTAGATATATCATTTCAAGTGGATGAATAATAATGCTCTTCTAAGCACACGATTGGGATCATGTACATATAAATAAAATATACTGCGCCTAGCGGTCAGGGAAGCGTGGCGATCATCAGAGTGCCGACATATATATGTATGCACCGTTTGTGGCCAATATCAATACGCGCATGCAAGTCACGAGACGTTGCATTGTTTAATATCATTGGCTGTATGATTCCCGCTTTGACGCTTTTAGACCTTCAGGGGAGTGGTAAAGGTTGTTAACATAAACAAATAATATATTTTCTTTTCTTTATGGTTGTTTGTTTGTTTGGACAGAGCATAGTAAAATTAGGCTGTGGTTTGGATGTTTAGTGATTTGTTTTATTATTATGTTGTGATTTTTAGGTGTTTATTTTATTTAGACTTTTATTAAAAACTATGTCTCCACAAGGGTGCTTTTTATGTAATGAGATTGGTCCTAATTTAAATTTTCATAGGTCTACAGGTATATAAAAATAAATTCCGTTTGAAAACAAATCATCCCATGGAGGTACTCCATCCTCATTTAATTTGTCATTATGTATGGCTATATTTAGCGTGTGGATATCGAAGAAATGATTTATAAAAATAATAACTCTAATTGGTTATGTGCTCTAGACCTAGACAACTATAATAGACGTTATTTGAGATTTATGTTAGAAGTGAAAAAAAAATGTAATTACATAATTGCACTTTATTTGGCCAAATCAAAAATCAGACACGAAGTTTTTGTTGACTCAAATATCTTCAAGTTATTGAAAATTCTAAAAAATTGACAATTATTTCGATAAATCAATATCATCGTCAGAATGACAGATATTGATTTATCGAAACAATTGTCAATTTTTTAGAATTTTCAATAACTTGTATTATATTGTGGAATTAACTAGAGACCTTGAGTTTCATTTAAAAAAACTCAAATATCTTCGTTTAAAAATATTACAGGCGGCAAATACAGCACTTGCGCATAACTAACATGGCCACACAGAGTGTAGTCGGACCTCTCACTCTTAATAGAACGCATTTCGCTTATTGTACATATAGGCAGTTAGCAGTATATTTTATTTATTACGTATATGATTGGGATGAAAAATCCAATTTAGTAAACGCAATCTTACTATGAAGGAAAATGTTAATTGTTAGATTTATTTCAAAGTTATTTTATAAAGATAACGCAATACGTATCAGTCGAATTTCACTGGGCTATTGTTTCCATGAGGTAGTTTTATCGAATCAAGGTTGTTATCATAGGAAGGAGAGTCGCTGTTTTTAATACGAGGATATTGCGGTTTTTTTGTGTGTTTACCTACGGTATAAAGGGGATTCTGTATTGTAATTAACATTGAAGACTTGATGTGCTGTAACAACTATTACAATTATTTAAAAATTATTTATTTTAAATTATTTTCATAAAAAATCACTAACAATTATTTTAAATGTGAATCATATAATTTTATTATGACATATTTAACTATAGAAAACTAGTTGAATAAGGTGAATTGTTATATAAAATCTCGTGATACATGACTAATTATTATCGAGATTTGTATATACTATATATTGTAATACTAGTGTATAAAGGAAATACAGTGTACAGACAAGATTATGAATAATCTGGTAGAAAACAATGTATAAAAAAAATATAGATACCTTGAACTTGAATCTTTGTGCAAATGTTTCATTGAGACATACTTATTTAGCATAAAAAATATAATAACAATACTAGTATACACACTCGTTTTATATATCTTGAAAGAAATATATATAAGATAACCTAGCTTCTTTAAATTTAATGGAAATATTCAATGATGTCACGTTTTTCTACAGTTGAACGATTTTTTTTCAACTACCCAACCCGGTTTGAGATTAATATTTATTTACTCGATTCAAAAATATTAATTGAAAATGTCGAATTGAGTGTATAAACAAATCGTTTTTGCTACGTTTAGATTTTCATAATAGAGAAAATCCTTTCTAGATTTTTTTTAAAATTGTGTATCTTCAATATTTTGAATTTACAGTTGCGAACCAAAATAAAAAGCGTGCAACTTTTCTGTTTTCGGACAGAGGTAGAATCATATCCCTCCAGAAAAAAATGAATACCATTCATTTAGTTTACTAACTTACTCGATAATTATTGTTGTATGGCCTACGTATCCATTGCATAGTATTTTAATGACCAAGTTTGTTGTATCGTTGAATTTTTAATTTACCAATCGCTAGTTGTATCCATAAATTAAACAATGACGGTGGTAGAATGCATCGCTACCGAACCCACTTCTTTATCGTAGCTTCTTCATTTCCATTACCGACTAGATCCCGAGTTAATAAGCTATCCGTCTATCTTGTATTCAATACCTATTTCTGTTATATTTTGAGAGGCATCTTCCACTTTACATTATTGAAGGCTTTCTCTATGTCTACAAAGGCTATTACGGATTCCCCTGTTATCGGTTGCTTACGAAATCCGAATTGTTCTCCTTTGTTCAATTATTCGGGGGACACTCTTAGTTTTGATTTTTGTATCATGAGCTAGAAGGCATATAGTTCGGTAGATCTTACATTCCTCAATTGTCGTTTTCTTTAAATGCTCAGGCACTGTACCAGTCTTATACATTTCACATATACATCACAATATATTAATTTGTGTAACAAAAAGGTAAGACACAAATTAAACCGCATAATCTGGGACAAAAAATAATTCGATTGAACAACCAATTGCAAAATACCATTCTTTTAGGATAAGGACAAGTCTTGAACGATTTCACGGCTAAAACACTGAAAATAATGTATTTAATTAATGGTGCAACAAAATGTAACGTACACAAAAATTTAGGAGATCACAATTCCCATAAAATTTTTAGAGGGTGCAAAAATTCCATCATTTTTGTTCTGAAATACGAGGATGTATTGATATCTAGTTAGCCTAGACCAGTTCCATGCATAAACAACATATTGCGTTACCGTAGCACCGAACAATAACTTATTAGAAGTGTCAGTGTAAAGTTTGGCGTCAAAAAAGTAAACCAAGTTACGCTATAAATTAAAAGATGTCCACCGAAATTGTGAAAATCGAAAAATTGGAGTATCGAGCCATCATCAGTACCTGTATTTAAAAGGGTTAAGAGGTAAGCAGATTTACGAAGATATGTTTAATACCCTTGGTGATCAATATCCTTTGTATGCGACCGTGAACAATTGGACTGCAAGCTTCAAAAGAGGTAAATTTTCCATTGAAGATGATAACCGATCGGGAAGGCCAGTTTCTGTGTCAGTCTCCGAAGATATCGATGCAGTTCATGACATGATTTTATCATACCGTCGAATTGGGCTAAAACGGATATCTGAAGCACTGAATATTTCATACGAACGCGTTCATCAAATAGCTCATGTCAATTTGGACATGAGAAAAATTGCTGCAAAATAGATCCCCAAATGTTTGAATGTTGACCAAAAGCGTGCAAGGGTAGAAGCATCGCGTTCGATCTGTGCTCGATTTGAAAACGATGTAGACTTCTTAAACCGAATTGTTACTATGGATGAGACTTGGGTACTTTTCTACGACCCAGAAACAAAGCAACAATTTATGGAATGGCGACAGTCTGGTTCTCCAAGACCTAAGAAGTTTCGTGTCCAAAAATCTGCTGGTAAAGTTCTTGCTTCAGTTTTTTGGGATTGCCATGGAGTAATCGTAATTGATTTTTTGAATAAGGGTAGAACAATAACTGGAGATTACTATTCGACATTACTGCCCACTCTACGGGAAAAAATTAAAGAGAAAAGACGCGGAAAGCTATCCAAAGGTGTTTTGTTTTTGCAGGACAACGCCCCTGCACACAAATTTCATGTTGCCATGCAAAAAATTCGTGATTTAGGGTTTGAATTACTAGAACACCCCCCTTATTCACCAGATTTGGCTCCGTCCGACTATCATCTCTTTCCTCAACTGAAAAAAAGTTTAAAAGGTCGTAAATTTTCTTCCAACGAAGAGGTAATAAAAGATGTGGAGGTCTGGTTTGCAGAACAAGAAGAAACATTTTTTTTTAAAGGTCTAGAGACGTTGCAGGTTCGCTGTAATAAATGTATCCAATTAAGAGGAGAATATGTAGAGTGATAAAATATTTTGACATTGAAATTTTGTTTGGTTCTATAGTAGGCTAAGAATTTTTCAATATATCCTCGTATACTCCAATGATATGTCAAATAACACTCTCGAAATATTTTAAATACATCCGTACATTGATTCTCTACTTTTGTTTAGTTGTATTTAGACTGAGTACATAACCTCAAATATATCAAAATAATGAAATGGTTGGCAATCGTGGCACCAAGTTCGGATTCTACCATTCCAAGAACAAAACAATATTGACCAGTATATTTATTATACCAATGCATCATCATAGGTTGCGTTTCATTGTTACTTAGTATTTTTCATACAGTAAACTAAATATCTCATCCCTTTAAGCATTTTTTGTCTATGGATATTAATTATAAAGAATAATCAATAGTTATACATACAGTATATTCAAAATCAGAGATTTACCAACGTAAATAAATGCACAGTGCGGTATTGCCAAGGGCGATATGGGGCAAATTTCCAACAGAGCTGGCATCGTATTGTTTGTCCGCGTGATAAATAACTTAGTATTTTCGGTTGTTAAAAAGTATTGTTTTCGTATTTTTTTTGTGATATAAAATAGCGTTTCGTTGCTTTTCGGAGCCTGCCCTGAAATTTTAACTTTGTTTTCCAAAGACTATTAATTATGACTAGTAAGACAGGTCCGATAATCGCGTGGAATTAGGTGCTATAAAATTTCATTTTTATGTCAAAATCAAGAAAATAATTCTGATTATTTTTTAAACGCTCCTGTCAGCCAATCGAGATTAGAAAAACATTTAAATCGACCAATAGCATCAAAATTACACTGTAAGTACCAAATTACAGCGTCAACTTTTTCACGTAGTTGGATTGGATCTTCGTTTGAATGAATGTGTAAGAAAGTTAGCCATTGACTTGGTTGTCAAGGTAACGTAGCTATTTGTCTCAATATAAACATTTCAAATTCAGCACCATCGCCATTGTGAAGTATCACTCATGTTTCGCTTTTGAGATGTTCTCTAACGCAGGGCTTCCCAAACTTATTCGTACTGTGACGCCCTTGGGACTTTGCTATTTTTTTGCGATGTCCCTCAACCCAGTCTCCAAAAATACTTACCAATTTTAGTACTAGCCTAGTTACAGGTTTATCAGAAAAACACTATTGGAAAATTTATAATTTTTATTAGAAAATAAGAACGAAATCAAAACATAAGCACAAAAATAAAAAGAGATACATATTTATGTAACTGGCTGGTTAATGTGAGGGGTGTGCTTGCTTTTCTGAGCATAGCTTATCAAACCGGGGCTCCAGCTTAGAAATTGCCACTCTTTTTTCTTTTTCTAAGTCTATGTTTGACCTGTACTTGTTCTCAATTACTACAACTGTAGAAAAACCCGTTTCGTACAAGTACGAAGTCGCAAATGGTAATAAAACCTTAAATGCAGCAGTGCTGATGGCACGATATTCATGAGAAACTGAGCTCGAAAATTCAAACAGTTTGTCCTTGTCGTATTGAAGCTTTAGGCGGGAATCACAGGACAATTCTAATAGTTGTTCTTCTTCCTCTGTTGAAAGTGTCGATGGTAGAGTGACTGGAAATGGTTCTGACCCAGTCATATTGCTCCATATTTTCGGGAAAATACTTCTCATAGTGTTCGCTTAATGATAACAAGTGCTGTGTAAACGTAATTTTTAAAGAGGGATCGAGGATTTCTGTCGATTTTTCTCGTAGAATACCTTGTAAAGGAGGGAAACAGTCAATTTCTTGATCTTCCAATTTTTTCTTCCATAAGAGCAGCTTCTTCTGAAACCCATTAATTTTATCTGCCAATTGCAGGATATGATTATTGTTTCCCTGAAAAGACCTATTAAGATCATTTAATTTGTTAAATATGTCACAAAGGTATGCTAATTTTATTATAAACTCTGAATTAATAAAGTTTTCCGCATCATTATGTGATTCTGTATGTAGATACATATAAAATTCATTTCTTAATTCGTATACACGTGCGAGTACGTTACCTTTGGACAGCGAACGAGAGTTGCAATAATAAATTAAAGGGGTATGCTCGGCTCCCATTTCTTCACAATGTTTATGGAAAATTCTTGATTTCACGGGTCGTGTTTTATTGTAGTTCACCACTTTAATAAGCTAAGGCCTCTCTATGTATGACACAATGTGTCCATTTTACACTTGAAAAATAATTCTTTGTTGTCTACAAAGAGATTGTAAAGAAAGTGGCCGCTAAAAGTGGATATTGCGATCGTAGTGCAAGAATATAAGGAGAAATATACATTCTCAGAACAGAAAACGTACAGTGAAAAGTGGAGAAACAAATGTGGGAATTGGACAATATAATAGAAGCTCAAGTTGAACCGTTAATAATAAATGCTGACACCAATTCGCCTTCTGATAAGAGTGAAGGTGTAATTTAATGCATATATTAACCAAAGGTATGTTTATATTTAATTGTTTTATAAAATATGAAAGATACAATATAAAAAGTCGAAATCGACTTGCCTTTTTTCCATTTCCCTCAGTTCAACGTTATAATTAGGTAACGATGTACGTGTACTAAAATATTCGAAATGTTCATTTAGCTGTGTAAAACGTACAACACCAACCTTTTTATAGTTTTATATTTCTGAACATTATTATTTCACCAATAATGTAGATAATTTAATTCCCTTTTAAATGATGTAACGAAATTACTGTTAGGGATATACATTATCTCAGAGAATACATTCTACCAATTCTAGTACATCTGATCAACGAAACCATCCAAAGTGGAATTTTTCCACAAGAACTAAAGATAAGTAAAATTACTCCATTGTTTAAATCGGGAGATAAACAATTCATGGACAATTACAGACCTATTTCGGTATTGAGTGTATTTTCTAAACTCCTAGAAAAACTAATGAGGAAAAGAATGTTATCTTTCATTGATACCCACCAATTGATCGATACATTCCAATATGGTTTTATAAAAAACAGTAGCACACTTGGTGCCGCTACTGACTTCATAGATTATATCTCAAGGGCTGTAGATAGGAAAGAAGTAGTAATAGCAATTTTCGTAGATTTGAAAAAGGCTTTTGACGTGGTGAGTATAGATATTTTGCTGAGTAAATTGTTTAGAATGGGATTTGGGGGTACTATGTACAGCTTAATTAAAACATATTTACTTGACAGAAATCAATATGTAAAGCTTCAAGATGCAAGTGGTGATTAGTTGTCCAGTGCCTGCGGGGTGCCACAGGGGTCGGTTCTTGGACCGCTGTTGTACTCCCTGTATGTACTCAACCTTAAACTTGCCAATCTGAAGGCAAGATATTTCACCTTTGCAGATGATACTGTTCTGCTATACACCGGAACAGATGAAATCACCCTCAATAATCAAGTGAACAATGATCTTAATGCTTACCTTAAATGGCTGTTTTCAAATAAATTAAAAATTAATATTGATAAAACCAAATATATTGTATTTAAGCAGAAAAATAAAATAATAAACGAATTGTACCTTAACATTAATGGTGTACCGATAGAGAAAGAATGTATAAAATATTTGAGATTAATTGTAGATGAAAATTTGAACTGGTTATGATTACCAAAATTACTGGAAAAATAGTTTCAATGCTATCCGCTTTGTATAAATGTCGAGATTATCTGTCTATGAAAAGTAAATTTCAAGTGTATAATTCTTTTTTCTTAACACACGTCAGATATCTTTTGCCTGTGTGGAGAAGTTAATTTTGATAAAGCTCAGAAATTACAAAACAAAACCCTTAAAATTTTATTTAAATATGATTGGCTCACTAGCACAAATATAATTTATTCAGAATTGAAATTATTTCGATTAAAAGAAATTCTGGATATAGAACAATGCAAACTTTTTTATAAAATACTTAATAATCAACAGAAATGTAACATAAATATTGAGTTTTGCTTTGATGTACACGATTACCAAACAAGATCACATAATACCATCTATCAAATATATACAAGGATAAATATAGGTTTAAACAATCCGATTGGATATGCAATCAAAATAATCAATAATTTACCACAGTTTATAAAAGGCTTGAATAATTATAAGAGTTTTGTTAGAAAATTGAACGTTTATGTAAACGTTAATTAACTCCCCTTGCATCACTGTATTAACTTTAAACTTTGTTACTCTCGAGGCCAGTGTTTAAAGCACTGATTTGAGAATTTTTTACATTAGTTTAATGATATTGTAATAAATGTTGTTTGAATAAACGATATTTCAAAAAATATATAATGACATCATTGCATTTGTTTTTGCTGCAAAAAATAAGACTATGGTAGCATTAATGATATCGTCATCTATTGGCGACATAAAAATTTAAAAGTATAAAATCTAAAGAAAGTTATTTTTGGAGAAAGTAAGCCCTTTTAAATCACATCAAGTTTGTTAAAATCGATCGTGTCAAATAGTAATAGTAGTTTGTTTAAAAAACATTTGAATTCCTCCCCTCCACCACCATATAATTTCATTTATATTAAGTATTCATTTAGCAACTAAATATAAATTTCCATCATAAAGCATTTAAAAATGATAAAAAGTGTACATGATAATAATAATTTATACAATGAAATTACGGGCCCTTAGTGCGACCCTGTAAATATAATTGCGATATTAATGTTCACGTGCAAGCCTCATGTGTTTGGTGACGCTTCATTTTGAATGTATTATAGATATTTTATACAATCAACTTTCTATAGAAACCAAATAGTTATGTGGAACCTGCTTCTAAAATTTGCAAATGATAATATAGTGTATATCAAGTGTCCAGAACAGTTTACTGGTCGACAATGTTTGGCGACTTAGCGTTAGCGAAGCGCCAATATTGGAGTATATTGGTAAACTTGTTACTGTTCGAAATGCTTATACTATTTTTTCGTACGACCATGTTATAAAACAAAGGTGTTAATTAAGAAAATATATCGAGAATGTTGAAATTATTCATTTATCGTTCAGTCTTCTCAAAACCAGAACAGTGGGTTGATTAAATTTCACAGAGGTGGCTTGTGACCTATTCCACTGCGACCTTTTCAGATCTATTGTGGTCCTCTAAATGTAGATTCTCCAGCTTAGAGACTGAATCTTTCATGTAGTTCCTTGTTCAGTGGCTTTTCTATGCCTATAGTCTATTTCAGAAAGGCACAGAGTATTAAAACTTCATTAGATATGCAAAGGGAATACAAAGTGATCCAACAAATATTTAAGCCACTTTCATATTTTGGCATTGATTTAATTGTAAAATTATTTCTTTTTATCACGTGCAGGTAGTACCGGCTTTGGGTCAATTTAGGGATTTTGTTTTTACAGCATAAAAATTAGGCATTAAGTACATAGTATTAGATACACTTATTTTTTATTAAACTTAATAGACCAAAAAAGCAATGACGTCATAAACATAGCCGCTGAGAGTTACTGAGGGAAAACAAATATTTATTTACGTTCATTTTAAGTTTGTAATATGCTTAAACATGGCTATTGTTAATTTGTCGAGGATTGTGGAGCAGTTTTGTAATGAAATTAAAGTGTTAAAGAAATGTGGAGACAGTTTAAACAATGGATATGTCGTAGAGATAGAGTATATAATGGAAGTTTAGGAGCGAAGTAATAAAGCATAATTACTTAATAGTCACTGCAGTGTCACTTTACAAATGAAAAACGAATAAACTTTTAAAATATTACAACGGTCAAGACAAGACATAAGTTAAATAATTGATTTGTTTCCCCTCAGTAACTGTCAGCGGCCATGTTCTGACGTCACACTTTTTCGGTCTATACAAAAAATACGTTATAAAAAATTATAATATTTTTCATCATCTGAGGAACTGTCATCTCCTCCTGACGTTCTAATTTACGGGTCGACGGTCCGATCGATCAAGTAGTCAGGATCACACATTTTCTCCATGGAACCCAAATAATATCAAATTAGTTAACAGACTTTAAGAATATTTTCACAAACCTGAGATGATTTTACAAAGGATTCTATATCTGATGCTTGTCCAGGCCAGTAGAATATTTGTTTAGCTCGGTTTTTTGTTTTTTCTATACCTAAATGTCCTTCATGTACTAATTTTAACATCTCCTTCCGCAATATGGTTGGCACTATTATCTTATTTTCTAAAAACATTAAATTGTTCGAAACTGAAATTTTATCCTTAAGTTTTGCATAATTTTTTACACTATCTGGAATATTATGTTTTTGATTAGGCCAGCCATTATTGACAAAATTTATGACTAACTTTAATTGGGGGTCATTTAGTGTCTCTTGTCTAAACTGATTTTTTCGATCATCGGACATTGGAATGTACTTTGTTAAAGTGTAACTGAATACTCTATTTCCGAATCTGACTTTAATCCAGCGTGTTTAAGAAATGCTCTGGAAAGTGTGTCAGAGATATGCATTTGCTTGCCAGGCTTATATGTAATTTTTAGCTTATAATTTATTATTGTTAATCTCATTCTCTGAAGCCTTGAAGATACTGAATGTAAATATTTTTTAAAAATTGTCTCTAAAGGTTTGTGATCGCTATATACTGTTACATCAAGACCATATATAAATAAATGAAACTTTTGCAGAGCAAAAAGTATATCCTTCTCGATCTGAGCATGCCTTTGTTCAGTTCGAGTCAGGCTTCTTGATGCAAAAGCAACAGGGTGGCCATCCTGTAACAAACATGTACCAAAACCAACTTTAGAGGCATCTGTTTCAATACATTTTAATGATATCATCGTAACAATGACTTAACTTTGTACATTGTATATATTTTATTAACTGGATGTTTTTGACACCTGTTTTGTATCTTTTTTATGACGTAAGTTCAACTTTTTAAATTGTTTTATTTCAAAATATTACAAACATTGTAATTTTATAGGACAGCTTTGATAATGGCCTGATGGCCGAAAGCGCTTAGCTGCATATTAATAAACATATACACACTGAGTACTCGTCGTTTACATTCACTCAATTCAATACATATTGACTTTTCAGGGTCGAAAAATATTAAAACAGGAACACTAGTAAGCAAATGTTTAAGATTTTGTACTGCTGATAAATGGTTTCCATTCCAATGCCACTGAACATCCTCTGTGGATAATTCTCTGAGTGGTGAAGTTATAATACAAATTTGACCATACCTAAGAACCTCAACAATTCAGGTTTATGGAGATACCATCTTTAGAAAAAAATTGATCTAAAAATTTGTTTTGTTTTTTAAACTGTATTTTGGATCTATTGAATTTTATATTATATTTTGATGCCTTTTGTAAAACGAATCTTAAATTTGTGTCATGCTCTCTTTTAGTTGAGCCAATTATTATCAAGTCATCAAAATATTCTATTCCATCAATGTTACCAAACACTTTTCTGAAAAACCTCTGGTGTAGAGGAAAAAATTCCAAAAGGCAATCTCAAGAATTGGTATCATCCAAATGGAGTACCAAATGTACATAATTCAGAACTTTCAGGAACAAGTTTTCTTTGCCAGTACCCATCACGCATATCAAGAACACTAAAGTACTGTTTACCAGCTAATCTCTAAAAAAGGAATCAAAAAATGTTCCCTTCTTATGGTCTCATTTAAATGCTTGCAGTCCAAGCATAAACGCAAATCTTTGTTAGGTTTTTCAACTATGACTAAAGCATTTAACTACTCAGTGGGCTTATCACCTTTTTTTATTATACCTCGTTGTTCAAGATTATGTAATTTTTCTTTTAAACGTTCATGTAACATTCTTGGAACTCGTCGAATTGGTGTAATTTTTGGTATAGCTCCTTTTTTGAATGTGATGAGATGAGTACTAGGAAATGTCCCTAGTCCTTCAAAAACATCTGGATATTCTTTTACAATATCCTCTATAAACTTAAGGGATTGCATGCTATTAAACTCTACACTATCAATCAATAAGTGAGTAAAAAGTTTTCAAATAATTGTTCCTGTACATATTTCACGATTCTAAATCGAAGACACAAAAATAGTACAAAGAACATCTAATTAGAAAAAAATTCACAAAAAATGTGATGTAAGTATTTTTTATAACGTCAAAACAAATTCATAAAGATTACGATTGAGCGCTGACGCGCATCGTTCGTTTTGAAGTGGAAGCCCCAAAATGTTTTCAAATTTTCTTTAACTATTTCAAAGAACACTTAATTGGAAACACTCAGTAACGAAATTTAACATTTTATTATAAGGATACTGATGGGTGACAACTTTATTTATAAAAAAATTAATTAATAAAAAATAAAACCAGATGAAAAAAATAAAAACAATAAACTTATGAAACAACAAGAAATATTGAAACAACTAATCTACCTATAACTAATTTTATTAGAATGTCAAAATTGGAAAAACTATATTGGAATGACTCAAATCCCTACACTTAGTTCAGGGGATCAGGAGACAAGGTAGATTCGGCTTTAACGTTAGTTGTTTTGTCAAACATAATAAATTAGTTTATCATATATTTGATGATAAACTAACTGCTGATAGATATATAGATATCTTGGTAATAAACTTACACAAAATTTTGGAGGAAGAAGTGTTGGCTGATTCCAACAAGATGGAGCACCTGCCCATAATGCTCTATTCATTGGAGATTATTTAATCGAAAAATTTCCTAATCGGTGGATTGGTACTTATGGACCGGTTAGGTGGCCGCATTTAGAAAAATAAAGCCAGCGCAGCTTCTCGATTGTGTAAGTAAGAAAAAGGTGTCAATTATTATTACTATAAAACGGAGGACATTTTTAGCATTTAATGTACTTTTTACATTTTAATAAAATTAGTTATAGGTAGATTAGTTGTTACAATATTCCTTGTTGTTTAAGTTTATTGTTTTTATTTTTTAATCTGGTTTTATTTTTTATTAATTATAATTTTGATAAATAAAATTGTCACCCATTAGTATCCTTATAATAAAATGTTAAATCTCGTTACTGAGTGAATTTTTTAAGGGTGTTACACCTGATAACATCCATAAATAGTTTATTTTTTACTTTAGCTCGAACAATTGAAAATGGATATATAATATGTCATATCAGGTGAATAAGGATTAAAAAGGGAAACGAAAAACGTCAAAATAAACAGGGTGTCCCATTTAAAACAACATAAGTTTGCATTATATTTCCTTAGTGAGCCCCCTAACAAAAAAATTCTGTGCGCCACTGAACACTTTAATATTATATCAAAAGTTTTTATAACGTTTTTTTTTATATTTTTCTTAATTAAGAAGTTATAGTACCTTGTAGTTTTCGACAGTTTTCAATAATCGCCCTGTATCTTCCAACTGTAGGGAGTTACTAAAGATTTAATTAGGCCATCGTTACTTTAACAAAAAAAGAAGTCATAACATCTTAACTGCTTTTCTTCTATCTCTTCTAGTTTACGAGATACCCTGCAAAACACACAAATTTGGGACACCCTGTACACGTGGCCTTGTTCAATGTTTGCAAGCAAGTAATATATTACATATAGTCGCGAATCCATTGATCAATATTATAAACATGTATCTACGAGGTTGGGAATGATTAATCATTCCATCAACGGATATTAAGTAGAAAAGTATTTATTTCAATAAAAATGATGTGATGTAGAAATATGATATATTTTCAATGGAATTATCAAGAAAAAACTGCCACATCAAACTATTTACAGGACGAAGGCTTACGGAAAATGATATTTTACAGAATAGTAATTAGCAGAATCGAATTCTTATCACAATGATTCTTAGGATTTACGAATTCGCAGAAAGTTTATTAGTAATTCTAAATCGTTTGTTTAATAATTGCTTTTGTCCACAAATTCCAATCGGCCTTCGAAGAAAACATTTTATCATATAAGAGCTTTTTCAATCCAGAAAAAGGAGCTGGTTGAGAAACATCAGTCAGGGAGTTGAGGATTTAAAAATTAAATAATCTCGAACTTATATATCGTTTATACTCACGAGGAGTTTAAACGTCATTTAGTTTTTATACAGAGCTCTATTTTATAAGTTCATCTCAAGTATGTTTAACGATTTTTTAATGTTATAATAATAATATAAGGCTTTGACTTTATCAAAAAGTGCGATAATGCATTCAAAGGCGGTCGAGATCTGAACATCAACGACTTCTCCAGAGTTTAAAATTGTTATATGGAAGGAAGTGATGACTGAACATCGTCGACTAAGTCTAAGAGAAGCAGCCGCTAAAATTTCTGTGCCACACGACTTAATACATATATTTTTAACTGACTGTAACCACCAAATTCCCTTGAAGTGGCTTCAGCTGACTGTTACCAATTTCTAAAAATCACATTATTACTTGAAAGACTCTTTTATCAGTCATGAGGATACATCAAAAGGCCATTGAATGTTTGTTTAACAATATGCAGTGCAAAATGATGATTTCTACTGTAAATTAACTATATCTTCAATTTTGAAGGGCAACAATTCATCCAAACTTGTAAAATCAGATCCGTTCTTAAAAATTAATTTTGTTTGTATAAAATAATTAACAATTAAAACGGTCGACAGAGAAAGATGTCAGAACATATAGAGGGGCGTGTGCTGATACGGATCATTACATGGTTGGAGCCACTATGTTAAAAAAGCTAAAGATAAAAACAAAACTAAAATATACAACAAAAAATGGAACATAAGAAAACTAGAATCGACAGAAACACAAAACGACTATAGAGGTAGTATAGAAGAACAATTAATTAATGAGATAGATGAAATTAGTGGAATTCAAGCAGGATGGAAAAGGTTAGAAAAATGTATAAATACATCTGCAAACAAAAAATAGGAACGGTGGTAAACAGAAAGCAAAAGGAATGGCTCGATGAAAAATGCAAAAAGATGAAAGAAAAAAAGATGCATGGTTAAAATGAATAAGGACGAACAGAAATGAAGAAGAGAAGTTTACGAAAAACTAAGAAATGAAACAAAGAAAGAGAGCAACAATTGAAAACAAAATTAGTGAAATAGAAAGGGCAAGTTATGCGATGAACACAAAAGCTTTTTATCACAAAATAAAAGCACAGACACGAACATATAAAACCAAAACAACAAGAATCAAAAACAAAGCAGGAAGAATAGTAAATGAAGATACGGAATATAAGGAGACATGGTTGAAATACTTTAGGGAACTGCTAACAGAAACAGAAGTAAGAGAAGAGGTTGCTGTAGGAGAAAACAGCAATCATGAGACAATTGAGAGCCCAACTATTAAGGAAATAAGAGAGATAATTGACAGGAGTAAGAACTGAAAGGAGCCAGGAAGTGACGGAATCAACATGGAACTTATCAAATACAGAAGAATGGAATGTGGGACAAATAGTGACTTCTGTCATTCTGATGATGATAGCGATATCGAAGCAATTGTCAAATTTTTTAGAATTCTCAACATTTTTTCAATATATTGTCGAATTATCTAGACACAGTTAGTTTCATTTAAAAAAGCAAATAGTATCAATACACAATAAAGGAGATCAACAAGCTTGTGAAAACTAGAGGAATTACGCTACTGAATGCAGCATATAACATCAACAATTATAAAAAGAAGACTACATGACGTAGGTTACAAGAGGAGGATAATATCATTCCGGATTTACAACGGGAGGGTCAACTACAGATGTGATCACATACTGAAACATATTATGGAAAAGTCCAACAAATATAATATAGACTTACAAAGAACATTTGACTCAATAACAGGAATTAATTACTGAAAGTGAATGAAATGGGAGTGAATAAAAAATTAACAAGAGAATTTATTTACTGTCTAAAATGTATACAAAAAAACCGGTAGGAACTGATTCTGACGGCATAGGCCGAGCAAGCATTTTGCTGAACCGTACTCAGTCCGGGAAAGTTCGTTGCATAGCAGCGGTAGCGTATTTCGAGATCTGAAGTTGTGCAGAGAGAGAGTAAACATTCTTGAGCGATTTCATAAAAAATTATATTTCCACGAACCTTCAACTTTCTTGTATCGTTTGAGATAATAGGAGTGATTGGTTTACAGGGAGTTATTCCCATTAACTTAGATAAATTGTTTCTTGTTGCTGAGTCATGATTTGAACGCCTCTAATACTATAGGCTTGGAGCTTATATAATAGTATGTTGTAGTCTATACAGACGCTATTTGTGAGGGTTTCAAGGGTTAATATATGAGTTACTATAAGATGAAAAGTTATCTGATTTCATCAAACCGTTACAGCCCTATTCTGTCTTATTTTCACTTAAACAATACCAAGCAAACTTTACTATACTATACCATACTTTATTATGAGACATCGTGATATATGGAGAAATATAATTATTACATGAAATAAAAAATAAAGCCCTCATAAATAACAGCTTTACTTGAAAAAAAAATTTGAGGAAGTCAGTGAATTCTTGTTAAGCTGAATGAAAGAAAGCTTCTCGACTTTGGAAATTGAAGATTGAGTTTGTAATGCCTGAAAGGACACCGTAGAAAACATCCTTAAAATGGACTCTTAAAAATCAGTTCGGCGATCTAGGATTTATGACATGAAAAAGTAGTTGGTCAATGTTATAAAAATCCGAAAAACCTTTGGGACGCCCATCACTTAATCCAGAGAAAGTGGTATATAAGGGTAGCAACAACAAAAAGTGAAGAATCCGGGCAATAAAACTAGATTAAGAGCGGAAAAGACAGACATATACACAAACAGAGACGGAGAAAAAGGTTTTATATAATATATAATTAGCAAAAACCTTTTACAATTCGTAATTATCGTATATTGAAAATATTTATGGATTTTAAAGTTTTATTCAGTAATATATGATAATTAAATTTTAGGACGTTTTCTTTTAAAAAATATCATAAGTATCGGCTCTCTTCTAAAGCTATGTCGGCATTTTGATACCGCGATTTTGTCGCGTTATTTTTTAGGAGCATAACGTAGCGCTACACAAATATAAAGTAACCGGTAACTAAGTAACCGAAGGCCGTCGGTTGCCGGCGTTTTTTCTAATTGAATGATGAAAATAATTTTTTTCTGCCGAATTTTACAGTAGTAAACCTCCGGCTACGTTATAAATTTCAGCGAATACCGAAATTTTAAGCCGGTAGACGCTGTGTTTGAATTTTCTTCAACAATATTCATGAGAATTGTTTGAAGAATTACCACTTAATTTAAAGGTAAATATGTAATTTATGCAGGACGGAGCTCCAGCACATTTTTCTCGGCCGGTACGTGAATATTTAGATAATGTCTTTCCCCATCGTAGGATTTGTCGTGGCAGTGAATTTGCTTGGCCGCATAGAAGCCCCGACTTAAATCCAATGGATTTTTCGTTTTGGACACGGATGGAAGACTAACACCCGTATTAAAAAATATCAAATAACGGTACCGTTTTGTTAACGGCCCCGTCACGATAACGGCCCCGTTTGTTATCAGTTGGTATTCACAACTTGACCAGGCAATACATAACAGCTCCGTTACAAAACGGACGGAGACACTATGGCAACATTGTGTCGGTAACTAAATCTGTAACATAAGTGTCAATCATACTTCAACTTAGGTTATCTATGCTATAAACGACGTTTGTTTTCGTTCAATTTGTTTGTTGTTTGTTGAAAGTTTTTGGGAATTATAATATAATATATACGTGTGTTGGCAGTAAGTTAGGTTTAATATTTATGTTGTGGTTTTACATCAAGTTATTTTATAGATATGGCTAGTAAACGAAGTAAAGGAAAAAATTATATTCATCAAGAAAAACAATTGTTTTTAAAAATCGTTGAATCGTAAGTATTTAAGGTGTTAAGGAAATAGGAGAATAGGATATTAAGACAATTCTGGGTAACATTGAGATAGGGAATTATTAGTTAATCATACAGCATTTAAAAATTTTTATTTGAACCTTTTTGTCAACACATAACCAACTAACTAATTAGAGTTAAAGAATACGAGAACATCATCAATTTACTAAACTTTTCAGTATTCATATTTTAAATTGCTACTCAGGCAAATTATTCTTAAATGTAAATATTACGAACCTATGATAATATAGGTACCTACATTAAGGCAAACATGCCAAATGTTGATACATATACCAAAAAATATGAATGTCTCTGCAAGGACATTTTAATTTTTTTCGTAACCTAATCCTTCTTCCTAAATTCCTCAACTATACAGAAAAAAAGATATTGTGGAAAGCAAAATTACAAATGCTACCATAATAAAAAAGAAGCGAGAAGCTTGGGAGAGCATTACGAAGCAGTTCAACTCTTCTGCTGAAGAGCCCAGAGAAGAAAAACATTGTACGAAAATTGTAAAAGAAGAGCTAGGAAGGATGTTGCAGAAAAAAATGTAAGTTCTACTTGATAATTATGTAAAGTATGTTTAAAATGAAAATATTCCAGATTAGAAAAAAAATTTCTTCAATTTTAATGAATAATTGGATAATTTTCTTCACATCTACATTATATATCTATGGATTTCATTGATTTTGTTAAAAACTAAAGTGTGAATATTTGTAAAGACAGAATTAAATGAATATGTATGCCGTTGATTATTGTTATATTTAATAAATTTCAGGGCTTATAAATTTGATAAAAATATATGCCAATTCTTGCTTTTGCAAGGAAATTAACTGTGCCAGTTGCCAGTAGGGCAAATTTTGTAGATTGTTCATTTATTACTACTTTTTTTACTGTCAGCAATTTTGATATTCAGCATAGTATAGGTACTATAAACTGTTTACATAAACTCCTTTACAATAAATAAATATATTTGAGATTTTTTGCAGAGAGCACAATATGAACAAATCCTCATGGAGACTGATGTCGAGGAGGATGCTGCACAAGCCATACAGCTGGCAAAAGAAGAAGCTAAGCTTCATAAGGTAAAAAATAATATGTGGCTAATACATTTCAAATACTAATATTGCTTAGAATGACAGCAAAACATTCTGCTCAATTTCTATGTGGTACAATTTTCATGTAAAATTATAATATTGTTTTTTTTAAATGTAACAATTTCAAAGTATATGAACATTTTGCAACCGAAATAATTTGTAAATATGCACAATTGTGATATGTGTTTTGGTTCCCTAATATATGTCACCAAAAATACCTGAAATTGCTGACAATTAACTAAGAAATATAAAACTGATTTAATATAAATTTATAAAGTATCAATTCAAATTTTTTTAATGAATTTTTTTCATTTACTTTATAGATTGAAATTTTCAAAACGGGGGAGGCGACTGTGTTCAGGTAATTAGCGGCACCAGTCAGCAGATACTGGTATAGTGGGTGGCAATATTAAGCCCAATGCCAATATGTATGATGCAGCTGCTGACTATTACAATGGTAAAGTATTTAAGGAATATTCATTATATGTACAAATTATTAATGCTATCTAAAATTTGCTTCAAGTTTATTTTTAAACAACCATTACTAATTAATTACCAATTTAGGTTGCCGATGCACTTGTACAAAAATATTTTGAATACTCACCAATATGTATAAAAAATTATAGTATAATATATTATTAGGAGTAGAAGGCGCTTAATATGTGTTGAGCCAGACATTTACTGCCTAGATATTGTGATCTGAGTGAAACACATAATGAAAATGAAGTCTTCCACTACGAGTAATATATACTGTAGCGGTCGTACATATAGGCAACGGCCTATACCCCCATCTAGCTAGCAACCATCATTACGTGGAGAATACTTCGGAGCCCCGCGCGTAGATGGCGCACGAAGCGTACACTGAATAGAGATTTGACTGGATCCTATACCCTCCGGCGACAGTAGATGTAGGGTCAACCAAAGCAAACTGATTTCAACTAACGTAGACCTAATGTCACGCAAAATAGTTTAGCGTTTTGGAATCAAATATTGTTACCATTTTATTTCATTGTGAAAGTAGTAATGAATATTGTTGGATAGTTGTTTTAACAATTACTTTAACCCGTTTTTAATACCATTTTTTTTCAAACGTAAATGCAATTCAATTTATATGGAACAGAAAGAAAGCATTATAGAATTTATTGACCACTATTTAATGATAAATTCGAAAGAATGAAAGAAAAAAAACATTTGGATTAAGTGTTACAATACTGGAATTAGGTACTTCGACTAATTCCGGAGGAGAACATTGCAATTCATGAGACATTTTTCCAATAAAATATTCAAAAATGGTAAACATCAAATTAAATAAGTATTAAATCATAGTTTCTTTCTACTCAATTACGACACATAAGTGTTGCTAACATTTATCATTATTATTTCAATAGTAAAATAATAGAATATTTCTACGGTCTGTGTTATAGAGAGAGTAATATAGTTAGTTATTATTATAGGCATGAAGAAAGAAATATTTGTCATCCAAGATTTTACTCATGTATTAACGTATATTATACACTTTTTTACTTTTCAGACACGGAGCCGGTTTTAGTGGCAGAGGTCACTTCTGTTGATCCTAACCCCATTCCACCTGAGCAACCAACCCCTTCGACCACACCAACCCCAAAGCCTATATTCCGTGTCCGGCAGAATAAAATAAAAAAACAGGACAATATCAGTTCGGAGGCATTGAAAAAAAATATTTTAAACAAAAATTAAAGAATGCCCAGTATGAGGCAATGACACAAAAAACATTATATAAACTCCAAAGACAAAGCCTCATGTGGGATATAAAAATGAAAAAGAAAAAATATGAGTTATTAAAAAATGATAATTAAATAAGACTTTTATTTCGTTTATGCATAAAGTTTTTCAGTTAAAAATGCTAATATAAAAAAATTAATTTGCTAACTCAGTTTCAAATAAAACACAGTATAAAGAAATGCTTATTTTCAGGTAGAATAACCTTCAATAATTGCATTTCTAACTGTTGTGTTCACATTGCGTTGGCGAATTGGTGCAACATCATTACTTTCAATAATTTGCAGATATTCATCAGGATCGTCTTCGGAAAAATCCCCAAGATCAATGGCAATATTGTGTAATACTGCACAAGCAACTATAACTGCTGCTGTGGTATGCACGTTCGTCTTTAAACCTACAGACAAACAGGCAAATCTTCGTTTAAGAACTCCGAAACACCTCTCCACAGTATTTCTTGTGGCAATTTGGGCTCTGTTGTACTCTTCTTCAGCTGGAGTTCTTGGGTTTTAGACCGATGTTAATAAATACGTTTTACATGGATATCCACTATCACCTAGGAGAAAATTGTTTCTGTCATATCTTCCACGAGTCAAATTAACAACTAAAGGGCTATCATTCAATATTGTTGAATCGTGTACTGAGCCGGGCCAACGTGATATTATGTGCCTTATTTTTAAATGTGCGTCACACACTACCTGAACGTTTAAAGAAAAGTATCCTTTTCGGTTGCGATACAGTTCTGCATCTCTTCCTCCAGGAGACAAAATTTTTATATGCGTACAATCCACAGCACCATGACTCTGGGGAAATTTCTTATGGCGTAAAATTGGGTACACACTTCAAGAATTTCTTCCTGGGTCGATGGCATTTTAATTTCTTCTTGCCCTAACAGTGCAATATAGTGTGTAACTCTTTTAATTATTCGTGACAGTGAGGGTTGCGAAATATTGACATTGTCTCCAATACAATTTTGAAATGCACCAGTTGCATAAAATCGCAATGTTAGAACTAGTTGGGACATTGGTTCTATAGAACGGTTACCATGAACTTTTGGCTCCAGATAATTACCAATTATATCTAAAATATTTACTACAATGTCTTTACGAAAACGAAATCTGGCCTTAAAATCAACATCATCATATTTCTCAAAGACATTAATTCGAGGTCTTATGAATCGAATTCTTCGATATCTTGGTTGCTCTTCTCTATCACTTTCCTCCGATAAAGAAGATAGGTCTGTATCCATTATTGAAAAAGATGCGTAAAATCAAATAACTTTTATTAAGCTGAAATAAAAGTTTTACTTTATTAATAGTGTTTTATTTCAATGTCGTCCTAGAAAATATTTGTAATTTTAAATGGAATGTCAAATTTGAATAAAAATTTATGATAAATAAAGGTCTTATTTTATTAAAAAAGGATAGAAGTTATTAAAAATGTTTGTTTACCTTTTAATTATTTCCAACAGCCATTTTAAACAATATTGTAAAGCTTTTATTAGTAATAACTTTCAACAGTTTGACAATAATGACAATTTAACCAGTTGTTGAGCACTGATTATATTTTAGCTTGATTATGTCAAGTATAACGGAACCGTTAAACAAAAATTTGGTTTCTGAATACCATTTAGTGTCAAACGGGTCCGTTTTATCATATAACGGCTTGTTATAGTAACGGATCCGTTATAAACATTTAACAGAGAGAACTGTCAAAATTAACGCCTCCGTTAAAATATAACGATGCCGTTATATCTTAATCGAGTGTTCTGAATACGGGTGATAGTGTATAAAGAAACTGTTGCATCGCTTGAGGAGTTGTGGCGTAGAGTACAATCGGCTGCCGATTAAATAAAAGGCAACCAAGAATAGTATATTCTATATCAAGGGAGGAATTAGCAAAATTCTACACGAGTAGAAGTATTTGTTTCCCGAGCCGTAGGAGAGAGAGAGAGAGAGAGAGAGAGAGAGAATGTTTTTAATGTCGAACACCGAAAGTCATGCTCTTTGTGAAATGTTTTATTATTTTTCGGTTTAAGTACAGTGGAGAGTATTGGAATATAGTAGTTATGTCGGAGCCCATTGGGCCAAAATAAGTGATTGACTATCAGAAGTAACGAGTCGGACCTGGTGTCCTATTGGCGTAATGGCGGCCCAAATGGCCATTTGTAAAGTAGAGCGTAATAAAATCTTGTAATACAGCTATCAGCAAAGTCTTTCTTTTCTTTGTGCATATTGGATTACACAAACGAGGAAAATTATAAGTTTCTGTTCACTACTGTTCTAAGGATTTTAAAACATCACAGACTGGTTTTTCAAATTATAAAGTGAACGTTTAGGTCAGAAACTTCTAATTCCCTTTAACCTTTAGATTCAACTGTTATTTTAATATTCCGATAAAAACGGTATTACGGTGCTTTTATCATTTTATCCGTTGCTTAAAAATACTTATGCAAGATTTATTTTGTGAAACAATTGTAGATTTTTCAAGATTTTTTTAGTTTTAATAAATATAGTGGTTTCTTTTTCACCAATACTTATTGTTCTGTTTTTTATACTGCATCCTTATCATGTAATTCTCCAACAAGCTTTACATGAGAGAGATTTTGATGCAAGGCTGGATTACTGCAATTGGATGTTAGGTCTGTTAGAAGAACAACCGCATATCATGTCAAAGATTTTGTGGACAGATGAGGCTACGTTTAATAGTGCGGGTGGTGTTAATCTGCATAATATGCATTATTAGGCTGAAGAAAATCCGCACTGGATAGAGGAAGTGCAGCTTCAAGATAGATGGAGTCTTGATGTATGGTGTGGTATAGTTGATGGAAATATCGTAGGTCCATATTTCTTTGATGGAACTTTAAATGGCGATACATATTTGGATTTTCTGGAAAATCAAATGCCTGTTTTATTGGAAGATATTTCCTTACAAACAAGAAGAGATATGATATTACAACATGGCGGGTGTCCTGTGCACTTATCCAGATGAGTTACAGATTATTTGAATGTAAGTTATCCAATAAATGGATTGGAAGGGGAAGTATATTTTCATGGCCAGCTAGATCTCCAGACTTAACATATCTGGACTTTTATCTGTAAGAAAGATTGAAGGATTTAGTGTACCAAACTCGACCAACCACACGAGACGACATGAAACAGCGCATTAGAAACGCAATAAATAGTAGATCAACAGCTGAGATTGAAGCAGCTGCTATAGATGGCATCTTTGTGTGGACAACGATGGAAAACAATTTGAACATTTAATAGGATGTTAAATTTTAATGATCGAGATATTTGTATGATCTTTCTTTAAAATATTTAATTTAAAGTGATAATACAGGGTGAGAGTATACTTACTTATGTTTATGGGTTTTTATTTATATTTCGAGTTCGACAAAAGCTATCAATATGCGGTTTGCGCCATTTTGTTACGGATTTAATCCAGTTCCATTATAATTTGCAATAATTAGGTGTTTCCATTAAACATTTTTAAGAAAAACAATTTTTTTTTCATTCGAAAGTACCCTCTACCTTTGACAACTAAATGCAATTGTTTTATAGTAGATGTAACTAAATCATCTACACTCTTTCTAATGACACTAATTTCGTTACAATCGGTTGATCCAAACCAAAGTTATAGGTATTTATCCAAAAACACTTACCCACTCTCCCCCACCTTTTATTTGAGAAAATAAAAAAAGTACTTAAACAAATTTATGCGGAATTTAGGCCTCTTTCTAGTTTACTTATTTAACACTTGGTATAATTGGGCATATTTCACAAAAAACTGGTTTTTAATTTTTTCTTCACAGGTTACGCCTCCTAGCGGTTAACCTAGAAACTTGAAAGTTATTTCCAGCGATTTCTCTTGGCCACTTTTACTAAGGAATTTTTTCGCCTAAAGTTATAACAAGAATCGTTTCTGATATATAGCCGAGAGATCGGATTATTGACCACCCGGTACAAAACTCTTTCTGTCAAATGAACCGTGACATTTAGAGGGCGCCACAAATATTCATTTCATTGCAAGGGCGAGAATGAATATTCTTGCCCTAGGGCTAGAATGAAGCTTTTTCATAATCAAAAACTACGTCGGAATATAAAAATTATATAATAGAAGTAAAAAAACATTGTTTAGAACTCGTCTGTCTCTCAGAAAACGGATTACAAAATATATCGAAGTGAATGGTGCACATTTCGAACATAATAGCTCTAAAGGTTCATATTTCTTAGTGTTTATTTGGTTTTTATTGTAAACTTTCTAGATAACAATAATTTCAGATTTTAAAACCCATTTCCTCACTTAAACGATGAGTACTTATGGATTTACGTACACTCTAACCAAACCCTCCTCTTCCTAATCAACCGATATTGTTCTTTGAGCGCTATTTTCAGTTTTGGGGCAGAAAGATCCTTTTACACCTAAGCGATTGTACACATTTCTAAATAACTTATGATTGGATTGTCTGCGTAGGAGATATAACTGGGAATTTGTCGAAATAAAAAAGGAAACCAATCTCTCATGTCACTATTGGAAAGTCATTATGACTGACATGCTTTTAGAATAAATCTTAAGAAGTGAAATACTTTTATTTTGCTTGAAAACGAATTAAAATATCGAAAAGGAACAAGAATACATGTTTAATATAAAAATAGCTGCCCTTTCAGATGTTAAAAGCGATTTATCATTAGATCTACAGGGTGAAAACTTATGATCTAATTTGTTATAGCGACAGGTTGTAAGTAGCTCCCTCTATGAGTAACATAAGAAATATTAACGTAATCAATTTTATCGTACCAAAAATGGTAAAGCTATCAATTTTCAAATGGATAGTCCAAGAAACACGATGATTATAGTGTTTCGTATCACCAGTGTTCATATTTTATATCATTCATACTATAATATCGTTTTTAAATGACCCCATCCTGTATAAATGTAAATATGTACGAGTAACAATAATAACAATGTGTCATTACGGACGCTTCTAGTGATAAATCGTGCATAGACGGCATTTAGAAAATTGTATACAAAGTTCGTACGTGTTTAATGATGATTTTTTTGCAAATGTGTGTTCGTTCACTAGGAGTACTGAACTTTTGAAATAATATTGGAAAGATGTAAGATCAACGATCTGGAACAATGTACCTACAGTCCACGAGATAGAATGTGAGTACACCTTTATTCTATTTAAATTCAAATACAGGGTGGGGCAGAGTAGCTTGCTTATTTAAAATTGAAGCCCTGGAATGACGAGTGCCTGGAGGAGGGTGGGGTAAGCATAGTCGAAATGGGAGTTCGTAAAGTTTTATGCCGCTTGTTTCAGTTGCATCATGGAGTGGACCAATAAGTAATGCGCAGCAATGTTGGGGCGTATTTTGGTAATGATCGCTCGATTATCGCCACGCAACACTGTCGATTTTAATATTACGCTCCGTGGCCGTTTACCAGGTTTCATGGGTAAACAATTTCAAGAAAACAGGTGCTGTGAAAAAGAAGAAACCTAAACTTCGACTTTAAAATCAAACTTCAAATTCAATCACGATGCAAATTTTATAGACAATATCATATATAAAAAGATAAAAAAATAGACTTTAGAACAAGTATTCCCTTCTGATAAAAATAATAATAAACAATTTAAAAGCTTAACATACTTTAGAACACCGTCCTTAAAAATTTAAATCAGTTTTAGAAACATTAGACCTGATTATTTGCTTTAAAACTGATCACAATTTATCCAAACTCATTAAAAATAATAAATCTAAATCTTCAAAATTAAACAAATCAGAAGCTTATAAATTAAAATGTGGTAATGACAAATGTGATAAAATTTATATCGGTAGAACTTTTAGAAATTTCAAAGCTAGAATTTCGGAACACAATCGTAGCTATGACAACAAAAAATTAGATTCTAACTATTCAAATCATTTATTAGAAAACGGTAGTCGGTAAATGCTTTAGTTTAAATATATTAGAGGCTCTAGAGATAAACAAAAATAAATATTCAGGTAACCTTCTTAATGACCAAATAGATATCAATCACTCTACTTTATTACACCTTTTTACCTAGAAGATACCGTAGGAATGTTTGTAGTGAATGAATTTCCAGGTAATTTCTTTCAATACCTTTTGTTACCATTAGTATAATAGAATTCTGTATTTATGTACGGTATATATTAAAACATTTTTAAATTATACATTAATTAGTTTTGAGAAAGCTACTGTGCTAGTGTAACGCGTCAAACAGTTTAAATTGAACATTAGTTCAAATAAATGAAGTTTTAAACAAATTAAAATGTTTTATTTCATCGTTCAATTACAATTATTAATTTAGTAATTTCTTTATCGACTGTCATATAATTGAATTGATAACACAAAAATTGTATAAACGCTACATTCTCCTTCCTTTCAACAGTAAAAACAAGAGCTTTTTTATCGGATCAGAGTTTCTGGGCGCATAATCTGGAGAGGTGTTTCGTTCCACAATTTTGGTAGTTTAGGGTTGAGCAATGAAATAACAGGCCACCCTTCTTTTATTATTATTATATTTATAATTTATGTGGGGGCAATACCGAAGGCCGCAAGCAAATGAGAAATGTATTGTCTCTACCTAATCCAGCACATAGTGTTTCTGCCAGTGCATTAATTTCAGAGATGATAAGGTTTATTCTCTTTACACACTTGATTGTTAATAGGTGACAAAATAGCTTTCTCCTCTCCTCTATAGTCTCATGTTTTATTATCTTTTATATAAAACCTTCCGAGACAAACTATCTGAATGGTGATAAAAACGTGGTTATTAGCGGATAAAAAGAAGACAGATGCGGGATTTTGTTTTATACTATGTAGAAATATTTGTTTTATTTTGCACCTCTGCATATTTTTATATCAAAAGATATTTTTTGTCCACTTGTTTGTTGCGCCGTTTGTTAATTTGTAAACTAAACGTTTCTTTTTCATCGACCTAAATATTTCTAAAAATACCTATTATTCTGTTTCATTATACTTTTCTTTATTGATACCAACGTAATTCATTTAATCGATTGTGTCCGTATATAGAATTCGAAAAAAAAACACATCTAATAAATTGATTAAACATCAAGTGTGAATAGGCATAGACGTACTTTAGTTATTTAGAATTATGGTGATTCAATTATTGTATATTATGGCTAACGGAAAAACCATTAATATTTATTAAATTCATTTGCACGGTTTATTAAACTCAATTCTGTCTACCATTCTATAACCTATAATATATAGTAGATACATTATGTTTATTTTTCGCAACATTCCAATAATAAGGTATATTTAATTTTGTTACAATACATCCATAGAGAAATAGATTTTCTTAAATCTTTAGAAGATTTGATTATTCATTTGATATATGGAAATAACGGTGATAGGATATGTAAAGTAACTCTGTTGTCTAATATGAGAGAGTGATAAGATGTAAATGAACTCGTTAAACAGGGTGTACAGCTTCAAGGATATATTGTAAATTTGCAATGCTGTAAGACGGATGGACGAGAACAGACTTCCGAGAATAGTCCTAGAAAACAACCCGCCCGGCTCAAGACCTCCCGGGAGACCACCTAAAAGGTGGAAAGATAGCTGGCAATCCACCTCCCAGGAAAATATGCAGAGGCAGCTTCAGAAGTAACAGATCGACAGATCTCCAAGAAGTAGAAGAAGAAGAAGAGCAATGCTATCTTTTAAAAATTGCATACCGAATCGGTATTGGGCAATGGAAAGTTTAGAGATTGGTAACTGTCAAGAAGTAATATTTATATGGCTGGCAGAGGACTTGACAGCCAGAGGCGGGGGGAAAGGACAATGTAAATTTTTGACGTTTTGTAATCATAAAAGTAAATTACATCATTATTTAAAAATTAATTTAATGTTATTTAATACCTAAAACGCGCTGCGATAATTGTGTTTAAGAAGTTGTGTGTTTTAGAAAATAAAATAAAAATAGCCGACGTGAAAAAGTTAACTTATATAATAAAAAGCCGGTTAATACAGAAACAGGTATAACGAAGAATGGAAAACTTAAAGACTTCGTGTGAGTTGAGCTTAGAAGGTGATGTAGCAATAAATTTCAGAAAATGGAAACAAAGATTCCTAATATATATGGAAGCCTCAGGTATTAGTTCAAATAAAGATATTAGTGAAGAAAGAAAAGTAGCAATTTTGCTTCACACTATTGGGCCAGAAGCTCATGATTTTTTTGAGACTTTGGAGGTTACAGATACTCAGAAAAGGGACCGGAAAGAAATAATAAATATACTAGAACTCCACTTTGCCCATATATCAAATTAAACGGTGAGGAGACACATATTTAATTCTCGTAATCAACTAGAAAGTGAAACATTTGACACGTTCTTTACACAACAAAAATTAAGCAATAACTGTAATTTTGAAGCTTTATGTAACAGTCTAATTCGGGATAGAATTGTATGTGGAATTCGAGATCATAGAGTCAGAGATAGATCATTACGAGAACCTAACTTAGATTTAAGAAAATGCAAAGACATTTGCAAAGCTGCTGAACTAGCAGAAGCACAGTGTAAAAAGCTTGAAGAAGACGAAAATGGCGTGAATGCAATTAAAAAAAATGTATCAAACAGAGAAACAAAAATCAGGTTCTAGTACAGAGAATAAAAAAACAATATGATGAGAATTTGCAGAAAAAGCGTATTTGCCAAAGATGTGGCACTATTTTCGAAAATGTCTTGCATATGGTAAAACATATGGAAATTGTAATATGTTTAACCATTTTGAGAAAATGTGTCTTAACAATAAAGAAAAAGGCAAAAACAAGGAAAACGCATGTAATAAAAAAAGAAAGTGACTCAGAAGATGAGGATAATGAAGAAGAGTTATTCATTGGACAAATACTATTACAAATTGAAAATAATATCAAACAAGTTGGATCAATAGCTAACAGAAATAGTTGGATACAAACGTTTTTAATAAATAATCATGAAGTTAACTGCAAAATTGACACTGGTGCAGAGACCAATATTTTGACGAAAAAAGTTGCCTCAAAGATTGATGCCTAGATACATAAGTAAAAAATAAAGCTATTAAACTATGATGGAAGCTCTATTGACAATATAGATGGAGAAATTCGAGTACCATGCAATGTAAACAATGTAGAAGATATTGAAACGTTTCAAGTTGTGGAACTTGACTCACCATGTATTATAGGTTTGGAATTCATTCAGAAATACAAGCTGATTAAACGCGCTTATTCAAAACAGAAAAATAGAAACCCTTATACAAGAAAATAGAGACTTATTTGAATCTATTGGCGAAATAAAAGATAATACTCACAAAATTAAACTTAAGCCTTGTGCTGAGCCTATTGCAGAAGCTCCTAGAAAAATCCCAGTAGGGATTGAAGAAAAACTTAAAGTAGAATTAGATAAGATGGAGAAAATGAATATAATTAAAAAAGTAACTATACCGACAGAATGGGTCAATTCGATGGTTGTGAACTTGAACAAAAACATTATTAGAGAACGTTACCAGTTGCCAACATTTGAGGAAACAGTGTCAAAGATGAGAAAACCAAAATATTTTCTACGCTTGATGCTAACAAAGGATTCTATCAGATTAAACTTGATGAAAAAAGTCAGTTACTAACAACATTCAATGCTGGATGGAAGATACTGCTATAAAAGAGTACCTTTTGGATTGTGTTCTGCTCCGGAGGTATTTCAACGCACCTTTGTTAAAATTTTTGGAGATGTGCCTCGTATTGAAGTGTACATATATGACATCTTAGTCTATAGTGAAAGTGAAGAAGAATATCTAAACGCATGGAAAGAAGTGTTCCAGAGAGCAAGACACGCAAATGTGAGGTTCAATCTAAAAAAATGTCAGTTTGGTTGAAAGAGGTAAAATATTTAGGACATGTGTTGAGTGAAGAAGGTTTAAAAGCTGATGATGACAAAATTCAAGGAATATTGGATTTAGAGGTACCAAAAAATAAAAAAGAGTACAGATGGTTTTGGGTATGATTACATACATTTTAAAAATTTTACCAAACATTTCTCAAGTAACTGATTCCTTAAGACAACCTTTAAAGAAAAATATTGAGTTTATGTGGAATGAAAACTACACACGTGATTTTTTAAAAATAAAAGATATGTTATAAAAAGTCTTAAGGTATTATGATAATAAAAAACCAGTAGTATTATCAGTCGATAGTAGTAGTGTTGGTTTAGGTGCAGTTCAAAAAGTATTACTTCCAATCAAAAAATGTGGCCTCAAATAGAGAAGGAGCTACTTGCTATCTGCCAAGGATGCGAGCGCTTTCATCAATATATGTTTGGAAAAACTGTGATTGTTGAAAGTGATCATGAGCCCCTGGAACGATTTTTTTTTAAATTATTAAACGAAACCCCTTTAATACTTCAAAGATTAAGGTTTGGAGGCTTTGGAGAAAAAATGTCAGCTAGGAAAACTTCAACAACTGAGGCTCGATATTTCTAATTTGAGAGGCCAAGTGTTTGATGGGGGTACAGACATGGCAGGCAATTTTAACGATTTTCAAGCGACAATTGAACAGTTGAATCCTCTTGTTTTATCCATACACTGTGCATCACACCAATTGAATTTAGTTTCAAGCCATGCTTGCTTAAAACCAAACATCAGAAATCCATATAGAGCTATTAAAGAAGTAGTAAACTTGGTAAAAGATTCAACTCAAAGGCTTCACTAAATGGAAAATATCTTAACTGAACAACACCCAGAGGAGAAGCGGCATAAATTGATATGTTTGTATGGCAAACGGTAGGGAAGGGAGGAGGATAGGACGTTGGCGTTTATCTTTCTTGTTGTTTATCATCTAGTCCTTGGTCGAGTGGTTAAACGACGCGACGTATGCTTTGCATATGTAATCGAAATGAACCCTATTGATTTTTAGTTCCCAGAGCCAGTATAAGGGGTCTTATAAATCCAGACATACTAAATTTTTGGTAATTTTTGGAGAAATTTAGGTTTGTTAGCACAATAGAGCCTCCGGAGTGTGAAAAAGTTAATTTTAATCCTCAAAACCGTTTATTTGATCTATATTTTCGTTTACCTAAGCTTGCAAATCATTTTCCGAAATGAATTTCATTAAGGACTCTCTTAGAAACCGTGTGGAAGATGGATCTAGTTCGGCACGTATTTTGCTGGGAACCGTTCGATGCGGCAATTGGAAGTCTGAAATGTGGGTAATAATCAAAATGTTATAAACAGAACATGAAACAGTTTTAAGTAAAATAAATGGTCAAAAAAAACGAAAGACAAGCTATTTTGGACACGTATACAGAGATCATGAATATGATTTCTCAGAATTGTAAGACAGAGAGCGATTTACATAAGTGATGGTCAACCTTCTATAAGAAGATATCTTGAGAAGGAGAGTCATTTGCAACAACAGAAGTCATACTAATGTAACTTTGATTTGAATGACACGTATAAAGCGTTTAGTATATTTTCCTGAAGGGTATAAAGAATTTTCAGTTGTTTTGTCAATAATCATCGAACCATAATTCAGAGGTTCTTTCGAAAACAAGTATTATTATTTTCAAAATATTAATAGCTTTGTAATCACCGTTTTACATCTAAATATCAGATATTTTGTTGAATCTTGAAATTAGGCAAATTATGACAAATATCACGAATGTAACAAAAAATAACCTTCATTAAAACAAGGTTGTTGTTATTATCAGTATTGTTTAATAAACAATAGACACAGAGAAATAATATAATATTAAGGATCTTTATACTGTATCAATTTAATGTTAAGGTGTAGCCTTAGTTGAGCTGTTTCGAACAGATCTTTCAAAACATTTGTTCACTAAGTTTGAATCATATTAAACCTATCATTGCTAAAAATTGGCAATTGACAATTATTTTATTATCGCACGAGGTTCAATGAAGTATTTCAAGTTGCTGGAATGGATATATCCTGCTGTGGGGAGTGTTCCCGTATTACTCTGAATCATATGGTCTAACTGGTTATAATTTAAATTTAAAACCAATCTATTGATCACATGAATGTATCGTTACAGGTAATTTTATTGCAATGAATGAGTCAAAAAAGTTAATTGTGAAAACACTTGAAATATATTGAGTTTATATAGTATTGTTTATGACATGGTTTATTGCCTATAACTTACATCCAAACAATGTAAATCGTAGAGGAAACATAATAAAATGAAAAAATCTGAAATACGTTTATAGGCATTGGAATAAATCCCTAAATTACAGTAAGAATCTGTAAAAAATGATGACAGGTAAGCACATTTCCCTGAAAATAAAAATAAAAGAATGAGCGAGCATTTACTTCACTTCCAAAAAAACAAACAATAATATTTTATGGTTTTAGTCTAGTCTTTCGAATACTAAAAAAATAAATAAAAGTTCTTCATTTTAATTTCATTTTGCATTTAATGAATGCTTATAATTAGGTTATTGAATTAAGTTAAAAAAAGAAAAATGATACCTATTAAACTATACGAGTTCACAGCTGAACAAAACATTATAGCTCATTTTATCAGAGTGATAGATTATATTCGGGATGGATTGAAAATAAGAGGTTACTATGCATTTTTTGTAAAAATTAAATTTCTAACTTCTTTGTTGTGTTTGGAAAATTCTTACTGAAGAAGAAAGTCTATATTAAAATTAGAAAAAAATGATATTGACCACACAATATTTCAAGAGATGTTACGGCATCTCTTTTATGACACATGATTTTCCAACCAACCCATACAATAACTACATATCAACTACTAAGGGGGATGAATCAAGATTTTGTCTGTATTCATCAGATAGGCGTGTACCAGTATATAGGCGACGTGGTGAACGGCACGATCAGGTTAATTTTTGTCAAACTGAAAGCTTTGGTGGTGGCTCTATCATGGTTTGGGGAGGAATTTCTTTCAAGGGTCGCACGGAGTTAGTACCAGTGAATGATGGAAGACTAAATGCTGACAGGTACATAACCAATATCCTAGAACCCCATGTGGTGCCCTTTATGCCCCAAATCGGTGACAACTCTGTGCTAATGCACGATAATGCTCGTCCACACGCTGCTAGAGTGGTTCGGCAGTACTTAGAAGAGGTCGAGATACTCACCCTGAATTGGCATGCACGTAGCCCGGACCTTAACGCAATAGAGCATGTCTGGGACCATCTAGGATGGCAAATTCAGCAACATCCGGCACCAATAAGAATACTAGATGATCTTCAAAATGTTCTTTTTAACTTCTGGGAAAACATGCCGCAAAGATACGTCCAGAACCTGTTTAGAAGCCTTCCAAGACGAATGGAAGCTGTAATTAGAGCGAGGGGCGGCAACACACGCTATTAGAAATTCATTGGCTGGTTTTAGTTTGAGCACCGTTCATTTTTTTGTATAGATGTATAAAATAAATGTTGCAAAAGGCGTATTTATTGTTGTTTTAATTCGTAATAATAATAAAATTCGAAAAACAGGCAACACATTTAAAATATTTAAAAAATAATGAGTGATGCGATAATTTTTGTGGGGTGTTTATACATAACATAATATGATAAAGACATAATATTTGAAAAGAGGTATCCATTAAATCGTCTGCTCTTATTTATTATTGCCCTATGGCTTTTGTATATTTTCGCTTATAAAAACCAAACAAACCCAAATAAATTTATTTAGTTACGCCCCTGGATGAATTCCAATTTTTATGTAAGGATAGACAAGTAAAAGTAATATTAATGAGGAATTCAACAGCAAATACCATATACGGACCGAAATGGAGATATGGCGTTACCAACCGTGACCATAAAATTTCTGATTTGAGATTTGGTCATGTAGTTTATGATTTTTCAATTTTCTATCTTGATTGTTTTACATGTTCCGCGTTCAAGCTTCATTCTTATCACACGATAACATTAATTACTATAATTATTTAATTATACGTTGAAAACAAGTGAATCTTTCAAGACTTTGAATGCAACAATTACAAACAAGTGTGGCAGTGCTTTTGGCATCAAAAATAGAAAGTTTTTCATAAAATTACCAAAAAGAGGAGTCTAGTGTTATTTTAAAACTAAAATGTAATCATAGATGATAATCAGAATGCTCAAGGAATCTAATTTTTCGAAATATTTCAATCACTTATTTGAACCGATGAAGAATTCAGAGCGGAGGGAGTCAATACGTGTTTCTATAAAGTTGATTGAAAATATAAAGGAATGAAAGTAAAATAGAAATTCTGGTCGATAATATAAAAATGTTTGGATGTGCAGACACGACTTTTTTGAGAAAAATCATGGAAAATTAATTACAGGATGGCAATAGTCTGCGTCGCCGGTGAAAGGGATTAGAAAAGGGGTTCGAGTGGCGGGGTCCCCCTCCATCTGTCTTCGTCCCCCCTTGTGAAGGGCCTGAACCTTTCATTTTCTATACTAGAAGACCTGCATTAATTTTTATTGTTAAGAACATTTTTCCTAATTGGTTGTGTCGCATGTCACACAGCCTGACACCCAGAAATATAAACGCGTCTCCAAAAGTCTCTAAAAATGTGGTTAATCTATTATTTTTTTCCTCAATAATTCTTTTACAACTGAAAATAATTTTTTGTATCTCACAGAAAGTGCAGCTCTTATCACCTCTTATCATTGTTATTATTGCCTAATAGTATAGAAAAAAATTAAAATTAAAGTTGTGCGAATTCACTTAATAATCTATACCGTTTTTGAGTAATTAAATTTAAATATATAAGTTTAACCAGTTACTATAAAAACATATGAAAAAGTTAGCATGAACTATGCTGTTAACTGTTTCATATTTACACTAAATAGTTAAACAAATATTTTCAACATTTAATAACGGTAGGAAGGTAACATATTATATATTTTTGGAATCCGGGAAAGAAGACCATGTCAACAGTTTAAAAATATACAGGGTACATATTTAAAAAAAACTA
Organism: Galeruca laticollis; assembly: GCA_963921935.1. Lineage (NCBI taxonomy): Eukaryota > Metazoa > Arthropoda > Insecta > Coleoptera > Chrysomelidae > Galeruca > Galeruca laticollis. Next base: position 150,553,948 of record OY998177.1, read on the forward strand.
TTATTTTATTGTATCTCCTAATTTGCGTGCTACTGAACTTTTAATATCATATTAAGAAAATTTAGTCATAACCCCAGAACTTTTTCGCTGTGACATTTCATTTGGTATATTTCAAAAAGAAATTTATCTTTCCACTAATTTTTAGACAAATCGATACATTTTCATGGAAGAGCAGAAATTGGAAATTGAAAAAAGCAACTGATGAAAATAAATTGTGGTTCAGGGATTCCCAAAATGGTCTAAATCGGTTTCCTAGGGGACGAGAAAAACGAAAACCGATTTTGGGGGTCGACGAGGTCTAAAAATCGACCCCTATTAATTAATACAAGTATTTAGTTGAAAGGATTGTATTAAGAGGATGAGGATCTTTTAAATTTACAAATTACTCAATGGATAATAAATCCGTATTTTCACATGAAAAGGCTATTGGTACGGGACAATTCCCCCGTATATTTTAAAAACTATCGTACTCCTCATTCCCAAATTCCTGCATTAAATAATCAAGTACAAAAACTTCTAAGACAAAGAATCATTGAACCTTCAACAACAGATTATAACAGTCCAGTACTATTAGTACCTAAGAAGTCTACTAGCAATGAAAAGGCACGGAGGAAATTGAATAAGATAATTACAGATAAATTTCCTTTACCCAGAATAGATTCAATTTTAGATCAGTTAGGCAGATCAAAATGGTTTTCAGTTTTAGAACTTATGTCAGGTTTTCATCAAAAATTCTTTTCAATTTACAAAGTTACTATTTGGTTTATACTCGAACAGTTTTTAACGAATGATGTCAATAGCCTTCTCAGGTTTAACTCCGCAAAAAGCATTTCTTAGCATGGATGATATTGTGGTCATAAGAATTTCGGAAAATAATCATTTAGACAATGTCAGAAAAGTCTTCGTCGTAATTCAACCTAAATTAAATCAACAAAAATGCCAATTTTTCAGAGAAGTTACTTATTTAGGTCATAATTTGTTGACAAAACAAAATATGGAGACATAGAACAATAACCAGTTCATAAACATTCAAAGGAGGTTAACAGATTTGTAGCATTTTGTAGGTAACTATTACAGGCGATTCCATAAAACATTTGTAGAAATATTTTTACCACTCAATACGTTATTAATGAAAAATGTACAATTCGATTGGTCAAAACAATGTGAAGATTCATTCCAAACACTTAAATTCACCACCAATTTTGAAATACCCAGATTTTAATAAACAATTAAACTTGACTACAGACGCTTCAAATAATGGAGGTTCGGCGATACTTAACCAAAACTGCGGTGGTATTTACTTATAGCATTTGCGAAGTTTTAAGAAAAGTGAAATAAATAAACCAAAAATATTGAAAGAATTATATATTAGCAATTGGGGTTTTCACTTTAAATGTTATTTATATAGAATTCCACAGTGTATAGTCAAAACATATCATAAACCCCTAACTCACCCGTTCTCAATAGCAGACCGTACATCGAAACTTGCTCGAATTAGACTTGATCTGGAAGAATTACAATTTTGAAATACAATACGTGACAGGAAGCGCAAACTACGCAGATAGTATATCGAGAATATCAATAAACGAACTCAAATATTTATATATAGACAACATTATATCTTAACAATCACAAGAGCTCAAACTCGCAAAGAAAACGCTCGAAAACTAAAGGATCTTGTGCATGAACATAAGGCAGAGGAATTGCCAATGGAAAAACCTTCAGTAATAAAAGTTTTAAATAATTTAGAGGCGCATAATTTGTCAATATTAAATTTAAAGATAACCGTAACTCATTTAGAATGAGCGTACGGATCAAAAACAAGTTGCAATTTAACCTTACGTACCGAACAATACAACTTCGACTTAGGATGAACGTTTGAGAAGCTTCATTAGTTATCGGTGAAAAATGATGTAAAGAGAACGAAAATATATTGTTACGAAACCGCAAAGCGGACCCTGCCTAATTCGATATCTACAAATTAAAATTTTGGCGAGAGTGCACGGATTTATTGGAAGGACTATTGTTTTGTTAACGTTTTTATAGATGCATTTCTAAGAGGGTCGATTGTTTGTTGGGAGCCGCGATCTAGAATTTTCAGGAATCCGAATGTACCAGAAAGGGTTTTAATATATAAGAGACATAATGAAAAAACGGTACGATACAAAAGCCACAGAAGGCAGTTTCAAAAAAGGAGACAAAGAATGGTTGCACAACCCGACGAGGAGGAATGACTGCAAAATTACACAAATCTTTGGAATATCCGTACTTAATCAAAAAAAAGATCAATGACGTCATCTAACGCATAGGCAAGATCCCCAATGGAAAAACGAAAGTAGTCCACCAAAACCGACCATTCGAAAGAGACCATGACCTAGAGGAAGGAGTGAACCATATACGAGAAGAGTCTGACCCTGGCTTCGAAGACTTTATGGGCGCATATGGAGGTACCGGTATAGCTAGATATGAAGTCACTATGAGAACAACGCTCCCGGAAGAGTATTCACTGGCATACATCTCCGCCAGTAACAAACATGCAGGAAGGTTGGCAACCGTCTTTCGAAATAAGTTTGGGCAATGTTTTTAATTATAATTTAATTGAACTTCGTCGACTGTTGTAGACATTCAACTATATTAATAATCTTAATCTGACAATGTTAATGTCGAAATGAATAGTTTATTATATACAGATTTACAATGAATGGATGAATATTTGAACTTCGATGGTTTTCAGATCGGAAGGTAAATAAGTACTTAATGATTCGGAAAAGCATTATGTTTCGACTTGATGAGGTGACTAATAGTAGCGACTGTATATCTCTACTTTGGTGTAAACTGAATACTGACTAAGAAAGATTTGTTCGACTTTGAGTACACACTGGACTCGAATACTAATACTACTAATTAAGAAACGATGTGTTTGACTTAATATCGGTGAAATGATGAGTTTCGACTTATGAGTACGTACTTGACTCGAATAACAACTAAGAAACCATATGTTTGACTTAGTATCTTTGAAACGATGTGATTCGACTTGAATTACGCGTAGAACTTGAGTTTCGACTTTGTTGCATAACTTAAGAAACTGGTTCACTATTCAACCAACCAACTCGTTAATAATGTAACCGATTGCGTAACTGCTTAACTAAGTGTTACTGCTTCGTGACCGAGTGATGACTGATTTCTTCAAGTTGTAAGACGTGTTGAATAGAAATCTTCAAAGGGGTGTGTTTACACGAAGATTGGTGGGACTAAAAGCAAATAAGCCTTTCCTATTGGTCAGTATTATTTACCCGGCCGGAACCATTGACAAGAAACAACAATGGACACATCTAATAAATATTTCAATTACTATTGAACGACGTTCAGAGGTGAGATCGTCCTGTTGAAACCTTTTATTCTTAAATGTTATTCAAATGTTTATTACAGGCCTTCCGATACCGATCCATTATTCAAAGACTCCGTCTCTTTCAACCATAGAAATTCAAATATAATATGACAATAAGTCTTACAACCAGGTCCACATCAGTAGGTATATACGTAGATCGTCGCTGTTCGTCGGAATATTTATTGATGTGGAGGGGGTGAAGCACCAACCCGGCGCGTCTCCTAGGTGGCGGATAGGAGGGGGGCCTCTGAGATGATGTTATATGAGGAGGAGGTCTGCGGGGGCTTGGAAGATCCTGAACTCTAAAAAAGAGGGACAAGCTACTATTCTCACGATTGGGATCGATTACCAATCTGTGGAGGCTCTGAAAGCAGGAGGTTACGCGCTAAACTTCCTTTTTGGGCGTACCCCTGTCTCGGACTGGGATAAAAACAACCCCGCGGAGGATCCAAAGGACATGGAGATACCCTCCACATCCGGAACCTCTGGAAAAGGGGAAAAAGGCGAAAGCTTGATCCTGGGTCAGCTCGAGATGTCCTCCGGCTCTACTGGGGTAACTAGGGATGCGAAGATCGCCTCTGCATCCCGGGAAATTGGGCGGAGCAGCCTGGGGGCCATGGGCTTGACTCGGGATCAAGAAACCTGCACGAACTCCGAGGAAGATATTGCCATGGTGGTCAAGGAGGGTCAGGGAGAGATGAAGGAGGGGGATAAATAGAGGCTGAGTAACTCGGCTTCTCTCATCGATAATAATTCACGTTCACTAATGTAGCTCAGATTAACCTGCATCACGCGAAAGGAGCTTCAGCCGTGATTGCAAGGTTGTTCGCTAAACTACAACTGGATATTGTACTGATCCAAGAACCATGGATCAACAAAGAAGGCCAAATCAAAGGTTTGGCATGCAAGGATTCTAAATTGATTTATGATCAAAGGCAAGTATCTCCGCCTGCCTGTGTAATCATAAGAAATAACATAAAATATATATGTGTTTCAGAATACGTGTCACGGGACCTTGTTCCAATTATGGTTCACCTCAACATTGGGGGTATCGACCGAGACATCGTCATTGCCTCTGTCTACTTCGCTGGAGACGGGCCGATGACACCGCCAGAAGAAGTACAGGAGCTAGTGAGGCAATGCAATAGCAGACGACTGCCAATCATAACTGGTTGTGATGCCAACGCACACAATACCGTTTGGGGAAGCACTAACAACAATGCCAAAGGTGAGTGTTTATTAGGCCGGTCCCAGACACTACGTGTATTTGGCAAACATTTGGTATTCAGACTTATTCGCGTAGCGTGTGGGGAGTTAGCTTTGGCAAATATTCGTCCTTCGTCATTTTCCCGGTGCTGGTCGGTAAACTAGCACGAAGTAAAGGACGCCGAAGTGCAGCGTAGTAAGCTACGTGTACCTTCGGAAATGCTCCCACACGCTTCGGCATAGAAGAAGAGGTATGCGGATAATTTTTTGTTTCAATTTAGCAGTGATTATACAGCACATGTATTATTTTATGCAGTGCCGCCGTGACGAGAGGTTCGTTTCTACAAAATGGAGTGGACGAACGAATTAACGTTGGAGTTTTTGGGGTTGTTCGAAAATGAACCTGTGATTTGGAATCCAAGGATTCCAGACCATAAAAACAGAAATAAGGTGGCCGGTAACAATTGTTAATGTTGCTGCTAGGAAAAATGTAAAATATTGGAGGGTGATGAGCGAGCCATCACATTCCGACCATAGGATCATCGAATTTAGGATAGAGGATACAACATTCCTACAATCCGAAATCCTAGAAATACTGATTGGTCTCTTTACAAGACCAATCTGAAGTACAATTTGGAAAACGTCGAAGTAAATGGGGTAAATCACCCGCACTACGACCTGGAACAAAGAGTGGAACAGATCAGTGAGGCAAAATGGAAGCTTTTCATTCCAGTTGCCCACTATCAAAAGCTCGTTCAGAAAAGGATGATCCTTGGTGGAATGAGAACTTGTCAAACCTCAGAAAAGAGATCCGTCAGCTCTTTAATAGAGCCAAACGTGACGGTAATTGCTACGAAGCCTTCGAGATCGTGTGCAGGAATCCCACGTGGAGAAACTAGCAATGCCCAGGATAGAGAGCAAGCAGTTGGTCTGGCGAGTCATCAGGAACATGATAGAGGTGATTTTCCAAGATACTGGTGTCCACATATTAATTTACAGCTATACCCTCGTTATCAGTACCAGATGAATACGGTGCCCTGTTATTTCCATACGACCGGAAAGTGTAGAAATGGGTCCAGTTGCCGATTTAAACATCCTGTGCCGGCTACACAGAAGTACCAGGAGGTACTTCCTTTTAAGGAGGTAATGTTACGAAATCGCATACTGGTGTAGTCCTTGAATCCGACGCTGTCTAATACGATATCTAAAAGTTAAAACTTTGGCGAGAGGGCACCAACTTTTGAGATGTACTCTTTTTTTTTATTGTTTTTATAGACATTTCTAAGAAGGTCGATTGTTTGTTGGGAGCCGCATACTAGAAATTTAATATATAAGCGATTACCTACGAGCGGTGAGTTTAGTCTACAATTTAATCTGGTAATGAACAGACGTGAATATATAAATAGTGAATAAAAATATACAGTGTATTTAATATAAATTAGAAGTTAAGTGTGTATATAAATTAAGTATAAGCGAATAATTAAGTTTATAAATAAATCACGTGTATACGTTTATTCCACCCGTCGTGATCAAAAATTCTTTAAATAAATAAGAAAAACATTACAATATCTTACTGAAAAAGATGTTTCCAATTAAGATCGCTATCGAGAATTCGCAAATTTTTCCACTTGTCTGTTGAAAATAAAAATGGATATATTTGAAATGATGAAAGGAAATTTATTTCCTATTTATTTCTTTTGAAAATTTGTACCAGCTTCTCCCCGTTTGTACTGTTAATTTCAAATAACTGGGGATCATATTTCAATTAAAATTATGATTGTCGTGTTGTTACCTATTACATAATTAAGTAATTTGATAGCGAAGGTTACATTTTTAATTTCATGCCAACATGGTTTTCGAATAACAATTGAATACAGTATAAAGGTGGGCCCCTTTATTGGTTGTTGGGTTAGTATTTAATAAAAAAAAAGTTAATTAAAAGTTAATATGAGCTTCCTGAATAATTAGGTTAACTATGAGGATCGCAGTTTATTATTGAGGGTCGTATCCTTTAGTGTGACAAATGTTTAAAAAAATATTTAGATGTAGATATGATTAATGTTGTAATAATGTTAATTATTACTATTATTGCGACAATCATGTTCCAATGAGATGATTTTTAAGGTCAAGGCCAAGACAAGGCTTGAAACCTAAGAAGGGGGGAAAACTTCAATTAAACAATAATTTTGCTTTTATAAAGCCTCCTTCTAGTTGAAGAGAGTATTTTAGTGGGGACGTTAGGTCCATATTCGAATGATAAATGGAGACCTGGGGAAATCATAAAATGTGTTACTTCGGTGACGTATTTGGTTACAGTCGATGAAAAAATCATGTATAAGCATGTTACTAGTATTAGGAAATTTTCAAATTCTGAAGAAGTTATGAATGAATCAATAACTAACGTAGCTTCCATGTTGCATGTATAAAACATTCCTCACCCACCTCCTAAATTTAGCCAGGCATATTAAATTCGAACCCTTTTAGTGAAGTGAGGTTACAATTTAAAAAATGTATATCTCCGAAAACGGGGTTTCCGCGGTTCCGGACCTAACCATAAAGATTAGGATAGGTTGCATTGGATTAGGTTAGGTTTTTAACTCCCCGAAAAGCGTTCCTGTCAATATTAAACATTTATTTTAATATAATACGATTGTACTATTTAATATTACTAAATAAATGAATTTAGTGGGTTTTGAAATTCTTTAGGGGGAAAGTTTCCAACAGTTGACGAGATTGTGTGATGGCTATTAACCCTGAAAGTCAGAAATGATTCTTACGAACTTATGTGAACTCAGACCTTGGCAATGTTGATACTCATCGAACATTTGTTTAACTTTTATAATATTATTCATAAGCATAACACATTTTAGTATGGTATAATTCAAGTACTTGTAAAACGTATTTGAATATAACATACAAATAATATTTATTATAAATTAGTATTGTAAACATCTAGACCACAACATTCTATTCTATTTTGTTTATTGTAACTAATAAATCATAATCTATGTTATTGGTGGGAGTTGAGCTTGACCGTTCCTAGTAATTTACAAGTCATACATTTTAAGTGTTACTTAGTGTGAAAATAAAACCCAGTGATATTTTCGAGATGGTTTATTTTCATCCTCTAGTCCAGATTGGGGTAAGTCCGCATTTACATTAATTTATGGAGTCATCGTGAAACTTATGGTCTTATCTGTTCTTAACAACTATCATTACATACAAGACAACTGCAGTAATATTGATTAGTCGTGGTCGTCCACATAGACAATTGACATTTGTGAATGTATTTGAGAATGACAAAAAATTAAGTGAATTTAACTAATTTTAAAAATTTATATCCCGAAAAGAATCTGTTTCCGCAACTTGTGACTTGGTATAAACCTTTTTAATAAGACTTATCCCTAAAAAATACCTGGAATTTGAACAGAGGCATTCTAGATTTCTGAATGAGAGTTTTCTTATATTTTTTTTTATCAAAATTAGGCGATACTAATAATTAGCATTAATGCAAATGATCAGGTTCATAGAAACAAAAAGCAAAATTTCAAGATTTATTTATCAATGAAACTAAGCATTAAAATTATAATATCAGTCAAATAAATGTGCCGATTGAACTGAAATTATCCGTATCCAAAGTTGCACCCTGTTCAAGATACAGCCCTTGAAAAGGGGTTAACCGAGTACTTTTATGACCTCATAATACGTCTGTCGTGGATAAATGTACTTTATCACAATTATTTAATTAACAATTTTCTTAATTTTTTTTACATTTTTCCGAAAAATCTCAGAAGCTTTTTTTTCTGCATGCTTTTCTTCTCGTTTTATATTAAGGTATTTAATCCTTGCAAATATTCTTTGTCTGCAAAACGAAGCCACAACTTTGCCAAGTAAATATTCTGTAATCCTTTTAATCACATTATTTTTTGAATTAAAATTATTGTAGTTTTTGAAAATGCTGATCCATTTTGATATATTGATGTAATCATTCATCTGACGGTTGGATCATACCACGAAAAGATAAATTTTGAATCCATGAAGGTAAACAGCTGTAATTATGTAGGTTTGTATATGTATATTCTCCCAAAACTGGGTGTTTTCCTCTATGTTTTTTGGGTAAGTGGCCAGAAATGTACGCTAAGCCATCTTTTTCGGACTCTTCCCTTGAGCTGTTCCTGGAGTTGATACTGCTTGATGATGTGGCGAATACATGACCAATACACCGTCATTTGGGCATGTTTGTAATAGTGCGCTTGAATTCTTGAAATTCATCGCGCGATCCTTTGTTTACATTATTTTATATAATGAAAATAATAATAATAAATTGGAAATCGTAACAATTACACTACAGTTCCATACCGTAACAGTTAAGGTCAACTCATTAGTAGCAGTCAGGAATATGACTGTTTAATTATAATTTACAATTTCTCAAATCGTGACCGTCTGGACTACTAAAAGTCGGAACACATGAGCAGTCACGAGAACAATTTCTATAATTATTATATGTCAATAAATGTCTATATAGAGAGATGATTAATTTGAAACCGTTTTAATTTAATGTTTTTCTTCGTGCTCCTTGGATCCAATTGCCGTGAGCAGTTAGAATGTGCCCTAAGAGATGTTTTCTAGAAACAATGTCAAATATTAAAGTTATATTTTTTATATGGTGAACTATTATTAAAATCGTATAAATTAGTTCAAAGAAATGTAAGAATATTTTTTTTATAATTCGCGTATAAAAGAGACTTCATTATAACATTGTTTACAGTGTCACAACGAAGCTCTTTGAACACTGTTACAGTAATTTTTAGTGTACAGTTGGTTATTGAATTTAGTTATATTTTTATTTGACATTTGACTTTAACCTTGACACAAATTATAAATAAAATGGTCTAGCGTTGTTCTAGCTAGCAAATTATGATATTAAAGGTAAATTATAATGATTTATATATTAAAAATATTAATGAATAAAGTACGCTAACGTTTATTTATCAATGATTTGTCAATTGTTTATTTTTATATTGTATAAGATCAATATATAGGTATACAAGACGTTCGATTTTTGGGATAAATTACCAGATATCTATGTGAAGATGTATTACAGAAATAATTCTGTTCATGATATAATAAAAATAGATCGCAAGAGCATATACAAAGAAGCTCTTTTTTAAACATAATCATTCTCTTTTTGCTTAAATGAAAGTTTGTTTACAATTTACATGATTATTCGGTTATAATATGTCAAAAGTCAGAAGTGCTGAATAAAACCATCTGTGATCTGACCAATTAGGAATCTACAGAATTGCCAACTTAAATTCAAACCACTCCTCCTAGTTTAAAAACAGGGATTATATGAAATTCTATTTTATTTAAATAATTAAATAAATGCGAATTATAAAAAATATTGTGTAAAACTTGTGCCACAATGACTTTCTGTAGTAGTCGTGATTTGCACCACTCACCGCTTCGCGGTTCGTTGTGCAAACTTCACTCGTATTACAAGACGAGTCATTGTGACACTTGTTTTCCAAATAACTATTTTTTTTTAGTATGTGTATCAGACTTGATAGTTTTAAAGCGTGAACATGGGTTACGGTAACAGCCTTGAAATAGTCTTAAAATATAAATTTCTGATAAGCGAGAACCCTTAGATAATTTATGGGTCATGTGGAAGATAAATATCGTCTGTCGATGAAAGTTGTAGGAATATTATGTATTCTTAAGGATCGTTTGAAAGAATTTCTAGGCACAGTTTGAAATTACTCATCGTACAGAAGGTTAATTTTACAAATATAGTGGAAAGATAAATTATTTGTGTGTGAGTGTGTTCTTCTGAATTTTGCCTTTCCGAACCGTTCTAGGTGAGTTTTCTCACGAGTAATTAAGTTTTATCCATTAGCATATGTTTTATTTCACAATTAAGTAATTTCATTGAATTAAATTAAATATTATTACCAATTAATATTTTGTATTCAATTTGATAAACTCTGATTTAGACAACCTTATTTTTAAAGTTTACAGGGTTGTATTATTTGATTAAAAGGTATTTCAGAAAGTACTTATATATTTTTACCTACGAGGTGTGATGAAAAATAAAGTATTACATTGTTTGTTCCGGCGCAGTACACTGCGGTCAGTGTATGCGTTTGTGTTGGGATTACTGTGGTCAGTTTTCCAGGGGTCGTACTGTGGTTTGTACGAGCTAGTGACATTGCGGTCAGTGTGCTAGTTTTCACACTGCTGTGGCACGAGAATGACTGTTTATTATTCTTGTTGCTATAATTAGTGTTGTTGCCCTGTTTTGTTTTATCGATCGATAGTTGGACACTGCGGTCAGTGTCGACGGAATGGAGAATTAATATTTGGTCAGTTCTATCAAATGGAAATTAAGCCAATAAATTCTTGACACGAATCAACTTTATTATTGATGTTTTCTAGTTAAATATGACTGAGAAAGATAATAATTTTAATTATTTACCAATGCCAATTTTTAACTACTTTCTTTAATTTAAAAAAATACTTTTGGTAGACTTAATTGCTCATCAGTTTATTTTCAATTTCAGGTACGACATCTCATATCTGCCTCTGCCCTAGTACTTGAGTATTTTTTTTATTTTACATTATTAATATTGTATTTACTATATTTTGTTGTCATTAAATATTTTTTTAATTATATTATATATATTAATATGGATTGATTGATATCTAATTTTTTTATTTCCATTTAATTCAAATGTATTTCTTACAGAAATAAATATTTATTGACAATCACATATATTACATAGTCAAAAAGATGAAAAGCAAATTAATATTTCCAACTTCGTAGTGTAAAAGGGCCTGAAAGCCTGTTCAATCATTGAATATGTATACTGTATCATTCCTTATGATAGCTTGATGATATCATAGTTGTAACCGACTAACACAAAGAGTAAACACATCAAATAAACCACACGATACTAACATAACAGTCAGTGTCCTATTACTTATCAACAATAGTATCTAATTAACATCTGTAATGTTGAAGATTCTACCTACTTTAAGTTATAAACGAATACGTTGGAATAGATAAAGGATGTTAATTAATGTTCAGTTAACAAAGCAATGAAATAGACATAGAATTCCTTCATTTCTGAGTTTGTATGGAAAATGCGAGTTATTCAATAATTTTAATATATTTATAATTGAAGTACACGAAAGTACATGAAACTGCAAAAAAACTGAATACAAGAAAATGTGTAAACAACTGTTTAAAATTGAAATACTTGAGCACCTGATTTCTTATTATCTGGACATTCATAATAAAGCTTTCCACGTACCAAGAAATGATCAATGTGTCGCTCTGTTTTTTAGGGTCTCCATGATCTTATATATTTTAAGTGAGAACAGAATATGGAGATTCATGACTATATCATTATCAGTATCAAAATTATAATCACAAATATTGAATTATTACCCAGAAATCATTGTTACAAATGTCTATGCAGTAAAAAGTAAATGTAGGAGTATTTTGACAAAAGGTGCCAAAATCAAGCCAAACAAAGATAACAAATGACGAGAATGAAGTTCTATGTTTAGGATTTAATGACAAATAATTACTCATAGTAAATATCAGCCTGTCGGCATATTGGAGCTGCGATATAAGCTGCTTTGCTATCATGTTCACCTGCGTCCGCGCATTTTTTTCCAAACAGTGAATTTTTCGTCAAAAAATTGTCCGTTGAAAGTATGGTATAATATGCAATGCAATAATAACCAAAACCAGAATGTTTATGGAGAGTTTCATCACGTATTTCCTCAATTTCAAAAGTCAGAGATCTTTGCTGGTTAATTCAACTGCCAGAAATAACTTCCAAAAAAACTTATTAAATTCGGGAAAAATGAAATTTAAACTTCTGATAAAAACATAAAATGAAATGAGAAAAATATTATTTTCTGAGACCATTTGTATTGATACTTCATATTCAATATTTGGTTCTTCCAGCGATAATATACTGCCTAAGCTGTGACGTCACTGGGGTAGGAGGAGCTTACGAACCTTTCCAAACAAATCGATAACGTGTGCAAAATTGTCATAGAAGTTTTTTACTTTTCCGCCCAACCTATCTAATATGCGAGAAAAGTATTGGTTTACCCCAAAAAAAGTTTGAATTTTGAAAAAAATTTTTGAGTTATTTTTACGTTTTCCATTAACAACAATACGAAAAAATGGTTTCTAGAAAAAAAATCCTGTGTGTATGTCGTCGTCGTCGTTGTCGTCGGCCACTTTTCTTACATGTCTTGTTAGCACGATACAGCCTCCGGAGTGCAATAAGTCATCAATTTTATGATCGAATATTGTTAAGGACATGTCACAGATGAACCCTATTGATTTTCAGTTCACCAGAGCCAGTACAACGGGTGCTATGGTACTTGAAGTACGACATTTTGTAATTTTTTAAGAAATTTCAGTTTGTTAGCACGATACAACCTCCGGAGTTCAACAAGTCACCAATTTTATGATTGAATATTATTCGGGACATCTCACAGATGAACCCTATTGATTTTCAGCTCACCAGAGCGAATACAACAGGTACTACAGTATTTTAAGTACGATATTTTTGTCATTTTGGAGAAGTTTCAGTTTGTTAGCACGATACAGCCTCCGGAGTATATACAAGTGACCAATTTCATGATTGGATATTATTCAGAGGGTCCCAAAGATTAACCCTATTGATATTCAGCTCACTAAAGCCAGTACAACGGGTGCTATGGTACTTGAAGTACCAAATTTTTGTCATTTTTGGAGAATTTTCAGTTTGTTAGCACGATACAGCCTCCAGAGAGTCTACGATTGATCAATTTTATGATTGAATATTGTTCAAGGTATCTCAAAGATGTACCCTATTGATTTTCTGTTGACTAGAGCGAGTACAGCGGGTCCTATAAATCCAGATATACTACATTTTTGGTTATTTTTGGATAAATTTCGGTTTGTTAGCACGATACATTTCCCGAACTGTATACAAGTAACAATTTTATGATAGAATATTGTTCAGGACCACAGACGCGGAAAAGTTAGTTTTAATCTTTAAAACCGTTTATTTTTATTTTGTTTTTTCTTCAATTTGTTACACATAAGGGCGATGTTGCTAAAATTAAGAAGTTAGTATGTAGTTCAAAGGATTTATTAATAAAAATTGCAAAGTTGAGGCTTTCCAAGCTTTTCTAAAGAGGTTTAAATATGTTAGGTTATCTGTTTGGATTTGATGTTTTTGTTTTTATAATTATTTTCCAAATTAAATTGGTAAATTCCGAACATAGTTTAAAAATTCAATACTTTCGTATCAATTGCCATTTTTCATTGGTAACTTGTGCATCACTGAGGAAACATTTGTCTCTTATATGTGGTTTAATGTAGGGTTTAAAGTCCTCTGAAGTAATAATTCTCTCATTGCTTGAAATATTTTGGTCACTCCCAAAAACATTCAACTGAAGAATGGATTTCCTAAGATACAAATAGCTGCGATCAAACATAACATGAACAATTCATCGATGTTGCCATTGTCCTAAATATCAAAAGTTTCCAGTGTAAAATAATCCATTTGTGTTTATTTACACGGTTAAAACAATCAAAAAGTCTGTAATTACTCCATATTTAAAAGTTCATTGTTCAAAACGCAAGAAGACATATTAATTCTGCAGCTGCCTTCTATTGAATGTGTATATATGCTAGTTAAAATGAATGGAATTTATAGATTTATCACGAAAAAATTAGACTTCATTATAACATTGTTTACGGTGTCACAATGAAGTATCTTTGAAGACTTTTTTAGTAATTTTTAGTGCCATACAGTTGGTTATTGTATGTAGTATTTATTACTTTTTCGCCCAACCTATATATATGCGAGAAATTGGTTTACCCACAAGAAAGTTAAAATTTTGAAAACATTTTTTGAGTTATTTTTACGTTTTTCATCAAGAACAACACGAAAAAATAGGTTTTAGAAAAAAAATCTTGTGTGTATGTCGTCGTCGTCGTTGTCGTCGGCCACTTTTCTATACATGTCTTGTTAGCACGATACCGCCTCCGGAGTGCAACAAATCACCAATTTTATGATTGAATACTGTTCAGGACATGTCACAGATGAACCCTATTGATTTTAAGCTCACATTAGCCAGTACAAGGGATGCTATGGTACTTGAAGTACGACATTTTTGTCATCAAAGCAACACTCCGTGTTGGTGGAGAAATTGATAGACACTGACACTGACTTTTCTTTTCTTTTCAAAACTAAAACAAATGGCGTAGAGACAAGCCCGGTCTATTTAAATTTAAAATAAAATAATTGTTCGGAAGTGTTATCAACATTAATCATATCCAGGTAAAACAAGATCAAAATACGTGCTTAGAGAAATAAAAATAGTTAATTTATGAACGGCAATAAAATTTTGAAACGCACGTAAAATATGCACCAACTGATATTTGAAAGAAATCCATTCAACGACCAGCAACCAACCAACATTTCACTTATTTATGACTCATTTTTAATTCAGATCGGTGCAATGTGGGTTCTCGCATTTTCGGTATCCTTTCAAAGTTAACACTCTATGAGATTTGAACTTGTCGCCGCTGAAGAATTTGTTCGGTTCGTCATATTCCCTTGAGAAATGTCATCTATTGCATGATAAAGCAAGAACATAGAGTTTCTCAAACATAGTCGTCGAGCAAGTTTAAGAGGGGAAGTTGGAAATGTTTTATGGATGAAAAATGCAACACAAAATCCCAAATGATTTCTTTTGATATAGTAATCGAGTTTATTTCAAATTTATTTGTTGTTACCAACAAAGAGTGACAAGTAGAATTTTGAGGATTACTTGGTATAAAAGCACGGCAACTTTCTTATTGTTGAAGGCATAACCATAAAATATGATCAGGCGAAGACGGTGTAGATAAGGAAAGCCAGTTCTGGGACGCAAGTGTGCGTTCGTATAAGGGGGCTTTTGGAAATTAATTGATAATTAATATTGAACATTTGATTATCAATTGTTACAAAAAAATGTTGTAAGAAACAGTATAGTTTATGAATTGACTAGTGATCAACTGCATTGATGCATATTTCCTCAAAAATTGATGCATCTATTTCGTGTTTTTGGTGCATATAATCCACCTTTTATTAATTCAAAAACATGGTTCGTCAGTATTATATTTGCAAAAAATTGGATCATGGAGCTAAAATCTCTCTTTTCACAGGTAAGTTGACATTTGAATTTGACCTCCATGCTAGTGTCGTCGATATAGGCGTATCTACTTATTGAATGATTTTCAACTTGAAAGTTATGCCCTGTTCGGCAAATTGCAACGGCCTACCAAGATCTTTCCGAAATCTACCTCCCCTACATTGACAATTCTGCTATCTCCATCAGATAACCAAAAGTTATGCAACTGTGAAAAACAGCAACAGGGAACAATACAGCCGCAGCTGAACCCGCCCTCTATCTAATCTAACTATTCACCTACCCAATACCATCGCCGAGCTTCAACCCAAGAGCCATCCAATATCATCAACACCGCGCTCGCAAGCCCCTTACACGAAAATATCTGCTACAGACTATCCCAAACCACGCCCTGCAGAGTAAACTAATCCTAAATCAGGGTCTGTTATCATCAATATTTAATAAAATCCCTTTCAAAATATAAAATCCATTTATAAACATCTCTCTCTCTCTCTCTCTCTCTCTCTCTCTCTGTGCGTCTATCAAGTTTCTATATAGCATTTATACAGTAGGCACTGTACAAAAATTAATACTTGTACAAAACTACAAATTATTGAGAATAACCGAAAACAGAGTCTTCTTTCCCCGCTGATTCTTGGAGTACGTTTGGGAGCAGTCTCTCTGGATACTGTACGGTCGTTGCCATATGCCGTGTGGGAAGACACTTGGACCCGCATCTTGGTACCCGCACTCTCAGGAGGTCGAGCATTACGACAAGATGGCGGGTACACTTTTACTTTATGTCAGTCTACCACCACATCGCCCGATTGCAGAGCTTGACCGGGCACATTCATATTTGTACCTTTTTATGGCAACATTGAAAAATCAAGATCAAAACGTTTTGTTGTGTTTTCTTATATTATTATTTGTTTTAAATTTTTAAAGCGGCATACTGATTTTTTGCAATTAATCACATTAATTTCTGGAAATGGCAATAATTATTATCAGTGTCAATTTTTTACAAATTTGAAGAGAAAAGAGTCCGCTACTTTTCCGCCAAAACAGCCACAAAAGATAGATTAACGAAGATAACAATTAGTTAGGTAAAAATTCCTTTTTTTTTTTACAAATTTTCTCCGCCTCTACTTATCCAACAAGGAGGAGCGACAGGTTATTTTATACGGAATTCAACTTTATTACAAATTTATTAATTGTGATCATTAAAACCGCACAATTATATTTCATTTAATACAAAGTAATAAATAGTATTAGATTGTCCTAAACCTAACACAAATAAAGTATGGCACAATCGGTTATCTGAATCGATTCATGTCAAAAATCCGTTATTATATTGTATATTCTGTTACTTGGCCAAGTGTGCCGGATCATTATAACCTAAACTAGTAGTAGTGGTAAATTAATCCATGATCTTCGTTGTCCATTTAACATATCTTCATAGTTTTTGGTAAAAAATGTTTTTTTTCAACAAAATTCTTGTTGTTTAAGTCCAGGAGAATTAGTCCCCAAACCCTTGAAATATGGCTGTGTCGTGACGTAGATTAGATATTGGTTGGAATTGCTCGGAAATCATCTAAGAAAAGAAAATATGAAGGTCCACCAGCTGAAAAAGTTGTGCTATTTGCTGGAAAAATCATAAACTGCAAAAAAACGCAAAAATCGCTCATTTTTTCCGATATTTCTTAATATGCAAGATAGAGAAAAAAAGTATACTTACGAATTTGTTCTTTATAAAATTCGCTACAAGATAGAATTGGTTTAAAATCGATATATTCAATTTTTTCGTTGACAAATGGCGATCAATGCAAAAAAAGTAGCTAAAAAACGAGGTTATTTTAAAGCATTTGTTTCGCAGATAAGAAATCATCCAATCACGCTATAAATTGGGATTTAAGAACCTTATTATAGTATAAAACAATATGCCAAAGGCCGATTAAATTGGCGTGGTAGTTTTTACGTGAATTAATTGTTAATTAATTTCCACGAAAAAATTAACGTCATTTTTGCGTTCATGCCAGGCTTACATTTTTGAGTTGTAATAGGCGCCGATTTTTTTACAACTACTTAGACCTCTAAACTATAATACACAATAGTTATAATGAACAATTTTTATCATTTTTTTACGCGATTTTGAAAAGTTGAAAAATTTCGTCTTATATATAATTAATTTTTGAAGCGAATTTGGATACCGAAGAAAAATACTCAGAGTACCTACCTAAAAAAAGTTCTCGGAAAGACGCTCCTTTTAAAAAAAATGCGTTTAATTTGGCCGAATAGGTGCTGAGATAATAAACGTTAAAGATCGAGAGTGTTTGCGGTATAACTATTAATGTTGTAACAATAAAAACAATGCCAGCAGCAACCTATCTTCAATGTATTTGCTGCCCTCTGGCATGAAGCTTTATTTGGGCGAAACAAAGAGGAGCTAATATGCACCTTTTATAGTTTTTTTTAACTAAGAGGGATGTGTCTCAGATAACGTTATGGTTAGACAACTGCACCGCCCAAAATAAAAATTGGGCGTTGTTTTCCTTCTTAATTTATATCGTTAATTCCAATGAAATAAATGCCGATGTGATGGAACTAAAATATTTTGAGCCGGGCCATACATTTATGGCAGCTGATTCGTTTCACCATAAGGTTGAATTATCCATGAAACGAATGGGAAATAAGCTTTATGACTTTCCAGATTTTACACGTGCTGTGAAAGGGACATCGAAACATACTGACGTTTTGAGTATGGATCTGTCAAACTTTTACAAATGGGTTGATTATTCATCTCAGTACAAATTGAACAAGATAGTAGCACGGCCATATATAAATGATATGGTTCATATTAAATTTGAACGCAATTCATTAAATATGAAATATAAGACAGATTTTGATGGGGAATTTTTTGATATAAACTTCCAGAGAGCATCCGTAACAAAAAATATGAGGTTAGATCCACCAGAACGCTGTAATCGGGTGGTTGGTATATCTTCTCAAAAGAAAATTTCGATATTAAATAAATCGCCTACAATTTTGGGAAAATCTTCCAGTATCAGATGGGTAACATTTATGTTTGGATAACTTATTTTTTTATATTAGAAAACTGTTGGACTTTTACTAAGGAAAATTGTATGGTTTTGTTGTTTTATTATTTTTAGGGTAGAAAACTGTTTGCTTTTGTCGATATTTTTTAAGTGTATTACAATATTTTTGATGTGCATTATGTAACATGCGAATTCATGATTTTGTTTGAGTCGTTAGTGTCCGTGACTTTTGGATAATGTATTTTTTTTAATTTTTACTAATGAAAATTGTATGGTTTTATTGTTTTTTTATGTATTGTATAAATATTTTACTAATATCCGTTATGTAAAATTGAGAAATAAATTTTGGTTCCACTCTTTATTATTACTACTTACTGTTCATTTGTCGGCGTATCTCATTGTAGTTGAATAAAAATCCTTAGCAAAATAGGCGTATTTCAGTTATTCAACTTAATATCGAAATATTTATTGAATCTAATAAACTTCAAATATCGTTACCCTATGAAGACTTAAACGCCAAAAAAAAATATGTTGGGTCAAAATATGTGCTGATTTAATTATTGCAAAACTACCCAATATTGACTTACGCCCATTGGGCTTAGGACGGCAGTATTGTGTATTATATTTTAGAGGTCTAAGTAGTTGTAAAAAATCGGCGCCTATTACAACTCAAAAATGTAAGCCTGGCATGAACGCAAAAATGACGTTAATTTTTTCGCGGAAATTAATTAACAATTAATTCATGTAAAAACTAGCAGGCCAATTTAATCGGCCTTTGGCATATTGTTTTATACTATAATAAGGTTCTTAAATCCCAATTTATAGCGTGATTGGATGATTTCTTATCTGCGAAACAAATGCTTTAAAATAACCTCGTTTTTTAGCTACTGTTTTTTGCATTTATCGCCATTTTTCAACGAAAAAATTGAATATATCTTGTAGCGAATTTTATAAAGAACAAATTCGTAAGTATACTTTTTTTCTCTATCTTGCATATTAAGAAATATCGGAAAAAATGAGCGATTTTTGCGTTTTTTTGCATTTTATGATTTTTTCTGCAAATAGCACAACTTTTTCAGCTGGCGGTCCTTCATATTTTTTTTTCTTAGATGATTTCCGAGCAATTCCAATCAATATCTAATCTACGTCACGACACAGCCCTGTCAAACTGTAGTGCTCCTGGCCTATTTAGCATTCAAAATAATTGAAAATACAAAACGCCGGCAGTACATTTACATTGTGTACCGTATCAACTGTTACTGACATTGTTATTCGCTCCAATACACACAAATATCTATTGCTATGAATTTCATATCCTTTTGCATAATTTTAACCTTTTCCTGTTCCAGACTAGTAGTTAAGTCACTATACAGGGTGGTCAGAGAATGAATTAAACGTTAAACCGAATATTCATTGTAGAATTTCGATTTTAAAACTTCCATTAAATATAGACTTTGAAGTTGCTACAGTTTTGGTTGCTATTGAAATTTTATTCCATACTTTTTATAATTTATTTTTTTACTTTCTTTGACTTTTGACATTGGGTTTCCCAACTCGTAAGAGTTTATACTACAAGTAAATTATACGCTTTTTTATATGGTTTTCACCAGAATATTATAAAAATCATCTACAAAAATTACAATGTACCTACATACAGTCAAAAATGTACTAGGAATTGATCATTTTAAAAGAAGGATTGTCGAAATTCCTGTTGTAACAACTGCCCTTTTTACTGACCCGGAGCGTAATCTGTCAATAAATTCAATTACAGTGCTCCATTTTTGTCAGTTTTACAATTTTTACAATTGATCTAACAAAGAATTTGTCTTGGATAGTGTATTGCAAAAATAAAGGCTTACACCATCAAAACAACATATGACTGGCATGGTTAAAATATGGTAGAATATTTCCTGCGCTCTGACCGTGAATCAACCTTTTCAACTGAACTTAACGAAACCCAGGTAAAGAGAATTGTTGTTTAAACCTGAGAGATTGCCACTTCCTATCATTTTAAACGATTATTTGGGCACCACGATGATGTATCATCTCACAAGGGTATAACTGTGAAAGAATTTGTTGCCAAAAGTGCAAAAAACTTACGAACAACCAGCGTATTCCGCGACTTACTTTTCACTCATTAAAAAAGTTCAAATTGGTACTTCCAGGCATCCGTTTTTAATCGATAGAAGCCATCAAAGGGAATTTGCGGCGTGTGCTGAAAATACGTTTAAAAATTTTCACATGTATATATTTTCGTTGTCGTAAGTGTACTATTTCGAATGGAGTCTACTTTGAAGGAGATATAGTTTTGAATTTAGAAGAAATAGTATATTACGTAACGAGTGCGAAAAGTGACATTTTTCATACGAGTGAGATAATCCCACGAGTGTGAAAAATCACTTTCGCACAAGTTATGTACACTATTTTTCCTACGACCACGCGATATATGTCACTTTCCTATGTGGTCGTAGGAAAAATTAAAATTATTAGCACGACGTTTATCATGTTGCCTACCTGTAGGGGATTGAAAGTATTAATTAGCTGTTTTAAGGATTCATTCTTCAAACTATGCTCCAAATAATTGAAAACGGATATTTTTTATTTTAATAACATGAAAGTCCAAGAAATGTCGATGTAAACACACTTTATATTTAAGAATAAATAGACTGTTGTGTATATTTTCTTAGCGCTATAAGTATATTTAATAAGAACACAACGTAATAGCGATGGATTGGCCGAGCGGGCTAAGCGTCCGTACACTCGATTTCTGACAAACAGTAAGGTGGTTCGAACCCGGGCTCGGTGGGTTTTTTTTAATTTTAAATGAAATAAATAAATTATATTATATGGACAAATCAACTTAGGAAATACGCATTTGACACATACATAAATTTGCGGGGTAAATAGACATTCAATTTGACAGCTTTTTTATCCGTTCACGTACGGATAAGTTTTTTACCGTACGCGTATGAATATAGGCCACTTTCCATAGAATTAGACATTGCGATATATGTCACTTTCCTATGTGGTCGTAGGAAAAATACATATTGATGTTTCGTTCACTGTTCTTCGGTAATTTTTGACATATTATTCTACGTATCTAGTACGATGAAACAACCAATTCTCAAAATGTGTGCATATAATTATTAATAATAATCTCTGTTCACTGATAGTACGGGAGGTGGGAGTGATGATAAGTCTACCGATACAGATGATATTGTAAAAGAAGAAAATGGTAAATACAGCTTCGAGTGGTTTGACGGTGATCAAATCCCACCAACAATAACTGACGCAACAAGAAACTGATAAGGAATCTGTAGGTACTTTTTTGATTATATACTTTTATAACCTTTTAAAATTAAATCATGGTAATGCCTATACAGTTTTGAAATTTGTACTATTTTGTTAGCGAAGCGAAGAAATCGAATCAATAGATAACGACGACGAAGATCATGCTGAAGAGCTAGAGCCGAAATGTCATCACTGAGTTCTGATGATAGGTGCGAGGAGAATTACCATCATGAAAGTGATGCTACAGAAGAGTTGGTTGAAGAAGCCGATTGATAATTTTGCTAACAATAAATTGGAGATTATTATGTAGTTTCAACATTCAATGAAGTAATTAATCAAAACATGTGGAATTAAAATTATCTGAATTACTATTTTTTATATATAAATATTTAAACATATGATTAAAAACCGACACGAGATTGATAAGTATGAAGAATCTATTAAAAACTCATCAGTCACAGCATACGCATATCTTATAATAAATTGATGTAACACCGATTGAAATTGACAGATTGACAATTTTATTATCCACAATAATAAAAATAACCGTCTGCTGAATGTTCGTGAGTGTAAAGACCGTTAGTTCAATAATCAAATTGTCTGTCCAATGCTCATATGCACATGTTTAAGCCGCTAACCGACGGTTTTACCCCCGTTATAAATACAGTTGACGATTTTCTTTATTATTAAAAAAGTATGAAAATTGAGCTATGTAAAGATCATACGGTATGTAGAAAAAAAATCAGCAACTTTAGCATGCCCCCACTCGTTACTCCACCGCTAGTGCGGCAGCTGACGCTCATTTTGTTGATAGAATTGAACAATAATCAGCTGTTCAAAAAGAAATTTGTTCGGTATAAAATTTCTCGAAAAAACGAAGCGCTACCTCTCGTAGTATCAATCGACCCTATCGATAGCGAAAACAATACATGACATTTGTATCCAATATTCTAAAATGTTCGAAAAATAGCGAAAAATGGGTGTTTAATGGAAAATATGAACGATAGAATCAAATCACGTGAAAATAAAAAAAAACAGAGACTTTGCAACGTTTTGAAAATTATTTTAGAGAAGCAGTATTGGACCATATTTTAAATAAAGGTAGTGTTCAAGATTGGGAAATCTTGAATTGTATAGATTACGGTACTGTTTTACATTCAAAGTGTAAATTCATTTTATTTGGTAGCATCGTAAAAATGTGTTAAGGGATTTGTAGATCTTTTTGTATCCTTTCGGTATTTTTGTACATTCACTTTCTCTGTAGCTTTGTTAGATATTTACAAAATATCACGTTTCGCACTAGTATTTGTAAGGTAGTATTGTTAGAGCAAACGAAATAACACCTTGTGAAATTCGTGAAAGACATATTGTCGCATTGTGTTTGAAATCCTATAGTTAAAGATTTAGGAAAATGTCACGTTTCACACTATTATTTGATTGTGTTAATGGAATTGTAGCCGCAAAACGGTACTGCTTGGAGCAAACTAAATAGCGCATTGTAAAATTCGTAGAAGACTTATTGTCACATTGTATTTGAACTTCTATAGTAAACAATACTGAATCTTTTATTAATGGTTCGGTGTTCGGACGGTCTGTAACAAACATTTGAATAACCTTTCTGAGTAAATGGTTACAATATGACGGCATCACAGTTCAATAGTAATTGAAATATTTATTGGAGGCGTCCATTGTTGATTCTTGTCAATGGTCCGGCAAGTCAAATGATACTGGCCAATAGGAAATGTTTATTTCTTTTTAGTCACCCCAATCCACGTGTAAACACGCCCCTTGGTGATTTCTATTTAACACGTCTTACAACGTGAATAAATCAGTTCAATACTCAAAAACGAAGTGAGTAAAATACCCATTCAAGAAGCATTTATACTTAGTTAAGCAGTTATCACATAGTTACGCAATCGGTTAGTAAGTTATCGGTTAGATTATTAACGAGTTAGTTGGTTGAATCGTGAACCGGTTCCTTAAGTTGTGCAACAAAGTCGTAACTCAAGTTCTAAGTGTAATTCAAGTCGAAACACATCGTTTCACCGCTATTAAGTCAAACACGTCGTTTCTTAAATAGTTTTCGAGTTCATCACTCAGTTACGAGTTCATCACTCAACAACGAAGTCACTTCAACACTCAATCGAGTTCAACAATCAGGTCAGTTCATCGCTCAATCACGAAGAGTCATCAGTGAGTCGTCGTTACATATCGAAGTAAACTTCACTCAAATTCAAACAGTCAGAGTAGTCTAACATATCGTTACTTAGTTGCTGTACGAGCAAGTGCGTACTCATCAAGTCGAAACATAACGTTCTCGAATCATTAAGTTCTTATTTACCTTCCGATCTGAAAACCATCGAAGTTCAAACATTCATAAATTTGTATATAATAAACAAATAAACTATTAATTTCGACATTAACGTTGTCAGATTAAGATTATTAATATAGTAGACTGTCTACGACAGTCGACGAAGTTCAATTAAAATCATCAAAAACAGGTAGTTATAGAAAAAAATGTCATTTAAAACATATAATATACACCGGAAAGCGAAGATTCTGTTTCCTTATGGTTTGTTCACCCTATATATACAATAGGTAAAATATTAGTCAAGTCTCTGATAGATATTGCATAAACCTTCAAGAAAACACTTTCTAATAATAGGACCGCACTCGTTAAAATAGGTGGGTTGAGTAGCGCAATTGTTTACAAAATATATCGTGATCGTAAATGATAGAACTTTATTAAAATTGGATTTGTATTGATACTGGCAATCCTGCGATAAACGTTGAATTACTGATTCTTCCAAATTATTTGCATTTAGTGAATTTACTTAACTGGATAATTTTATTTTCAAAGAAAGTAATAAATTCCAGGGTACATGAATTGAATGACTGTAACTTTTATTTGATTGAAGTAGAATTTTCATATTTTATATTGTTTATTTATTATTTTGTGTTCACGTATTTATTTTTGAGCACATTTTATACAGTGTAGCACTTATTGACTAAAATAGTGTGTTTACAGAGTTATTGGTTATAATTTGACCACCCCTTTATTTCTCTTATTCATATAGATATAAAAAAAGTTTCAAATAAAAGTTGTAGAAGTATAAATGAATTTTAATAAAATATACTTTGTACACCAGTAGCGTTTTTGCATTAGGGGGTATAAAAAAGAATATATATTTTTAAATAGAACACACTGTATATTATGACATATTCGGAGAGGGCTTTTTTTTCTCATAACAAAAATATATACTTTTATGGGCCTAGCTTTATACTTTCCAAAATAATGGACAGTAAATTCCTAAAGTATTTAAGTTAGTATCTAGCTAAAAAAACGTAGTTGGCTATGCATATCTTACTGCTATATTATTGATGTTATCTGTTAAAATTATAAACTAACGTAACAAATACAACTAATTACTAGCTATATTTTTCAAAAATGGATCATACGGCTTCTGAAAAAGTAGAAATATTTTCTGTATATGTCAAAAATAACAATAATAAACTTGCTGCAAGACGAGAATATCTACAGTTGTATCCAAATCGACGATGTCCTAGTCTAAACACATTTGTAAACATTTACCATCGCGTCAATGTCTATCATAATTTTTTGAGAAAGAAACGTATTGCCATAGTAAATGAAGAAGAACAGTTGAATATACTATACTGTTACACTTTGAAGTTAAAGTAATATTTTTATTCAAATATATTCTTAGAATAAGACACATCAAAATATCAATTATTTTCATTTTAGATAATGCAGAGAGTAGTATCAAAAAGCTTCCGGCGAATTACAGACAAGTTACTATAAAGTTAAAAAAACACTAAAAAATAATAACTATCGTCCTTACAAAATTTTACCAGTACA
Source organism: Galeruca laticollis (assembly GCA_963921935.1). Lineage (NCBI taxonomy): Eukaryota > Metazoa > Arthropoda > Insecta > Coleoptera > Chrysomelidae > Galeruca > Galeruca laticollis. The sequence goes on from OY998177.1 coordinate 150,579,956, forward strand.
GGAACTATGTGAAGAACATAAGCGAAAACGATTGTAATTCTGTCTACAAAATTACTTTAAACATATTATTTAGACGGATGAATCAAGTTTCTCTACATAATGTCTTTTTAACAGAAAAAAATAGATGTTCGTGGGAACGAAAAAGTTTTAGGAAATACAAAATTAGACAAATTAAAAAATTAGGTCGAAAATCTATTCATGTCTGGTGTGGAATTTTTCGGGGTAAAGTAGTTGGGCCAATATTCTATGATTTCACTTTAACGGGTCAATTATATTTCGATGACATTCTGCCACAACTTGACGATTTACTTCAGGAATTTCCAGAAAATGCGCTTAATGTCATAATATGGCAACAAGACGGAGCACCTCCACATAATGTAAGAGAAGTGCGAGACACTTAAATAATGAGTTCGCAACTTGGATAGGTAATGGTAGCACGATTCGATGGCCGTCAAATAGTCCTGATTTAACGCATTTAGATGGCTTTTTATGGGGCCATTTAAAAGAAAAAGTTTATTCCGATACCAGTAACAGTATTGCAATAATTGAGAAAATTGAAACTGAAATTGAATTTCTTAACCATCGAAATAGTAATAAAATTTTAAACTGTATAGAAAATTTAAGGAGAAGGTATGAACTTTGTATTGAGCACTTGCTTTAGTTTGCTTAAAATTTATGAAAATATCAAATCGGTTTCTATTTTGTAATAAACACTGTATTGCTTTTTATGTTGTTTGCTATTGTATTGTATTTCGTAATAAACACTGTATTGTTTTTTATGTTCTTTGTTAATGTCACACCCAGTCGCCCATTTTTTAAACATTTACTATATATTACTTTAGAAGTTACTTAGTTTTGACAGAAAATATCAACAAGTGCAGCAAGCCTTGCATAGCCAACTACTTTTTTAGCTAAATACTAACTTAAATACTTTAGGAGTTTACTGTCCATTATTTTGGAAAGTATAAAAGCTAGACCTATAAAAGTATATATTTTTGTTATGAGAAAAAAAGGCCCTATCCGAATATGTCATAATATACAGGGCGTGCTATTTAAAACATTTTTTTTATATTATACCCCGTAATTCAAAAACGCTATTGGTGTGCAAAGTACATTTTATTAAAATTCATTTATACTCCTACAACTTTTATATAAAACTTTTTTTGTATCCGTACGCATAAGAGAAATAAAGGGGTGGTCATATTATAACCAATAACCAACTTATTTTAGAAAATTCATCAAAAACTCTGGAATATTTTAACGTTTGAATTTAATTGTGCACTGTTAAAATAAAGTTAAATGTATACGGGGGATTCACCAAGTATACCAAATGAACTGTGTATATTTGAATATTTTTGGAAGCTCCCAATAAACCGATTCTAATGAACTATACTCGATAGTCGAAATTGTGTAAAGTGAGTCAGAGCTATCTAATCAACACTTTGGTTAAAGCGCAGTTGCCATATGTATTCTAGAGAGAAATGCTGTATTTTATAAATACACTTCAAATCCATTGTGTCAATATTTCAGGTACAAAAGATGCAATGTAATTAAGTCAATACCAATTTAATATATTTATTTCAAATTTCAAGCAGACTAATAATAATTAGTTTACTTGAAATGTGAAATAAAGTGTTTATGTATATTTCTTGAACGCAAAGTTTGTTGTGAAAAACTCGCCGATTTGACAATGTTGGAGAGTCGCTTCAATGTTCCGGCTTTGAGAACGAGATAGATAGATCGAGCTACGCGAATGAGACAGTGATAGTAAACAGTTATGTGAGGTGTTTATTCTCTTCATGAGCGTAACATCAGTATTTGTGTTGTGGTTTTGTGTGATAAATCGGTTATTATTGGTATTTATTGTAATATTTATATCGGTATATTTAGTGACAATAATGGCGGAGTGTAGCGGTGTTGGCGATAAAAAACGGCGTCGTAACAATTTAATTCGGGAAGAAAAAGTCCTCATATTAAATGTGTACGAAGGACTGCGTGCCATGGACAAACAGTTGGGTGTTAGTGACGCTGTGATTAAGTGCAGTTATTTAACTAATGTTTCTGAGAGTACTATATACAATATTCTAAAGAAATCGCGGGACGGATCTTTGACAAGAGAACGAGGTGAAAACTGTAAACCGGAAAGTAGGGGAAGAAAGAAAATTGTTTTGGACGACCAAACACGGAATGCTATACGTAGGGAAATACATTCTTTTTATTTTAGGAATGAAATCCCCTCGGTAGCTAAATTGAGCAAGGTAATAGAAGCTGATGATACTTTACCAAACATCAGTGATAAAGTTTTGAGACGAACTTTAAAATTAATGAATTTTCGTTACCAAACAAGAAGTAGAAACAGTGCCTTAATTGAACGAAATGACATTGTGGAATGGAGGAGAAATTATTTAAAACAGATACGACAGTTTCGTAACGAAGGACGGCACATATATTATCTTGACGAAACATGGTTAAATGAAGGCCACACTGTGTCAAAAATGTGGCAAGACATGAATATACGAAGCAATCGACAAGCCTTTATGGAGGGTTTCTCTTCCGGTTTAAAAGCTCCCTCTGGGAAAGGACGTCGACTGATTATCACTCACATTGGCAGCGAGGAAGGATTTGTAGAAGGTGGATTACTAAGTTTTCAGTCCAAAAAAACTGTCGATTACCATGAAGAGATGGATGGTAACCGGTTTGAAACATGGTTTAGATCAATTTTAACAAAGGTAACTCCTGGTTCAGTGATAGTTATGGATAATGCTTCATACCACTCTCGTCGACTGGAGCAAATACCTACTTCAGCTAGCCGCAAGAGGGTTATAATTGATTGGTTAGAGAGTAAAAGCATTCCGCACAACGAGGCAATGCTAAAAGTTGAATTATTATCTCTCGTACGGAAACATAAAAGCAGTTATATTAAGTACGTTGTCGATGAAATGGCGAAAGATTTCAACGTCTCAGTTGTTAGACTTCCTCCCTACCACTGTGAGTAAAACCCCATCGGGCTGGTTTGGGCCCAAGTGAAAAATTATGTTGCGAGAAAAAACAGTACATTCAAAATGGCTGACGTTGAGAAACTGTTTGACGAGGCGCTGCATACCGTTACTGCTAAGAGTTGGCGTAAATGTATTCAACACGTATTAAAAGAAGAAATAAAGTTTTGGGATTTAGACATACGTGTAGAAGTAATGACGGAACCACTCATTATCGATATAGGAGGAGAAAGCGATGATTCTGAGGAGTCGTCAGGGAGTGATACCGCTTCCAGTTAGTCAGACATTTTCCAAGTGACCTCGCAACATACCTATACTTATTGGTAATTTATTTTGGTCTTGACAAACAAATTTTTTTTAGTTTTAGTAGTAGTAAGTTGGAATCGACTTTTAAACATTTTTTTATTTTGTTTTAACTTACTTATGAACAACTTGTGATAAGTTATTATTTCAAATGTTAAAAATTGAAATTCCAGATATTTCAGTATTCGCACCCTTAAACTATGATACGCTCATGGAGTTCACTTTAAATCGGTAGATAACCGATGACGTCACTTTACAGAATTTCGACTATCGACTTTTTTATATACATCTTATTATAGCTCATCCTTAAAAATGTGTATTATTCTTGGTAACACCCTGTATATACATAATGATACCTACCATAATAATTTCGTATTTCTGTTCTCTCAAATTTAAACGCCAGAGCGTACAAGAACAATTTCTATTTATTTTTTATTTAGGACTATTAAGAACCCTTCAAAAATGATGCGCTCATGAAGTTCGCTTCTGCAACTGATTTTATGGACAGTAAGAGCGATGAGTCACTTTACAGAATTTCGACTATCGAGTATATAAAACTTATGGTTAATTATGTACGTGACATTTGCAAATTATTCATAATTTCCTACGTACAATACCTGAAATAGTTTCTTTCAATTACATTGGACTGAATGCTCAATATGTTTTTGACTTAGTTGTTGGCAATGATACAGTTTCCTACAAAACTCTTCTCTAACTTTTGTTTGAAGTTTGGGGTGATATATTTCATATTTCAGTAGTTATCTTTTCTTTTGGATAATGAAATAGACTTGACCCGTCCAATTGTTATGTATATTTCTAAGTGTTTAGAACCATAAAAATTAACTATGAAAGGAATAGGGATTAATTGGGTCCTTTTTAACATTTGCAGACCACGCATAGTAGTTTCATAAATAATGTCAGTTGGGAAAAGTAGTTTTAGGATCATTTTGTCTTGTGTAGATACTCATGAAGAGAACATCATCCACCTTCTAAATGTTCAGTTTAAATAAAAAATAGTTTTCATTAACTCAAATAAAATATTTTGATTCTTTAGTAACCCATTTCCCAACAGAATGCTAGTTGCTCTGACCTTCCCTATGAACGATGAAATTACTTTTATTCATAATGTTTTTGTATTGAACCCAAGAGGAGAAAATAGCATACACCAACACTAAGGGCCATTTTCTTTGTAGGTTAATTAAACCGTAGTTACGTATCCAGGCAGATAATTGCTTTTCGGTCATGTACGTAACTAACGAGGTCATGTGTATATACTAGTAGCAACGTAGCAAGATATTTCCGACTTGAGTTTCATACTTGAAAGATCCCACTACTATCTGCTCTACAGTTGATTTGAAATTTTCTAATTTTTCATACTTTCCGTATTCTCATCTCAATGATTACCTTGATTGTTCATTTTTTTGTGTGAGTTATTTAATATTATTTTTTTGCATAAGAATCTGTTTCTCTGCATTATTTTTTATTTGTAAGCAATAGTAGTGAAAATAAAGCAATGGATCGTGATAATCATTCAATAATATAATTTAAAATGTACATAATCAAATTGGACGGCCATTAAGTGGAATCAATCAAAATCATCAGACCAATAGGTTATCTGACAATTGACGGACGTGTTGCGGCTATTTATACTCTACAATCTGATCAATTGCCGAGAAATTGCCAGAGTGCCTCTCTTGAATCTGATGATCAATGAGTTAATGTGATAATTGCAAATGGCTCAAATTAATTGAGAGATGCTGTTAGCGGCGATCACGGAGATTGAGTTAATGGCTGGATGGCATGGATTAACCTAACAAGCGCGATATTACTCGGACGAACAGAGGCATTAAAGTAAAAAGAGGTATGTATATAGAAACAATCAAGTATACGAAAAATACGGGATGATTTTAATAGTATTATTATATTTCTGACATTTTTGTAGATCATCAGGTTCGTTTAAATATTTCAAGAAACAAATAAAATATAAGCAAATAAGTCTTTTTATCTCACCTTGAGACCGTTTTGTTTTACATCTGGAATAAAAAGTTCCAGTTAAGGGACCTCTACACGGTCAATCATGAAGAAAAATCAAAGGGTCATTGCTCGCTAATCGTAAAGCCCCTATACATATCAATCAAATGAAGTAATTTTAGCTCAGTTGACATTGAAACACCCAAAAGTACGGATTTAACAAAATGTCTCTAAGTAAAATTGGTAAAGGTAAGGCTTTTTGGCCATAAGGATGTTGACAAATTTTTGGGATTGCTTTTATTTTAAAGATAGACTCTATATAAACACGAAACTAATAATTTTATAAAGAAATATGACAGAATTCAATAAAAAAATACGTAAATAAAAATATGTTTCAAAATTCTCCCTAAAACGCTCCATACCGTCTCGTAGCGTCATCAAACTATAAATGAATCTTGCGTTCTGTCAAAGTTAACTGATCTTGACTGAGTTCTTACAAATACATTGAATAAAAGCTACAGTTCGGGGAGTATTTCCAAGGCAACTTTGTAAATCACACGCAACACACACAATATCATCAAAACATAACAGACACAGTTCAACAATACATAAATTGAGTGAATGTAAACGACGAGTACACAGTGTGTATATGTTTATTAATATGCAGCTAAGCGCTTTCGGCCATTAGGCCATTATCAAAGCTGTCCTATAAAATTACAATGTTTGTAAAATTTTGAAAAAAAAAACAATTTAAAAAGTTGAGCTTACGTCATAAAAAAGATCCACAACAGGTGTCAAAAACATCCAGTTAATAAAATCAAACAATGTACAAAGTTAAGTCATTGTTACGATGATGTCATTAAAATAACCCCATTAAGAGGGTGTACAATTATAATTCACATGACGGAAATTCCCATTCAGAAGTGCAAACTAAATGATGCCCGATGACAAGTTTGATGTTAAAAATACGGTGGCTAATAAGCCAACGTGCCGTAAAAAAACAAGTGTGATGAACATTGAATCAGATGTATGATTGAAAAGATGAAAAAATTCATATAGCGAACTGTAAATTGTAGGAAACCCTATATATTACATTTAATTTAAATTTAAAAAATAAAGTTAAAGATGTGATGAAACAAAAAATTGAAAAAACTCCATTCAAATTCACAACATTCATCTAGTCCAGATGAATAGTAAAATCGAACGAGCGTCGAAGAGCATTGAATTTTTCGTCATCTTTTTCATAAAATTGTTCGTAAAATTTTTGGTAAAATTTTTGGTAAAATTTTTAGTAAATTTTTGTCTGCGAATATGTTGAACAAGCGTCGATCGAGCGTCGAACGAGCGTCGAACGAGCGTTGAACGAGCGTCGAACGAGCGTTGAACGAGCGTCGAACAAGCGTCGATCGAGCGCCGAACAAGCGTCGGTCAAGCGTCGAACAAGCGTCCATCGAGCGTCGATCGAGCGTCGAAGAGTCAGGAACAAGCGTAGTAAACCTAAACGTGTAAAATGCTAGATAACATAAATTGAAACACTTAGTTGTAAATACATCCATGGAGGAGTTTACATAATCTAGTGACGAAGGTGGAAAAGTACGCTGGCAAGGTGAACCCAATAGCTGATGGCCTCCCATATGAATTAGATGTAAATGGTATAGTGATTGTGACCTAATGACCCAAACTATGTCCCATACATAGCCCGGACACAATGTGATTATTGAATTTAGGTTATTTGTTACATACCTAGACCCATACTAGGCATGTATAAGAAGAGAAGAATTCATAGGAGTATGTTAAGAGTGAAAGGGTAGGACAGAATTTGATAAGAGATGCAAGATAAAGAACTTGTTGATGAACCCAACTATGGCCCATAGATAGCTAGGTTACACGGGAACAATGTGGTTAAGAAGTTTTTGATAGGTATGACAAACCGATCCATACTAGGCATGTACAGGAAGAAACGGGGTGGGAGTGTAAAGAGAAGAACGAGATGGTGTGTAGTTATGACAAACCTAGATCCATACTAGGCACGTATATAAGAGAGGAAACCAAGTGAAATTATAAAGAGAAGAAAAGGATGGCAGCTATGCCATGGCTGTGACAAACCTAGATCCATACTAGACCTATCACGAACCAGGCATGCGTAGGAGAAGAAGAAAATAAGGAAAAGTGAAAAGGAGGGTGATTTGCTCAAATTTATAAGATAGCTTATATGCTTAACCAAACTATGACCCATACATAGCCTGGTGTCCGACGTACACTGTGGTAATCTAGAACCAGTTCCAAGAACAAACCCAGATCCATACTAGGCATGTCTCAGATAAGTTCCATGAGGGGGAGGGGTTGTATTTCTATTATTTTAGTTTTTTTTTAATTTGGTTATTTACTAGTGAGACAAACTATGACCAATACATAGCCTGGTGACTAGCCAACAATGTCTTTGATAGATGAAAAATTATTGTTAAGAAGATACTATGAATTGGTTGTTGGATGGAGAATGAAAGTTTCTAGGTGTCTGAAACACAGTTTGTAATGCAGTGATAGATGTGGTGCAAATGTGAGAGGTGAATAAGGTTGAGCAAACTTAAAGTAGAAGAAATAGAGGTAAAAAATGAATAGAAGATAGGAAAGACTCATTCATTCGCCTTTTACGAATCAGCCGAGTGCTGGGCGAAATATTAATAAACATATACACACTGAGTACTCGTCGTTTACATTCACTCAATTTACATCTAGTGTGTACACCGTACCCACAGACATTTCTAATACATAAATTCACTCAACACACTAAACATAACACATTTAACAACATGCACCGAAATATATAACACGATACATCTCAAAAATAAAACAGCCCCCGGGTCAGACACCATACACAACATTTTACTCAAAAATATTCCAAAAAAAGCAATAGTACAACTAACATACATAACTAATTATATTATCCAAACGGGCCAATATCCTGATATGCTCAAGATAGCCAACGTCATACCCATCATCAAAGCTAACAAACAACCATGTTATGTAGATAGCTATAGACCAATTTCCCAACTAAATAATATAGCAAAGGTGATAGACAAAATAATTTTATTTAGATTGAGACAATATGTCGAAAAACATAACATTATACCCCCCGAGCAATATGGATTCAGAAGCGGCCACAGCACAATTGCACAAATAATACCCGTAATCAATTACATAAGGGATGGTTTTCAGGTGAAAAACAAAGCCAACATGGTTACATTAAACATAAAGAAGGCCTTTGACCCCCTTTGGCTCGAGGGGTTAATAAACAAACTTATTAATCTCGAAATTCCAACTTATTTAATCAAAATAATAAACTCATATCTAACAAATAGGAAATTCTACTCCAAAATTGATAATTACTCAGCCGGGTCGTACTCCATGCAAGCTGGAGTTCCTCAAGGCTCTGTATTATCGCCTTTGTTATAATCACTATTCATCCACGATCTCCCAACATCCCCACAATTGTTAACCGCAATGTACGCCGACGACACTTGTTTTTTAGCCACAGCACAGAATCCAGACCACGTATTGGAAACAATACAAGCACATATAAACGATGTGCAGTGCTGGTAGGCAAAGTGCGTCAATTAGAACACCACAAAAACTTTTCATAAGCGTTCCAAAAAGTGCACAAATAAGGAGAAGGACTTGCTAGACGAGATCCAGCGTTATTGACAACAACAAGTACCAGTTACTTTTGTGAAGACCACTTTAATGTAAGTTGTAAGCTCTAATAAACTACAAATATAAATTCAAAATGATTTTAGATATTTTTGGATGTGGCAAAAATAAAGAGTCAATTATTCATTAGTAGTTTGTTTGTTTACAGTGCTCAGTGCTCAGTTTTATATCGTTGATATAGATGTTAAGTGGTTCTAAATATGATAAAAGCGTATATAAAATGAGGAGGATTTATTATTTGTAATAAAGTATATCAATTTAATATTATAGGTACTTACAAGACATTTTCACTTTATCGACACTCCAATCAATCTTCGGTAAGTTACAACTATTTCTTTTGATGGATCCAGTCTCCATTGTGATAAAAATCGTAAAATATTATCATTGTTCTAATAAATGATCAAAAAAAATAGTTCATACTTTTGACTTGGTTATGAGAAATAAGTCGACTTGTTCGGGCAGTGACGTCATGGCGCTCTGATTGGTGTTCGTAGTCGCGTGATAATGGATAATAAATAGCGCAATTTGTATTAATTATATTTAATCTTCGACGAATAATTAGGTTCTTAAATCGTTATTTTAGGTTTCTAAAAACTGTCTTCACTGGGTAAAATATGACTTCACATGAATTTGTAACAACTGTCAATGTCCCTATAGCAGTGGAACTCACAGTATGGAAGAACGGACGGGTAAAAAACCTAATCAGTACGGCAAGGTAACATTGCTACGTGAGATCTCAACAGGCAATGCTTTGAACGATTATAAAAATGTAGCTTTAGTCTTTATTTCTCTCTAGATTGCGAGATGTTTTTCTAACGCTTTATGTTTTGTTTATACTTATTCATATAGCTGGGAAGTATTTTATTCCGCAGCTAGGGTAAAGTCTCATAAGTATCTATAAAGAGTTTCAAATAACCACGATCACAACAAATGTTGGTAACTCTTCATTTACACCAAAACACTCGACCTCCATGACTGCTTTAACAAGACTGAAGAAAATAATCATTCAGACTTTCATCGTGACAATGGATGTCATAATATTTGGAAATGCGTCAGTCTACTTATCTTTCCTCCGGTGTCAGGCCAGACGAATGAACCACATTAATCTTGGTCCCGTTGCATAAAAAGAGATCTTCGAAAAAAACCTGACAATTATCGTCTGCTCTCATTGATCTCCCATTCAAGCAAGGTTATGTTATATATTCTGCAATCTCGTTTAAAGGATTTTAATAGCTGGCAAATATCTCCAGATCAGGCAGGTTTCGTAATGGGGCGTGGCGCGCGTGAACAGATCTTGAATTTGAGGCAAACTGTTGAGAAAGCTACTTCTCGGTTTATCTGCTTTGTGGACTACTCTAAGGCCTTTGATCACTTTAAGTGGCCTAAACTAAGGGGAATTCTTCTCACCATGGGAGTTCCTTACCACCTGAATTTCTCATACAACGGCTCTATGAGTCCAACACAGCTCAAGTAAGAGTTGACGGTAACATGTCTGGTCAAATTACAACAAAGAAAGGGGTTCGTCAGGGCTGTGTATTGTCACCGATGTTGTTTAACATCTATGCCGAGTTTGTGATGAGACAGGTATTGGACGACTGGGATGGTGGTGTAACTATTGGTGAAATCAAGATATCTAATTTAAGGTTTGCCGATGGTACTACCGTTATTGCTGCTTCTCAGGATAAATTGTTACATTTACTCAACATCTTATAACAACACAGCGCAGTGTGTGGTCTCAGTATCAACTAAAGCAGGACCAAAGTCATAGATAGGAAACATATCAATCATCCTGAAATTACATCAGTAGGTCGTTGTCAGGTGGTCCAAAGTTTTGTATACCTCGGTTCCCTGATCGACAATTCAGGCGGTTGCGAGGCTGAAATTCAACAAGCACGGTCAGCCACGACAAAACTGACTAAAATATGGCGCGACAATAATATCACCAAAGCCACCAAAATGTCGCTGGTCCGACCTCTTGTTTTTGTATTGCTCTAAAACTTGGACCGTTAAGAAGGCAGATCGCCACCGCATAGACGCTTTTGAAATGTGGACCTGGAGAAGAATGTTAAAAGTTCCTTACACAGCCCATCAAACTAAGGTCTTTATATTAAGTGAACTCGAAAATCCAAAGCGACTATCCTCCAATGTTTCGACGCGCATCCTGACGTTTTTCGGTCATATTTATAGAGGTGATAATGTGGAAAAACTTGTATCCAGGGCCATGCTCCGAACAAAAGGCGTCGTAGGTGCTCTCCTACGCGTTGGGGTGGATGCGACAAAACAGTTGCTAGATATTACTGTCACAAGAGCAACCCAACTGACAAAAATCGCGAAAGATGTTGAAATACCATCTTGAAAGCAATTGACAATATTCGTGCCCACAATCCTCCAATTGTGACCTAGTACATTTTATGAGTTCACAACATATCTGACAAGACACTGTAACTATGATGATGATAACTTATCTTTCCACCTTGACCTTACACATTGAATCTTCGCTCGCGATGTCATTCCGAATGATCGTGCGAGGGCCGCAATAGACTCGCGATTAGTTACAACCAAGTTTGATGGTTAAAAACGAATATTAAATTCAATATTTTGCTGGTCTGTTGCCTTAATAATTTATTGGAAATTAACCTTCCTACACTATATGTCAGTCGCCTAGACAAATCTGGGTCTTTCGTGTATATAAAACAAGCGGCATCTTATTACCATCTAATGAACGTAGCGCTGCCAGATGTTTTATTGCTGTTTTAGCACCAAAAGATGTAAACGATAAGAGAAACTTTAAGGAAGCTGAGGCAATTGCGCGGAAAACATCACTAAAAATAAAACAAGACTTAGGAAAGAACGTGCATTGAAATAAGTACATTTCTAGGAGGAACAAGGAGTACAGAGAGCTAGAAAACTATTAAACAAGAAAGAAAAAAAGACATTATATCACGATAACAATAGAAACGTGGGGCAAGTACTTTCTTAAATAATACAGTAAAAGCAGACCGAAATTTCAAGATGAGAGAAATAAAATACTAATAAAATATTGCACACCATTCACAATAATTGTTCTAGTAAAATTCACTGTTTCGACCCTTACTCCGAGGAATCTATTCATATTACTTTTTAAATGAAACTAACTGTTTCTAAATAATTCAAGAATATATTGAAAAAATGGTAAAAATTCTAAGAAATTGACAATTGTTTCGATATTACTACCATCGTCAGAATGACGGAGGTAACATTTCATGTGATGTTTAATTAATTACTTTTTGCTATACCAAGAAGTGACCTACATTGTGATTGACTTAATATACAGAGCATCTCAACGAAAACCATCCATCCTCTACAAATCGGAAGCCGTCACCCCTATGAAAAAATACAAAAATACGTCAAAAATCAGACAAAGGGAGACGACTTTTTTCTCATACGTACTCGTCACAACTTCCCCTCCCCCCGTGGTCATACCACCCACCTTTTTCAATGGAACACCTCCGCATTTGGTGTAACGGGTCAAAAATAACGTAACGAATTTTCGCAACCCTATTAAAATTAATAAAATATGAAATAATTTTTCAAAGCTTTACGACTGTCGTTCTCTATCGAATTGGCTTGCCATGTTGCCAAATGACCCTTTTTAATTCTAGCTAGTTATTGTAGTCTATAAATTTATTTATTTTGCTAAATTTCAGCGTAACTTAGGGTTCTAAGAAGCTGATTTTGTCCTTTATGATTTTAAACTTTAGATGAGAGTCTCTGTACCATATTCTAAGGTGTTTTATTGTGTTTTGGATATTTCCCACGGAAACGCTGTCTAGGTGTACCCAGTAGGAAATAGTACAATTGTAAAAGGTGAAAGGTACTCCTTTTCCAGTAGGTTCTGGACATTCTGCATTTGACCTTTGTGCATTGTGGTGTGACTTGCAATTTTAATCTTGATTTTTTTTTGAGAAAAAAGATCATCCTTCGTGGGCTTTATTTTGAAAGTCGATATTATATTTTGGGATTAGTATTTGTTTTATGACCAATATGTTTGGTGACTTCCCAAAGTTATTGCTTGAAACAAAGGATTTATACATGACACGTGCAAAGAGTCATCTAGGCGCTGCGTTTTACACCGACAGGTATCTAGTTTTACGATTATTTCTTTTTGCTACTTCACGTTCCTCATAAATATATTGCGAAATAATAAGTTACTAATAATAAGTTACTAATAATAAGTTAGTAGATTTACATTTTTTTATGAGTAACTGTTGTTTCATATTGTGAATATAGTTGAGGAGCGTTCATTCCAAACCCGTCATGTCCTCATAACCTAATTTCGAGAAAAACACGAGTATGTTTGTGATCTTACAGCCTTAAAAGTAAAATTTCCCAAATTGTGAAATAAAATAGGGCATTGGATGATAATGATGTTGCGCATACTAAAATTTAAAAAAAATATATTTACTAAGGTAAAACCTAAAAAATTAAATGGACATGTCTGATTTTGTCTGAACGTAAGTTATGTCTGGTTTTGTATGAAAATATACGACAATATATTTTGCAAACATTGTATTACCCAAAAAAATACAATAGAAACCGATCAACTCTCTAAAAATATTAGTCTTTAAAAAATACAAATAAAAAAACATAGAATCCAACAAACGAATTTTGAAATGTTCATACAAAAATAAACATATGAAAAACTTTAAAATCCAGCAGACTAAATAAATTAGACATGTAAAGCAAGATCATCTTCCAAGCAGTCGCATTCGTTCTGTTCTTCTGGTACATCCTCCTCTTGGACTCGCCTTCATGATATCCCCTCTTTTCACTAAATTGCTTAAACGCTTTCCTGTTATGGGCACAAGACCGCTGGAAACCACATAAGATGGGGTCTACATCGGAATACCTACAATAGAAAAAAATGGTACGGCAAATTGCTATTAAAAAAAAGCGTTTTTACCTTTTTAAAATATTGCGTTGTGAAGGTCTAGACTCTTTCTTTCTAGATCCCCAATTGATAGCTCCATCATTCACAACAAAATGCTGCAAATACCAATTGTTAAACAATAATATTCAAAGTGGTTACCGATAAAACAGTAAGTTCTGCGAATAATTCTCGCGGTCGCATGAAACCGAAACTGCCTATTCTCTCCGCTTTAATACAAAATAAATACTAAAAAGTAAGACCCCAGACACCATACAACCGAAATATTGTGTAGATGCAGTCATTCCCACCATACCTGCATTCCAAGGCCACTGGTATTATTAGTAATGAAAACAATATGAGCCTGATTAAACAAAATATGGTTTATTTGGTATGGATATGTCTTGTTCTGTTCTATTTCTTGTAGATGTACTATTAAAGTACGAATGGATATGTCTAGTTTTGAATGGTTTGGTAAAAGTCGGTTTCAAATTGGATATGTCGAATTTTGACTGAACTACTAATATTTACATGCAAATTTAAATGGAATTTGTTTGGTTTTCAACGATTTTTAGATAAGGAATCCATAAAATCTTGAAAAAATATTCTAAATCTATTTCATTCGTATTTTGTGAAAAAAGTGGATTTGTCTGGTTTTGAATGAACGCTCCTCAGTTATTCTCATACATCTTTTATTTTGTAACGTAGGTATCTTATTTGGGAATTCTTCGTTATAGGAAGAATGCAGATGAAATTTCTGATAGCGCCAAACTTGATCCCACTAGTCGATTCTTCAACCCAAAAGCCCCTTGGCCAGGGTAAGTAATTTCAAATTATTGTTTTTTTAATATTTTTCGTCTTATTGTAAACGATTTTTCTGAAAAGGTGGGAACCTCTAGTTTTTTTGGTAGGCTTTATTTTGGTTTGGTTTTCCTTTATTGATTACACTAGTTACCAAACCTGATAAATATCTTCGGAGTTAAATATATTATTAGGGGCATTTACTATTTCTTTCAAACAAATATTGATACGATTAGTTCTGCCTCAATTGAACTTTGTTTTCTTTAGTAAATTAATACTATTGTTAAAACGGTTTTGTTTGTAATGTCATTTAAATAGAAATAATCATTTGTTATACTTCTGTTACAGAAATAATGTTATTCATATTTATAGGGTTTTTATTTTGGATATTGAATTGGTGCTGAATTCCTTCAGGTCGATCGTTCTTCTTGGTGTTTTTTTCTTCATCATATGCAACTGATAGTCCGCATTTGCCAAATCTATGCTCCCTGAAGCAGTACACCGAGCGAATTAATCGTCTGCTTTTCTACTCTAAAGATAGGACTCCTGGAGCAGTGCACCAGTGCTTCTGCCACCGGAAGAGTATATCAACCACCGCTGAAAACACGGAAGTTTTTGTCTTTTTTTGTTGAATTCTATATTTTCGGATTTTTATTTAATAATTTGCACTGTATTTGCTCCAGTAACTAATAACATTGAGTAATTCACTAGAATTTTGGCTTACTTGACGTTAGTTTATAGTAGATTGGCTTAGTTTTGCTTAACTAGTTATCTATTTTTTTTTGATACACTGTAACATATATTATGTGAGCGGGATACTAGGGTTATCGGATTTTATTACTATATATATATTATTATTATAATTATTATTTTCTACATAAGGGTTTTTGCCTGAACTCAAGCAACGCCACAGTTTTAAATATATTATTTGCTTACGCTTGCCCCTTACTGTCTTAATGCCGAGAGACTATTGTCGCATCAGTAGTAGTGTTAAAACCTTAGAATTCCGCATGATAAACCTTTACTTAAATGTTTGACTTGAAGTTTGGTATTCTTATCTTATTATTAGTGTTTTCGTTAATACTTTCTCGTTATGACTATTTTTCTAAAGCTCGATATTCTTCTCACTGTATTAAATAATCTTACGCATTTTTTGGAGTGTAATAAAATTAACTTTTAGTAAAGTGAGACTTTGTTTTTTTGTCTTGACACGACTTTTTGCTGGCCTTTTGTTAAATTGGTTGTCAGTACGACAACGGTTAGGTGCTTGGGGTCAATTCAACTGGCGCCCATTTAAACATCAAAATAATTTTACCTATCTTTATTCGAGAACGGACCACTCCCGTCTCCACTTGAGTCTAACCGTGAGCCCTAAAATTTTAGACACGATTGTCGCGTTACATTGGGTATCCGCATTTGGGTATTGGATATTTTTGGAATCACCTTTCGGAGGAGAAACCAAAAAAAAATGCGGAGGTGTCCAGGGTGTTCCAATGAAAAATGTATGATTTTTGACGTATTTTTTCACAAGGGTGATGGCTTTCGATTTGTAGAGGGTGGATGCTTTTCGTTGAGATGTTATGTACACTTACCGACTTAAAATTCGATCCATTCAAAATAATGGTTTATTTAAAAACGCTCTTACTTTCAAATGGGGAAGCTGATTTATTTGAATTTTTTAGCAACTTTTAGATAAAATACTGTAGTTTTTAGATTATTATTCGGACATCTAAAAGTAATTCAGTATTCGCTGGATATACAGGGGGGAAAAGAAAACAATTTTTCCTCTACTTTTGACACACCCTGTAGGTTAATTCTGCTAGTAGATCTGCACACAATTAACTTTATCAAGAAGACTGATTTGTTTCCAACATTTTGTTTTTTTATTTATCCCGATATCTTAATTTGTTTGTGAAATGTGACGATTTAAAGAAAACGCAACATTTTAGAAATGGTCATAATTTAAATGACGGTAGGGAATATACTACAAAATAAGTAGAGTGCTGTGGCAACTCACAATATGACAACTGTCAGACGACGTTCTACAAATGTTCGAGATGATCGTTTTGTAACATTAAACGTTTTGAGAGAAAGAAATACTACTGCTGTCATAGCTCGAAATCGTTTGGAAGAACTACGCCAAGTAGCTGTTAACGAAATAACGATTCGAAGGCGATTACGAGAACATGGATTACGCTCCAGAAGACCTGCAACTGGTCCGGAGTTACTTAGGAATCCCAGTTGGCTTTGATTTACCAGGGAGCATCAACATTGGAATGTCGATGACTGGAGTAAGATTTTATTTTCTGACGAGTCAATGTTTTGTTTACGTTCTCCAGATGGTCGTGAAAGAATATACCGAAGAAGAGGCGAAAGGTTTGACCAAGCAAATTTTTCCACAAGACTCAGTTATGGAGGAGGATCGGTAATGGTTTGGGGCGGCATAAGCATGGAAGCTCGTACTGGTTTAGTCATTGTTGGCGGCGGAGCAAACCGATATATTCGTGATGTGCTAGATCCACATGTAATTCCATTTGCACCGTTTATAGGAAACGAATTCATGTTTATGCACGACAACGCTCGACCACATATTGCGAGGATTGTATCTCAATATTTGGACGAAACAGAAATTCAAAGGATGAACTGGCCATCACGTAGCCCAGACCTCAATCCAATTGAGCACGTCTGGGACATGATGGGCAGACGAGTTCGTAACCGAGTTCCTTCTCTAAGTAATTTAAATGTTTTGAGAGATGCTTTGGTCCAAGAATGGGATCAGATTGACCAGATGGAGATTCGACATCTAATAGAGGGTATGCCACGACGCATTGAGGCAGTTATTCGCGCTCGTGGGGGAAATACCCGTTATTAATTTGTAATAATTATTAGTTCATTTGTTAGTGTTTTTAAATGAAACTCACGGTCTCTAGTTAATTCCACAATATAATAAAAGTTATTGAAAATTCTAAAAAATTGACAATTGTTTCGATAAATCAATATCATCGTCAGAATATTGATTTATCGAATCAATTGTCAATTTTTTAGAATTTTCAATAACTTTTATTATATTGTGGAATTAAGTAGAGACCGTGAGTTTCATTTAAAAACACTAATATGAGCATATTCCACGAAGTAAGGGTCGAGACAGTCAAGTTCATTTGTTGTTTGATTTGTTTATAAAATTATGTATTACTCTGCTAAAACTGAATAAAAAATTTAAGAATGTTGCATTTTCTTTAAACCGTCACATTTCACAAACAAATTAAGATATCGGGATAAATGAAAAACAAAATGTTGGAAACAAATCAGTCTTCTTGATAAAGATAATTGTGTGTAGATCTACTAGCAGAATTAACCTACAGGGTGTGTCAAAAGTAGAGGAAAAAATTGTTTTCTTTTCCCCCCTGTATATCCAGCAAATACTGAATTACTTTTAGATGTCCGAATAATAATCTTAAAACTACAGTATTTTATCTAAAAGTTGCTAAAAAATTCAAATAAATCAGCTTCCGCATTTGAAAGTAAGAGCATTTTTAAATAAATCATTATTTTGAATGGATCGAATTTTAAGTCTGTAAGTTTATATTAAGTCAAGGTAGGCCTAGCCAAAAATAATTATTAAATATCAGGTAGGCATCAAGGCATCACATGAAATGTAGCTTCCGTCATTTTGGCGATGATAGTAATATCGAAACAATT
The DNA here is from genome assembly GCA_963921935.1 of Galeruca laticollis. Lineage (NCBI taxonomy): Eukaryota > Metazoa > Arthropoda > Insecta > Coleoptera > Chrysomelidae > Galeruca > Galeruca laticollis. The sequence continues at coordinate 150,598,340 of OY998177.1, forward strand.
GTCAATTTCTTACAATTATTACCATTTTTTCAATATACTGTGGAATTATTTAAATTATTTAGAAACAGTTAGTTTTATTTAAAAAAGAAATACTTCTCTCTAGTAAGTTTTAAAATACCAATAGGCCTTTTTATTTTTGTTAAATGTTTTGATGTTTCAGCAATAATAAAATCACAATCTTATTCGAACATTCACTTGTACTGTCTACACATTCTCTATTTTTCTTGAGATTGTACCAACTCTATTGCAGTCGATATGGACACATCGAAATCTGTAAAAATCTCGACTCTCACGTTCATGTAATACATTTAAAATGAACCCATATATTTAGATATATTATGTGTCGTTTAAGAGTTAGTCACGTTTCGCCGTTTCAAATTGTTCTTTACTTATGCCAATACTGTCTCAGAAGTATACATGAACGGACAAGTCAATTTCGAAGAAGGCAAATATATGATATGAAAGTAGACAACTGATTTTTCGAAACATAACCAATTTTTAATGAAATATACATACTAGGAAAATATTCTCACAAGAAAAATTTTATTGAAAAAATATTTAATATACATAGTGTTTCATTGTGACAGGGCTTTAACTGTGAACGGTCATCCCATTGGTGCTTCCAAAAACCTATATTTAATAAATGTCTTCTATACTTAACTTTTATCAATTTAGCATAGTTCTTTCTGATATAATAACTGAATTACCCTGTATACAACGTATTCCGAAACTTGATGCAAAAAATGTCTCATACGACCCCTCGTTTCTGAGTTATAGGCCTTTAAAGTTGCAAAATCAGAACTTATATTAAGTATATTCTATACATTATATATTAGAACATTTTGAATTTTTAATGGATAATTACGTATGTACATGTAGTGTGTTTGATGGAATAAATAATTCTACACTACTATCTGAAGGCCAGGGCCGGCTCATGCCCAATGGTTAACAATCCGTAGCTTTTACAGGGACAATCTGTACAATCTAAAGATAGCAAAAATGAATTTTTCAATCGAATTTTTAACAAAAAGGTACTCTTTGTTTAACTCGATAAAATTGATGGTTTAGGATATATGTAGATTTTTAGATCGTTGTACATGCCAAGGAAACCGTTCGCCATATTCCGAAGAATATTATCATAAATTGTAATTATTTATTGAAAATACTTGCATGAGGTATTAAAATACAATCAAACATTTCTTGGAGAACTAATGAATAAATAAATAAACATTTGTACTACATACTACCGAAGATAATATTACTGGCATAAGGAAAAATTTGAAAGAGATTAATAATTATTTTTCATCTAGGAGGCTACTGTCAAATAAGCTACTACGTAATATTCAATTAAAAATTGCAAGCGACTTAATTTGTTAATGTCAGTTTGCTGTCAATATTTTCAAAACTTCTCATCAATAATAATTATCACATCGTATTTAAACTTTCAATATGGTAGAATTTACCTTTAGTGAAAATGCCGACATGCATTTGATGTATGGTTTGGCTTCTGGTAACTCGTCAGAAGCCAGAAGGTTGTATACTGAACGCTTTCCGGGCAGAATTATACCCGACTGTACAACTTTTGTTAGGGTTGATCGCAGCTTACGGGAAACAGGTTTGTCTATATAAATTAAATAAACTAGTTTCCATTATTTTTTATGAAATGATATTTTAGGAAGTGCCCTACCATGCTTTAGAGCAAAATGCATTAGATGTTAAAGTAGCACAATGTATGAATGTTCTGTGGATGTCAGGTCCCAGCTGTTTTGATATCCACCTTTCATCTTGGAGTCCCCTACCTTTTGCAAATATGTTACCTACCAATCCATCAACATAGAAGAATGCAAGCAGCGAGGACAAAAAACATGTATTGTAACGTTAGATCAACCACTATATAATAAAACGTTAGATATTGTTTTGGCAGCCGAAAGTCCCTTGTCATCAGTCATTGTTCGTCTGGGTGGATTCCACCTTCTAATGTCGTATATGGGCGCTTTTGGTTATATAATGGAAGGAAGTGGTATTGAAGAATTGCGGGAACATGTTTATGCCAAAAACACAATCAGTTCCTTGTTATCTGGACAATCCTGTGCTAGAGCATTTCGAGGCCATGTATTAACTCTACTCGTTTTAGGTACCTTACTTCTGGAACAACTAATCAGAAAGGAAATTATTTCAAGTGAACAAATTGAGAAGATTAAAATGCACTATGAAAACATGTTGAACGGAACCAACAACAAGGCTGATGCTCATGCTATTTACGATGACGTATCAATAATTGCCTCAGCATTAGAGTCACTTTTAAAAACTGAGTCCCCGAGATATCGCACAGCGGCACTTGGACCAGTATATCGAGATGGTACAAATATTGCTCACTTTTGTTAGGGCTGAGAGAACAGACGACGGCAACTGCACTTACATTCAGTTCAGCGTATGTTACCTTTTTTACACGCTGCTGGACGTAATCACTATGCAAAATCAGCTCATGCTTATTTACAACTTATGTTAGATCTTGGTACTCGTATGCTTGAAGAAGAGTATGACAAATTTGTTACCAGTGGATATTTTACTATTCGTCGAACATCAAAATTCTGGAGTGGCATTTGGGCGGACCTGACTATCGAGCAGGTGTTAATGAGATCCATGAAAGTGAAAGGATGACTTACACGTGGTCGAGGCCTTACAGATTCAAAGATTGACCGCTGGATTAATACAATCCCGGTCTTTATAAACGCTATATGTGCAGTAGAAAAATTTACTGGAGTATGGCCCTTATTCAGTGAGCAACACGTAGAGCTACGCGACAGTCGTAAAATACGCGACACCGCTGATTTTAAGAAATTTTTAACCTGGCTACGAAATCACTCTCCATTTGAAAACTCATTTGACTCATTAACTTATTTGAGTACGGATCTAAAAGCAGACAAATCAGAAAATTGTGGTGACGCAAAAGTAATAGGTGAAATGTCTCAGAACAAGTTTGTTGGAAAATCTTTTGATAAAGCAACGTTTTTGCGCAAAGATAAGGTGAAAAACATGTAGCTGTGGATACATTTGGTAAGATACGGGGTAAGTTTTATTATTAATATATTGACGTCACCTGATACATGTTCACCTAAAAAGGACATCAATTTCACTCTAAATCAACAGTTTTTGAACAAACAAGGACATGGATATAATTTACTCTTGATATGGATTATATATCGTAATAATTTAAATGTAAAATGTATTATGACTATACATTCATACCTTTTATGAACACACTCAGTGGTTAAATAATAAATAAATTCAAGTTGAAATACCCAGCCGCTGTGCTCATAACTTTGACAAATAAATACATCATTATTCATTTTAAATTTTTATGGCGTTACGTAGATAAGTATTATTAAAAAACAAATTACATTATCCGCTATTTATTGTTTTGAAGGAGTATCAACAAAATATGGCATTAACCTAATACCTCGTATATACTTTGAATACAAATATCATGACTGGAATATTGTTATATTTGGTTGTTAATAAATGAATATAAATCTATAAATGAAATAAATTAATCAAGAAAAAGGCAGATTTTATAATAATTGAAACTTGAGAAAAATCTAAAAATATTTTTATTTTCTCCATCGGATTTGAAGTTGATGAGAATACTACCCTGGCACGTCTATGTTACTTGATATTTTATGACAAAATGAAGGAAACGAAAAGAAAATACTGATCGACAAATGATGGTCGCTGGGGAATGTTGAGTCAAATAGAGAATAAATTTGAATTCGGCTTTGAAATGTGTATCTCGAATTTTTCTTTTAAAACAACTACATGTAACAAAGTTAACTGGATTATTGAGATAAAAGAATTTTAGTTTGTAAATTCCTAGTGAAATATGTTCTTAAACTTTATCACTTTCTTTGACTAAGCAATACTCATAATTAATAGAGTAAGTCTTAACTAGGAAATGTCTATTTATTTCGGAAGAGGTAATATTTTTATAAAGTATGTAATACGTATCTAGTCCAGTCGTATTAAGAGTGTCACTTCGGAATGAGAGATAATAATCTGTAAACTTAAATAAACATTTATTTTTGCGTTCTAAAAGTTGTCTCAAAGATCTCAGTCTAAAGATATTCAAAGTCAAAGGTCATAAAAATCATATTTTGATAATAACTCTCTTCCTATAGTTTTAATGCCGTTTGCATACATTATAAGAGCTGTAGGGGATGAAATTCTCCAAAACTGGTATTCTAATTAACCCTTTTTTCACTTGGGTTATTAGATGGAACGGTAAGTTTTTTATTGTTAAATGTTTTTCTCGAAGGACCGTATATTGTATTCACTGTTGTAGGATGTTTGATTAAATGTTTTCTCGAAGAAATTAAACACTTTTTCACTTTCATGTTGCTATATTGCAGGAATTTATAACTTTTTCTTTTGCGTAGACAATTAAGAAATTCACTTGATAATACGCGTTACATTTTGATTATTTAGCACATAATCTGCTGGAGTAATGAATGTTTATTGATTAATTACACGTGTTTTTTACTAGGACCAAATTCCGGGTGCTCTTATAACATGAGTACCATTATGTACGACAGTTAAATATGATGAGACAAAATGTAATGTAGTTGACATATTTATATATCGGTTAACGTGGTTACGAGGAAGGAGAAAAATAATAGAATTTGAAACGTAACGGTCAGATACAGCGAGTGAAAATTTGCAGTTAGGATGATTTTTGTTGCCTGAAAAGGTTATATGTCTTGAGCAGAATATTTGAATTGTGTTATACAGGGGAAGTTGAAAATAAAAATCACAGGAGAATTTGGTAATTAAATCAAATTCGAACATATTGGGGGCGCGGGAAGAATGGAAGAAAGGTGAGAGATGGCTGCTCTCAAACATCGAATGCTGATGTTAGTGAAAGGGTTAGATAACGTGAGAGTGTATAGGGTTCTGATACAGGATTATGAATGAAAGTGAATAATTGTAAATATAATTATATAAATGTATAGGGGTTGTAAAAATAACCTAATGTTGGTGTCAGAGTGGTGTAAGGACTCTGGCGTCATGAGTGTAAACGAATGTTTAGGGTTGATGTTAGAGTGTTGTAAGGACTCTAATATCATGAATATAAGAAATGATAAGGTTTTGATGTTAGAGTGGTGTAAGGACTCCAACGTCATGAATGTATGAAATGATAAGGTTTGATGTTAGAGTGGTGTAAGGACTCTCGTCATGGATGTAACGAATGAATAAGAGGTCTAGATGTATGCTAGTTCTTGTTTTTTAAGGGCACGAATGTTTGCAATGTACTATAGAAATGGACTAGAGTTGTAAACGATAAGAATGTATGCAATATACTCTAGAAATGGACTAGAGTTGTAAACGATAAGAATGTATGCCATATAATCTAGAAATGGACTAGAGTTGTGAAGGGATGTGAAATTCCATGAGAGAGCATGGAAAGCTCATGTGGGTGTTTTTCCGTTTTTTTTTTGTATCAGAATGAATGGTGCTGGGTAAGAAAGGGAACGTTTTTCTTCGGAGAACGTAAAAACTCCAATGTAGTTTGCGCTACTCCCTTTCTACGCGGAGGGTGAGTGTAAGAGAGTAATGTTATAATGTTTGAAAAATTAATGTGTGATTAATTAATGAAATGACATGATCGTACAAGTAATGTGATCACCAATATAAGAGTAAATGTAAGAGAGATCTTCTTTACGTATAAGGTTGTTTATTTGTGCAACGAGAGAAGCGCTTTGTCACGTTGACAAGGTATAAATGACTTTTCTTATTTATGTTTCTGAGGAATCAGGCATGGGTAACGGAATTATTTTGACAATTGGTCGAGTGTTAGTACCTGAAGCGGTTTTGACTTGGACTGAATGGATTTTACCGTCTTTACCAGCTGTGACGTCGGTTATGCGGGCTAAAGGCCATCGTAAGGGAGGGGAGTCGTCGTCCTTGATTAAGACCATGGTTCCTATAGTGAGATCTTTAGATGGGGTAGTCGATTTGGGACGGTTTTGCAATTGGTCGAGGTAGTCGACAGACCACCGTTTACAAAAGTTTTGTTGAGCATAAGTGCATTGTTGGCAGAATTTTAATTGGTTTGTAGGGAGTGAGGATAAATCTTTGTCTGGAAGTGCCATTAGAGATGCTCCTATGAGAAAATGATCTGGTGTTAATAGCAGCAAGTCAGTAGGGTCAGTCGAAAGGGGATGTAAGGGTCGTGAATTGAGTATGGCTTCTATCTGAGTCAATATAGTGCTGAACTGTTCGAAAGTAAAAGTGGAGGTAGCAAGTAATTTTATCAGATGAGTTTTAATGCTTTTGACTCCGGCTTCCCAGAGACCACCCCAATGTGGGGATCTGGGGGGAATGAATTTCCATTCTATTGATGATGTAAGTAAGTGGTCATATATGGGCGAAAAATTCTTAGTCAGGAAGTGAGATACTTCAACAGATAATGATTAGCACCAACAAAATTCGTGCCATTGTCGCTGTAAATTACAAATGGAAGTCCTCGTCTAGAAGTGAAACGTTTCAATGAAGCGATAAAGGAATCTGTGGACAGATCAGAGACTAGCTCAAGATGAATTGCCTGTGTCGAGAAGCATATGAATAGGGCGATGTAAGATTTGGATACCGGAGCTCGCTTCAGATGAGATGATTTTATTGAGAATGGTCCTGCGAAGTCGACTCCAGTCGTCTGGAAGGGACGGGAAGGTGTTACACGACGTGCAGGTAGATCAGACATGATTTCCTGTGCTGTTATGGCCTTGAACCTGTGGCACATTAGACATTTGTTTATGATGCGCTTGATCTCACGCAGGCCATCAATGGGCCAGAATTTTAGACGGATATTGGCGAGAACATTTTGAGGACCACTGTGTCCTAAACGTATGTGTTCTTTTTGTAAGACCAGGGTAGTGAAATGACAATGAGCAGGCAGTAGAATTGGGTTTTTGTCCGTAGGAAACGGGGGAATGGGTGAGTCTCCCTCCGACTCTAATAAGACTGTCCTTGTCTATAAAAAGGTTTAATGATATAAGACGTTTATCTGAGGGTAGTTGATTCTTTTGTAGTGTGCGATAAAGGTTTCATACAAGGGCCATGGCGCATAATTCTAATTTGGGAATTGTAATCGGTTTGTTGAGAGGGGCGACACGGGATTTGGAAATGATAAGTTGTGAGGATGCGGAAGAATCCGTGTAAATTGTTCTCAGATAGAAACAGCCTACATAAGCCAATGAGCTGGCATCACAGAAACCGTGGAGTTCAATGCGTGATATTTGTTTGTTTTCAAATATATGCTTAGGGATATGTAATGATGATAACTGGGTCACGCTTTCTACAAATTCATGCCATTTCTCTATGAGTGCCAATATGAGAATGAGTATAAGTTTGATTAAAGTGCAATTGTATGCGAGCGCAAGTAATAATTCATTTGTAAATGTGTTAGGTGGCATGAAAGTAAATGTAAGGTAGTGATCACGAGTGTAAGTTTTGTCTAACTCTTTCGAGATTGTTTTTATGATTATAGACATTTGTCTAAGGGGGCTCGGCTCTTTTGCGGACAAGAATGAGTTTTTTTTAAATGTTTTAATGAACGTAAAGGAGAGTTATTTCTGTTCTCGCCAAGAATAGGGATGGTAAGATATGTATATAATGTTTTTGTCAAGTCGTTTTAAATCCAAAGTGTCGTCAATGTAATTTTGTAAGTAGCATATGAGTAAGGGGGATGACGTTTTCTTCTAAACGTCACCCAAGTGGTTATATTCTTCAACCAAATATCTTTTTAAACCAAGTGTCCAAGTGTCTTTTTAATACATTTATCCAGGTATTCACAATAAAGTATTTTTTTTCAATAACACCTTTATCCAGGTATTCACATTAAAGTATTTTTTTCCAATACCTTTGTTCAGGTATTCACATTAAAGTAATTTTTCATGTCAAAGTGTCAAAGTTTTCCATAAAGTTTTATGTTTTTCTTAGTGTCAAGTATACATGTTTAGGGGTTAATCATTATCCTCTTCTTGAGGACGAAAGGTTTAGTTTTCTTGACGAGAAAGAGTTTAAGTAGTGAATGAGTGCTATCATGCACTAAAAGACCGTTGAGTAAGAAAGTGAATTGTTTATTCGAGTGTAAGTGTTGGTTTGAGAACGATTTATGAGTAATAATGTTTTAATTTGAGAGTAAGTTTTGATTTATAAGTGTTTTGTGATTTAAGAATGTATTTGAGGGTAAGTTTTTATTAAAAGTGATTTGGTCACACCGGAAGAATGAGTGTAATGAGTAAGAGAGGGGTTATTCGTTAGGTATTGTGAATGAGTCTTGTCCAGAACAGTACGTTTTTTGACGATAATATTCTGGAGATTGTTGCATTGGTTGTGAATAATTAGGGTTTATGTCCAAAGGTCTCAATGATGTGTTTTGTTTTTAATATGTGAACGACTAGTGCATCAAATAACTCTTCCTTATTGATATTTAGATTTAACAATGACTTTACGATAGATCTAGTTTCGGACGTGAATGTTCTTAATTGTTGAGCAGTTCATTTTGAGATGTTGTTACAGGCTGTCAAACGGTTAAAATGGACAGTAACAATCTGCCGTGTATTATTGTATTTAGAATTCAGTAAATCCAACGCTACATCAAAATTGGTTTCATTTACCGGTTATTGAGAAATTAAATTGAGTGGGTCACCTTTCAAGTATGATTTCAAATAGTAGAATTTTTCAGTATTGAATGTAAGCCGGGTGTTGTTTACTATTAGTGCTTTAAAAAGATCTATAAAGGCAGTGTATTTAGTGCTATCTCCTGAGAAAATCGGTATTTCTATGGAAGGTAATCTAATGTGAGTTTCACTCTGAGAATGTACAGTTAATTGATTAGTTTGATTGAATTTAGAGTTTAATTTTTCGAAAGCATTTTGTGGTTTGCAGTGTAATGAGTAATATTTTTCATCAATCTGGCTTCTATTGTCAAATTCTAATTCAGTATCTCAGAGTATTTAAAGTAATATTTCTCCAAATTGTCTATTCGGAATTTGAAAGCATACTTGTCTGACTCGTCCAAATTGTTATGAAACCAGTTATGAATACGAGTAATTGTTGCCTTACAACTAGCACGTTGTGTTTTTAAAGAATCCATTTTATCAATTATATCAATTATTTGACATAAAATTCAAATCAATGTGTCATGTTAGGTATTTAAGTAATATTTTATGATGTAAATGATTGTTTTCCAAAATTGATATGAGGTAATGTTATTAAATGTCCAAACTAAGTTTGAAATTATAACATGTAATAAAAATGTAATAAATTTTATCCGTCATATGTACTTTATTTGTCTTGTTCGTTTTCACTGCTAATCTGCTGTCTGTCTCGAAGAATTTCAATTTCCTCTTGGATTTGAACTGCCAACACTGCTCTCAATTCAGGACCATATTCTATGAACTTAGTTGTCTTGTTCGTTTTCACTGCGAACCTGCTGTCTGTTTTGAAGAATTTCAATTTCCTCGTAGATTTGAACCGCCAACACTGCTCTCGATTCAGGACCAAATTCTATGAACTTTATTTGGTTCTTCTATGGACTTTATTTGGTTCGATCCGGCTACAGAAGGGCCATATTCTAATTAACCCTTTTTTCACTTGGGTTATTAGATGGAACGGTAAGTTTTTTATTGTTAAATGTTTTTCTCGAAGGACCGTATATTGTATTCACTGTTGTAGGATGTTTGATTAAATGTTTTCTCGAAGAAATTAAACACTTATTTCACTTTCATGTTGCTATATTGCAGGAATTTATAACTTTTTCTTTTGCGTAGACAATTAAGAAATTCACTTGATCATACGCGTTACATTCTGATTATTTAGCACATAATCTGCTGGAGTAATGAATGTTTAATAATTAATTACACATGTTTTTTACCAGGACCAAATGCCGGGTACTTTTATAACATGAGTACCATAATGTACGACAGTTAAATATGATGAGACAAAATGTAATGTAGTTGACATATTTATATATCGGTTAACGTGGTTACGAGGAAGGAGAAAAATAATAGAATTTGAAACGTAACGGTCAGATACAGCGAGTGAAAATTTGCAGTTAGGATGATTTTTGTTGCCTGAAAAGGTTATATGTCTTGAGCAGAATATTTGAATTATGTTATACAGGGGAAGTTGAAAATAAAAATCACAGGAGAATTTGGTAATTAAATCAAATTCGAATAACTGGTGTCCCAAACATACACGGATGATGTGTTGATGAACCGCTGCATGTTGGTGGAAGATTCGATAACTGCGCCGGTTTAAGTTTTGTTGAGCGTGGCGAAGATATTGTACAGAGCGGGTTTCTTGTTAAAATACTTGGAGCTAGCTGAGCAAAATTGGGAAGTTTCTCTACTGTTCTAATGAAAGCTTTTTCATATTAACTAGCACATATTTACTTTTAGAAGCTTCTGGTTGCCGAAATCCAAAACAATATCGATCTAACTTAATTTGCATCTGATGATGTTCCGTTTTAAAATTGTTCAATAATTTTATATACAGATGGATGACGGCAGTCGATTGTTGTAAAGCTCTATGCCATCCTTCTACAGACTTATTGGTTCTTCGTAAATACTAATTATCTATCATAATTATTCCACACATCGATGGGAAACAATGGTTTCAATCTGCGATTTCTTCTTAAATGTATGTATCTTCCCAGTAACTTATTATGTCGTCCATTTCCTGTGGACATTGGTGAACTAAGATTTCGAATGCAGCTACAACATTGTCAATGGGCACAAAACTTAACGATAAGATAATTTTTGTACGAAGACGAAAATTTCCATCGTTCAGGTACTAGTTTGTTAAGTTAAGCTCTTGAATTTTGCGCTATAAGTTCTGACAGCTTTTTCAAAATCACACATAACATTCAGTGGTTGTAAACTGCCTTTCATGTCGAGTAAGTTTCGAAAAACACGATCATATGATGCTTCCCGTTTATCTTGCATCAAAATATAAAATAATGGTAAAGCACTATTGTCTACCAGTACATGAACACTTGGTAAAATATTATTGGGAAAATTTTAAATGTTCCATCAACAAACTAATGCCGATGATTTAACAAAGTGTTGAAATTGTTTTCTGTTCCAAATATGAACATTCGGTTAGGTTCAATGTTGCCAGAATCCCACAAAAGAAAATTTTAGTTTCTACCAGTTGTCCTTAACATTTCGGGAATAGTAATAATAAATAGTACTTGGATTCGTTTACGGTAGAAGTTTTCGAAGGAGATGTATTTTTTGGTAGTTTTTCAAAAATAAGAAATTACTTACACCACTCACTTCTTTTCTAAATTCAACTCAACTTTGTAACCATAATAATATTAATAAAAATGAAAATCAGAACCTCAAAATATGGTTTTTTAATCAAATAAGTTTACAGGCACATGTAATCAATGATTTATGATGAAAAAACAAAAATATGCATTAGGCGCACTAAATGTAACTAAAAACCCCTAAATACAGCTGTATTTAAGTTCACATTTGGTGAACAGTTTATTTAAATTGAAAACTATATGTATATAGCTATAGCAAATGCCTTGTATAAAAAAATAGATATGACAGGTTACGAAAGATAAAAAAAAACAAATTAAACTCCCGTTGGGAGATTTAATAATTAACGTATGAATTTAAATTACGAAAAGTCCAATAGAACACTGTACTATTATAAGAAGGTAGTATCACGTAAACTAGTGGTGATAATAATATGCCAGTGCACTCTCCCAGTGGATTTTGATAAGTTGGAATGAACTCACCGACTCCAGGGTGGCGTATCACTTGAAACGTCGTTTTCTCGGGGACCTCCTCCCTCCAAAAAACTTTAGACGATTTATCAAGGCGTAGATGTATGCTACTTCGAAAACCTCAAATATGCCATGTGGTTAAGTCCAAAATGGCGGCATCGAATATGTGACTTGCTTTTGAGAAAATCAGATACCGTGATAATAATGGCTAGGTCGGCGAATCTGAAATTAATTTACCACTCAACGACTGTCCTATTTTAAGAAAATTGCTTAGTACGCTTACCTCCTTGTTAAAGGAAAGCCTCGTTCCCCAATTCACAACAGCAGAGAGCGGCTTCTTAACAATGCCCCCAAACGAAATCCTAATATTCGCTACTCCTTCTCGATATTACAAAACCGGACCAATTAACCCGAAACTAAACGGACTCCAAGTTTTTGTAAACCTTAACGGCCAATCAAGTTCTGGTAATCCCTACGATATATTCTTATTTTCGGCTGACCAATGGAATATCTCCAATAGATATAATGAAATCCGAACTCAACCGAGCTGGCTTAGTGAATTTCAGATGTAGTACCCTAGTATTCAACCTGTTTAGTGAAGTGTCAACGTCAATCTAATCAAAAGTAGTACCTATTATGAATGTCATTGTAAATGACATTGAAAACCAAACAAAATTCAATAAGGCGTTCGCAATAAAGGTATTGCCAAACGACGACTAAAATCGACGACAAAGTTTATTTATTTTATGTCTGAAGCCATTCTAAACTTTGTGTACTCGTTGTATGAACTGTTTACGAAATGTAACTTCATTCATATATAAACATTGTTTTGAAAGAAGCAGTGATGAGTTTTATCATTATCCAGTACTGGTAAGTGAACAATACATTAACTTTTAATTATATATTTAATCAAGGTTTTAATTTCTTTTAGGAACTTGTGTAGCTGTTACCTAAATTACTGTTCAAGACGCAATCCCCTGTGTTAATTAATAACAATACTTTGTGTAGATAATTTAGTGACTCTTTAAGCTGATTTTTGATTTAAAATAAAATATATTTCAAAGAAGACACACATTCATTTCTTAATGCTTAAGATAAGTCTGAATGTTACAGAGAATTACGTTGCGACGACCAATATACAGGTAAATAAACGGCAGCTTCTTCAGAAATATTACTGGCAACTTGATTTATAATTTGTCTCGGTTTTTCGACGGTATTTTCTGTTGATTGTCGAGTAGAACTTAGATATTTCAATGCTTCATTTGTTGCCGGATTTGGTGCATGGCAATGATCAGTGACAATTTAAACGTTTTCGCCATTTAGCAATCTTGTTTGACCACGACAGTGTTTTAGAGAACATCTCCATGGAACAGAACTGTCTTTATTTACACGCGCACTTCGATAACTGTAGCCAATATTTAACAATACTTCTTTTTTATCTGTCACGTTATTTTTTCCATTCTTACTAAAAAGGGTTTAAAAATAAAACTAATTACAGTAGAATATATAAAAGTAGAAGGTACGTAAAGCTTTATTTTAATTAATAATTATCTAGACTTCCTTAGAAGGAACACAAATTACGGTACCTATTGTTAAAGCTTAGCGGATTATTAAAACTAGAAAAATATTATTAAGTCTGTTTGCCATGTCTAAATATACTCTAATTGTTGAAAGCATATTAGGATAATATTATATAATATAAATTTGCTGGTTTTGAGCTTTATTATACCTTCAAAATTCTTATTATATTGTCTGAGAGGTAATCTCTTTATAGCTTAATACCCTTAATTACAAAATGCAGGTAAGATTAAGAATTTAAAATTATTACAAATAATATTAATCCGCTTGCACCCTAAAGCACAAAGGGTAAGTGTTTTCTCATCGATAATGGTATAATGGACTGAGGACTTAACACGAGGAACACTTGCTGTTTTAATCACTACATGGCGATCCTGCAAACAAATGGTAATATTCGACGATAATAAATGGATTCTGACAACTAATGGTAACATTCAAATGGTAAATAGATCCTGCGAACCGATGATAGTAGAAGTAAATGGAATAAATAGAAATTGAAAGTAAGATATCTTCATTTTTTAACAGTACGGTCAATGGAAAAGTTTCGTAATGAACTCTTGAATTAATAAGGGCGATTAACAATCTCGAACATTAACGCGCTCGCTTCGCTTGCGCGTTAATGTTCGGGATTGTTAATCGCCCTTATTAATACACTTATTCGTTAAATAACACTATTAACGATTTATAAACTTTATTCTGAATATTATTTCCCGGGAGACACGGTTGACCTTGCATTTCGCTGTGGATAAATAAGCACAATGCGCTGTCCGCCTACTATCTCAAAAAATGTTCCGTATATAACAAAATTAAAAATGTTCGAGACAAAGGTTGTAGAGAATCTCATTCTCTACATGATTTATCATAAATGCAAAGGGTAATAAAACCATAAGAAGCGATATATTTGCAAAAAAAACAATTTTTGCGACTTTTGACTTTGAATATTTTAAGGCACGGGCACGAGACTTTTAAGACAATATTTAGAACGCCAAAATAAAAGTTTGTATCTTATACGTTTTCAGAGATTAACTCTACTTTTTTTCTTATACGATTGGATTAATAGAAAGTGTATATAAAATTCTGAGTAAGTGCATATCTTCGATATTTTCTTATTTCCTATTGCGAATGCAGATAAAAAGTGCGTGCTTCAAAGTTGTCTCCTTCTTCGTGGTTGGCGATCATATTCGCGATTTTCATTTACGAGTATTGACTCCTAATTGTTCACTGGAAGAGCAGTTAAACCACTCCCTTAAGTTTCGAAGTCAGGTTAGTCTGCCCACGGAACGTTCATACTTTAGGCCCATGTGCCCAAAGTATTCCTGTTTGCGCTTTTTCGCTTCGGAATCGATCTCTGGATCTTTTCCCATCCTTCAAAGGACTTCAACATTTGTTACATGGTCTGTCCCAAATACTTTCAAAAGACGTCGATATCCACATTTCGAACGCTCGAAGTTTCTTCTAAACGGATTTGGGTAGGGTCCAGGCCTCCGCTCCGTAAAATAATACTTCAACCGTCGTGTTCTAAGAGCCAGGGAAGTAAGAAATCTTTTCAGTTTGACAAAACTGCCTCTAGTTTTCTCAATTCTTATCTTAATTTCTACATTGTAGTCGTTCAAGATATTCACACAAATTTCTTAGTAAGTATAACTCTGTACTTCTAGTTTGTCCGATCCTACATAAAAATGTGTTGTTGGATGCATTTACTTCGTTATTACCATACATTTCGTTTTCTTTGTATTCAAAGTAAAGTCGCTTTCTTCGCTAGGAAGGTTGACACTCTTCTTTGCAGTGAATCAATGTTTTCAGCGAGGAGCACGTTATCGTCTGCAAACTTGATGCTATTGATTCAAGTTCCATTAAAAATGATTCCACCTGTTTCGTTTTCTAGCGCTTTTTGTATAATTTTCTCTGATTAAATGTTGAATAAGAGTGGTTATACAACACAGCCCTATCTCACTCCTGGTTTTATGTATAGCTCTTCAGTAGTTCCATGTATGCGAGCATCAGTGGTTATCAAGATCTAACGTATGTAAAATAAGAAAAACAAAGTGGCACTATCTTCAAAATATAGTCTGAAAGCTTGAAATAAGTAACCGTCTATACCCTTAGGATATACATTTAATTGTAAAGAGAATTAAGAAATGAAATTATTAAAGTGTGAAAAACTTGTACAGCGATCTCAAAATCATCAGTTTGTTATTGGGAATATACAAAATACTCTTGTTTGCTTGATCTGTGTGACAGCATGGAGAGCATCGTGCAGTAAGAAAGGAATGGCCGTTTCGGAATTAGTATATTATGGGCAAAATGAATATTATTTCAAGTTGAGTCGTTGATATATGCAAAAGACATAATTATGCTTCCACACAATGTTCTTGTGAAAAACATTGCGTGGCCGAAACAAAAATAGTGATGCTTTCTAACATTTACAAAATATCTCAAGTATTGCTGATGTTAAACGGAAAGAGGAAATTATTAAGATATTTTCGTTGATTTAATGAGAAATTTTCAATAGATGAGTGTGAACATATTGAATATTCATGTTTTGCATTCGTATTGGATTGTTTTCCCGAAGACTGCCTGTAAAGAGTAAGGTCAAATATTTCAATTTGAAGATTTTCAAAGGTCGACATCAAGGATTTTGGGACGTCATGTTAGGAAATTACTGTTGGTCCATTATGTTTGATTTTTTTAAATATACATATCCCTAAATCCAGATACGACAGAATTCTACAATTTTTCCACCAACTCTTGCCAAAAGTAATAATTAAAACTTTCAGCTGATAACCCAATGCAAACTATTGTAATCAGTATTACAATGATAACTCAGTTATTTTTCAACTCATTACTAACTGCTGCAATTGAAATTCTTATAATCTGATTTATTAACTGTACGAATGATAATGATAACTGTTAATATAAACTTATCATTAATAAATATGTACCTATCAATATTTATCTCATTAGGTATAAAAAAACATGAAGTAGCGTGTATTAAATTAATTGAAATCTTTCCCACGACACATATTGAACGACCAATAGATATTCTTTCAATTCATTATTAATTCACTAGAATGTTAAAAAATCACAGCAAGAACATTCCGTGACATACTGACTTAGCGTCTTATCTTAATACCATGAATAATTTGCAAAAGTATGGTTCGTTTAGAACCCAGAAACACAGAAATATCACAATGTAGAATTTGAAAAAATATGTATGAAACGAAAGTTATGTATGTATGATTAAGAGAGGTAACCCGCTGTATCTCAGAAACTATTTATCGTACAGCTTAGAGAAAAAAATCTGTTTTACAAACTCGCATACGAGAAACTGCTGGAAATTATTTTGAAGTTTTCTACTCCACCGCTAGAGGGTATAATTCACAATAATAACATCATTTTTTTATAATAAATGTACCGTAATAGTAGCACAAAATTTAAATAATCGTAATCATTAGATCATTTTGCTCCAGTACTTTTCCCCCTATCTTGTAAAATAACTGGTAGGGGTGAGTGGGAAAGCTGACTCAATAAAACTGTTATAACTTTTGTTCCGCTTTATGGATTTTGACAAACTTAGTATCATTTGAAAGGGAATTCAATGCCTAATAAAATTTTAGATAATCGTTGCATTCCGTTGGTTTTAATGGCGGTGATTGAATAATTGAGGGTTTTTTGGCAAAAACGTCACAAGTCAAAAATTTTTGTTTTGCAGAAATTACAAGTTTCTTTCGGACTTCTTACTGGAAATAGGCACCTTTATCAAATTTTGCAGACATGTGTAAATTTGTTTTATATAGTGACTTCTAATGCTGAAATTATCAAAAAAAATAAGAAAAAGTCAGAAAAAAAACAAAATGATAAGACTCATGTCGTTTTTGACAGAAAATATTTATTAATTTTTTTTTATTTAACGTTACAAAAACAATATATTAAATTCAAAGCACGCAACCACTGCTGTTATCATCTTCTGAAACATCTGCGGTTTCCGTGTCGTCATCTTCAGTGCTTTTTTGGGCCAAACTTTCATAGAATGCAATATTACGCACATCCTTTAAGAATTTGGCAAGTGACATATTTTGCATTTTTGCTGGGCAATGGGTAATGGTCCACTATGCAAAAATGGCATTTCGATTTCTCGTGGCAAATTTTGTTTAGGGCCAACAACAATACTTTGTGCCCAAAGACCATTATAGCTTTCACGTGTAGATTACATATCAAGTTTGCTGTTTTATATTTAAAATTCTGACACTTTTGATCTTCAATGAAGGCTTTGGCGTTTTGAGAAATAGCTTATCAGTCGCTTTTTTGATGTCAAAAAATTCGTGGTTCTTCACTTTATGTAAATTGAAGGGAGATGGTACCTTTCGCGCTCCTAAGATGATTGAGTCCCAATCTTCAGGTACCTCGGCAGCTTCTAGTTTTCTTTTTTGTTTTTCTATTAATGAGAAATCTTGGTCGTTCGGTAAGTAACTGTGTCCTCGAACAGGAAATAAATGAGTGATTGAATCAAACATTTTTAGAGAATGCACTAAAATATACAAAAAGTGAACCATAACATAGTTTGTATTTTGACCACAACTTGTGTCGCTAATCAGTACTAGTTCTCTATGATCGCCAGCTACGCTTTTTAAGTATTGAAACAGCATGGGTGTAACTTCATTGGCCCCCATTTTACCCTGACCCTCATCGTAAGTGAATATCATGACTTCATTGGTACCAAGATTATGAACTCCGAAGACATTGTACCAAAGCTGTCTACTGTAGAACACTTCATTTGTTTTCAAATGAGGCAAAGGTAAATTTTGCATAAAGTCAAAAGATATGCATAAGATTTCACCGCTTCTTGCCCTTTCTTCAAATAGTCTCTTTTTTGTTTAAAAGCTTCTCCTTTCCTCAGATGAAGGTTTTTATTTATAGCAAGCTGAATTTTGTCAGAGTTAGGATCATTCGCTTTCTGCTCATATTGATCACAAATGGAACAGGTGTCAGAACGCGGATACCCGAATTTAATATTATATTCATTGAAAATGCTCCAGTACTTTCTGTAAGGCAAATTTATTTGAGTCAATTCAAGAAAAAGTTGATGACGCATTTTAGCTACTGTCAAACTCTCAGGTAAATACTTTCTACCTGGATTGTGTCTTAATGAGTAATGAGATGACCGAGCTTTGAAAGATTCTATATGTTGCCTCACAAGTTCTACGACTTCATTTGGGCCCGTATTAGGCCGATTATTATGCAAACCTCTCAGATCCTTGGGAGATTTTCCCAAATGTAAAAGAATATGTTGTATGCGACGGATTCTGCGTTGTGTTACACCGTGAAGACTCAGAAAAGCTTTCAAACGTACAGTTATTTCTGATCCACTTACTCGGATTTTATATTTAAATGCAGCATCGTGATCTTTATGGTTTTCACCCTCAGGTTTCCTAGGTCTGCGCCTGGTGATTGTTTGTATTGCAATGAGTCCAGCTAAATGCGAATCTTGTTCATTTTTGCCTGACATTGAATTAAATTGTGAAATAATTTTATGCTTGTTTTCCTCGATGATTTTAGAAAAACATTTAAGCCTTGTACCTCTGAAAAGCGACCATTGTCTTAATGTTTAAGGAACAAATTTAATATAAGTAGTATTACCTGCAATCCGGTCCTGTCTCTCAACTAGTTTGCCGGCATTGTTTACATGTTCATCTCCTCTGACTTTTGCTTTCTTTATCAAAGTTTCTTTCTTTTCCCGCAACGTTTACGCTTATGCCATTTTTGGTTTTCCATTTCCATTGTATTCACTTATTTTAATTTTAAGACGATTCACTACGACACCTAATATCTTATGTCAGATTTTAAGGTTACAATAAGCTGTTATATTATGGAAATATTATGCGTACATAAACGTAATCCGTTTGGTGGACTATTGTCGTTCTTGCCAGACAACTCATAGACTAGTGTCGTTTTTGTAGAAGCTTTGGTTTTATAAGCTGCTAAAACTTGGTATGTGTGACGTTTTTGCCTTCAACCATTATTCAGATGCATGGATACGGGGTTTCACTATAACATGGCGCTACATTTTAAATTTTACTAAATTTGGACTTGTGACGTTTTTGCTAAGAACCCCTCAATTGTTTTGTTTTCAATTTGTTTTCAACTTTTTTTGGGAATCTTCAAATGCGATGCTATATTTTTTAATCATTTACTTGGAAGAGGATGGAATTTAAAATAAAATGGTAAGATCCGCATGAATTTAACACTTTATACCTCTGTAGAACAATGTCTTCAAAAATTCTAAGATATGCTTCCCTGTAATTTTTCGTATTATTACTCCAAGTAATAATATTGCTTCGATATGAAATACACCATTCCGTTTTGCGAATCCACATATTATTCATATGCTCAAGCAAGAGCATATTACTTTGTACTATGTTATGATCATAGATATAAAAAAAGTTATGATGTATTAAATTTGTAAAAACTTCGTCTGCGTCTTCTTGAGTGAGTGCATACAAAACATTCCTAAACATATCCATTATTATCTTCTATGATCTTTTTTGACGTTGTGATTTAACTGCCAAAGCCATATCCATAAAGCCAAACAAACACGAAAAATGCACAACAATAGAGTAGAATTGGGAAAAACTGTTGATAGAGCATTTCTTTCAACGTAACTATCATCAGCCATAAATATTTTTGGGGAAAATTATTTACCGTCAACTTCTACAGCCTCTTTGGCCAGGGAAAATGCTAATGTGTAATTAGCTTAAGTTTGTGCCGTATGCAGGACACACGCTATAATAGGTGTAGCTCCACTTTTATTAGAAGCGAACATAAAAGTAACGCAATTATTGGTCTGGTCACATGAACCGCTAGAACCCACAAAAATAATTTCAGCTATTATATTTTGATTAAAAGTACGGCGCATGATTGGTGTAATAATAGCAATGATAAAGGGATTTTTTTAATTCATTAATTCGCCTCCAGACTCCTTAAAAACAGGTATCTGTTTCTCAAGTACTTTAACCATATTATTTGCGTGGGTCATATTGAGTAAGCCGCCACTTATCCATATAGATATCGAACTTGTCTCTGTTGGGATTTTCTCGAGTATTAGCAAGAAAATAAGGTACATGTTTCTGAGGCTCTTCAATGTTTTCGAATTCGATAATGATCATGATACATTCTTACTGCCGACGGTGACATTCCTGAAGCAAAATATGACTAAAAACTGTTTTCGTTTCTTCGGTAACTCGAAAATATACTAATGTTTCTGCCACCGTTACTTTGTGAGAATGTTCGAATGTAATAGTAGCTCTACGTAACTCCATCTTTTAATATAGCATCATTTTTTATCGTGTTTCTATTAATTTTCTTACACAAAAAATTAATTGAAGCGTTGCATTCTCTGTTTCGTATCTGGCTATTCTTCCTCTTTTCTACGATTTCGTCTTATGACATATGTTGGCATTTATACAATTTTCGAAACTCATTTCGTGTAGAGTTCGAAAATCGGCGAACAGAAATCCAGTTGGTTTCAGTTAATTTTGAAAACCTTTCTATCCATATATTACATTTTGTATCATAATAGTTTCCTATTATAAGCTTACTTCACTTTACAAATGCACGTCGTCACATAAGCTAGACATTTTTTAATTTTTTCTTCGTTCATCATGTCCTTTTGTTTTTGAAGTTAAACTAAAAAGCAAAACAAAATATATGAAGATTCTCAAACGTTTACTTACTTCCTAACGTTAAAGTCCCTATAAAAATATGTATAGGATTTGTTAAAGAATCGATTAATATTGAGGAGGGTCGCCCTATTGATATACTCGATAGTCGAAATTGTGTAAAGTGAGTCAGAGCTATCTAATCAACACTTTGGTTAAAGCGCAGTTGCCATATGTATTCTAGAGAGAAGTGCTGTATTTTATAAATACACTTCAAATCCATTGTGTCAATATTTCAGGTACAAAAGATGCAATGTAATTAAGTCAATACCAATTTAATATATTTATTTCAAATTTCAAGCAGACTAATAATAATTAGTTTACTTGAAATGTGAAATAAAGTGTTTATGTATATTTCTTGAACGCAAAGTTTGTTGTGAAAAACTCGCCGATTTGACAATGTTGGAGAGTCGCTTCAATGTTCCGGCTTTGAGAACGAGATAGATAGATCGAGCTACGCGAATGAGACAGTGATAGTAAACAGTTATGTGAGGTGTTTATTCTCTTCATGAACGTAACATCAGTATTTGTGTTGTGGTTTTGTGTGATAAATCGGTTATTATTGGTATTTATTGTAATATTTATATCGGTATATTTAGTGACAATAATGGCGGAGTGTAGCGGTGTTGGCGATAAAAAACGGCGTCGTAACAATTTAATTCGGGAAGAAAAAGTCCTCATATTAAATGTGTACGAAGGACTGCGTGCCATGGACAAACAGTTGGGTGTTAGTGACGCTGTGATTAAGTGCAGTTATTTAACTAAAGTTTCTGAGAGTACTATATACAATATTCTAAAGAAATCGCGGGACGGATCTTTGACAAGAGAACGAGGTGAAAACTGTAAACCGGAAAGTAGGGGAAGAAAGAAAATTGTTTTGGACGACCAAACACGGAATGCTATACGTAGGGAAATACATTCTTTTTATTTTAGGAATGAAATCCCCTCGGTAGCTAAATTGAGCAAGGTAATAGAAGCTGATGATACTTTACCAAACATCAGTGATAAAGTTTTGAGACGAACTTTAAAATTAATGAATTTTCGTTACCAAACAAGAAGTAGAAACAGTGCCTTAATTGAACGAAATGACATTGTGGAATGGAGGAGAAATTATTTAAAACAGATACGACAGTTTCGTAACGAAGGACGGCACATATATTATCTTGACGAAACATGGTTAAATGAAGGCCACACTGTGTCAAAAGTGTGGCAAGACATGAATATACGAAGCAATCGACAAGCCTTTATGGAGGGTTTCTCTTCCGGTTTAAAAGCTCCCTCTGGGAAAGGACGTCGACTGATTATCACTCACATTGGCAGCGAGGAAGGATTTGTAGAAGGTGGATTGCTAAGTTTTCAGTCCAAAAAAACTGTCGATTACCATGAAGAGATGGATGGTAACCGGTTTGAAACATGGTTTAGATCAATTTTAACAAAGGTAACTCCTGGTTCAGTGATAGTTATGGATAATGCTTCATACCACTCTCGTCGACTGGAGCAAATACCTACTTCAGCTAGCCGCTAGAGGGTTATAATTGATTGGTTAGAGAGTAAAAGCATTCCGCACAACGAGGCAATGCTAAAAGTTGAATTATTATCTCTCGTACGGAAACATAAAAGCAGTTATATTAAGTACGTTGTCGATGAAATGGCGAAAGATTTCAACGTCTCAGTTGTTAGACTTCCTCCCTACCACTGTGAGTTAAACCCCATCGAGCTGGTTTGGGCCCAAGTGAAAAATTATGTTGCGAGAAAAAACAGTACATTCAAAATGGCTGACGTTGAGAAACTGTTTGACGAGGCGCTGCATACCGTTACTGCTGAGAGTTGGCGTAAATGTATTCAACACGTATTAAAAGAAGAAATAAAGTTTTGGGATTTAGACATACGTGTAGAAGTAATGACGGAACCACTCATTATCGATATAGGAGGAGAAAGCGATGATTCTGAGGAGTCGTCAGGGAGTGATACCGCTTCCAGTTAGTCAGACATTTTACAAGTGACCTCGCAACATACCTATACTTATTGGTAATTTATTTTGGTCTTGACAAACAACTTTTTTTTTAGTTTTAGTAGTAGTAAGTTGGAATTGACTTTTAAACATTTTTTTATTTTGTTTTAACTTACCTATGAACAACTTGTGATAAGTTATTATTTCAAATGATAAAAATTGAAATTCCAGATATTTCAGTATTCGCACCCTTAAACTATGATACGCTCATGGAGTTCACTTTAAATCGGTAGATAACCGATGACGTCACTTTACACAATTTCGACTATAGTAAGAGCTCATATTTGTTAACAATTAGTAACAAATTCCTGTGCATTTATTTCTTTTAATATTACGTATTTTTATAGGCATAGCGTGTGGCTATGCTAGTTTAATATCAAATAATAGTGTGGGAAAGGAAAATCGGGGTAAGGGATGATTTTTTGCATTATCGGCTAGTCATCTTTTAACAACAAATTAGCAACAAACGCCCGTACATTTAGTTTTTTTTTTAATATTACAGTTGAAGTCCGATAATTCGGCATCCAACAGTCCTGAATGCCCGATAGTCCGGTATCGCTCCGGAAAATTGTATTAATTTTGGTTTTCTCCAAAAGTGTGTCTTTAAAGCAAATAAAAACGTTCGAGAGCTATTTGGAAGTTTTCGGGGTAAGCTCGGGATCATCCGGAAGCGCTCGGTATTGTTCGGAAACAATTAGCGGCTAGTGTCAGCTGTCACAACAAATACAGGTGCAGTGCATGTTGTGGTCATTTCGTGTCCGTAACGACATTTAGGATAAATCGTCTCTTTTATAGTATTTGAGAATAGGACTGTAGTTACTCATGTTATTTCAAGTTATTACTCAAAGAATTAATTCCCACCTTGAGCTTAATTTGTAATATACGCGACAGGTACTTATTGTAATTATTGATTTTTCGAGAAGTAAGAAAGCGATTAGTCACTGTAATAAGAGAGAGACAGGTGTATAAGTACTGGTGGGATACTTCCTAGCGAGGTATCTTGAAAATGGTATGTTAACGATTGCTTAATAATTTGACAATCTCTTCGTGGAATCAAGTGGTAAGGTAACTTTCAATGAAACAAATATTCAGTTTATTTTGGTGCTTTTTATTCAATAATGGTTTTTATGAGACACATACTTTTCGCTCGAAAGTGTGGAGGATGGGGAGCCCTATTTCTATATGACAGACATGTATTCTAATAAAATATAAGTTTTGATTGGGATTAAAGATATCCCTGATTAATTTTCTTTCTTGGGAATTTACAAGAGGAGTAAATCGTTAAATTAAAATATTCTTCCAATTACCTGGAGATATTGGGACCTTCTATCCCTCAGATAGAAAAGGTTACTATTTCAGATTATATTTGGGGAAAATAAATTACGTCGAGGAATAAATATTTCATAGTTTGTTTTGCTAATATTTTTTTGAAATGTTAATACCTAACTCAATTCTTTTCCTTAATTTTTTTATTGTTTACTTTCTGTATAATAAAAAGTAATCACACTTAGTTGGAGCATAGTTTTGGTGATGAGAATTGAACTAAATTTTCTTGTTATAGTAAATTAATCAGCCACTTTTTTTCATTTGTGTTGTTTATTATAACTTTGCTTTTAAATTGATAATTAGACACAGTCTTTTTAATCCTAATTCTCGTTCAAATCACTTTAATATACGAATTGTAATCAACTTCATTGAATGAAATCGTAGTTTCGCTTTTTTATTTAGATTCTTGTTCACTGTATTACGATTTAAGTTTGTGACGAATTTAAACATTTTTACCAGAACCGTGTTACCATTTCTATGCTTTTGGGTCAGATCAGACTCTCCCCGTTCATGATGTTTTAGGCACATTTACCCTCTGGCACTTAGTTCATGTCCTAACCTGACGGAGCTCCGTGAGCTGAGATACGCTCATCCTGTAGTAGTAGTACCCATAACACCCCAAGACCACGCAAGTGTGACCGAGAACACAGTAGCTAATCTAAACCCAAGGAGGAGCGGCTCATGACTCCATGATAAGTAAAAATGTTTTAAGTAGTCACGAAATTAGAGGCTCTCTTTAAATAAAGAAAAGGTTAACAGTTTATTTGATGAAGCGAACAGACAAAATTTGTCGGCTTTAATTTTTGTAATAATCAACAAAATTTGTCGACTCTAACTTTTGTAATAATTAACAAAATTTGTCAACTTAACTTTTGTAATAATTAACAAAATTTGTCAACTTAACTTTTGTAATAATCAACAAAATTTGTCAACTTTAACTTTGTAATAATTAACGAAATCTGTCGACTTCAACTTTTTTTATAATTAATCTTGTGATTTCCTTTTCTTACCTTATTAATATTGTCAAGCTAATCTAAAATCAAAACTTTGTAAACAAAATCATTGAAAAGAGAAAGAGAAATAGGAAATAAAAGTTGTGATAGTTTTGCTAAATCTTGCGTTATTCTTTTTACAACCTCTAATCGACAGGCATCGAGTTTGGATAGGTGGCGCCCATTGTTTTGGAATTTTAATTTTGGTTTCAGCTCGTATTATTACGGCTAATTTTGTCATTTGGATAATAAACCGGGAGGACAGCGACGCAACAGCTGCACTCTTCCTATCTGAACTCTTTGTCAGACCTGGCCAAGGGAACGACACTCACCCCCTGAGCAATTGCTGGTCATTTTCCTCACAGGAGTGTTACATGCAGAACAGTTAATCAATCACGAAGCGTCGTCGCCTACACTCTGTAGTGACATACGTAACTTTTGAAACTGTTTATAAACGAAGTGAGTTTCGTTCTAATTTTACAGTAACCATGTTTTCAAAACTTAAGCCTTCGAGTTCAAAAGGAGAGAAACGAAAACACTGACTCTCAATCAGAAACTGGAAATCATCAAACTGCTAGATAAAGGTGAGAATAGAAATGTTTTAATGAATTAGTTTAATATTGGCTCATCAACTATTTATGATATTAAAAAACAAAAATATGAACTAATGAAATTTGCTTCTCAATCGGTAACAACAAAAAAATTGGCTTCTAGACAAATATTAAAAAAAACCAAAACTGGAACAGCTAGATAGTGTATTGTTCAAATGGTTTAGTGCAGTACGTTCTGAAGGAAAGCCGGTAACAGGGCTAATGATTGTTGAAAAGGCAAAGAAATTCGGCCAAGATTTAGGAGTTGCTGAAAGTGAATGTAATTATTTTGATGGTTGGCTCAGAAACTTCAACTTTCGGCATGGAATTCGAAGACTTGATGTAACTGGAGAAACACTTTCAGCAAACCAAAACTCTGCAGAAAAATACAAAGACGAGATTGTGAAAATCGTGGCTGATAATGATTTAACACCTACTAACATCTACACTAGCTGGGGAGGAGAAAAAGAAGCCAAGGGTTAAAAAAAGACAGATTAACCGTTTTGCTATGTGCTACTGCGTCTGGAAACCACCGAGTGACCCCTTTTGTGATAGGTAAATCTAAAAAACCCAGGGCTTTTAAGAATGTTACACACTTGCCTGTCCAGTACGATGTTCAATCAAATGCGTGAATGACTGCCGCCCTCTTTAAAGACTGTTTTTTTCATCACTTTGTGCCTCAGGTCAAGGAATCCTTCAAAAGCCTTGGTTTACCAGGAGATACTAAAGCTATCCTTCTTTTGGACTAGCCCACTCGCCAGTAGATGAGTTAGTTTCTGGAAATATTGTTGCTACCCTGTTCCCACCTAACGTAACATCTTTGATTCAACCCATGGACCAAGGAGTTATTCGAAATTTTAAATGCTTTTATAGAAGGTCTTTTATTCAAGGCCTGTTAAATGCCGACAGTGACGTGACTGATTTTCAAAAACACTTTACAGTAAAAGAAGCCGTCTATGCTATTGCACTGTCTTGGAACCAGGTAAAAAATACAACACTCCAAAAATGCTGGAGAAAACTTTGGCCAGCTGCAAACCCTGCATCTGACCTAACTCTACAGACTGATGAGGAAGAAAACCATCAAGACGCTCTGACCAAAGTTTTGGATGTCGTTAGAAGTGCTGACAATCCCTTGAAAAACCTGCCTGAAGATGAGGTAGAGAAGTGGCTTCTAATCGACGGGAATGATCATGTTGAACAAGAACTAACCGATGAGGACATTATCAACAGTGTAGTAAACCCTCAGCCTACTCAAAATCTTGAAGAAAGTGACTCAGATGCCGAAACGGAAGAAAAGGAAAAAATCAGCTGAGCAGAAGCTGCAGAATCACTAAATAAGTGTATCTCTTTTGCTGAGGCTAGTACTAGCTACAGTGCTTCAGAAATTATTGATTTCCATATCATTAGAAATAAATTTTATACTAAGCGCCAAAAGTCAAGAAAACAAAAACACATTTTTGACTTTTTTAAATCTAAGTGAAATATGTTTTACAGTACGTGTACATACATTATATGAAATGTAAAATAAACTTTGTTGTATGTATTTGCATACTGTATTTGTAGTTTAATTATTAACCTAATTGTTCTTATAATTACGATTTATGTATGTATGTAATTAAAAAAACAAAGTATGTACATACATTTGTTTTACGGCAAAGCATACACTAAAAGGAAGGGGCACCGCCCGATAGACCGGCATTTTCGGTAGTCCGGCACCGAGCCGGTCCCGAACGTGCCGTATTATCGGACTTCTACTGTTCTTATTTTTATAATTATAGCTTGTGGCTACGCTAGCTTAATATTACGCTGGCATAGTTTGCGTTTTCTTAGAAACAACATTGGCAACAAAATAAAGATCACTGTTACAAACTGGCAACAAATTATTAGCCTGGTCCGAAGTGTACCCTACGCTAGCATAATATACATGCAAAACACACTGGTTGTCTAAAAAACGTTGTTCAGTCGTCGATATTGAAACTGTATGTTAGGGTATTTCCTCTTTCTTTTCGGTGATAACAATTGTCCCTCGAGATTGTGTAATTGAAAGATCGAACACCATTGGCTCTCTTTTTATGATCCACAAACACGCGTGCATTGAAGGAGCAAACTCAACGCTGCCGCAACGGATTTCAGCCACTTTTATATGTAAAAACAATTTTATTTTGTTTCATTAAAAAATAACAATTTGAGGAGAAAAAGAATTGTTTTTTATTTAATTAATTAAACAACAAAATAAAAGGTAAACCATTACATTACCACAATGACCATGACAAAAGTAGTATTTGTCTCTACTTGGTAGTAAATTATCATTCTGAAAAGAAATAATGATAGTACGAATTTAAAATTGTTATTTATCAACTGATCCGTTAACGTTTTATGTGGTATTAGCAAAAAACATCGCATAAAACATTTAAAGCAATAGAATAGAATTGACATTGCTTTCTCCGTTTGGGAACGGTAACAATTTGAAACCCATTTTTGTTCATTTTATTGTTTGATAGTAGTAGCTTTTTGGAATTAATTTCGTTTTAGTTCTATTAAGTTGGTCATTGTGAACGGCTTCGCAAATGGCTGACTGCGGCCTCGATCGTCATTGTGATGCAGCACGGCAGTTTTTTAAAATGGACAAATTTGGAACAAGAACATATCCGGTGCCAAGTTCGGACTGCCTTTTAGGGAAAAGTAGACTAATGTGAATGTTTATTAAACAAAAGGACTCTAATGTTCAGCTGGCATTGTTTGTTGGTATGAATGTTAATTAAAATAGGAAAGTTGGGATTGTTTCGATTAAATGGGTTGTTGTTAACCGATAAAAGTTCTAGTACACGTTCGGACATACTACATTACTTCAGTACGAGGGTTATTACAAATATATTGTTGCGTCTACGAATGAGTAATGAGAAAAACAAACTTCCTTTGCATTCGATTATTATTCAATTAAATCCGAATAATATGGACTGAAAATAAATAATGAAAAAACAAATTATATCGTGATTTCAAGAATGTCGATCGATAAAGTACAGCTAAACAGGTTGGATAAATTCAAATATCTGGGAAGTAACATAAACGAAAAAAATGGATACTCAGGAAATAAAATGCCACATAGGTCAGCCTTTGTCAACACGAGTAAGACATTTACTGTTTCAACCCTTACTCTGTGGAATCTATTCACATTTGTTTTTTAAATGAAACAAACTGTTTTTAAATAATTCCACAATATATTGAAAAAATGGTAAAAATTCTAAGAAATTCACAATTGTTTCGATATTACTATCATCGTCATAATGACAGAAGTTACATTTCATGTGATGTCTACCTGATGTTTAATAATTATTTTTGGCTAGACCGAAAAGTGATCTACCTTGTGATTGACTTAATATATATGAATAGAAAAAAGAGAAGATATGCTATTACAAATATTAAAGCTTATATATTATTAGCCGACACTAAACCTGTAATGATAGGGCTCCCAAAGCCCATACATATAATTGGTCATTTAATTCATAGAACACAAAATGGCCCTGCCACCATGTCTAGGACCAGTCAACGCTATAAAAAAAAATAAGGTTTCTGTAATGATAAGTCTCCCGTATGGAGTTCGGTCCTGATACCTATACCATACTGGTGTGTTGATATCAGCTCCTATTATTTTAATAATCTAGTAGTGAACATTTATTAAAATTTGTATTTAGTTTGTGTAAGTGTACCAACAACGTTATCAACTTTGAGGAAAACCAGTGAGTTATGTTTTTCTTCCCCATAATTTGATGATATATCCAAATCCATACATAAACACAATCAGATAGGATAGTTTTTAATTATCTTATCGCTTGGGCAGCCGGTTTTAATAGCCGGACTGTTCAATAGCGAACAGGACCGCATTTAAACAAATGTCCATTAATATACTAGCAACAACAATGAACGTAGAAACGATTGAGTCTTCTGACTATAGAAGTACTCAAACGATAATTCATCCCATCTCACAACCTACCTACTCACAAGCAGCGTCTAAGAAATTTTACCCATCAAAAGCACTGGCCCTCATATTTCCATCTTTAGACGGTGTGAAATTAGAAGAATATGTATATGCACTAGGCCCTAAAGTTCAACCAAAAAATATAACGTTTGCATCAAGAATTTCAAACAACCGAATTTGCATATATTTATCAAGTAAATCTACATTTGAAGAATATTTAACAAATGATGGTGAAATATCTATAAATAACGAAATTATATCAGCAAGAAGATTGATTACACCATCAAGTCGTATTTTACTATCAAATGTTTATCCCTCTATTCCCGATGAAACTCTAGAGGCAGAATTAAAAAATATGGGCTTCGATTTGCTATCACCTGTAAGTTCCGTAAGAGCGGGTTTTTCTAAAACAGAATATGGCCATATCGGTAGTTTCCGACGTCAAGTATACTCGACTCCTCTACAAAATGATACAAATATCCCAGATTCATTCCTAGTCACCCATGAGAACCATTCCCACCGTATCTTCTTGTCCTTCGACGAAATGTCCTGTTTTAAATGTAAACAGCCTGGTCATATAGCATCTCAATGCATAATATTCTCCACTACTCCAATATAATCACATGCCCCAACTACTGATATTTATAACTCAAATTTATCAACATTGCCATCAGAACCCGAAACATTACCAAATTCTCTGGAAAATAGTACTTTATCATATCCAACATCCTCCTTTAATCCAATTCAACAAATATCTGTACCACTCACTTCGAGTCAAGTTGACAATAACACAGAACCTCAATTTACAAAACTTGTTACCCAGCCTCCAAAAAAAAACAAATAAAAAAACCCATACAAAAACTACTTAAGCCCACTAAGTCCGACTCTCGTTTTCCTCTTAACTTCGACCAACATTGATCTATTTGATAACTGCTACGTTACACCCAATCCTGAATTGATTGCTCAAAATTACACCAATGACATGCCAGCACTGTGTAAAATGCTTGAAGAAGTATATCCACATATTTCTGATCGCAGTATTAAAACCAGATGCACTAAAATTCGGAAAAAATGTAAGCATGCTTGTAATCCTCAAACTACTGACACTGAAAGCGATTCATCGCAGGAAACTTATTGAAAATCAAATTGAAGAACTGGAAATTAGAAGACATTTAAGAAACCCACAATATGAAGTTGTCAATGAACAGTTAAATCTAGGGAATTCTCCACTAATAAACTGTCTTCTTAAGTGATAATTGTAAAGATCAGCAGATATAGTTTTCCTGGTTTTCTATATCATTGCACAGTTATACTGATCTTAATTGGAAAAATGATATCCAGGATATCACCATAGGGCTAATAATATCTAAGCTTCAATATTTGTAATATCACATCTTCTTCTTTTTTCTATAAACATATATTAAGCCAATCACAAGTTAGGTTACTTCTTGGTCTAGCCAAAAAAATATAACTACTAAACATCAGGTAGGCATAAAATGAAATGTAACTTCTGTCATTCTGACGATGATATTGATTTATCGAAACAATTGTCAATTTCTTAGAATTTTCAATAACTTGTATTATATTGTGGAATTAACTAGAGACCTTGAGTTTCATTTAAAAACACTAATATGAGCATATTCCACGAAGTAAGGGTCGAGACAGTCAATTTCATTAAAAAATCTTCGAGAGAAGATTTGACCCGACTGTACCAGAAGTTACTACAAAAACGTTACAAAGCATCACAAAACATTTGGTTTAACCAAGAATGCCTTAGAAAAAAAAAAAAAGGTAATACCAAATTATGTGAATATAAAATGTCACACTAAAACACCACAAGCACAAAAAGCTATAAAATGTGCTCAAAGAGTTTGGATAAAATCTGAATGTAAGAAATGGTTCAAAGTTAGAGACTCCTTAGACAACTACATAAAAGTTGTACATTCAGAACTCACATTCCAATTACATCCAGTAGAATTTGACTGTTTGGATGACAAAATTAGAGAAAATATCAGCACTATGAAGCATATGAAATTTAAGAAACAAGAAAAGAAGCTACAGAATCTTGAACACACACAACATAAAATTCAATACTCAAAACATCATGAAACTGTAAGTACCTACATACCAACACACTTTGCACCACGATTTGAAAACCTTTCAGACACTAATTTTACAAATAGTGAAATAGAATTTTTAAATAAAGGTTTAAAGTACAGCATACCACCTAAATTTACGAATAATATTAAACAAATTATAGCTACAGAGTCAGAAATAGCTTTAAAATCTAATTCAAATAATTTTCTTTATGAGAAATTAAAAATTGCCAATTTAATCAAAAATATTGAACCTTCAAAAGTTAAACGTCAAACAAAAAATGACATTTCAGTTTTAAACGCAATAAAACAGAAGAGAATCATAACCTAACAGTTACAAAATCCGATAAGGGGAATGCTACTGTCATTTTGACGACTGAAAATTACAAATCCAAAGTATATAACTTTATAGAATCCAGCGATGTGAAAGTTCTTAAAGCAGACCCAACAAAGAAGTTTTCTAATAATGTAAGGGATATTGTTAATAATTCAACTTATCTTTTTAATGATTACGAAAAGAGGTCTATCATACATAAGAATCCTCATTGTCCACAATTATATGGAACAGTTAAATTACATAAAATAACGAAACCAATTAGACCTGTAGTCTCTTATGTTAATGCTCCTAATAATATATTGGCAAAAAAGCTCAACAATATACTCAATACTTACGGATATGAATCTCAATACTCAATTAGAAATTCAATAGAACTAATCAAAAAGTTGAAATCAATCCACTTGCAAGATAACTATAAACTCATATCATTCGATGTAACTAATATGTTTACTAAAATTCCTCCTAAAGAATGTCTAATACTTGTAAGAAAATTACTAGAAGATAAAAATATTAATCCAGGAATAATATCAGATATACTTAATTTATTTGATGTATGCATTAATCAGAATTATTTCACTTTTGACAATAAGATATATATTCAAAATGAAGGTTTACCAATGGGAAGCCCTATATCACCTATTTTAGCAAACATTTTTATGGACAATTTAGAAAGAAAGATCTTTGAAAGTAATATTTCGAAAAATATTTTATTTTGGTATAGATATGTAGATGACATATTAGCTTGTTTTATGGGTAGTGAGCGACAATTAGATGTGTTTTTCAACCACATCAATAATTTACACCCGAAAATTAAATTTACATTAGAAATTGAAGAAAATAGCTCAATCAATTTTCTTGATTTAAAAATTCAAAGAGTTAATGATGTACTTGATTATTCAATTTACCGAAAACCAACACAGACTGATGTGACAATTCCATTCAATTCTAACCACCCTGTCTCACACAGACTAGGAGCATATAATTCAATGATACATAGAGCTTTTTCAGTTCCTATGAACAAATGTAATTTTGATAGAGAGATTAATACAATTAGACAAATAGCAACATCTAACGGTTATCCATTAGATATGATAAATAAACTAATTAGTAAAAAAGAGAAAAAAGTGGCATTACAACTAATATATCCTAAACAAGCTGATGAAATTAAAACTTATAAAACCATCACATATGCAGGAAATATTTCTAATAATATTTCAAAGATAATATCTTCAGCAACGAATGCAACAATTTCTTTTAAAACAGAAAGTAACGTTAGTACAAAATTGTTAAATGTAAAAACAAAAATACCACTATTAAAGAAGTCAGGTATATATAAACTCAAATGTCCAGAATGTAATGCTGTCTATTTGGGTCAGACCCTTAGGAATTTTGAAATACGATACAGTGAGCACTTACGAGCTTACAGATTAAAACAACCAGATAAATCTCACTACGCAAAACATTTACTTGACACCAATCATTCATTGACACCTAACACAGAACTAGAAGTGCTGCATATTTGTGAAAAGAAACAAGAACTGGATTTCCTTGAAGAACTGGTAATTAGAAGACATTTAAGAAACCCACAATATGAAGTTGTCAATGAACAGTTAAATCTAGGGAATTCTCCACTAATAAACTGTCTTCTTAAGTGATAATTGTAAAGATCAGCAGATATAGTTTTCCTGGTTTTCTATATCATTGCACAGTTATACTGATCTTAATTGGAAAAATGATATCCAGGATATCACCATAGGGCTAATAATATCTAAGCTTCAATATTTGTAATATCACATCTTCTTCTTTTTTCTATAAACATATATTAAGCCAATCACAAGTTAGGTTACTTCTTGGTCTAGCCAAAAAAATATAACTACTAAACATCAGGTAGGCATAAAATGAAATGTAACTTCTGTCATTCTGACGATGATATTGATTTATCGAAACAATTGTCAATTTCTTAGAATTTTCAATAACTTGTATTATATTGTGGAATTAACTAGAGACCTTGAGTTTCATTTAAAAACACAAATATTTTAATTCTATTTTTTTTCATTGCGTTGAATAATATAGTGCAGTGGAACATCAACGGCGTATACTCACATCTAGAAATGCTAGAAATATTAATATCAGAACAAAACACATCAATAATATGTTTACAAGAAACAAATTTCACAAATAATAAGACTTATACACCTAAAAACTTCAACGGCTTTTTTTCTGAATAGACAAAACAGGGGACGAGCCAGCGGTGGCGTATCAATTTATGTTAAAAAAGAGATAGAATCATGTTTAATTCCATTAGTAACTAATTTAGAAGCAATTGCAGTTCGCATACAAGGAATAACCAAATTAAATATATGTAACATATATCTTCCTTCCAGTAGGGATATTAACATTGAGAGCTTAACCAATCCTACTAATCAGATTCCTCTTCCTAGACTAATTGTCGGAGATGTCAATGGTTATAATGTATATTGGGGTTCCCCCTATAATGACCCACGTGGTAAAATAATATACGACGCAATTGAACAAAATAACTTATCACTCCTAAACGATGGCCGTCCGACACGCTTCAACAGTTATAATGCTAATTGGTCACACATAGATTTAAGCTTTTCCGATTCCAACACAGCACTTAACCTTACTTGGAACGTACTTTCAGATCTTCACGGAAGCGACCATTTTCCAATAATTTTAACAAATAACCGATATAACCAGACATCACATCACCCTACTAGTATGGAAGTTAAAATCTGCAAACTGGGCATTGTATAAAAACCTTGTAGATAACCTTTTAAGTCAAACTAACTTGATAACGTGATAATTAAATTAATACAACGCGCATATTATACCTTAAAAACATTTATGGAAATAGGTACCTGTTACCATTTCATATCAAGAAATGTCTATGCGAATCACTGATCTTATCAATTTTTAATTTCGCTGACTCAGTCTATGGCCCACATTTAACTGTCCAGTCTAAAAATAGAATTCAAAAGGTTCAAAACTCCTGTCTTAGGTTAATTTATGGGATTCGCAGGTGCCAGAGAGTGCGCACAAACTCCCATTAATTGGATGGTTAAATATGCTTAACAGAAGAATATGTCTATTTCATAAAATCATAAGAACAAAAAAGCCGTCGTATCTCCACCGTAAAATTAAATATCGAACAGATGTACATAATCTTAACATTAGATTCGGGGGAGTGATAACGGTTCCAAGATTTAGAACTGAAGTCTACAGACGGTCCTTCAGGTATCAGGTTTGTCACTTATACAATTCTTTACCCAACGATCTTAAAAAGCTGGGTACTGGCAGGTTGAATGTCAATTGTAGAAATCAGTTGTTTGCTGATCAATAATGATGACGTTGGCTCGTGTTCAAATAGTATTTTGTTTTCCTCATAAGATTGTAAATAATATCAACTATTACAAATTTGAATTACATATTTCAATGTGATTTAAGGGATTAAGTGGAAGAGCATTGCTTGTAGGTAATTTATGTACTTGCAAGGAATGAACTTCGCCCTTTATTTCTCTATTATGTATATGGATATATCGTACTATTATTATTATTGTTTTTTTGAGAAATAATAAAGACATTATTATTATTATTATTTTAGGAATTCACAGGGGTTTTATTCCCTGGATTTCTTCTTTAAAAGGGGCAGGCCAAGTATAAACGAAGTCTATTGTGCTCTAAGAAACGAGCGGACTATATTGCATGTGTGCAAAATGACGCTTTTTTGTATTTGATTGTGTGTATTTTCAGATATGTCGAGTTATGTCAGATGTTTTGTGAATTTTTTGAGGGTGATACCAGTAGCAGACATAATCAACGGGATAATGGTGACCGCGTTTTGCTTCCAAATTCTCTCCAGTTCTATTGCGAAGGGAGTGTATTTTTGTAATTTTTCCGAATATTTGTTTGTTATTATTATTATTCTCCTTCTTCTCACGTTTACACGGATTAAAAGTATGAGGGCTTACGCAAAACTCATAACTTGTTAACTTATTTGATAATTTTCCTTACTATCCTACACGTTTCTAATATAGTTAATTTTTACATTTCTAATATTGTATGTTGTGGTAAGTTGTGTTTTTTGAATTCATTAAGTAACTCTGGTGGTATGAGGCCCGTTACTGAAATGATAACTGGGGTTATCTGAACTTTCTCAATCTTCCACATTGCCTTTATTTCTTCTGCTAGTTCGGTGTATTTCCTAATTTTTTCTGTATATGTTTTCTGTATGTTGTAGTCCAGGGGATGAGCGATGTCTATTAGTGTTGTGATTCTATTTATTTTATCTTTAATTATTATATCTGGTCTATTATTTGTTATTGTTTTATCTGTTACAATTGTTGGGTCCCAGTAAACTTTGAAATTTTGGTTTTCATTCACTGGATCAGGTTTGTACTTATAGTAGGGATCTTCTATTGTTTTTAATTGGTATTTTTGAAGTAGAAGTTTGTGTAAGATTTTTGCTGTAACATTGTGTCTATTTAAATACTCTGTTTGAGCTAGACCGGAACATCCTGATGTTATGTGTTGAATTGTTTCTGGCGTTGCTTTACATATTCTACATTTGTCATCCTCTATGTTCATGTTGATTATATACTTTTGATAATTCTTTGTAGCTATTACCTCATCCTGTATAGCACACATGAATCCTTCTGTTTCTGTATATAGTTATCCTATTTCAAGCCATTTAGTCGATAGTTGGTGTTGCCTACTGAGATCATGTTTATATCTGCTGTATAGTTTTTTACTTTCCCATGTCTGTGTTAGATTTCTCATGAATGTTTTCTTGTCTGTATATTGTAATTGGGTATGCGTACTCAGTGGTGTGTATTTTTTGTCTGCTTGCTTGATAGTAACGTGCAGTTGTGAGTGTGCTTCCTTGTTATTGAAGTAGGTTTGTAGACTATGTACTTGAATATTGTGCGTGGCTTCTATATTCACCAAACCTCGACCTCCTTGTCCTCTTGGTAGGTATAATCTCTCAATGGATGAGTTTGGATGTAATGATCTATTATTTGTAAGTATTTTCCTTGTTATCCTATCTAGTGCCTGTACGTCTGTTTTAGTCCACTGTATGACTCCGAAGGAATAGGTCAATATAGGTACTGCCCAGGTGTTTATTGCTTTGATTTTGTTCTTTGCGTTTAGTTGTGTGTGCATGATTTTCGTTAGCCTATTTTTGTACTTTTTCTCCATGAGTTCTTTCATATCCTTGGTTTTGTGTGTTAGTGTTTCCTTTACTACCAGGTATTTGTATGTTTCGCCCTCGGTTAATGCAGGGAATGTTATATTATTTATGGGTAGGTCTATGTTGTTTCTTTCAGTTATTTTCCCTTTTTTCACTAAAGTGACGCATATTTATCTAGTCCGAAATTCAGGCTTATGTCTTTAGAGAAAGTTGCAGTGGTTTCTAATAATGATGATAGTTTGTATTCATCTGGGGCATAGAGCTTTATGTCATCGACGTAGAATAGATGTGATAGGTTATAGTCTTTGCTGACCTTGTATCCGCTGTTGGTTGCTTTCAGTAGGCTGCTTAGTGGGTTCAGTGCTAGGATGAACCACTTCGGGCTCCATGTGTCTCCTTGGAAAATTCCTCTCTTGATCTGTATGTTATTTGTTTCTATGTATTTGTTAGGTAGGTTAAGTATTAATTTTGTTTCCCAGTTCTTCATTGTATGTCCAAGGAATGTTATGACAATTGGGTTGATTTTGTAGATTTGTAGAATGTGCAGGAGCCATGAATGAGGGATTGAATCGTATGCTTTCTGATAGTCTATCCATGCGACTGCGATATTTCTATTATTGGTTTCTGCTTGTTTTGTTATTACTTTGTCTATTATAAGTTGTTCCTTACAACCTCTATTATTATTATTATTATTATTATTTTTTATTCACGTTAACCGGATGTTTAGCGTGAGAACCGGCAAGGTTAGTTGCAAGGTTTCCAGCATTTCCTATGTATTTTTGTTCAACACTTTTCTGATTATATTGCACGTGCTCAAAATGACCGCTTTTTGTAGCTCGTAGAAAATATTTTTCTGGAGTCCTAGGCTATCCAGGTTCTTTTTCAGGTCTTTCGGTATTTCTCCAGTGGCTCCAATAGTAATTGGGATGGTTTTAACCGTTTTCGCCTGCCATGTCTCTTTCAGGTCCTCGCAGAATGGTAAGTATTTTTCTATTTTTTCCATGCCCTTTTTTTGTATGTTAGCAGCCGCTGGAACCGAAACATCCACCAAGAGTATTTCTTTTTCAGTTTTATTGAATACCAGTATGTCGGGTCTGTTGTGTTGTACAGTCCTGTCTGTTTGGATATCTCTGTCCCAGTATAGCAAAAACTTGTCGCTTTCTAACACATGTTGGGGTGTGTACTTGTAGTATGGCGTTTTCGCCTCAGTTAAATCTAGTTCAACATTTTCATGTTTGTCTCCACACATTCTGCACTGTGTTGATATAATGCTTTGGTCTTTGACTATATATTTAAGGTATGAACGAGTAGGGATGACCTGGTCTTGGATGGCGCACATGAATCCTTCTGTCTCTGGGAAAAGATTACCACTATTGAGCCATGCTATGGAAGCAGCTTTGTCTAAGGAAGTATTATTTAGTGTATTTGGATATCGTCCATGCAGCTCTTTTTCTTTCCATTGTGATTCCAGTGCTAAGACGGAGTGCTGCGGGTCGCATGCGTATTCTGTATCAGTTAGGTTTAGCGGTGTTATATTTTTATCGACATTTATGATTGCATGGTGGGGGGGGGGGAATCTGTTGCTCGGTTGTAAAAGTAGTTGCGCATGAGTTCTATTTGTTTTTTGTGCATAATGCGCATGTCAGCTATACCTCTGCCTCCTTTATTCCGAGGTAGGTGGAACCTCTCCTTGCATGCTTTGGGGTGATGTTTCCGATGTTTAGTAAAGCTTACTCTAGTTGCTCTATTTAGGTCTTCGA
Source organism: Galeruca laticollis (assembly GCA_963921935.1). Classification (NCBI taxonomy): domain Eukaryota; kingdom Metazoa; phylum Arthropoda; class Insecta; order Coleoptera; family Chrysomelidae; genus Galeruca; species Galeruca laticollis. Next base: position 150,637,730 of record OY998177.1, read on the forward strand.
GTTCCGTAATAGTCCAGTTTATGACAGCAAAGCTATATGTTACTACAGGAATAGCATAAGCATTTATTGCCGTCGTGATGTTTTGTTATCATTATTATTATTATTATTATTATTATTATTATTATTATTATTATTTTCCTTTTTGTGTCACCGGATTTACACCCGGCGTGTTTCAACGACAGTCGGCTTCAACAGCAAGACTTTCGTTCGGTGTCACTATTCTAGAAATGACCTAACAATGTTTGTCGCATCCAGGATTACAGATTTTTGCATTAATCGGTAGGTTGACTCAGGTATATCAATGTCTTTGAGGGAAGTACTTAGTTTCTTGGGAATTAGCCCCATACAGGATAAAACAACTGGAATGATCTTGACTTCTTTAAGATTCCACAATTCTTTTATTTCGGTCCTTAGCTCGGCGTATTTGCTTAGTTTTTCATTGTATTTGCTTTCTGTGTTAGAATTATTTGGGATCGATATGTCAATAAGCAGAGCTTGCTTGGATTGTTTATTATTATTATTATTATTATTATTATTATTATTATTATTTTAACTAGTTCTCTTCTTAAGGCATTTTACATAAACTCAGGCCTTTTGGTCTGAGTGTGGTTTATTCAAATATACAGATATAAATCTATCAAAGCATGTTTGACCTTCCACTTTTTAGCGTTATTTTCCCAGTACTTTCCTTACAATGGTGCAAGTGCCAAGAATAGCTGTTTTCTGCATCTTTCCAATTGCAGATGGACTGATTTTAAGAGTATCCACAGCCTTACCAAGCTGCCGTGGTACAATGCCTGTTGTGGATAGGACCATGGGTAGGATAGTAACTTGGTCTACTTTCCACTGCTCTTTGATATACTGAGCGAGGTCATCATATTTTTGAAGCTTTAGGTTGATTGTGTTTTCCATGTTGTTATCATTCACAACTGCGAAGTCGATAATCCATACCTGTTTTTCTCTCAGGCTCCAAAGAACCACATCCGGCCGGTTTGCTTCATTTGTCCGATCAGTAAATATTGTTCTATCCCAGTATAATTTGTAGTGGACGTTTTCTAGGATGCTTGCTGGTGTATACTTATAGGTGAGTTTTTCTGTTCCGGGTATCAAGTTATATTTAGAAGCCAGAGCATGGTGTACTATCTTTCCTGTTTGATCGTGGCGTTTCTTGTACTCAGATGCGGCGAGGGAGCTGCATCCTCCAGTTATATATTGGATGGTTTCCCCCATCCTGCCACACATTCTACAAGTGTCATCTATCACGGTTGGATCTTTAATAATATATTTGAGATAGTTCCTAGTTGGTACAACCTGATCCTGTATGGCGATCATGAACCCTTCAGTTTCAGGGAACAGGTATTCGACCACTTTTTATCTGTACCCTCTGCGGCTAGGATAGTAGGATGTCTTCCATGCAGTGCTTTCCTCTGCCATGCTTCTCGTCTTTCTTGTACAGATGTTGGGTGAATGTCACAGTTATTAGTTAGGTTCAATGGGGTGTATTTATCATCTTGAGAGCATACTATATTATGAAGAACGGAAATCCTTGCTTTCCTATGGAAATAGCTTCTCATTGATTTAATTTGACGAATGTTCATGTCATAGAGGTTTACTATGCCCAATCCACCTTCTTTGCGGGGTATATAAACTCTTTCCACAGCACTTTTCGGGTGACGGCTTCTAAACTTGGTCAGTTGAACTCTGATCCATCTGTCCATATCTTCCAGGTCTGTATTGCTCCATTTCACAACTCCTATAGAATAAGTGATGACTGCTAAGGCGTATGTGTTGATGGCGATGGTAGTGTTCTTGGAATTCAAAGATGTTTTCAATACCCTTCTCACTCTTTTCTGAAACTCGCTCCTAAGTTGTTGTTTAATCAGCGTATGCTCGATAGTTTTGCTCTGGTTCATCCCTAAGTATTTATACAGCTCATCCGTATTCATTGACGTTATTGTTTCCTGGTGGGCCGTTTCATATGTTAGGTTTTGGTTGAGTTTCCCTTTGTTTATACTTTGGATTTTGCACTTATCTACCCCAAATCTCATCTTTATATCCTCGGAAAAACTTTCGGTTACTTTTAGTTGGTACTGAAGCCCTGTCTTTGTTGCTGCGTATTGTTTGAGATCGTCCATGTAGAGTAGATGGCTGATCTTGTGCTTTTGTCCGTTTTCATCCTTCATCTCAAATCCTTTCATCGTGTCATTTAACAGGTCCGTTAGCGGGTTTAGGGCCATACAAAACCACAGTGGACTTAATGTATCTCCTTGATATATACCTTTTCTTATCTGTATTTTTACTGTGGTGTAAGCTATTTGAGGTGTTTTCAGGTTTAAGGTCGTGCGCCACTTTTTCATGATCTTTTCCAGGAAGGTGATCAGTTTCTTATCTATTTTATAAATTTCCAGGACTTTCAGAAGCCAGTCGTGGGGACAGGAGTCATACGCCTTGCGGTAATCTATGAAGGTTGTAAATAAGTTTCTCTGCTTCGTTATGGCTTCTGACATTATGATCTGGTTTATGATTAACTGCTCCTTACACGCCAATGACCCTTTCTTGCAAGCTTTCTGTTCTTCACCTAGGATGTTGTTGGAGTCACAATGTTTTGTAATATTTTCGGCAATGCAGGCTGTTATTACTTTGTAAAACGTATTAAGGCATGTAATTGGTCTGTAATCAGCTGGGTGAGATGACATCCTTTTTTTTGGTATCAGCAGTGTTTTTCCCTCACACAATAGCTCTGGTACTGAGTCTCCATCCTCCAAAAATCGGTTTATCAGTTCTAGCATCTTTCCATGCAAGGCGTGAATTCTCTTTATCCAAAAGTTCTGAATAGTATCGACTCCCGGGCATTTCCAATTTTTGAGTTTATCAATCACAAACTTCAGCGTTTCAGGTGTTATAATTGTCTCTGCCATTGGTTGTATCCTATTTGCTTTATCTTCAATTTTTTTCAGCCAGAGTGCGTCTCTGTTAAAGTGTTCCTCTTTTGACCATATGTTTGCCCAGAATGTTTGCATCTCTTCTTCGTTTGGGGGTATGGTTTGGTTTTTCTCAGGCATCTGCTGTTGGATATTTTTGTAAAATATTTTCTGGTTCCTCCCAAATTGCACATTGTGGTCTCTGCGTTCCTTACTTTTCTTATATCTTCGTAATCTTTGTGCGTATACACTGAGCTTTTGTTTCATTGTGTCCAGCACTGTCGCAATATTGTTATTAAGAGGGTCATATTGTGTGTGTGTGTTCTGTATACATTCTTAATCTTTCCAACCTTCTTCTTCATTCTTTTGCTTCTGCTTCCATTAGTAAAGGCAGTCAGGATAGCAATGTTCCTCCTGAGTTCTTCTATCTTCTTTTCCAATCTAGTTTGCCATGGAGGGGTTCTTTCTATGTTTGGCTTGTTTGTCTCCATACTCTGGTTCTCTCTCATCTTCCCCCCATTACATATTACTATTGCAACTGCTGTGCTATATAAACAGTGGCACAGATCTTCATAGTTCTCTATACCTTGTACTATCTGATTGGTTAACACCTTTTCGTTCGCAATAGATATTAATTGCTCTAGTTTGCGGCTTCCATATTGCTTTGGTATCTGGGACGGTTCAATCCCATTATATAATATTTTTGCCTTATTGAATTCTTGTATCATTTTCTCCTCCAATCTATATACCTCCCCGTCTTGTTCATTTTCGTCGTTGTTATTATTATTATTATATATAAATTGTTCTTAAATTCGAAATATCCACAATTCTTACATAACGATAAAATACAAATACAAATTAAATAACGTGTGACGCCACTGGCGACGGATAGAAGGTCGCAGCGATGTTACTGGAAATCGGACCGATCTTACTCGATCACCCTGGAATATTCGAGAAGCCGGGCGTACGTATATAAGAAGGTTGAGTCAAGCGGGACGGGCAGAGGCCAGAGTTAGTTAATAATTGTTCTAGTGAGCGGTAAGCACCAATTCTAAAACCTTTTTAAATGAAATACTTGGTGAAATATGTCTTCGCAGAAAAGAAAAATAACGAACGAACATCGAGTTAATAATGACCGTTGGGAATCAGAGTATTTAATCACGAACCACAATAATAAACTTCAGTGCATTGTTTGTATGCAAGTACTATCAGTTCCCAAAGAATATAATATGAAACGATATTACACTACGTTACACGAGAAACCGTTTTAGTAATATACAGGGGAATCAAGGAAGGCTATCATTACGGAGTATAAGAAAAAGTATAAGAAAAAACTAAAACAACGAACAGCGTTTTTTAAAAATCTGACGCTGATACCAAGTACGGTATTGCCGCTTCTTATGAAGTAGCGCTGGAAATTGTCAAAGTGAAGAAACCTTTTAGTGACGGAGTGCTTATTAAAAATTGCGCAATCAAAATGGCAAAGCAATTCAATGAATAAAAAATTGCCGAAAAATTCGAAACAGTATGTGTCGCATCAAACAATTGCAAGACGGGTGGAGCATATTAATCAATCTGTATCCAAAAAACTGCATAACACGGTTGAAAAATGTAAATATTTTTCGCTATGTATGGATAAAAGCACTGATCTGTTCGACATTAGCCAGATTGTAATTTTTATCCGAACTATTCAAAACGACTTCAGTGTAGCTGAAGAGATGCTTGATCTTATTCCTCTCCATGGTACAACCAGGGGTACGGATATTTTTGAAGCTGTAAAATAGGTGATTTCAGACTACGGGGGATTCGATAAATGTTCCTGTATTGTCACTGATGGAGCCAGAGCTATGATAGGAACTCAAATTCGATTTGCAGGACTCTTAAAACAAAACAACATTTACTGTCCTGTGATACACTGTATTGTTCATCAAGTGATCCTGTGTGGAAAATCCTTACGTCGAATGAATGTCAAGAAAGTGGTTGTTAAAATAACCCATATGATTCGAGGGGGTAATCGTGCTTTGACTCACAGAAAGTTTGGTGATTTTTTAGCCGAAGTTGATGCTACATATGGGGACTTGTTACTTCACACCGAACTGTTTGCAACGATTCTTCGATTTACGCGAGGAGATACATATTTTTTTTAAAGATGAAGTTAAGTCTAACACTACGGAACTGGAAAATCAAATGGTAGATGCACAATTTTTAGCAGACCTTGCATTTTCAACAAACCTGACTGACATCTCACCTTAACGAACTGAATTTGAAGCTACAATGAAAACAGCAGATAATTGCCAACTTATTTGAACACATAAATGGATTTAAAAGTAAAATTAAGCTTTTCAAGTCGTCATTAGAAAAAAATGATTTTTCATTTGTTGTTGTTGTAAAGAACATTTTGTAGGAAGTTTAAAATTTACCTCGCATAAAACACATTAACACAATTGCAGAAGAATTCGAAAATCGATTAATCGACCTTAAAAAGAAATTTGTCAGTTTTTACTCAGCCCCTTACAATTTCAGTTGAGAATGTAAGCAGAACAGACCTTCAACTGGAATTCTGTGATTTGCAATCAGATCCTCTTTACAGACAATAGACAGGTATGAAATTTTCCATGGATAAATATAAATAACATATGTTTAGTTTTGAATAATTATACATAATTTTCAGTATGGATTCTTCAATTAAAAATAGTATTCTTGTAAACATCCTCTGTTTTCAACTATTAACATAGTTATCTTGATCTGAGTTACACAAACAACGTTGTACCTTGTACCATACTAATTTTAATAGAATTATCTAGGTGTGGTCCTATTTGTTTTAACTGGCTCCTATTCTATCTTCATTTATTCGTTTGTTTGTTATGTTAGTAAAGTGTATAACCGACGTTCTAATTTTATAATGAATTAACTTTTCGAACTTTCGGATACGAGGGATGTGTAGACCAAGAGAATTAATTATATTGACATTACAAGGTCTTGATTAATGCATATAGAGATAAGAGTGGCGTTAAGAAGTATACAGTTGATAACGTTGAGTTTTATATAATTTTATAGATGTAATTACCAAAAACTTTGGCTTAGTAATATGTAGGAGTGAACACAACACAATGATTGGCCCTTTTAGAAGCTAAAAAATTAAAATAGTATTTTATGAACATTCATCGGTTCTTAGGATAATAAGAAAACAGATTTTCCATTATATCAACGTTTCGGATTTATTTAAATCCTTTATCAAAGCTACAAAGATATACGTCCTTAGTAATTGTACATAGAAGTATGGTAGATTCAGGACTTTAAAATATTACGATTTAAACCAACTTGCTTTAATAAAATATTGCTAATAAGGAATATACAGGATGTTAAAGGTTAAATTTTAAAATTTCTCTTTTGCAATAACTTTAACATTTTTGGATATGTATACATAAAAATTTGGAAATAGTGTTTTTTGGGCACGAAAAATCATAATCTGGTACCTACTTAGATGTAATTTGTAGAGGGCGCTACATAGACCACATTTGTGGCATCAATGTGCCCTAAATTTTGTTGTTGTTTAAGTTAGGGGTATTTTTGTAAAAGAATATTAAAGCCACGTTATTTCAATTGAAAAAAAGTATACTTGTTATTAACCTTAAAACTTAAAGGTTTACGATATAATCGCATTTTAGGGATCAGCTGCATGATTATTATTGAAAACATTTAGAAAACAAATTAAAAAAAAATAACTAAGCTAAATAACATTATAACTTCAATTGTGTCACATTAAATGTTCGATATGTCCTCCATTCTCGACGATGTATTTATCTACACGTTCCATAAAAGATCGTCTCATATTAAACAACATCATTGGATCAAAAAAACCCGCTGCTCTATTTATTTCTTCCCAAAGTTGAACGCTGGTATTTATCGGATTCTTATAAACAAGTTGTTTCATTGCACCCCATACATCGAAATCGAGAGGATTCAAGTCTGGACTACGTGCTGGCCAAGGAAAATGGCTACCACGACCAATCCAGCGTTCAGGAAATTTGTTATTTAAATATGTTTTGACTGCTCTCGTATAATGTGGCGGTGCACCATCTTGCATGAAGCACATATTTTGTCTTATATTCAGTGGCAATTCTTCCAATAGATTAATGAAATAATTTTGTAAAAAAGTAGTTCTCACCATTCAAATTACGAGGTAACTCGTATGGTCTTAAAAAATTGTTACAAATGATACCACACCATATGTTTATTTTGAGTTCATATTGGAAATGGCTTACTCGTTTATCATGAGAATTTTCAGTATCCTTAAGATGATTGTTCCTTAAATTAAAAATACCACGGCGGTTGAAAGTAGCTTCGTCGGTAAATAATATTCTGTCGTCGAAGGTGTGATCAAAATTTTGCCTGTTTCGGATAGCACTTGCAAATTGGTGTCTTAATGGTAGATCTGCTGGTAATAAATTTTGTACCGGAGTAAAATGGTATGGGTGATGATACTTCTCGAGGTGTAGTCTTTTTAAAATAGAAGTTTTGCTGATTTATAAAACAGCAGATAAACGCCATGTACTAACATGAGGATCATCTTCAATGCGAACCATTATTTCGTCATCGTTATCAGGCGTAATTATTCTTGGTCGGCCTAACTTATCACACTTAGGACGAAACGAACCACTAAATAGATTTTTGAATGTGTGATGATTAGGTTGCTGCCTGTTTGGATATCTTCTCAAATATTCTCGTTTCGAATCAAGCCCATTAAAATTTTGCTTACAGTAAATAGCCATATCTCTCATATCTGTATTAGAATAATTATTATGTCCCGGTATTTTTCGCTTTTTTTAAATGAACCAATAAAATGCAAACTAAATATTACAAGAATGACATAATATTGAAACAAATCGAATGTTTCGCTGTCAAAATCATTCGTGACGTCAGCCTACTACGTTAATAGTTTCCGAAATGAATAATTATTACTTTGGGAAGAGATAAATAGAGCAGCGCGTTTTTTTGATCCAATGATGTTGTTTAATATGAGACGATCTTTTATGGAACGTGTAGATAATGCATCGACGAGAATGGAGGACATATCGAACATTTAATGTGATACAAGTGAAGTTATAATGTTATTTAGCTTAGTTTTTTCTTAATTTGTATTCTAAATGTTTTCAATAATAATCATGCAGCTGATCCCTAAAATGCGTCCTCTACAAATTACATCGAAGTAGGTACCAGATTATGATTTATCGTGTGCAAAAACCCCTATTTCCAAATTTTTATGTATACATATCCAAAAACGTTGAAGTAATTGCAAAAAAGAAATTTGAAAAATTAACCTTTAACATTCTGTATATTCCTTATTAGCAACATTTTATTAAAGCAAGTTGGTTTAAATCGTAATATTTTAAAGTCAGGAATTTACCATACTTCTATCTACAATTACTTAAGGACCACCCTGTACATGCATTTGGTGACTATGAATATTAAATAATGAATAAAAACTTTAAAACTTCAAAAACCTTCAAACCCTCAAAAACTTTAAAAGAACTCATGATCATTTAAAAACTCCAAAAAACTAAAAAACTGAAAAATCCCTCACATTTTTGTCTCTAAGAAACTTCATCAAATAAAATGTAAATTGCTGACAATTTAAAATTACTCAAGGTGTCATCTTATCTAGTGAGCTTCTTTCCGTTGAGCAGAAATGATTTATTTCTTTGTCGAATTCAAAATAGACGAGAAATCTTGAAAACATTTCAGAAAGTTCTTCAAACATTGGCAAAAACTTCTTTCTTTTTATCTGTATCTAGATATTTTGATGTTGAAACTAAATTATACGTATCCTTTGATAAATGATAACAAAAATTGCAAAAAACTCATAATGATGTTGGTCTGGGACAGCGTTTTGAATACAGTGTATCGTCGAATAATTCTTAGCAAAATAGTTAAAGAACCAAAAACTATCTATTATAGATATTATTTATTGAGTTAATATCGATTGTTTTTTAATTTGATATAATTGGTAATTATGTGTTTGTAAATTTTATTTAAGTTGTCAGTATCTGATTTTTTGTTTACCGTATTCTCACTCAATTCAATAAATACAATTTCGCTTAAAAGTCGTTTGTGTAGTTATTCTCTTTATATAGGATGTTGACGGTTTCAAAGTAAAAGTTTGTGATTTTGTGTTCAAATATATGTGCTGCTAATGCTGTTTTTTCTGATTTGTCCCTATGTTTTTCATCACATGAGTTCTTGTGGGCATACATTCTGTTTTTTAACCTTTGCTTGGTTTGGCCAATATAACATCTATCGTATCCCAAACAATTAACCAAATCGTATTTTACCATACAAAAACGGTAAATTGTTTTTTTCCTCTATAAAGGACAAATTACCGAGAGACTATGAATCGAACCTTATTTCCAAAATAAATTATTTGGAATGCGATAGATGTTATATTGGTCAAACCAAGCAAAGGTTAAAAAACAGAGTACATAGGGACAAATCAGAAAAAACAGCATTATCAACACATACATTTGAACAAAATCACAAACTTGAGTTTGAAACCGTCAACATCCTAGATAAAGAGACTAACTATCACAAACGACTTTTAAGCGAAATTATATTTATTGAATTGAGTGAGAATACGGTAAACAAAAAAGCAGATACTGACAACTTAAATAAAATTTACAAACACATAATTACCAATTATATCAAATTAAAAAACAATCGATACTAACTCAATAAATAATATCTATAATAGATAATTTCAACAATTTCGCTAAGAATTTTTCGAGGACACACTGTATTCAAAAAGCTGTCCCAGACCAACATCATTAGAAGTTTTTTGCAATTTTTGTTTTCGTTTATCAAAGAATGCGTATAATTTACTTTCAACATCAAAATATCTAGGTACAGTTTGTGTACAGACTCTCAATAATGAGCCAAAGTTTGAAGATTTTGCATTGCTTTGTTTTTACATGACGTGCCAGAACTCTCCGAAATATTTTCATGATTTCTCGTCTATTTTGAATTTGACAAGGAAATGGAAAATCATTTGTGCTCAACAGAAAAAACCTCACTAAGTAAGAGTGACGGCACATTGAGTAATTTTAAATTGTCAGCAATTTAGATTTTATTTGATGATGTTTCTTAGAGACAAAAATGTGAGGGATTTTTAAGTTTTTCAGTGTTTTGGAATTTTATTGAAATTTTTGAATTTTTACATGAGCATGAGTTTTTTTGAAGTTTTTAAAGTTTTTGAAGTTTTAAAGTTTTTATTGATTATTTAATATTCATAATCACCAGATGCATGCTTTGTGGCCTTAATAAAGGGTTCAAATAAATCCGAAATGTCGGCATAGTGGAAAATCTGTTTTGTTATTATCCTACAGAACCGATAAATAGTCATGAAATAAATAATACATAAGGATACGATCACAGAAGTTGCATTAAAATAGTAGGTTACATGCTCACATAAAATTGATATATGAGTTGTTATGACGCTAGCGACTATAAAAACTTCAAAATTCTACTGAAATAACTAATCGGGTTAATAAAATTGAATTTTTTATGAAAAATAAGAAGATGATTAAATACATCTAAAACAATATACAAATAGGTAGTCATTGCTCGATGGATTGACACTGATTGGCTAAGGTCTTATAATTCCTGTAAATAATCAGATAATACAAAAAAGTATCATTTTAAAGTGCATTCCATAAAATTATCTACTTTTTTGCAAGTGGTTAAAAAACATAATTTATTCCATATCTTCACTTTTATCAGAACATTTTGATGAAGGCCGAAATTGAACTGAACGTCAAATATATGTGAAAGAAATTTAGACAAATATAATAATAATAATCCCAGTTTAATTCAAATATTTTTTTATGAATTTAGTCTCTTGTCATCAATATTTTCTTGCTATCCAATTACTTCTTGTTTGACTTTTCTTAACTCACTTTTCAGTATTTGTTGTGTAACGTTTTTATTTTCCCTATATTTCGCCCTGCGAAATCGAATAATTTCTATCCCAGTACGGTCCTGGCGTAACAATATTTTCTTCGAACTGTGTAGGATACCGTTCATATGAACAATAAACATAAAAAAATTGGGACCAATATATCCCTGGACGCCGAAAAGGTGTGTTATAGCTCAATCTTGACTTTCAATTGAACAAAGTGACGATTGGATGTACAAAAGTTTTAATATCGCCTCTTAAAAAAGGTGCGATGTGTACACAATAGTTTTAGTATCGCCTTCGGATAAAAAATGTAGTTTTTATGAAATTCTGGGTAGACAGCGTAATTTATGCATTTACGGCCCGATTCTTTTTATATGGGTTGTTATATGGCTTTTTTTAGAACTAATTTTACAGTTATTTTTCGGAAAGAATTTAAAAAAAGGCTGTCTATCCCCAAAAATATCGTCACGAGAGGCAGTCTACGATGAGTACTTGAACGGATCAGTTGTGATTTCCTTAGGGTCTCAACGCTAGTTATCGTGTCGTTTTCACCGCTATCGGTGATTGAGTCTACGAAGATTACTTGAGCGAAGCAGTGGTGATTTTTTTAGTTATTAAGATTAAGTTATCGTATCGTATCGTACCAAAGTATCGATATTTCCTGTGCTGAGTCGGCGAATTAAAATTACCGGAGTATCTGTTTATTGTGTTTATTACCGACATTAAGTTACCGAAGAATACCGACTGTCTGTGATTTGTTCCATCACGCGGTGAGGCTAGATTGCTTATTACAAGTACCTACTATCCTAAATTTTTAAATCGACCTAATAGAGAAAGCACGCCTCCGGCGTTGATGCAAGTATCTTCACCTGAATAGAATTGTGGTGATTGGCTGGAGACTGTTGGACTCAGGTATCGTAATGATTATTTAGTATCTCTCCTACCTGGAGTAATCGTACCCTTTCTTAGTCGATGGTGAAAAGACTATTTAGTGTCACGCCATTTCTTTAGCGAAAGAACCATACGGTATCAGAACTATTTTATTATGATAACGAGTTTACTTATTACTAATATTGACATTATTTTGAAGAACTTTTATGTTTCATGCTGTTTGATAAATAACCGATAAGAAATTCGGCGTGCACGTCAAATCTAGATTAAATTATTTTCCGATCACTTATATTGACGTAACTTTCACGAAGCCTAAGTGTTTTTTGTTTTCAAGTAATTCAGTAATATAATATCCTACATTTTCTTTTTTGAATAAACGGAAAATAATTTCATTAATAAACTAATTTTTTAGTTCGCAAACTCTGCGACATTTACCGTTTGTGTATTTATATGATTTTTGATTTGTATATTCCTTGTTTCTTGGAGACGATTTATTCCTCGAACTATTACCGTGTAGTGTTGAGTGATAATTTGTTTTATTGTTTTTATGTATATATTAGTTTTTGAACGTTTCTAAGATTTTGTATATTATTGTTTTTGTATGTTGTTGGTACGTATGCATGTACCCATATTGTAAATTTTTTTGATGTTCTGTTCACTGACGTTGGTCAAACATGTTAATAAACTGGTTAACATAATAAACCGCGTTTTAGTGAGTACTTCCCTAAACTCCACAGACACATTACCGAAAATACCTCACCTTTTATAATTTCTATCGCTTATCGCAGTTTTTGAAATTTTTCCTGTGAATTAAAATTTCTGGCACCCTCTAATTACCTTTCCGGTTGATTAACGTTCCTAAAATAAACCCACGACTCTTAGCTCTCCAAATAATAATACGTCATCTTGGTCTCATCCAGGGAATTGAGTGAATGTAAACGACGAGTACTCAGTGTGTAAATGTACGAGTACTCGTCGTTTACCTTCACTCAATTTATATCTAGTGTGTACACCATACCCACAGACAGTTCATCCAAGGAAACTTTGAGAAATTGGTACCGAACAATTAAGACGGTAACAGTTGTTTTTGTGATTTAATTAATTTTTTGTTGTTTCGTCAGATTCTCTCTTTTTTGTAGTTCACCATCTTTAAGTTTTAGTACGTATTTCACTTGGTTCTATTTTCTTTCTTTATCTAATTTGAATTTTGCCGAAGAAACTACATATAATTTTCGCTAAGTGAACTTTGTACTTTTGCGTTTTGGTGTTAGTGGTTGTCGTAGAGAATGTTTTCCAAATTTGCAGCTATCTCTTTGGTGATAAAACACGTAGGGTGAATGCTACAGTAATTGGACATCCACAGTTATTGGACAGTTTCATTTTAGATACATGTAATAAGGAAACTTAATACAATAATACAACCTCTCGGGTACAAATGGCCACACATGACACATTTCGGTTAAGTTTCGCTGACATTCCCGCCTAATTTATAGCATTTGTCAGTAAAGGTACTCATATTGTTTGGATATATGGTTTGTTGGAGGATTCTTTCCGTTTTTGTAAAGAAATCAGAAATTTATTTAATCAATTTTGTGAAATATCGTGTGTATTGGGACTTTAATATTGCTTTATTGGCTAGTATTAACTGTAAATAGGCACATTTACACGTGATTAACCTTAAATTTTACCTCTAGATGCAAGATATTTGATGTCCAATAACTGTATACGTTAAAGGTAAGATGTTCAATTATGGGACAACATGCCCAATTACTGATTTTTCAATTTTTAGGCTTCAGACAGTTATTTTCCAAACGTTTATTTTGAAATAAGTAAGTATTTACTTAACTATTAATCTATTTAATTGACAATCCCGAAGCAGCCCAATTACGATTGTACCCAAATTGATAAAGCTCTCCAGGAACTGCCAGAAAAAAAGTATCTGTTAGGAAGATAGCTATGAAGTATGGTATTCCAAAGTCTACCATTCATTTTAAATTAAAACATCCTGCTGGTAAGGAAACTTTTGGGTCTGCGCTAGATTTAACTAAGCACGAGGAAAACAAACTAGTTCAATGGATTTCTGAACTGGGCAAAAAAGGTTTCCTAGAGGATTTGGTTTCAAGTGTACAAAAACTTTTAGAGGCCAATCAGAGAAAAAAATCGATTTAAAACTAACCGTCCCGGAAATGGTTGGATAAAAGCTTTTCTTCGACGAAATCCCCGAGTGACACACAGACAAAGTAAAGCAGTATCTTCAGCAAGCGCGTGTGTAACTGAAGCCGATATACGTAAATGGTTCGGTGATATTGAAGATTATTTTCAGAATAAAAATTTAATTGACGTTTTGCAAGACCCATCTCCAGTTTTTAATGGTGATGAGACAGGGTTCCAGCTTTGTCCATCTACAGGTCGGGTACTTGCAGAAAAGGGAACGAAAAATGTATATATAGTTGAAAAAGGATAATCGAAAGAAAATGTTACAGTAGTGTTCACTTTTACGGCCGATGGAACAACATGCTCCCCTATGATAGTATATCCCTATAAAAGGATTCCAGAGAAGATTGCTCAATGTGTACCGCCGGAATGGGGTATTGCGAGAAGTGATAATGGTTGGATGACTGCAGAGGTTTTCTATAAGTATGTGGCCAACGTGTTTCATCCATATTTAGTTCAAATTAAAATAACTTTGCCTGTAATTTTATTTGTGGATGGGCACAAATTTCACATTACATATGATTTGAGCTTGCTGTGCAACAAACTACAAATAGAGCGTATTGCTTTATATGTAAACACTACTCGCATCTTGCAACCCGCAAATGTTGCAGCATTCTGTCCAATCAAAGCAAGTTGGCGTAAAACTGTGAGACAGTTCTATTTAGAAAATCCTGGAGAAACGGTAAATAAAGCAAATATCGCTTCCATCTTAAAAAACGTAGCCAACAGTGTAAAATCGGAAACTCTTAAAAAAGGATTTAGACGATGTGGATTATACCCTTTCAATCCTGATGCTGTCGATTATACAAAGTGCCTGGGATCAACTACTGTAAATATTGATTCTGTCCAAAATACTAATGCTCAAAACCTAGAACCCAATCAAACTTTGTTTTTTAAGAAATTTGTCAAAATTGTAGGAAAACCCCTGATAGACAAATTTAGCGAGATAGATTAAAATTTAAATAAAATATACTTAATATGAAAACATTTTCACTCCCCAGACAATAACACATTAAGTGATTTTATATTACAGCATAATAATTCTGTAACTGTTGAAGAATCAGAAAACAATATTAATACGATTCAACAGACAACATTTAAGGTACCAGATGTCAATGAAATTTCCAGTAATCTTATATCAGTTTTTCCATCCGAAAGTGTACCTTTAGCAACTGAAATTGATTTAAACTTCAACCATCCTCAGGAGCCTATTCCAAGATCATATTTGCCATAGCAGCCCTTTAAAGCCACAAGATAGAAGTTCAGAAATAACTACATTGTCACCATTTTTATTTTGTCCAAACTCTCCGAAACGAAAAAATAAACAGCAGATTGAGAGGACACCATACGCTGTAACTTCAAGGAAGTACTTGAAAATGAGTGAAGTAAAACGTGCCATAGAATTTGAAAAAGAAAAAGAGAAAGACGAGAAAAAGAGAAGACGTGAAGGGAAAAAGCAGGAATAATCAGAAAAGAAAGCCGAAAAATTAAAGAAAGATGAGCAAAAAGAAAACTTGAAAACTGTATGTGGTAAATGTTCAAAATTGGTACGGAAAAATGGGCTGTTTTGTACCGTTTGCAATAAACATTTCCATGGTTCTTTAATGTTTTCTATTGAATGAACATGAAAATTAGTTAAAAGTTTTACCTCAAAGATAATTAATAAAATAGTGTCCAATAACTATATTTTTTATGTCCCATTATTGTTAAAATGTGTCCAATAACTAATTTTTTCCAAAATTCAAACATAAATCATCATAACTTTTCTACCAGTTAATATTTGTGTCTGCTAATTGTTAGAAATATAGTACACATTTTATGACTTATTCTGAAATTTTTATTTGGCCCGTACCTCAAAAAGCAAACTTTTAACAGGGTGTGAAATATTTTTTTTCCCTTAACTGTCCAATTACTGTATCATTTACCCTACTTCGCCTATTGAGACATCTAATATCACAAATTGCAAGAATCGTTTTTGGATCAATTATATTATTGTGTATATTCCACCAATATTATCTTCAGCTTCACAGATTACCTCGTCAATGTTAGTTTAATGTAAATTGTTTCAGTTAATTCTAAATCCTCTTTTCAGCTACGACGCAATACACGAGACAAGGTGACAAGGGTATTAAGTCTAAATTGAGTAGTTGATCTAGGAATACCAAATGGGTAAATTGTCTATGCGTAAATTTTCAAGAATTTTCAGACTTCACATTCTCATAGTAACATTATTTTCTATTTCACAGGGTATTGCAAATTACTAGGGCAAATAACTTTTTTAAAGAGACCCTTTATTCAATGAGGTCTAATTGACCTGTTTCAAGATTTTTTGTATTCATAATTAGGTAGAGAATAAATGTATCGGATTCGTGAAGTTTCTAGTATGCGGCTCCCAACAAACAATCGACCTTCTTAGAAATGTATCTATGAAAACAATCACAAAAAATAGTCCTTCCTAGAGATACGTGCGTTACTGCCAAAATGTTAACTGTTAAATATCGTATTAGACAAGATCGGATTCAAGGACTACACCAGTGTGATTTCGTAACAATACCCCTTCCTTAAAAGGAAGTTGCCCCTGGTACTTCTGTGTAGCCGATACTGGATGTTTAAATCGGCAACTGAACTCATTTTTAGCCTTCCCGATTCGTATAGAAATAACATGGCACCATCTTCATCGGGTACCCATAACGGGGGGTATAGCTGCAAATTAATATGAAGATACCGGTACATTGGAAGTCACCTCCACCACGTTCCTGGTGAAACTCCAATCCAACTGCTTGTTCGCTGTCCTAGGCAAAGCCAGTTTCTTCACCGTGGCTCCCAATACACGGTCTCAAAGACTTCGAAGCGCTTCCCACAGGTAGATTGATCTTGAAATTCGTTTTTGGTTATCAGGTATAAGTCTATTTGCCAGGAGCTGGAATATGAACTTCAAGTTTTTCAAATTACCTGAACTTCTTTCGAAAGACGGTTGCCAACCCTCGTGCGTATTTGTTACTGGTGGAAATGTTGTGTGCCAGTGAATACTCTTCCGGGAGCGTTAACAAACCTTGTCGATGCTTTGTAGTGACTCCACATCTAGCTTTCTCGGTAATTCCATATACGCCCATAAATTCTTCGAATGCAATGTCAGACTCTTCTCGGATATGGTTCACTCCTTCCTCTAGGTCATAGTCCCCTTCTAATGGCGCTAGTGAATTTTGGGGAACCTCGGTTTTCCATTGGATACATGACGTCGTTGATCCACTTTTTGACTAAGTACGAACCTTCCCATTATTTCTGTAATTTTAGAGAAAATCCCTTTCCCCCTAACCATACTTTGTCCACTTCCTTGAAACTACCTTCTGTGGCCTACGTGTCGTACCGTTTTTACATTTTGTCTCTTTCAACTTGAAAATTCGTTTGAACTAATTCGTGCACATCGTCCATCCTTCTTCTCAATTGAATCACATAATCTACTCTTGCTAGATCTTCGACAGGTATAGCCAAATTCCAGGTCACAATAAAGCCTTATTTCACGTCCAACCAGGATTTTCGCAGTTGTTTTACCCGTGGACTCATTGACGGCAGATTGATAAGCCAATGCGAATAGGGAAAGATACTGGTCCCAATATCTCTGGTGGCTGGAAACTACTTTGGACAGGTATTTTCCAATGATCCTATTCATTCTCTCGACCATTCCATATGACTGTGGATGCAACGTTATTGTCCTGGTCTTCTTCATTCCCAGTTTGTTACTAATTTCCTGGAATAACTGGCTAACGAAATTTCCTCCTTTATCGCTCTGGACTTCCAAGGGCACTCCATATCGACTGAGAAACTCTTACAGCAACACATCCGCGACAGTTGTGGCATATTGATTCGGGATCACGTGAATTTCCACCCACTTTATGAAATATCCATTACAACCAGAATGTATTTACCACCATTTTCTATCGTCGGAAATGGTCCAGCGATATCTAAAGCAATCCTCTCGAAAGGGCTTCCAACGTTATATTGTTTCTTAGGTGCCTTTCTCCTGCGATGTGGTCCATTACTCGTAGCACAGGTAGTACATTTCTTAAACCTATCCTTCACATCGTTTATCCAATAAAACTTTTCACGGGCTCGCTGAAGGGTTTTCTTCACTCCCAGATGACCTCCCGATGGACTGTACTGTAACTTCCTCAGTGCTTCAGCTACTCTGATTCTCGTTCAATTTTGTCGCATTTTTTCTATGGTAACATAGTTTATTAACTGGAATAAATTTAAAAAACTGTTTAGATTGCGACAAAAAGGGATTCCCAAAATTTCTAAAAATCGGCACATACTATTTCAAGCGGTTTTATGTGTTCATTGCAAATTGTTTGTGAAGGTTTAGGAGAAGGTAGGACAACTGCTAGAGATGACCGCTTTCTCGTTTCTTTTTCTTCGTAAAACCGAACTGTCACAAAATCATATGCAGGAAGTGATAAATGTAAATGTGGACAGTTAGGAGATGAGTTAATGCTGCGAGATTAACTTCTTGAACTAGAACTACTGAACCTCAGCTTCTCGCCGCTTTACAGGAGATTAAAATCAAATTTAACGTGTAAACCATGTTTCGACTTACTCGTTCAATAAACCAATTCGCTTCGATTAAAGTAGAAAGAGTATCCACTTTTGTAGAAGAACTATGGCCAAATGTGTGTTGAAAAGCCTAGGTCGGAAATGTAAACATCTTTTCAGATTACCTAAACAGCTGTTTAGTGTCAATAATCGATGCTTCCAGCACAAAATGTGATAGAGAGCAGTTTGGAACTCGGTATAAAGCAGAAAAGGCAGAGTAACTATCTCCCGTTGGTATAAATCGCAAAGTTATTTGCAAATTTAACCTTGTTGGCAAAGCTTCCGGTAGATTTGTATCCTGTTTCTGTATATATGGAGTTACTTTCGTAAAAGCTCATTAAACTGCTCGGTATTCATTCTTAAATAATTTTGATACGATTCCGGATCTTCTGTAACTAATTCTTTTAATAGACAGCCTGACGCCCCGTATAATTTTAGTCTTAGAATCCAAGGTCTAATCCACCTAATCCACCTTGCTTGCGTTAGTGTTTTGGATGCCATTTCATATCGTTCAACTATAATCGACCCGTGAACACGCGCCTTAAACAGCGAATTACCAGATTGAATTTTCCACAAGAACACTTAGGATAATAGCATATTGTTTTCCACTTAATCGCGATTCTGCCTTACGGACTAGATAGACGTGTGAAAGTTTGGCGAAGACACACCATGTTGTCTAGTTGTCAAGATTATTCTTGGAGTCGACGCTTTCTTTTGAATGTAGGAGCTCACACTGATCGGATAGTTATTGAATATCTAAACACGAGGTATTGATTATTTTACGAAACTATCACACTTAGATCTAATCCCCTATCTTGAACATCTCGTGAAACGTAAAATATATAACAAATAGTTGTACCATCTGATATATTGTTCTATTATTTGTTTTGAATAAGCTAAAGCATTTTTTTCTGCGTTTACTCGGATTTGGGTTCCTATTAAGGAGAGATAAGTATGCACATTTTGTCCTCGTAACACAATCGGTTAAAACTGGTAATATTAACTACTAAAAAGTCCATTTATAGTGCTGGTTGTATCCATTGCAATGGCACCAAGGCACCAGGAAGATTGTTAATCTATTAAACAAACCACCTTCTGTCAGAATTGAAATAGTCATTTTAAAATTGTCGTTAGGCATGAGAAATCAGAGATACTTCCACCTAAAATGAAAATATATGCAAGTATTTAAACATAAGTTGGAATTTAGTCAATTTGATATGTTCATAAATAAACAGTTTATGCGTTGATTTTACTTCTTCTAAATTTTCTAATTTGTATTTGATGTTTCACGTACGGAAATTCAACCACAAAAATCTTAATGATAAATTATAGAAGATTGCTTTCATTTCTAAATATCAATTCAGATAACCGCCTGAAGTTGCTGTTTTTTTTTCGTTTTTTGCTGTGTATGCTTGTATATATGTTTATATTATAATATTCGCCAATGGACATTCTCACTTATTTCGATTAGGTACACATATCTACATGTTTGTGGTAGGAGACCGTTTTGATGATTATACTGTATTTACAGTCACTTCTGGAGCGATTAAGAACATGTATTGCCCCAAAACAAAATTAAAAATGCGTTAATAACCTAAAGTTTTAAAGAATTAGCCCACATTCAGAATAATTTTATTAAGAGCCTGAAGTTATGAAGTGTAACTTCACTTACGATTGTTCACTTTCCAACCATTTTCATTTCTTTTACTAATCAGTATAGTATTTTATACCTATATGCAAAGAAATACAAGCTGCAACAATGACTTTCTCACTATATACATTTATTTGGAAGTTTGTAACAAGCCGCGCTACGCTTAAATAAGAGACTATAAATAAGTACGTGCAGATCAACTTGTTGAAAACGTGACATGGAAACTGAAATACTAAAAAAAACGACAAAAAATTAAAAACAAAATAATTCGAGAATGAAAGATACCTTAAGAATGGAAGGAAAGTATTATCACATTAACATTTAGAAAAGACGACAAGTGAAAATCTGCAAACAAGGAAATATTCTAGTAATAATATCGAACATTTGTTATCCTCATAATTTGCTAGACTAATCCAATACTTTATTTATATAATTGACAGAATTACAGAGAAAGTGAAACATTAACGAGCTACAGAATAGTGAACAGGATTGTCAGCATTATATGCTACGCAGATGATGAGGTATTGGTATTAATAAAAAAAAACTAATATCTAACTGTATCTCTGGATGCGACAGGGTACAAACTTGAGGGAGATTATAAACCAAATAATTTCGACACAATATTCGGGAGAAAATATAAGGCAACCACAATGACATTTATCGGGAATTAGCAATCCAGTAAGGAAAACGTGTATACATGGTGTTTCTATATTCGACCGACAACGCTCTACCACAGAGAGATCTCGATAAATGATTCATTTTGATATAGCAATATGAACCCTTACGGGGTCTAGTTGCTGAGATATAGGCTGTTTAAAATTTTAAATCAAAATCAAAAATTTGCCATTACATTTACTGGAGCAGGTTAACCAAACATTCAAATTACTCAAAATATGGAACTATAGATATTTTTAATTTATTTCTAACTGATGATATTATCCAGCTAATGATTGAACAAACAAATAAATATGCTTTAGAACTTCAACGCCAAAAACGTTTACTACGTTCAGCAACAATTTCTAGATGGCACGATACAGACAGAGAAGATATGAAAACTTTTCTTGGTAAGTCATTGAAACCTTTATTTTTATACTTATTTTTAAATAATTATGTTTTGTTATTTGGATAATTTTTTGTTTGCTTCAGGTATGGGTCTGCTTATGGGACTTATAAACTTCCCTTCCATAGAATGTTACTGGAAAAAGGATCCCTTGTATTACCATGAACTTTTCCACAGGATTCCTATAAAGTATAACCGTTTTACATTATTATTGAAATGTTGGCATTTCAAAGGCAAAACGATACCATCAGAGAACCGCTTATCAAAAATTGCAGCTTCGCTGGATGTTGTTAGGAATATTATGAAAAATGTGCATTCTTTTGGCGATACAGTTGTTATTGACGAGACTATGGTTCCTTTCAGAGGAAACCTGGAATTTCGGCAATACAATCCATCTAAAGCCCGTAGATACGGTATCAACGTTTTCAAAGTGTGCTCTCCATTTGGATACACTTGGGATATAAAAATATATAATGGACAAAATGAAAAACGCCAAGAATTAGATCTTCCTGGTAGTACAGTTATTGAATTGGTTGAGCTCTTGTTAAATGGTTATAACTGACAATTACTATATGAATATTGAACTTGCTAAATACATGTACGAAAGGAAAACCAATTTATTAGGTACCGCAAGGAAAAATAGGATTGGCCTGCCGAAGGATGTAGTCAACTACAAACTGAAAAAAGGCCAGATAATTGCCAAACAAAATAACTTTATCACTTTCTTCAAGTGGCATGATCAACGTGATATCCATATACTTTCTACGTGTCATGATGATCAAATACTACTCTATGGGAAAAAAAAGAAAGGGGGAAGATAAAGTCAAACCATTAGCTGTAATACAGAAAGAAGTTAAAACAGGGGGTAGATGTCTCTGACCAATTATATAGTTATAACACTTGTCTCCGAAAGTCTTTAATGTGGTTTAAAAAATTGGCTATTGAAATAATTTGCGGGACCCTTGCTGTCAATACTTCTATTTTGTATAATTCTGTGCGTGCAGTAAAGATCAGTTATCCATATTGAAAATTAGAGAATCTCTTATTCGCAGCCTTCTCAAAACAAATGAAAATAGGAAAAAGCAAAATAAAGAAACTGAGGAAGGAATTCACAAGCTAGAGGAGCAACCTAGAAATGATGGAGACAAAATATATAGAAAGCGCTGTCATGGGTGTTAAAGTTGAGAAATATCCTGACATCAAAGGAAGCATGTAAAAAACTAAGAAAGTCTCACCTTTTTGCCGGCAGTGCAACCACGCAAATTGTATTCCTTGTTACGGAAGAAATCGTTGATTTTTTATATCTTCTCATTCTTTTTATTTATATACATATTTACATATACACCTCTTGTTACGGTGCTAATAATGTTTTCATTATTTTGTGAACCAATTTTTGACAGGCTGTATCTCAGTTGTTTTTTGATAGAATGAACTCTTTTTTTCGCCAAAATGTGGCTTTTTTTTATTCGGAGCCTCCTTAAAGAACACAATAGTTTACTGAAACGTCCTTTTTAAAATCATACTATAACAGAGCATATGTTCAAGACCCACATATGGTTCGCAGGACTATAGACAAACGAACTTACGGCCCATATGTGGGTCGTAGGACAGTGAACGCAGATTTATGGCCGATTCATTTCATTTTTGATAAATTAATACCTAGAAAAGGATCAGAATTCGCAAAACATTTTTCTTATAACGTGATGTCTAGTGGCTGAATAAAACAATGGTGTGACATTTTGAGGAAGAAGCCTATTAAATTGGCATTGGAATATATGAAGATCTGAGTCATTAAAACTTCTATCACATTAACATAACTCTGAATCTGAAATATTAAATTTCACACGTTTGGAATTGACATCTGCATTTGCAGTGAGACACACGATGAACACCGAGTTGATGTTTCTAAGAGGATGGCATCGTACAGAGGAAGAATCTTTGGGAAGGAGGGGATATATGTTTTAATGCTGTTGATGCTGTTATAAAAGTAAAGTACTCTATACTCCAATTTTCAACTAAAACTTTTTTATGAATGACAATAAGTCCTATTCAGGTAAAATATCAAAATTTATACCAAATATCTTTCCACGATATTCATGGAAAAATATTGTCTAAGAAACGAATTAAAAGGCTATTAGGTAAGATGACACATTTCATTTATCTAATTTCCGTTAGTTGTCGGACTAATTTTTATTAAATTTCATTTGCAGCGCCGCCATTGGCGTCGGCTCCGTCGAACCAGGAAATTAAAGATGATGCAATTTCCATTGAAAACGTAATACTACCAACTCGAAAAGAAGCGCATGCGAATAAATGCAACGAGAATCTTTTGAATGTTCGTCGTGTGAATGAATCGAATAATATGTTATTAAAAATGACATTTCATCGCAAAGATTCAGCGTACAACAAAGAGATATTCAAAAAATGTGTATGGAATATTGAACAATATTTAAAATGAATTTTTGTAGGTCGAAGTTAAAATTAATAGTATGGAGAAAGGCAAAAATTCAAGAATGGTTGAATAATAAAAACATGCCTTACGATCTAGATATTTTAAAGATGGAATTACTGGACATTATAAAACTACATGTTCACAAAAAAATTAAAAAATATACAGTATCCCAAAAAGTTCCAGAAGAAGGGAATAAGCTCATCTTACATTTCGAAAAACAAAAATTTATATCTTTTCTTTTATTGAAATATGTATCACTATTTTCCCTTTCCCCTTACAGTTTGAACGTATTTGACTAGTCACTCCATTTGTATACATTTTTTGGGATATAAAGATCATTATTCAAAATTTAGAAATACCTTTTTGGTTCCTGTTATCATTTTTTGGTTATGGAATTGATAGTCGCCGAAGCGATTTCTGAGTTTCTGTTGAATGATAATATTATCCCTCATCAGCAGCAAGGCTTTATCAAAGGCAGTTCGACATTAAGTAACCTCTTACTCTGCGTTAACAACGGGACCAAGGCTTTGGATATTAATGAGCCTACTGACTTCATCTACCTTGACTTCTCCAAAGCCTTCGATAGGGTACCTAGGCGACGACTTCTCTATAAATTGGATCATCTGCGGGTTAGAGGTAGACTCAACATCTGAATTTCTGATTTTTTAACAAACCGAAATTTTATAGCTGGGTCGCTCAGAATTTTTCGGCAGAAAGACCTGTATCTAGTGGCGTTCCTCACGGATCTATCCTTCGTCCGCAGCTCTTTGTCCTGTATGTCAGTGATTACAATATTATGTTTCTAGTTCGATATATCTCTACGCAGACGATACAAACGGTACAGTAATCCTCTCATCAATCAGGCAGACCTACAAAAAGTTCTAGATAACGTGCAGAAATAGTGTTCTGAGTGGCTACTACTACTTAATATAGATAAGTGTGTTGTTCTACACATAGGAAAGAATAACCCCTTACTCTCGTATACAATTAACAGTCAGCCCCTTATCCCAGTGTCGTCCCATGACTTAGGAGACGCAGTAAACTCGAGCTGTACGTGGGGTGACCACATCTCCGCTATTTGCCAGAGCGCTCACTTTAGACTGTTCCTCATTAAAAAGACATTTCCATGTATGTCATTCACTACTTGCTGCAACATTTTCAAAACATATTTCCGCCCGATTTTGGAATACAGGTCCGTTGTGACATCCAGATTTAATTCGAGATCAAGACTCAATAGAAAAAGTTCATCGTTACGCTACAAGACTGTGTTTTGGTAAGGCTATCCGGAAATATTTTGACTTTCGAATGTCAACGTCTTCGTGGGGAATTCTGACATTTCGCATTATGAAATTTAATTTTCTTGCACTTGGTTCAACTTTTCTAGTTAATACAGACACACGACGCTCCGTCAAAGATACGGTCACTCTCTAAAACTGGAAAAAGAATACTTCTGGTCTATAGCTAGACAAAACTTTCTTTGCAACAGGGTCTTTGATGTTTAGAATGGTCTTCCACAATACACTATTGATTAAACACCCGTCAACGTATGTCCTGAATCATTATTAATCATTTATCTAAAAAACCATTAACTTTATCAAGATTGGTAAAGAGAGCAATGTTATTAATAATTAAATTGTCTACAATTTGTTTTTAACAAAAGTAATTTAAGTATGAATCGGAACATGTAATTAAAATTACTTTTTTGTATTATCATAGTGATTTATGCATTTTTATCAACAATAATAAGATATAATGGTATTTGAAAAATTTTTGGAATCACAATTATATATAAATAATAAGCTTTTGTTTAAACATACATTTGGAAAAATGCGTTGAATCCGGAATATAAAACATTAGATTTTGATCAGTTGGAAATGGGGTTTGGTTTATAGATAAAGGTATTAGCAAAGTATCATTCTCTAGTTTGTATGCGAAATTCGTAAAATCTAATGTTTTATATTCCGGATTCAATGCATTTATCCAAATGTATGTTTTGAGCAAAAGCTTATTATTTATATATAATTGTGATTCCAAAAATTTTTCAAATACCATTATATCTTATTATTGTTGATAAAAGTGCATAAATCACTATGATAATACAAAAAAGTAATTTTAATTACATGTTCCGATTCATACTTAAATTACTTTGGCTAAAAACAAATTGTAGAAATTTAATTATTAATAACATTGCTCTCTTTACCAATCTTGATGAAGTTAATGGTTTCTTAGATAAATGATAAATAATGATTCAAGACACAGAGAGGTCGATGCAGCGCATGAGTCAGAGAGAGACGGCGATACTTAAAGGTAGCGACGCATACTTGTGAGCGCGCGAAATTAACAATTAAAAAACAGGTATAAACAATGAAATTTTCTTAAATCTCTATTAAGAATATTATTAACTATTGTATAAAGAATTTAAAAAAATTATTATTTATATTTTATTCTATTTTTTTAATATATTTTTCATGGGAAATTTGAGATTTTTCGAACCTTTAAAAATTCATATCTCTAAAAATATTAACTTTATCGTGAAAAGTCATAGGACCTTTTTTATTTGTATTTCAATAAATAATATAAAAAATATTTGTCCGGTTGAAAAATAACAATTCTTTCCAATTGTTTAAATAATATGGCACTAGGTTGCCCCATGGCAACATGCATTTATATCATCAGTAGGGCAATTCAAAGAGGATTGCATAAAAAAATTGAGGTGGAATAGTTTTCGGTACTCATGCGCCGATTCCTCCTGGACTAAATAATAAATATTTATTGTTACCCTAAATAAAAATTTTACAATCGAATTTTACGTCCAATCTTGATTTATTAGGGTAATTAGTTTAACGATTTATTTATACAGTCTAAGAATATAAACAATCTGGTTTAGAATTATAACAACGTCGAACGTCGAAGTCGTTATAGGCGAGGTCACATTCTTCAAAGTTACATGAAAACTGAAATTACATTAATAATAACGGAGCTTATGTTTATATTTAAATATTTGTATTATGAATTACCCACATGCAACTCAAAGTGGATATACCATGAATTTTAAAATGAATAAAACAGAGAAATTGATTTTTAGAAGTGCTTTCTATGTAACTGGACGAATTTTGTTGATCGATTTAAGTTTATCAAAAAAACTGAATCAAAATATATCAGTCCAACTGTATCGTTCAAGAAATATTATCGATTGGATACAGCTGTAGAGTAGAAAGCTGCTTGAAGCGTTTGAATCTCACAGTCAAGTTTTACCTCCCTTAATCAAGTGTATTTTCTGTTGCATAACGTGCGTTTTGTGGTTTGATAAAAACAATGAGTATTAAGTGTTTTGGAAGTGTCATTTTCAAATTTTTTGAACTTTAACGCAAATATGATTGCCTTTGGAATCACCGGGAGGAATGTAATGTAAAAAGAAATAGGTATTATAGCTGACATAAATTCAAGACGATCAGAACAATGTACGAAAAAGAATATTCACTGGTTTGTAATTAAAAAAATGGAAGTTTATGTGCCAAAACTCTTTTTTACAGTGATAGAGGAACCTGGTACTCATACGTTTATCTGTACAACTGCTAAAATTGCTAAAATTAATACGTCTCGTAATTTGGTTTACTACAGGTAAATCGATCTGAGTTATATTAGAGAATAACTCTACGAAGTTAATGCACCTTTCTTGTCAAGACTATTACTTTTCCGCCCAACCCTATCCAAGATGCGAGAAGAGTATTGGTTTACCGCAAAAAAGGTCGGAATATTGGTTTTTTTGAGTTATTTTTTCGATTTTCATCGAGAAAAACACGAAAAACTTGTTTTTGGAAAAGCATCCTTTGTGTATGTCGTCGTCGTTATCGTCGCCACTTTTTGTATCATATCTTGTTAGCACGATACAGCCTCGGGAGTGCAACAAGTGGCCAATGTTATGATTGGGTATTGTTCAGGCCATCTCAAAGATTAATCCTATTGCTCACCAGAGCCAGTACAACGGGTCCTATAAATCCAGGAGTGTAACTTTGAACAATTAGACGCTATTTTAGTTATTTCTGTAACTTACACATTATTACTTATTTCAGTTATCCAAATTATATGACCCATTGATAAATATATTAATTAACATGTACTACCCTATTAGCCAATGTACTGAAATCCGCATTCTATGAAAAAAAAATTAAATATGATGATGTTATTATCAGCAGTTAAAAATTGGAAAAACTGTTATAGTTTACTTACGATAAAAAGACGATGATGTCATTTTTAGTTACTTTCCTGCTTATCAGAATAAA
The DNA here is from genome assembly GCA_963921935.1 of Galeruca laticollis. Classification (NCBI taxonomy): domain Eukaryota; kingdom Metazoa; phylum Arthropoda; class Insecta; order Coleoptera; family Chrysomelidae; genus Galeruca; species Galeruca laticollis. The sequence goes on from OY998177.1 coordinate 150,665,743, forward strand.
TATTAATTTACCAACCGTGAATACAATTTATCCTCAACAGCCAGGGCAATTTACAGCTAACGGGTTGGCAAAACTTGAAGACGTTGTCTAATTAACTGGTCAAATTCCCCAGTTTGTTTTGACGTTTATTGACATTCGATCATCGTCTAATATTTTTTGGTGCTTTTAAATTCATTGCTTCTTTAAGATTAAAAAAACAGTTATTTTCATAACTAATTATTTAGGCAAATCTGTAGTGTGTGGTTAATAAAATACCGAAGCAGCTGAACAGAAAATGTCAAGAGATGGTAACATCTTTGTTGAGCTATTTTGAACGAGAATGCCGAAATGGGGACCCGCTTCTCCCGCTTACTGCTGTAAGAGACGTAAGTAATAGTATTCGCTATTTGTATTCATCATTATTAATATTATTGTTACATATTTAAATGTAAATGATTAAATGTTTTTAATGTTAGGTTAGGTTAATTAAACTTTATAATATATTATTCTTTCATAAATTGAAGTAATTATATTGTAGAGTTGCAGAAGCTTTACAACTTAGCGTTACCACTGTTAACCGTATTTCCGCCAAGCATAATAGAGGTGAACAGCCTAAAAGCCCACCTAAGAAGAGACAACGCATAAAACCTACTGTTGAAATTGATAACTTTGATCAAAATGCTTTCCGAAATGTTATATACGAAATGTATGGAAATAGTGAGTATATTGAATTTACTGTTTTATTTTATTCACAATTAACTAACACAGTATTTTTTCAGAGGAACACATAACCTTGAAAACTTTAAGAGACAAACTCCAGGAGCGTGAACTCTTTAATGGTTGTTTAACATCACTCTGGAAGATAGTGAACAATATTGGATTCAAATACCAAAAAGATGATCCTCGTCGTGGTTTAATGGAGTTGCCACATATTGCATTAAAACGTGTACATTTTCTACATGAATATGTCAAGACAAAAAGGGAAGGTATATGTCAATTTGTGTTTTTGGATGAGACCAGGATATTTAAAGACGGTACTGTTGGACGTTCTTGGCAAGATTCTAATCATAGAAGCGTGAAAAAAACCAAAATTGGTGTTCCAAGGTAATGGAATAATAAAATTTAGCAATTAATTTATGATGTACTAACATTCCTGCTATTTTAAGACCTTTTCAAATATTTTCTAGTCACACTATTTTATTTAAATGTATATAATTATCATTAGTTGTTTTGAGCTATGCAGTTTATCAAGGAAACCTAGTAGTCATTTATTTCCTTATTGTAGGTATATAGTATTGCATGTTGGTTCCTCTTCTGGATTTATTCCTGGAGCAGGGCTGGTTTCTTCTTCCAAAAAACAAGAAGGTGATTACCACGGTGAAATGAACCGAGAAAATTTTTGGCATTGGTTTGAATACCAGCTTTTAGTGAACTTGGAAGAACTTGCCACAATAGTAATGGATAATGCAAGTTATCACAGTACAGTGATCAATCAAGTACCAACAACAGCTACCAAAAAGGATGATATACAGAACTGGTTGATACAAAATGATATTCCTTTTGAAAATACTTTACCCAAAACCCAATTATTGAATTTAGTACAACGGTAAGTTGATATAAACATTTTTCAATATATTATGGTAATACTTAGATAATTTATTTTGTTTAAATATATGCATTTTTGTAGGTATAAACCACCAACAGTATATGAAGCTGACATATTATCTCAAAAATATGGTCACAAAGTGCTTCGACTTCCCCCTTACCACAGTATGTTCAACCCAATTGAACATATTTGGGGCATAGTTAAAAATTTTTATAGAGATCATGTGGGAACTGATGGTTCTTCAACAGAACAAGCAATAGGTGCATGGAAAAAGTCTTTAGAAAAAGTGACTCCTGATATTTGGTCAAAGACAGTAGAGCACACTGAAAAAATTATACAAGATGGGTGGGATAGAGAAGTAGTATTTGATAGACAGGATGTGCCTCCACTTATTATCAATTTTGACAGTGACGATGAAGATAGTTATGATTTTGCAGTGGAGTAGTGGAAATCTAGTGTTTTATTTTTTGTATATTTTTAACCAATATGCTTTATTTCCACCTTTTCAAAATCACTAATAACTATTATTAAATTAATTAGGTACAGTTATTTTATAATACACAAATTAAAACAACGACCACAGTATCTCTACATAAATAATACTGATAAAATGGGAGATTTTTTATTTTTATATCTTATAACAAAATTTTATTTCGTGTATCTATATTTTTCTTTTCCATTCTATTTTTATTATAATAAATATAATAGATATTGTATAAAGAAACAATATTTAAATTTGCATGAAGATGATTACAGCTTGATTCCTTTTAGCGTAAACCCTTGCAGTGCTCTTGAAGATGGTTCTATAGAGCATAGAATAAGGTATAAGGACATACAGTTCGTCATTTAACCCTCTTCTATGTAAAATAATTAAATGTTAATTCGAATATAGAATGATTGTTTACTGTTTTTTGTATCTTATCCATAGTTTTTCATGAATAAATATTTATATTAAATTAATCAAGCCTATCATACAAGCCTTTTATTTTTAAATAAATATTTTTGAGTTACGCCCTACGAGGCACGGAACAATGAAAAAGAAGAACTGTCAATCTAACATCAGATTGACTTTTCTAGTTTACGTTAAGTAAAGGAAAAATTACAGCTTGGCAACATCACAATATTTTGCAACGTCATCGTTTTTTTATCGTAAATAAACTATATTAGTACCAGCATTGTAACTTAACTACATGGTTTCGCGATATCTCTATCTTTAAAATAAAAATAAATAATAATAAACAAATTACTGTGCTAATTTTGGCACTTTGAACAACTTGTTTTAACGATTTTATTCGTAAATAAAACGTTTATCCAGTTATTTATGTCTATTAGCCTGTTTCCCTACAGTAAAAATGAACCTTTTAAAATAAAATATATTCAAATAACAAATATCTGTAGATTTAAAGCGATTGAAGTTTAAAAGTAAAAGAGGCATTCATTCCCCAGAGCGTTTTGTAGAATAATGTCGAGCCAAACAAAAATGTATATACTTTTCAATCAAATAAATTAGATATTTTTTTTTTTTTTGTTAAATATTAATCAACTAAGAAGACTCGTCGGATGATAAACAACCATCATTATGATTATTATTTACGTTGTTAATTAATTACTCTACTGCAATATCCATTCTAGTGTCTGTATCGCACATTTTGTCTACGTCGTGCATAGTGTGTCGATTACAATTTTTTCATGACTCAGACGTGACATTATTTCTCTTGTCATTTGGTTTTATAATTGAGTCCATATAAGTTCGATAGGGTTCAGATCACAATGATAAGGGAGAAAGCGGTGTACAACTTTTACGAGGAATTTTGCCGACAGCATATTTTTTAAATTATATGAATATGTCTTCTCGAGATATTCAATAATTGAATTCTTAACAAATTATCAACGAACGACGTGAACCAGTTGATAGTCATGTCCCCTTTCAGTCACGCAGTTGTTAGTGACTGTAAATACCTCTTGTTGACACTTTTAATCAAGTCACTACTTCGTCGTTGATCAACATACTTTTGTTTTTTCGATTAAGTTCACAATAGACGTTGTAAATAATAGTTTTTTCGTCTACTGGACAATTTAGACCACGTGAAGCACATACTTCTAAATAATACTTGGAAAGTTTCAGTGATGACAATTACATTAAAATCAGATAGTTGTGCCAAAAATAATAAACAACAACTTTATATGGAATCACTTATTATTTTGCAATATTAGTACATGAAATACATAAATATTATTTTTTCAATGTATAATTAAAATTCAGTTGTTTTTCAATAAGTAAGATTAGAACTGAAGTAAACAAAGAAAGAAAAAATTGAAAATTGGTAATTTTAGTAGTCCGTATTGTCATCTCTAGTCCTCAAGCATTCATGAATTCCATTTCCAGAATTCCTCTAGCCACTCTGTTATTTCGTTGAACCCGATGACTCCTCCTACGGTCAGATTAACACAGGAGTCCTCTACTGGAGGTAATCGTTATATTATGTCCAGATTAAAACAACTGACTATTTTATCATCTCTCAAGTTATTCCTCGCCTATTTACATGACCAACCATCGTCTGTATGTTTTGAAGAGTATACTTCCACAAGTGTAAAGATGTTTTAGCATCCGAGGGTATGCCCGTTGATCCCATAGCTTTAAGGGCAATTTATTATAAATTTCATAATTTTTATGGCATAAGCTGAAGTGCATGAAGATCTATCCACCTACAGAACTTATATTACCTCGGAATGGAGAATTCACCAACTAAAAATTAGAGACTGTAATAGCCGTTACTTTACTGCCGATTCTTCCAAGAAAAATTTTTAGTTGATAGGACGTGTCCAGAGGAACTAGAATCCTCAGTTTCAGTCAATATGCAATAAAACGGACGAGTTGTGTTTGTTTTTGGAGGTATTGGGGTTGCCGCAAATAGTTGCTATTACTGAACACTGATTTATTACCAGATATGACAGGAGTAATTCAGCTCGCGGTGGAACCCTAATTTTATCTTCTGACGAGGACTTCTCGGCTGTATTAAAATATGATTTTCTACAAGTAGAAAATACTTTTGAATTTTCCATAATTTACAACAAAAATATCGATTTATATATAATTTGTATTTACAGACCACCTCAATCAAATGTTTGAGAACCTTCTAAATTTACTTGACGCTCTGCCTGTTAAGAGCAAGAAAGTTTTATGTGGTGATTTTAATATTGACTTTACTAATGATTGTGCCACTCGAAGGTCTTTGGTAAATATTTTTGAGTCATTTGATCTAAATATGCACGTGGATTCACCAACTCGAACTACTAAATCAACTTCTTCAATTTTAGATTATATAGTTTCCGACTTTCTACCCCATGATGTGAGTAATTAACTCAGGTCTCTCTGACCATGAAGCAGTTTTCGCCGAATTTGTATTACTTCGTAAATCTCTTAAGAAAAACAATGAGTTGGTGAGAATCTTCTCTCAACAAAAGTTCACCAAATTTCATAACTTATGTTTAGCAAATAATTGGATTGATCTTTCTGAAGATATTGACTCTAAATTTTTGAACTTTCTTAATAAAATTATCAGGTGCTTCAATACATCATTTCCTCTTCGCTCTCGTAAAACTAAACATCACAAATCATGGTCTACGAAAGGAACACGTACTTCATCTAAGAATATTAGGTCATTTATGTGCATTAAAAAATTCACAGACAATCCTCACATACTCAATTATATCAATAACTATAAAATAATGTACCGGAAAACTATCAAATCTATTAAACAAAACTATTATAACAATCGCGTCTCTAGAGCTAAAAACTCCTCGAGACAAACTTGGTCAGTTATCAATGATTTAAGGAACAAAACTCGTTCCTCAAACTCAAACTATTGAACTTGACCCAGACGAACTTGACAATTATTTCGTAAACGTTACTAAGAATATTATCTCTAAAATATTTCCAAGTTGTGATGCTCTCTCTTTCTTCGTTCCTTCTAAAAGAATCACTGATAGTTTCTTCCTTAGACCAATAGATGAATTTGAGATAGTGCAAACCATACTCAGCATTTGAAACAAAACTTCCTGAGGCATTGATGGGTATTTTTAAAATATTGCAGATAGGGTGATTGACGTTTTATGTTCTCTAATCAATGAATCCTTTGAAAAAGGTCTCTTTCCTAACTGTCTGAATACAGTTATGATTGTTCCCCTCCACAAGGATGGCGAGAAACATAATACTAGTAACTATCCTCCTATTGCCTTATTACCAATCTTATCGAAGATAATCGAAAGACTAATGAAAAACCGTCTATTGCCTTTTCTTTTCAAACATAAAATCAATGTTCAATCTTTTTTATATTTCAATCTATTTTTAAATTACGTCGCTTTGTCCATAAAATTAATTTATGACAATAAAGCTTATGTCTCTCTCTATTATGAAGGGTGCATTGTCATGCATGAAGATAAAATTATCTCTAATTGCACCTCTCTAAGGATACTTGTTCTAACACCAAATGAACATATCTCCTACCAGTTAAAGTTTGTTGAATGGGAAGCAAAGGAGTTTACGTTTCGATAATAATACCCCCCTAGAACATTACAGTTCCTTTCTTATATTTTGGGATAGATCTGGCAGGCCGGACTCTAGCTTGTTTTCCTGTAGCCCGAAGAACCCGAATTCCGCGGTCATCTGATCTAAGAATCACTCCAATTACATCTGAAAAAAGGACATTTTACCAATGTTCAATTGTCTAATTTTGGTGTTTGACGGCACCAATTTAGCCGATTAATTTCACTCTGCCTGAACAACTCAGGAACTTGTAACTGTCTTCTTCTGTACAACCCTTAATCAAGAAGTCTTTTTCGAATAGTTTCCCTACACCTGTGGCTTCCGAAAGTTGTCTATTGGCTTTGCATGAGAATCATTCGGATTTGCTCTAGCAATATCGATATAACGATGTTTTACTAGTGAATACTGTTTTTCCCTACAAAACGTTTTAGTTGCAAATACACAGCTATTCCATATAAGATTGGGGAGAGTACTTCTAATGTTCATGTGGATGATTGATATTTCACATTTACGCCCCTTGCTTATTATAATCTTCTGTTGTAAATTTTTCATATCTACTTTTAATTTTCCTGACATGCTCTCAATCAATTTTGCTTTCATTTTGATGGTCTTCAGCAATAAATTATTGATGCTATTTATATAAAGTTTATCTCTAAAAATGTTTTAGCTGTTTTTCAGATATATCCCAGCCGAAATATTCTAGCAACCACAACTATATACTAGGGACAAAGTTATTTAAAGAGAGAAAACGTATGAATAATACTGGATCAGCAAGGAGCCATGACGCCACACATGACAACCGCAGTAATTCTGAAAATTGCCAGACCATCGGCATATACATTTGATTTATTCTTAGATTATTGTAATTAGGGCATTCAGAACAGGTAATAAAGAATATTTTAATCTAAAAATGTGTATTTTTTATTTTTATATCTAGCTACTTTCATGTATTTCACAAATTTTCTTTTCTCGACTCTTCTTGTGCAAAATTATCTGCAACTGATATATTTTTTGAGTTTTTTACGATTTCATAAAACACTTTGTTTAGTAATATATCTTTACTTTACTTTACTACAATAATCTTGTTACTTTTTAAGAAGAATATTTTATTTATTTCAGCTGGCTCTAAATTAAGTTTTAAATTGCTATTTAGTAAATTTAATCCAAAATCCTAACAGATCCAGAATTAATTATTACAATATCGTTTTCGAGCGTTTTTCATTGTTTTTTTTACAAATTTTGTCAATTTTAAAGCTATATTTATTTGTTGGAATTACAATAAGAAATAAATACCTCAGTTTCATGAAGATTATTGATTAATATATTTTATTGACTCTGTTGCACTATTTACAATTTTGACTTCAATGAAATTAACTGTCCCGGCCCTTACTTCGTGGAATCTACTCATATTAGTGTTTTAAATGAAACTCAACGTTTCTAGCTAATTCCACAATATAATGAAAAATGTTGAAAATTCTAAAAAATTGACAATTGTTTCGATAACTGAATACCATCGTCAGAATGACTGAAGTTACATTTCATTTGATGCCTACCTGATGATTAGTAGTTATTATTGGCTAGACCAAGAAGTGAACCTTGTGATTGACTTAATATATGTTAATAGAAAAAAGAAGAAGATGTGATATTACAAATATTGAAGCTTAGATATTATTAGCCCTATGGTGATATCCTGGATATCATTTTTCCAATTATAATAACTGCGCAATGATATAGAAAACCAGGAAAACTATATCTGCTAATCTTTACAATTATCAATTAAGAAGACAGTTTAATAGTGGAGAACTCCCTAGATTTATCTGTTCATTGGCGACTTCATATTGTGGGTTTCTCAAGTGTCTTCTAATTTCCAACTCTTCAAGTAAATCCAGTTTTTATTTCTTATCACAAATATGTAGTAGTTCTAGTTCTGTGTTAGGTGTCAATGAATGGTTGGTGTCAAGTAGATGTTTTGCGTAATGGGATTTATCTGGTTGTTTTAATCTGTATGCTCGTAACGTAAGTACAAAATTGTTAAATGTTAAAACAAAAATACCAACATTAAAGAAATTAGAAATTTTGAAATCCGATACAGTGAACACTTACGAGGATATAGATTAAAACAACCAGATAAATCCCATTACGCAAAACATCTACTTGACACCTAACGCAGAACTAGAAGTACTACATATTTGTGATAAGAAACAAGAACTGGATTTCCTTGAAGAGTTGGAAATTAGAAGACACTTCAGAAACCCGCAATATGAAGTCGTCAATGAACAGATAAATCTAGGGAGTTCTCCACTATTAAACTGTCTTCTTAAGTGATAATTGTAAAGATCAGCAGATATAGTTTTCCTGGTTTTCTGTATCATTGCACAGTTATACTGATCTTAATTGGAAAAGTGATATCCAGGATATCACCATAGGGCTAATAATATCTAAGCGTCAATATTTGTAATATCACATCTTCTTCTTTTTTCTATTAACATATATTAAGTCAATCACAAGTTAGGTCACTTCTTGGTCTAGACAAAAATAAGTACTAGACATCAGGTAGGCATCAAATGAAATGTAACTTCTGTCATTCTGACGATGATATTCAATTATCGAAACAATTGTCAATTTTTTAGAATTTTCAACATTTTTCATTATATTGTGGAATTAGCTAGAAACGTTGAGTTTCATTTAAAACACTAATTCTTGTTACCACTCAATATTATTATCAATGTATTGCAAATGTATCTAAACGTGAACTAGGAAATTATTGACATATTTCAAACTGAAAAAAGCATGGAAATGATTTGACGTTATATTTTGAAGCTTATTGATATTTATTTCGAACACAAATGCCAATAAGTTAAGACAGCAGCATTAAACATTTTAATAAAATATACTTCTATAACCAAATTAATTTCCGAATATATCCTAACTCTTGAAAAGCTGAAATTAAATCTTTATAAGTCTAACTGCAAGAATCCATATAGGTATTCGTTAAATCAATGTTAGTCGAATTTAATCAAATTCGAATCCCTGCAAAACGAATTTCTATCTTAGTTCCGTAACTATTAAAATCATTTCTAATCCATTCCTAAACTTTAACAAATGAAATTTTAATCCACTACGAATACCTCAAAACCCTCTCGACTACAAAAACCTCTTGAAAGCCGAGGAATTAATCCGTTTCTATAATTTAAGTAAGGGCGTATATTTAGATAGAACAAAACGGTGGTTAATTGGAAATTCGCCAGTACCGTTGAAATAGGTTGGTAAAAGATTTTAATTGTAGAGAGGTAGGCCAAGAAAACATTATATTTTTCGAATGAACAATGAGTTAATATAAGAGTGAATTTAAACTATGGCTCACTTATTTCGGAAATTGCTTGCACAATTTTTATAAATTTTTGTTTCTAAAGGTTTTGTAATATGGTTATACTTATATTATTGTTCAGTTCGACCGTTTTTCTAAAAATATAATGAACTTGTTCATTCACTCTATATCAAAACAAATAAATGTTGATAGGAAATTAATCTAGAAACCTCAAATCGAACATATATTGAGTAGAGGTATAAATTTTGAAAAATCCATTTTTTAAATTTGGCGGGGAGCTGATGTGCCGACTTCGCTACTTTTTTATAGATCTTATATAAGTTCTATAATAGATTATGTATGTATACTTTACGGAACCGCAAGTAAACATAATTTACAAAAAAAATACGTGTTTCAAAACAAATCTTTACATATTTCTGTGGTATATTAAATCGAACACTGAATTAAACCCTGTAACCATAATTATTCCACAAGAGTGTCTAGAATCAGTCGACGACGAATCACTAAATAAATGTCTCGAGTTAAGCAATCACAATAAAAAGTGTCTAGTAAACACCGATCATAATAACAAGTATCTAGAAAACTTAGAGAAAAAGTGTCTAGAATCCATTAAAAAGACACCAGTAAACCTAAACGAACAGTGTCAAGGAAGCACGAACAACACGGCGTCGACTGATTGTAAGATTCTAAAGACGAAAACAAGTGTCTCGAAACTATTTCGATACCTATTTGCCGTGGCAAACCCAACAGAACTTCTACACGAGTGAACACAGGCAAAAATCAAAACGAACATGGAAGAGGACACAATAGTCCTCGAGTCAAGTGACAACTCTTCGGTGCCTTAAATGTGCTGCTCCCCATCTAACTGCCGAATGCTCGAAGGACAGATTGAAGTCAACCAAATCTGCTAATTGTATGGCGATTACCCGGCCAACGCTGAGGTCTTTCCTGAGTATATCAAAAGACGCGAATGGTTAGTAGCAAGAAGGACGAAAACCAACAATGTCAAAACTGCCACCAAATATATTCCGGCTCCCCCAACAACCTTCAACCCTTGGACGTAGAACACCCGACAAGGTAACAATGACTTCCCAAGTCTTCCAAAAAAACCTGCCAACAGACCAGCTCCTCAGAGCAACCCCTCGCAAACCCGAGTTACCCATACTGCGAGAACAGAAACCCTCTCTAAGGGAATCAATACCTTGTCGTTGGTGAGAGGGCTCAGTAACCTTACGTCCAGGGAGCGATGCCGACGGTAACGTAACTGCTGTTAGGGCCACCCATGCCGGATACAAAGACTAAATGCCCGCAAAAATATAAATATAGGGACCTGGAACGTACAAAGGTCTATTTGAAGCGAGAAAACTAGCAAATTTAACTCAAGAAATCAAGATACTAGACATAGATATATTAGGTGTCTCAGAAACTTGGTGACCGGACAACGGAATGAGTACTGTAAATGGAGGCCGCTTCTACTACTCAGGCAAACAAAACAGTAACCACCGAAATGGAGTAGGAATATTCATTACAGTTAAATTGCCCGCTAGCACTATAGACTTGTTCTCATGCTCCGACAGATTAGCTCTCTTAAAATTCAGAGCCAAACCCGTTAACCTGAATGTTATACAAACGAATGCCCCTACCGCGGAGACAACGGAACAGGAAATGGAAGAATTTTATGAAGGATTAAAAGAGATATTCAAACTCACCAAAAAACACGAAATTGTCAGGATAACTTTATTTAAAATACGAACATATTCTTGTTGAATTTTAACGTTTATTCTAAAATCTCTCTATAACGAACAATTAGTCGAAGGAGATCTGAAATAAGGGCACTTATCTCCATAACAAAAACAAACCAATATTCCTGTCGATAAAATTTTGTAAAAGCAGTATCTGGCAACTCACAAATATTCGGTGGCAGTATATCACATAAGAAATAAAGACCAAAATTGCTTATAGCATCCTTTTTCATACCAACTCGAACTAGTGTTCAATATCAGTTTCTTGATGAGAAGGCATGTCATTATTAAATCTAACAGAGTAGAGATCAGTTTAATCAGAGAAATGTATGGTGATTGTAAAAGTTTAATAAGAACGATCTTCAGTACAATAAGTGAGTTTTTCACAGAGTAACCTTTTCCATAGATTTTAATAATTATTATTATTTCGATATATTGTTTTGATAAGCTATTATAACTTAAACTAATCCGTATTTGACTTTTTATGTTGACAAATCTATATATATATATATATATATATATATATATCTATACATATATTTATATAAAACAACCGTTTTATAATTTATGAATTTGATATCTGAGAATACAAACAATACATTAATTTGAGGTACGTCGCGAGTTTGCCCTTCGTACTTCGCTAGTTGATAGGAGTGGATACTTTGCGAGTTTGCCCCTAGTTTCTTAGTGAAAGCCAATTACACTGTTTATCATGATAAAAACTCCGGACTAGCAAATTTTGTGCTCTTGGAGAGGTATTTCGCGAGTTTACCCTTAATACCTATGACCCGAGAGACGTTTGAACTGTTTTATGTATTATTTGTACATTTCTTTTAAATATATTATTCTGATTAGCATCTGGTTTCAATTATGAACCATGAATATTCGGGATTAATATATTAGACTTTTGTTATAGTTAATGTTGTTGTTGCAGCCTAATTTTCCAAATCTCTTATGAACTGGTTACTCAGGATTTTGTTTCCTTTTCAGATGTGCCATCTCGAGAGATCGCTTTTCCTGACAAACGCACCACCATTTTTTTACGTTTACTATTTTAATGTTTTTATAATTTGTTGTTATTATATCTTGTTTCCTTTAGTATACTTTATTTTGATTTTACTTGGTCTAATTATTTTTACATACATATAACTCACAAAATGAACATTATAATAATGCGTATTGTTTTGCATGGACAACGGTAAAAGGAGAAGAATGGAAATTGGAACTTGCCTTCTCAGGTATATAAACCAGATTCCTGATTATATTACGGAATTATCATTTATTTCCGTTACGTACGGAGGCCAGAAAAGGAATAAACACGTAAGTGCATTGGTTATTGTATGTAGTTCAAAGAAATCCCAACATACAAATTATTGAACAAAACTATCTAGAACCTGGTCCTACATACATGGAAGTGGATAATATGCATAGTGCCATTGAAAAGGCACAAAAGTATGTTTCCGTGTACACACCATGCATGATTGGCTGATTATTTTTCTAACAGCAAGAAGGTGCAGATCTAAGAAAACTCCTTATACAGTAGAGGAACTCAAATTTTGTGACTTTTTAGACTTGAAGCAACTGTACAAAGATATAATGAAGAACACTGTTTATAATACAAACGGCGAAAAATTAAATTGATTAACATTTAAATGCTTAAAGTATTTAAAATTTAAGCCTAGAATTCTTCAATACAGTTATGACAACTATTCTGATTTTATGGAAATACATATTGCAGGTAAAGGTTGATACTTAAAAGAATTAAGTATCAACAATGCTTACAAAAAAGTGCGATGTATTAGTTATGCAAAAAATGAACGATTTACTGTATCACCTGGCGATTTTCACTGTTAGTAAGAGGCACTACCAGTTTCTAAAACAGTTAAAAACGCGGTTTATGATCCTTCAGTGAAAGACAATGATTAGATTGAGTGATATGACATAAATGTAGGCACCTAGAATAAGTGATGTTTTTTCTTCTTTTTTTTGTTACCAATCGATAGGTTTTTATATTTTTTTTATTTCAAGACTACTTTATATTTCAAATACATTACTTTATAAGCGTTTTTGTTTAATACACAGTATGAAGTTTTTGTTGATTTTTCATTCCATTTCAAACTATTAAACTGCTTTTTCTCCTCTAAGAATTAGTTATCTTGTTATTGCAGCAACCCGACGATATACGACTTAAGCATAATGATTAGGTATGTAGTGCTTTATCTATCTATCCACTTACAGTACCAGACGCATTTGTTGTGTATGGAAAAAGTCTTGGAACGATTACTATAAAGTATCTCAATACTGCCCACATCCCAACTATTGTCCAGCTCATTTATAAAATAAAAATTTTGGACACGAATTTGTGTCAACACTGTCATATTAAAAGTGATTTAAATCACATTTTCTTTAACAGTATATATTCCCAAGAATCTCAAAACGTAAAGATCTAACAAACAATGGGGTTTCCCTCCTTTTAATATCTGCCATCTTTAAGCTTTAAACAAAATGGAAGTATATGAATGTCTGATGAAATTCATATATGTGTGAACTAGATTTGTTAATTCTGCTTATTCCAATTGTTATTATTCCTACCTATCCCTGGACTAGTGATATTTGTGACAAATTATAATAACTTGACGGGCCCCTTAACAACAAGCGTGTGAACCTGTTATATCCTTCTTGTATTCTTAGGTACAGTAGATGGTTTTTTGTTGTTGTAGGATAGTTGCGAGTGAGATAAATGTCTCTTTTATATATTATTAGTTTGTTCATGTTGTGACTGGCCGAAAAAAATAATCCATTATACCAAAAATTCTCGTCAACCAATTTTGAAACATGGTTAATTTTCTTTAAACTATTCATTCCATTCGTGCTCTCCAGTTTACTTCTAGGAAACTGGAATTGGATTCCTACAAACAAATTTTGAACTAAATTCAACTAAATCAAACTACTGTAGAACAAGCGAGAACCGGCGTGACAAACGAAAACTAAAGCAGTTGTGCGGCTAACTCAATATTAAAATTGGATTTACCGAATCATAGTTAACCAGTGGTGTCCGTACATCCAGGATTTTGGTAAGTTCATTTATTCGATATTGTTAACTCAATTATTGCAAATAATGATCTAAAACTAACACATAAATATATTCAGTGACATAGAAAATGGAACACCCAGTAAATATTATTTAGTCTTAGTATTAAAACATGATTAGAATTTGAGCGCTATCGGTTGAACATTGCTGTTTTTATTCAATTATTTTTTTCCTGTAAGTACAAAATTTGTTTGGAACAAAAAGCAAAATGTCAAAAACTTCACGCGTTCGTGCCACTTTCTGATTATTTATTAGTGAAATATTTCTGCTGTTTTGGTATTTCTAATTCACAATATAAAATACTTAATTTATTTTACAACAATGGCGATTTACGAAAATAATGAAAAGTATGATATGATGATTTGTTTTATACCATCTAATGAAAATCCACAAGAACATTCGGAATGATATTTTGAGCGATACTTTCTTAGGGGTTCTTTATTTGTTCATATTAGATATCCAGAAAGAAGGTAATCTTTCCCAGACATATTTGCCCGTCTCAAATCAAATTTAGTACAATATGGATCATTTATTCAGCCCCGTCCTAAGGTATATGCCAAACAAGATAGAGAGAGAAAAGAAATAAACGTATTGGGTTTTGTATATGCGACGCCTCCAATATTTTGAAAGCAAATAGAGGAAGCAACTGGTGATCCAAGTCTGATGCTCAGAGAATTTTATGGAAATATAAGTATCATCCCTATACATTTCAAATAGTTCAACAGTTACACCCTGGCAATGCTATTTTGCTAATGGTATTTACAACAGGTATCTACCGACGAATCTTTTGGAAGACTTCTTATGCGATCCGAAGAATGTTATTTTTCAAGTGTAGGAATTTTTAATCGTCAAAATACAAGACATAGTCTACGGAACTTATGAAGGAGGTCTGACAGCACGTCGGTACCGAGAAATCCTTGAGGAAGTTATTCCAGAATCGATGGAAAATGTTATTTTTCAAGCGCGGGAATTTTTAATCGGCAAAATACAAGACATATTCCACACAATTTGTAAAGTAGGTCTCACAGCACGTCGGTACCGAGAAATCCTTGAACTAGTTATTATTAAGATGGCATCATACCATGATCTCTGAAAAAATCCTCCTTATGGCCATCTAAAATTTAGAAAATATGGGTATTTTAAGTTTTTTCCAATTTATGCGGTTATTGACCACAGGCAGAAAAATCACCCTAAATGTTTTTTGTAGCTCCATTCAAGGTATATAATATTTGAGATATTTGGTGTACTCTTGTGAACTTATATCCAAAATAAGTGATCCACCCTTTGACTTTTTATCAAGTTTTTTCCAATTAATACGGTTTTTGACACGAGATTTAATTTTTTACGAAAATAATTTTCCTTAAATACTGCATACCTCTAACAAATTATTGATAAAATCTATATTACTTTTCTTAAGTATATGAGAATAGAATTTAAAAGCTGTACATAAAGAACTGATATCCGAAAAACCTCTTGAAGAGGTGAAAATAGGTGAAGCAAGTACACCCCTTATAGAAGATGTGATATCAAATCATACGATGTTTAGGGTGACTATTTATAATCTTTTTAAAACAAAGGTAAGCTATTCATACTTTATTCCATATTAATTTGAATGTTTCAAATAATTGTTTAAATATTGTTAATGTTTGAAGCTGACCTTTTTATTTCTCTATATTTTACAAAAAATCATTAAGATGTATTATAGACGGACGTGCAAATTAGGATCTATTCAGTTCATATTTCCAAAACTATGTATGACTACAATTTATACAAAATGCTTCATTTAATCAATACTTCCAAAATACAATACAAAGAAAGGCTCCATCCGATTTATAGGTATTATCAAAACACATAACAAAGTAAGGACCTCGTCCGAATTATACTATCAAAACACATAACAAAGAAAGGACCTTATCCGAATTACATTATCCAAAACACATAACAAAGAGAGGGCCCCATCCGATTTATACTATTAATACACATTAGAAAGAAAGGGCCCCATCCGAATTATACTATCGAAACGCATTACAAATAATAGGCCACATTTGTTTCGCTTGTGTTGTCAAAAAAACAAAAAGCTTTTTTATCTGTACGTGAAGTTAGCCCCCAAAGTTTTCACGATTTAACTAAATTTAGTGTCATCGGTTAGTGCCTCTTAGTGCAACTATAAATTTCGTTAATGCTTCCGTGGTTTGGTACATATTGAATATTAATTTATTTCAAGGTCATCCCCCAAACTGTTTTGGATTAATTCCAAATTGGTGTCATTCGTTAGTGCACTTTAGTGCTTCAATTATTTTCGTTAGTGCTTTATTGGTTTTCGAGATATTTGACTTTATATTTTCAAGGTCTGCCTCCAAAGTGTTTACGATCAATTCAAAATTAGTGTCATTCGTTAGTGCACTTTAGTTCTTCAATAATTCTCGCTAGTGCTTTATTGGTTTTCGAGATATTTAATGTTCTTTTTTTGATATTAGTGTTTTTAAAATGAAACTCACGGTCTCTAGTTAATTCCACAATATAATAAAAGTTATTGAAAATTCTAAAAAATTGACAATTGTTTCGATAAATCAATATCATTGTCAGAATGACAGAAGTTACATTTCATTTTATGCCTACCTGATGTTTAGTAGTTATTTTTGGCTAGACCAAGAAGTAACCTAACTTGTGATTGGCTTAATATATGTTTATAGAAAAAAGAAGATGTGATATTACAAATATTGAAGCTTAGATATTATTAGCCCTATGGTGATATCCTGGATATCATTTTTCCAATTAAGATCAGTATAACTGTGCAATGATATAGAAAACCAGGAAAACTATATCTGCTGATCTTTACAATTATCACTTAAGAAGACAGTTTATTAGTGGTGAACTCCCTAGATTTGAATGTTCATTGACAACTTCATATTGTGGGTTTCTTAAATGTCTTCTAATTTCCAGTTCTTCAAGGAAATCCAGTTCTTGTTTCTTTTCACAAATATGCAGGACTTCTAGTTCTGTGTAAGGTGTCAATGAATGATTGGTGTCAAGTAGATGTTTTGCGTAGTGGGATTTATCTGGTTGTTTTAATCTGTATGCTCGTAAGTGCTCACTGTATCGTATTTCATAATTCCTAAGGGTCGAGACAGTTAATTTCTTTTTTTGAGGTCAGCCCAAAGTTTTCACGATTCGATTAAATTTAGTGTCATTGGTTAGTGCTCCAATAATTTTCGTTAGTGCTTCAATCATTTTCATTAGTGCCATCTTGATTTTCGAAATATTTGATATCAATTTATTGGCACTTCCGTGGAGTTAGCCCCCAAAATATTCACGTTTTAGTTAAAGTCAGTGTCATTCGTTAGTGCTTCTTAGTGCTTCCATAAACGTAGTTAGTGCTTTCTTTGTTTTCGAGTTATTTGCTATTATTTATTTTAATATAAGCTTCTAAGATTGTTTACGGTTGATTCCAAATTAATGTCATGCATTCGTTAGTGCTATTTAGTACCTCAATAATTATATTCCTTAGTGCTTTGTTGCTATAAAAATATTTGTTTTTACTTTTCCGCCCAACCTATCTAATATGCGAGAAAAGTATTGGTATACCCCAAAAAAAGTTGAAATTTTGCAAAACGTGTTTAGTTATTTTCACGTTTTTCATCAAGAACTACACGAAAAAACGGTTTTTAGAAAAAAAATCCTGTGTGTATGTGATATAAACACAAAAAGACGGTTTAAGTTGGGATTACCATCATATATTAACGTTTCGGCTCACTCAAGCCTTTTTCAAAATATATCTACATCTAAAATAAAATGATTTCTTCACCAAGAGATACAATATACGAAAATATTTTTCACTTACCTCAAACGTAGAATAATTGATGACATATACATTAAAATATCCATTTACAAATTTCGTTAAAAACATAAAATATTCTTTTTACTCTACGAAAACTAGTATTCACAACAAATAATCCATAACGTACATACACATTAAAACTATTTACAGTACTGATAGATATATCTTACTGAGGTTGTTTAAATCTTTTTTATTGTTAATGGCATGCTGGTTTTTTTGGATAGCTATTGATTCTAAAATTTCCCTCTTTTTTGTATTGTGTTCCGACCCTATAATTTTTGTGTTTTCAAAATCAAATGTATGTTTTTTTGAGTTTTCGTGGCAAGTTAGAGCTGTTGTATTTTTTTATCGTATTTATGTCCTTTTATGCGATTTTCCAAATACTGGCTGGTTTGTCCAATGTAAACACCATTGCAATCGTTACAGGGAACTTGATAAATTATATTACTTTTTTTATTTTTCGGCGTTTTTGATTTTAATTTTGAAAAATTGTTGGAAAGAGTTTTATTTGCTTTATGGCACATGGTAATATTGTGTTTACTAAACAGCCCTTGTATTTGTTGCGATAATCCGTTTATGAATGGCATGGAAATATATTTTCTATTACTGTTATTGTTTTGTTCTATGTTTTTCGTTGAATTATAGAATTTATTTATACGTGTTTTAAATAATTTGTTAACAAATTCTGAAGGGTAGCTGTTAAGGTTTAAGGCTTCTTTGGCATTGGTGATAGCAATACTTCTGTATTCCGGGTCTGATAGTTGAATTGCACGATCAGCCAGTCCAATGACAACAGATCTTTTTTGATTGATTGGATGGTGTGAATTAAAATTAAGGTACCTAGATGACCAGGTTTCTTTGGTATACCATTCAGTTCTAATATTATTATTTGTGTGATGTAAAGTGAGATCTAGGAAATTTATTTTGTGATCTTGTTCATTTTCGATGGTAAATTGAAGTTTTTTATGATATGAATTGAATTTTTTCAAAATATTATTAACCTGTTGTGCTGGGACAGCAGTGATACAATCGTCCACATATCTAAAGAAAAAGGGGACTTCACCATCAATTTTTGAGAGGACAGTTGTTTCGAGGTCCTCCATTACTATCTGCGCAATAACACTAGAAATTGATGATCCCATTGCGCATCCTTCCAATTGCTTATATAAATTATTTTCGTACATGAAATATGTAGAAGTTAATGTAAGTTCGATGGCTTTTATAAATTCGTTCAAGGGAATGCACATGTCTTGTTAGCACGATACAGCCTCCGGAGTGCAATAAGTCACCAATTTTATGATTAAATATTGTTCAGGACATCTCACAGACGAACCCTATTGATTTTCAGCTCACCAGAGCCAGTACAACGGGTGCTATGGTACTTGAAGTACGACATTTTGTCATTTTTTGAGAAATTTCAGTTTGTTCAACAAGTCACCTATTTTATGATTGCATATTATTCAAGACATCTCACTGATGAACCCTATTGATTTTCAGTTCACCAGAGCCAATAAAACAGGTGCTACAGTACCATAAGTACGATATTTTTGTCATTTTTGGAGAAGTTTCAGTTTGTTAAGGACGATACAGCCTCCGGAGTATATATAAGTGACCAATTTTATGATTGGATATTATTCAGAGCATCTCAAAGATGAAGCCTATTGATATTCAGCTCACCAAAGCCAGTACAACGGGTGCTATGGTAGTTGAAGTACCAAATTTTTAGTGTTTTAAATGAAACTCACTGTTTCTAGCTAATTCCACAATATAATGACAATTGTTGAAAATTCTAAAAAATTGATAATTGTTTCGATAAATCAATATCAATTCCACGAAGTAAGGGTCGAGACAGTTAATTTTTTACCAAATTTTTGTCATTTTTGGAGAATTTTCAGTGTGTTAGCACGATACAGCTTCCAGAGAGTATACGATTGATCAATTTTATGATTGAATATTGTTCAAGGTGTCTCACAGATGTACCCTATTGATTTTCAGTTGACTAGAGCGAGTACAGCGGGTCCCATAAATCCAGATATCATAAATTTTTGTTTATTTTTGGAGAAATTTCGGTTTGTTAGCACGATACATCTCCCGAAGTGTATACAAGTGACAATTTTATGATAGAATATTGTTCAGGGCCACAGATGCGGAAAAGTTAGTTTTAATGTTTAAAACCGTTTATTTAATAAATCCATGAGTTTTCCAGGATCGAATATGTTTAGTGCCATTATTTCGTTTGAACGAGGTGTCTAGTTTTCGCGTGTTTTCATGTACAAGCTTTCTTGTTATAAAAGATAGGACGATGTTTTATTTTTTATGAAACTTACATTGCCGCTAACTAAATTTTCATAGCCCTCTTAGTTTCTGACGTTCAGGACGATTTTGAATATTTGTCATTTGTGACACTACCCTGTATC
This sequence comes from Galeruca laticollis, assembly GCA_963921935.1. NCBI lineage: Eukaryota > Metazoa > Arthropoda > Insecta > Coleoptera > Chrysomelidae > Galeruca > Galeruca laticollis. Next base: position 150,686,290 of record OY998177.1, read on the forward strand.
TCGATTATTTGATAACTTATCAATAATATCTTTATTTTAAAAATATTACAAGAATATACAGTAATGCTTATTAAGTGCGACACAAAAGACAATTTTAGAAAATCTTCTGAGCTCGTTTTTAAGAATAATTGAATACAATTATATATTTTTGGAAAACCCATTTGCATATTGAATATAGTAAAAAATATACAGGGTGTTCTATTTAAAACAAACGTCACTGGATTCTACGAAAAAAATTCTATCAGAGCAAGTTACAACTTCTTCGATGAGTTTAAAGATAACTGAGATACAAGGGGTGCCTGAAACGTAATACTTTTAAATTCCACACTGTATGTCAAAAACCAAAAGGGTTATCAAAATTCTGTTTGCGCCATTTTTGATTGTATCAAAAAGTAGAAAACCAACGCGAAACCCGCTATCTTAAAAGATAAGGGAGATACCCCGCAGAAATGTCTAAAATGGGATACACCTTAGACGACTTTAATAGTCAAGGTATACACTGTATTCTATTATTTTAATATGTCCAGTTTCTGAAAGGGCTAATCCCTTCACTATTTACCCATAACCCTTGTATAAACATGTCATTCGCGATATTAAAATTTTCCCCCGCAAAGACAAAATGATTATATAAATATCTAACGAAAATATTGAATTTAACCTCTATCTTTTTATTTATAAATTGAAAGCAGCATATCCATACATAACCTTACTAAATTAGATGCGTGTGTTCAACAATATAATATAAAAAAATCCATTCACCGTTTAAATTAAACGTTTAGCGCAAACACATCAACAAACACCCGCGTCGCTAACTCGATTTATTAATTAGAAAACTGCAACGTCGCGACGAATAGCGGCGATTGTTTACAACGTCAGTGAGTCACTGCGATGCCGTCTATTCGATTCCATGACCGACTCATACACGAAACTGAAGTTTACTATTGAATTAAGCATTAAAAGCGTGACTGGGTAGTAGTAGCCGTAGTAGTAGAAGACGTGTATGTGCAAAGCAGGGGCAAGCCCCAAGTTCATTTCAGTTCCGAAATGCAACTTATTTATATCCAGAGACGGACTAATCAGAGTATACTCAACAGAAACATATACGTAGACTAATTGTTATCTGTTGGTCTTGCGGAGACTCAAAAACATTCAATATTTTTTGTAACTTTTCATTAGCTATTATAAATCCTAATCAAGCTTCGAACTTCAATTGGTTATGTATTTTACGGTTTGAATTGCGTTTGTTTATGAAATGAACTTGATTACAATTCAAATGAATTTAATGACAGTTGTTGTTGCCTAGTGTGAATGTGACTTTCCGTGAAAAATGGGATAGTTTTGTCGTATATTTAAATGAAAATTTTTTGCTCTAGTAGAAATCCAATGAAATCAGTTAATTTGAGGTCATTTGATTGAACACAACCAATTAGAACAACATTATACTGAAAACAGATCCCATGGGCTGTTTTCACTCTATCACGTTGCTATGGATACAATTTGATTATTTATTTCGATTTTGACGTTTCAAATATTTAATATTTCAAAATGTCACGATTTGGTCATAATACTGACGAGAATATTAATGAAATTATAGAAGCTCTGTACTTATTTTCTATAATTAGCAAAAAAAATTTCTATCCGAATAACCCTCGAACATTGATAAATGCTCAAAAATTTTATAACAACTTTCTGAAGCTTGTTGCTTATAGGCAACAGACCTCCGCCTGCGGCGTCGGTCTGTTTCCAAGCAACAAGCTTTCGAAATCTGTTATAAAAATTTTTCGAACAATTATCAATGTCCTTGGGTTATTACTACTGAAAATAACACTAAAGTTTAAATAATATTGTCTTTTATTATTAAATATCAAAGGCTACTAAATAATTTTAAATTTTCAATAAAAACAACAAATAATATTTAGTAATCCCGACATTATGCTTTATAACTTTTAATAATAATAATAATAATAATAATAATAATCCGTTATCAATAGAATATAAAGAAATTCATAGATTAAAATCAGTACAAATCGTTCCCATTGTAATAACGGCAACTGGCTTGGTCAACAAAAATCTGTCACAATTAATACTGAAAATGCAGCTCGACCCAAACACACTGATCCCAAAAATGCAGAAGAATGTTATCCTCGAAACGTGTCGCATCGTACGAACAGTCCTGAACATGCCTAATCAGGAATTTGAGTAAGGTTTGCTTGGGCCCCTTACTTCTTGAACCAGATGTTTAACAACTCTGAGACTAATACATAATTATAATAATAATAATAATAATAATTATAATCGTGTTGATTCATAAAGATAAAAAAACAGGAATTATCATCGACATTGCTGTACCTCTCAGTCACAACATCAGGAAGACCGAGACAGAAAAGTGTACCAAATATGAAAATCTCGCCTATGAAGTCAAGAACACTTGGAAACTAAATACAGTGAAAATAATCTCCTTAGTGTTTTCGGTGGAAGGGATTGTCAGTGACCAGCTTTCCAAAAATTTAGGAGAATTAGAGTTGCCACATAACATAGTGGACATCGGACAAAGAGCAGTCTTACTGCAAACATGCCATATAGTCAGGAAATTTTTAAACTAGCAGAGACAAACTGAATTGTTTCCTCTCTAGCATATTAAAACCGCACGCCTCTTGGAGGTAGATGGAATGATAATAATAATAATAATAATTATTATAATAATAATAATAATAATAATAATAATAAAAATAATAATAATGTATTCAATTGATGTGGACTGATATGCCATATGAGAACTAACGTTTGAAAATAGATTTGGAAAAACGTGGAATACGAAAAATTGTTTTCTTTCTTACATTTAAATTGTGGATATCAGTTCTGAAAGTAAGTTTGTTATGTAAATAATCCGGCGTTTTTGTGGTATATATTTTATGATAAAAAACTGATAAATGTAAGTTTCTACGACTAAACATGTTTAACCATTTTAATTCTTTAAATTTGTGAGAATTTTTTTTAAATTTTCTTATTCCATAGATCAGTCTTACACAAGAATTTTGTACTTTTTGTATACGTTGAGAATCTCTAGTATCAAGACATGGGCCATATACTGTGTCGCAATGGTTGAAATGAGAGAGAACCAAAGCATCACATAATATTTTTTTAGTTTCCGTAGATAGTATATGTCTCTGATTATAGATTAATTTTAATGAGGCGTACGCTGTTTGTAATTTTGCTGTAACGTGTTCCATAAACTGAAATTTCGAATCAACTATTAGACCTAAATTTATGAAGTACCTTTTAACCGGAATATCAGTTCCATTAATTTCAAGCGAAATATTGTTCACTATAGTTTGACGATACTCCTCACCACAAAAATATAGAACAGCCGATTTAGTGGCATTAATTTTTAGGCAGTGTTTTTCTGATATTTCCAAAATATCGTTGAGATCTCTATCTATTTTCTGAGAGGCTTCTAAAAGATCTTCGTAATTAAAAGAATAATACAGCTACTCAGCTGTATCATCTGCGTAATAATGACAGTTTAGACAAGTGACAAAATTAGATGTATAAATAGTGAATAATAAGGGTCCCGGTATACTGCCCTGTGGAACACCGACTTTTAATTCTAAAAAATTAGATTGTATGTTACAGATCTTAACAATCTGAATTCTATAGCATAGATAGGATCCCAAAAGCGCCCTAGCGGTATCACCAAAATTGATAAATTTTAATATAGCTAACAGGACACTGTGATCAATCATGTCAAAGGCTTTGGCAGCAAAATCAGAACCGATATCTTATTATCATCAGCAGCCCGTATCAATTCATCAGTTACATGTGCGAGTGCACTAGTACTACTAAATCCCGGTCTAAATCCAGACTGATTATCAGATAGCACATTGTAATCATAAGTAAATGTTCTAATTTGTTCTTCCATAGCTTTTTCCAAGATTTTTGACAAAACTGGCAAAATGTTTATTGATCTTAAGTCACTGAAGGAAAATAACTACATTATATGCAAGCATTAATTATATGTCTAATATAGGGTACTATAAATGGGCAATATAACTTAATGATGTCAATATTTAAATTGTCATTACCGAAAGCTTTAGATTTCATGCCCCTGATTATGTTGGTAATGTCATCATCTATAATAAAATTAAAATCATCTGAGATATTGCTCTTCTTACTGTTGTTCTTAATCTACTGGTCATCGATCTATATAATGTGGAACAATATTCTTCAGTTATTTACTCCCAAGCATTATTTATAACTTCCAACAAACCTTCAACGTTTCTTGGTCTTACATTTGGCTTTCGAATTTCTTCTACTAACATTGCCCAAACATTTTCTACTGGATTCAAGTCAGGGCTTTTACTACACCAGTTAAGAACATTAATATTACGTGCCCGAAACCATTCGGTCAATACACCAGAGTTATGCACTGCACAGTTATCTTGTTGGAAGATAAAATCATTGTTAGTGAAAAAAATGTCTACAGAAGGAAGCATAAAATTTTCTAAAATTATGATATGCTTCACTATTAAATCTTTCGCCAATATGCCATAGATCTCCAGGTCCCTGCGTAGATATCCATTCGGTAGGCGATAGACACGAATATTGCCGCTATTTAACTATTAGAAAACCTTTTCATCCGAAAAAATAACAAGATTCCAAAATTGTTCGTCATAAGCAATATGCTCTAAAGCGAACCCCATTCTTGCTTCTTTGTGACTATTGTTTAATAATAGTTTCCTTGCTGCTGCATGGCATTTCAATTCAGACTGTGCTACTCTGCGACGGTCCGTACGACAGGATGCTGAAAAATTTGTTGCTGAAACAGCTTGAACTACTGTTTCAAATGGATTTGCTCTGAAAGCAACATCCTGTTCAGCAGTTGACCTTCTCGGACGTCCTGAGCCTGGAGTTTTATTAATTGTTCCATCATATTGCCATCATCTTAAAATATTTGAAACTGAGTTCTTGCCTACATTGTAAAATGCCGCTGTTTGCCTGACAGATGTCAAATTATCAATGTTGATATATGACATATTCATAAGACAAATTCAAGCAGCTAGAATTAGACAAAAATCTGCTATAAGAGTTGTCCCATTTTTTATTGGCCGCAACTGTACATGAAATATAACTAAACAATATCGTTTTCAATGTGGACTAGGATTTTTTCAAGACTTTCAAAAAAATCAAAATATCTGGAAAATACTTGATTTTTGGGATAGGACATTATGCATAAATGTTATCTAAAATTTCATGTAGAATTCGAAAATAAAAAATATTAGGTTCCATTTAAAATAACAAAGTTTACGTCTACTTCTGGTGTAACCGGAAGTGATACATCCAGGACAACAATATATTTGAACCTACAGCTTCGTAATTTCAGATTTTTAACATAACTGTATCCGCCATTATTTTTAATCCAATCCAAACTATTCGCGCCACACCCTGTATATCCATTACCTAAATTGTATATTATGAGTTTCAGTAATATCTTCTTATGTTTATAAGCCAAATTTTATTTTATTTATTGAGATTGCATTCAAACCGCATGTGTACAAAACAGTGTACAAGTTTATTCCTTATAAATTACCCATTCTTTATCATCGTTATTATTTATTGCCCGTAGAAAAAACAGTTTTGAGTAAAAGCTGTGTGGTTATAACTGAATTTTGTTAAAATGCTATTAAAAGTTCAGTAGCGTGTACATTTTAGAAGATGAAAGAAAATAAGTTTTTTTTTTAAATGGGGTACCCTGTGTATTTCTAAATTTTTGAAAAATATATAATATTTTACCCCTATATGATGATATGATTTGGACACAGGATGGAGCACCTCTGCATAGTGTCTTACTAGTTTGGAATCATTTAAATGATGTATTCCCAATATGGATTGGGAATAATGGAACAATCTGGATATAACCGCTACGGATTGATTATGTTAATTGTTAATAATAAAAATGATGATAATAGTCATTAAAGATACGAATAACTTGAAATCAACAATCTAAATTAAAATAATGATGCCATTTGCAATACAAATATAAATAAACGTTTTTAAAGATTAAAACTAACTTTTTTCACTACTAGCTTTTAAACCTGACTTTGGTTGAAGTAGAAAAGTTATTCATTATCAACCAAGGTAGAAAAATACAGAGCCTGCTTGATTAGAACTAAATCTCAATCCATTTGACAGAATGTAAGGTTAACTGATGCAAATACAAAAAGACAAAATATTTTTACTTACTTATTTAATGGTCGTATCCACCTACCTATTCAAAAATGGAAATCAATTGACTTACCTACGCAGTTTTCATCGCGATTTCTATAAAACATATCAAATCAAAACAACAATTATTGGATAAATGGGTTATCGGTGGCCTTCGTTGTGCACAGCTGTCATGTCAAGTGAAACGGGAGTGACTGGTGACCCTTCCAAGATCCGGCCGGGAAAATTTATATTTTATGTCGAAACTTTTAATTTTTCGACACAGTAAAAGTAAAAATTAAACAGAATTTGCAACTATTGCTTTATTACATATGACTTAAAAACAATAAACTAATACTAAACATAAACTAGAATTATTTTGGTACTTATTTAACATTATTATATATTGTGCAGTTATTGCATGCCATATTAAACGTCCAGTAACACCGGGCGGGGTGATATTTATCGTACGATTTTCAAGGTGAAAATTATTTTCCGTCGTTAAACTGTTGACGTTTGCCGTTATGGTCGATGAAGTCGAAGCTTCTTGAAACCTTCCATTATCATTATCTGGTTTTGAAGTAGACGGTGGTTGGGATCTGTTGGTATGTTTTGTACCATTCTTGCTATGCGTTTTTTGGCTTTAATGGATTCTTCTATATAACCCTCGGCCACTGTAGAACTCTTCCACCCGCCGTGGTGTTTTAAAGAGAAAATATTGGCCCCACCTTCTGCTAATATAATGGCAGATGTCCTTCTTAAAGTGTGGCCAGTGAAAGTATTTATATTTTTTAGTTTTAAAAACTTGGCTACCTCTTTCGGAACACCACTTATAGTGTTGTGACCCATATTTTGTTTTGCAGCTTTTAAACTTCTCATTCCGATAAATAGTTTCTCAATATTTGACATAGGCCTGAGTGATATATATTTTTATAGAATATACAAAAAAATAATTTTAAAAAAATCCAAATTCCAAATTTTTTGGGGTAAACCGATACTTTTCTCGCATATTATATAGGATTGGGCGTTGAGAAGACGGTATCAATTATGCATTAACAATAATGGTGGATAAATCGAACATCTTTTATGAGTTAATTATTTAAATACATTTTTTTAAATAAATCATTGTTTTCTATTTTGTACATATATTTGGACTTTTTTTCCTTACTGTAAATCATTTCAATTATTATGAAACTCATGGAAGGGTAAAATCGTAAAAATGAAGACGCAGGATAATATAAAAAATATTTTTAATCAATCAAAAGTTTCCGGAGAAAAAGAGAAATATGAACTGTTGAAAATTCACAACAATATCTATTGTTACCCTTCCTTCAGTAATAGATAAGAGCTCATTTCGATTCATTAAGGTTGCAATAACTTTTATTGAACTTCTAATTTTAGAATTACTGATTGTCTGGCTTTAGTTTCCACACTTCAATAAAAATCTGCAATCTAATATCATCTTGAATGACTTTTCCATTTGGTTTCGATTTCGGTTTCTAATTTAAAAAAAAAACCATGTCATATTTTTTAATTGTGCAAAGAATTTAATTTACATTTTAATTAAATACCGTCGCATTCATAAAATCTGATGAAATCTCGGCAATTTTAACGAAAATTTCTAAAATGATTATCGGAATTTCATCCACTAGTTATTATTTGGCTGATTTCGATACCTTAATTAAGGTAGCAATAATTTTGAACCAACTTCTACTTTTAAAATTGCCGATTGTCTAGAACAAGTTTTCACACTTCAATTAAAATCTACAATCTAATATAATTGTTATAAAACAGTTTATAGCATTTTAGTTCATTCAATTACCAGTACCAGTTCAACGCATTTCATTTCTACCAGTAATGTCTGTGTTCTTTTAACCCTGCAGTACTCGCGCGGCGTTTTCTTACGTAAACGGTCGCATGGGATACACTTGTATCCCTATAAAATTTAAAGGAACATAGTATTATTTTGTTAGAAAAAAAGTAATGAAATCATAATAATATACTCATAACTATATAATGAAAACTTAGTAAACACAAAAATGAAGATAGAATAGGATCTAAAGATGAAAAAAATTTGAATTTTAGGAACAATAAAAATCAGTCCTCTTCAGGACAATTTACGCAACTTAGCGGTAATATTTTTCGGTGCTCTTGACATATCCACTTGTTACACACAGAACAGAAGTTTCTGGTACGCTTATCCTTTTTCCGGGGACATAAATAGGATCGCCCATTCCCACTTTTTGTTTTTTTCTGCTGTGGTTCATCGGCATTGTCAGCCGAAGTTGATGGTTCTTCAGTCCCAAGAATAAGTCTGCACTTTTGTTTGAGCTTTCTGGGAATTTACCGCAGACAATATCTTCTATTTACTTCTGGTTTGAGCAAATCTAGCGCTAGTGTTCGTAAAAATTCACGACGTGCAATTGGAATATCACCATTGTTTATCTGATACAGTAGTGGTGCATTTATACCACATATATTCAGCATGTTAAAAAAAACAGTAAGCGGCCATCTCCTGCTGTTTCTTGCAACGCTATAACTAGCACACATCTGATCTACGACATCAACTCCATATTTGGTATTATTGTAATCTATTATCAATATTGGTTTTTCTGTTTCTGGGTCAATTTTGTCGTCTGCGTGGGTTGTGGACAAAAGTAAAACGTTCTTTTTCTTGTTAGAAATGTAGGAAACTAAAGGGCAGTCCTTGTGAAATGCAAATTGACAACTTTTTTTGGTCTATTTGCTACATTTACTTGATCGATTGGTATTTCTCTCTTATTTTTTCTTAGAGTTCCCAACATAGTGAGTCATACTTCAGATCAATTGCCAGCTGAAAACTAGAAAATCAATTGTCCATAGTTATGTTGCGATATGTGCCCCTAAGAAATTCTACAAGACGTTTTACGACGTCACCTGGACTATTTGACATACGGAATGGACCGTCTGGTTGCGTCCCAGCATAAATTTCAAGGTTCAGCGTGCACATGTTACTTGAATCAACCAAGGCAAATACTTTAATGCCATACTTGGCAGGTTTTGAAGGAATATATTGTCTATGAGATATACGGGATAAAATCAATGCAACCAGACGCATATTTTTTATATTGTTATGCATGTACTTATTGAAATATAGATTAAAAATATTCATCAACAATTTATTTCCACTACATTGAGGAAGTTGAGAAGGATTACTGTCGTTCCAGTGCTGGTTTCTTACGTCCATCCATATCGAACGATTGGTATACAAGTACAAATTGTGTAAGTTCTCTAGTGTTTTGGTTTGGGAAGTTAGCCCAATCCGTTCAAATTTGATCCTATCGAGCCGGATGTATCCTTCACAAGTCCTATTTCAAATTGAATAAAACTACCAGTCAGCAGTTAGTTACAAGAGATTATCCGCAGAAAGTATTCCAGAAAGATAGATTCAGTTTTACCGGTTTTGATATTCTTCTTGCCTTTTATAAAAATAAAATGACTTTCCTATGTGCACTATTTTATAATTTTATATGGGGTTGATCTGGTTTGCAGCCGTTAAGGTAATTTTTTATTTCGAATTATTATCTCTCATCATTTTGTATTAATTTTCTTCGAAAGTATGTTAATTCAAGGAATTAACAAGGTAAATTAAGTTTCATTATTGTATGTAGTACCTGTAAAATTAACAAAAAATATTTTGTTACCAGATAGACAAGCGTCAACAAACTTACCGAATATTAAGAAGTGTTCCAAACCTCCTTAGAACTATTTTTCATTTACTATGGAACAGTTCATAACGTCTCGGGCATATGTTGAAGGTGCAATTACTCGTATTAGTAATTGGATTGATAGTCACTTAGATTCAGCATTAAATGCATTTGTTCTTGAAGAAAGAATTAAGAAACTAGATGAAAATTTAGATAAATATTCTGACCCTCAACAAGAAATTCAAAATTTCAATTCGGATAATTCTGAGGCTGAAGATAGTTCAATTGTTGAAAACATTGTTTGTAATATGATAAGAGGGTTAAGAGAAAAAAATCATTCACTTCAGGTGCCTCAGGCCAATACACTACAACAATCTACTAGATCTGAAAATTGCCCGAATTTAGAAGTTAAACTACCTCAAATTTCCATTCCACCCTTTTCAAGTTAATACCAAAAATGGATTTCTTTTTCACAGCTGTTTTACTCTTTGATTAGGAACAATAGGAGTTTGACTGATATCCAAAAGTTTATCTATTTGAAGTCTTATCTCCGCGGAGAACCGCTAACGTTGATATTCTTCAAAAAAGATATGCTAATAATTTAATCATCATAAATTCACATTTAAATGACATAGTTGATTTTCCTGTTTCAACAAAAGGAACGGCTCAGTCAAATAGAGACTTTAAAAATACAGTAGAGAAAAATGTAGTCTTTAAAAAATTTGAAATGTCCAGTAGAACACTGATTAATATTACTTTTCCGGCCATCCTAATATGCGAGAAAAGTATTGGTTTACCCACAAAAAAGTTGAAATTTTGAAAAATGTTGAGTTATTTCTACGTTTTTCATCAAGAACAACACGAAAAAAATTGTTTTTAGAAAAGAAATCCTGTGTGTATGTCGTCGTCGTTGTCGTCGGCCACTTTCCGTTACATGTCTTGTTAGCACGATACAACCTCCGGAGGGCAACAAATCACCAATTTCATGATTAAATATTGTTCAGGACATCTCATAGATGAACCTTATTGATTTTCAGTTCACAATAGCCAGTACAACAGGTGCTATGGTACTTGAAGTACGACATTTTTGTCATTTTTTGAGAAATTTCAGTTTGTTAGCACGATACAGCCTCCGGAGTGCAAAAAGTCACCAATGTTATGACTGAATATTATTAAGAACATCTCACAGATGAACCCTATTGATTTTCAGCTCACCACAGCGAGTACAACAAGTGCTCTATAGTACTTTAAGTACGACATTTTTGACGAAATTTCAGTTTGTTAGCACGACACAGCCTCCGGAATATGCACAAGTAACCAATTTTATGATTGGATATTATTCAGGGCGTCTCCAAGATGAACCGTATTGAGATTCAGCTCACTTAAGCCAGTACAACGAGTGCTATGGTACTTGAGGTACCAAATTTTTGTCATTTTTGAAGGATTTTCAGTTTGTTAGCACGATACTGCCTCCAGCGTGTATCTAAGTGACCCATTTTATGATTGAATATTTTTAAGGGGGTCTTATAGATAAACCTTATTGATTTTTAGCTCACCAGAGCTAGTACAACGGGAGCTATGGTACCTGAAGTGCCACTTTTTTGATCCTTTTTGGAGAAATTTCGGGTTAGTACGATACAGCCTCCGGAGTGTATATAAGTGGCCAATTTTATAATTGGATATTTTTCAAGGTGTCTCATTCAAGGTGTCCCACATATGTACCCTATTGAATTTCATCTGACTATAGAGAGTATAGCGGGTCCTATAAATCCAGATATACTGCATTATTGGTTACTTTTGGAGAAATTTCGGTTTGTTAGCACGATACATCCCCCGAAGTGTATACAAGTGACAATTTTATGATATAATATTGTTCAGGGCATTTCACAGATGGGGAAAAGTTAGTTTTAATATTTAAAACCGTTTATATTAGTTCGTAAATTAGACTTCAATACAGTCAAACAGAGTCACAGATGTTCTTCCTACTTTAGATTAGTTTTTTAGCATATTGGATTCTAATGCAAGTATGTTAGAATCATTAAGATAGTACGCGCAAAACACATAGTGAAGAAATGTAATGGCATATTCCCTTTAAGTTATGTTGCGGAGCTAGAATCTGAAAGGTATTAATATTTTGTTTATTTTTACCAATACCACTTACAAACTACACTCTATATTGATGCTAGCGCACCAACTAAATAGTAAGCGGTCCTTATCGCTTGTGGAAACGTGCATGATTGAAAAAACTGCTATCTCAAAATATGCTTATAGTTCAGTGAACTATCGTGAAAATAATGTTATTTGAAAATTATATTTCTACTTCTTGTTAATAAAAAGAGATATAAGGTAGTGTTAATTGTCTGGTGTTATGTTTAGGATGTATTTAATAATTATAATATTATTAAATATATTTTATTTTCATTTTAGTTTATTCCTGGTAATCGTCCAATATAGTTAATAGTTAAAAATGACAAGAGTTTTTGTATTGTTTACATTCTTTTCTCATTTATTTCATTTTCTCAACTACGTTTCGGCGTATTGCCATTTTCAAGTATTTCTTTTTCTATACAATGAATAATGTGTTACTTAATTATTATAATACATTGAACAATAAAAGCTAAGACAAAATTAATTTAAAACAATGAGCTATTAAAACTTACACATTATAAATTTGCTGTCGACTGTGGACATTTCGTTCTATTTTAAAATAAAATAAAGGTACTCGAACCTGTCTGATTTATATAATCATCAACAAAACAAACAAATAATAGCCATACAATCTTATAGATCTAGAATCTGAGATCCACGAGGCCTTTGCAATAAAGCAGCACTGCATCGGAGTATTTTTTGATATTCGTAAAGCCTACGACACAGTCTGGAAATACTCAATAATCAAAACTCTTTACGACTGGTCAATACGGGGTAACATATTGAAATATATATCGAACTTTCTTGATCAACGACAGTACCAAGTACGAGTAGATGGCGTATACTTACAGCTGAACACCCAAGAAAACGGCATTCCACAAGGGTCAAATCTCAGCACGACATTATTTCTCATAGCAATAAATTCAATTATAGCAAACTGTAAATCACCCGTGAAATGCAGACTATATGCAGATGACCTGGTTATCTATTGCAGAGGGAAAAATATGACTACAATACATAAAACCATCGAACAAACAATAGCTACAATAGAGGATTGGTCAAAAACAAGTGGACTGCGTTTCAACACGACAAAAACCAAAGCTTTATGTTTCTCGAAAAGGACTCAACCACAACTTGAAAACTTGTACCTTTATGGACAGAAAATAGAATATGTGAGAGAAATAAGTTTTCTAGGAATGATACTCGACCAAAAGCTGACATGGAAATCACACATTCTGACATTGAAGAAAAAATGCCAACCTGGAATTAATTTACTCAGATCACTAGCATTCAAAAACTGGGGCCCAGACTACTCAAGTTTACTGCACATCTATAAATCATTGATCAGATCAAAACTTGACTATGGAGCGATTGCCTATAACTCTGCCAACAAAAGCCTTCTTCAGTCAGTGGAAGTTATACAAAACACAGCTCTTCGCATCTGTTTGGGTGCCCATCGTACAAGTCCTATCCAAAGCTTACATTGGGAGACTGGAGAGTTACCGCATCTCTTATGCTGTCTCTGTAATATCAAACAAAAGAAATCCAGTAGCCCACAACGTCTTATCTGATCGTTTTAAAGCCAAATTTTTATCCAGCTCAACTACTCCTCCTTTCTATCACAGAGTCAAAACATATTTAAACAAAATAAATTCGCATTTCCCAAATATTTATGACGTCCCATCAATAAATTATCCTCCTCCATGGACAATAACACTCCCTATCCTAGACCTAAGCCTCGCCTACCTTAATAAATCAGAGACTCCAACAGCCAGAATGAAACAAGAATTCCTAAGAGCCTTAAATAAATACGGTAGCATTTATAAGGTATACACAGATGCTTCAAAAAACCAAGATGAAATTGGGGCTGCCTTCTACTCCGAGGACTTTTCGAAATCCTACATACTCCCACCCTTCACATCTATTCATTCAGCTGAATTATTCGCCATCTTAGAAGCACTCAAGAAAATCCAGAAAATCAAGCATAAAAATGTCCTTTTAATATCTGACTCTCAAAGTTCACTAACAGCACTTCGTCAACTGTACTCTAATCACCCTATAGCCATACTGATCAAGAAAGAGCTACAGAATTGCAGAAACAGCAGCATACATATTAAATTCATGTGGGTCCCATCCCATACTGGAATAGAAGGGAATGAGAGAGTAGATCAAATAGCAAAAAATGCATTCATCAATCAACGATCAGAAAGGAACGATTTTACCGTACATACTGATTTGAAAGCGTTCTACAAGAGCAAAATCTACGATAAATGGCAGGAAGAAGCAAAACATAACCAACACAAATCATATGAAGTCACTACAAATACTCACGGTTGGAACTGTAAAAACATAAATAGAAGAGAACAAGTGATCCTTTCTCGTATTCGAATCGGTCATACGCGCATCACACACGACTACTTACTAGCAGGAAAAAATAAACCAATGTGCGAAATGTGTAACAGTGAGTTAACCGTGAAACACCTGGTAATCGAATGTGCGAAATACGACAAGGAACGGAAAAAGAATCAACTACCACTATCACTAAAAAAACTATTACAAGAAAAGCAAGAAACTAAAAAACTTTTAAACTACCTAAAAGACTGCAAATTAAGTAGCAAAATATAGAGACTATAACCAAGCTACAATAAGTGAACTTCCATCATTTTAACTCGCTAATAACCCTACGTGGTTGATGCGATTGATATATAAAAAAAAAAAATAATAGTCATAGGCGGGTAAGATGCAAAACGCTTACAGCTACTCTATCAAATGGTTGTATATTTTTGGGAGACTTTGAAGGTGCGTCTTATAGTTAATTATTCATTGTAGAGAAAAAGAAATACTTGAGAATGGCAATACGCCGAAACGTAGTTGAGAAAATGAAATAAATGTGAAAAGAATGTAAACAATACAAAAACTCTCGTCATTTTTAACTATTAACTATATTGGCCGATAACCAGGAATAAACTAAAACGAAAATTTAAATAACAACGGTCAGTTAGTTTTAACGCTTGTTAGTTGAAGTTATAATATTAAATGAATATATCGTCTAATAAGCATTTTAAATTATAATATTGACTGGTCTATGACAGTATTCAAATCAAAGGATAAGCCGAAACTTTAAATTTCGCACTATATCTCTTACGTGAACCATACCTACTAATTCATTCCAAAAGAAAGAATCTTCTCCCAAGCCAGTCAAACGGGTTTCTCTCCATACACAAGCTTTCAACAACAGAAAATGTTGGAAATGCAAAACTTCTAGCCACGAACTATATTCTTGTCCCGACTTCTCCAAAATGCCTGTTAATCAAAAGTACGATTTTCTGAACTCGCAACTGTTATGTTTTAACTGCATGGGCGGTAAGCATAAAATTGTCAAACGTAGGTCAAAAGGTTATTCAGAGTGTGGCAAAAAACATAACACTTCCCTCCATAGAGATAATGTTCAAGTGCGTAATTCTTTAACTGATTCTAGGGGTCAAAATGAAAATAAGGATTGCTCTCTTGTTTCATATAGGGCAATTGAAAATAACTTCAGTTCTGCTTGTCAAGGGACATCCGAACAAAACATTTCTTTTCCAAGTGCCAGAGGGGAACATTCAAAAGATACAACGGTGTAAGGTTCACAAGTTGAACAGTTGAATGCTATTACATCTAAGAGTTTAATAGATCCCGTGGTTCACACAGTGTCAACAAAATTTGAAACAAATGTAATGTTGGCTACTGCTGTTCTAACTATTTATTCGAATACAAATTTTCCTAACCAAGCGAGAATCCTTCTGGATGCTGGCAGTCAAGCGTCATTTATGACAGAGAAACTTTCAGATAAGCTTAAGCTTCAAACTTACAGTGTAATATTACAAGGACCTTCTATTACTTCAAAAATTCCACAGTTCCCAGTTAAGATACGTTCTTGGAAAAATCCGGAACAGATGTTGACATTCTGATTGGAGCAGATGTATACTATGATATTCTTCTTCCTAATATTCTTTCATTAGGCAAAAATAGCCCAAAATTAGTAAACACCCTGTTCGGTTGGGTAATATTCTGAGTAACATTCTTCAAAAAATGTAAAAACATTTTTTCTCCAATCATGTGCAGTAGTATCTGACCTTGACATTACGTTGAATGGAACTTTTTCCATGTTGAGAGACAGAAGAACTCCAGGTTAAGCCACATTTATCTCCAAAGGAAGAACTTGCTGAGCAGGATTTTATTAAAAATCATAAACGGTTGAAAAATGGTCGCTTTCAAGTGAACATTCCCTTAACAAGTACGAATGAATATGACAAATTGGGAAATTCTTATTTCATAGCAAAGAAAAGATTCATGTCTTTAGAAAAAAGACTTCATTTAAATCCTCACCTGTTCCAAAACTATAAATCTTTCATAGATGAATATATAGCCCTTGGTCATGTCAAATATATTCCTTTTCCGGATGAACTCAAAATTCGGACTACATATTTTCTTTCTCATCATTGTGTACTCAGAGATGATCATCAAAACACAAAACTAAGATTTATTTTTGATGCGTCAAGTAAAAGTTCTTCGGGTGTGTCCCTTAATGACATTTCACTAAAAGGTTACCTGATTTATATGACATTTTATGTAGATTTAGACAATACCGTTATGCGATTACTTCTGACATTCAAAAGATGTACAGGCAAGTATTAACCAATCCTGGTGACAATCCCCTGCAGATCCCTTTCAGTGTATTGAGTTGCAAACAGTTACTTATGGTACAAACTGTGCACCCTTCCTAGCAACTCGATCTCTTACGGAATTGGCGCGCACATCAGAGAAAATGATTCCCGCTGCATATGATGCACTGTTGCATCAAACTTATGTTGATGATATTCTGTATGGTGGTGAGACTATTGCCGAGCTATAGACGTCATATGATCAGCTGAATTCACTTCTTAACTCCGCAGGGGTTCAACTTCATAAATGGAACTCAAATTCGTCCAAGTTTAGTAAAACTCATTGTCCAAATGAAGATACTACAAATAATAACATTTCAATACAGAATGTTTCCAATAAAGTTCTGGGACTCTCCTGGAATAATGTAACAGATAATTTTCTGGTTTCTAGTCCTTATTCATTTCCTACTGATATTATGACAAAGCGTCAAGCGCTTTCCATAATTGCTCAAATGTTCGATCCGCTAGGCTTCATAGGTCCAGTAATTGTGACTGGAAAAATATTCATTCAGAGATTGTGGTTAGCAAATCTTTCATGGAATGATCCTCTTGAAAGTGAACTTCTTAATGACTGGTGTAATTTTATAAATACGTTACCTGATTTACAAAAGTTAAAAATTCCACGTTCATTGTTCCTAGATAAATAAATTGTTCTAGTCCAACTTCATGGATTTGCAGACAGCAGTATTAAGACATATGCTGCTTCTATATATTCAGACAATTCTGTTTCTAGCAACCTTGTTACCTCGAAGTCAAAAGTAGCCCCAATTAAAACCATAACTCTTACAAAATTAGAGTTATGTGCTATGGTGCTATTAGCTAATTTAACTAAAAAGATAATAGACATTTTTCAACACAAAATAAAGTTCTCTTCCGTAAATCTTGGGACCTACTCTCAGATAGCTTTGTATTGGATTCAATCCCACCAATCCAAGTGGATAACTTTTGTAAGCAATAGAGTATCACAAATTCAATCACTATCTTCTAATTGGAAATGGAGACATGTAAAACCGAGTGAAAATACCGCTGACATTTTATCTCGAGGAGTCCTTGCTTCAGAATTGATCGATACCAAACTTTGGTGGCACGGACCAACTTTCTTGCTCGATGTGAATTGGAATTACATAAATACATCAGGGACTATTGTGGTTGATGCCCCGGAACAAAGATAAAATGTAATGTATACATCATCGGTTTCTAATTCCATATGTTACATGTTCAAATTCGTTACAAATTCAAAAAATCGTTCTGTACTTTCCTTTGGTCCTTCGAGCTTCTAGAGAATGAAGCTGCTTTTGAATTCATTTTAAAGCAGACCTAGCTTTCCGTATTTTCCAAATACATTTCTGAAATTGAGATGAAAGGAACAGTTTCCGACAAAAACATTCTTCGGTTAAATCCAGTATTAAATGCGTAGGAGGAAGATTGCAAAATGCATCTATTTCCGATTCTCAGAAACATCTGACTCAATCATTACCAGACCAATAACCAAAATTTGTCCGTTGCCGATTAATTATTCGAGTATGGATTAAATCTAACCATGTTTGTTGATCTTTGTGCAACATGTATGATTTACGTCATCGTTATGATTTCTGTTTTTGTTGTATAGAGTTTGTTTTACGTTTCGTTTGCTTATGGTGTTTGTAGATACACTTTCATAATGTGAAGCACCTTAAAGATTGGATAATCGCTGCTTCTGAAAGATGCTCCATGTAATACACCTAAAGACTGTATTAAATTTAAGTTTTTTTTCTTTTTGTTTTATAATTCATTGAAGTCAGTTGCTTCAACGGGGGGAGTATGTTATAAAACAGTTTATAACATTTTAGTTCATTCATTTACAAGTACCAGTTCAACGTATTTCATCTCTATCAGTAGTGTCTGTGTTCTTTTAATTATATATAGTGTGCTTACAAAATAAGACAGTTCGGCGACAACTGTAACAGTCACTGTCATCCATTTTAAAAAGATTTCCTTTTTTGATTGTAAAAAGTTACAAAATACCCGCAGTACAGTGAATTGTCACCTGTTTCATAAAGGCAATTTTTTTTGTAAATTTAAGAGAGATACGGGATAAAACCAATGCAACCAAACGCATATTTTACTTTTCCGTCCAACCTATCTATATGCGAGAAAAGTATTGGTTTACCCACAAAAAAAGTGAAATTTTAAAAAAAAAATTTGAGTTATTTTTACGTTTTTCATCAAGAACAACACGAAAAAATAGTTTTTAGAAAAAAAATCCAGTGTGTATGTCGTCGTCGTTGTCGTCGGCCACTTTTCGATACATGTCTTGTTAGCACGATACAGCCTCCGGAGTGCAACAAATCACCAATTTTATGATTGAATATTGTTTAGGACGTCTCACAGATCAACCCTATTGATTTTCAGTTCACAATACCCAGTACAACGGATGCTATGGTACTTGAAGTACGACGTTTTTGTCATTTTTGAGATTTTTGTCATTTTTGAGAAATTTGAGTTTGTTAGCACGATACAGCCTCCGGAGTGCAAAAACTCATCAATTTTAAGATTGAATATTATTCAGAACATCTCACAGATGAACCCTATTGATTTTCAGCTCACCACAGCCAGTACAGGTGCTATAGTACTTTAAGTACGACATTTTTGTCAATTTTGGAGAAATATCAGTTTGTTAACACGATACAGTCTCCGGAGTATATACAAGTGAATGGATATTATTCAGGGCGTCTCAAAGATGAACCCTATTGAGATTTAGATCACTAAAGCCAGTACAACGAGTGCCATGGTACTTGAGGTACTAAATTTTTGTAATTTTTGGAGAATTTTCAGTTTGTTAGCACGATACAACCTCCAGCGTGTATATAAGTGGCCCACTTTATGATTGAGTATTGTTCAGGGCATCTTATAGATGAACCTTATTGATATTTAGCTCACCAGAGCTAGTAGTACAACGGGTGCTACCTGAAGTGCCACATTTTTGTCCTTTTTCGAGAAATTTCGGGTTTAGTACGATACAGCCTCCAGAGTGTATACAAGTGGCCAATTTTATAATTGGATATTTTTCAAGGTGTCTCATTCAAGGTGTCTCACAGATGTACCCTATTGATTTTCAGCTGACTATAGCGAGTACAGCGGGTCCTATAAATCCAGATATACTGCATTTTTTGTTACTCTTGGAGAAATTTCGGTTTGTTAACACGATACATCCTACAAAGTGTATACAAGTGACAATTTTATGATAGAATGTTAATCAGGGCATCTCATAGATGCGGAAAAATTGTTTTAATCTTTAAAACCGTTTATTTTATATTGTTATGCATGTACTTATTGAAATATAGATTAAAGATATTCATCAGCAATTTATTTCCACTACTTTGAGGAAGTTGGGAAGGATTACTCTCGTTCCAGTGCTGGTTTCTTACATCCATCAATATCGAAGGATTGGTATACAAGTACAAACTGTAAGTTCTCTAATGTTTTGGTTTGGGAAGTTAGCCCAATCCGTTCAATAATCTTGATTAAGTTTTTTAATTACTTACTCTTTCAGGTCAAATAGGCGATTCGATGCTGATAATTATCGTTATATTAAAATAAAAAAATTCGAAAATTTTCAAAATACAAATTGATCATCTTCTAATTTAAAAAAACCTTTGTCATATTTTTTAATTGAGCAAAGAATTGAATTTACATTTCAATTAAATCCCGTGGCATTCATAAAATCTGACGAAATCTCGGAAAACTTAAAAATGAAAATTTTTAAAAGGGTTATCGGATTTCCATCAACTAGTTATTATTTGGCTGTTTTATGGCTCTATATTACTTACTCGGCTTTGATATTAAATTATACGCGTTCGAACAACGTTGTTAAAAACGTTATTAAAAATATGAAAAAATGAGCTTTCGACAACCCATAGCAAAATAAAATCGATTTCGGGTATTACGAGAATGCATTTTGTAACATTGTGCTACAAAACGAAACTAAATTTTATTTATTGCAATCGGAATATATTATGAAGAAAAAGATAAGGAATTATGGAATACAAATACGTTCCAGCAATCTAAGAACAATTTTAGTTATAGAGCATTAACCATGGTTTAGATTTTTTGTGGTTTCGTCTTCAACCTAAACTTACAAAACAGAAAATGGTGACAAGTCTCGGATTGATAGCCGCTAGCATTATGGAGAAATTTTTTGAGAGAAATTCATCAATTTTATCGAACAACCACCATATAACAAGGATACGGCTGACTTTTTCGCTGTCCAAAGCTCAAAGGTTACTTCTAGTTTTTAGCCGATAGAAGATATAAACGAGAATTCGTAGCAAGTTCTGAAATCGATATCTTACAATGCCGTCTCCGACGGCGACGCAATGATCATTTTCGAATAATACATATTTTGCGGTAATTTTTTATTCGTTTTGGACTAGCTAGGAAAGTTCAAATTATAACGATTGTCCAAAATAAAACATTAAGCGGCATGGTAAATGGATATTTATATTTACTTAACGCTGAAATCTTGATGTGACCCTAAAAAATTATACAGGTTGGCAAATGAATTTTGGCAATCGGAAGCTAGGCAACTTCCGATGCGCCGTAGCAATGACGTATGCGGATTGCAAGAACTCACTACGCTGGCAGAATTCGTAAGCTTCGTTTCGACAGTACAGTTCAGAGAAAAGTGTAATTACCGGGGTTGTGCAATACTAACTTGTTATGGCGACTCCAGAAAGTAAGTTGTTCATAAAAAGTTGAGTGAGCAGTGTCGTGAAATAATTATGAACGTTTTAAATTTCGTGACCGATGAGGCAAACAATGGAAAGTCGACAATTCCATTAACCTTTGTTAATTGGAAGTTTTAATTATTGCAATAAAATTTTTAAACCAAAGTAATTATTTAACAAATTTACACTCGATAATAAATTTTTTAAATCGATTTTCGTACATAAAATATTTATTTGTTAAACGATTTAAAAAAGTGACATTAGGGTGAGGCAAAGTATTTTACGCCTACTATATTTAATAAACATAAAAAAGTGCAGAGAACAGAACAAACCCATCATTTATATGGATGAAACATACATTCATTCATGTCACAAACCTTAAAGGATGGAGCGACAAGAGTAACGAAGGATTAAGAAAAACCGTTTCAAAAGGTAATAGGCTCATCATTGTGCATGCAGGAACTGAAAATGGTTTTGTACCTAATGCCGGTATTATGTGGAACTCCCAGTCAAAAATAGGAGATTATCATAATGAAATGGGGTACGAAAATTATGAGAAGTGGGTACAAGAAAAACGTATTCCAAACCTACCCAAAAACGCTATTGTGGTAACTGATAACGCCCCATATCACAATGTTCTAAATGAAAAATTACCTACGACTGCTTGTACTACACAACAATTAAAAAATTGGCTTTCTGAAAGAAACATATATTACAGTGAGCAAATGTTAAAACCGAATCTTTATAACGTTTGCAAAAATGTACAAACCGCAATATAAAACGTATAAAATTGATGAATTGTTTATTCGACATTGATTGCAAGTTTTGAGGCTACCCCCTTATCACCCGGACTTAAATCCGATCGAAAGTGTTTGGGCGGCACTTAAAGAATATGTGGCCAAACGAAATGTTACCTTCAATTTTACAAAGGTTAAAGAATTCTGTAATGATTTTTTGACACATTTTCTGCCAAATGATTCGAAAGTTAGATGTGACCATGTTAAAAAGATTGAAGCTGAATTTATGGACAGCGAACCACTTTCAGATACTGTTGTAGATAATATTATTATTAATTTGGCCGAAGGCGAAGATATCGAGGATGATGAAGTTGATATAGAAAGTGATTTTGAAGAATCATTTGTAGATGAACATCATTATTTTACTGTTGATGATCCCTGTACATCTAAAAGACATTTTTCATTATAGTGTTGGTTTGTAGGCGGTATGACTGAATATATTAAACGCAACAAATGTAAATAAGTGTTATAAAATTGTAGATATTAGAGACGAATTCCACTAGAGTAATATAATATTTGTAGCACATATGTACATAGTTCTAAATAAACAATAATTGACGGCACCCAGAACCAAGATTTCTTGTTTTACCAGTTCTAACTATGTAAAAAGTCTGAAGGGATGTTCTAATTTCATAGTAAATATTTGCAAAAAACCCAAAAATTGACATATGAAAGTAGAAATATCTACACAAAAAGCTTTAATATTTTATTTATATTATTAATATACTTACTAGACCATCTCTAAAGGCGATTTCCCCAGTTTGTGTTTCAACTTTTATGTATAAAGCCGAATTTTTACATTATTATCTACTACATGTTATTAAGAATAACAATTTTAGAAAGCTTAACAGGTAGGTATGGCATTAACTATTACTACGAACAGATAGGAAAAATTGTTGACCATTGTTAAATTTAGAAAGTCGTTTAACAATCCTTATCATATTGTACGCTTTATCTACAAAATCTACCTGACTTCCAATTTATATCCAAATAAACCACAATGACGAACATTATGAAGGGACCACTTAAGAGACATTAATATGAAGTACAGGTGAAAGTTTATGTATCTTGGAATCTATTTATTATTTACATCACATAAAATAATAAAGGGTAATTATAGAATTAGAAACGGTTTTTGAATAATTATGTCTGTACAAAAAAAACCAATTTTCGTAGAAAAATGTTATTTTGTTTTGTAAACTCGATTTTATATAGCATTATACATGTGCCATAATGATTATTTTTAAATCCAAAGTCAAAATATTGTGTTACCCTCGTACGTATTAGCAGCATCACAACCTTTAAAACTTTGCATGCGGAATGTACGTCGCCTGCTCATCCCGGTAACTGCGTTTACAACGTTGTCAAGTTGTATGGCTTTCTTGCGCATCGTCAACTGCCAAAATTAATTTGCCAACCTGTACATGCGTCGAAAGTAACAGTGACACGAATATGTGAGCATTATCACCGAACTCTACGATAACACAAGAAGATTCAGTCGAAAGAATCCACATGTCCAAAATAATCCCTAAAGTTTTTGCTTCGCATTCGCAACCATATCAAGAATTAAACTATGATATAACTGAATGAACTCGGCATACACATCAACATTACATAATTACATTACAAAGTTTAGTGTGATATAACTAATATTAGGGGACGCAAATGAATCCTTGAGGAATACCACTTGTAAGAATATTGAGATATGACCTGGTAGCATCCATTTGATCTACCTGCAGTAGATTATTAAAATAGGACTAAATTGAAGCGACTGAATTTTTTGTATACCTAATATAAGATTTACTGTAGTAATGTATCATGGATGGTCAACAACTTGTCCACAATGCTTCTCAATTTGTATTTCAATTCGGATATGGCGCTTAAAGAAGACATTTTATTCAAGAAGATGTAGGCCATGTGAAACGTTAGACTGAAGTGCTACAAGAATCAGAACATCTCCGTAAATTATAATCCATATTTACAAATGTTTTAATTAATGGAGATTTGACAACTACACAGACGATATTGGCCTTCGGCAGGATACAAGGAGAAGTGCTACATAAGGAAAAAGTGTCGAGATATTTTTTTATATTCCAAAGGGAGCTGAATCTACCGAGGGCAAAGTGAATAGTAAAGAGGAGCTTTTAAAAAACTTACTACAATAAAAGTATGGAATTCAGGCTAAATCTGCTAGGTAGTAGGTGGTAGCAAGACTAGGTAGAAGCAGCAAAATCTCTTCAACAAACTACTCTGGTATCTTCAAGTAATATGTAAATTCTTATACATGGTGTTTCGAAAAAAGGAGGCCCCGTTGCTAGCATAAGTAAAACACTGCAAAATAAGTTGAATTCGGTCAATAAAAAAATTTCGTAACAGCATCTGTTTTCAAGCTACAGGGTATTGAAACAATTTCTCCACCGACTACTATAAAATATGGCACATTTCATACAGTTTCACACATTTTCAAATTGCAAACAATTTCAACACGAAGACGAATGAAGGGTATACTCGTGTGAAATGAAAAAGTTGAGAAATCTGATTGGCCGACAGCTGTGTGTTTCTATTTTGCGATGATTATCGATGTCTACCTTTTCGCACAAAGGAATAATTAATTTTTCCGCAGTTCGAGTGCATTACCGAATAGCATTTTAAGTTTGACTTTTGAACTGTTAGCAAGTGAAAAGCGAGTTGAAGAGAATTATTGAATTTTATGTAATTGTGAGTCTGATAGGCATAAAATTCAAAACTTCGAATTAACTAAAGAACATAAAATGGTCAACAACCGTCTTCAAGCACCAGTTTATTTTTAAATTGTAGTAACCTTACCATAAACTTTAATAAAGAGATTAATTACTAACTCTGCGTTTTTTTGTGGTCCTCGGAAAAATATCGTGTACAACACGTGTTTAAAATTCGATTTCACCCTCGTTTGCTTAAGCCACTCAGCCTATGGCTCGCGGCTCAATTCTGCAAACTCGTGTGAAACCTTTCATTTTCAACACTTGTTATACAAAATACTATGCGCATTTTTACAATGTCTACAAATATGTTTTGGAAGCTGACGGATCGCATAAATTTGTTTTTATACCTGCTTCACACAGAGGGCGCTAGTTACACCTTTCGTTCGTAACGAGTAGTTTTGAACACATCTTTTTTGAGGTTAAATTTTCTAGCCCAAATTGAATGTAAACTCAAGCATCATTAAATTTTACACCAAAAAGGTCCTCTTGGTAAAACTCGATATTACGTACAGTTTTCGGAATATTTCGATTTTAAAATGATGAAATAATAACTAATGCTGGCATAATAGTTATTTGTAAAACAAGTGTCATAGTTACTCATTTTATAGTACGAGCGAAGCGGTTCGTTGCGCAAATCACGAATACTACAGAAAGTCATTGTGACACAAGTTTTACACAATATTTTTTATAATTCGCATTTATTTAATTATTTAAATAAAATAGAATTACATATAATCCCGGTTTTTAAACTAGGAGGAGTGTTTTGAATTTAAGTTGGTAATTCTGTAGATTCCTGATTGGTCAGATCACAGATGGTTTTATTCCGCACTTTTGACTTTTGACATAGTATGACCGAATAATTGTGTAAATTGTAAACAAACTTTCATTTAAGCTAACAGGATGATTATTTGTTTAAAAAAGAGCTTCTTCGTATATGCTTGCGATCTATTTATATTATATCATGAACAGAATTATTTCTATAATACAAACATCTTCACATAGATATCTGGTAATTTATCCCAAAAATCGAACGTTATGTATGTAACGCGAAAAATCGCCCGACCGTTGAAAATTAAATTTGCCAAGACTGTCGCTGGTTTTGACGAGAGGCCAGTGTAATGAGAACGAAGCTAGTTCCCCATCAGACGTCGAATAATAGACCACGTTGTGTGAGTTTTAAAAATTCGTGCACTTAGGCAGCCATTTTACGTGGAAAGTATATTACCTGGTTAGGGAAGGAAAATACGGTATGAGTTAGCATCTAGGGGGTCCGACCCGGCGTTTTGCTGTGGAAAACCGTTCCGATGAGCAGCGAGTTCCAGGATTTTTGCAGGATTTAAACAACCACGTGGATACTTTGTTAGACGTTTTTCTCGAGGAACTCAATATTTAGGTAAATTTCTGAACACTTTCTCGAAATTAACAATTATAGGTAGTTAACGTAGCAATTTAAAGTTTTGAATCGCAGATTGTAGAAGTATGTAATCTATTGTGTGAAATAGTTTGGTACAGTTCATAAAATTTATCAAGTCAATTCTCTTATTGTTTCGTAAATTTTTTAGAAGTAGAATATATCACGGGGGCTGAATAATATTCAGGGATGTGTACAGCAACGTGTTTTTTTTGATAGTTTTTAGATATCATAGTTTTTTTGCTAATCGATAAAAAAAAACAGTCTTGCAGTTTTTGCTAGTAAGGTAGAGGGCTTTTATACTGTTGAAAGTCCGGTTGTATAATTATTTATGTGTTTTGGATAATTATAATGTAATAGATATAATGGAATGTTACGAGGGGAAGTCGGAAAGCTGACCGGGTTAAAATTGTAAATCCTATGAGTAGGCTAATTCGTTTCTCTATTTTAGGTTTCTTTTTATTTATCTTGGATTTTATGGATTTATCCGCCGATTGAGGAGTATAGTCAGCCAGACCACTCGCCTGGATCAATAGCCAGGAGGGCTGGAATATTTTTTTAAGAGTCGACATCGAGGGATTCGATTGCTGTTCTGAAGCAGGAAAATCGTAGTAAACGTCATTTTATTTAATATTGTTATGTAGTTTCAACGTTTATCCATTTTTTTTACCGTCAAAATTTTACTAAATTTTTATTATATGGTTTTCCCTGTCAAATGTTTGCGCCAATTAAGCGATATTACTCGTTCAACGTTTAAAACGTTAAACATTTTATTTGAATATTAAATTGTTGGCTTTAAACGCTAGGTATACCACGGTACGTACCAGGGTGCTACGATATTAAGGTATATTTTTCTGTTTTTGACGATTTTCATTTATATATGTAATGACATTTATAAATATAGTTTGCGGTAGTGTGAACCCAATTTATTGAATCAATTGTAGTTTTGGTGTTAGAGTTTCACCGCATTTGAAAAATTGTGCATGAACCATTTGTTCGCTTCCTGTAATTGAACTGTAATTTGAGACATCTGTGTAGATTGGGGCCCTCAGCTCTTCTGCACCCTGAGTTAGTAGCCTTCAGCTCAGGTATCGTAGAACCTGTTTGTTTGATTTACAAATTGTATTTTGGAGTTTTTTGCTTGTAGCTGCTAAATTAGCGTACGAATTAAGTTTTTGTGTAGATTTCGGCCTTCAGCCTAACTACGTACTGAAGCTACAGCCTTCAGCTGAGCTCAGGTATTAATTTCATTCTTTTTTTTGTTGTAAACTTGTATCTCATATTTTGAAAAGAGACATAACGTTCAAGAAAATATTAAACATCAATCAGGGGATATTTGCAGACTTTCATTTTTAATATTAACTTTCCTAAAAGCTGTTCAGAGTGTTTCATTAGTGCTGTTAACCCACTGAGGAGTTATGGGCTAACTTAAGAAGTATTGGGTGCTTGCCAAAAACTTCTCTGGCGCCCTTTTAGTAAACATTTAAGTTTTGAAGAATCCACCCCTTCTTCGACTCGAAGCTAGTCGACTGGCGAGCACGGGTTGTACTACGGGAGACAACCCGCATATCTATATCGAGCACTGAGAGGTTGAGTTTTCCTCGTTATATGTATACCTATATATATATATATATATATATATATATATATATATATATATATATATAGATCCTATACAATATAAAAATAAACAATTGACAAATCACTGATGAATAAATGTTAGCGTACTTTATTTATTAATAGTTTTGATATATAATTTATTCAAATTTACCTTTAAGACCATTTAATATAATTTGCTAGCTAGAGCAACGCTAGACCATTTCATAATTTGTTTCAAGGTTAAAGTCAGATGTCAAATAAAAATATATACTACATACAAACATACAATAACCAACTGTATGACACTAAAAATTACTAAAAAAGTGATAAAAAAGACTTCATTGTGACACTGTAAACAATGTTATTATGAAGTCTCTTTTATACGGGAATTATAGAAATTATTTTTTAAAACCATTATCTATTTATTAAAAACCGCATCAACTATCAATAAATGTCAGTTTTATAAAGCTAACTCAGATAAAACCATTTTGAGGTTTGTTTGCGACGAACCCTGAACTGTTTTAACGGAAGGCATTTTGAACACTTATTCTAAATGATTGAAAATTTCATTATTTTAGTAAAATTCAATTCAGTTTTCTTCATACGATTCTTTATTTAATTAATAACTACAGCATTAGAAGAATATTATTTTTTTTTAATAAATAGGTGATTGTTTTGTAAAAATAATCAGCATTACTTTATCATTTTCAAATCACAATGTTCCGAAAACGGTACACAGTATCGAGTGTTACAAAGAGTATCTTTTTGGTGTAAAATTGAATGTTTGAGTTGCGTCAAAATTTGGGTCAAAAAATTTAACCTCAAAAAAGATATGTTTAAAACTACTGGGTACGAACCATGTAACTATTGTTCCTCTATGAGAGGCAGATATAGATATAAAAACAAATGTATGCGATCCGTCAGCTTTCAAAACATATTCGTAGAAAATTTCACTACAATGTTGCCAGTAGTTTCGACATAATCGAATAAAATGTGTATAATAATTTTGCAGTGCTCTACCCATTCTAGCAGCGCGGTCACCTTTTTTTGGGACACCCGGTATAATCTATTATTTATTTTCTAAAGACTATAAGTCGTTTAGGGCGAACAATTGGGCGTATTAAAGAGTTTTTGGTCCTACAAAGTGAAGATCAAATAAGCAATCAACTTAAGAGAGAATATACTCTTCCACAGAAAATTGTTATTGGAGACTCGGGAAATTTAATTAAAAGATATCAATTGTAAAAGGAATTTGTAAATTAGATTGTAAGAAAAACATATAATTGATAAGAAAACGATAGTAGAAACTCAGCATAATCATAATCTAATTTGTTGTTTATAAGCAGTTTAAGAAAAGTTGAAATAAACATTTTACGAGGAAATTCTAAATATTGAACTAATTTACCGTTCTACAAGAATTTTTCTAATGCGGATCTATGCAAGCGCCTCAATGCTAAAAATTCCCAATGAATTTGTTTTAAATTGAATCAGTTTGCACGCGAAAGCATGGAATGTGAATCAATATTAAAGATTGAATATATCAAAATTATTTAATATCAGTTTTGATCTTTGAAACGTATTCAACTTATCTCCTAGATAGTGCTCAACATTTTGCATGTTCTGACACCCATCGTGATTTGTTTAAATCTAAATAAAAATCCAGTTGTTATTCTTACCACATTCCCGCTCAAAAAGTGAAAACGTCCAGTACTATTTGACTTACCTGAAACAAAAACAGAATTTAAAACTTCGATATATTATTTACGGTCTATAATAAAGACATTTATTGAAAATTTTCAAAAAAAATATTGAAGTACGTTTTAAGATATATGAAGGTTTTTTTCGTTTTAAATGTTTATAACAAATTACTAAAAAACATTTGCGTGTCCAAAACATATCAAAATGATACTACGTAATGTCTTTTATATGATGGCATCATCCGTTTTCTACTAGGATTTTTGTCAAAAATTACTATACTCGCATGCTCCATTGCTTGGCCTATTTAATTAACAATTCAATTAACGAAGTTGTCTAATAATTCTGTAGTCGGCGCTTAAAAAGTAATAAGACGATATTACATTACACATTTTTGGAGAATGGCGCTAGAAAATTTCAGGACACATCAATGAGGATTTTTAGAATCCAAATTGACCATCGACAGAGTTGATCTTACATAAGTATAAATAAACATTCCTTTGATAGCAATACCGTAGTTTTAAAAAAATAATTAGTATTTACCATAATTTTCATGACTTATTTCCTTTTTATCTAACAATGTAGATGAGAGAGACGCGGTAGAAAGGGTATATGTGTTTTAATTTGACGTTTAGCTACAATGTACACTTAGGGACAAGTCTAGATATGATATTTTTTCATTTATTTTATTTCGGCAGTAAGAAACAAATACAGTTATGCTTAAAAAAATACATGTAGAAAATATTGCATGTACTTACTTTTAATAAAAAAAAACATATTAGGTATAGACTGTTACAAGCTCATTTAGATATATCCCCCAAAGGTTAGGAATTAGGCTACCAAACCAAAAATACCAGCATTATTTAGAGTAAATTGTTTAAATGTACAAAAATCATTTCAAGAACCTTTTAAGAAACAAAACCAGATACAATCTTACCAGGTGTATAGCTTCGACCAGAAGTATCTATTACTAACTAAAACTAAAATCCCACCACCAAACATGAAAATAAAATGATTTTCTAAATGAAATAAAAGCAAATTCTCAAACTAAAATACATATAAAATTCAATGTTTATTTTGATAATAAGTTATAATTAACCATGTATCTATCAGTTGTCAATATTGTCACTATCAAACTTCAAAACCCATTACTTCATAAATGCCGCATTTTACGGAGTTTCTTTAGAATTTCCGCAGATAATCTTAAGTATTACTTTGGTGATAGAAGCACCTATAAATACCCTGAAGGGGATTATAATTAAATATTTGCGGAAATTCAATTGTAGTAACTGAAAATTCAATTCACCTTGAGGTCACCCGACATCGAAAGGTACGTACTTCCAATATCTTGTATCTAGTTATAAAATTAAGCAATTCACTATGCTCATATACTTTATAGACCGAAGATTTGAACACCGCAAAGCACTTTCTTATCAAACTGGTCAAAAGAACCATCGGTCTACAATTGCAGCTTTTGCAAACATATTCAGTTTAGCTTTTTAATAAAACAAGTATCTAAAGTAATACTTGATCATCATATTAAAGTAAAGAAATTTCAATATTGATTCCTACTTATTAATTAGCTGTACTAAGCGAAAGTCATACTTTTCTGTAGATTTCAATAATCTAACTGTATTATTGCTTGAGAAAGCTTCAGTTTCATGTAGGAGATTTAGTTATTAGGATATGCTTAGTATGTCATGATTAATAGTGTCAGTTTTGAATTAGCATTAGCATGCTTAGATAGTCAAAATTTCTCTAGATAAAGAAAAGAAAATTACAAATCAATAAAGATATCTTGGGGACAATAATTGATTTACCTATTTAAAATGGATATATTTTTATTATTACCTACACCATGTCAGCAAAGGATGCTACAGAATTATTCTTTTTATACCTCTTTTGAATACTAATATTCATTGGAACATCTGTTTCCAATTAGTCCTGGAAATACCTTGGAACCAAGAATCCTGTATACCTGACAGGTTAGCAGCTGTTCCTCTGAGGACTACCGTGTTCATATTATTTTAAAAGCTTAAGAAGCAACTGTAAATGTATGAGGCAGTGCTGAACGAGTATTCCACCATAATTTAACAGCTAAGTGGTAGTCATAAGTCGTAAACATATAAAGTTTTAACACATATAGTTTAACATTAACTTAGGGAAAAACAATCACAATGAAATATTAAACACTAAACTCGTATATTATATTGAATTATGCATTAGAGAACCCTTTAGGACCTAGGCTTCTTATTGTAGATACATCAGTTTGCAGTCTGAAAATAAAGTTTAAGGTTTTAGTTATTGGAACAATTTGCGAAACTTCAAAGTGGCTTACTTACGTTATGTAAACGCAAAGTATACTCTGCGGTAGATATTCCTTAAATAACATAGTTGTTGGGGCATTTCAGTCACGCCACTTTGTCATAGCTAATTCACTTTTTTGTTATTCTTACAAAAACAATGTATTCTTAACCTAATCGAGCTTACGTCGCCTCTTCGGGTAAATTAATTAAAGTGTACGGCCTCTTCCAGGCTACACAATTCAGCCACTAGTGGCCTTTCGTTCTGCACTCTTGTATCGCACCACAAGTGTCGCCACCCTCAATACCTCGCTATTATTGTATGCAAGTCAGAACTAAATATAGTTAAACAACCGAACCATATCTTTTTATTTGTAGCCTCAAATAACTGTGCTGTAACTTTCCCTGAGAGGTAATTGGGCATAAAAGTTTAAAATCTTTTTATCCAACTTTCTATTGAGTAACAAGACAATAAACGATTCTTAAAATTTAGCTTCATCACTTAAACTGGTTTTTCTAACTACAGAATCTTACATGTACCTTAACCAAGAAATGCTTCCGAGTTCAAAGTATTTGTTTTTAACCTGTAAGGGTCTGGTTCTTGAGACAAGTTCGAAAAAAGAAAAAAATGAGTCTTTATCCATAATTTCCACCTATCAGATTTCACCAAGGTGGTCTGTGGTCTATTCCACTACGACCTTTTCAGATATATTGTGGTCCTCTGAATCTAAATTACACTCTTCAGCCTTATCCTTATTTTCAAGTCTATCAGCTTAGAGACTGAATATAGTTCCTGGCCAGTAGCTTTAACATCTAGTACCGAGAACTGCACATTTGTTAAACTGTCGCAAAGAATGTGCCCCGCATTTTCCTCCTCTGATCGATAGAATCTACATAAGGACTCTTCTGCCAACACCATCAATTTTAGATGCCTATTGAGCTTACAATGCCCTATTAACAGACCCACACAATTTTTTACCTTTTTCCTGTCTTTACTAATTAGGTCTGTCGTGAATTTTGGGGTAACTTTGTAGAATAACTAAATTAGTTCATTTCTTGACATCAATATTTATACATCACCTTGTATATTCCTTAACAACAACAACAACAACCTTGTATATTCTTTAACAACACCAATTCATATCCTCACTGTGTAAATAGATTCGATACCATACTTGGTATTAATATCATTAGAAGATTTGTTCTTCTTTTTGTTTCGTGACAAAAACCAATACGGACTTTAAAATAGGTACCTTTCTCCCTTGGTATATCGTTTTAAATATTCATTTTAACTGAATTTCAATTATTGAGTTAGCTAAAAATTTAAAATATTGGCAGGGATTTCTTCAAACTGTTTACTATTATTTTTTGTGACTAGTCTTATCTAGACACTTCCAGGAAGGTCGATTGTTTTTGGGAGCCGCAATCGAGAAATTTCCAGAATAAAAGACAATTAATAAATAAGAGAGACCACCTACCAACTGAGTCAGTTTATAATTTGATCTCGTGAGATAAACAGTGAACAAGTAAATAGTAAATTAAATCTAAGTAAGTAAACAGTAGTGAAGTGTTTATATAAATTAGTGTAAGTGAATATACTGTGTAGTTAATGTAAATTAGTGAATAGTTTAGCGAATAAAAAAATTAAGTGAGTAGACATACCGTGTGTATAAATTTATCCCACCCGTCGTAATAAAAACTTTTAAATAAATAACAAAAACATTACATTGGTGTCAGGAGTGGGATAATATAAATAAATAGCTACGTGATAATGGCCAAGAGACTAAGTGACCTGAAAGTGACAGAGTTAAGGGCAGAATTGGAAAATCGTGAGTTGGAAACGTCCGGTAAGAAAAGTAAATTAGTAGAAAGACTTAAAGTGGCACTGGAAAATGACGGCTTTGATCCAGAAACATTTTTATTCAATGACCAGGCTTCTACCTTAATCTCGTCAATTTCTGCCATGGAAGAGAAGATTTCAGCAAATGTGAAAAACGATATTTCTGCTATGAAGAACGATTTTTCTAATATGAAGAACGATATTTCTAATATGAAGAACGAGATTTCTACTAATATGGACGAGCAGATTTCCACTATGAAGAACGATATTTCTGCCAATATCTTATCGTTGAAAAATTACATTGCTGCTGACGTCGAACATAAAATTCCGTCGCTAAAATCGGATATTTAGAATAAGATGACATCGATGGACAATAAAGTCGAGAATAAGATGTCAATTATGGAAAACCAGATAGACGAGAAAACTCTTAAGTTAGAAGACATTGGCAGTCATGACCCCAACGTTCGATGGAAAGATATCGTGGACCAATTATGTAAAACAGTTTGAAGCAGCCGTTAGAGTGAATAATTTGTCCGATAAGGAGAAAGCAGTGAACTTAACTATCGCGGTTATGAGAGATGCCTTAGATGTACTTCAGACGATACCTCTGGAAGAAACGGATAACTTCGAGCAGCTGAAGAAGAGGTTGGACATGCGATATGGTTACGAACATTTGTACCAATCCCAGCTGAAGAACCGAAGACAGAAACGTGACGAACCCCTTCAAGAGTATAAAGTAGATATTGTCCGACTAGTTCGCTTATCCATCTGCACCAGAGAACATTATGGAATGTATGGGCATCCAGGCCTTCATTGATGGCTTACGTGACTCCGATATGCAGAGGACGCTTCGTCTAGCCCATCCCAAAACATTGGTCGAATAAACGTGCGCAGGACGCAGTTGTTAATGATACTATCGAACTTATACTGAAGTGCATTTCAAATGACCCAAAAATGATTTTTCGGAAATAATTGGCTATAATGCACATTCCGTAATATGCAATTTACCTTTACTAGACTTAGAATGGGGCATTGCACACATACACATTCCTATCTTTTCATTGATGGCAATTTTCCGTTATTCAACCTATGCCAAGAACAGTTCACAGTCGAGCAAGTTTTAAGCAATTGCACCATACAGACAAGAATAGAAACAATCCGAAAATGTATTTTTAGGTAAAAATTGTCTAATTCATGAATTTATAAGGTTTTTAAAGGAAATCTATTAACTACATAAAATTTAATATAGTTAACTTATCGTACGACCTTAGGTGGAAGAGGATTTTGTTCGAATTGAAAAAAGCTTGAAAAAGTTTCTGGGATTTCCTTGAATTTCAAAGTATACTTTTACTTTATACTGTAAGTTAAGGATTGAAAAAACTGAATATATTTCCACTGTCCTTGTTGACTACTTGAATAAAATGTTCGGAAACTTTACAGAAACAAACATATTTCAAAAAACAAGAAATTTTTTGTTGATGTACGATTCCTTGAAGATTACTTTTGAAATAGAATATGTCATATAAGTTTAATCTGGACTCTGGGGACCAACTACAAATATATATTTCACTACCAATCTTTTAGAATGGTTATTTATGTCGATTTTGAAAGAAAGTTGAGGAAAATCAAGATGGATTTTTTGTATGAATACAGCAATATATCTGTATTGACAATATTAAAACTGTGAATACGTCTTATGTGTTTAGAACAGAGTGTATTAGCGGATTATCTCGTTTCCCACTGAATGTTGTAACTGTAACGTTAGCTCTCTCTTTCTCTCTTTCTGTCTTTCAGTCTTTCTGTCTTTCATTCTTTCTGTCTTTCTGTCTTTCTGTCTTTCTCTCTCTCTCTCTCTCTCTCTCTCTCTCTCTCTCTCTCTCTCTCTTCTCCCTATGGTCATAATAATCGACAACGTGTGCCGTTATATCTCTTCACTCCGATTCCGAGCCTACTCACAGAATCGTAGAATGAGAGGTGGGTGGCCCTTTAAATCTGATCAGTTCATCGGGTTGGTGAGCGCCCTCTACACATTCGTCCCTATGTGTTTCCCGAAATTATCAACCTCACCAGATTGTTATCATCTCAATATGCTCGCAAGGCAAGTAAAAGTCAGTCTGTTGTGGATGTTGATATCTCTAAGGCTTCTCTCACAGTGGAAACGGATTAATCCAAATTACTTGTTGTCAATGTGGGGAGGCACAGTAGCAGCAAATCGGTTCGCGCATGTACATGAGTATATTTGCGACTTGCGAACAGATCCCGTTTGGTTGGGAAATTTGTGTTCGTTCGCATCTTTTTTTTTGCAACATTGTGACATAAAATGAGTACTGAAAAGTTTGTTGATTTGCTACGAATGCGAAAATATTTATGGGATCAGCGAGAACCAAATTATCCCCACCGTAATTAACAAAGGACCTTGTGGAGAAATGGGTTCTCGATTATTTAGTAAGATTGTCCCTGTTTGCAATTAATATATAATTGAAAGTTCCTTCTTTCATCTTAAAATAACAGAAAAACTTTTCTTCATTGAACCTTAAGTCGTCTCAAATATGTTGAAATTCACCAAATTTTTTTCTTTTTCTGAGTATTCCATTCACACCTTTCTTCTTTTGGAATTTGTCTTCTTGTTAGAAAGGTATTTCCAAGCAAATATAAATCACTGTGCGAACTCAACGCACATATAGGCAAGACACATGCCACCGGGGTAGTTAGGCAGCACATCATACCTAAATCTTTTATAT
This sequence comes from Galeruca laticollis, assembly GCA_963921935.1. Taxonomy (NCBI): domain Eukaryota; kingdom Metazoa; phylum Arthropoda; class Insecta; order Coleoptera; family Chrysomelidae; genus Galeruca; species Galeruca laticollis. Next base: position 150,722,861 of record OY998177.1, read on the forward strand.
TTTTCACAATAGAATTTTCATTTACCTTTTACGTCAGGATATTTTCTAATGTTTAACTATTTGTAAGATTTACAATATCTTATTTTTTAGGTTGCTTTTATAATTGCAATTTCGGGGGCTTATCGCCGAGAAGAATTGTGTAAAATGACAACAACGATGTAGAATATAAACAAACACTGTTATCAAATTGCCAGAAAACAAAAATAGAATGGAACACTTTTTTACGATTTTAAATCCTAATAGTTCTTCGTAAATATACCCTCAATACGACCATCAAATATAAATTATAATAGGTTGTTTTTAAAATACTTTTAAATACTTTTGGTAAAATTCTATGTGTTATAGCAAGTTATCTAAACTTCCCCAATACAACAGCTTTTACAGGCACTGCTTTAGGAGGTCTTCAGCCACTATGCTAGCAAATTCTGGAGGAGACCTTCTAACTGTAAAAAAACATGGAGGATGGAAGTCTTCTGTTGTTGCAGAAGGCTATGTAGAGAGCACAACTACACAAAAGAATAAAATTTCTAATAAAATGTTGATGTATGATAAGTATGTCATCCACATCCAAACAGTGTTTCTAGAAGTTTACTATTGATAACTCTAATCAAGAATTAGTGGAGCCACTAATAATAATAAGTTTATTCTGGAAAAAATATACATAATATTAACAATACACATATAAGATAAAACAATATCATCCGAGTACACCAAATCACCACGGAAGTATAGGTAAATACTTGTTTGTGGTATAAAAAAACTGCATCTACTAAACATATTTAAGAAAACAGTTGAATCACGTATTGGAGTATATGAATATATTTTTTTTTCTATTATTAATTTATTGTTATCTTCATTCAAGCCCTGTATTGAAACTTTGAGATATAAGTATTTATTCATATCAATTGTTTTATTCATGCGCAAAGACAATAAACAGTATGTATAACAAGAAAATTATTACGACAAAACTGGTAAAGCATATACAACAATACAAATCACAACAGGTATTGAACAAACATATACTAGGGGTTCGGTCCTGGCAAATTGAGCACCGGTTGTCTTAATATCAGCTCCGATAATTCATAAAATTAGTTAAATTCAGTGCGAAATAATTTAGTTACAGTGTCTAGTATTCAAGATCTAAGCATCTTCTGTATTACTACGGAATCTGTGAGTTTTTAATTAATTCTCTATATTAAAATTGTCATAGACATACTTTTTAACAACGAGTTATATCGACATTCACAATCCCGTATAATCAAAAACTCATTAGTAGTTTATATTTCTACACATTAGACAGGGCCGTAGTTAGAACACCAATGAAACACAGCTACCAAAATGGATGAATCGGTGAATGAGAGTGTCCCTGATAGAGGGGGCACTCAACCTCAAATTAAATCTTACGCAACAGTAACAAACCCACCAAAATTTCCAAGCAAAAAACAAGCAATAGTTTTTCCTTCACTTGATAACATAAAATTGGAGGAATACCTCATTTCTTTAGGGAATATCATTGAACCAAAAAATATAATCTTCTCTTCCAGAATCTCCAATAACCGCATTTGCATTTATTTGGCAAATGAAAATTTAGTTGATTCATTTATGAATAGCAATGATGGCTCAATAAATCTTGTACAAACTACGATTAAGGCTCGGCGATTAATAACACCTGCGGAAAGATTACTACTGTCAAATGTATGTCCATCTATACCAAGTATACTATTAGAAAATGAATTAACACGAATTGGCATTAAAATAATGTCGCAGATTACGTTTCTTCGCATCGGTACTTCACACCCAGAATTCAAGCACGTTCTAAGTTTTCGTAGGCAAACCTATATTTCACCTGTAGACCAAAATCAGATTCAAATCCCAGATTTTATTACTGTGAATCACGAAGGAACCTCTTATCGAATATGTATCTCCCTCGACAACTATACATGTTATAACTGTAAGCAGAAAGGGCATATTGCAACAGAATGTACGCTCCCTAATACACAGTCACAAGTACTACCAACAAACCTAACAGCAACCACATCAACAGATTTACCACCTGCTTATGTAACCGCACCAAAACCACAACAATCAACGGTTTGATAAACACATATACCAGCAGCAACTCTCTATCCCATTTCTTCTACACCAACATCAATACTGCAGTCCGAAAACCTGACATCTGATTCATCTCTAGGAGAAACCAATAATAACTCAATTATTTCTGACACCACTTCTAGAACTGAGCCACAAAGTTCACATTCTATTAAAATAAACACAGCTACATTCTTATCCTATAACAAAACCAAACGATCCCTGTCTGAAACTCCTTCTCCTGTTGAACAAACCATCGACATGAATTTCACGGAGCCCAAAATAACAAAACTCCTAAAAAAAGCAAAAATTAACGTTCAAACACTAACTACAGTAAATATCGGAAAACAAATGGAATCAACAAAGACATTTTTTGAAACGGCAGACAAACATGTGCTTACCTACCAACAATTGTGCGATTTTTTCGAAAATGTGCATGGTTCACCGGGCCCACTAAGCGTAGCCAAGTTATATACAGAAGATATTAATGGCCTCATTGATCAATTACACAGTATGTATCCCTACTTCACAGATAAAAAAAATGAAAAGTAAATGTACCAGGATTTCTAAAAAAATGATATCTCAATCTAGTAATCAAGAGGATAGCGATTCGTCTGTATCATCAATACCTTTGTGCTCAACCTCAAGAATTTCAAATACCTATTAAATTCACGACTATATTACAATGGAATCTAAACGGGTTATACGCCCATTTAGAAATGTTAAAAATTTTCCTAACCGAACAGTCCCCTTCAATAATATGTCTTCAGGAGACACGTTTCTCTAATAAGATCTACCACATGAATAATTACTCTTGCTTTTATAAAAATAGAGCAAACCAGTCTATTGCAAGCGGAGGCATGGCTATGTACGTAAAAAATTCTATAGACGCAGTATATGACAATTAAAAACGAACCTCAAGGCTGTCGCTGTCTGCATCGATGAACCAACGAAATTATCTTTATGTAATATTTATTGTCTTCCAAACACTTCACCCAGTTTGCAGGAGATTGAAGATTTATTAACTCAACTCCCACTTCCAAGATTTATAGTTGGCGACTTCAATGCCCATAGTAATATTTGGGGATCAAAAAGCAACTCCCAATTTGGAAATACACTGGAACAAATAATTAACCAAAAAAATATAAATCTTATGAATGATGGTCGACCAACCAGATTTAATACGGCCACTGGCGCAGAATCGGCGATATATCTCTCTCTCTTCTACTTTATCACTGATATTCAACTGGGATGTCCTGCAAGATCTTTACGATAGCGACCATTACCCTATCATTATTTATGGCAGCTCAGTAAATGAAGTCCCACCTCCGGAAAAATGGAACTTTAACTTAGCCAATTGGGACTACTTCAATAATCTAATACTGAACAAACTCAGCGACAATTGTTATATTCTGAGCTCAGATGTGGATGAGATGGTAGAAAAGCTCTCCGACATTATCATAACTGCTGCAGAACTTGCTATCGGAAGAACTAGAATTATCAAAAAACATCCAACAGTTCCTTGGTGGAATAATCATTGTGCAGAAGCAACAAAGAACTACAAAAAAAGCATTTAACAAATACAAGAAAATTAAGTCTCAGGAAAATTTAATCCAATTTAAACGCTTAAGAGCCCAAGCTCGATTAACGATAAAAAAAAGCAAACGGGATTCTTGGAAACAGTTTATATCCAGTATTAACAATTCTACCCCATCCAAAATAGTGTGGAACAATATTAAAAAGATTTCTGGAGTGAACTACCAGTCCCACATAACTGTCCTAAAATATCAAAATAACACCGTCACTACTCCTGAACAAATCTGTGAAACCCTCGCAAGATCATTTGAGAAATATTCTAGCGATAGCAACTACACAAACAAGTTTTTAAACTTCAAACGTATACAGGAACAAACCTTCGTAGAACTAGAAGAAAATTCTCATGAACCAGTCAACAAACCAATAACAATGCAGGAATTAAATCACGCAATACACTCATCAAAAGAAACAGCAGCGGGACCAGATAATATTCCAATAACATTCCTCAAAAGACTCCCAAGTCTAACCAAGGAACTGCTACTACATATTTACAATAGGATATGGACAAACAATACCTTTCCTCAGATTTGGCTTAAATCTATTGTTATTCCAATGCATAAACATGGTAAACCCAAAACACTCACTAGCTCTTACAGACCAATCGCGCTCACATGTGGACTTTGGAAAGTCGAAATCTTCTTATTTCTGAACAAAGCGGCTTCAGAAAACGAAGATCAGCAATTGATAACTTAGTGGATCTAGAATCAGAAATACATGAAGCCTTTGCTAATAAACAATATGTGTTAGCAATTTTCCTTGATATATCGAAAGCCTATGATACCGTTTGGCGTCACAAGATTATAAAAACATTAGAAAGCTGGTCCATAAGAGGAAATATTTTAAAATTTGTTTGCAACTTTTTGAAAAATCGCGTTTTTACGGTCAGAGCTAATGGCACATATTCGCCTTTAAAAACCCAAACTAATGGGATACCACAGGGATGCTCCTTAAGTGTAACTCTATTTCTAATTGCTATAAATGATATCATCCAAAACTGTAATTCGAATATTAAAGCTAGGCTATATGCAGATGATTTAGTAATATACTCGAGAGGACGGAACATAGCTTCATTGTGTAACCAACTACAATATTTTCTAGCTCAAATGGAAAATTGGTCAGAAACTTCAGGACTACAATTTTCGGTACAAAAAACCAAAAGTTTGTTATTCTCTAAACGCAACCCGGATATAGTACTTCCAAATCTGAAATTGTTTGAGGAATCTATTTCATATGTGGATGGAATTGAGTTCCTGGGAATGTTTTTCGATCAAAGTCTCAGCTGGAAGAAACACATTCAAAATTTGAAACTTAAATGCCCAAGAGACCTAAATCTCATGCGAACAATATCCTCAAAAATGTGGGGAGCAGATAGCACAACGCTAACCAAAATATACAGATCCATCATTAGATCAAAATTACGATTATGGTGCCATCCTCTATAATTCCGCTAAAATGCACATAATAAAACAATTGGACACTATGCAAAACAATGCCGTTAGAATTGCCTTAGGAGCATTTTGAACAAGCCCGGTTGACAGTATTCTATGTGAACTAGGTGAACCAGATTTATACCGAAGACGAATGTATCTAACTCTCAGCTAACGAAACGTATTTGCAAATCGTTCCAGAAACATGTTTCAACTGCATCCGAGACTTGATCCCCCATACCATGAAAGACCTCTTACCAAAGCAAACTAAACATATCCTTACCTCTCCCTTACAACCTCTGCTACAAACCATCCTTCCCTCCCTGGTGTTTCATCTCCCCAAGTTGTGACTCTAGTATGACTGAATTCAGTAAATCTACAATGAACCGCTCAACAATTAGGAAATTCTTCCAAAGTAAAATAAGCAATTACCAAAGCTACAAACATATATATATATATATATATATATATATATATATATATATATATACCGACGGTTCAAAAACTGAAGAAGGTGTGGGTGCATCCATGGTTCTGGAGAATATACAACACTCATTTACACTAGCGCCGACTAATTCCGTGTTTTCTGCCGAATTATATGCTATTTGGAAAGCAGTAGAATATGCGAATACGGAAAAAATAAACAAAACCTTAATATTAACTGACTCCTTGAGCTCTCTCACAGCCATACAACAGTTCCAACATTTACATCCAATTGTCTCGTATATAAAAAATGACCTTTTCACGGCTAATAACGCCAAAAGGACAATTGAATTTATGTGGATCCCATCACTTGTGGGCATCACACAAAACGAAAAAGCAGATGACCTAGCTAAAAGCGCTATTTCCCAAAATGCCGAGATTGAGAATGAGACACCTCTTGCAGATCTCAAGCAATTTTACAAAAACATTATTACCTCCGACTGGCAAATATACTGGAATAATTCATCATTCAAACTCTCTGAAGTAAAAACATCAGTGAATTATGGAATAATATCCCAGCGAACCGACGGCATCAAGCGATCTTAACCAGATTAAGAATTGGACATACATTCGCCACTCATTCCCACATCATCACAAGAACAAACCAACCTGTATGTGAATCGTGTCAAAAGAATCTATCGGTAAAACATTTTCTTGTGGAGTGTCCGTCACTCAAGCCCGCGAGAACACAGTGGTCAATAGAATCTAACCTAAAGGTGGTCTTAGGGGAACAGTGTAACGTTGAAAACTTGTGCGCATACCTTAAAACGATTAACTTACTTGACAAAATTTAAGAAATAATTAGAAATGTAAATTGTACATAACTGTATTGTGTATGTATCTATATATTTGTATATATGTATATGTAATATATATGTATTGCATCGTCAGCTGCCTACAGTCAAACCATTCAGAAATATTGTTAAAATATGTTTCAATTTCTTCCTTCAGCTCTTGCCACGTATTACCCTGGTAAAATATCGCCGTATCGTTAGCAAAACCGATGATGTTTCCTCTAGTTTTCAAATCAAACAAGTTAGTAGTCTATATTAAGAATAGGGTTGGTCCCAGAACTGTGCCCTGAGGTACTCCAAATTTGATTCTCCTATTATGGCTAATACAGCTTGTTCTCTATCGCTCAAGTAACTTTTAAATAAGTTCAGTGGATATACGCGAATTCTTATATCCTCCAAGGCCACCAGGAGCTGACTATGAGATACGGTGTCGAATGCCTTGGCAAGATCCAGGAACACGCATATTGAAGGCTTAGTTGTATCCAGCGAGGCATAGATTTGGTTTATCCAGAAAATTATAGCATAACTTGTTGAAAGTCCTTCCCGGAAACCAAATTGAGATTGTGATAAAATATTGTATTTATTTAAATATGCAGTTAACCTAGATTTTAGGGATTTCTCGAAAAATTTTGCAACTGTTGATAGTAGTGAGATAGGTCTGTAGTTTGATAAACATTTTTTATCCCCTTTTTTATGTATTGGAGTATTATGGCCTTTTTAAATTCTGCTGGGTACTTCCCTGTTTCGAAAATGGAATCGATCAAATCTACTAAATATGGACCGATCACTTCTGCATTTTCTTTGATAGCTTCAGATGTGATGTTGTCTATACCTGGTACCTTTTTGTTTTTAAATGTTTTAATAATGTTTAATACTTCTGACTGTTACAGGTATTAAAAAGAAGGATGTATTCATCTGAATTCGATCGGTTTTGCAGACAGGATTAGTTGGAATATTTATTTCTTTTGCTAATTTTTCTCCAATATCAGAGAAAAAGTCGTTAAATTTTTGTGCTATATGTATAGGTTCCTTAGTTGTGGCTCCATCCTCTGTAACTTTTTTCTCTATTTTAACTATATTTTGATTATTATTACTATTTTTACAACCTTTTATCAGAGTCCATAATTGCTTGGAACTATTTTCAATTTCTGTTATTCGCTCTGAGTGATAATTTAACTTTAAATTTAAGTACTCTCTTTTTTTTCGATATTTCCAGGGTCTTTAGAAAGTTTCCTGTAGAGTTTATTCCTTCTCTGAATAGAAGTTATTATACCCTTTGTAATCCATTTTTTCCTTTTCATGAACCTACGATTCACTTTCGTCACAATCGTGTTAGATGAAATGTATGAGCTTAGAGTTTTTATTAAGTAAGTTGCCTTTTGATCTACGTCAATATGGTTTTTATATTCGGTCCAATCATGTTTGCGCAAGTATTGTTTGAGTTTGTTATAGTTTAGGTGTTTTATAGTATGCTCCTTTTGGGATTATAATGTTGAACATGATGGGATAAAAGCAAAAATCCCCCTATGGTCACTTATAAATGTATCATACACATATGATATGCAATTATCTACGTTGTTCTTACTGCTACTATAAAAAATGTGATCGATGCAACTTTTAGACAAACCATAAACTGTAGTCGGCTTATTTATTAGGGCACAAAAGCCGTACTCTTCCATAATATTCAAATAATTGGAAACATTGTCGCTAGACAATTTCAAATTGATATTGATATTCGCACACCGAAGCAGATACTAAGTACGGTCCTGTAACCTTATGTTAACGGAGTTAAAAAAATGGCGAGCGCGCCTTCTGAGAAGGTGTATTGGGATTTATTGTGACAGTTTTTATAGACATGTTCTCGGAAGGTATTTTAAGGATTGAGCCGGCAATCGAGAAATATCACGAAATGCATTTGTTTTGTGTAAGCCGCAGTCCAGAATTCTCTAGTAAAAAAAGGAACTAGTATATAAAAAGGACCGATCAGCGGACCAAGTTAGTTGATAAAGTGATCTTGATAAATAAACAGTAAATAAGTGAATATAAAAGTGTTAATGTAAATTAATAATTAAGTTTGTGTGCATATAAATTAAATTTAAGTGGTTACTTGAGTATATATAAATTAAGTGTTAGTGATTAGTTCAGTGTTTATATAAATTAGTAAGTAGCCATACCGTGTGTTTAAAATTTATCCCACCCGTTTATTGTTTAAATGAATAACAAAAACATTACAATATCGTCGATTAAAATGTGCTCTGTAATTTTTAATTTACTTGCTTCTTCTAGGCATGTCTCGAGATCACAGAGAAATGCATCATCATTAACTGGTGAAAGCTTATATATTGAGGTTATAGCCATTTGATTACTATTTTTCGTTTTTAATATTACTTGTATGGCACGACACATTCCTATAGATATCACATTATGTTTATATTCAAATTTATTTTTAATAAAAGCTATAACTCCATCATTTTTGTTTATATTACCCTCACTATATAGTAAGTCGTAGTTTTCAAGCTGAAACAAGCTGTAGTCATGCACAGTAAAGGTTTCACTCAAAATTATGTATGCAATCATAGGAAAATGAAAGCTGGATACTCAAATTAGAGTTACGGAAGCAATACCACACAATTTTTCAACCTCTGTACTTGAAGAGGCCAAATCCATACTATTTGACACTCAAAATAAAATTGCAGAAGTAATATCACAAACTGTTTCAAACTCTGTGTTGGAAACAGCCAAAACCATAAATTTTGGTAGTTGTAATAATTGCACTTTCAATATTGATATTTATAACAAATAAAAACCTATTTTTTTGAGCATTGCTTCATTTGTCATTTATTTTGTTATTGTATTGTGTAAAGTTCAAATAAAATATTTGTAAAATATAGCTATATTACCTACTTATTTTTAACAAAATCGATATCCACGGATTGTTTACTTTTAATTAAATCTATGCCATTTTGAGAAAATTATAATTTAAATAATTAAAACGGTTGATAATTTGTTGATAAATATACGCAAAACTAATTTACTGGTCTTAGAAGAAGATAGCGTAAAAATGGTAAAAAAAAATATTATTTTGTTGCTTTTCTCAATTCTTCACAAATTTTGCTTTATTTCCTCTCTTTACTTTACGCATTAGTGAAAAGAAGTGAATAACTTAATAACTTTACGCACTAGTGTGTAAAATAAATAGTTAATTTCTAACAAAATTCTGATAAAACTTAAGGTAGTAGAAAAAATATTGTATGCAATTTGTGTGAAAAGTCTCTTTTTTGGCTCATGCGACAATAATCACATTCGTCAAAAAAGGATTACTTTACACACTTGTTGCATAATTAACTATGATATTAGTTAATTTTTTTGATACGCTAGATTTTTTAAATTGTAACAATTATCTTTGTAAAACGGATTTGTTTCTTTGTTGATTATTAAAGAATAGTACTTTTTTCTAAGGTTGATTTGTCCCTTTACCGACATTTCATGGAAAAGTGTAAGTAAGGTTTAGGCTCGGGCAAAATCAGATGGCGCCCTAAGCAAAGATCACAACGTTTAATAAAATTCATAGGAGCCTAAGGTTGCCACCTGATAACCGCAAAAAATACAAGTTTCCTGTCCTAGTTTTTTTCTTGTTTTTTTTTAGAGTTTTTGAGGTAGGACAAGGCTGAAACATATCATCGTAATTATGGGCCATCCTCCGTATAGCACTGATTTGGCACCCAATTTATATTTTATTAAACAAAAGATTGATACATTCAATGTTAGATATACTCTATATATACATATATATATATATATATATATATATATATATATATATATATATATATATATGGTACGTGCTTTCTATTAGATACAAAAAGGAGAAATACGAGTTTTGTGTATGTTCGATGAATGCGTAAAGAAAATATCGCGCGATATGTAAACAGCAACAACAAGGACATTCTTGGGTAATTCACGCAAAAAGAAAAAGGGCTACTGAAACTGAGTGGTAACAGCAGGCATGCATGTTTCTGACTCATTAGCCGTCCTCAGTACGGTATAGCCAAATAAGGGTGTAAAACTTGGGAACAAAGCTGTTGATCGAAACGTGGGAAAACACAAAACAACGGATTTCAAACCAAAAACCAAACGCACATTTGTGTCTTCACATCCTTATTTGTTGTAAGTATGTCTGCAGTTACCACTCAGGTTCAGTAGTCCTTTTTCTTTTTGCGTGAATTACCTAAGAATCTCTTTGTTGTTGTTTACATATCACGCGATATTTGTCAATCTTCTTTGTTGCTTACTTTGGGTCGGAATGTTCAGGCAGGGAGGATATAGGCGCATCCGTGTCGATCTTGGCTGTTGTCCCGAAAACTCGGGATCTTCCAATTGAAGGCACAAATGAGCGTTTGGTTTCCCTGTTGGAATCCGTTGTTTTGTGTTTTCCCATGTTTCCATCAACAGCTTTGCTCCCAAGTTATACACCCTTATTTGGTTATACCGTACCGAGGACGGCTAATGAGCCAGAAACATGCATGCCTGCTGTTACCACTCAGTTTCAGTAGCCCTTTTACTTTTTGTGTGAATTACCCAATAATCTCTTTGTTGTTGCCCCTTTTACAATTACAAATCTAATATTCAAAACTTATGTTGCAAAAGTTAAGAATACTTTTACCATAAATTTTTGTTTTCCATTATTTATTCATTTATTAAATATTATAACAGATTTTACAATCAAATTACAAAAATAAATGTAAATGAAAAATGTAATGCGAAAGTAAAACAATACAAAAAAAAGAAATTATTATTAATTATTATTCTATCAGAACTTCAGTAACATTAGCAAATATTCACGCGTAGATAATTGTATGTGAGGAAATAAATTTGCGAAATTGAGTCGGTGATATAGTCCAGTCCAGATCTATTGATGTCAAATAACCATTGGCTAGTCGAAGCATGGTCATCAAAGGCGCTTGGTATGTATTGAACAAGAGAGGTATTTGGAACATTGGGGAAGTTCTAGTGAGTCTTGAGGGAACATTGAAAGGAATGCATTTTAAAATATCAGGTACCATTATGACGTTATTAAGTAACTTGTGTAAAAAAACCATAGTGGCGATTTGTCGTCTCTTCTCTAAAGAACTTATATTAAATTCTTTTCTCAAGTCAGTTGTCCGCACCGTTACATAATTGGGCCATTTGTGATGTTTTTTGTAACACATATATCTAAATAACTTGTTCTGTATGTTTTCAATTTGTTATAGGATTGTTTCTTGTTCGCCGTGCCAAATTATGGATGCAAACTTCAATTTTGATCGAACCAAAGTAAAGTATAACATCTTAAACGTATCTAGATTCCTAAAACCAGCACTATTTGTTATTATAAACCCTAGCATTCTGTTAGCTGATTTAGATAATATTGTTTACCTACGACCACCCCTGTAAGTAGTCAAAAACACACAGTCGGCAATCAATGTAAGACGTCTATTACGCACGGTAAAACAAAACGCACGGCTGTAAAGTAAATCGCACGGCTTCCATAGCAATCACTTAGCAACTGTGAATAGACGTAACCGTGTTATTCAAAATGTATTACTTACATATTTGACGTTGAATTTTATTCTATATATAAATGGTAGATAACATTTATTAGATATGAGATTGCATTTAATACTAAGAGTTATTTGGAATAATATGATAATTGGTTCCGTTTCATTCAATCCGCATCTTTTAGCTATTAGAATGTATCTCATATTAGTAAACAATAGTATATTATACACCAAGCGACTAAAGTGGCCCATTTAATCCGGCGGGTGGTATTTGATTCCTGAGGGAAGTAATCCACCTAAGGGATTAATGTCACTTTAGTCGAGAGGTATATACGCTATTTTACGCAATTCCGGTAATTCTACATACATTTTTAATAAAAATAAATACTACTTAGGAGGAACTTTTACGAAACTTGGCTGGGCATCGAGGGCGAACTTCTAAGATGCTTGGCTGGGCATCGAGAAGCGACTATTATACAACTTGGCTGGGCATCGAGGATGTACGTTTTTACTTGTACTTTAAATACCTTAATAAGATTATAAACAAAAGTACAAGTGGGTCGTAGGTAAAGTATAGTACGTAACTCGTGTTGTAACGCATTTTACGCACTCACGGAATAAGCACTCGCCACTACGCGGCTTCGTGCGTAACTTTTCCGTTCGTGCGTAAAATGCTTCTTACGACACACGTTACGTAATATACTATTACGTGCCTATGGAATGAAAAAGCATTGTTATGCACTACTCCCAAATCTTTTATTTCGGTTTTACGCAATATCACTTTTGTATTCATAATATATTCAAAAGTAACAGGTGACTTTCGACTAGTTATTGACATTATGTAACATTTATTAATATTAAAATAAAGTTTATTTTTGATACCCCATTCATGTAAATTATTGATATCTTTTTGTAAAGAAACACCGTCTCTAACCGTCTGAACTATTTTAAGCATTTTTAGATCATCAGCGTAAAGTAACCATTGAGAATAATGAATTACTGAAGACAGATCGTTAATAAATATATTAAACAAAAGAGGACCGAAATTGGACCCTTGAGGTACACCAGAGTTAGCATGAAACTTTTCTGAAGTATTACCATTATGTCTAACCATAAAAAAACTATTTTCTAAATAACTTTTAAATAACTCTAAGAGATTTCTAATCAACCCATAATGATTTAGTTTTTGTAGTAGTATATCGTGATCTACTAAGTCAAAAGCTTTACGAAAATCAGTATAGGCAATATCAAGTTGTAATTTCTTTTCTACGGTATCAAAAACTGTATTACTGATCGCCAACAGATTTGTGTTAATAGATTTACTTGTCATGAATCCATGTTGTTGAGGTACTATATAACCTTGTATGTAGTTACAAAGCTTTATTACCTGTCTTAAGAATAGATGTAGTTGTTGAAGTTTTCCACATTGTGGGAAATGTATTAAATCTAATAGCTACATTGAAAATATAAATTAACGGCTCTTTCAACCATTGAATACAACCTTTTAGAATGTACAGTGGTATTCCATCTACTCCTGCTGCTTTCTTGTCGCCCAACAAATCCACTATCCGAGATTGACGTTTTTGAAAATGTACCGATACATAAATTACTATAATTATTAACATTCAAGTTCTACGAAGCCACTTCTAAGTTGTAAATAGAAGAAAAATACTTGGCAGATACGTTTGCAGTATTATTTTCAGTTATACACGCACGTTTATAAATAAAATGTCCTAATTTTGAGTCTGACTTTTTTCCTCTATTACTATTAGTGAAATTCCAAAATTCGTTAATTCCAGTAAGTATATTATCCTCTAGTTTCCTAATGTAGTTTTTTCCTCTACTTCAATTAATCGTTTCAATTTTCTCCTCATTTCTATAAACTTTTCATCAAAATAATTTGAAGTAGACTTTAATCCTCTATATTTTTCTTTTTCCTTTATTAAACTTATTATTTCCGTAGTGTACCAAACATGATATTTTGTGCAGTTTCTAAAGCTAATAAATTTTGGAACGCATTCTTCAATAATATTGTTCCAAATTGAATAAAATTTATCTAAAGGTAAGTAAACAGCATTTTATAAAAACAAAAAGTACCATTTACTGTCTCTAACGTAATCACATAATATGTGAAAATCTGCTTTTTGGTAATTATATAATAGTTCTTTTACGATACTATTACATTTATGATATTTTTCTATTGAAATACATACATTTAAAGTTGGATAAGTATCCTCCTTAAGTAATATATCCCTACTAATATTACAAGTATTTAGTTGTTGTTCAGACACAATTAATAAGTCTAAATTTCTGATCTGAAAATTCGTGACGTTATTAAATTGCTTAAATGTGTTAAAATCCATAAAATCAATCAAAATACTAAGATTATCAGTTATATTTAAGCAATTTGAAGTGACATCAGTTAATTCAGGTATATTAAAATCTCCAAAAATATAAGTTTGATTAGAATTGATAATTTGTTCCTGTAAAAAATTAGTTAATGATTCATAAATTTGGCTTGACGTTTTTGGAGGTATATAAACAGCACAGAAAGTATACTTTTGCTTATTTATTTTTAAATGTAGTGCCAATGCTTCAAAATTGGTATCTACATTTTTTTATTACATTTGAAATTTTTTCTTAACAGCTAATAGGACACCTCCTCCTCTAGATATGTTACTAATCGTTAAGTCTCTGTCCGCTCTCAATAAATTGAATATGTACGTTCGTGTCTACCATTTCTCCATCACCAACTCCTTCATGCAACCATGATTCCATCACAACAACCATATCGAAATCAATTTCTAAGCAACCCCTAAAAATCCTCCTAAAAATTATCAATGATTCATAAATTTAGCCTGAACTTTTTGGGGGTATATAAACAGCACAGAAAGTATACTTTTGCTTATTTATTTTTAAATGTAGTGCCAATGCTTCAAAATTGGTATCTACATTTTTTTATTACATTTGAAATTTTTTCTTAACAGCTAATAGGACACCTCCTCCTCTAGATATGTTACTAATCGTTAAGTCTCTGTCCACTCTCAATAAATTGAATATGTACGTTCGTGTCTACTATTTCTCCATCACCAACTCCTTCATGCAACCATGATTCCATCACAACAACCATATCGAAATCAATTTCTAAGCAACCCCTAAAAATCCTTTAATTTCGTATAAGTCCCCGCAATTCTGATAGTAAACATTAAGACTGGTAGTCATTATAAACACTACATATACGGGGTGATTCATAACTATTGGGACATAGGCTAAGGGTAGATTGTTTGGACCAAAATATGGCGATATGACCAAATATAACTCAATAAAATATTGCTGTGGAAAAAGATAAAGGGCGTTAAAGTTGAACTTTTTTTTTGTTTTTTGCTAATAATTTCACTGTATATTTATCGATTGTTATCAAAATCGGTGCAGAGGCATAATTTTATACAGGCAATATTATTTGATGTATTATTTGACATTTTGTTACAGGGGAGCCTCGTGAAGGAATTCTGATGATGAAATTGACATGTAACTTTTTTTGACGAAACTTTTGAATGATTTTTATTAGAAAATATGACATAAACATCATTTCTACGTAATATTGATACTCTTGTTCAAACATGATATTCTCATTCTATTTCGAGAAAAACGCAATTGAAAATTTCAGAGTATCGGAAGGGGATTTCAAGTAACGGACAATAAAAAAACTTGTATCTTAAGGCTTCTATTTCGACGATAAAGCATAATTAAAAACAATGTAACATAAAAAGAGCAAACTCAAACTAAATGTTCTACGTGGCCTACTCCGACTATTATGCCTTTTCTAACTCTTTTAATAAAGGACTTTCGAACTTCAAAGAACATATTATTCTGTCCCCTTATAAAGTTAGCCAGATTTTGTATTTTCCTCCAGAGTTCGTCTCTCGAGTTAATTTCATTGGCATAAACTAAGGACTTCATATGTCCTCAAACATAAAAATCAAGCGAATAATACTAAGGACTTCTTAGTGCCCATTCAAAATCATTTCCTCTGCTAATCCATCGTTGAGAAAATATGTCATTTAGATGATTTCTAACAACTAAAGGGAAATGAGGTGGAGCTCCATCCTGCATAAACCACATTTTATTTTTTACAGCTAGTGACAGATTATCCAAAATATTACTAAAAGTATTTTGCAAAAAAATAAATAAGAATCTCCATTTAAATTTGGAGGCAGAACATATGGCCCTAGTAGTTGGTCGCCTATAATGCCACACCAAATATTCAATTTAAACTCATGCTGGAAATGTCTTTCTTTCAGAGTATGCGGATTTTGTCTTCCCAATAATGGCTGTTTCGCGAATTAAATACCCCTCGTCTGGTATAAGTCGCTTCATCGGTGAATTTAATATTCTTAATAAAATTTCGGTCATCATTATGCTTGTTGAAAATACGTTGGCAGAACTGTAACCGTCGTGGGAGATCTCTTGGAAGCAAATTTTGAACAGGAGTGAAATGATAAGGGTGGAACTTTTCTTTTTTTAGAATTCTAATAATAGACGACTGACTTACTCCTGTTGCTGATGACAAATGACGTGAACTTACTGTAGGATTTTCATCTATTCGAACCAAAATTTCATCTTCTTGATTAGGTGAAATTTGTTTCGGACGACCATCTTGATTTTTATTGTGAAATGACCCGGTTTCACCCAAACGATGAAATAGATTTGAAAAAGTTTTGTGATTTGGTTGCCTTCTGCCTGTTTATAACAATTCATACCTTCTGGCTGCAGAGCGCCCGCAAAAATGTTCTTGTGCGTATACACAATTCATATCCCGCATTTCTTCATTCGTAAAATGATTGTGACGAGGCATTTCAATCCAAAAAGTATATGATAGCTTTAAAAAATGCAACAATTGACTATAAACTCGCAGCAAAAAATATTCACTGACAAGGAACGTCATTTACCAGCAACAATTATCTGACAGTCCAAAGCACACTTTTCATAAATGAAATAATATTTGAAATCCCCTTCCGATACTCTGAACTGTTCAATTGCGTTTTTCTCGAAAACGAATGAGAATATCGTGTTTGAACAAGAGTACCAATATTACGTAGAAATTATGTTTATGTCATATTTTTTAATAAAAATCACTAAAAAGTTTCGTCAAAAAAAGTTACGTCAATTTCATCATCAGAAATCCTTCACGAGGCTCCCCCTGTAACAAAATGTCAAATAATACATCAAATAATATTGCCTGTATAAAATTATGCCTCTGCACCGATTTTGATAACAATCGATAAATATACAGTGAAATTATTAGCAAAAAACAAAAAAAAAGTTCAACTTTAATGCCCTTTATCTTTTTCCACGGCAATATTTTATTGAGGTATATTTGGTCCTATCGCCATATTTTGGTCCAAACAATCTACCATTAGCCTATGTCCCAATAGTTATGAATCATATACTCAATTAAACTAGACATTCAGATAAAATAAAGTACAAAATAATTAAAACGGGATTGAAATCACATATAATAATAATAATATACTTAATTCAGAAGTCGATTTAATGACCATTTTTTGTGTCTTCCACATTGAATACTAAAAATCGCTTTCTTGACGAACAACTTTGACAGTGTTGCCAACTTTAATTTTTCCATTTTGTGACCAAGCATCTTTATTGTATTTTCTTCTTGCTGCTAATTATTAGGCCAGACTTATAAAATATTTCGAATTTCGACGTCAAATTATTATATCAGTGTAAACCTGCTTCTGCCCCAGGTCCAGAGTTACGCAGACTTTGAATAGGTTCATTAGTAAATATTTAACTTCCGCAAAGTCGATTATGAAGCAAATATCGAACTCAATCAGTACGGTATTCATTAGTATTTGCGTAAATTTGATTGCAAGCAAGGTTTTCGAATTGCTATAGAAAGCTAATATACAATTAGATACATCAAAATTAGTTTATGCGAGAGGCGTCTCCTATTTGCGAGATGCGAGGAATTTTATTTCGCTTTCATAAGAGGTATTATAATTGGAGTAGAGGATGTACGATATGCTTTTAAATGGAAAAATCTTGACAAGATCTGTATATGATCAATACGAAGCCTACGGTGACATGAAACATATCATCAAAGAGAGAATTTCATTATAAACGTTCGTGAAAAAGTTGAGCAGAAAATAGAAGAGAAAATTTACATGCTCCAAAAAATTGGAACAAATATTTTTGGATCGGGTAGAGTGTTAAAATAATTATAACTAATGAGAGAAATCGTTTGGTTGTGAACTATTACTGTGAATAGGGGGTATTCCATAGAAAGAGTCGTAAATTAGAAAAATGGTAAATCGTGAAGAAATATTAAAACTACATATAGGGTATCTAGGAATGTTATGCCAAAATTTCGGGAGCCAGAAGAAGAGGTCAAAATAATGTTAGAAGTTCAAATAAATGTTTGTTATACGAGACTTCGTTACGGAGTTATAGGTTTTTAAAGTATTAGAAAAAAAGAGAAATAGGTCTTTAAAGTATCTTTAAGGTATCGAAATAAAAACTTATGTTTAAAGATAATTTCTAAAATATACATCGGAATATCACTGGAATTTTATAGTATTCTGATGTATAGTTTAGAAATTATGTCTAACTATTAGTATATTATACAACGATCATGTAATGATGGTTATTAATACACGAGCATTAACCGGGATACGAAACTCGCCTTCGGCTCGTTTCGTATGGTTTATGCGAGTGTATTAATAACCATTACATGAGAGATGCATACGCTATTTTTTCTACACCCGATAAATAATCAAAAACCATTAATTTTATATTTTTATTGAACACAATAAGTAACAGTAATTATTCGTATTTCTATAAAAAAAATCTACAAAATTGTAATTAATACCTCGGGTATTGGTATTGCCATAGATACAAGAAAACTATAAACATTCTGAGGATGATATTGATTTATCGAAACAATTGTCAATTTTTTAGAATTTTCAACCATTTTTATTATATTGTGGTATTAACTAGAAACCGTGAGTTTCATTTAAAACACTAATTTTATTTGTATTTATATTCAACAGCCAACATGGCGTTTAATGTAGTAATATCACCACCGGCATCTACTAATACGGTTGCAGATGTCCTACGAAAACAATGCCCTGTATATAAATTCGGATCAGGCAGATTTAAATATATCACCAAATTTATTAATACCAATGTTTTGAATTGTGCATTTTCCATTTAAATAATTAACGAAAAAAGATGGGGTGTGGCAAATTTTAGGCCGTAGATTCATATATTTTTTACTAATTACGTAGTATTCAAATGCACAGCATGTTTGATTGAAAAATTATGGGTTTCTATTGATTAAAAATCTGTATCGTAATGGGTATCATTATGAAACGGATTATGGGCATATAAGTGCATTGTTATAACACGGGTGTAGAAAAAACTGTTTATGTATAGGTCAGGCTACAGAGATTTTTTCACGTAAAAAGTGTTCTAAGAAAACTAGCTGCGCCATTCTTTGCAGAATGGTTTTGTATGACATAGTGGGAGGTTTTTCACGCGACTATATTATTCGTAATTTTATTATTAACAATTTTATGCTTTTTTTTAGTGTTTTGCTTATAAAGTTAAAACTGTCAGATTAATCGTGAGAAGTGTAGAAAATAAAAACACGAAGAAAATGAGAGGTCGAGAGGTCGAGAGGTCGAACAACTCGATCGGACCGTTAGTTTAGGATAAAAATGGAAAAAAACCGGCCAAAGTGTAGTTTTTTCAAAAATTCATAATTCGGTTATTTTTTGAGTTGACGCGTAGATCCTCCGGCTAGTATTAGTTTTTAATATAAACATTATATTATGTGCAAAAAGCAGACACTGTCCGATACATAATTTTTGATCTGTTGCCATTTGAATTTTTTACTATACAATTTTCGAGTAGGCCTGAATGCGATAGGTATTGTCCGATTTCAAGTTACAATAAAAATTTCGAAAGTTGAATTTTCATTCTTCAAAACGTTCATCTTGGTATTGCTATATTCTTATTTGTTGCCGAGATATTAAAATGAGAATTTTACACCTTTCATTTTAAGCCAATTACATACTGTAATTTCGACAGTTGCAAATGCCAACCTTCAAATTTTTCGGAATTTTTTTACCTCATGCCTAACTAGGCAAACAAAATTAATAAGTAGAATTTTTTTTACAGATATCATATGGCTCAAAAATCAGTACCTAATCCAGGTTGTTGCTTTGTAATGTTTTTACTTATTTTAAAATAGTAAATAGATACAAAACATTATTTACCAAATATTTGTTTCGAGATTTTTTCTATTAACGCTAAATGTTTTTGAAATTCTGGCTGGACCTCTTTTCTCTTTGCAACAGAGAGTAACGAGGAGCATAAATTATTACCTTTATTTTTCATTTCCATCAGATGTCTGTGTTTCATAAAATATATGTAATATTTTGATGAAATTTTGTTCTGCTGAGCCATGGCTTCACGTGAAAAAGATGAGATATCTTCCTCAAAAATCTTTTCAATAGCTGGCTTTCTTGATGCAAACTGATTCCAGCTTTTTTCAGTAAATATGGCAAATACTTTAAATTTTTATGAGACATGACATAAGAATGTCCCCTATTTTGGTGCAAGAATTACATATACTATAAGATTCTAAATTAGTTTTTTGGTTGCTCACTACTATTATTTAATTGTAAACAATTAAAAGCTAGAGTAAAGGACTGTCAACGTGACGTATAGCGAAGACGATTTTGACATCACAAGCCTAAGCCTACTTCATTGCAGTTATGATTTTTTAAGAATCATTGATATATCGCTTTTCTAAAAAAACTTACTTTCCTTCTATTTTATTAATACTAAGTGAATTGTGTTGAAAAGATAAATATTTGAATTCAAAAATTAAATGCCTTCTTTATTACTAAAGTGAAAAGGACATGTCGTTTTTTTTATGATTTATTAAGAACCATTTTGTTTTACTATAGACTGGAACATTTTTTTCATAGTTTAGGTATCCTCATACTTACCTATGAAAATGAGAGTCTTAGGCCATGACAATTAATTAATGTATTAGTTTTATTCGTGAAAAATACTAACAAAATAATAATGATAAAGACTAAATATACGTTTAATAATTTCTTATAACTACCTATTTAACCAGATATTAACCACTATTACATTAGTTACTTACTAACTAAAAATTCAAAAACCATTACCTAATAAATGAAATGTCCTACCTAATTACATCACTAGTATTTTGTTATTTTAACTAAAAATTATTTATAACATTGAAAATACAATTGTTATAAACAATACTTGCTTGGCTGTTACAGTTATTGTTTGTGTGTTTGTGAAATTCTGGTTCCAGTCTAACGATAGATGCCGATGCCACACTATGGTTACCTTTTTCCATTGACTTATTGTCGCCCCTCATGACATTAATAATATCTTGATGAACTCCATTTGCAGATAAGGTTTAATTAATTAATTCTTTTTTTTTACTTTTCGTGTATAAAATTTTGAAATACTCTTTTTAAATTTTGAATTGTTGGCTCTGAACGCTAGGTATACCACGGTACGTACCTGGGTGCTGCGCTATTTAGATATTTTCTGACTTTGACGATTTTTTTATGTAACTAATTTCGCACTAGACATAATTTCAATTTTTTCTAACATTGTCAAGCTCGCCTGCTTATTTAATTTTATGCTTGTGCATTTATATATTTATACTCTTATAGATTGCGGTGAACCCATGTAACTAATGCAATTGTAGTTTTGGTGTTAGATTTTCACTGTATTTGAAAAATTGTACATGAACCATTTATTCGTTTCCTGTAATTGGTTTGTAATTTGAGACATCTGTGTAGATTGGGGACCTCAGCTATTCTGCACCCTGAGTTAGTAGCCTTCAGTTCTACTCAGGTATTATAGGACCTG
Organism: Galeruca laticollis; assembly: GCA_963921935.1. Taxonomy (NCBI): domain Eukaryota; kingdom Metazoa; phylum Arthropoda; class Insecta; order Coleoptera; family Chrysomelidae; genus Galeruca; species Galeruca laticollis. Next base: position 150,744,734 of record OY998177.1, read on the forward strand.
CTTGTCAATTATTCAGATAGTAACTTAGAGTTTCGCTTGTAACTGGTAAATTAGTTTGCGATTTAAGTTTTTATGCAGATTCAGCTGTATTCAAGTGTTAATAGTGTCATTCTTTTTTTTTGGTTGTAGCCTGTAATATTCACATTTTGAAAAGAGACTATGGAACAACGAGATTAATAAACTTCAATCACAGGATATTTGCTGACTTTTATTTCTCTTTAGTGATAACTTTCCTATCAGATTAACCTTTCTGAGTGTGTAATTAGTTCTGTTAACCCACTGAGGAGTTGTGGGTTAACTTAAGAAGTCTTGGGTGCTTGCCAAAACTTCTCTGGCGCGCTTTTTAGTAAACTGTCAAATTTTGAATAATCCACCCCTTCTTCGACTCGAAGTTAGTCGACTGGCGAGCACGGGTTGTACTACGGGAGACAACCCGCACATTTATAACGGGCACTGAAGGCTAGCGTTTTCTCGTTATAGGTTTTTGGCGCCCAACGTGGGGCTGCTTATAATTTTTTTCTCTCAGCAATATATATTGTAACATTTTAGTTTGGACCTTGTAAATTTGACATTTTTGGTAAACTTGTCATTGTAGATTTAACTTTAGTTACTGTTTCATTAGTAATTGATTGCACCAGATTTAATTCGGTTTTTGTAGTAAATCTGGGGTTTGCTTAACCTCGAAGGTAATTGTTTCAATTGGGCGTAACCTGGATATAATTTCCCTTAACCCTTTCGGTCACTATTTTAATTGGGTGGACTGAAATTTTACTGGCCTAAAGCTAATTTTTTTCCCAATTTTTTTATACAATAGATAAAGGGTTATCTACCCCCCCTGAGGGGTTGGCAATACGTCGTCTATTGACGTCATCATGACTCAACGGTAATAAAATTGTGATTTTTCAAAAAATTTAATAAATTTAGGAACTATGGAACATCATAAAACAATTCGTATTCTTGTTCAAACATAAACTTTACATTTATTGCATATAATTCGCGATTGTTTTTTGCACCCTGGATATTTACACCTCGATGCAGACTTTTTATTTTCATGTATTGGCCAGTGGTTCCTTCCATAATACCGCACTTCCACAATTGGACGCACTTCCTGATTCTCCCTTGAAGAAGGTGTAGTTGGTATGGGTGTTGGATCACGAGAGGGCCGACTTCATTTGCGAGAAGGGGTCTTATCCGCTAATATAAGTGCTTCAGCTATATAAGGCCTGAAGTGGAGAAGATTTAATATATCTCTTTTTGGTTTTCCCAACTGAATTGCTTTGTCTTTGTACTGTAGCTAGGAATTTGTACATACTATGTTCAGCGCATGAGTGAGTAAGCGTAATGGCAATTTTTTCGACCTTATGAAAGTCCTGTATATTTGTATCAGAAAATCCATTTTGTCTACACCTTCCCATTCCCAATTTCCATAAATGTTGATATCATGTGAAGTGATTTATTGTCAAACCACTTTGTCATTATCACCTCACCGTCTTGCGAAATAAGTTCCTCCATTTTGCCCCTGCCCTTTTTTTCATAACTTCAACATCCTGGAATGGTGGTTTCTTGAATATATCTACTCTTGCTGTTCAGGTAGTGTAAATTCCTTTATTTCTGAGGTGTTGTAACAAATTATAGTTTGAAAAATAATCGTCGAAAAAAAGCTGTACAATTCTTTTCAGCAATTCTTTGGCTTAATTTTGAAACTACAGCTCCTGCTAAACCAAAAACTTCGTTCTCCATTTCATCAAGCTCTGTTGTAGCTCCTTGAAACAGAATGAATTCTAGTAAAATGACACTTCTTCCACAAAGGGCACATATTTTAATACCATTTTTTACATATTTTTTAACATTTAAACGGTTCTTGAAGGGAACCATTTGTTCATTTACACAAAGCTCCTTCTCCAAGGGAAGTGATAGGCATGTAGCTCTTATTCGATTATACAATGGCCTTATTTTCCAAAACTGATCAGTTGAGCCTTCTTTTCTGGCATTGGTGTCAGCAAAATGAAGGTTTTGCGTCAATTTGAAAAACCGATTTAGTGGCATATTGTCAGCAATAATTGGAAATATTGAGGAATGCTTTGTACTCCAGTAACATCGAATCCTTGGGTAATGTAAATTTCCCATAAGAATGTGAATACCAACCATAGTTTTCATCTCATGCATGTCTGTAGGAGCAAATCTCGGAAGTTGCTGTGCAGCTTATAGATTACTATATTCAGCCATTTCCTCAAATAACTGATCGCTAACATATTTAGTGAAAAAAAAGTGCACTTTGTAGCTCAACAATATCTTCCACTTTTCTTTCAAACAACCTGAAGGCTCGTGTTATAAATGTGACTCCTATTTTCCAGGCAATATCTTCTTTAGGGGTCACCTCAAGTCCTTTTTGCTTATTTTTTGTTAGTGGAAACTGCGCTGGTGCTTGGTCCAGGCTGAGGTTCACTAGATATTTCGGTAGGTTCCACCTCTTCGTCAGAATCTAAGATTTTATGAAAAAATTATTTATACTGTACTAACCACAAATTCAAGAATACATACATTCATCACTAGTACCATCGTCATCAGGTACTGGCTCGGGCTCCAAAACTTCATCTATTTCAGCAACTTCTTCGTCACCACTTAGCTCCTCAATGTCAGAAAGCTTTTCAGCAAGCTGCAATAGCTCTTCATATGTCAGACACCTCTTGGAGATCTTTTTTATAATTAACTGCAAAGTTATTTGTAAGCTTATTTACCATTTTGAATTATTTTTGGTTATGTTACCTTGTTTGTGTATATCCTTTTAGTCACACTGTCGTCAACTGAGGACACCCAAATTTGGAAAAATATACTTCACATATAGAGTTACAAACAAAAAATTGATGCATTTCTCACAAAACTAGACATTTATGTCAACACGATCCGACACAGATTGTTATCAAACACAAAACTGCTCGAAAGTAGAACCAACTGCAAAGGAACACTAAACATCGACCTTCACATTATCACCAGAAACCTGAAAATTATGTTTTAAAACTTTACTTTCACGGCACTAGTGGTAGCACCATACTCGCATTAGTTATTCAAGAGTGTATTTAATCGACGACAGCGTTACTAAATGGTATTGACAAATATTTATTTTCTATACAGGATGTCAAGATTGGTGTCGTCAATTGACGACGCGGTGACCGAAAGGGTTAATTAGGTATTGACAGTGCCAGATTTAAGTGGTTTTGTAGTAAATCTGAAGTTTGATTTCTGGAAGAGAATTGTTTTATTGGGCGTAAGTGGTAAACAATTTGCCGAATTTTGTTGAGCAGTGTTAAATATTAAACAGAAGTTTTAATAGTGGAAACAGACAAATTGTTCATTGGTTTATGTGCTTTGTTTTTTCTTTCTTTTTCAGATAGCAAGTGAATAAGAAGATCCTTGATATTTGTATCATTGATTGATTAAAAATTCTAATTTTGAAATTTTATCTGGTAATCTATTGTAAAATATTTGTGATTTATGTATGCATATTTATTGTAAATTTCAAGATAAGTTACATATTGGGTCACACTGTGTATAAATTTTAGTATCAGAACAGTAATTGAATTCGTAAATATTTTACTTTATGGTAAGCTTATCTGACTTTCGACAATTGTAAGCTGCATTGTAAGGTTCGAACCTTAGCGGGTCGGTGTTTTAGAACTGGCACCTTGTTGTCAAAATGAAATAAATTATGGGTTTAATTTTCCTTACCGAATTCCCCACGTCCTTGAATTAATGTCCGGAAAATTTTGCTCGTCTGCGTCTACGAATTTTCAAAAAATGCGTTCCTTTGGAACAATTTCCGGAAAGAATTCAAGCACTAGGGACATTATTAGTGAAAATATCATGAAATACGGGCGGGACACACTATTACTATATACATGTAGAGATGGCAATGATCAATTGAAACCGAAGAATCAAATGATATACCGGAACTCGATTAATCGAAAATTAATCGATTAATTATTATATTTGTCTATTTGAAAGTGACATACATAAATATAACCTCAAAATTATAAAATGCAAACAATATACATGTGCAGTTTGCTAAAAATAACTATTTATGGTTTCTTTGAGGTAGTTTTTATAATTTAGACGAAATTTTATCTAAAAATATTAAAATTATGTCTCTTCCCAAAAGTATAATTTGGTTTCATTTGATTGATCGTTGAATTGTTATAAAATAATCGATTATTCTTCTATTTCAATTAATCGTTGCCATCTCTACATGTACATAGTAATACTGTCGCGTCGCGCGTATTTCATGATCTGGTCATTTGAATATCTCAGCAACAACAAACTTCCACGTTTCTGAGCATCTTGCTCCTCCTAGGTATGTGTTAATTTCGATGCACTTTCTGTCCCACATTTGCCTTTTGGCTGCTGAAATCTCTCGCCTTGTTGCCCTCTTTAATTCCATGTAGTAATTTCGATTTTCTTGAGTTTTATTACTGGTATCGTTGTTTCTTTTGGGTGATCAGTGTTTATATTTCATTACTACACCATAGTTTGTTGCTTTTTCTTCGAGTTTTCAAACCAATAGCTTCTTCGGCTGTTTTTTGTGTTTTTCGGAGGCTATCTATTATGTTTTCATATATTTTATTGACATGTTATTTTACCGATTTTGTCTGTGTTGAAACAGTGCCCGTCTGCAGCCGTGCATCAAACTATCTATGTTGTACTGGTTAGTAGTTATTTGGTCTGTTTCTTCTGGTGTTTCATTGTTTTCACGTTTTTGATGTTTATACGGAAATACTATCTTTGTTTAATCAGGTAGTGGTCCGAGCCACATGTTATCCCTCTATACGCTCTAACATCATTAATCTGCATTCCAGTACCCTGTTTTGCTATAACATAGTCAATAATTGATTTTAGGTTTCTTATATGTTGTCTCCATGTATATGTTTAAATGCCTTTGTTGTAGACGCCGTTAAGTGTCTTGAGTTGAGATGATATTGACATATTTCTATCAGCCTTCCTCCATTGTCATTCAGAGTCAGCTCCCCATACGGACCCACAACTTTGTCGTTCGTCCTCTGACCAGTTATTCCGTTTAAGTCACCGAGAATTATGACTTCTCTTGTCCTTCCTATTTTTACAATTTCATCGTTGACCTTCTCAAAAAATTCATCATTAGTAGTGTATGGTTTATCTTCAGATACTTCATATAGGCCCAATATTGTTACTGGGGTTTGGAATATATTCATGTTGACTCGAATCATATTTTCATCTCTTGTTTCAAAGTCAGTAATGTTATGTTTATATGTTTTATGAACCAAGACAGATACTCCTTTTTTGGCTCTTTGATGCTTTTGTGACACCGCTGAAGATGTGTACGTAATTATTCAACATTTCTCAACCAGTCTCCTTTTTTGTTTCGGTAAGGACAATAACATCCATTCTCATTGTGTTTATTTCACTTACAACTTCCACCATCTTTTTTTTGGATTCCTTGTACATTCCAAGTGCCAATATTCATCATCAATAACAAAGTTATGAATAATAAAGTCGAGTGATAACCTCTCACTATATCATATGAAATAATTCTCCAAACAATGACGCAGCTGGTTTTCTTCTAACACTAACACAAAATGCTCACTCCAAATCTCTGTAGCTTGGTTTATATGTATACTTAATACCTGCGAGTTTGAGATGAGGACCCCTTGAGTTCGCTTTTGGGACTATCATTTCTCCGAGCTTTGGTCGGATAATTGTTAGGCGGGCTATGGGCTTCTTCTCGTCAGGATTCCAAATTCACTTGAATGTGTTTAATAATATATTAATTTGTATTTCATTTAAAAGAAAATATTATAAATGAAATAAAACATTTCTTCTTGTATAATTTGATTGTTATTTAATAACGCAGAATATTAGTGTTGGCAGTTTGCTCTCTATTTATTTTTGGCTTTGTCTATGTCTTGACGTATGTAATGTTGCTTCATTTGTCAGAATGTGGCCGATGTTACTATACACGTTTTTAAAATTTAAAAAAATTCTCATTCGACTTAAAGGTTTTAATATTTTATACACAATGTTTGTGATAACTAGCGTGTTTATGTAATCTACTTTTAATGTTTTACTATGAGATTATACATCTTTAATAAGTTATACACTCTATCATGGATGCAGTTTTTTGTAACCATAGATAAGTATGTATTATTCTTTGATATTTTAATTTTTAAATTTAATTCTTCATACTTTTCTAGAAAAACATTTATGATGACGGGTGTGAAAACAGCCACGGTTTTTCCAGCCACGATTTTTCCAGCCACGGTTTTTCCAGCCACGGTTTTTCCAGCCACGGTTTTTCCAGCCACGGTTTAGATGTGGCCACAACGCGGACATGAACCTACCATTCTATAAAAAAATAAAGCGATGGCACGCATTGAGACTAGATGGATAATATTCATATTCAATAGAATCATCATTGTGAACTGTCAAAAGTCATTGTCGGACCGTAGGAGGGGGTACAGGTCGATTTTACTATTAATTAATTCTATAAAAAAATAACAAAGCGATGGTACGCATTCTCAGTAACTGCATAATATTCATATTCAATAGAATAATTATTGTGAACTGTCAAAAGTCATTGTCGGGCCTTAGGATGGGGTACAGATCGATTTAAATATTAATTAATTCTATAAAAAAATAACAAAGCGATGGCACGCATTCACACTAAATGCATAATATTCATATTCAATAGAATCATCATTGTGAACTGTCAAAAGTCATTGTCGGACTGTAGGAGGGGGTACAGGTCGATTTAAATATTAATTAATTCTATAAAAAAATAACAAAGCTATGGCTACAAACTTCACACCGGTTGGTGGAATAGACCTCACGATACCACACAAAAAACGCGCTCATTACTCTACCGCAAGTTGGTTGAATGAAGGAGTAAAACATAATGACGTATATAATAGAATTTTTAGCATATTTGCTAGCCAGCACATTGTCATATTTTTATGAAACAGTAATTTTCTTAAATCGAACTGTTATTTTTTTAATGGAATTATTTTTTTTGCAAATCTTACGGCCCGACAATGACTTTTGACAGTTCACAATCATTATTCTATTGGATATGAACATTAATGCATCTAGTCTCAATGCGTGCCATCGCTTTGTTATTTTTTATAGAATTAATTAATATTTAAATTGACCTGTACCCCTTTTTACGGCCCGACAATGACTTTTGACAGTTCACAATAATTATTCTATTGAATATGAATATTATGCATTTAGTGTGAATGCGTGCCATCGCTTTGATATTTTATACTTATAGTCGCAACTTTGCACCTGACATACAAATCTTTCCTTACACATAAAGGTGAAAACACTGTTGTCGTCTTTAATTCTAAAATTTCTTTACCTTTGTGAATAATTCGGAGATATTTTAAGAAACTCTAGAGCTAATAATCTTAACATGTATTCTTGAATTTTTCAAAATTCAGATATGTATGTAATACTACAATTTTTGAGTAACATAGAAAAAGGTTATTTTTATAAAATAAACTTTGTATTTCTATATTTAATTTTTAAGAACTTTCTTCAAATAGTGACGTCTGCCTGACTTGCGACTCGAAAGACGCCTGTCTCGCTTTTGCTCATTCCTTAGACAAGGAAAGCCGAATGAACGAGTAACAAAGTTCGGACCAAACCGATTGAACAGTCACACCAGTGGCGGAACAATAATGTGAACTGAGAATAAATTAAGATGCAAATAAAAGTATTAGGAGCTTTCAAATATTTTATTTGTTAGAGTTCGTTTGTATTATCTTGAATCTATTAAATATTGTTAAGTATCTAAAGTAATAAAAAATTTCTGATTAGATACAAACTTGAAAGGTTAAATTAGAACATTTATTAACAAATAAATTTACACATTTTTAAAACCAAAATATTATTTATTATAAAAATATGTACATTACAAATAAAAATTTAACAAACAATAGAAAAACATGAATACATGATATTCTCATCTCCTATTGTCCGAAGAACAAAATCATTTTAGTTAAATAGTTTCTAATTGGCGTCTTAATTTCACTTTTCTTCGTAACAACAAAGTGAATTCTGATTTTTAGGTATTTTGTGCATATGGCTTTTATTAAAAAGTAAATGTGATTAACATTATTTTCCAACACACGCTTATTCAAATATTCAAACCATTCAAATCCATAATTAGGGCTTTCTTAACTTTTTCCTATGCACAATTTGTTCAAGAATTTGCGTATAACATCATTTGAAGGATATGTTAATCCTCCTTTACTTTTATGGGCAATCAATGAATTAAGCAAATTTGCTTGAGTCCAGTTAATGCCCCAACACATGTTTCACATATCAAGAGATTTGTCAATTGTAAAACAACAGAATTAACAAAATAAATGGATTCATAATATAGTCAAGATCGTTAAAGATATTTTCAAATGAGTTATAAATTGTGATATCCTTGCCTTTTCATCTTTATCAAATTGAGGAATACTATTGTTTATCAGACACACGAGATTTTTTTGCTGGTCAACAGGACACAACTAAAATGGGAATTTGTTCCAAAGGTGTGCAATTACCAATGCCTCCACTTCTAACTTCTGATCTGATTAACAAACTCTTGTAAGATGACCTTAACTGACAAGATGTTGGATTGTTATTCCATCCCCCTTTGGATCTGATAGAAAGTACATGGAGAAGTACAGGCACTAAGAAGGAATAGCGGTCGGACAAAAATAGAAGTCGACGAAGATACGAAGAACTGTCCATACGTATTTTATGAAAAATGGAGTACCAACGTTAAAGAAAGTGCTGGAAGCTGTTAGTGAAAGCGAGATCATTCCTCAAATGGGTAAGGACACGTTGAGTAAAAACTTACATTCTTTGAATTTAAGTTATGAGAAAATAAATAGAAAGAGTGTTCTTATTGAAAGATATGAAATATTATTGTGGAGAAGAGACTATCTAAGGAAAATTAACGAGTTTTGGAAGCAAGGAAAAAAGATTTATTATACGGATGAAATATGGGTCACCGAGGGGCACATGGAAATGTATAAAATGCACGGCAAGTAGCTATAAACGATTCATGCTAAGCGGGTATGAGAACCGAGCTAAAAGCCATTGTGCGGCCATTTTCTTTGTTGTTGTTTATGATAAAACATAGAGCTTCAGTTGTGTTTGTTAATTTTTGTGTTTATACTGTTTGTTGGAGATGTTTTAAATGAACCAGTATTACTGCGTTCCCCAATATCCATCTTGGATCAAGCGAAATCTTAAGTTTTCATCTTTTCCCGAAAGCAGGAAAATCGAAGGATTTCATAAAAACTAAGCTTGCATACAATGAACAAATTGACAGAAGATTGTTGTGGATAAAAGCATTAAAAGTCGGATAAAGTGTGTCAAGTACGATGAAAGATGCGAAATAATATATGCTATACGAAGAACTGTCCATATGTTTTTTATGAAAAATGAAGTACCAATATTAAAGAAAGTGCTGGAAGCTGTTAGTCAAGACGAGATCATTTCTAAAATGGGTAGGGAGACGGTGAGGAAAATCATACATGGTTTGAATTTTAGTTATGAGAAAATAAATAGAAAGAGTGTTCTTATTGAATGATCTGAAATAGTATTGCGGAGAAGAGAGTATCTATGGAAAATTAACTAGTTTTGGAAGCAAGGAAGAGATATTTATTAAACGGATGAAACATGGGTCTACGAGGGGCACACGGTGAAAAGAGTATAGCAACATGGAAATGTGAAAAATGCACGGCAACCAGCTATTGAAGGCTGATCAACCGGTTTGAAAATTCCATCTGGAAAAGGCAGTCGATTGATAATTACACATATAGGAAGTGTTAGCGGATTTGTGCTAAATGGTGAATTAATATTTAAGTCAAAGAAAATAGGAGACTACCATGAAGAGATGAACAAAGAGGTACACGAGAAGGGGTTGGGACGCATAACTGAACATTTGGAACCAGGATCAGTCGTCGTTATGTATAATGCTCCATATCACAGTCGACACTGCTAAAAAACGCCACAGCAGGCAAGGAGGAAAACTCAAATAAATTCAAGAATGGTTACGGGATGGAAGCAACCCTTATGATGTAAAGAACGAATTGCCTCAAATTGTGAAGATACATGTCTATAAATTTAAGAAACTGTAGATTTAGCATTGAGCCACGGGATTACTGTTTTAAGGTTACTCCCGTATCATTGTGAGTTGAATCCAATTGAATCAATTTGGGCACAAGTTAAAGGGGATGTGGCACGGAAAAATCGAACGTTTAAGTTAGCCTTCTTAAGAAATCATTGGAACGAGTGACACCAGAAACTGGAGCAAGTGTATCGCTCATATTAAAAACGAAGGAAAGAAAATGTGGGATGTAGATAATATGGCTGATAAAGTTATCGATTATATTATTTCAATGTAGGTACTAGTGATAGTAATATCTATGATGAAAAATCGGGAAATGACAAAAGGGTAAATTATAACATTGTCTTTCGGTGTTACGAGTTTTATTTTTCTACCTATGATATCCTTTATTGAAAAAAAATCCTTTTGTTTTCATTGAAGGGTTTTCTTTATTTTATAAATGTTTCCACGTCCAAAAATAGTCCAGGAAAATTTACCAATGCTATTACTGCTCCGAAAAAAAACGTCCACGCCACTGTGCAGGACCTATATCGGTACCGGCGGAGGTCATTGCACTTTCCAAACTTCATGGTTCGACTTTATACATTTTCATTTCGATACTATTGGCATTAAGTATACCATTCTTACATAACCTTGTTATTTTGTTAGATTTAGGTTGATAAAGGGATCAGAAAAAATATACATGTTATTCCAAAAAGCGAGTGACGTTGTAAACTTATTGTACCGTAATCTAAAAAACCCTATATTTTGAGATTATAAATTTTATTAACAACTGTTCCCTAAATTTCCTACATGAAAGGTACTTTTGTTAAGCTCTTTTTACATTTAAATGCTAAATAAAAATGGCAGTGGAGTAAATGGCCAAGTGGCCAGCACTGTCTACTGAATGTAATTCAATGGATTATAACACCGTGTAAGGAATATTAAAACGAAAAGTATATTCGACACCACTCAATTCAGTGGGGAAATTCGGAAACAGAATAATAAGCTGCATGCAGAGAGTTAGTTGACTCTTAATAATTTTATGATAAGGAAGATTACCAACCAAATGAAAAAACGTACGAATGTTGAAGCTGAAGGATCTCATTTTAAGACGGCTACTCACTACGCGGTACTTGACAAGTAATTTGAGTTGACCGTAGCTTAGTAAGGAAACAAGTGAAAGTAAACTATACACACTACGTGCCTAGTAGTCAATTTTGTATGAATTCGGAAAAAAGTCGTCGTGAACGTAAGCTTTATGACTGAAAGTGTTTATATATATATATATATATATATATATATATATATATATATATATATATATATATATATTAAAGTGAAACATATCTACCAGGTTAAATTAAATCATTAGCATCATTCAGATAATGTGAATCTTAGTAGTAGCAGTAGTAAATATTCAATAAAAGGAAATAATCCATCCATGTCAGAATTTATCTGATAGAACACTGTTTTTACAGCATTGATGAGTACATGAGCTATTCCTTTGAGAGTGCATTATACTTGAATACCTGTTGAAATATGGTTAACCTACGATAATTGTTTATTTTTTCTATACAGTTCTATACTTTTATATGTTTTTATATCGTTTTTCATCCTTTTATAATATGTCTTGGTGTACTTTTAGATTTTTATTCTATTGTAGATATTTTGTAACTATTTGTACTTTTTATTGTGTGATTGTTCTCTTTTTTTTGTTTTTTCTCATAATGTAATTAATTATCTATTAATCGTTTGTAATTATAATAATATTTTATATGAGATGACTATAAACGTGCCCTGTATGTAAAATGGTCAATAAACGAATATATATATATATATATATATATATATATATATATATATATATTTAATTAAAATCGTTTGTCTATGTTCGTCTTGCGTTTCTTTGATATCTTACCTATAGTTTCCTGTTTCTGACAAGCGTCAAGTGCCGAATCCCATTCCTGAGATATAGTAACGACAAGATAAAACAAATCTACAATATTTTTTAACTTATATTATATTTTTGAATTGGAGTTCGTGGTAAGCGAACCAATTCTGGCGCCCATAAACAATTAAATCAATAAACATTAATAAATAAATAAAATAAAATTAAACTTAATTAAAATTATACAATAAAAGGCATCCCAACGCTGAAGGCATTAATTAAATAAAATCAAATTAACATTAATTATTAAATATATGTTCCAATATATATATATATATATATATATATATATATATATATATATATATAACAAAGAGAATCATGGGTAATTCACGCAAAGTAAAGGGCTACTGAAATAGAGTGGTAACCGTGGACATGCACGTTTCTGGCTCATTTTGCCTCATCAGCACGGCATAACCAAATAATGATGTGAAATTTGGGAGCAAAGATGTTAATCGAAACATGGGAAAACACAAAATAACGGATTTCAGCAGGGAAACCAAACGCTCATTTGTGTCTTCAATTGGAAGATCCCGAGCTTTCAGGACATCAACCAACATCGACACGGAGGCGCATAAAGCCCCCCCGCCATGAACCTTCCGACCCATAGTAAATAACAAAGAAGATGTAGGAATATCGCGTGATATGTTAACAACAACAACAAAGAGAATCATGGGTAATTCACGCAAAGTAAAGGGCTACTGAAATAGAGTGGTAACCGTGGACATGCATGTTTCTGGCTCATTTTGCCTCATCAGCACGGCATAACCAAATAATGATGTGAAATTTGGGAGCAAAGATGTTAATCGAAACATGGGAAAACACAAAATAACGGATTTCAGCAGGGAAACCAAACGCTCATTTGTGTCTTCAATTGGAAGATCCCGAGCTTTCAGGACATCAACCAACATCGACACGGATATAGCCCCCCCGCCATGAACCTTCCATCTTCTTTTTTATATATATATATATATATATATATATAGCAAGAAAATGGAAAAGGTATACTCTTAGCAGAAAATGTCCAAGCTTTCGAGGATGATTGTCCTCATCATCAGGGAGACTAAAATGAAAAACAACAGTTAAATACTGTGGTCAATAAAGAATAATTTGAATTGAAGTTCAAACCTTCTTAAATAATTTATTTTTTCAATTTCTTGGGTGTCAGGTTGTGTAATTAATTAAATAATTTTATTGTTACTGACGATTCGTTCCTGGGTTAGGAACTTTCTCAAAGTTTATTATTTACTGAATCAAGTTTCATCGTTTATAGTTTAAAATTAAAAAACACATATACAATAGGTAAAAAACATTCATAAAACAGACATTTAAAACAAGTACCATCGATACAAATTCCACGACATTATACAGGGGGAGTACGGAAAGACTTCAGATATATTATTTTATTAAATTATGATAAATCTGACTTAAGTTTTTTACATCTTGCTTATCGTTGACTGTATTTTCTTCCTTTTTAATGTGCACCATTTCTTTAATTGTTAATTTTTGTAGTTTGAATCTTGAGCTAGAATTTTGGTGCTTTTAAAATCAAACTCATGGTTTTCATTGCTTTCATGTTTGTGGAGAGTGCTGACAAGACCTAGGTCAAAAATCAGGCCTGCCATACATCTGTCACTAGTACCAATTCTATGGTACGTACTAATTCTATGGTACGCCACAATCGAGCGTTTACAAGCTCTCTTGTTCTGATTGTGATGCCACCTACATTGGTAGGACTTGTAGATCCCTAAAAACTAGAGTTATTGAACATGAAAAAACTCCGGAGAAATCCGTATTTGGACATCACTTGAAATTTAACAACCACAATATCGATCACGAGAGCGGAGTAACACTCTTACATAACATAACAACCAAACATTTTTTAAAACTTGATTTGTACGAGGATATGGAAATCATGAAGGAGGTCGATAAAAACAATAAGTGCCTTAATGTACAGACAGAGTTTGGCAGAAATTTTACCCCTATACATAGAAAACTTTTTGATGGTGAGATCCTACTTAATGATGACAATAGTTCAGATCAGTTGGGACCAATACAACACGTCACCACAACACCATAATTCGAGCTACATTTCCAACTTCCATGGCGGGAGGTTTCGTGCTTCTGCACCTCTCCTCTTCGGGGCCTCTTCCAGAGGATCGGCCGGTTTGTTGCTGGAGGGATGTAATACAATGCCTGTCGGAGCAAATAGCTCGAGGAGTAGTTGTTTATCCTTTGGAGACTTTCGGGTCGCTTCCCTGATTGGGATTCCGGGGTGGGGTGGTATGCAAGCGGGATTATTCTTGTCTGATTGTGAGTCACTTTTTCATTAAAGTTGTTTTTCATTTTTCCTTTTCTTTCGTGGCTCTTACTTTACTTTAAAACCTCAACTATTTTCAGTTATTCTCACCATCACACATTTGTTTCTCTGAGGAGGTCATAAGAACGTAATTGCTAAATAAATTTATTAATCTTTCAAGCCTTTGTCAACTTTTGCTTCTATGATTCTCATGACGTCATCAGAGCACCGGCTGTTGTTAGCCTACCTTACTAAATTACACTTTAAAAAATTGTTCATTTTCAACTTATCTTCTACAATTGTTGTCAAATGTCAAACAGCTGACTCATAAATAATGTATTGAGTTAAATTTTATCCCCTATTTTAGGGATTCATCCATTGTACAATGGGTTGTGTGTGCTTTTTATTATTATTTTAATTAAATAGTGACTGTGTTTCAAGCACTATATTTTTATTCATTTTATGTATCTTCTAATTTGTGAGGATTTGGAGTACACCCTGACCATGTGAGTGAATTGTATCTATTTGGCTTTAGGCCCTTCTAAACCTTTTATTTTATATCGAGAATGTAAGATCAATTGTCTTACTTTTACAGGGGGCACTGATGATGGTTTTTCATTGAACCGAAAGCGCTCTGCTAATAATAAATTCTTGAACCAAAATACAAAATTTGGTTTCTTTTCGATAAGCGAGAATACATATTCACTAGGCTAAACAGAAACGCTTCATGTATGAAAATGTGAACGCACAGTCCGGTTGCTGGAATGGATGCGTAACGTGCCGAAAACGAACGTGCATGATAATATGCACTGACCTTAAATAAGCGACATTAGTAAACTACGGAATAAAAAAAATCAACAAAAATTACGATTTCGAAAACAATTCGAAATTACGAGTGCCTGTAATTTTATGCTCGGCAGGGTATATACATACGGTTACGAAACATACTATCGAAAACAATACGTTTCATTATACACAAATCTCGATCCCATCTCTCCAGCCTATTCGTTAAAAGATAATAATGACTGAAATACCCAAACAATAAAAAAACAATGAAGAAGGTAAATTCAGGCCTGGATGATTATACATCATTTTCTTTGGATAGCAAATCCGTAGCATCTCATTCATCTAGCCAATCCGTGTGGATTTGGGTTACATCCAGGTTTGAAAATTAAAAGCTTTGTTCGTTTCGTTAGTAAATTTTCCAGGAGGTTTTTATTGTTGTGATGCTGAAATCTCGCACGCAATCGGAACGTCCGGGACTCCACGGACCTGGGATTCTGTTTATATGTCTACATTTCTTTGTTGAATGTTAATTTGTGTTATCCAGAACCGAATTTTGGAAACATATTGAGAAATCGGCAAACAGTATGTAATACTCTAGGCTCTAGGAGTTTCTAATATCATGGACATGACTTGCCTCTTTGAAAGTATCATAGATATTTTCTAAAAAGTCCATCTCATTATGTAATATCCCCAATACGAAGAATTATAATTTTTTATAATACTTGCATACCACACTACATCAAAACTGAAAAGAAATATGTACATTAGGACATGAGTGGAATACTTTTAAAGATGATGCTTTGTAAAAAAAAACTGCAACGGGATTATGTGGAATCAAAAACTATAACGAACTTGAAAGGGATTAAGAAGTAAAAGTAACAATGTTACGAATTAGAAGCACCCTCAAGGAATATAACTCTTAACAACTTTTTTCTGTAACAATAAATCGAGAATTCAATTTTTAATTTCTCTATTTTTATAAAACAATTAATCGGTGGGCGCCAAATTGTTAAATAAAAAAAAGAGAATTAAGAATTAAATTCTCATGAAAAGATGGTTAAGAATAAATTATTAATTGGCAAAACAAATTGCTACGTAAAATGTGTATGCGGTTTCTCCAGAAGCTTTCAAATTAAAGCTGCAAAAATGTCAATAACATTTCAAGGAGTAGACTTCGATTCACGAGAGAACAAGGCACCTGAAGTTGCAGCCGTATGCGCGAACTTATCAAAACCAATCGGCATAAATCTTCGTTCTACACCATTGGTTGTTACTAAGCGACGTAGATAAACAAGACAGAATTTGATTTTTGCATTAATTGTCAATGTTCCAACCTCAGGTGGCTTCTTCTCTAGTGAAACGAAGCCTACAAAAAGCTGCTATACAACCATAAATTGAATCAAGAAGCTTTAATAGTTATTTAAGGTGGGTAACCAGTTGATGTACCCATCACATGATTTGACCTTATGGAACGAGGCTATTAGTTTTCTCCCACATATTTTTTTTAAACTTAACTTGAAAAAACTTCTTAAAATATTTTTTAGAGTCGTAAAACTGACCAATAAATGGATTAAAATGCATGGTACTGCATAATTTTGTACATACATTCTGTTGAGAATTTTTTGACAAGCCGACAAGTGTGGTTGATCTGACAGCCGACGTCAAGTAGAGAGAAGAGAAATAGAAAAATGTCAATTCAAGAGACATACATTTTGTGTTTAATACGAGTATTTTTGTAAGTTCATTATAATAAAGTGTAACCAAATGTGCTCAAAATAGTCATTCTACAACATATGATCCTTCGAGAGCCAGCATATTGAGCAAAATTGAGAATTATTGAGAGCGAGTCGAGACCCGAGAACTCCAAGAAAGTGTGAGGCCTGTAACCTGGTATTTATCCTTTATTTTCCTAAATTTTCCCTCTTGTTGAGATTGAGAATTGTTTCGAGTTTAATTCTGAGTTAGAAAACTAAATATTTCCTTTAGTATTCCCACAAATCTTGAAGTAAAATGTCAAAAGCTCAGGATGTTGTCAAATTAAAGAGTTTGATTAAAACAAGGGTTATTTTGAAATTGAGACAAACACTTTTTAAATAAACGGTTTTAAGGATTAAACCTAACTTTTCCGCATCTGTGGCCTTGAACAATATTCGATCGTAAAATTGTTACTTGTATACACTTCGGGGGATGTATCGTACTAACAAACCGAAATTTCTACAAAAATAACCAAAAATTCAGTATATCTGGATTTATAGGACCCGCTGTACTCGCTCTAGTCAACTGAAAATCAAGGTGTCTCACAGATGTGAGACACCTTGAACAATATTCAATCATAAAATTGACCAATCGTATACTCTCTGGAGGATGTATCGTGCTAACAAACTGAAAATTCTCCAAAAATGACGAAAATTTGGTACTTCAAGTACCATAGCACCCGTTGTACTGGCTTAACTGATTTGAATATCAATAGGGTTCATCTTTGAGACGCTCTGAATAATATCCAATCATGTATACACTCCGTAAATTTTTGGTTATTTTTGGAGAAATTTCGGTTGGTTAGCACAATACATCCCCCGAAGTGTATACAAGTAACAATTTTATGATAGAATATTGTTCAGGGTCACAGATGCGGAAAAGTTAGTTTTAATCTTTAAAACCGTTTATTTTTCTAAAAACCGTTTTTTCGTGTTGTTGTTGATGGAAAACGTGGAAATAACTCAAAATTCCAACTTTTTTTGGGTAAACCAATACTTTTCTCGCATATAGAGAGGTTGGGCGGAAAAGTAAAAATTATACTTAGATAATATTTTACAAGAGAATCGAGATAGACATATAAAAAATTACGATCGCCAGCAGATTTTAGAACTTGAGAGTAGAATAGAAAGACAGCAAACAATTTTGAGCGACTGTGACAATGTACAGGATGAAATAGAAAACTTATCAGATGAAGTAGATGTAGAAGTAGAAGCTAGGGAGGAATTTGAGAACGTTTGCCAAAAGTTATTAGCCGCGGCCAAAGATATAATAACAGAATTTTATAAACCACCAGAGTAGATAAATTCTGACTCAAATTCTGACATTTCCGTCAATGTGGGTAATAACAGTAATAGTAGGGAAATAAAATTACCGGATATTGAATTACCTAAATTTGGGGAAGATTACGGCTATTTTTTGGAATTTAGAGATTTATTTGATAGTTTAATAAATTCAGATAAAAGCTTAGCGGACATTCGGAAATTTCACTATCTGAGGGCATTATTGTTTGGGGGAACCGCTCATGTTATACGTAGCATAGAGTTCACATTAGATAATTATGGACTTGCGTGGAATACTTTGAGAAACAGATATTATAATCGGGCAATACTGGTCGATAATCATGTGCGGGCATTGTTTGACTTACCGGTTACACAAGAGTCTAATATTGAGTTGAGGAAAATGCTCGATAACATTGCTAAACATTTAAGGTCGTTAGAGAGCTTAAATCGACCGGTACCTCATTGGGATACTTTACTTATTCATATATTCCGTTCTAAATTAGGTAAGAAGACCGCAAGAGAATGGGAAGAAAAACGTGCGAAAGGGCACATTAGGTGTGCGGAAGCTGACGATGAGGAACAGGGTTTGCAGACTTTGGATAATTTTAAGATTTTCATAAAGAGAAAGGCTGGTCTAATCAAGACTTTATAGTTATCAAGAAACATTAAGGAGAGGGTTCAGATTATGGAGGCAAACTGTGGAAAATCACGAATAGATAGCTACGAAGGGGGTACACACTATCCACAATTGTCCAGAGTTTCAAAGATTGATTGTGGATGAACGAGTACGCAAGGTCAAAGATTTACGCTTGTGTTTCAATTGCTCGAGGCATAGTCACTCAGTGAAAATCTGCAAAGCTAGCGCGTGTAGAAAATGTCGGAGTAAACACCACACATCAATTCATTTCGAGAAATCTGAGAGGGTAGTAAAATCAGGGAATACTTCGAGCGAATCGAATCAAGAATTTCAGCAGCAGGTGCCATGGCATTGCCAGTTGGTGAAGGTACTGTCATACTTTCTAGTAGCGCGAGTCTTAGCAAAAATCCCGTGATCTTACAAACATTTATGGTACAAATTTTGGATTCCAATGGAGTTCCAAGGAGATGTAGAGCTTTACTTGATGGGGATAGCCAGAGTAACCTCATCACTTCCAAGTGTGCAGAGAAATTAGGTATTCAAAGGCATGAGTTACCATTAAAGATTTTAGGGGAGGTGGAAATTCAGTCAACTTGAGCCATCGTTGTGTGAACGCATTCGAAGTGTATTTGTCATGTATTATAATTCCATCCATTTGTGCCCACCAGCCAAGTCATCACATTGACATAGCTGAGTGGAATGTGCCCAAACATATTATTTTGGCAGACGCAGACTTCTGGAGTTTATCTAAGTTTATTATGCATTGGACAAATATAATTAGATCCTAACCATACTACCCTCCAAAAAACGAGATTTGGTTGGGTTTTGAGTGGGGAATACCCTTACAAAGGCCATTTTTCTATTAGTCGGTGTCATGTGAATACGAATCTGGATGTTCAAGCCCAGTTATCGGAATTCTGGGAGATTGAAGAGCCTTATCATTCTTAGCCATCTTGGTCGACTGAAGAAAAGGAAAGTGAGGATATTTTTGTGAAAACCACTGGCCGAGACTCTGAAGGCTAGTTTATAGTGCAGATTCCCTTTAAACAACCCATATCTTTGCTGGGCGATTCTAAAGTTCAAGTGTTGAGGAGGTTTCACTCTCCAGAGTGAAAACTACAGAGAAATCACAAGCTAAAGGAAATGTACAGTGAGTTTATTAGAGAATACATTCAGTAGGTCATATGTCCCTGGTGAATGAGTTAAAGGAGGTAAAGGTGTCATACTATTTTCCACACCACAATGTAATTAACGAAAAGAACCAGACGAACAAACTGAGAGTTGTTTTTGACGGTTCTGCGAAGTCGGACACTGTGAAATCCTTGAATGATCTTCAGTATAGGGGTCCCACAATTCAGGACGATTTGGTATCCGTACTTTTGAGATTTAGGCTGTACAACATAATGATATGTGGAAATATTGTCAAAATGTATCGCCAAAATTGGACAAATCCCGAACAGAGATGCCTACAGAGGATATTATGGAGATTTGATCCATCTGAGGTTATTCAGGAGTATGAGCTTAAGACGGTCACCTATGGTAACGCGTCTTCTCCCTTCTTAGCAGTGCGTTGACTGCAACAGTTGTCTAAAGAGAGTGTAATTTCTTACCCGAAGGTTTCGAAGATATTCGAGAGATATTTGATCATGGATGATATAATTTCAGGTACAGATACAGTTAATAAATATTTCTATGATAAGGAAAGTGATAGCTATTTTCTTTGGTGTGATTCAACAGTGTGCTTGAGCTGGATCAAAACCTAACCAAATCTTCTTCAAACCTTCGTGAGTAATAGAGCATCTCAAATATAGAGTTTAACAAATCCTTCAGATTGGTACTATATTCGGATTGAGGAGAATCCTTATTATCCCGGGGAGTTATGCCAAGTTTACTCCAGAGTTCAAAGCTTTAGTGGGGAGGACCAATTTGGCTCTCTCAGTCACTGAATTTTGGCACGTTAGTGCATTTGAGATTGAATCCAATCTTCCAGAAATTAAAAAAATAGCTACAGTGTTAAAGATGCAGGAGATAGAATATTTTCCGTTTCACAAATTTTCTATTTTAATCAGACTTAAACGTGTTACAGCTTATTGCCTAAGATTCTTAAATAATTGCCGTAGTGGAGACAAGCTGAAGGGTTCTTTGAGTGTGAGAGAGTTGAATGAGGCGATGAAACTCTTAGCCAGATTGTCCCAGAGCGTTTGTTTCAAGAATGAGATTGGGTTTCTACAAAAGGAGAAAGAGCTTCCAAGGGAAAATAAGCTACTTAAATTAAACCCGTTCCTTGACGATGAAGGAATTTTACGTGTTGGAGGTAGATTGGAACTTTCAAATTTCAGTTTTGAGAAGAAACGATCGGCGTTACTTGATGAAAATCATTATTTAACCACACTAGTTATCAAATTCGAGCATTTGAGATTTTGCATGCTGGTCCCCAATTGTTATTAGAGAGAATTATTGGCCGATTAGAGTTTTAGTACGAAAAATTGTTCATGACTGTATCCGATGTTTCCGAAATAAACCTAGCCAAAAATTCCCAGTTATGGGAATGTTACCTGAAGCTCGTGTAACCTGCGCCACACCATTCCAAACAACGGGGGTGGATTACACATGTCCGTATATTTTCAAAGATAGGAAAGGCAGGGGAAGTAAGACATCAAAATGTTACGTTGCAGTGTTTATATGCATTTCTACGAAATGTGTCCATCGGTTTCCGACTTAACGACGGAAGCTTTATTGGCGGCATTTCGACGTTTTGTTTCTAGGAGAGATGTGCCTTCACATATTTATTCTGACAACGGAAACACGTTTTTTGGAGCTAGAAACAATTTATTGGAGTTTCTAATAAAAAATAAACAAACTGTGATCGAGTCGTGAACAAATGAGGGAGTACAGTGGCATTTAATTCCGGCATATTCGCCACATATGGGAGGTTTGTGGGAAGCAGGAGTTAAATCTTGCAAAAAACATTTAAAGAGTGTTTTAGGTAATGCAACAAATACCTTTGAGGAGATGTATACCATATTAACACAGATCGAGACAATTCTCGTCCTCTCTCCCCTCTTTCCTCTGACCCCAGTGATCTGACCGCACTTACCCCCTCACACTTTTTGATTGGTAAACCGCTGACCACCATACCAAGTGCTGACTTTGAGGAGGTTCCGGAGAATAGGTTGTCTACTTTTCAACGACTCCAGAAAATGCAGCAGCAATTCTGGTCCCGGTGGTCCCGAGAGTATCTCTCCCAACTTTAAACCAGGGTAAAGTGGAGAAGTCAGCAATCCAGTGTGAAAGTTGCTGATTTAGTTTTATCAAGAGTAATAGATGTTCATCCTGGAGCAGACGGCATAATTCGAGTAGTTTCAGTGAAAACTCCGAGGGGTAATGTTCGACGTGCGTTGTCAAAAGTTTGCGTTTTACCTCTACTGCGAGACAGTATTGACACCAGCCAGTGTAAATAATCGATTAAAAGGGTTACCGTTTCAAGGAGGGGGCTATGTCGAGACTTTCTTGACAAGCCGAAAAGTGTACCGTTACGAGATTGATCTGACAGCCGACGTCAAGAGACAAGAGAAATCAAAAAACGCCAATTCAAGAGACATACATTTTGTGAGTATTTTTGTAAGTTCATTATAATACAGTTTAACCAAATTTGCTTAAAATATTCATTATACAACACCTTCACTGTAAACCAAAATTTCCAATTTTTTACTCAGAACCGCAAAATATTTGAGAATTTTTTGACACGCTTTCATAAAAAAATCTATAACTCCGAAACTATATTATATATCGATTCCTTTATTACGCCATTCGAGGAAATGTGCAATAACTGGCCATATTTGAATTCTTCTATTTCATATTGATAGAAAATATACAGAGTTAAAATTGGAGTAATTGGAGACGACAACGGTTTTATAGGGGAAAATTTCGAACACAAAATGCTCCAAATCAACTACCGTTGTTTCAAAATAGTAGAAAATGACTAAAGTTGTAACAAAATAATAGAATATGGCTATAAAACAACAGAAATGGCTAAAAATAAGAGAAGGGATCACAAAAAAACTCACAAAAACGACTTTTTGCCTAAAAAGATTGAAAAAGAATTGGTTATGAAACAATAGAAAATGGCTATAAAACAATAGAAAATGACTATAAAACTATAGAAAATAGCTAAAAATGCGAGAAAGAATAATAAAAAACTCACAAAAACAACTTTTGTAGTTTAAAAATGGATAATGGCTATAAAATCATAGAAAATAGCTAAAAATGTCAGAAAGGGTCACAAAAAACTCACAAAAACGGCTTTTGCGGCCTAAAAACAGTAGAAAATGACTAAAACAATAGAAAATGGTTATAACAATAAAAAATGGCTATAAAACAATAGAAAATGGCTAAAAATGTAGGAAAAAATCGTTGGGAAGAATCACAAAAAACTCCCACAAAAGAGCTTGTGGCTTTAAAAACAGTAGAAAATATCTAAAATTGTCAAAAAACAATAGGAAATAGCTGTAAAATTATAGAAAATACAGCTTTTGCAGCTTAAAGACAATAGAATATGACAAAAATGTCAATAAGATTGTTAAAAACGTACACGAATAATGTATGTAGCTTACAAACCAGAAAGTGACTGAAAGTGTTGAAATTGAGAAAAAAATCCTAAAAAATGTTTTATTCCAATTTCGATGAAATGTTGCACAGGGGTGTTTTTTGATACGAGGATTACTAAAATATGTCACTTGTTCGAGAAAAAAATATTGGCCCCGCTCATATTCCGCCCCGACGAATAGAATCTTTATCGAAACATCGGGACGCTCCGACATATAGGTACATTTACGAATAGGAAATAAAAACAGGCCAGTCCTAATATAGATGAAAGTCTTGAAAAAAAAGTAGAAACTTTGAAAGGAACGAATAAATTAAATGGAACTAAGATATATATTAATAAAAACTACCCAGACATTCAAGAACAAAGAAAAAAGTATATGAAACAGACGAGAGAAGGAGGAGACAAAGCTAAGTTAATCTATAACACATTACATATAAATGACAAAGTATACAGTCCGAAAGAGTTAGAAGAAAGAGGAAATCAGTCAGAGATACCTAGAGGATGGAAGAAAACAACAACTAAGGAAAATAAAAACTTAACTTAAAACCTTTTAAGGAAACCGTTTCTAATTAAAGATCGTACGGATCAAAAACAGGTTAAAATTTAGCGAAGCCTTAAATACCGAATTATACAACTTCGACTTAGGACGAACGTTGGAGAAGCTTGTTAAGCTATCGGTGGAAAACAGGCAAAAAAAAAAGAAGATATATGAAAATGATCACATTTTCAAGAGATGCACAGTACAAGAATTTACAAATGAAAGTAACAAAGTTTAAGAAATATACAAAAATGCGTTTGCGAAGTACCAAGAATGGTGAGCGAAAGGAAGAAATACAGAAGATATCACAATGATCCTATGTTTGGAGGTCATGTAGGAAATTATCAGATTGTTGAAGGAAATGAGAGCGAATTTTAGATGGAAAAAACATGGAAAAAGATGTGAGAAATTATGTAAAACATCTAAAATTTGTCATAATGGACACAGCTATAAAACCGTTCGGCATTGTATATGTATGTTACGCCCAAACATCGAAAACGCTCATGGATCGAAAAAAACGGCCGCAACGCGTTGTGGACTGTCCCGAACGACCAAATACCGAAATAACATAATTTTTCGCTTTGTATCCATTTTTGTTGACCACGACGCGTCGTAGGCAATGCTTAAACGGCCACGATGCGTTTTGGATGATTTAGAGAGTTCATAAACCGGTCTTTATCGTCTAGGCTTGTCAGTGTGTTTCCGACTGCCTTCGAGTGAAGTTATGTCTATGTTATTGAGCGAAGTCGCTACTATCGTAGCTAAAAACTATAAAACGAGAGAGGTGTTTAATGAAAAACTTAAAAATATCGTTGATAACAGCAAAGATCGGAGTGTTTATTTTACGAACGAACGGTATGAAGAGATCGTACGAGAAGTGAAAGAAGCGAACCGCTTGAGAGATAGCAATATGCCCTTGTCGCCCAAACAATATAGGAGACTAAATAGGTATGCTATCATAACAATTGGAGAATATGAAAAGTTAATTGAAAATCCCAAAGGAACACAGAATGGAAATTTTCGATATTACTGAAAAACGGAGGATCTTTTTAGCATTATCGAAGCTGCTCATATAGCAACTGGACACAAACGAACAAGACGTATATTACTGTGCAACAGAAGTAGCTTGGCGGTCGAAGGTCACAAACTATAAACTCTAATTAAAATTAAAATATAACACGTAAAATAATAAAATATCAAAAACCACTAAAATTTATGTCTTGGATTGTACTTTCGAAGTGAAGACGACAAGAGTTGCGAGAAAAATTATTTAAAACGTACGTACAGCGGATTTTGCTACTGCGCACACGGCCTTCGCTCTCCAAGCTACTTCTGTTGTACTGTACTTAGAAGCTATTTCTGTAAAATATTGGTGCAATTATTTACTCTACTTTTTTTTCTGCTATTTTGAAAAATTCTCGTAATATTTGCATGTTACCCCAGTGAAAGTTTGCTGAGCAATACAGGGTTGGTAAAAACAAGTGCAACTCTTGAATATCTTTAAAACCTTTTAAGCTGCGTCTACAAAATATGGTACCTGGGGGTTTTTGGGCATGCAGAATTAAAATATCGACAGTGTTGTCAGATGTCCCAGTTTTGCGCTACGCACAGTAATTTTGTTATTTTAAATAAATTACCCAATTTATTTTTATTGCAATAAATTGGGCGTGCTAAATTTAGTGCTATCCCAATTTTCAAAAATGTTATCTTTACTAGTTGCTAAGATATGACAATATCCCATTTTCATTAAGAAGTACTGGAAAATTCTTAAATATTGGGGGATTTTGAGCAAGAGGAATTGAACAGTGATATCGGCAGTGTTGTCAGATGTCCCTGTTTTCCGCTACACACAGTTATTTTGTTATTTTAATTGGAGTGTCCTTTTATTTTGATTGCAGTGAATCGGACACGCCAAATTTAGTAAGATCCTACCAACTACATTTAATTGTGACTTAGATATTGTTGATTTTTACCGTCTTCTTTCGCGGCACGTCATAAACTCACGTTACTTTTGTTGACGAGGTGGCCCACTATTTCGCTGCGAGCACTCTACTACCCACTTGGAGAATTTTTTGTTTCTTTTAGTTATGGAGGCTGAAATCAACCAAAAATACTATCATGTTACGAGAGTAGCTATACAGATCTATTTATCTCTCTACGAGCAATGTCAGGGAAAGGAGAAAATCAAGAAGCACGCGTTAGTTCTTGCACGAATCCTATCAAACCACATGAATTCGAGATGTCAAGTAGATTTGATCGATATGCAGACCGAACCCGACCGAGACTATCGTTTCGTATTGAACTACCAAGACCATCTGACAAAATTTACAATTTTGAAACCACTCAAAACGAAAACAACTGAAGAAGTCGCATATAATGTAGTAGACATTTGTTCGGTACTCCCTTTAATTTACAAATTGACAACGTAAGAGAATTTTCTAATACGATACTCGAAGAGTCAAAGAATCTGTGGCCAGACCTTAAACATGTGCATGATAAGTCCCGCCACTCACAGAGCCAAGGATCGGTAGGACGATCCAATCAAGACGTTAGAGATATGTTGGTAGCATGGATGCTTGACAATGATACCAAATAATGGTCAGAAGGATTACAGTTTATCCAGGGCAAAAAAATCGTGCCTTGCACGAAGGGATTAGAAAAGTCCTTACGATTACATGTTTGGTGACAAGCAAAGAATCGTAATGGCAGATTCTTCTCTGGAAAAAGAAACATATGAATATTTGGAAACGGAAGAAGATTTGGAGAACGTCTTGGAAGGGATGACACTCAAAAAGACATGGAAGGGCAAGAAAATTTAATCAATGCAGTATCCATTGTGGCAGCATGTTCCATTTGCGAAGATTTTGGAGTTACCCAACGATGTAAAATATGCAGCTTAAAAGTACACATGAAGTATGGAACTGAAATTGAAGGAGAAGTCGTATGCAACCTTTGCTACCGACGTGAAGTAATCAGAGAGCAACGCGAAACTGCTAGAGCAGGAATGGAGAAGCAAGCTGGTAAAATGCCGGCGTGAAAAACTACCTCCTACTGAGATCGGTCAAAATGTCGTAGTCAAAGTTCCAGGTGTTGACAAAGGGCGGTTTGCCCCTAGGAGTGTTCTAGCTGTAGTTCTAAGCGTTAATGATTCCAGCTTGTATAAGTTGGGAACCAAAGAGGGCGTGCTGGAAAGACTTTATAGGCGTAATTAATTCAACTTCGATGATTAAAATTTTATAAACGCATCGGATGTTCCAAGTTGTTAATTAAATTTGAGAAAAGCTTCATTTCTTTCGTCTGGACCAAAACAAAGATTTGTCATGTGTCATTGTAAGCATTATTGTAATACAAAAAGGTATAACTGCAGGGCCAATGAGGAGTTGTGCAATTCTAAATGCCACTATAATAGTGCCTGAAAAAAACAAGTAAATAGCTTTACCTACCTGCGATTCAGTTAACTATTATTGTAAATAAAGTTTCATGTAGAAATAAGCATACAATATAGATTTTGAAATTTTCGTTTATTTCTGTAAATTTACTTAACATATTAAAAGCATGGTCGGTTTATGAGCTTTCTAAATCCTCCAGAACGCGTCGTGATCAACAAGAACGGACAGAACGCGAAAAATTATGTCATTTCGGTATGTGGTTGTTCGGCACTGTCCATAACGGGTTGCGGTCGTTTTTTTCGCTCAGAGAGCGTTTTCGATGTTTGAGCGTAACAATAAGTCCATTTGTCGAGAGTAGTAGAGGTAATCGCTACTGCATAACGATGTTTTGTGAACTTACAAAGTATGCAGTTATGATACCAGTCCAAGACAAAGAGGTTCAGACAATTGCAAGAGTTAATATTTGACAATTTCATACCGACTTACGGTTTAATGAAAGAATTAAGAACAGATCAAGGAACATGGTATAAAAATGAGATAATGAAGAAATTAACAGAATTACTAAATATTCAGCATAATGTTTTTGCCGTGTATCATCACGAAACTATAGGAAGCTGTGCAAAACTTCACAATACATTTAACGAGTATGTGAGGAATTTTGTAAATGAAACAAGGGACGATTGGTGCATATATGCGAGGATGTTTGCTTACTATTATAATACAACACCGAACTCTTACCACGGTTACACACCATTTGAATTAGTGTGTGGGAAAAATCGAACACACCAGAACATTTAAATACTGGACTAGAACCACGGTATGACTTCGAGTCGTATCACAACGAGCTCAGGTACAAACTGCAATACACACACGAGCGAGCTAGGGAGTTTTTATTAAAACAAAAAGTAGCTAGGAAAAATAAGAGTGAACAAGATTCATCTTCTGTAGAGTTTAAGGTAGGAGAATTGATCTTATTAAAAAGAAAGGAAAGAACAAAATTTGATTCTCAATATTTAGGCCCATTTCAAATTATTAAAATAGAAGGCGTCAATTGCGAAATCAAAATAAAAGTAAGATAGTTCATAAAAACAGACTGTTCAAATATAACCATTAACAATAATAGAAAAAGGCGAAGGTCACGAACGCTAAGAAGTGTGTTGTGAGATGACAAGCTGTATATATATATATATATATATATATACATATACTTTACTGTGAATTCTAGGACAAGTTTGAGTGTCTATTGTAACGTCAAACCCTTATTATTCACTTTAATGGTCTTAAACGCCCATTAGTAAAATAATGTTTAGCTTTAAGTACCTGTTTAACAAAAGTTTTTTTATGTAATAGAGATTATGGAACTTTCTAAAACTATTAAAATGTTACTACAAATAACTTCAATTAGCACCGTGTACAATATTTCAAACCCTTTCACAAATGAATAGGAAATCACGTATTCGAAATGATTGTTTTATGGATTGACATAAATTAACTAACGGGACACTATTTATCGCTTCACGGTAAAGTAACTAATTAACTTCATGTCAAAAAATATCCCCATTCAACTAACAGAGTTATAGTCTGAAAGAGAAAGTCCTACCCCCAAAAAACTTATAACTACAGAAATTAACCAATTTAAAAACAGTCAGTTTCTCAATCTCAAACAGTACAGAAGTAAAAACCACTCTCGAATGGTCGACATAAAAAAGTATTCGAAAACAGTGCGCGTTAAAACTATATCTAGATCAATGAATCATATCAATTTTAAACTTAAAAACGGGGAAAGTTACGATTTACCTGAAGTATTAAAATATCTCTCGCGTTACGACGCAACATAAAAACGTGCAATTTTCTGTGACGTCGTTCAAGAATTATCGGAACAATATACATAATTACCTCACGAGCATTGAGTATCTTTAAGAAAACAGTAACCAACTATCAATTCTCTGTGGATATTCTTGTTACTCTATCTTGTTACTATTTTGTTGTAAAGTGATTTACGTGTTCAAATTGTCGTATTTAAGTGTTTATTAAACGTTACTTAAAATTACGACTGGTCCTTCCTTCCGCAACCTTATCGAAGTTAACAAACAACACATCTACTTAGGTGCAGTAGTGAACGACAAACTCAACAGTCCACTTCACCAATCTAGTTCATTACAAACCCTAAGAAAGTGTAACAAATAAACATAAACATTCACGGACAATAGATGATATAAACTTAATAAAAGTGATAAAGACAGTACAGTGAAAACATCGTGTTTTTTTTTCGGAAAATTCCATATGTAATTTTCCTCTCTCAAGAAAGAGTGATGTAGTGGTTATTAACCCCAAAGGTCAGAAAAAATTCCTAAAATTCCTACGAACTGATATGAACTCAGACCGTGTCGATGTTGATAAAACTCGATTGTTTAACTAATTATAATATTATAATAAATAAAACACATGTTAGTAAGATATATTTTCAACTAATTGTAAACGTATTTAAAAACATTATACAAATATTTACTATAAAAATAAGAATAATAAATATCTAGGAATCAATTAATATTCTGCCCGGTTTTTATCGTTACTATTGAATCCCAATGTATGTTATTGGTAGAAAGAAAAGCAGAAAAGTAGCAGTGGAGGACGATGGAATAGATCCAGAATTATAAGATATATGGGAGGAAAAATTATGGACTGGATATGGAAAATATATAAATAGACATGGAAAATATAAGAAACTCCTTGGTTTAGACTAAGTGGAGTAGTGGAAATAGAAAAAGAACAAATTAGTAAGGTCTGATGGAAAGGAGCATGGACACGCTACTAGCATTTATAGATCTCAGATCAGCATTCGACTAAGTTGATATATCCTTTGGAATTGTTTGAAAGAAATTAAAGTACATAGTGGATTAATGGAAATGATCGAGTACTTTGTTCAGCTAACTCGAAATGATAGACGGCCTTTGTTTGAAATCGTAGTATTAAAATGATATCTTTATAAAAAAAACTGAAATATATTTTTGGAAATCAAATTAAATACTCTCATAATATTAATTATATCAATATTTTCAGTGTGTTTATTCGTACAATATAAAGATTATAATATAATATTGTCTTTTATATTTGGTAAAGATAAAATTGCTACGTTATTGCAATAACACTTTATTAAATCTTGATAACAAGTATCGTTATTTTTTACCTTTATTGCCTTCGCTTTTGGTTGCAAAATGTTTAAATTAAAATTTATTTGTTCAAGCATACAGTAATTAATATAGATGTACCCAATACTCAAATTATTTTGTACGTTATTTACAATCAATTATATACACGTACCGCTATATTAATGTATGTACATTTGCAACTTGTGCATATATAATACCCTTCTCATCAATAAACCTGTAGCGTGAACAGAGCATACATAGATTGTATTTTAACATAAAATCTAAGCGCATTATAATCTACTCTAGATTTAATCGAATATTTAAACATGTGTTTCAGATATCTAAATCGAATATCAGTTTACCTCAGATTAAACCACTTTTGAGCTTGTCACAAAGGTAAAAAGTCACTGGAGAAAAAACTGCAACGATCACCCCAGTTCAAATTCCCTTAATAATTGATATTTTGAGTTCACAATAGATGGAGATTACCGATAAGAATCTCGTTAGTCTGAATAAAAGCATATGTTGTGTGAAGGGCAAAGAAAATGTAGACATGTTAAGCAAATATTACAGAACATACACAAATCCACTTAAGGAATCCATTTTCTTACTCCAAAAACAAAATGAAAGAAATTGAAACAAAAGTAACCAAGACAGCATGTTACCAAGAAAGCTTAAAACAGTACAGCCTAACTATCCGGAATGAGGAAATATCAAAATAAGCACTACATAAACACCGTCAATAAAATAAGAAATATCCACTCCCTATTCTAATAAATGGGTAGTTCCTTTTTTCATTCTTCTGGCGAAGCAGTGATTAACTCAGCCGATATTGATGACTTATCTCACTTCTGACACCAGTGTAATGTGTTCGAATCAAAATTATCTCTCCTCTGTCACCAGTGTAATATGATCGGTTCAAGTATTATCTCTCCGGTTTCCTTTCTCTCTGATTATAGTGACCGGAAGGGCCCTACTGTATACTCCTATCCTAGAAATCGTTGCAGCGTGCTGTCACCAGTGCCTTACGGCACAAAATTTAAAATCAGGAATCTCTCTGCGGGTTACCTCGAGGGAGGGGGTTTTTCCTGGCACGAGCAATCAAGGTCTTCGTGGGGCCTCTTGGGCTTATACAATGTGCCAAGCCTGAGGTCTAGTTGCTGGTACGAGGGTAAGGGCTGGGGTTAAAGGGAATAACTGGAAGGTTAAGTATGTACAAGTATATATTACAAACAAACAAAAAAAATAGTAGTGAGTCATACAAAGTTTTTGGAATCAAATAAAATGTAATAACCAGGCTATCTCATGAGTTTTGGATAGCCTATGCAATATAAGAATAACAAAGTATCGAACAGGACTTTTGGAATTTAATCAGACTAATTACGGTACCCTATTCACTATAGTAAATCATATAATAACAATAGAATTTTGAAGTCGCGAAAAAAATAATTAGGTATATCCCGTGAGATTGAATACACTGTACAATATAGCAAATAATAAAACTTTGGCAATAATTATGACCCCTCGGGTATGGTGGATATCCTGTACAAAAATAAGGCAATAAAATATCAGACGAGACTTTATGAATCAAAATAAATTCGATATCCTGTACACCTATAGTAAATCATATATATATATATTATTATGTATTTATATTGAGTAATAACATTTACTTATTTATTAATGATCCTATATTGGTGTATGAGTATTTATTTATAATTGATTTGACTTTAAATATATAATGATTGTGGGCGCCAGAATTGGTTTAGCTAACCGCTAATTTCCAATTCAAAATTTTATTTAGTAACAAAATTATGAGCTATGTAACTTTATGACACTATACCTCAGGGATGAGATTCGGCACTTGGCGATCGGCAGTAACAAGAAACTGAAAGGTAAGATATCAAAGAAAAGAAAGGAAAAACATAGATAAATAGATTTTAATTGTGAATAGTTGTTTGAATAATGAACATTTTCTGAATCATAATTGTATAATCATATTAATTAAACCTTTGCGTAAGTACGTTTTTTTTTTATTTTTTTTAATGCATACTATTGAATATGAAACATATCAAATAAATTTCGCTTCCTATAACTTATCTCTATGTGTTTTTGAAAGCTTCCACAAACCATTCAATCTCTACTCTAATAATTTGTTAATGTTGACGTGACGTTGAGTTATTCTATGGTAATGATAATTCAGTTAAATAAAGAATGAAAACCAAGTGTGTTTGTGAGGCAAACTGATGATTTATCGTAATGATTTGGTGAGTATTATTTCCTTTAATGTAAGTTCAATGTTCTATCCCGATCTAGTGGAGATTGAATATCTATATCTAATAATTTTACCAACGAATAAATTTTTACACAATATAACCTAACAAATGAAAATTATGAACGATGTTTTATAGGACAAATATGTTACACACGAAAGGAAAAGTCTATGCTTGGCATCTTCTTGTCTCTGGGATGAAACATTTGGAAGAAATACGATCGCCTATGATCATATATGCGAAATCTTGATATTAAAATGATGTGACGTGATTTATTTCGCCAGGAGCAACAATTTATTCACAGAAGATACGTGAATGAGCAAACGAAAAGCAGATTAATAGAGGTAAATTGTTCATCTTACCAATTCTCGGCGTTTCACTAATTTTTCACTTTTTATTATGTATTCGATAGAAAGTTTCTGTTATTTTATAGCATCATTGTTTTTAAATACTATGATTAATTCTTTAAACTTAAAATATATCAAAATGTTTGAGATTTATAAAAATTTAGAGGAGAGAAATTTTAATGTGTCCTCACATTATTGAATCTACACCGCGTCTCCCAAGCTCTCAATCAACAACTTTTAGTTGTTTTTCATTTTTGTTTCATTTTTCAATTGTTTATAAATAAACATCATTGTTTTCAAATCCAAATATCTGTTTTCTATGTTATTGTAGATAAGTTCACTTTGTTCTTATGCATTCCTAATGTCACTCCGAAATTACACCGTTCGAACTATTAACCGAACGTCATTTTACGATGACATTTTGACCTTGAAGTTTATACCAAAATAATCAATAATTTACATAACATACAGGGTTTCTGAAAAGTGTCTATAATATATAAAATTACAATTATGGAATTTTATTTTGAAATTCATGTAATATTATACCGTGATAATCATTGTTATGTACCAAATTAATGTTTACGTAATTTATTTGTTACGTCTGTGTTTTCTGTCATGAAATATAATTTGAAGAAAAATAATTGCAAACTTAAATAGCAATTTTTTATATGCAATATTAGTTGTATCTTGTTTGTAAGTGTTTCTTCACATATTTATACTCATATTTAAATTGTTGTCTTATGGACTATTATGCAATTTATTGGATTTATTGTCATCTATTACTAAGATTCACATTAACTTAGTGATATCTCTGTTTTAATTTATCTTGATAGATAATTTTCAGTTTAATATATATATATATATATATATATATATATATATATATATATATATATATATATATATATATATAACCAAAATTTTGGGAGCGCATAAAATAATTATGAATCTCGTGAAATTGGGTAACCTGTACAATATAGTAAAAAAATCTTTATCAACCAAATTTTGAATTCGAATTATGATTCTCCTGAAATTGGATAACCTGTACGATATAAAAAAATCTATATCAACAAAATTTTGACAATCTAGTAGATTAATTATGATATCTCGGGTATGTGGATATCCTGTAAAAATAAGGTAATAAAATATCGGTCGAAACTTTTTTTAAATCGGAATAAATATGATCCCCTGTACAATATAATATCCTTGCACAAATACAGAAAACCAATATATAGGGAAATGATCCTCGAACATACGATATCTCCGTATATGCCTATAAATTTTAGACTAGAATAGTAGGTGAGGGGCGCAGATGTAAATGGTACGCTCGATATGACCGAAAATATGGGTTCCCTTACCTTTTGGAACACCCAGTTAAGTCAATAAAAAAATATAATAAAACAGATCAATACAGTATATAAAAATTAATTATAAGTTAATAACTTACGTTTTGGAATATCACTAGTCACAACTACACAATATTACTGTTAATGGTAAAGGGGCCGTCCGTACTTAGACTGGCCACTTCGGGAGTGTTACTGTCTCTCTCCTTTGATTTAAAAATTCTTGTTATTTATTCTAAAATTACCTCGTCTATGCCCTTGTGTGAAGGTTAATTTTATATTTCAATTTGTAACGTATTGATTAGATTTATTGATAAACAAAGCATGTCAAAACCATCAGCTGTGGTGTTTATTAACCTTGTAATAACAAAGTTGTTTGTATCAATTTCTTTCCTGGAGGTCAACATTTATTAATTATTTCGAATTAAGAAAAACTTGTCTACATAGGGCGTTCTTAAAATTTCCTATGTCATATCTCGTGTTTATTACACTATGTATCCTGAACATTAACACAAACAGACTAATGTCAGGTAATAGAAAATTTGAGTGGTGCCATAATACCCCGCAAATAAACAAGTTCCTCTATCAACCATGCATAGGTAACTGTTATGAACCAGCTTGTCCCATAAGAGCTGTTTGCGACTACATTCGCCAGAGGCGCTGTAATCACCTTAAACTTGGACGTTGTCAAATCTGTTAAGAAAAATTCCTCAGTTTTTCGTCAATCATCTGATCCATTGATTAAAGTTACTAATATGTAATAGGTATAAACATATTTTTTCATTATCATAACATAAAACTTGAATGTTAGTTTGGATTTGAATTTTAACTTATCTTTCAATACCCTACACTACAGAAACTATTCAAGTTGTATTTTTTAATTAAAATAAAAATCATAAGTTTTTAATGATAATTTTGAGATATGGCAACATCACAGCGGCTTTACGAGAGCACAATACGCAGGCGCATCGATTTCTCGCCCAATGTTTATCCATAGATAACGGATAGGTTAGGTTAGGTTGATTTATTTTTATCAACACCAATACCTAGTCCAACTCATTATCATTATTATTCCAATTAGTGTTGTATTGAGACTAAGTTGAATTCTAATTTTTGTGTGTGTATTAAACTGATTTAACTAAACCAGTCCAATATGGCGTTTTCTTGTTGTGTGCCAACATGCAGAAGCCGGGGCGACACTGTGAACATGCATCGATTTTCCAAAAACTATGAAAATGTGAGTACCGGCGTTACTTTCAATGTTAAAGCTGTGATAATTATATTAAAAAAATCTGTTATATGTTATTTTTTTCACTACTAACATGAGAAAACCTTATTATTTACCTCATTTGTCTAATGAGAAGTAGCTCAATATTTACCTAAAACTTTATTTATTCAATGAAATGAACATGAAAAATGAACTCTAGGAAATGTCCTAAGACAATGAAAATGATCAGAAAATATGAAAATTATTTAAAATAATAGTAGAAATGACGTTTATTGAATCCCCTTAGTTTCAATGATTTTATTCAATGCTTTGACAAGTATTCCAAGCTCACATTTCGATATCCTTGAATAATCGGGGAAATGACTAATTTTAAAGTAAAAATAAGGTCTTTCGGTATTAGTTCTGCGATTAGTAGTGAAAAATACTATATATACTTCGGTTGAGAAGGCCATATTTGTATATTACATTATATTAATTATTATATAACTTGTAAATAAACGTATGTAGTGAAACAGTTTTTTTATTCATGATTTCTTAAACAATCTTCCAGTTCCAGAATAAAAATTTAAACTTAATATGTACAGTTCCCGTTTTTGCTTTATTTATGACTACACTCGCCAGAGGGCGCGGTAATTAGTTAACCAAACTCTTAATACTGAGTTGCCTATCTATCTATTGAAAATCAACCTAACCTAACCTATCCTAACCTTTATCTATGTATATCAACTAACCCAAAGAAGAATTGAGATACCGATTAACAAGGAATTCCTACTAAGCAATAATACTTTATTTACTGCATTATATCAATATACAGGATGTCCCTAGTTATCGTTTACAACCAATACCTGGCTTATTTGAAAAAATAAAAAAATAAATTTAAAACTGTTTTTGTTGGTATTTCAAACGACGTTACAAAAACTTCAATTACTTTTACAATTCTTTTTTATCAAATTGCAACCCCTGTAAAGTTTCATCTAGAATCTACACTTTATTTTAAACATATCAAACCTAGAAGTTTTTATGTATTAATACCAAAAATTTAATGTTTTATTATTTCCAAATTTCAAATATTGACACAATAACAAAGATAAAATAAATTTTAACATTAAATTACTTGTTTACATAAATTAACATATGTTCAAAATTATTTCCCACATATTCGAGCATCCCTCAAAACACTCTTGAACAGTCAGCATGAAACATAGCTGGTAATATTAAGACATGCGCCACGAATCCGTCGTGTTTCATACACATACACGCATAATTCTTCAATATATCTCCACAAAAAGAAGTCCAGTGGGGTGAGGTACTGCGGTCCAAGCTAATGGTCCCATAGTACCAATCCATCTATTTCGAGATAAGTGATTTAGAGTTCAGCAGCAATGCGTGCATTATGGGATGCAGTGCCCTCTTATTTCCATATAATTGTATTCCTTCTACTAAAAGAATATCTTCCGGCACCGAATTTTCAAGAAAAGTTCCTTTCTCCATTCAATGTACCTTCATAGAAGTACGGCCCAATCAAATGACCATTAAATACGACACACCACACATTATACCCCAAACAGTTTGTCCAACCAAGTGTGGATTTTCGATTGACCAGTAATGGATGTTATACTATATTCAATGCACCGTTAAGGAATCGACTTCCATCAGTCCGGCATATTAGATTTAAGCAATTGGGATTGTCGTGGGTCATAATGTCCTTTAGAGATATCAGTTCTATTCTCCGATGGAAATCTGTAGACCTCAGAGATTGAACTAAATTCAATTAAAAAGGATGATATTTGCGTTGCTTAAAAAAACTCTGTTCAGTGCTTTTAGTTAATTCTACCTCCGTAGCTAATTTTCTAATAGGAGTATTGATACCAACATATGCAAGTACATTAATCAAATTGTCTTCAGTTCTAACTAAAGTTCGGTGTGGACCAGGATTTTCATTTCGGAAGAAACCAGTGCGCTCTAATTTAGGAAGTATCACCGTATGCGATACTTGAGGAGGTTGGGGGAAACGTTTGTAATATAAACGAGATACTGGCGGAAATGTTGTGTGCCAGTGAATACTCTTCCGGGAGCGTGAACAAATCTTGTTTTTGTTCTTCAGTGATTCCATATCTAGCTTTCCCGGTACCTCCATATGTGCCCATACATTCTCTGAATGCAGGGTCAGGCTGTTCACGGATAAGGTTCACTACATTCTCTTTCTAATGGTCTCCTTCGAATGGCGCTAGTCAGCATTGGTGAGTCACTTTCATTTTTCCATTGGTGACCTCCCTCTGCTAATGGATATACTAGTATCGGCATCGTGGTTAAATGTTTCTTCAGGGTATCAAAAGCAGTTTCATAGTCTGTATTCCACTGGAAAGCACTTACTTCTTCTGTGAGTCGATTTAGTGGCTTGGCAATATCTCCAATCTTCGATACTATGTGCAAAGTCCAAGGAAACTCCTAACGTGATGTTTGTCGGTTGGTTGCGGCGATTGCTGAATGCAAGTATTGCTCACTATATGACCCAGATAATTGATTCGGTTCTGGAATATCTGACATTTCTTCGAGTTTATTATGAGCTGGCCAGTATGAAGTAGGTTGAATACATCTTCCAAAATTTTCTGGTGTTCTTCAAATGTCTTCCCCAGCACTAATATGTCGTCCAAATAGACCAGGCATGCCTTCCAAGATAATTCTCTCAAAATATTTTCCATACGTCTTTCAATTGTCGCGGGCGCATTACAGAGCTCGAATGGCATGACGTTGAATTGTCATGATCCAGATTCGGTGGTAGAAGCAGTTTTCTCTTTCTCTTCTGGGTTCATTTCTACTTGCCAATAACCAGACTTTAGGTCCAAGGTGGAAAACAGTTTGCTGCAGGTCAAAGTGTCTAGCGTATTGTCGGTTCGAGGCAGTGGCCTTTCTTCATCACCTTGTTTAGCTGGCGATAGTCTACGCAGAATCTCTTAGTTCCATCCTGTTTCTTGACGAGCACTACTGGAGACACCCATAAGCTAGTTTTTATTACTCTATCTTTTTCCATCTCTCGAATTATTTTTTCAGCTTCCTCCCTCTTCACTCGTAGTAGTCTTCGAGTTAATCGTCTAATTGACTTCGCATTTCCAGTATCGATTTTGTATTTGACGGCTGATGTTTCACCAGTCTACCCCTTTTTGGTACGAATAGATCTCGATGCTGCAGGAGAAATTATCTCATTTTAATTTTTTCAACTCGATTTCACGATTGACCAGGTACTGATAACATCTATTGGAATCTGTCATTGGAATTATCAGTTGTTGTTTGACTAACTATTGACGTCCCTGGTACGCAGGATCCAATCGTGGTTTCCTTCTTGATGGTAATTGAGTAATTATTCACATTTATGACACGTGCTGGGATCTCCTTCGCCCACGTAACTAATTCTTTTCCAATTAGTACTCCTCTGCCAACCTCTTCGTCTTGGGTCTATGGCTCCATCATAGCCGGTGTACCTTCCACTACTACTATTATGGTTTCGCTTCGTGCTGGTATAACGGTATCTTGCTGTACAGCTGCCAACACCATGCTGCCTTCATATAGATGAAGGAATATCTCTTCAGAACCCACTTTAATGGTTCCATTTGTAAAGTCCAACTGGAAACTATTTAGATTCATTACGTCCATTCCCATAATCACGTCTTCTTCAATGTCAGCTACGATTACCACATGCGTGAACTTTTCTGCGCAAATTCCCAATTGGATTTGTGTCTCTCCGTGAAGGTTGGCACTGTCACCTGAGGCGGTTCGCTGTAAAAGTCTCGTTAGAAGCTTCTTCTTTGGAGTTTATTATCTCCGGCCTTATAATGGTTCCAGTTGCTCCAGTGTCTACCAGCAGAGTTGGTTCTGCCCCCTCGTAGCCGACCCGTTGTAGTTTCCAGGAGTCCTGGAGCGCTTACACGAATTGTGTACATGCCCTAGCTCACCACAATTCCAGCATCTGATCTTTTTCGGTTTCTTGTATTCCACACTGATTATCAAGTTGACGATCTGGTCAAATCTGTCTTCATCACCTTCTTCTTGGATGGTCCTAATTTTGTTATATTCCGAAGCCTTCGTTGCTGCTTCATATTCAAGAGCAGCAGTAAATGCATCGACCAATGTTTTGGGATGGGCTAAGCGAAGGGTCCTCTGCATATCGGGGTCACGTAAACCGTCAATAAAGGCCTGGATGCATTCCATCGTATTCTCTGGAGCTGATGGATAAGCAAACTAGTCGGGCAATATCCACTTCGTTCTCTTGAAGGGTTTCATCGCGTTTCTGCCTTCGGTTCTTCAGCTGGGGTTGGTACAAATGTTCTAAATGTTCGTGACCATATCGCATGTCCAACCACTTCTTCGGCTGTTGGAAGCGCGATGATTAAGTTCACCGCCTTCTCCTTAACGGACCAATTATTTACTTTAGCGACTGCTTGAAACTGTTTTACATAATTGGTTCACGATGTCTTTCCGTCGAATGTTAGTGTCTTGACTCGAGCCAAAGTGCCAATATCTTTTTCATTGATCAGATATCGGCAGAAATATTGTCCATGTTAGCAGAAATATCGTTCTTCATGGCAGAAATATCGTTTTTCACATTAGTTGAAATCTTCTCTTAGATGGCAAAAATTGACGAGATTAAAGTGGAAGCCTCGTCTTTGAATAAAAATGTTTCTGTCACGTCTTTCTAATACACTCTTTTTCCGGAAGTTCCCAACTCGCTATTTTCTAATTCTGCTCTTAGTTCCGCCACTTTCAGGTCACTTAGTCTCTTAGCCATTTTTACGTAACTGTTTATTTATATTATTCCACTTCTGACACCAATGTAATGTTTTTCTTATTTATTTAAATAGTTCTGATAACACAGGGTGGGATAAATTTATACACTCAAACTGTAGACAGATAGTCGTCTTCTATACTAAAACCCCTTTCGGGAACAATTGCATTTTTGGAATTTCTAGAATGCGGCTCCCAACAAACGGTCGACCTTCTTAGAAATGCCTCTATAAAAACAATCACAAAAATAGCCCGTCCAAGAAATCTGTGCGGTCTCGACAAAATTTTAATTTTCAATAACGGATTAGACAGGGCCGGCTTCGACGACTACACCTGTGTGCGATTTCGTAACAGTAACTTATGGTGAACTAAAACTAACGCATAGTTTAAATTCTTATTAACACTAGCGTTTACAAAGAACTAGAAGAAGTTCAAAAAGCAAAAAAAATTTCATCAATTTTTTGTTTTGACCATAGCGGCAGTAGCAATCAGGTAGATAATTAGAAATAATAATTTTTTTGGTATTAATACATTAAAAACTCTTATGATTATGTCGCTGTATTTAAAATAAAGTGTCAATTGATATAAGATGAAAATATACAGGGGTGCTATGTGATAAGAAAAAGTTGTTGTTAGTTGTAAGAAAATGGTAAAATTGATTGAAGTTTTTATAACCTCATTTAGAGTGTACTGAAATACCAATAAAAACAGTTTTTATATTTTCAAATAAGCGAGGTATTCGATGTAAGCGATACCTTGTATAACGATTACTAACTGCTGTATACGCGGATAACACCCGTATTGTAACTGAAACAGCTTAAGCAAATATCTAACGAAAATATCGTATTTTTACAACAACAAGATCAGCAAAAAAAAATGAGGACCACTGAAATGAAAACGCTAAGAACAATTAAGGGAGTGAGACTCAGAGATAGAATGAGAAGTGAGGACATTGGAGAAGTATTAGGAATTCAGAATGTGGTGAGATGGGTTAGAGAACGTAAACGAGGTTGGAGAAATCATGTCAAAATTATGCCAGAAAACAGATGGGCAAAATTGGCGAAAACCTAGAAACCAAACACAGGGAGACCACTAGGCAGACCACCAAAAAGATGTTATGAGAGCTGGAGCTCAGCGTCTCAAGAAGAGCTCAGGAGGAGGCTAAATATTCGGAATTAAACAGGACAGTATCCTACTAAAAGAAAAAGAAGAAGAAGATCAACAACAAATTAACAATAAATCTCTTAGAAACCAAAGATATACTGCTTAAACGATACGTACAAATAGCTCATTTAGGAATCTAATTAATTAGGTTAAGTCGATACTAACGCTAATGCCCAGATTCAGGCTCAAGTTACAAGTCGAAGATGGCAATGAGTTAACTATATCCACTTATTTGTAGACAAAGCAATTTTGGACCTCTATATAAATACACCAGGAACAGTTATTCAGATTTTCTTCTTCATTGTATATCCACAACTATTGGATTGTTACCGTCTTAATTGTTCGGTATCAATTTCTCTAAGTTTCCTTGGATGGGACCAAGATGACGTATTATTATTTGAAACGGTACTGAACGATAAACAATTAGGACGTATGCGAGACGTATGGAGAGCTAAGAGTCGTGGGTTTATTTTAGGAACGTTAATCAACCGGAAAGGTAATTAATGGGCGCCAGAAATTTTAATTCACAGGAAAAATTTCAAAAACTGCGATAAGTGAGAGAAATTATAAAAAGTGAGGTATTTTCGGTAATGTGTCTGTGGAGGTTAGGGAAGTACTCACTAAAACGCGGTTTATTATGTTAACCAGTTTATTAACAGGTTTGACCAGCGTCAGTGAACAGAACATAAAAAAATACAATATGGGTACATGCATACGTACCAACAACAGACAGCAACAATAATATACAAAATCTTAGAAACGTTCAAAAACTAATATATACATAATGTATATAACCGGGTACCACAAAAATATTAATATATACATAAAAACAATAAAACAAATTATCACTCAACACTACACGGCGAGTCATACGGTAATGGTTCGAGAAATAAATGGTCTCCAAGGAACAACAAATATACAAATCAAAATCATATAAATACACGAACGATAAACGTCGCAGAGTTTGCGAACTAAAAATTTAGTTTATTAACGAAATTATTTTCCGTTTATTCAAAAAAGAAAATGTAGGATACTATATTACTGAAATACTCGAAAACAAAAAAACACATAGGGTTTGTGGAAGTTACGTCAATATAAGTGATCGGAAAATAATTTAATCTAGATTTGTCGTGCACGCCGAATTTCTTAACGGTTATTCTATAAAGCATAAACAAAAGTTCTCTAAAACAATGGCAATATTAGTAATAAATAAACTCGTTATCATAATAAAATAGTTCTGATACCGTATGGTTCTTTTGCTAAAGAAATGGCGTGACACTAAATTAGTATTTTCACCATCGACTAAGAAAGGGTGCGATTTACTCCAGGTAGGAGAGATACAAAATACTCATCTACGATACCTGAGTCCAACAGTCTCCAGCCAATCACCACAATACTATTCAGGTGAAGACACTTGCATCAACGCCGGAGGCGTGGTTTCTCGATTAGGTCGATTTAAAAATTTAGGATACTACTTGTAATAAATAACCTACCCTCACCGCGTGATGGAGCAAATCACAGACACTCGGTATTCTTCGGTAACTTAATGTCGGTAATAAACACAATAATCAGATACTCCGGTAATTTTAATTCGCCATCTCAGTACAAGTAATATCGGTACTTTTATACGATACGATATCTTAATAAAGATAAATACGACACGTGAATAGAGTTGACATTCTCGGAACTTTACAACTACCTCAGTCAAGTATTCGTTGTAGACTGCCTCTCGTGACGAGATTTTTGGGGATCGACAGCATTTTTTTTGAAATTCTTTCCGAAAAAAAACTATAAAATTAGTTCTAAAAAAGCCATATAACAAGCCATATAAAAAGAATCGGGCTGTAAATGCACAAATTACGCTGTCTACCCTGAATTTCGTAAAAAGTACCTTTTTGTCCGAAGGCGATATTAAAAACTATTGTGTGCACACCGTACCTTTTTTTAGAGGCGATATTAAAACTTTTGTACATTCAATTGTCACTTTGTTGAATTGA
The DNA here is from genome assembly GCA_963921935.1 of Galeruca laticollis. NCBI lineage: Eukaryota > Metazoa > Arthropoda > Insecta > Coleoptera > Chrysomelidae > Galeruca > Galeruca laticollis. Next base: position 150,788,390 of record OY998177.1, read on the forward strand.
AAATCAAGATTGAGGCATAACTTTTCGGCGTCCAGAGATATATTGTTCCTATTTTTTTTATGTTTATTGGTCATATGAAACGATATTCTACACAGTTCGAAGAAAAATTGTTACGCCAGGGCCGTACGGGGATAGAAATTATTCGATTTCGCAGGGCGAAATATAAGGAGAATTAAAACGTTACAGGATGTTGGTGATCACATTGATTAACCTTATATGTATCTGCTGTTGTATGAGCGAAATCCACAATGTATGTGAGACCTGTAGACTCTCGTATGTTTTTCAGTCAAGACACCCGCTTGCTTCTACCAAGGAATATGATAAGTGCTATTTTTTTAGTGAGAGACTTTCTATTAATATTCACTGCATACCATTCCATATACTGTAGATACGAAATATAAATGAATATGAATGAATATAAATGAAAAATACCGTAAAAATTATAAATTATATTCGGTTGAGGGTATGAGATTGCAAAAAATATGGAGGAGTGCCCCTGTATAAATATCTATTAGCAACAGAAATTTGAGTGAATAATTAAACAGTATTTGATGTTGTTTGCACATGGTATACCTGTTAAACACGAAATAGATGCCGCTGTTGTCTAGTAAACGTGTTATTAATGGTTCGTGAGTTATGAAATTCTCTGGCCATGCGTTAATGGATCTGTAGAGATCAGTAAATACTGAAAATATGTATAATGGAAGCATTAAATTAATTATCCCAGATTGACAACAAAAATAATTATGTCGCGTACCTAACATGGAATAATAAATGTATATTATAAGTATAAGCGATGTATATTAAAAATATATGGGTTGTCTTGTGTAAAAGCATATTGGGTTAGGGATTAACTATATTGTTTAAAGTTATTTGAAACTGCAGTGTTTTTATTTAGAAAGATTAAGATATATGTATTTTGTTTTTAGGTTAATCTATACAAAAGGAGTTTAGTCTTAGACATTTGTTTCTAATCCACGCCTCCTGCACACCTTTTTTCCTTATCCATCCCAATACACACATCCTCACTTCCTAGTTACTTGTAAATTCCTGCCTTCTGGTCTCATTTCCTCATTCTACTTCCAGCACCCAACCCAAATTCACTAAGGTCCAGTGTTACAGGTTTTCTGCGGTTTACCTGTAACCTAGCTAAACTCAATTCACTAGCCAAATGGTCGAAGTAAGGGAGAAAATGGAGCTGTATTGAAATTCAAACTAGTCACTCACCTCCACCACACAAAAAACACACTGCCACGCTATTCGATGGAAAGAACCACTTTAAAACTTCCCAATTCACGCCCTGCAGAGGAAAAGATTATATGTTAGGGCTCTACTTATGTAAACATCAACATACTCCCCAATAAGGGACCATAAATAAAATTAGACAAAGTGATCAATTGAAAATTGTTAATAAAACCTCAAAAAAGGATCACAATTCCTGTGCTTGGTGAATTTTCGAGGACCTGCTACGGTTTGTCCAAGATTTCGACTCTCCAAGCATTACCATTCGATACCGGAGAGCAATGTCTTCGGTATCGGTAGGTAATGGATTGAGCTACCTATCAGGAGCGTCCCCGGGTTGGAGATAGGGGACGGCTAGAGACGTCCCGTACGTATGTACAGGAAATAACTGGTAAATTGGGGAATAAGGGGGTTGATGGCTATAAACGCCCAATAGTGCCCGTTTCCGAATACCCAATCGCTGACAAGCTCGCGACACAAACCGCATGGTAGAGCAACCCCCTTTCTAGGGCAAGGCCTGTAAGGGATATGCCAAACTATGCGGATCGGGAGGCTTGGCTTAACCGCCCGGCCTACGTGGATGAGGACCACTATAAAAAACCTCCCAAATCCTAAGGTCGAGTAGTCGCCGAAAGGATGGATGGCCGTGGGACAGTCGGTTTCTAGACCACTAACCTCGGGGCACCTGGCGCACCCCGTTGTATATAGCCTTGTACCTGCATAAGGAGCTCTGCAGGTGTCGACCTCTTTTCTCCTATACTCGTGGGAACAATCATGAACCAAGAAAAAAAACTATCCAATGAGCCTATAGAGACTCTTAGTAAAAGGGATTTGGAGGATACAGAGGCAATGGAGACCACAGAGTCTCCAGCGCAGCCTAATACTTCCGAAACCCTAAAAACAACACCACAGAGAGACGCTACGGCAAATCTCGGTCCAATACAAATAAATCCAAAAATTAACCAAAACAAATTACAAATAACTTGCACAAATATGAGAACAGCTAAAGTGAGTTCCTCCAAAATCGCACGTGTCGTTTGCCGTTCAAACTGTCCTCAAAATGGCTATATCAGCTTATCTAGCTTACAATGGAAAAAGCAGAATCAATAATTATTTATAAAAAACTCAAGTGTTATTGTTCCGGTTGGCAATAATGAATAAAGTTAAATCAATATACAGGTGAGCATCGACTAGAGGTAGGTTCACCAATAGATGAAATTTCGAATTGCAAGTACCATTCAAGATGACTAATTAACAACTTATCCGTGACAATTACTATGGTAAATAAAAAAAATAACATAGAAATATATTTGGATAAACGAAAATCAATTGTTTAAAAATTTCAAAATTGTACTGGGTAATGGGATTCATCTCTAGTCTTGTTCTTTTCATGCCGCACTCGAAACTGAATTTATTTTCCACAATATCTACAAGCTCAACTTCAAGGTAAAATAAAAACATGTATTGATAATATTTCGTTAGGTATACAGGATGTACCAACCAATTAAATATATTACACATTCTCACCCCAAAATTGGAGAATCCAAAAATTGTTTACACTTTTATACAAGAAAAAAAATGCCAATGAGCTGGCATCAACTGCTAAAATTACCGGTAATTTACTATCGTAATATGCTAAAATTTTAGGTGATGCTATTTCCTTTTTTATTAACTCAAAGGCTTGATTTTGTTTTTTCCCCAATACCATTTATTATTCTTTTTTAATAATAAATGCTGTGGGTATACTTTATTACTCAATTTTTTTATAAGTTTTCCATAAAAATTTACCAATCCAAGAAAATATTTTAAATTGGTTATATCTGTAGGTTGCGGTGCCCTTAAAATAGCTTCAACCTTGTTATCAGAGCTTGATAAGCCTTATTTATTTATTGTATACCCCAAAAAATTTATTTTATATTTATTTATTTAAAAATGAACATTTGTTTAATTTTACCTTTAATCCACACTGTTTTAAAACAGTGAACACCGTCATTAAATTATTTAAATGCTTTTTAGAATTTATTCCGTCCAAAAAAATGGCTACGTTTTTAATATTGCTAAAAGTACTATCAATAATCCTTTGAAAAATACTAGGACTAGAAGACATTCCGTAAGGCAAACGGTTCATTATGAATAAGCCCATGTGGGTATTTATAGTAGTTAGAATTCTTGACGACTCAACAAGTTCGATTTGAGCATACGCCTGTGATAAATCTATCTTGCTAAAAAAATTCCATTGTTCAAAGCGGCAAATAAATGTTCAATTTTTGGAATGGAATATGCGTCCACATGTAAATTAGATTTTTTAAGCACTTGGACTATTGGGGTAGCTAAATTCTACCGGCGTCAATATTTCATTTTTACTAAATTATTTATTTCTTTTTCCACCTTATCTTTTAAAGCTAATGGCAGGTTCCGTGCTTTACAAAAAACGGGTCTAACATTTTCTTTTAAATGCAACTACTGCGCCTTACCCTTATTAAATTTTCCCAGTACTTCCGAAAATACTTCCGGAAATTTTCTTTGCAAAACGTCAGATATCTCCCCTACATTTATTTCCTCAATGTAATTTAAATTAGAGTTTATCTAAAGAAATATTTAATTTAGAAATCCATTCCCTCCCTAAAATAGGTGAACTACCGTTTTTGATAACATACAGTTTTAATTTTACTGACATATTGTTGTACAAAACAGAAACAAGAATATATCCTAAAACATTGATCACACTGCCCGAGTATGATTTTAAATTTAATTGAGATTTATTTAGTCGAAAATTCTTAAAATCATTTAAACAAAATTTTTCTGAAATGGCGGATATATGTGAGTCAGAATCACATTCCAAGGAAATTATTCTATTATTTATGGAAATATCAACTTTCAATGGTTTGTCATTACCATGCTTTATATTATTAAAATAAGAATCAGAATCGCCCGAGTCATTATCAATAACTACAAACTTATTATAATTATAAGAATTTGTATTTTTCTCGGTACCTTTTTCTGCACACCTTGTGCTGATGTGTCATTTCTTGCCACATGTGCGACAGGTGCCGTCCCTGAAGAAACAAGTGGAAGTGACGTGGTTATTCTTGCCACAACGGCGGCATTGAAGACTTCCTTCCTCCCTGCCGAGAACTTGAAAATGGCGTCTTTACCTTAGACTTGGATCGCTGGTCTTTCGTGGAAAACTTTTCCTTTCTTCCTTTTTCACAAAATTCACTGTATTTGCACCACCCATTAATTCCGAATCTCTTTCTGCTGCTTCCATGTTTACTGCTATTTCCACAGCTTTGTAATAGGTGAGCGTTTTTTATTGAAACAGGCGTTGTCGTATGACTTCATTTTTTAAACCAGAAACCAGTTGATCTCGTAGCTGAGTTTCCAAGTTATTACCAAACTTACAGTATTTTGATAGCTTTTTTAATGATGCTAAATACATTGAGATTTTATCTCATGTTTCTTGTTTCCGCTGTCGGAATTTATAAAGAATTTATAACGTTCGGCAATTTCTGATGGTGTCGGCTGTAAATGCTCTTGTAATACTTTTTGTAATGCAGCAAACGTTTTATCTGCCGGCTTTTCTGGACTGCACAGTTCATTAGTTCGTATGTCTCATCTCCTACTGCGGTGATCAGCAACGCAGTTTTCATGTTTTCCTCAATTTTATTTATCTTGAAATACTGCTCCATACGAGTGATGTAGGAACTCCAATTTCCTTCTCCCAATTTAAAAGATTCCAACTGTAGGACGACAATTTTTTTTAACACAGGCAAATTTATTCTTCGTTTCCCAAAACACTACTACACTAATTTTTAGAAAGTTTTTTACTTTTCTGACTGCGCCAGTGTTATAACTCTACTTGGTTATTTGATAATTATTATCTATAATTACTTAATATCTCAATATTTAATTTATTTGGTAATTTTCAAGGAGTATAAGTACACAATATCTACAAGCTCAACTTCAAGGTGAAATAAAAACCTGTATTGATAATATTTCGTTAGGTATACATGATGTACCAACCAATTAAATATGTTACAGGTTTTAAGTCATAGAAGATCACACATTGTTCGGTAAGATAGACTATGATTGTTTCCGAAGAGTGTTTCGTATTATGATCATTCTATAGTTGTAAAAAGTTTTATTCTGATTATGTTTACAGTTTTTAGTTCTGTTATCTACATTTATAAGTGAAAGACAGTTATTAGATTTAAGAATAGTTATTTATTACCCCTTCATTAAAAGTAAATTGAAAGTCTATAATGCTATAGTAATGAAATATTTAATTTCGAACAAGATTAACTAACTTCTCAGAGAATTTAAACTTGGAATGCTTTTTTCAGAAATTCCTACTACTATTAGTTTCTGAGATACGGTAACTCGTCAACTTTAATGAATCACCCGGTACAACGATGCGAGTTGCTAGTCAAAACAATAGTTTTCAAACCATTTCATAATACAAAGCAGAAGAAATTACATTTTCTGAATTTGTTTTACGCTGTTTGATTCGCTACTAGATATGAGAAAATGAGTACAGAACAATTTCAATTAATATCGTAATAACCTGCAAGCAGTAGAATTTAAAGCATTTGTACATTTTTGCGAGAAAAAAATAGTTTCATAGTTCAAAGTTACTTTGTATACTGTTTATAAATCCTACTAAACTTATAATTCGACTTCATTGAACGAGTTCCTATGGCCAGAGTTTACAAGAAAATAATTATAATTAATTTGTACTCCATATCTCGAGTATTTTTTGTGACTAACAGTCTTTAATAAGTTCAACGTTTTTTCGTACTTGACTTAGTATTTGTGACCATTGCAGATGAATTTTGAGTTTAAAGTAATACATAATAATTTGAACGAGGATTGTTATGGTATGCACAATTGAACAGACCTATAATTTTAATATGATTTTAGTTTTTATTGTGTCCTATACTAGAATTTCAAATTGTATAAAACACAATTTGGAACGGGACTGAAAACATGTTAAACCCTTTCTCATATTTTGTGTATTAAACCAAATATGTCTTGTTATTGTAATAAATGCGAATATTAAAAAGGAAAAATTACATCAGTAACTTTCATAACACACGGTAAAATATATGTTTTATTTAAAATGGAAAAAAACTAGAACTCGACACACTTTTTGTTTAGCAAAAATGAGGCAGGACCATAACATTGCAACAATTTAAATAACTAAACTAGGTTAAATATAAACTATTGTTGTTTACACAAACGGTTAGTTAAAAAAAATGGAAGGCCATTCTAAAACAAAATACGCAACCTTTTGCAAATCAGCAGAAAATCCCGTAAAATTTGGGGAAATGATAAAAAATCAGTTCAGAACAGACAGAGAAGAGAGTCGGGCGAAAAACGCGAAGGGAAAAGGTACTTCCCTACCACGGCGACGGGTGTCAGTTCATTCTGAGTGTTCGCCGGTTTATCGGGAGAATTTCTCCGTTGTGTTCAGGGCATCAAAGTGATACTCAAATACCCTTGACAGTGAAAACTGTCCCCCTGGAATAACACGGAGTAAACTCTCCCCAGCCGTTAACCAACATACCCCGAAACCCTGTGTTAGAAACCTAGCGTCTCCGCCGTTCTAGCTAATTTTCTCGAGAACGTTGTAACGAAATCAGTCAGCAGCAAGAGACGGGAGAAAGGGAGTTTCCACACCGTAAGTTTTTGAATACGTCTAATATCAATTGGGAGATTTTTTTTTGTGTGCGCTGCTCTAACTTTGATATATATATATATATATATATATATATATATATATATATATATATAAATATATATATATATATAGATAGATAGATATTTGTATAGATAGAATATATATTTTTTTTTTGATTTTGTTATTGGATAATTTCTATACACTCGCCCAGGAAGAAGGGACTGGGAAAGTGCAAACCGGAGGAAACGATTTCATAGGTTCAGTTTAATCTGTAGGTCCTGGCTCATATTTTGTGCACCGATCATTTCATAGATATGTATTTATTTTGGGTGATATTATAGTAAGATTTTACACACGATTAGTAGGAACGTTTTTTTTTGTATATGTAATTCAACAGTATTTAGATATTTTTTTTATCATACACCGGGAACGTATGATTCTGTCTCCGTAACCCGGTTATCGTTTAATTTTCACAGCATTTTAGTAAATTTTCTTGTAGACACGGTCGTATCATTTAATCCTCGCTAATAAATAGAAGGGATTTATTTTTTTCGCGCGGAAGCAAAATTGCGACACGGAATTTGGTAGTACGTACAGAACTGCTTATTGCTAAGACTATCAAATCAGCAGAATTTATTCTCTTTTCGTTTTTATTTAAATAGAGTACAATTACATTCGGCAATAAAAGAAATTGGCACCGGTCATCTAGTATTTCTGTATATAGACACGTTTTCTTGCATTGCGGTAGGTCACACAAGTCGTAGACGTTATACGTTTCAGCGAAACTAGTAGGAGATGGATATGGATATAAGTGTATAGAGTTTTTTCATATTTATATAGTGAAATATATATTTTTTTCTATCATTAGTTGGTACCGAAATTTATTCAGTTCCCTACCTCGACTTTGCCTTTAGAGTGAGCAGTTCATTAGATACGAGGCTGGACAAAAAAAAACAACCCTGTCCTGGCAAAGGAATTACCCGTTTTAAGACCAGGAGATCACCGCCTAAATCGGACTTTTTTTTCTTTCACTCTCGGTTGTATAATTTTTTTTCTGGTGGCAAACTATACAGAATGTAGGAGAAGGACCAGTACGTCCTCTAGGATTATTTCATTTTGACAGCGGATTTTTTTTGTTTTAAGAAACCACTCGGCAGGTTGGTCCAGAGTTGTACATCTGGTGACAGGGGACACCCGAAATAAAAGGAGCAGCTATTACAATATGCATATTTTATCAATTCAAATAAAGCCGTCGACATGATTAATAAATAAACATACTTATGCAAAAACATGTAGATAGTAGAAATCTACGCATAATCACTAATTCTTGTTATGATAAAAAGCTAGATTGACCACACATATCAGAAAAAATCGAAATATAAAGAAGGATAAGACTGGGACGCGTTCTATGGCCGACTAACACAATTTTCATATTATCCTTGTTTGTAAATAAATAGCTTACCTTGTGATATCTTCAGCGCTGATTGCTCTTGGTGTGGAGGGAGGGTGATGTAATGCCAAGTTCGACGAATGTACAGAGTGTACAGAATCCGCAAAACTATGTGATACTTTGGTAGCTGTAAAAAAACAATAATTTGAGTAATTTGATGATATTTATCTACGAAAGAAGCTAGAAAGTTTTCAACCAATATGGAATATAGATCATGAAGGGTAGGTGGCACCGTTTCTACCCTAGTATAACAGAAATAATCTATTCTAAACATTTGCTTTTTTATTTGTTGGGTTTTTCCTTTTAATTTGAGAGAAATACTTGGAATCTCCTTACGCCTATCTTATAAACTTTTCAAAATGTTGTCTATTTTGCTTTAAACAGTAATAGTCTGTATTCGAACTCCGCTCCCTCTCTAACATTTCGGAATTGACCGGCATGCTGCTGTAATTCGTCTTTTAAATTTATCAATATCAGCAGGTTTTGTTTTATAAACAACTAATTTAATATTTCTCCAAAGAAAGAAATCTAAAGGAGTAATCTCGGAGGTCATTCAACTGTTTCCCTTCTGTCACTGTTGGACGGGAAGAAAATAATACCGTCCTGTTGAAAATCTATCAGATCCTCTTACAAAAGTACATTACGTTCTGCATCAATTTTAGTTTCTAGCTGGTGAGTTATAAGAGGATCGATAGTCTCTTCAAGCATATCAAGGTACTGATTGCCAGTCAAGTTTTCTTCAAGAAATAATGGACCAATCATGGCATTATTAAGAATACTAGCCCAAAAGTTAACTTTTAGTGGGTGTTGTGTACCTCCATCTCTCAAAATATGAGCGTTTTCGTCACTGCGGCAACTACAATTTTGCCATTCAAAAAAATGTACAGAAATCATTGAAATACATGTTTAACAAATTATTAGGTAAGGCACTGACTCGATGAGACATGGTTTTACAAAACTTTATTCTTGTAATCATTCTCATTAAGGTCTTGAAGAATCTGCATTTTATATGGATGTAGCTTAAGCATTTTCAGTGTTTTACTTACAGTGTCGCGTGACATTCCAGTCTGTTCTGCTACTGATCGAAAGGAACTAGTCGGCTCTACAGGAAATGTTTCCAATTTGAGCTTCTTCATTTAGTCATCTGGTGTTATTTTTTTTATATTTCACCGAACCAGTTTCGTAAAACTTTGTTACATTCCGTTGACTTACAATAAAATTTGGATTTCTTTCATTAAAAAGAAATGTCGCTCTTTCCAACATCTCCAGTAGTAAGTAAAATCCTTTCCATGCTTCCTTGAAGAATGTAAGCCATTTTCATACTTTTATACACTTATTAAAGTTATAACTAAAAAGTCCAACAAGTAAAACTGCCTTAACAATACTACTAAATCGTTAAAATTTGCTAAATTACTGCAGAAGAGACAAAAAAGGAAGCCTATCTATGGAATTTTTTCATCGCAAATTCAATTTTTTTTGTTCAAGGAAAATAGCCAACAAATAAAAAATCACAAGATTTAAGATCTTGATTTATACATATCCCCGCGTCATTGACGAGTCCGAATATTTTTGATGTCATATTTTTAAATAACCGGATTGTGGCAGTGTACTGTCCCGAATGACCCTGGCAAACGTTAATTGAGCTGTTAAAAACGAGATTGGTCTAAATTAAATTTGATATGTTTCTAAATTACTGCAAATTACTAATCTTGATATAGTTTTCAACCAATGGACGAAGTTTGAAAATTGTACCTTCACCGAAACATGAATAGATTTCGCCGGAATATCACTCGCAAAGCGCCAACGCATTGCAGCGGAAAGCCAAAATGGTACAAGTTTGACTTAAACCAATGATTAAACTGTATTTGATCGTTCGTCAGATTGGCGGTATTAGTCATAAAAGGATCGTGTACGTGTTCATTCTTGGTATACACTTATTACTTATCCAAAGATGAAAAGGGTTTTATGTACGCTTCAGATGAAACTATCTCCCTTCGTGGAGCTCAATAAATTGGGTGTGCGCAAGCATATCAAGAGTGACTGTTCGTCACTCTGGCCATGTCACGTCTCGACTCCGCCCTCTTTTATATATTTTTGCGCTAGACGGCAGACACTCTTATACCGAAAATTTCGTCTTTTTCCTCTCCCCGCAATTCTATATTTTTTAATTAATTAATAAGTATATTATCTACGGGCAAATTATGCATACATTTGCCATATAATTCATATATGATCTTCCAATTGCAGCATCAATGATAGTTTTCCATGTATTTATTAAAAAGATATTCAGTTCTAAAAAATAAAAGTTGTAACTTTTGTAAAAATATTTCTAAAATTGAACATTTAGGTGTGGTGTCGATATTTCGGTAAGAAAATCAATGTCGCCACCGGTGATTCATTTCCTGCAGGTGTGGTGGTCGATGATTGAGATTCATCCGCCCTTTAAGTCAAAGATTTTGTCTATATTATACAGCGCATCACTAGGGCACATGCTGGAATTAGACATAATAATCTAAATAATCTCTAGTGGACCTATAAATGTTCTGGTAGCACATCCTAAAGACAATAAGCCATACCTGAGATGGCTTTCCACTAGACCGTAGTAAAATGTCTGCAAATATTGACATGATACATATTTTTTAAACATTTAAATTTATAAAGCATAATCTCTAGTTTTTTTTGTAGTAAACTTAATACGATTTTTCCATTTTATATTTTTATCTATAAAAATATGTGAAGCCATTCTTATACTCAATTAGAATTATGAAATGGCAAATATGTTTTATTAAAATTTAGAGTAAGTAATTTATGATGAACCCAACCCTTAATTAATCTTCGATCATTTTCAACTATTTCAAATCATACCAATTATCTATTTCATAAATAATGGCTGTATCGCCAGCGAATCTAATTGTATATCCAGTACTGCTCACTGAAAACAACTCATTTATACAAAGATTGAATAACACAGAATCCAAAACTGTACCTTTAGGGCACTTTACAGGTTAAAATCATTTCTCCACTTGTTAACCTGTCATATTTACTACCTGTTGTCTATCAGATAGTTCGCTTTGAAATAAATGTAAGGAATTGTTTTATCTGCCCACACACTCTAACGTCTGTGAGAGATTGCCATGGCTAACAGTGTCAAACACTTTTTGCAAGATCCAGGAAGGCGCATAAACACACCTTGTTCCTATTTACTGAATCATACATGTTTGATGTTTCAAGATTGTGTCTTGGTTAGGTGAAATTAAATTATATTTATTTTGTAAGAATCAAGTCTGTTTTCTATTATTTTCTCTAATACCTTTGACATATGTGGAATTATGGATATAGGCCGATATTTTTTATTAGCGTTTCATCTTCGCTTTTATAAATTTCAGTAATAACCGTTTTTTTGAATAACTTGGGCCACTTACCCTTTTCCATACAATGGTTAATAATATATGTTAGTGGATCAAATATATAAGATGATATTATTTTTAACTATTCCTGTTGATTTTTAAGCTATTGCATAGCTTCTATCGCGGGCCTTGAGCGTGGAGACCGAATCCAGAAATTCCGTAACGAAAATAACCTAACACCCCCCACTCCGACCGGCACAGCGGTGATACTTTTTAGTGTTTAGATATTTATCATCTATGTACAACAGTGAATATCTGTACTCGTATAATTTGTGTACAAAGTGTTTTAAATATGAATACACAAAGTGCATTTATTAATGAAGAAAGTCACGAATAAATAGTGAAAGAAAATGAGTGAGTACTCTATATACATACATTTTATTATTATTATCACAAATGCAGTATTATTTTTTGTTTTGTTATTTTTTATATTTTTATGTATAGGTAATACACATTAATGCCGCGCAGAGAAAGTATATATGATATTATATCTATATAAATGTACATCGCGCGAAATTCGATGATCAAACTCTTGATATCTTGTTCAAATTTTTTGAATGAATAATTGTTTTGGTGTGTAATTACACTATTAATACCTAATTATTTATACCTATTATTTATACCTATATATTTTCTTTTTATAGTGAAGAAAAGCATAAAGAGCTAAAAAAAGAGCGAAAAAGAAATAAAGAAATTGTGAACGTCAAAGTGTAAAACTCTATGCAATAGCTTTACCGCGGCAGTATCCGAGTGCCACACGTCTTTTTTTTTAATCCACACTAACTATATGCCATGCTAGTTTACTGCTCAAAAGTTTGTCCATTATTCTTTTAACCATGCCCTGCTGATCTTTACAATTATCACTTAAGAAGACAGTTTAAAAGTGGAGAACTCCCTAGATTTATCTGTTCATTGACGACTTCATATTGTGGGTTTCTTAAGTGTTTTCTAATTTCCAATTCATCAAGGAAATCCAGTTATTGTTTCTTATCACAAATATGTAGTACTTCTAGTTCTGTGTTAGGTGTCAATGAATGATTGGTGTCAAGTAGATGTCTGGCGTAGTAGGATTTATCTGGTTGTTTTAATCTGTATGCTCGTAAGTGTTCACTGTATAGGATTTCAAAATTTCTAAGGGTCTGACCCAAATATACAGCATTACATTCTGGACATTTAAGTTTGTATATACCAGATTTCTTTAATGGTGATATTTTTGTTTTTACATTTAACAATTTTGTACTTATGTTACTTTCTATTTCAAAAGAAATCGTTGTATTTGTTGCTAAAGATATTATCTTTGAAATATTTCCTGCATTTGTAATGATTTTATAAGTTTTTATTTCTTTAGTTTCTTTAGGAAATATTAGTTGTAATGTCACTTTTTCCTCTTTTTTATTAATTAGTTTAAACTGTCTTCTTAAGTGACAATTGTAAAGATCAGCAGATATAGTTTTCTTGGTTTTCTATATCATTGCATCATGGCGGTAATGCGTGTGTGGGCAGAAGAAGTTAGAGGAACTCGAAAAATATCAATTGGTCAATCGAGACGAACCACCGAGCGTCAAGATAGGCGCTTCAGGCAACTAGCTATGCGAAATCCTTTTGCTACTATGCGTCAAATTGCTGATCAATGGTTTGGAGAGGAAGGTAGGCCTGTTACTATGCGTACACGATATCACCGTATTCGAGCCCTTGGTGTCTTTTTATACCGTCCAAAGATTAGTGTTTCTGCTTCCTTTGACTGCGGACCACCGTCGTCAACGTTTGAGCTGGTGCACAGAACTGCAGCACTGGGAGGCAGAATGGTGTAATATCGTATTCAACGACGATTCTGTTTAGATGCACATGACGGTCGTAGAAGGGTAAGACGCCGCCGTGGATAGCGAAGTGATAGTGAGTTTGCTGTTGAAAGACATGTGCACACGACTGTTGGAGTAATCATTTGGGAGGGCTATTACTTATGGTAGCTGATCACCACTTGTGTTTATTCGAGGCAGTATGACAGTTGGGCGTTATGTTGAGTGGGCGTTCACAAGTCCTTTTTCAACAAGACAACGCACGTCCACATATTGCACGTCGAACATGGTGTTTCTCTAAGAAGCTGGCGTTCACGTTTTGCAGTAGCCAACCCGGTCACCAGATTTAAATACCATCGAACATGTGTGGGGTATGATGGTGAGGATACTATTCAATTTGCACCATCCGCCACAGACTCTGCCGCAGTTAATCCACTCAGTTCAAGTTGCTTGGAACGAGGTGCTACAAGCCGACATGGACCACATCCTTTTGTCGATGCCTAGACGTGTACAGGAGTATATTCAGCTACGGTGTCGCCAAACACATTATCATTTTTTTTAGTACATGTTAATAAAGTTTCTTGTAAATGTATCATTTTATTCTTGATCACATTGCAAAAAATCAAGGTCGATAAATTATTCCTTCTGGGTGTAACACTTCTAATGTCACTGAGTGTACTTATATTATAATATTTAATACCAAAAATTTTTTTCAGATATTAAGAAAATTTATTGTGTCAAATCACGCCACTGATTACTCTAACAACTCAAGTAAGTAATGTCTTTGACATTTTATTACATTATGTTATAAAATGTTCCAAACTAAGTTCAGCAACTGTTAGGAAATCCTATATAATTACGTTTGTTCAGTTTTCTGAAAAGTTAGAGGAGTTGCCGTTAAATTACCATAACGTTGAAGCTGACATTGTGTAAGTAATTCTGTGTTCTTTTTAAATTTGAAAAACGGATTTCAAAAGTGTGTTGTTTTGATAGTGAGGTAAATTACTTGTTCCGTTTTTATAGCTTCGTATAGATTTAAATATCATATATCATTTACCAACATAGTATCAGACGAGACAGCATAGACAGGAATATCCGAAGAAAAGCGAGGCTTTAGAAAAAATAGATTAACGATAGTCCAATAAAATGAAGTCTGCATTTTTAATAAGTTCATTTTAGAATACATTTAAAGGATTTATAGTTGAAAAATCTCGAATTTCGGTTGTTGAAGTAAATTTGAAATAGGTAAACTCTTATATTTAGTGTTCTACAAAGCAATCCTTTGGTACCGGAATAATAAGCAGGGTCCACATTATGCCGGGGTAGGCCGGGCGGGCTGACCCGAGCGTCCTAAGCCGCGTTGATGTAGACGCCCCGGGCGGCTTTGCCGGGTTAGAAAATGCCGGCCCGGTCCGTGCCGATCCCAACCCGCATAAAGTAGGTACAGATCAAAGGAAGCCGAGCCGGGCCGAACAAAAATATAGAGTGGGGACGTGCCGAGCGGCTTCAGTTACAATTAAACCTCCGATCGAACTAGACGAATTATTTTATTTTCGACTCAGTTTGTTTAAGTAGGGTTTTTTATTGTTCATTTTAAGTGATGGAATGGAATGACGAACAAGTTTTAGTGTTAATAGACTTATATAGAGAACGTCGTCTTCTATGGGATAGTTCAGATTCCCAACATAAATTAAAAAACCAAAGACACGACAGTCTCACAGTGGTTGCTGTGTCTTTTGGAGTGGATAAAAATGAAATTGAGTCCATTTTTGGAGGGAAAAAAGAAAGAAGCTGAAACGAAAAGAACAGGGAGTGGCGCTGATGAGCCGTACGTTAGTAAATGGTTCGCCTACCAACCGATGAATTTTTTGGGCGATAAAAATAAACCGAGGAATACTCAGGATAGCACACAAAGAAAAGAAGAGGTAAGTTTGTAATTTCTATTTATTTAATTTTTTTAACAACTATGCTAAAAACTAAGTTCACTTTTCAACATAATATGTTTTACTTGTTGTGTTGGAATGTCACTTCACCCTGTGGGGAAATAAAAAAATCGGCAAATTCATCTCTTACTGATTGAGCCGAAGTAGTACTTCTTCTGGGGACTCCAGAAAGGGAACGTAAAGATGAAGAAGCATCACGCCTCCATAATCCTAACGTAAGTTCCCCATCTTCCGTAGATTCGCTAGGGTTATAAACTGATTTTGAGGAGGTTTTGCGTAAAAAATTATGTAGGTAAACAGCAACCATAGTAACTTTCGTTGCAGCTTCAGGTTGTAATGCCATTGGAGATCGGAATACACGAAAGCAAGCAGACAGCACTCCAAAGGCATTCTCAGAAACTCTTCGAGCCCTGCCGAGTCTATAACCAAATATCCTTTTCTTAGATCCTTTGTCATGTATTCCAGAGTACGGTTTCATAGTATTTGGTGAAAGAGGGAACGCGTCGTCTGCAAACTAACACAAACGGGGTTAGGGTTGTCCTTCCTGGCAATGCCCGTGGGGGAGGTAAATGTATTGAGTTTTCTTCTTTCTTGAAAAATGTATTATTGAAAACGCCTCCATCAGAGATTCTCCCTTGACAACCCACATTTACATATATAAAATTGTAATTGGCGTCCACCACAGCCATCAAAACTATGCTAAAAAATCCCTTGTAATTAAAAAATTCCGAGCCTGAATGAAAAGGTGCTACTAAATCGATATGTTCGCAGTCGATAGCACAGATGCAGTTTGGAAAGTTCCACTTTTCCTCAAATGCCTGGGCGATTTCATTCCACTCTGCTTCACTCTGAGGCATCTGAAAAATGAAAGTAAAAGAAAAATTAGTCATATTTTTTAGCGAATTTTTTCTTTGTATATTTATTTATTTTAGTATTTATTTTCGTATTTATATTTTCAGGAAGATGGACCACAAGACAGTCAAGAAGAAGACATTAACGATGACAGCCAAGTTGTTCATCCCCAAAATTCTGAAGACAAACAAGCATCAACGCTTTCCCCTTCAGAGGTCGCCGGAACCAAAAAAACATTCAAATCTCCAAAGGAACTAAAAAGCAAATCTGCAAGACGTCGATTAGTGGCTAGTCCCGGTTCGTCCAATGCACTGGATGAGGCTCTGAACGTCATGAGATCTCTCCAATCAAAAAGAGTGAACATCGATGATGAATATTCGTTGTACGGTGAACAGATAGCAATTAAACTGAGAAAGCTTTCTTCGCCCCGAACCAGGTTAGTTATGCAGAATAAGATCAACCAATTATTATTTGAAGCTGAAATGGGATATCTTGAACATCAACATGGGTACAATGTGCCACAAGTTAATAAACGGCAAAACTTTGGACCGGCCAATCCAATGGTGCCTTCATTCCCCCAGACTTCTAACATGCCCAATCAAACGTAACCACCATTCTTCACTGACAACATGACCAATTCAACATCTCAATGGTTTTCGACGTCTGGATATTCCTCATTACCGTCGTCAATTTCATCGTATTCGCAATCGGCATCCACTAATTCAGAACTGTCCAATATGGACCCCTTCCCTCAATAGTTTTTAACTTTTGTACTCAATTATTTTTAATGATGTCAATAAAAGTACTATCCTAAATTAATTTTGTTTAATTTTCCTTACCTTAATGTAGTCTTGATGGGCCTCTACAATGGCGTCACAAACTTCAGGTACTATTTTAGAGATACATTGTTTGGAGATCTTCAAAACATACATTAGTGAGTGGTACGAATCACCAGTCGCAATGAAGCGCAGAGTGACAGCTAATCGTTCGCTTGCTGGAATAGCATCTCTATAAGAGGTATTCTTTTTTGATATTTTGGGTCCAACATTGTTGAGTAGCATTTGAAAGTCCGATCGCTGCATTCGAAAAAAGTTGGTGAAACCAACGTCATTTCGGTATTCCAAATTCAACGGGTCTTCTTCATCCAAAATTAAATCTTTTATTAATTCGCTAGCTCTGTACAGCTGCCGTCCTCTCCTAAGGCTCGGGCGAATCCAAAATCTTCTTTAACTTCTTTTTGGGGGCTGAGTTAAAGCGAGTATCACCACAGCCATGGCTGACATAACGACGTCATAGTCGGTAATCATTTTGAAAACACTTTAAGGACACTTTAAAAAAACTTCTAAAAAGTACTCTTCAACGAAGTCACCAGTCTTGGTGTTGAAACAAAAATAATGTAGGTACAAATAACCCGCCCGGCTTAGCCCACCCGGGTCAACCCACCCGGCCTACCGCGGCATAGTGTGGACCCTGCTATATATACATCTCTGGGAAGCCTGGCAAGATTTCATAGATAATTTCGAGGCATTTTATGTACCGTTCGATTTATCAACATATTTAGAAGAAAAGATAATGGAGAGGAAACGAAGAGAAAATGAACCATTTAAACAATACATCACGGAAATTCAAACATTAATGCGGAGACCTATGGGTTTCAACAATAGCCAACAGCTAGAAAGGATGTATAGAAACATGAACCCGAAATACAAACTTCACGTCCGAAGAAACGAAATTGCATCAATAACGAATAGAAGTCTTAGAAAATATCTATAAAGATATCGAGAAATCCGGATTACCTGAAGATAAAACTCGATACGATCGCCTCCCAGTACAAGGTCCACAAAACGGTAACAAGTTACTAAATTATAACCGACAAGATTGCTACTGGAGATGCGGTAAAAGAGGACACAGAAAAGAAACTTGCTACGGTAGACAAATTTTATTTTGTAGTCATTGCGGAACCATAGGAACCCCTTTAAATAAAAGCAATTGCCGGAGATCGGGCCGATTCATCGAGAGGCAAGATGAACCCACAATAAAATCCTCCGCGACGAACAATTACAGTATATCAGATGATAAAAGACCACACATAATAATTGATACTCACAACCAGCAGGGATTAAACACATTAATCGACACAGGATCACAAAAATCATATATAGGAGAAAAAGGCAAAATTAAACATTCCGTATATAAGACTAACTTAGAAAACACAACGATAACATTAGCAAATGGGTATAAAATGAAAATTGCTAAAACCTTTATTAGTGTTTTAAATGAAACTCACTGTTTCTAGCTAATTCCACAATATAATGAAAATTGTTGAAAATTCTAAAAAATTGACAATTGTTTCGATAAATCAATATTATTCCGTGTACAATAGATAAAAAAGACGGTGACACAAAATCTTTATATATATCGAACTTAGAAGCCGAAGCCATTTTAGGAGTAGCAGATATTGCAGAAAGGAAAATACCATGGAGCGACTTGTTTAAAGAAGTGACCGACCTAATCGCAGAAGAAAAAGAAGTTTATAACAAATTAACACTCATAAATCACGCCGTACAAAATCCGAAAAAACAACAGAATTTAAGATACACAAACGAAATACAGCAAACAATAAATACAATAAAAGAATCAAGTGAAACAAAAAACAATTCCTTTTCTCGGAACCCTGTAGATTTCGCTACCGTATTGTCGAGCAAAGATAAGTCAGATTGGTACGAGAACAGAAAATCAGAAGTAAAAGTGCAACCGCAAAAATACTCAGATTTCACTAATATAGACAACAAACTATACAGGCATTTCTGCAACTTCAAGGAAACAGAGCTGTCAAGCCCGTGAAAGTTGTGCATCCTCAGAGACAAACAACAAGAATTAATAAAGGAAAATCACAGCAGCAATAGATCAGGACATCTGGGAATGGCAAAAACAATACCCCGACTAGTCAGAAAATACTATTGGCCAGGAATGTTCCGAGACACAGCTAAATTCATAAGAGAGTGCCAAAACTGCCAAAAATATAAACCGTCACAACTGCAAACACCGGGTCAACTGCAATCGACCAAAATTCCTCAAGAACCGTGACACACAGTAAGCTCCGACGGCATAGGACCACTGCAAACCTCAAGTAAGGGTAATAATTACTTGATAGTTTTTCAAGACACATTTACCAAATGGGTGGAGATAAGTCCAGTCCGAAAGATAACCGCAAATGTAATAACTCGACATTTTAAAAATAAAGTAATAATGAAATTCGGCTGTTCAAAGATAGTGATAACGGACAACGCCAAATCATACGAAAATTAAAATTTCAACGAATTACTAACCGATTTCAATATAAAAAAAATACTACCGTATTCACCGTAAAACAACCCCGTAGAAAGAGCAAACAGAGTAGTAAAAACCATGATTGCACAATTTTGTGACAACAATCACAAAAAATGGGACACACATATACCAGAACTAACGTTCGCCATAAATACCGCCAGACACGAGTCAACTGGATTCTCACCAGCATTTCTAACGTTCGGACACGAGTTAAGACTTCCAAGTAAGATTGTAAACGACAGGACGACAACACACAGATTCTACAACACCAAACAAATGGACGAAACTTGAGGAAACTTTCAAACTAGTCAAAATAAATATAGCAAAAGCATTCACATTACAAAGCCACTATTACAACCTTAGAAGAAGGAATTGGTCACCAAAAATCGGAGAGAAGGTGATGAAGAAAGAACACCACTTGTCAAACGCAGAGAAAAATTTTAACGCAAAATTAACACCAAAATATTCGGGACCGTTTAGAATAGAAAAGAAAATAGCCAGTAACATCTACCAAATTAAAAGCGACTACAGCAACAGAAGTCATCAAATTCACGTTAATGATCTAAAACCAGCATGGCCGCAACCCAAAACCGGTGAACCCCACTACCAGTACACCAAAATTTTGTTCCAAACTTTTTACGACCTGGGGAGGGGGGTGTAACGACACTGTCGTCTAAAATATAAGTTAACACTCTCCATATATAATTAAAAACAAAACAATGGGGACTGGGATACAGAACACAACCAAACTAAATTATCACAGTAGACGAATTTGGGCTCCCAATACCTAGAGGGCAACACTTTCGCTGTTTCACTAACAGCTCGACCGATATTATTAACACCGAAACATCTCGAGACACCTACAAGCTCAGTTCTTACGCCGAGAAGTGATAGGAAAGCTTCATCGGTGAATAACCGAGTTAATTTACTATATCCCGGAGCGTGTTAAGCCTGGGATCGTAATTAACACCCGGCTTCTCGTCGAACCCTTGGATCGTGTTGAGCCCAAGGTTAGACACAAGCAAACCGCGTCTTTCGGCCGAAACTTTAGAGCGTGCTGAGCCTAGAACGCAACCGTCATAGCCAAGTCCTGGAGCGTGTTGAGCGCAGGACAGAAGCCTTCCCGTCTAGCTGAAATCCCGGAGCGTGTTGAGCCCGAGAAGGAAGCGAATTCCCACCTCAACGGGATCATGCTGTGTGTTGAACGCCAGATCCAGTACCGAATACACCCCTTTTATTTTAGGCAACCTGAACGAGGGGTTAAAACGAGTATCCCAGGTCGATAAAATTGAGTAAGTTTATATAATAGTAATATCTTTGCCGTAAAGTCAAAGGGACGAGGTACGACCAATCCAGACCATTTACTACGAGAAGCCGTATAACAAGAGGAGATCTGTAGACAACCCGACCCGGCGACCACCCCCAGGGAAGCCCCACAGAATCAAGGACCAACAATTGTACATATAATAACTGTATATAGAATTAGTTTTAAGTTGTACAGATTTTATTGAATTTTTAGGTAACATACGTCTTACAATTGAATAAACACATCTAACCATCACGCCCTTTTTATGTTCTACCCTCTGACTACCCAAGGCAATTACAAATTGACGCCCGAGCAGAAGAATTACAAATCGACGCTGGAGCGAAACGATTACATAGTTTTAAACAATATTTTTTGAGGTTCAATTTTGTAGCCCAAATTTTATGTAAACTCAAACAACATTCAATTTTACACCAAAAAGGTACTCTTAGTAAAACTCGATATTTTCGGAATATTTTGATTTGAAAATGATGAAGTAATAACTAATGCTGGTATAAAGTATTTGTAAAAACCATTACCTATTTGTTAAAAACCTTCTTAACTAACAATAAATCTCAGTTTTTCATCGCTGAATCAGAGAAAACCATTTTGAGGCTTGCGACGTCCACTAAACTTTTTTAACGGAAGGCATTTTGAACCCTTATTCTAACTGTCATGTTATACAAGATTGTACAAGATTGAGACGGAATATACTTTCGAACACGTGTTGTTTACGTTATTCGATCTGATATTATCGTTCTCATAAAATAGTTACGACCGGGGGTGAAGGGTGAAGAGAGCTGTTTGGGATCTGTATGGGTAAAAATGTTTAGTCTAGCATGCCTGTCACATCTACGGAATTTAGAAGATGTCTACGGAATCTCCGAAAAGTCTACGGAATTTTCAATAACAATGATAATAATTACTATATGTACTGTTATACTGTTTGCTTCGAGTTTTCTGAGTAAATTATTGCTCAAAATATTACACACTAACAAAATACTTACTACGAAAACGAAGAATGTGGAGAGTGACATACACCAATCTGTATTTGTGGTTGTTTAACTTACATGAATCATGAATATAACCATAACCAAAAAGAGACGAAAAACTTGAAAATCTTCATTATTTAATTCCCAAAAATATAAAACAAAATAAATCCATTTATTGCAGCTTCGGCTACCCATTTTCCTATAGTAATAAGTGAAAATGTGAATTAAATTTCTCGGATAGTTTTGAAATAAACTTCTGGCTCAAAGCTTTAAAAAATGCAAATGATGAACTAAGATTTCCTTTATTAGTAAAATCAACAAATCACATTAGAATTCTTTCTCATATTTCTGCAACAGTAGAAATAATTTTTTCTTCAATTAATATAAAGAAAACTAGCACCAGAAACTCATTGATTACCAATACCTACCCAGAGTCGACTACTCCAAGCAAAAAAAAATTAAAAACAATTACAGTTGCCATAACTTTAATGTTGAAAAATTGTATATCCTCCAATAAACAAATTCAAAATTCGCACTGGCGCGCTACTTGAGCGTTCAAGGTCATTAAAGATCAAATGTTTGTAAGTTCACATAACCGCATACTGTATGTTGAAGCTCTATTCTGGATCTACGGAAATTTACGAACCAATGTACGGATATTTGATCAGGTGCATGTGGCAGTCCTGATGTCTAGGTATAACCACAAGACCGAAGGGAATAAATTGAGATAGTTACAGTATCGCAGAGTTTCATTATAATATCTTACCCTTTTTCTAATCTTACAGTCATGATTTTAGTTAAATTCAATTTAATTTCCTTCATGCGATTCTTTATTTAAATAATATCTTTAGCATTAGAAGAATGTTACTGTTTTTGGCTTTTAATAAATAGGTAATTGTTTTTAAGAAATACTTTATATCAGCATTAGTTATTACACTATCATTTTGAAATCAAAATATTCCGAAAACGGTACACAGTTTCGAGTTTTACAAAGAGTACTTTTTTGGTGTAAAATTGAATTTTGTTTGAGTTCATATAAAATTTGGACCACAAAATTCAACATCAAGAAAGATATGTTTAAAACTACTCAGTAAGAACCGTGTAACTAGCGCTCTCTGCGAGAGGCAGATATAAAAACAAATTTATGCTATCCGTCAACTTCCTGAACATATTATTCTGGATATATAAAAAAACCTCTCTCCATATTGTTTTTCATATAATATAGAATATTCAAGCAATAGATATTAATCAAATGTTACTTTTTTGTAATCAGTTTAATATCGCTGTCTAACCAACCAAAGAACAAAACCGTTCTGGAATTATCTAACAGATAGGGTAATGTTACATCTTCTACCTCACCATTTTCATCCGGCTATAGTATCAATTCCTCTTATCTCATAGGAGGTGTTCACAAATCACTTTTTAAATATATTCTACAATGCGAACGTAAAATCTTGGCTCGGGAGGAGAAACATTTTTCTTTTTGTTTTAGTGAAAAATGTCGTTGTTATAAAAAGTTTCTCACAACCTGCCTCGTTTTATAGTTAATTTGATGTGAAATCCTATGAATGTTTGCACTAAATTCCAAAATTTAATAATAGTCCAGTGACTGACGTTGCAATATAAGTAAATCAATCTAAAAGTAAATTAAAAAATAATTCCACATACATCTCTATAAAAAAATGGTCATTGTCTTAAAATTTATTTTATGATTACCTTTTCATTATGCTCTAAAATAAAGGAAGTAACCGTATTTCTTGAAAAGTTTACTTTTGTGACAGTTATCATAATAATTATTTTTTAGGCTTATTTCAGAATGAAATAGGGCTATTGCAGAGTAGCATATCGTCGCGACTTCGGAAAAAGTTCAATACAGTTCCTTTATTTCAAATTTAAAAAAAAAGAAAATTATTTATATTTATATATGTGCAATACTTTTGATATACACAGTATTGTATATAAAATCAATTTTTTTGAAGGACTCGGTATATGTCAAATTTGACATCAGAAAATTTCCGATGACATTTACATAGAATGCATTCAATGATGGATAGATCGTGTTACAATTTAGAAGAAATATTCAAAATTTAAGAAAACATAGGTCACTGCAGGCTTATCTATAGTGATAATAAAAGAATTTCAAACCTCTTTGTAGTTAGAAAACAAAATTAGATTTTTTTTAAAAAGAAGAAAGTTTGTAACCACAGTAGAAGGTAATTATTTGAAAAAAAACTAGTTAGTCGAATTTGATATCCCAAACAGATAACATCGTATTTGAGATTTGTCCAAACATTTTGTAAAGCGTCATTCTATACCCATTATAAATTCAGTGCGTGCGTGTTTTTGGAAAATTTAATCGTATTTAAAAAAAAGTGAAAGATCCAGAATTCTAAATTACATTTAGAATCGTACGAGTTTGTTCCTGTCCATAGTATTGGTGAGTCCGTTCCAGTTTATTATTATTTCTCGAAAATATCAGGCCTTTGAACAAAATTAAAATAGATGCATCCATAATAAATATTAATTTGAATTATCGGGTATGCGATCAGTAAAATGAAATGAAACTTCTATTTTATCCTATATTCAATATTTCGCCCCTGTTTGGTAGCTTCATCAGTAGATACTACAAAATTTATTCAATTAACATTTGTACACAATAACAAATAGTGAACTCACAGATTTTTAGAGTCTGGCATTCAATGACGTCTAGAAACTAAAAGGCTTGGGAAAAAACTAATTAAAATAATTTTAAAAAACCAATCATGTATAGATATAAAAATGTTTACAAAAAACTAACAAGAAATACACTAAAACAAATTACAGGGTGATAAGACCAATTTATTACTAAAACGATTTAAAAAGTTGACAAATATTACTAAATCTATTAGTGACTGATTTTAGGTTAATCGCGTTAGGATTCCTAGCAATATGATACATCTCAAAAACAATCGATGTTTGTATTGGTCCGCATGTTGCAGTATCTTAGTACTGTTGTAGTCGAACATATGTACTGATTTTAAAAAATGGCCACAACTGCACTACTATTTTTGCCTGTACGACAATAACTCTTGTGCTGGGTAATGCGCTGCTTAAGTCACTGTGAGGTTTGACCAACGTAACATCCCTGACACTGTGAGCAATCCATTTTGTAAATAACATTTGTGTTGTATAAAGTAGGTGTTTTGTCTTTTACTTTAGAAAAAAGGTTAAAATTTGTAATTAAATTATATTTAACAATTTTAGTATCGTTACATTTGTAAACAGAGGTAAAATTAAATGAGTCAGAACGGAAGTTTACAAAATTTTATGGCTTGCTCACTATGTTCGTCAACTTGACCGTCATAAAAGTCGGTGTTATATATTAATTTCTTTAATATACCTGTTGAGTAACCATTGTTCTTAAATTTATCAAGTTTTTTGATACGAATGCTTCATCACTGATTTGCAATATTCTATTTTACATCATTATTACTAATTCAGTAATAATGAAAAAATTCAATCCGCCAAATAAGCACGGGAAATATCGATACTTCGGTATGATACGACACGATATCTAACGTTGACACCTTAAGAAACTTACGACTAATTTGTTTTAGGATTATTCGACGACTTAATTAATGTCGGTAACGATAAGAACGACACGATAATTCACGCAGACTCTCCCAGAACTTTGCAGCTGCACCGGTTAAGTATTCGTAGCTGACTGAATTTCTTCACGAGCTTTTGGGGATAGGCAGCCTTTTTTTTAGAAAGTTTTCCCCCAAAAATAACGAGATAGCTAGTTCTAAAAAACCATATAAAACTAGTAGTCCCATAGAAAACGAATTGAGGCCATAAATTCACCAATTAAGCTGTTCAACTGGAATTTCGTAAAAAGTACTCTATTGTCAGGGACATACTAAAGATATTTACATCGCGCATTTTCAGAGGCGATACTAAAAACTATTGTATATTTTGCGGTTTAGAATTAAGATTGGAGCGTAACGGACCCTTTCGATGTCAAGGGATATTGTTCCTTAGTTTTTTATGTTTATTAGCCCTAAAGAACGATTTCCTTCTCAGTTCGGCAAAAATATTGTTACGCCAGGACCGTACTGAGATATGGATTATTCGTAAATAATTACTCGAATTAGTAGGGCAAAATATATGAAAAATAAAAACGTTACAATATGATAATAAGAGAAAATCTAAAATTCAACCACGTCAATACATTTCCTGTTCAAATAATATTACTAGTAGTAATAGACGTTCGTTTCATGTACAACATGCATGCAGTATCAGATGGCGGTAATAGTTATATCCGAGTTTGACGTTTTAAAATTGCATTGTTTCAAGTTGTTTAAATAATTAAAATCTTCAATTTGGGAGTTGATATTCCTTAAATTTACAAGTAGGCAGATGTAGTGATAATCAAAAAGGTCAAGAACCGAGCAATTTGTAAAATACATTGGGAAAGATGCAAGTGTGATGCTCCCAAAAGACACTATTAGATTTAATTAGATGTAACTAGATTTTAATTTCAAATATTGCTAGCGGCCAGTGTACTTCCAGGTCACTGACAAGATGTAGTAAGGTTAGTAGCATATTAAGGTTTTGTAAATAAATAATGTGTCGGCAAGGTCGACGGAAAGATCATCGACTCTGTTTGTCTAACAATACATTTATAGAATTTCCTATATAAAGAGAGAGTTAATTTCTCTATAATTATTAATAGTACCAATGTTTATAGTTTATGTTATACATGGTCAGTAAATTGTATACGTAGTATTAAATATATTGTCCCAGTGAGTTTTGATAAACGATGGTATTTATTTAACCCCAATGAATAATGGTAAGCGTTTCCAGAAGATTAATTGTTCGATGGTTTAAGAAGTATATACGAGGGGCACTTGCTGAATAACCACCACAGAAGTGTTTGTTTCAAACAAATCTTAGCGCAGTGAGGTCAAACTATATGGCTATGGAGGAGGCAGATCGACGAAGGATGTGAAATCATAGACACAAATGATAAAAAAACGCGTTCTTGTAAATTTTATCGACATAACGTGTGTGTTCGACAACCTCTCGTGCCCCGCATGATTCAGTGGACTATGCGGGATCCAAAGGTAGCTACTAATGTGTGTGGTACCATTTGCTGGGAACTGCTCATGGAAAAGTTAGAACAATTGAGTGTTAATCCAAACATACAGCTTATCACATTACCTATGTCTGCAAGAGAGCAATGAAGGTTATGAATAAAATGCCAAGCCTGGCCCGTTGGGACTAGAATACTAATAAAACAGGTACGGACATACCTGAACGTAGTGCT
This sequence comes from Galeruca laticollis, assembly GCA_963921935.1. Taxonomy (NCBI): domain Eukaryota; kingdom Metazoa; phylum Arthropoda; class Insecta; order Coleoptera; family Chrysomelidae; genus Galeruca; species Galeruca laticollis. The sequence goes on from OY998177.1 coordinate 150,815,693, forward strand.
GACGTAACAGTTGGTTACAGTGTGAGCGTGCGCGTTTAAGGATTGAAGAGCATAAACAACGGAAGCAAGTCTCTAGGATACAAACGAGCTTTTTGCTCAGAATGATACATACTTCTGGGACGACATCAACATAATCACTTCCAGGGCTAGTTGAGGTAATATCACTAAACCTAGAAATTGAGGCAGGTGAGCCTTGCCTAAAGCAGCCAAAAGCACAACGAATATTTCAGATGCGCATGGTATTTTGTTTTTGTGTCACAAGTCTGAATATTATTCCAAACTGCACGAATAACACTTCGAACTACTCCCGCTTGTACCTCAGATTTGGCAACTTTTACCTGTTCGCACATAACCGGTAAAAAACTTGGTTCGAATGGGGCGGTGATCGACGAAGCTCAAATAATTTCCAGGCCAAAGATAACTAACTTTCTGAGAAAAGTTCCAAAATGTACAGAAGCGCTGGAAAAGTTTGCTTATTTATTTTAACGACAACCATTATACCGGGTCGTGTAGCTTATTTTGAAATGCAATAAAATATAATACAGCAATATCAAGTACAACATGTAAAGTTTATGTCCGCGCATATTTGAATACGATATCAGGCAGATGTCGTCCGTTATTGTCAATACGCTACGTTAAATTACTTCTGAAGTTTCGTACAAATTTTTCTAGCATATCGACGGATAACTTGACGAATGTTGTTCTTAAGATGTTCCAGAGTCCTAGAATGATCGTTGAAAACAATTGATTTTAGGTGACCCTTTCAAAAAATCACAAGTGAAAAATCAGGTCAGAAAGGGTATGATGCGTCCTGGGAAGTATTGCCACAAAATAGTCACGTATGTGTGTGCTGTAGCACAGTCCAGCTGGAACCTCACATCCGTTTCCTTCACTTTCGAAAGAACTCCTCGATAATGTATATATAACGGTCAGAAGTCTCTGAAACAGTCAGTTGGTTGGTTGGTTTTAAGAAAACCATGGAACTTTTATCCCAACTCGCGATATTACACACCAAACCGTCACACGTTCTGATTGAAGATCTTTGTGGTTCTGAGAGTTCCAATAGCTCCGAGAGATATGATTCAACCTCACCACTGAAGAAGCTAAGAACGTCGTCAGACTTTGCAAGAAGCAGGGTTGGGCTGATTAAAATCAAGTGATTAAAATCACGATTACAATCATTATTTAAATCTCTTGATTTTTAAAATTGAAATCATGATTTAAAATCATTTTTTTTGCTTTTTTATTCAGAACTAGATAACAACATAATATAAAAGTTTTCTCAAAAATCAAAAAAAAAAAAGGATCTGCTTTTAGCAAAAACAACAAAAAAGAAGTACATAATTCCAAATTCTTAAACTAAACGTAACACCTAAATTTTCAGTCTATTCATTTTCGTTATACAATTTAAACAAAAACACGAGTTTTCCTCCTTGTTCTGCCTAATCTGTTTCTAATATCCGAGTGTACAAGACCAAAAGGGCTAAATACGCGTTCTACTGAATCTGATGAAGCAGTGGCATACAGGAACTGTTTTATTATTGGCAACTGTTTCAAGATTTCCGGCTCATCCTTTTGTGATAACCACCAATGTAGTCCGTTTACATTTTTTATTACTTCGTCCGAAAATATAACTTGCTTAAATGTAGCACTGCGGGCATTTAACTTCATTACTAAAGGTAACAGTCCAGTGTTTTCATGTAACTCGTTAATTGTTTCTAAAGCTATATTCTCTTCTTCTGGTGTTAACTGGTATTTTGTGTATTCAACATATACGCTATAAAATGATATGGCGTTAGTACTTGCTTATATCGATTATTAAATTGTTGTGTTTTTTGTAATGGAAATTCCACAGATTTAGTTTCCACTGCTCTACAGCATCTGCGATAGTAGGATTTTTCCTCTGCACAGTATCAAGAGCAACTGATATAGGTTTTAAAATGTTTAAATGATCTTGCGCTGCATGTTTAATCGCAATATTTCAAACTTTTTGGTAAATAGTGGAATCAATCTCCTTATTATTTTCTTCGCCAAGGCTATTCATCGCACATCGCTTGGAAGGACTAAAGCGCTGCCTCCTGCTTGACTGAATTATGTACTTCTTTTTTGTTGTTTTTGCTAAAAGCAGATACTTCTTTTGATTTCTGAGAAAAATTTTATATTATGTTGTTATCTGGTTCTGAATAAAAAAGAAAAAAATTATTTTGAATCATGATTTTAATTTTAAAAATCAAGCGATTTAAATAATGATTTTAATCGTGATTTTAATCACTTGATTTTAATCAACCCAACCCTGGTTTCCTGCTCGTTCTGTGAGGAGCATTCTCCATGAAGAATTTAAATTTCATCCATGCAAATTAGATGTAGTGCAGAAACTTAATCCACCTGTTTTTTTGCTCGAGAAAATTCATATGAAGTGCTTCTTGCAACGCCTGACGACGTTCTTAGCTTCTTCAGTGATGAGGCCCAATTATATCTCTCGGAGCTATTGGAGCTCTCAGAACCACAAATAACTTCATCATCTGATTCTGAATAAAAAAGAAAAAAATTGATTTTAAATCATGATTTTAATTTTAAAAATCAAGCAATTTAAATCATGATTTTAATCGTGATTTTAATCACTTTATTTTAATCAGCCCACCCTGCAATAATTTCAAAGAATCAAAATATTCAAATTTTATATTTAAATTAAAAAAATTAAATAAATCGTGATTTTTTTAAAAAAATCAATGGTTTTTGATTTTTTTAGTAAAAATCAGATGTTGCCCAACCTTGCAGGAAACTCAACAGCAGCAGAAAGTATACGAAAAAAGCAGATCACAAAACAGATCACAAAACTTCATCAAGTCGATGTTTTGCGGTGTCTTTACTGATCGTGGAAGGCCCGTTTCTTCTTTTTGACATTACCAGTTTCCCTGAAGTTGTTTACTCATTAAACAATCGACTGCCGGCATGGAACGGGGTACAATATTAAAAATATTCCGCAAACGCGTTAAGTACCTTCGTACACTCCGTTATGCTAACTGCGGCAGAAAAAAATTTACGACCTTTTCCTGCGTCCATGCAAGTTGTTCCTGCCTAATCCTGTATTTTCTATTCCAATTTTCACCGTATATTTTAAAATCTTCTAACTAATCTCGCTCGAATTTTCCATGCCATTGTTCTGTTGTTCTCTTGCATTCTTGACTTGTTTCGGAATAGGATTTTTTGCATAATTCTGTTCGGATTTTAATATTTCCTCTGATTTAATTGAAGACACCTCGAGTTTTGCGAATACTCAGAAACTGGAGAATTATGATTTTATGTTTTGCTTTTGTTCAATTACTATGCAAAGGACGTTTTTCGTTAAACATAGAAACGGAATTCGTATTTACAGTAGAGTTCCATTCCAGAATTTCTACAGGGTGTTTCCAAATTTATGTTAAATGAATTCAGGTGATTTCCGTATGAAATTGTGATGGATCTTTACTATAACAAAATTTCCTCAGCCCACTAGCTTCCGAGATATCATCCCTGTTAAATTATAAGCGGTTCCAGGATTTTTATCAGGGCGGAGGGCGTAGGTTTGAGAGAATAAGTTACTCCTAAAAAAAACTCGCAAAAGGTGGCGAACATTTTTCAGATGAGACAAAAATGTTGCTCAAATGTAGTTATTAGCTATTTATTATATACTTATATAAATAAACTCCTATTCAAAATTAACGCACTTCTGTAAATTTTGTAATTATATCTATATGTTTTCACTCTTTATTTACTTTATAGTTAATATAATATAAATAAAGGTAATTAGAAAATATTGCACAACAAAACATATACTTTTAATCAAAGTTCGAAAAATTATACGAAATTTGGCGATCAGGTACAAAAACTGAAAATTTATAAAAATCTACTAAACTTTACAAACAAAGAGAATTTCCAATTTACAAAAAAAAATTAACTGCAAAAACGCGTAGTACTTTATTACCCCTGTAAGGCTAGCTCATTGTAATGTTATTTTAGTCCGGTAGAGTAAGGGGTGGGTAAATGTAAAGTTGATTGTACTTTATAATATAAAACTGATTTAATATCACAGTTTACACTGGGAATTGTGATTAGACAAAATTGATTGATAACCAAATGGTACCAGTTGGTTTCCAAAAAAAAATTATAAGTTAGCAGTCTTAAATTAATATTGTATTATACATAATATATTAATAGTGTTATTTCAGCTGCCAAGTTTGTGAGGTCACCCTAGAGTTTGTTATTAATTGGAAAAAGCTTACTTGGCCGGTTTTGTGTAGTCCTCCAATTAAAGTTATATTTGACGCCAGTATTTTTATCGGACAATCTTACTGCAGTGGTGGTGAACTACAACCACCATCTAGGAGGTTACAATTAATGAGATGCCTTGATCATTATACAGTTGAGGTCTTAGAAGTTTATATTTAACTATAATGTTGTAGAGACAATTAGAAAGTAGATAGGGAAATAATGAGGTAAAGAAAAAGGCTGATGATCTTGTGTGGCCTATTAATTGCTCAAATATTTAAATCCTCTTCTTAGGGATTGTTTTCTAAAACAATTTGAAAGTAACTAATAGCGTTACTTTTCTTTTTCGGTAAAAATCCTAGAGACTTTAGAAAGCTAAGCTCATGCATAAAAATCGAAGTCCAAAAAAAAGGAAAAGGTATGAAAAAGATCACCAGAAAAAAAAGAAATGACATGATTGAAGCTAAAGTTTCATGCTAAGGAATTTTAAATATATCACCTGTTTAACCTTGAACCTGCCTAATCATAAAAATGCAGATTTATATATGACATAGAACCAGATTCCAAGAATTAATTAACATATAATTATAAGTTCCATGGGAATTTTAATGTCAATTACTATAACCTATACTCATAAAGAACACTTGAAGTATATTAAAAGAATTTATTTAAAATAATCTATGTCTTTATTCATCTTACTAATTTATTTTGTTTAAAGGTAAAATTTGAAATTATTTAGAGTTCATCCTTTTAAAGGACTGCATTGTTTATACCTATTTAAATAAGTGCAAACTATTCAAACCTGTAACACACCCTCTTTCCTCAAAGAAAGTTTTTTTTTCAAAAAAAAACTTTAAATAAAGCCGTGCATCTATATACTTTATACATAAACCATTATACAGTTCCTATCTAATCTACTAAAAAAATGAGATATCCACACGAAATTAAAAACAAATTAATTTGTATCATCAAAATCACGTGGGTGTGCCTTCAGGTCTTTGGCATGCCAAATACCTATACTACGTCCGTCAACATCTTAGAGCTCGTACGTCCAAGGAGATACCACAGATATGATCTTATAAATCCCTTCAAACTTTGGTGATAGTTTAGCCGAAAAATTCTTGCTAGCGTCAGAGAGATGATGTGATCTCTTCCATACTTTTTGTCCTAGATGACATTTTTCGTCACGTCGTCTGAGATCGTAAATACGTTTACTTTTTTCGTAAGCATTTCCCAAGCATTCCCTAATTTCTTGAAAAAAAATTTGCAGTCATTATTATTCGATATATCTCTATTTCTGTGAAAGTCAGTATTTTGGTCTTTAATAATATTCGAACTACCGTTGATAGTGATCTCTCGTCCAAATATGATCATATTGGGCGTAGTACATGTTACCTCATGTTGCGCAGATCGAATAGCCCTTCCAATATGCGGTAGATACTTATCCCATACACGATGGTTGTCTCTAACGCACGCGGCCAACATGGTTTTAAGGACTCTATGAACCCTTTCGACTGGATTTGATTGTGGGTGATAATTAGCGGTAAATATATGTTGAATCCCATATAGTTCCATCAATCTCTCAAATCCATCGTTCTTGAATTGAGGCCCATTATCGATGAGTAGTCGTTTAGGAGCACCAAACATAAGAATAATTTGTTCCAATAATGGTTAACAACAAGATTGGTCGTGGAATTTCGAAGAGGGAAGAAAACGCAAAATTGGCTAAAAGCATCATTTACAGATAAAATAAACTTGAAGCCTGAAGAACTTATCAGTAAAGGGCCAACTAGGACGACATAGAGGAGATCGAATGGGTTAGAAACAGTAGAAGACTTAGTAAGCATAAATCCAGCTGGCCTTTTCTGTTCAGGTTTGGTGGCTAAGCATACTTTACATCTAGATATGTAATTAGCTACATCCCCCAATATCAGAATATTGGCTTTTGCTACTCATGCACTAAAAAACGGAGAAAGTATACGATTCTGAATTAGCCCCTTATGTGTGGGCATAAGAGAAAATAAAATATCAGGTCGCAGGTATCAGAAGCCAAACAATGTAAAAATGCTCATCACTTAATAGTTCTTAGCAGCTTCGAGGAAAATACTATACTTATTAATTATTAGTAATTATAAACGGTACAATCCCCATTTTATAGAGGAAAAATACTACAGTTTGCGGAGCACAAGGAACAGACGTCACTTCTGTGACATTGTCAATGAACAAGTAAAGTTTTTAGCGGGAAAGCGAACTAGATCAGCAAGCGTTTAACGTTTGCACTCAAATATTATAACAGGGGCGGACCGACTATTGTACGAATTTAATGAGAAATTCGTACACATTACCCATTATCGCTCTTTGATGCAATTGGAATGCGTAACACACTGAAGTCAACTGTTTATGATTGTTTTAAATATGTGAACATTAGAGTCGAGAGCGAAAATGACATCATCGATAGAGGATATCAGTTACATTGTGTTGTATGGGATCGATAGGACACATTAGATAGTATTTTGGACAAATATCTTCAGTATGTTCGTATATACATCAGTTACAACGTTACCATAATATTTGATAGTTCACTGATTACTCGAAAAATATCAAAGCTGCCGAACAACATTATCGAACTACAAACACATCTTCATCGTTTGATATCATTTTTGATCGATCAACGACTGTTCCAACAAAATAACAACAATTTCTCGCTAATACTCACACTGAAGTTCGGTTGATTTCGATGTTGTGTAAACAATTCGCAGCAGCCAATATTCTTCTGAAACATAGATGCTGATGTTCTCATAATTGAAATTGCAACAGATCAATTCAGTGGCACCGGTGCAACTATCGTTGTTGGAGAAGATATAGATTAATTTTAATAATACTAACTGCACGAGCTCCAAGTAATAAGATTATCTACTTTTTAAAACCAGAGAAAGCTCAAATTTAGACAAAAATTTATTCTTCAGTAAGTTTAACTGCATATCCTAAATGTCGAGCTCATAATTTCTTCCTGGCTGCGATACGACATCAGCAATTTTCAAAAGTGGAAAAATTGCAGTATTTAAATTGTTTATAAAGCGTAATGATTTGATTGATAATACAGAAGGCATAATTTTCAAGCATTTTGTGTAAAGATCACTTCAACTCACACAGCAGGATGGAATGGGCAATAAGTACCTTTCAACCATATAAATCACCAGGAGTGGATGGAATATTTCCAGCACACCTACAGCTAGGAATAGAGGAGGTTCTTCCTCACCTGCTGAAGATTACAAGAAGCAGTCTAGCATTGGGTCTAAAACCTACAAAATGGAGAAGGGCAAGGACAACCTTTATAGTAAAAATATGGAAAAAAGATGGTACTGATCCCCGATATTTTAGAACCATCTGCCTAACATCGTTTCTACTAAATCACAATGTGCGCATTCCTGGATATATCTGAGGCCTTTGACAACACTAGGTACTCATGTATCTATCAAATAAGCACTAAAAAGGCGAGGAGTAAATGAAACCAGCGTAAAATGCATGTATGAGTTGATGACGACGAAGATAGCTGAGACACAGGTGGGGAATCAAACCATATCTCAGTTAAAGGCACACGCAGGACACCTCAAGGGGGAGTGATATATCCCCTTTTATAAAGCCTCGTAGTAGATGAATTGCTCTACAGGCTAACGGAGCTTGGCTTTGAATGTATGGGCTATGCTGATGACATAGTTATAATAGATAGTCAGAGGTAAGTTCGAGAGCATCTTGTGTGATTTATTACAAAAGGGCCTCAGAATTACTGAGCAATGATACTTGTCAGCGGGGCTAAATATTAACCCAAACAAGGCCACATTTAACCGGAAAAGAACACATCTAGCTATGAAACCCTTATCTTTAAACGGGTTAATAATAGAATGGAAATCTGAATTTAAATATCTAGTGATAAGCCTAGACAGTAAACTTCTGTGGCATAAGCATGTTGAAATTACTGCTAGTAAAGCAATAAAAGCTTTGATGGCGTGCAGATGTCTAGCTGGTAAGACTTGGGGCTGTAACCCAAAAATAATTTGATGAATGTACGTCGTGATTGTGAGACCAGCAATTACGTATGGGGCAATAGTCTAGCATACCAAAGCAAGTCGGAACAGCACGAGGAAGGCCCTCGACAAAGTTCAAAGGCTTGCCTGTGTGTGCATCATTGGAGCTATGAGAACGTGTCCAACTAGGGCACTTGAGATCATTACATATCTCACACCTCTAAATCTGGTGATAGAAAGATCAGCCCAAGACATAATTCTTAAAATATCTAAGGAAGGTTCAGGAAATGCGAATATTAAAAATCAGGGAGCCTCGTCCTCTCTCTCATCGGCAAATCACCCCAGTGACGAAATTATCAAGAAAGTAACGAAAAAAGCTTCACTACGACGCTAAGTAGAAGGACACCATTAGACGGTACACAGATGATTCAAAAACTCCCACAGGTGTTGGCGCTGGAGTATTTAAGCCTTGGCACCAGATACTCATAATTATCGCTAAGTTCCTGCCCAAGCGTCTTTCAGGTAGAAAGACTTGCTATCGAAAGATGCGTGGAAATGAACCTAGAAAGAAACTATCAGAAATGTGACTTATCGATTCATTCTGATTGTCAAAGAGCTATCAAAGCATTGAATTCCCATTGACTCAAAGTTGGTATGGGAGTATCGAAGAAAACTTGATGAACTAGGCAAGAATAACAAGGTTTCTTTAGTCTGGGTTCCTGGCCAATCGGGAATCACATGAAATGGCCCGGAGCCTTTCTGTGGTGTAGGAACTTGCTCCTATAAAAAAGAGTTTCGGAAGGAGGAAACCGAAAGAGAAGCACTTTGGCGGTGCCTTCCCGAGTTGAATCACTCCAAAAAGTTCCTGCGAAACTTTGAGATCGCTAGATCCAAAAATTATTAGGATGTCAGTAAAAATACGCTACATATCCTCACGCTTCCTTACAGGGCTCTGCTGCCTTAGGGTTTACAAACATTAACTCTTTAGCAGATGTTATATTTGCGCACGCAATTCACTCTCTCCTTGCTTTATATGAAGCTCCGGATAAAATTGAATTAATAGAAAAAGTATAGATTTTTGGATTTTGTGAAAAATACAAAGAACAATAAAGAGTGCAGTTATCTTGTCTCCCTATAGCATCTGCTCCTGCATATCAACACTTGTTTCGTGTCTTCTACCAAGTGGTTGGGCAATATACTAAATCTTGGAGATTGGGGCTGCCAATTGATGAATAATAGTTTGGATCCGATCTAGACTTTACTTCCACCTACTCTAGAGAAACAGCTGAATACAATTTTTTGTAATTACAAGGAAAGCTGCACAAACAATTGCGGGTGCAGAAAAGTTGGATTGTTTTGTTTACCAGTCTGTGTCAATTGCCGGCCACCTGTGCTGAATCAAATGCAACACATGATTCTTTCGAAATCGATGAGGATTTAACTGATATATCTTTTTTTGAGAGTAGTCAACACAAATTGAACAAGAATAAGAAGAGAGCGAAGAGAAAAAAGCTAGCCATCAATGTAATCACATGTAGAATTTGATGATGAATAATGTAATTTTCTTGTTCCTACAATTATTATTACATTAGTCAAATATTGTCCCACTAAATTTCCTCGATCGAAATCGTCTAGTATTCCTACTGAGAAAAACACGTTAAAAAAGCGCCAGTACCCTGCATCAGAGGTGGTGCAGAAATGTGTACAGATTGGCAAACAATTTTTGGCAGTCGGAAGTTTGGCAACGTCCGATGCGCCGTAGCAAAGACGTATGCGGATTGCATGAGCTCACTTCGCTGGCAGAATTCGTGAGCTTCGTTCCGACAGTACAGTTCAGAGAAAAATGTGATTACCAGGGTTGTGCAATACTAACTTGTTATGGCAACTCCAGAAAGTAAAGTTGTTCATAAAAAGTTGAGTGAGCAGTGTCATGAAATAATTATGAACGTTTTAAATTTCATGACCGAAGAGGCAAATCAACAATTCCATTAACAAAGTTTAAGTTTCAATTATTGCAATAAAATTTTTAAACCAAAGTAATTATTCAACAAATTTACACTTGATAGTAAATTTTTTAAATCGATTTTCGTACATAAAATATTTATTTGTTAAACGATTTGAAAAAGTGACATTAGGGTGGGACAACGTATTTTATGCACTCATGTGCCAATTTTATGCAATAACGTGTCAATTTTATGCACCGTTGTACAAACAAATCAACGCCATTTTTAGTACATTTAGAGCAACCTAAATGAGACATTTTTTGGTTTTTGCATGCCTGCGGCACATGCGTCAATTTTTCCATTCGTGAAAAAAAGCACCACTTTATGCATAAATAACTATTCTGTTTCTGTCTACAGGAGTATATAAAAGGGCACATGTTTATTTTGTGTAAGACACATATTTAAAAGTAATAGGTTTTTTAGCTTATAATTATTATACTCATTTCATACCTATCTCTATTACGTTTCGGTTTTATTATTTGTTTCGAACCATCTTCCGATTTCAGTTACAATTGCGGTCATATTAAAATATGTTTGAACTAAAATCTAAAGATCGTTTATAACAAATAATGAACTGAAACGTAATATAGTATTTTTGAATTTAATACTTAATTTTAAATGGCTGAAAACCACGACAGAAATTTTTATTTCAAGGAACGGTCACTGATAACAAATTTAACTACTTCCTCATCTTATTTGTATAAAAATACACATGAGTAAAACTTTCAATACAACATTTATATAGACTTATTTTATTGTCATTGAAAGAATTTCTGCTGCTACGAAAGTACTCTTTCCCGTATTAAAAAAGAAGCTCTGGCAGGAAGTAATGCTGACACTGATGTGCCTAATAAAAAACAAAGAACGTCTAGTATCCGTATGGATCAATTCGACAAAACTGTGTTTAGAAGGTGCATAATAAATTATCACATATCCGAGAAAAAAGTACCCACGTTAAGAAATGTATAGCAAACCTTTGCCGATAGTTATAGCTTCGCAGGAAGTCGCGAATCTCTGCAGAAACAAATACATTCTTTGGTTTTTCGTTGGACCAACATGAAAAACAACAAAAGTTTGTTAATGGAACGTCACGAAATCAGACATTTACTCCTACTATATTCAAGAAACATAAAAAAGTGCAGAGAACAGAACAAACCTATCATTTATATGGATGAAACATACATTCATTCATGTCACACGCACTTTAAAGGATGGAGCGACAAGAGTAACGAAGGATTAAGAAAACCTGTTTCAAAAGGCTCATTGTGCATGCAAGAAGTGAAAATAGTTTTGTACCTAATGCTGGTATTATGTGGAACTCCCAGTCAAAAACAGGAGATTATCATAATGAAACGGCGTACGAAAATTGTGAGAATTGGGTACAAGAAAAACTTATTCCAAACCTACCAAAAAACGCTATTGTAGTAATTGATAACGCCCCATATCACAATGTTCTAAATGAAAAATTACCTACGACTGCTTGGACTAAACAACAATTAAAAAACTAGAAATGCCTGTGGATATGGTGTACACACTATATGCAAATTGAGTGAATGAAAACGACGAATACTCAGTGTGTATTAATTTATTACTTTTAGGCTAAGCGCTTTCGGCTGTTAAGCCATTATCAAAGCCGTCGTCATTTAAAAAGTAATTGTCAAAGACATCAAGCTGATCAAAAACAATACTCAAGATCTATCCAACCATCGTTATGATTGAGTCATTCGAATAAAAACATTAAATACCCTATTATAAGGGTGTAAAATTATATTCACAAGATGTAAATACACTCAAAATTAAAAAACTCATAGTTATATTCATAGTTTTTTAATTTTGAGTGTATTTACATCTTGTGAATATAATTTTACACCCTTATAATAGGGTATTTAATGTTTTTATTCGAATGACTCAATCATAACGATGGTTGGATAGATCTTGAGTATTGAGTATTGTTTTTGATCAGCTTGATGTCTTTGACAATTACTTTTTAAATGACGACGGCTTTGATAATGGCTTAACAGCCGAAAGCGCTTAGCCTAAAAGTAATAAATTAATACACACTGAGTATTCGTCGTTTTCATTCACTCAATTAAAAAACTGGCTTTCTGAGAGAAACATATATTACAGTGAACAAATTATAAAACCGGATATTTATAACGTTGCAAAAATATACAAACCGCAATATAAAATATATAAAATTGATGAATTGTTTATTCGACATATAATGCAAGTTTTAAGGCTACCTCCATATCACCCGAACTTAAATCCGATCGAAAGTGTTTGGGCAGCACTTAAAGAATATGTGGCCAAACGAAACGTTACCTTCAATTTTACAAAGGTTAAAGAATTCTGTAATGAATTTTTGACACATTTTCTGCAAATGATTGGAAAGTTGGATGTGACCATGTTAAAAAGATTGAAGATGAATTAATTAACAATGAACCACTTTTAGATGCTGTTGTAGATAATATTATTATTAATTTGGCCGAAGACGGAGATAGCGAGGATGATGAAGTTGATATACGAGTAGAAAGTGATTTTGAAGTCATTTGTAGTTGCACATCATTATTTTACTGTTGATGATCTCTGTACATCTAACACATATTTTTCATTATAGTGTTTGTTTGTAGGTGGTATGACTGAATACATTACACGCAATAAATGTATATATTTGTTATAAAATTGTAGATATTAGAGACGAATTCCACTAGAGTAATATAATATTTGTAGCACATCTGTACATAGTTCTAAATAAACAATAATTGACGGCACCCAGAACCAAAATTTCTTTGTTTTGCCAGTCCTAACTCCGTAAAAAGTGTGACGGGATGTTCTAATGTCGTAGTAAATATTTCCAAAAAAAAAAAATTTTACAGATGAGGTATCTACCACAAAAAAGCTTTAATATTTTATTTATATTATTAGTATACTTATTAGACCATCTCTAAAAGCGATTTCCCCAATTTGTTTTTCAATTTTTATGTATAAACCCGAATTTTTACATTATTATCTACTACATATAATTAAGAATAACAATTTTAGAAAGCTTAACAGGTAGGTATGTCATTAACTATTACTAGGAACAGATTGACCATTGTTAAATTTAGAAAGTCGTTTAACAATCCTTATCATATTGTACGCTTTTTCTACAAAATCTACCTGACTTCCAATTTATATACAAATAAACCTCAATGACGAATATTATGAAGGGATCACTTTAAAGACATTAATTTGAAGTAAAGGTGAAAGTTTATGTCTCTTGGAATCTATTTATTATTTACATCACATAAAATAATAAAGGGTAATTATAGAATTCCCCGTATGGTTTTTGGAGCAATAAATAATTATGGTTTTTATTTCCTCATTCATTTAATTAATAATAGAGAACACATTAATGTTATTTTGTTTTGTAAACTCGATTTTATATAGGATTATACAAGTGCCACAATTTATTATTTTTAAATCCAAATTCAAAACATTGTGTTACCCTCGTACGTATTAGCAACCTTATAACCTTTAGGCTACTTTCTTAATCAATTCGCTGGCCAAGTTGCACTTTGGCACGCAAGTCGGCACGAAATTTGCCATTCACAATAACTTCAAAGTCGATTTTACTGCAAGCGCGTTCGTACCTAAATAATTATCAGGATTCCTTCAACATATGGTCGAAGATAGATTCTGTCTGTATTTAGTTCAGTCTGAGGTTAGAATATATAATTTGGATTTGGATTTATTTTTTATAGCAGTATATACTGGAGTTTAATAGTGATGGACAACACGGACTATCAATTCAATGACGGATTTTTTTTACAGTGCATTTTCAATTACAAACCACTCTATACATATATATAAAAAAAAACAAATAACAAAAATTAATGCGCATGTCCCATAGCCGGCACGAAGTGCAAGTTGAAGTGAAAGTTTGCAGCTTGCAAGAAATTTCGACGACTTCAACTTCAAATCTGGCGCCAAATTGCGTTGTAAACGATAACACTGAAATATATTTGCTTAGCTTGCGTGCCAAAGTGCCACTAGGCCAGCGAATTGATTACGAATGTAGCCTTAAACTTTGCATGCGGAATGTACGTCGCCTGCTCTTCCCGGTAACTGCGTTTACAACGTTGTCAAGTTATATGGCTTTCTCGCGCATCGTTAACTGCCAACCTGTACGACTCTCCTATGGTCTAAAATCGTGATAACTCGATTATTTTATACAGAATTTCACGATCTACAAACTTTCTCTCATTCATTTTTCCGGTAGCTTATAACACTTTAGAGATATACGCCAAAAATAGAGACTTTTGACATATGCTTTTTTGTAATGATGTATTTAAGATCTATACAAAAATCCAGCTTGTTGGGAATTAATGCAAACTCAACACATTTTTTCGTCTATTTTGTGTGGACTATCGATGATTATATCCCCTATTTGAAATATACTATTAACATTGGAGCGATCTAATCGAATTTTCAAATTATCGAATTCAAAGTTATGGTTTATATGCTATTTAACGCTTTATTTGATTATTACGTATATTAGAAGTGGTGCAGGCTTTGAAAGACTGCTAATTTGCGATATATTTAATTGAGCATTTATTAATTAGAATAATCGCCAGTTATAACTAGCCATCACTTTATAAGAAACCCATGATTAAATCGAATATCTCTTGATCTAATATTTATTCATTACGAGTAGCATCAGAGTGACTGTAAATATCTAATTTACCAATCCAGTAGATTGAATAGAAGAAGAAATAAAACAAATAGAGATGGAGCGAGAAAGAATGAAAAAAACTATGAATTAATTTGAAGATTACCTCGCCTCATATTTAATAGAGAGAGCTTATTATATTAAAATAGAATTTTTCTCCTAGTAGAAGGTGATGGGATTAGTATAATAAATTACTGAGCATATAAATATACAGTATGTTACAGTTACAGTAATAAAAAATATAGCGGAGGTAACAACAAGAAATAGAAAAACGAATAAATAGTATCATTTGGAACAATCAATGTTGAAGGAATAAACGGAAAAGAAAATTGATGGACAGAGGAAGAAGCAAAAATAAAGATGAATCATGTAGGAATAACTAAAATGAAGAAGAGGAAATGCGAATAATGAAAGTAACTAATAGATACTGGATGTATCACTGGTCGGGTTTTAAGGAAGAACAAAATGTAAAAGTTAGAGTAGCTTTGTTAATTTTATAGTTATGCGACAGAAGAAAAAAATTTAAATGAAGATGCTAATAAAAGGTGATAAAGACTACATTTTCAAGGAATTATATGAGTAAATACTACGATTGCTATTTATGTATAGATAATATACAGAACAAACAAATTAATTTTCCTGATTCGTTTTTTCTTCCAAGGCAGACTCAAATCTGATGTCAGTTTTGAGCTGCATGTCCGGAAAACAGCCAAATTTGAGGGTTTTTTCATTTTTCTCAAGAACTCTGTACACTGTAGTGAATCCCTATATAATTAATTTTAGGCATTATAGAAATTGAAATATGAAGGTCATAAGACGATTAATATTTTGAATTAAAAGTTATTGCAAGCATATTGTAAACAGCGTGCGATAAGTATATACAAACCAAATTATAGTTTATGCGCTCCGATTCACACCGAAAGCATCCATCCAGTGGAGGGATGTTTTCATTAATCTCTTCATCAACGAATATTTTGTACACTTGTGTCAGTAGCAGTGCAGTCAGTGCATAAATAATGTCGTTTAATGTGCCTTTGTGTGAAAGTGATTTGTCAAAAAGTATCCCGTGGCTTGATGACTGCAGCTCTAGTCACGATGATGAACTTATTCTATTGTATTGTGTAAATATAAATAAATAAACAAAATAAACTTGATACAAAACTAGTATACTTGTGATAACAATGCGAGAAGAGTATCCTACACGATTACGTTTTCAGAGAAACCATGTGGACTAGGGTAGTTATGTCTGATACCGAGTGGAGCGCGTATGACCGGGCCCAGATCTCATGCGCAGGAGAAACGTCCATACGGTTTTGGAATCGCTCCCCAGGCGATTCCAAAACATCCATCCATCGGACGGATGGATGTCGGTCTGCGTTGCCCTATTTGCCAAGCTGGCGAGCGATCTTTTTTGAACATCCAGCCCGTCCATCCGAAGGATGGATGGATGTTTGGTGTGGCTTGGCCTTTAAAAAGGGATTTATCCTCACTGTTCCAATCACGATGTGGTGTTACCCCGCGATCACTGGGGTAAGTGAGACGAATTTGTTAACTTGAGTTATTCGATTTTATTGGAATTTGTAGGGTTTTTGTGCTAAATGGTATAGTTGAGCAGTAAGGGGGTTGGGAATAGGGATTCGCCCCTTTGGCTCGTCTTGTCCTCCAAGAGTGAATGCGAGTCGTGATTTGAAGGAGACATTCCACTTGGAATAGAAGAGAGTCCGCGGATGAAGCAAACAGAGTGAATAAGAAGGTTTGTGGGAAGAAAGTTGTAGAATGTTGATTTATATAAGGGTTTTCTTTTTTACTAGATTTATGTTACGAGTTATCACTACGTTGGAAGTTGTGTATAAGTTACTGTAACATTCCCGGATATACATTTTTGTTAATATATTTGTTCAAATATATATATATATATATATATATATATATATATATATATATATATATATATATATATAGGTGGGGATAACGGGGATTTCAGTCCAAGGAATCAACGCCAAGATCTTTTATTTACAAAATGCCGCCAAGCTTTCGTGTCCTTTTGACACTTCTTCAGGGCACTATAATACATATACAAATATAAATATGATTTAAAAATAGAGAAATAAATATAAGTACTTACATGTAAAATATTTTAAGTAAATTCAATATAAATAATCATTAAAAAATTTGTAAATGTAAAAATAAATATAATTATAATGTACTTGATGTCATATTTCACATAAGACAAATCAATACATAATTTGTTTGTTCGTTACTTAGTATGTATTGATTTGTCTTATGTGAAATATGACATCAAGTACATTATAATTATATTTATTTTTACATTTACAAATTTTTTAATGATTATTTATATTGAATTTACTTAAAATATTTTACATGTAAGTACTTATATTTATTTCTCTATTTTTAAATCATATTTATATTTGTATATGTATTATAGTGCCCTGAAGAAGTGTCAAAAGGACACGAAAGCTTGGCGGCATTTTGTAAATAAAAGATCTTGGCGTTGATTCCTTGGACTGAAATCCCCGTTATCCCCACCTATATAGCATTTTTCAGTCGTTATATAAAAAAAATTTTTTTTATATATATATATATATATATAGATATATATATATATATAATAAGCAACGAATAGACTAGTGGGTATTGCACGCAAATAGAAGAAGGGGCTCTTTTCAGTAGCCCCTTCTTCTATTTGCGTGCAATACCCACTAGTCTATTCGTTGCTTATTGTTCATATGACACGCACTATTCGTACATCTTGTTATATATATATATATATATATATATATATAGATAGATATATATATATATATATATATATATATATATATATATAATAAGCAACGAATAGATTAGTGGGTATTGCACGCAAATAGAAGAAGGGGCTACTGAAAAGAGTGGTAACCGCAGACATGCATGTTTCTAGCTCATTAGCCGTTATCGGTACGGTACAACCAAGAAATATATATATAATAACTATTTTGTAGATTAGTCGACCTATGTGAGCACTTGTGTTCGGACAGAATTTGCATCCTGGTAACCTCTTATGTATTTTGTTTTTTGATAAATAGAACATAGTGTGGTAGTGTTTTAAATGAAATTGACTGTTTCTAGCTAATTCCACAATATATTGAAAAAATGTTGAAAATTCTAAAAAATTGACAATTATTTCGATATTGAAAATTGGAACTTAGTGAAGGAAACATAATTGTAAATTATACTTACCACAAAAAAACTAATAAATGTATAAAAAATTAATATCAATATAGGTACAGTGTAGCGTGTCCCTGGATGGAGTTGACAAGAACAAAAAATATTTATTATTGAAGAAAAGTAACTCTATATAAAAATGATAGATGTACAAGGAATAAATAAATTAGGAAAATATGAAAATGTCTCAAACGAAAAGTAGCATTATTTATTATTTTGAAAAAGAAATTCATAAAACTGTTGTTGTGAGCTTATATAAAGTCTAAATACAAATTTTGAAATTATAATTCAAAATTTGTATTTACACTGTCAAATTACGAAAACCTGTTTTATGAAATTTTTGTCAAAAAAAATTATAAATAATGGTACCTACCTATACCCAGAACTTTATATATAAAAAAAAGGTTTCTGTTTGTGAAACCCTTAATAATGATTTCAGATATTACATCTTAAAGCAGCAGCAACACCCTCAAGTCCATCTGCAATACTATTTTTTACAGTTATGTCCCTTCCAATTAGAGCTAACTTTTCTTTGAAATACCATCTTTTTACAAGTTTTTATGCAATTTGGGCATTCATTTTTTCGGTGGCCTGGATAGTATGAGTTAGCCTCTTTAATCTATTTGGTACTCTTTACTTTGAATTTGCCATTCTTGCTTCTTGGGTGACATTTGGCTTACCTTCCCCTGTATTTGGAGTACCTGATTCGTTTACCAGAGCTTCCATGTCATCAAAATCAAATGTTGTTATTGTCTCAACAACAGGCAAACTTTCAATTTGTAGTAGATTCATAATGTCCAGTACTTGAACTTCTTCTGGGTCCAATACGTGTATAGGTGAAAAACGCCACCCCCAGTTTTATTCTGGCTTCTTTTGTTTGCAGCTGCTTCATTTTACGTGGAATTTTTCCAGTCATGTCAAGTCTAGAAATCAATTTCTAATTTAAATGCCTACCTATGATATTATTGTAATGTTTTTTTTTATTTATTTAAACAATAAACGGGTGGGATAAACTTTAAACACACGGTATGGCTACTTACTTAATTTATTTATTGACTACACTATTCACTACTTATATACACAGTATATTAACTTAAACTAATTTATATAATCACTTAATTTATATTCACTTATTTACTGTTTATCTCACGATGTCAAATTATAAACTAAACTTATCCGCTGATCGGTCCTTTATATATATATTAGTGCCTTTTTTACTAGAGAATTCAAGATTGCGGCTTACACACACAAAAACAATTGGCTCTCGCATTTTCTAGATAAGACTGGTCACAAAACAATGTTTACATAAGATAGTCACAATCGTAAACAGTTATAAAAAAAACTGCGTATCCGCCATAATTTTAACTTTCATACCTGGCTTAGACAGAGTCGGATTTAGGGACTATACCAGTGTACTGTTTCGTAACATAACCTCCTCCTTAAATGGAAGTTCCTCCTGGGATTTTTGTGTAGCGGAGACTAGATGTTTGAATCGGCAACTGGTCCCATTTCTACACTTTCCGATTTTATGGAAATAGCAAGACACCGCCTTCATCGGATACTGATAACGGGGGTTGTAGCTGCAAATTGATATTTGGACACCGGTATCTTGAAAGATAATCTCTACCATGTTCCTAATGATTTGCCAATTCAACTGGTTACTCGCTATCTTAGGCATAGCCAGTTTCCTCACGCTGGATTCTAACACATGGGCTCGGAAGTTACGAACTGCTTCCCACATCTTTAAATTCATCTTACGTTATCACGTAGAAGACGTACCGCGAATTATGTTTCAGTTTCAGTGTCTTGCCAGGGGCTGAAATCTGGTCTTCAAGTTTTTCTAATTGCTCGAACTTCTTTCGAAAGACGGATGCCAACCCTCGTGCGTTCTTGAGACGGGCGGGGATGTTGTATACCAGTGAATAATCTTCCGGGAGAGTGAACAAATCTTATCATTGTTCTGAAGTAACTCCATATCTAGCTTTCCCAGTGCCTCCATACGTGCCCATAAATTCATCGAAGGTGGGGTCAGATACATCTCGAATATGATTTACTCCTTTCTTTAGGTCATGGTCTCCTTCGAATGGCGCTAGTCGGTTTTGGTGAACTACTTTTGGTTTTCCGTTGAGTATCTTGCTTATGCGATATATAACATCATTGATCTTTTTCTTGATTAAGTATGGACCTTCCCAGGATTTTTGTAATTTTGGAGAAAATCCTTTTCTCATCGTCGGGTTGTGTAACCGTACTTTGTCCCCTTCTTTAAAACCGCCTTCTGCGGCCTGCGTGTCGTACCGACTTTTCATTTTGTCGCTGACAACTTGAAGATTTGTTCGAACTAATTCATGAATATCGTCCAGCCTTCTTCTCAATTGGATCACGTAGTCTTCGACTGCTAGATCTTCTCCAGGCCGACAGCCAAATTCCAGGTCACAAGGAAGCCTCATTTCACGTCCTAACAGGATTTTCGCCGGTGTTTCACCCGTGGACTCATTGGCAGCAGATGGATAAGCCAATGCGAATAGGCAAAGATACTGGTCCCAATCTCTCTGATGGCTGGATACTTCTTTGGACAGGTATTTTCCAATAGTCCTGTTCATTGTCTCGACCATTCCATCTGACTGTGGATGTAATTCTGTTGTCCTGGTCTTCTTCATTCCCAGCTTCTCGCAAATCTCCTGGAATAGATGAATTTCGAAATTTCTTCCCTGGTCGCTGTGAACTTCCAAGGGCTCTCCATATCGGCTGATAAATTCTTTCACCAATACATCCGCAACAGTTGTGGCCTCTTGGTTCGAGATAGCGTGAATTTCCATCGACTTTGTGAAATAATCCATTACAACCAGTATGTATTTGCTACCATTTTCTGTCGTCGGAAATGGTCCCGCGATATCTAAAGCAATCCTTTCGAAAGGGCTTCCAACATTGTACTGTTTCATGGGTGCCTTTCTGTTGCGATGTGGTCCATTACTCGTAGCACAAGTCGTACATTTCTTACACCAGTCCTTCACATCATCGGAGCTGTTCATCCAATAAAACCTCTCACGGATTCGCTGAAGGGTTTTCTTCACTCCCGGATGACCTCCTGATGGACTGTCGTGTAACTTTTTTAATACTTCAGCTACTCTTGTTCTCGGGATAACTAGCTGTCTCCTGATCTCGGTACCATCATCGTTTTCAAGGACTCTTTTCAACAGCCCTTCTTCCAGGACAAGGGAGTCCCACTGAGCCCAATACGCCTTGAGTTTCGGTGAAAATTTTGACACTTCTTGCCAGGTAGGTCGCCGATTTTCTTTCTTCCATTGCCGGATCATCTTCAGGCGAGGATCATTCTCCTGATCTTCTCTGATCCTGGTGGGTGACCATTCCTCGTTGACTACAGTAGTTCTTGAAACTGCACCTTCCCTAGATTCCATCTCGTTGCAGTGTGAGCAGTCTGTTGAGCACGGCCGTCTGGACAAGGAGTCGGCATTTTGGTGACTCACAACAGCTCGATGTTCGATTTTGAAATCGTACTCTCGAAATCGTTCAATCCATCTAGCGATCTGGCCCTCGGGATTCTTGAACTACATCAACCACTTGAGTGCTGCATGATCAGTCCGGATTAAGAACTTCCTACCATAGAGATACTGGTAAAAGTGTTCCACGAACTTTACAACCGCCAAAAGTTCCCTTCTTGTGACGCAGTAGTTTCGTTCTGGTTTGGAAAGGACTTTACTGAAATATCCCAGCACTCTTTCTTGTCCTCCTTGGATCTGTGAGAGCACTCCTCAAATTCCTACGTTGCTAGCGTCAGTATCAAGAATAAAGTCTCCTTCAGGTAATGGGTATCCTAATATCGGCGCCGTGGTTAAATGCCGCTTCAAGGTTTCAAAAGCCTTTTGACAGTCCTCGTCCCATTGGAAAGCTCTTGCTTATTCTGTAAGTCGAGTTAGAGGCTTGGCAATATCTCCAAACTTCCTGATAAATCTTCTATAATACGTGCAAAGTCCAAGGAAATTCCTAATTTGATGTTTGTCGGTTGGTTGCGGCCATTGCTGAATGGAAGCAATTTTCTCTGGATCCACCGCCACTCCTTCATTGGTTTTGGAACAGCTGACATTTCTTCGAGTTTAAAATGAGCTGGGCAGCTTGGAGTCGTTTGGATACGTCTACCAAATTCTTCAGGTGTTCGTCAAATGTCTTCCCCAGTACTACGATGTCGTTCAAATAGACCAGGCATGTTTTCCAAGCCAACCCTCTCAAGATATTTTCCATGAGTCTTTCAAATGTCGCGGGCTCATTGCAGAGCCCGAATGGCATGACGTTGAATTGCCATAATCCAGATCCGGTGGTAAAAGCAGTCTTCTCTTTGTCTTCTGGGTCCATTGCCACTTGCCAATATCCAGACTTCAGGTCCAAGGTGGAAAACAGTTTGCTGCCGGCCAACGTATCTAGCGTCTCGTCAATTCGAGGCAGAGGATAGCTGTCTTTCTTCGTCACGTTGTTAAGCTGGCGATAATCCACGCAGAATCTCGTAGTTCCATACTTTTTCTTGACAAGCACTACTGGAAACACCCATGGACTAGTAGATGGTTGTATTACTTTTTCTTCTGCCATCTCTCGAATTATTCTTTCAGCTTCCTCTCTCTTCGCTCGTGGAAGTCTTCGAGCTGATTGCCTTATTGGCTTAGCATTACCAGTATCGATTTTGTGTTTGACGGCTGATGTTCCACCAGTCTTTCCTCCTTTTGGTACGAATAAGTCTCAATACTGCAAGAGAAATTCTCTCATTCTCTTTTTTCCTGTTCGATCCAAAGATTGACCAGCTACTGATAACATCTGTTCGAATCTGGCATTAGATAACATTTTCTGGCATTAGAATTGTCAGTGGTCGTTGTTTGACGAACTATAGACGTCACTGTGTCACACTGTCACTGTTCTATTTGTAAAGTCCAACTGAAAACCATTTAGATTCATTACGTCCACTCCCAGAATCAAGTCTTCTTCGATGTCAGCTACGATTACCGTATGCATGAACTTTTCTGCACAAATTCCCAACTGGATGTGTCTCTCCGTGAACGTTGGCACTCTCACCTGTGGTGGTCCGCAGTCGCAGTCTCGTTGGTAAAAGCTTCTTCTTGGAGTTTATTATTTCTGGTCGTATAATGGTTCTAGTTGCTCCAGTGTCAATCAGCAGAGCATATTTCTTGCAATTTACTTCGCCATCGACATAAACACTGTCGTTGCGACATCTGAGAGAAGCTATCAGTATGAGAGGGTCTTTGTTACGATCATGTGTCGGTGCTGCCCCTCGTAGCAGGAGTCCTGGGGCGCTTACATGAACTGCGTACATGCCCTAGCTCGCCACAATTCCAGCATCTGATCTTTCTCGGCTTCTTGTCCATCATACTTTTGATCAAGCTGACGATTTGGTCAAACTTGTCCTCGTCGCCTTCTTCTTGGATGGTCATAATTTTGTTGTAACCCGAAGCCTTCGTTGCTGCTTCATATTCAACAGCAGCTATCAATGCGTCAACTAATGTTTTGGGATGGGCTAAGCAAAGCGTCCTCTGCATATCGGGGTCACGTAAGCCATCAATAAAGGCCGTTGATGGATAAGCAAATCGAACAAGTCGGGAAATATCCACCTCATATTCTTGAAGTGCTTCGTCACGTTTCTGCCTTCGGTTCTTCAGCTGGGATTGATACAAATGTTCAAGATGTTCGTGACCATATCGCATGTGCAACCTCTTCTTCAGCTGCTCGAAATCATCCGTTTCTTCCAGAGGTATCGTCTGAAGTACATCTAAGGCATCTCTCCGAAGCGCTATAGTTAGGTTAACTGCCTTCTCTCTATCGGACCAATTATTCACTCTGGCGGCTGCTTCAAATTGTTTCATATAATTGGTCCACGATGTCTTTTCGTCGAACGTTGGAGTCTTGACTCGGGCAAAACTACCAATGTCTTCTAACTTAGGGAGTGTTTCTGGCTTGCAAGGTTTTGTTTGCTCGGTCTTCTTTTCTTCCGCTGGCGTGTCTGGAGTTCTTATATCTGTCATCTTTTTTTCTAACTCCTTGATTTTCTCGTCCATCGTTGACATCTTATTCTCGATTTCAGATTTTAGAGACGAAATTTCATTTTTAACGTCAGCGGCAATGTCGTTTTTTATTAATAAGATATCGGCAGATATATCATTCTTCAAAGCAGAAATATCGTTTATCACATTCGTTGAAATTGTCTCTTCCATGGCAGAAATATCGTTCTTCATAGCAGAAATCTTCTCGTCCTTGTTCTCTTCCATGGCAGAAATCTTTTCGTCCATGTTCTCTTCCATGGCAGAAATCTTCTCGTCCATGTTAGTAGAAATATTAGCAGATAGGTCGTTCTTCATAGCAGAAATCTTCTCGTCCTTGTTCTCTTCCATGGCAGAAATCTTCTCGTCCATGTTCTCTTCCATGGCAGAAATCTTCTCGTCCATGTTAGCAGAAATATTAGCAGAAATTGACGAGATTAAGGTGGAAGCCTCGTCATTGAATAAAACTGTTTCTGGATCAAAGCCGTCATTTTCCAGAGCCACTTTAAGTCTTTCTACTAATTCACTTTTCTTACCGGACGTTTCCAACTCACGATCTTCCAATTCTGCTCTTAGTTCCGTCACTTTCAGATCACATAGTCTATTGGCCATTTTTACGTAGCAATTTATTTATATTATCCCACTTCTGACACCAATGTAATGTTTTATTTATTTATTTAAACAATAGTCGGGTGGGATAAACTTTAAACACACGGTATGGCTACTTACTTATTTATTCATTGACTACACTATTCACTACTTATATACACAGTATATTCACTTAAACTAATTTATATAATCACTTAATTTATAATCACTTATTTACTGTTTATCTCACGATGTCAAATTATAAACTAAACTTATCCGCTAATCGGTCCTTTATATATTAGTGCCTTTTTTACTAGAGAATTCTAGATTGCGGCTTACACACACAAAAACAATTGGCTCTCGCATTTTGTAGATAAGACTGGTCACAAAAACAATGTTTAGATAAGATAGTCACAATCGTAAACAGTTATAAAAAAACCTGCGTATCCGCCATAATTTTAACTTTCATACCTGGCTTAGACAGAGTCGGATTTAGGGACTATACCAGTGTGCTGTTTCGTAACATTATGTTGAAGACTAGCACATTTTATACTTAATTTCAAAGGGTAATTTTAAAAAAAGTATGTATTATTCATAGATATTTACTTTCCTCCATTTGTCCCATTCCTTGTTGCATCCTGGCATAGCATTTAATAAATTTGCCAAATCCAGCCACATTTCCTTAGCTTTTTTTAAGTAAAATCATTTGTGAATTTACCAAAAAATATAATTGGGGGTGGTCACTCATAAATTGCACTAACACTTTTCTCTGGTCCTTGGTCATAGTTTTCTTAAGTGCACGATCCATGGTAAACATATATAAATTATGATTGAGTATAAAATAAAGAAAAAAGTACATTTTGGTTTATTTGCTCTTCTTTTTTAACATCTCTTACATTTGTTTCGGCACACGTACAAGAAACAAGTAAATATGCTGAGAAAATTATCCGCCGGAGTATTACCCAAAAAGGAAGATAGAAAAAAGAAGAAAAGAGAAGTTCTAAAACTGTTTTTTCGAATAAAACATCCGTATAAGGATATTCCGCATACCATTCAAGAATTAAGATTGACGATCATATTCGAATCTTTTGTTCGAATTTAATTCGTATGCTACTGATGTCCGTATAAGTTCAGGAATTGAGTCCCAGACATCGTGTACCCAAAATTCACACACGCATCGTGTATCTTACGGAATTTACAAATGTATGACGCGGCCTATATAATCAATGGAAAACTTGCATTCGAAACGGCTTTTGTTCGCGCGGGATTCCGAATTCACAGACCACCATGCGGAATTTCGAATCGGAAACAATTTCAAACGAAAAATTACTGCATGTGTGTGATAAGGTCTTTGATTAGTATGAATTCGATTCATTCGAAATTCCGAAACGGTATTCCGAAAAGGAATATCGAACGTATGTGGCTGGCCTAAGGGTCGAAACAGTAAATTTCAATAAACATTTCAGTTTGCCCTTTATTTAACTTGTGTTTTTTACATCAAGTTAGTTGGAATTTTTTTACAAATGCGGATTAAAATTTGTTCGGCAGAAATTCTTCCGACATTGACGTGTGTACCTCCAAAATGACAGGGTATTGAAAAACAATTACCAGATAGGTAATTTTTTGTTAAATCAACTGTAGATAATTAATTAAATATTGTTGGCCGACAAATTTCAAGCCCCATTTTTCCAGTTCGACAGCTGGAAATCGGAATTTTCACGAAGTATAAATTGGAATTTTCATTAAATACTAATTTACTACTAAACTTGTTATAGCTGCTATTATTCATGGAAGTAACATGAAGAGGGGACTTTTAAAATAGTTTGAATATATTGAATTTGGTATTGATCCTGTGAAAAATGTTTGTTTATAACTTTCATATTTTTAAACACAGAAAATGGAACATTATAATTACCATCAACAATTTATAAATATGAAATTTTTGGAGAGTAAAAGTTGAATTTCATCACATTCTTTTATTAATTTTTCAATAATTTGTGGATATTAAATCATCGAACGTTTTTGTACAGTAATTTCAAAAGAAAAAAAAAGAAAGAAAATAGTGAAAATTTCGATTTTCTGCTGTCGGACAGAAAAAACGAGGCTTGTCGATAGCAACATTTTTTGCCTTTATTAATTATTTACAGTTGAATATTTTAAATGAAACTAACTGCTTCTAAATAATTCCACAATATAATGAAAAATGATAAAAATTCTAAAAAATTGACAATTTTTTCGATATTATTACATATCATCGTCAGTAATATCGATACAATTGCCAATTTTTTAGAATTTTGATCCTTTTTTCATTATATTGTGGAATTATTTAGAAACAGTTAGTTTCATTTAAGAAGTAATATGAATAGATTCCACAAAGTAAGGGTCAAAACAGTAAATCTTGACTGTCTCGACCCTTACTTCGTGGAATATGCTCATATTAGTGTTTTTATTGTGGAATTAACTAGAGACCTTGAGTTTCATTTAAAAACACAGTAAATCTTATTTACAGTTGATTCAATTAATTATTTGATTTTCAATACCCTGTTATTTTGGCATATTTCGGGCGGTAAATACGAGTACGTCGATGTCGGAAAAATGTGTGTCTTACAAATTCAAATCCGCATTTGCAAACTAAATTTCTTCTCAAGACTCCGGGAAATTGCCATGTTTTTGGCTGAAAAGCGGAGGAATCGAGAACAGCGCCGAAGAATCTCGTCAGAACGAGGTTCTTCACGAACTACGAAGTATATGGTAATACATTTTTCAGGAGGGGTATGTACTATCAGTACTATGGTCTATTAGGAACCTTTAACTGCAGTTGAAATTTTGTAATATCTACTTACAAAGTTGCGGTGAATACGACGTATCCGATGCTGGAGCATTGAAGGCACTCTCTGGTTTAGCTACGACGAGGACGACCCGATCTTGCGTCGTTTTTAGCGTGGCTACAGCATCTTCGTGAGTTACGTTTTCTAGATTCACTTCCCCTTTCTGCAACAACAAACTTATATTGAAATACGGATACATTTATATTCTTAGCCGAGATGAAATTATACATTCGAGGTATTTGACGACAAAATTTGTTATAGACTGTTAAGAGGGGCCTAACGTTTTAGGAACCTGAAAACAGTTGGCACCCGTGACTTGCAACAAAATTTAGGTCAATTTGTAAATGACAAATCTAAAGAATGCAGTGAAATTAAGTGTTGAAATTTTAAGACAATATAACTTGGTCCTTTGTCTTGGGGATCAGGTATTTTGGTTAAGTTTTATATTGTAATAAAATAAATGGTTTTAAAAATTAAAACTAACTTTTCCGCATCTGTGGCCCTGAACAATATTCTATCATCAAATTGTTACTTGTTTACACTTCGGGGGATGTATCGTGCTAACAAACCGAAATTTCTCCAAAAATAACCAAAAATTTAGTATCTCTGGATTTATACGACCCGCTGTACTCGCTCTAGTCAACTGAAAATCTATAGGGTACATCTGTAAGACACCTTGAACAATATTCAATCATAAAATTGATCAGTCGTATACTCTCTGGAGGCTGTATCGTGCTAACAAACTGAAAATTCTCCTAAAATGCAAAAATTTGGTACTTCAAGTACCACAGCACCCGTTGCACTGGGTTTAATGAGCTGAATATCAATAGGGTTCATCTTTGAGACGCTCTGAATAATATCCAATCATAAAATTGGTCACTTGTATTTACTCCGGAGGCTGTATCGTGCTAACAAACTGAAACTTCTCCAAAAATGACAAAAAGATCGTTCTTAAAGTACTGTAGCACCTGCTGTATTGGCTCTGGTGAGCTGAAAATCAATAGGGTTCATCAGTGAGATGTCCTGAATAATATTCAATCATAAAATTGGTGACTTGTTGAACTCCGGAGACTGTAACGTGCTAACAAACTGAAAAATGACAAAATGTCCTACTTCAAGTACCATAGCACCCGTTGTACTGGCTCTGGTGAGCTGAAAATCAATAGGGTTCATCTGTGACATGTCCTTAACAATATTCATTCATAAAATTGGTGAATTATTGCACTCCGGAGGCTGTATCGTGCTAACAAGACATGTAAGAAAAAGTGGCCGACGACTACGACGACATACACACAGGATTTTTTTTCTAAAAACCATTTTTTAGTGTTGTTGTTGATGGAAAACGTAAAAATAACTTAAACATTTTTTTCAAAATTCCAACTTTTTTTGGGGTAAACCAATACTTTTCTCGCATATTAGATAGGTTGGGCGGAAAATTAAAATATATGAGCCATTAAGTGATGGTGTGATTTTGACAGTTTTGACAATTTGTGGTCACCAATTTGAACACCAAAACCTGATCCCCAAAAGGAAGCCTAGAGAATTCGATTCTGAAAATATGAAATCTCAAATGATTGTTTTTTTTGAGATTTGTTGCATGCAAAATTTTTTGCAAACGAACAACTTTTTACTTTAGTTCAACCGTTCCACCGCTTGATGGATGGCGCTATATAGAACTTCAATGACAGATGACGACGGTCAAATCATAGACTTTCTCTATGAGTCAAATATTTTGCGAAAACTACTAAAATATGAAGAATTTTCGAAATTAACTTTATCTTGCAGCAACTCTTTTATTCATTTCGTATGCGTTTTGGCACCTTTCGGTAAAATAGCGAAGATACGACTCGAAATTATTGGCAATTCGGCCTCGAAATGGTAACCTACCTACTTAAGTATGCAGGAGGTTTTTTGGTTGTTTTTTTGGCCTTACTAACGTGGATGGGTACTCCAAAATGACCACTGTATAAATATGAAGAATTTTTGGGGTTAAATTGAAGAATATTAATATAAAGATGGTATGGAAATTATTCTTCGTCTTAGGCAACTTTATTTACATCATTACATTGGTTAGGCAATCTCTATATTTTGTATTATTATTGAGGTAATTCCTTATTTTTTATATTGTTATAGGCTATTATTTAATATATCTTTATTTGATATGTTGTTTAAATTAAGAAAAGTGTTTCCTTTTTACTTATTTTCTTAAATTATATTATTTTCATATATTTTAATACTAGCAACATATTTTAATAGTACTAATTCTCTTACGATCTATGATATCTGGTTCAATATATATATATATATATATATATATATATATATATATATACATTATTATTTGTCATTACAGATCTTTCGTTTTACAGTTTTTATTAGTTGTTATAGTTGCTTTGTAAGTTTTTTTAAACGTTTGCTATTTTAAAATGAGATTCCTCACTGTACCTTACTTTCCTCTTTCTATTAAATGTAAAGCATTGTATTACAAGTAAATATTTCTCTGTATAAAAAAGAAATTTGAAAACTTTTTGTTTATATTACTTGTTTTTAGATAAAATTGAATATATTTACACATGTAGTTGGAAGGAGCCTACATGTCAAATAAAATTTGAAAGCACCCAACAGAAACTCTGAAACTGATACAAATTTGGTTACATTGAGACAAAGTTGTGACACGACGTTCTGTGTTTTCAGATCAAATGGCCTATTTTCAATCATGTAAATTTGCAACTTTTTCGCAATTTAATTTTCTTAGCATGAAACAAACAAAAATTTATAATTATGAAAACATTTTATTGTGTTAATATAAATGATACAAATTTTGAAAGGTCGAATGTTTTTAAAGTATGTATATTTTTCTTCCATCGCTGATTTCTATCAATTCCCACAATGGTGTCACTTTCAGGTTTTTCAAATTCATTTGAACTTTGTATCTCTTGATTTTACAGTTTTACAAATTTACCAGTTTTGAGCGTATATTTGTACAAGAAACAGGTGTACAAGTAATCTAATGTAATTTGTTAACGTATGTGATTCCTTATTATGGAATTCTTCATAATGGAAATAAACTTCTAGACCATCAGAAAAATGTGCCTACGATAGTTTTAAAAATATGTTTGCCAACTTTTGAGAAATAACGTGGTAGAAAACTATAAAGACATCGTAGAACTATTTCTAAAGCCCATAAAGAACTCCAGTATAAAATTTTACCTAATAGGTTGACATTTTAATGATGGATGCGGAGGGCACTTTCATCAAGATAACCTCAGCATGCAAAAATAATACTAAGGAAAATGGAGCGCTTAGAATGTTGGGAGACTACTGTGGATCCTTAAAACGAGATGTTCATAATCCTGGGTATAGTAGGAAATAAATTAAAACTACAGCAGTAACACATTAAATACTTCTTATATTATTTTCTAATATTGAATTCACAATAATAAAATATTCTATGAGTAAATTGTGCGGTGACTGCTCAAAATGATACCTTTAAACAGGAAAATTTCAATTCTACATTCAACCCTCTTTGAGTTATGCCGCAGTACCCAAAAAATTTAATACTATAAAGCGACTTTTGATAGAATATTCTCTCGCTATTTTGAAAATGTTATATTGTAAGATATGCAAGAAATAAAATGAAACCATCGACGCATATTTCTCAATCTCATTTTTTTAAAATGAAGCTTAACGTGAAAGTGGTCCCAAATACTTTAAATTAGGTAATCTACTTTGAGATAATGATCATCATCATCAAGTTAATATTGAAAATATACACGTTGATTTTGTTCCTTGAGAAAAGGGGTCAAAAAAGTGGTTAGGCAACGACAGAAACTTGTGAAAAAGTGTCAATATCATGCTAGTGCATATTCTGTTTTAATAATATAATGAAATATAACAAATTAGTAAGCTGATAAGCTCATTATCGTATAAAACAACCTATAGACCGGGCAATGAAGAAGTTAGATTCATTAATAAATAAGGAGGAAATCAAATCCTTGAACTAGTAAATAAAGAAAACAATATCATAATAGTTAATTTTAGTTGTGACAATGAAAATATTTTAGATTTTAAATAAAATTTACTAAATAGCAATTTAGAACTGACTTTAGAGCCAGCTGATATAAATAAAATACTTTTCTTCAAAAGTAACAAGATTATTTTGGTAGCGACCAGAAGATATATTACTAAACAAAGTGTTTTAAGAAAACGTAAAAGACTCAAAAGGAACAATAAATATTAACTGCGTCGAGAAAAGGAAATTAGTGAAATACCTTAAAAAAGTTGATATAACAATAACAGAGTTTACATTTGTAGAGATAAAATTTATATAAATAGTAAAGGATTTAAGTACCACGAATTGATTGCTGGAGACCATCAGAATGAAAGCAAAACTGAGAGCATGTTAGAAATTGGGGATGTGGAAGGAAAATTTAAAGAAGATATAAAATTCACTAAAACTGTTCGTGGAAATCCAGAAAATAAAATAAATAATCGATAGAGAAAACTAGTCTTATGACTATGATAATAAAATACATGCCAAGGATAACATGTTCTCTATTTACAGAAATACCAACATTTGAAAAAAATCACAGTTGAACTAAAGTCAATTTGAGTTAGAACAACGCGCTTTCTTTTGAACTGAGAAGTCAGAAGTTAGCGACTAAATCTCGACTTGAACAAACGTGTCTGTACAAAGATTTTTAAGAGAACCACCTGCTAAGGTTGCGTTCCTTAACGCATTCTGATATTTATGAAAGTTTTGTTTTGTCTACATAACTGAATATTATTGAAACGTTTTTAGGAATTCATCCTTATTTATAAAATAAACTGTGTTTTCCAACACAAAATATTTTTGAAAATACAGCGCTGGTACAACTATAAAAACTGCTGACCTCAAATGTGCGTCTTAAAATTAGGCCAGACATTGAACAAAAGGACACAGTAAAAGGTAAGTTAAACACTAATACATATTTTTTAACACCTGTGGAGGAAACGGAAGCAGCCAGGATTAACGTGTCCAAACTACAATTTTCTGTGGAAAGGAAGTAAAGAAAAATAGTCGAACAAGAAAACCAGGAGGCGAAGAAGCAGCTCACTGAAGCCAGGTCACAATTAACACATTGACGAAAAGTTTCGAAGAATCCAGGAAGAAAGCGAGGCAATACCAAGAAGAAAACAGGGAATTCCAAGAGAAAATGCTGTGACGGGTATTGAACCCAAAAGGTCACAATAGATATAGGAAGATTTAATCCGTAAGAATAAACCGCGGATCTTTGGAAATACGAGTAATTAAGAAATAGTACAGGCACGTTCACGGTTGTACGCGCGAAATACACCAAACAACTGACTCAACAAGGCTAAGGCCGGTAATTGTAAACAAGGCGATGAACTATGTGTATTTATTTAATACATACATATATATATATATATATATATATATATAAATAAATAACAAAGAAGATGTAGGAATATCGCGTGATATAACAACAACAAAGAGAGCCAGAAACATGCATGTCCACGGTTACCACTCTATTTCAGTAGCCCTTTATTTTGCGTGAATTATCCATGAATATCTTTGTTGTTGTTGTTAAAGCCCAGCACAAAAAAGCCAACCAGACACAAATCCAACAAGGACTCGAGAAGTAGCAATGGAAGCCGCCATTGTAGGAGAAGAAGTCTCTCTACCCGTGAAGGAAATACAGAGGTAACAAAGAGCAGAAAAGAGAAAGGAAGCGCAAGACCCGCCACAACCAACAGAGAAGACAACGAAACCAGCGCAACCAAGAACAAATAGGCCACCGCCAATAATAATCAAGACGACGAAAGACTTCACAAGGATAAGACGAGAATCCCAATCAAGAGGAATACAACGAAAAACTCGGAAAGAAAAAACAGAAGTCTACAGGAGACTGACGAAGTACCTGAAGGAACTAGAATACCAAGGCGTGAACTGGTACACCGATCCCGAAGAGAAGGTGGCGAAGAGAGTCATCAAAAGACTGTCTGCTGACGAGGACACAGAAGAAATCAAAGAAGACCTCAAAGGACAGGGAATCCAGATCAAGAGGATCACCCAACTTCACTCCAGACTCGAAGAAAAAAGATTACTTTCGATCTTCATGGTGGATCTCAACAAAGAAGACCTAGAAAAAATGAAGAAAGTGGAATTGATCATCAGCACCAAGGTGAGACAAGAAAACCCTTGAAGATCCAACGGTACAACGCAGTGCTACATTTGCCAGGGGAACCATCACGGACAGTCGACCTGCCATATGGACACAAGATGTGTCAGATGCATAGGAAGTCACCGATCCAGAGACTGCGAAAGACCGAAGAACAGCCCAGCAATATGCGCCAATTGCGAAGGAGCCAACAACAACCAGATGTCTTTGAAGCAATTAAGATGTTCTCGACGCACATGCAACAGATGCAGGACAACTTCGTCAGTCGGATGAAACGTTAATGGATCCACACCATCCCGGACCAAACCAGCTGAATATAGGAACCAGGAACATCAGAGTACTACGAACCAACATCAACCTGATGGGGACCATACTAGAAGAAGATCTAGACGTATTCGCCCTACAAGAAATGAAACAACCAGGAGAAAACTACGGGACCAGATGGCCAGACTACAAGATCTACAGAGACGACAACAACACCAGAAGCGGAGTAACTCCCATCTTATTGTAATAAGTACAACTATGGAGAAAAGAAAATAATCTTCTGTATGATAAATCCAGATACACCTGTGAATACATATTTCGAAGTCCAAATAAAAGTATGCGATAGCTTGACCTACATTTTTTACTTGATCGCTTATTAGTCAAAACAATTACAGTAAAATAGTTTGAATTAAAACACAGCTATTTTAAACAGATTGCAAAATGTCGAAACGAATCGTAAAAATAATAAACACCTTGTTGAAAAAATACATACAAAGTACAAGTCAATAGAAAACGTTAAAACATACGTAGTTGCTTACACGGCAAAAGTAGCCTTATGACGAAAATTTAGTAAAAAAGGGAGACATGTTCGTTCAAGAGACAGACGCGGTTCGTTAACGAAAGGTGTCGGGTAGTTTGACCCAAACCGTAGGAACAAGATAGCGTTCCCTATCGCCCTACGCGAGTAAGTTTATCAGTTCGTGTAACTGATTTAATGTTTTTTTTTGTGTGCTGTTCTGGCATTTCTTTCCTTGCATCGTGATCTGAGTTGTCGAGGTGATATTTAGATATCATCGGCGGTTCGGACTGCCCCTCAGACAAGACCTCGGGAAATATTTCAGAAGGTGAATCATCGTAACTGCGGTTGCGAGTGCAGGAAACTCCCGATTCGTCGTTTGCGTCTCATTCATCGGACCCTCAAATGCCGGTAATCCAGTCTCTCCGACCTAGTGCTGAAACCTGAGGAAACAGACGCTCTGTAAGTTTTGTAAGTCTTTTTGCTGTCTTAACTTGAAAATTGATGGGCATATTCGTACTGTACGCACTGAACCCTAACCCCAAGTATCAGGCAGGTGGTATAAGAAGTTAGATTAGTGACGATCTATTCGTCGTGGGAGTATACAGAGAATACCTCTCCCTGGGAGTAGAAACCTCAGTCCCCCGACTATTTAGTTCATTTACATTTATTAGTAAGGATAATATTATACTTTAGGAATACCTGCCAATTTTTTGTTGCTATCAGAAAACAGGTTTTTCCAATTTTATAATATTTTTTGGGCATAATAAAAAAATAGTACTCGTACAAATCGTGATAACCTCATGTATTCCATCGGGAACAGATTCTTGGTTTTTTTTACTGATTGAATTGTTAATTTTATTTTATCATATTGAACAGTTGTGGTCGATATACCCACGGGCAACGAACAGGTTACATCAAGGATACACATAATAATCCGAAGGTCGCAAGTCAGCGGAATCGTGTTTCATGAGTAATTTCAATATTTTGTTTTTTGATGACGCCAGTGCAATCACGGATTTATTTTCAAATAACTTTTTACTTCTGAGTAAGCTAACTAGAGGAATTTTGAGCTAGGTCACTCCCTAGTATACAGAGTGTTCGAAACGAACTTCTTCGACCTTCGCGCGGTACCCCTGGGGTCATTAAACTATTTTTCAACAGGAATATCATTAAAATATTTTTCAACAGGAATACCTTGTTCATTTATTTTTAAATAGGAATACATTGTTCATTAAATAGTTCTATAGGAATACCTCGCTCTTTAAACACTGCAACAGACATATATCGTGCATCTACCATAACCTCAGGATTATATCCGCCATTTTCACTGGTAATCGTAAGAGGGCGAGATTGTTTAGCCTATCGTAGCTAAGGTTCATATTCCAAGTTATGGTTGATAATATAAAGGCATATATTTTGTTAAGTTGAATCTGTCTTATTCGCTCCCGCACCCAGACCCATCCCTATAGGTGTTTCTGTTGATTTTGCCACGCACGTCGCTGACCGAACCAACCTGGTCCTGGCGGATGATTGAGCTCAGGCAAATCCCACGGAAAGCCCTTACCGCTCGAGCCTAGAAGCTCTCTCGGTTTCTTTTGGGGAGAATTCCTCGTTCTCCCTCGTGCCTGACGGCACTGGTGACAGCGCTGCCTAATTCCTGAGAGAGAAACTGAGCGCATTTGACAGACTCGTCACGATATAATTACAGTGGTATCACAGAGTCCATTACACTGGTGACAGCCAACGTTTATTAGACTATTGAAGACCGGACCGGACCACCACAGAATAACCACACCAGACCTCCTGACGATGAAAGCCACCATCATTGCAGTCCAGGTTTCGGCGAAATACGGATCGTATCAGCCTACAAGAGACCAGTGAATGACCTGCGCGAGGAAGATGTAGAACTCCTCCTTCCAGACGGCAACCAAGGAATCCTGATCAGAGACCTCAACGCCAAATCCATCTTAACACAGTAGGACGAAAGCTAAAAAACATCGCAGGCAGACGACCATAACTATACATTATAGGACCACCAGTACCAACACATACACCTAGCAGAGGAGAAATAAAGGTACTGGACATCGCCATACTACAAGACATCACATAGGTATGGGACATCACCAAAGGAGAAGAAGGTACGGACCACGAGCCAGTCATCCTCACGCTGGGAGAAGGCGAGAGAACAACAGGAAGAGAAGTAAAGAGGACCGACTGGAAGAAGTTCATGTGCAGAGCCGGACAGCTCTTTGGACCAGTACCGTTCATCACCAATGCAGCGGAGCTGGATGATCAACTTAGTCAGCTAGAAGAAGCCATCCAACAAGCACTGGAAGACAGCACGGGTGATCAACTACAAGAGGTTCTCCAACATCAGCGACGAACTACGAGAGCTCATCAGGGTGAAAAACAGATCAAGAAGAGGAGCCAACAGTACAAGAAACCCAGAAGACAAGATAGAAGTGAACATACTCAAAGAAGAGGTCACGACGCAACTCAAGCAACACCGATCCAAGTACTGGGAGAACAGACTAGAAGAACTGGACCCGGACACACCAGGACTGGACTGGAAGTTCGCTAAAATAGTAAACAAATAAATAAATAAAATTCTTTAGTTTTTGAATGACAAACAAAGTTTGTATAAAATTGGTCATAAGTTTTCTTAAAAACCAATCTAACTACCTAACTAACTAGTACAGCCTAAAAGTGAAAGTGGAAATAACGCACATTGAAAAATATAGGATAATATACACAAAGTTCTTACAAACTTAAAAACTCATCGACTGAATAAAAACACATCTACTAAAAACGAGTAAAATTATGAATGTTTTTATTGTTTCACTTGATTTAATATATAATGGTAATTTATTAAAAAGTCGTTGTCCTATTATAGGAGAGGATTTGAAAGTAATATTACTTACTATTAGAAAAAGTCAAAGACATATTATTACAGCGTCTTGTATTGATATTATGCTTCTGGTAGTTAGTTTTGAAATCACATATGTTGTTATATATGAAAACACGAACATCTAAATTATACAAACAGGGCAACGTTAATATTTTCAATTTTTTAAAGTGTTCTCTACAACCAGTTAGACGAGAGACACCAGCAATACAACGAATTACTCTTTTTTATGACACAAAGACGTCTTTAGAATTGGTAGACATTCCCCAGAAACATATGCCATACCTCAGACGGGATTCCACTTGTGCATGATACAGCATAATCATTTGTTTTTGTGTAAAAACTGATCTTAGATTTCTAAATAAGTAATTAGTGGAATTTAACTTTGAAATAATTGCCTTACATTGCTTACTCCAATTAAGACATTCGTCGATCAGCAAGCCCAGAAATTTGACATAAG
The DNA here is from genome assembly GCA_963921935.1 of Galeruca laticollis. Classification (NCBI taxonomy): domain Eukaryota; kingdom Metazoa; phylum Arthropoda; class Insecta; order Coleoptera; family Chrysomelidae; genus Galeruca; species Galeruca laticollis. Next base: position 150,853,705 of record OY998177.1, read on the forward strand.
AGACACACTTTATCGATTCATTATTAATTTTTAGATCTACAAACTGCAGTTGTGCAGTTGTTTTTGTCTATGATGAAATTGTATTGCTTGCGTTTTTTCTGCATTAAGATAGAGTGAATTTATGCAAAATCAATTATAAAGCCCCGCCAAGAGACTATTACAATTATCTTCAACTACTGATTGACACTTATCAGAAACCTACAACGAGGTGTCATCAGCATATGATGTAAAGTGAGTTGATAAGTTAATTGACACAATGTCATTTATATAAATTAAAAACAGAATTGGACCCATAATTGATACTTGGGGCACTCCTACTGTTGATGATAAATAATGTGATGTACAAGTTTCAATACCGTTTTTTGTTATTTTTGGTAAGCTCACGTATTGTTAACGTGCATTTAAGTAAGATGTGATCCATTTTAGTGAGTGATTTTGGATTCCTATATTATATAATTTCTTAGTTAAGATGTTATGATCGACACAGTCAAATGCCCTGCTGAGATCACAAAAGATCCCAACATGACACTCACCCGACTCCATCATATTTGTAAGTTCTTGATAAAAAGAATGCATTGCGGCGTTAATTGATTTTGCAGTTTGAAAACCGTGTTGGTTTTGCACAATCGTATTATTTAGCTGTAGGTATGCATTAAGCCTTTTCAGATGGCTATACTCAAAATTTTTTGAAAATATAGAAGGAATAGTTATAGAACGGTAATTTCTAACCTGTTTAGAATCACCTTTCTTAAATATTGGAATTATTTTTCCAGTTTTGATCAAATCCGGAAAAATTCCATTCGAAAAGGAAAGATTGACAAGATATGTCAGTGGGGATATTATAAATGGCAATATTTTTTTAATTAAGAATGCTGGTACTTCATCTAAACCACAAGATGTTTTATTTTTAAGTTTGGCATGTAAGACTTCATATAATTCTTCCTGATTAAAAGGACACAAACGAAAGGTACATATCATTGGGTATTTTTGATTCATTAAAATTAAAATTGAGTTGTTCTCCAATCGCTCCGGTACGTGAAATTTTCGACACCATAAACTGTGGCGCATTGTTAAAAAATGTGTTAAACATATTAGCTACGTGAGTAGGATTATATATTATTACATTATCGTTATTATACAATGATATAACTTTTTTACGCTCATTATTTGTAGTAAAATCATTTAATAGTTTCCATGCACTTTTTGTTGGATTATCCGAACTTGAAATTATGGTTTGATAAAATATTTTCCTAGTTGTTTGTAAAAGTTTTACATGTTCTTTTTTTTGTAAATTATAGTATGGCCGTAGTTGCGGAAATTGTCTAGGCAATGCATGCAGATTTTTTAAATTATTGCTAGAACATTGTACATCTTTGTCTATCCACCTTTTATAATTCTTAATTAGTTTCCTTTTTAACAGTGGAAAATGAATATTAAAATAATGCATAAAAATACTCATAAAATTATCAAAAGCTAGATTGTTATTCAAAATTCCATATACAGTATTCCAGTTCTCAAGAATACGACTATCAACAAAATGACTCGTCGCACTCAAAAATTCTCCTATAGCAAAAACTTGGTAAGGCAACCGATTCATAGCCGAGTTCCACAAATACTGTACGGTGATCCGATACAGTGTTGTCAAAGACACAGGCCAAGGGAATATTCAGAAAGTTGTGTATATTAAAAGGTAAAACACATTTAAAAGTTTACTGTGATTACTATTTTTTGTTCTAGTATCAATATTAAAGTCACCGTAAATAAAAAAAGAAACATTAGGTTTAAAATAATGATTTAAAATATGCTCAAGATTTTCCAAAAAAGTTTCAGCATTACCTGATGATGACCGGTAATAATTTATTACAAAAAATTCAGTTTTATTTTTGTCCTTAAAAGAAAAGCAACAAAACTCAGTATCTTTAGCGGTACAAAACTCATTTAAATTAAAATTATTTTTAAAAGTTATACCCTTTCTTACCCAAATTTCAACACCACCACCCTTAATGGCATTACGACAATAACTACTTGCTGAATTAAAACACTCAACATGAATTTGCTCCACAGAGTCACTAGTTTCCCACAACTCCGTCAAACAAACTACGTCGATGCTCTTGTATTTATTAATGTCTAATATTAAAGTCACATATTTTGTTTTCTTTCAGGCTCTGCATATTTAGCAGCATTAACCTAGGGTTAAAATCTATTTTGGAGGCTGTACTGGCTTCCGAAGGTATAAAAAATTATTGACACAAGCATTTTTAGGCCGGATATTTGGTTCCATAGCCTTCCTGAAGTTTTCTTGATAAATTCTTACTTTAAATGAAGAATACAGATTTAGATAACGTGATGACATGCTTTCACAGATTACTTCAGGAAAATGTGGTTTTAATAAATCTTCCATTGCAGTGACATTGGTGTCCGGTCAATACTGAGACAAGACAAAAGAGACACCCCAACAATACATGGAGTCAACGGACTAGCCCACACGGACGAGGAATAAGCAGAAGCCTTCAGAAGAACCATGGCACGCCAGTTCACCCTGAATGAGCACCCTGACCAAGCCGAAGAAGAAGTCCAAAACCAAGACGCCGAAGACTACGACAACGGAATCCTAGGCTACATCATCCGAACCAGACACAAGAGGAAGGCACCAGGGAAATATGGCAACACCAACAACGCCCTGAAGTAGCTACCAAGAAAAGGAGTGGTATTCTTGACAGCCATCGTCAACGGAATACTGAAGACAAAGCACTTCCCAGACGAATGAGAAGAAGAATCATGCTGAGGAAGAGCGAAAAGGACCCGATGTTCCCCCAGAACTACAGGCTTATTCATCTGCTCACCACGATGAGCAAGATAGCCGAGAGGGTCATCTTGAAGGAACTTCAAGAGGAAACAAAAGCGATCGGGAGCCTGCCAGTTGGGATTCAGGAAACAACGAAGAGCCGAAGACCAAGTCCTGAAGATAGTAGAATACGCCACCCAAGGATTCAACAGAAACCAAGCAACGGGAGCCTTCGACCTTGTCTGGCATGAAGATATACAAGATGAGAGAAGTCGGTTACTCCAAAGCCATCACGAAGCTGTTAAAGAACAGAAGATTCGAGATCAAGATCAACAAGACCCGAAGACAACGTGGACATAGCGGAAGAAGGAGTCAGATGAAGCACCAAAGCGAAATACCTGGGAAGCATCCTAGATCAAGGACTTACGTTTAAGGACCACGTCGATTAACTGATTGACAAGACAAAAAAGGAAAGAGGACAAATGAGATCTAAACTGGAACTAAAGACCAAGCTCTGACTCATCAGAGCCATCCTCATCGCTATCATGCTGTACAATGAAAGAAGAGAGACCACCTATTAGAGGGCCTGCCCATCTCCAGAAAGATGAGCAGGATCTCGAGTAGTGACAGCTTTAGCAAGTGGATCCATTCTTTAAGGTCGTTATTAGTAAGCCCGCTAAGAATTTGCCCCTTCTAGTGGCCGCGAAACACACACACCCAACGCGAACGACGAGAAAAAGAAACCAAAAAAGAGTAAAGTGCATTGCACTACTCTGAACAAAAGAAGAGGACAGCTAAACAATTTTACAAAAATCCAGGGAAGTAGAATGGAAGAGTCATCAACAGCGATGACTGAGGTCTCCATCGGATGAGATGGGGGTGGTGGAATGCTCTTCCCGGAATGCATCGTTCTTTGAAGGAAGCATTCTGGAGTGGGTTGGGTTTTTGACAGGTGTGACCAGTAACTAACAGAGATCTACTGATGAAGGTGGTTTCGTACAACTCGACTCTGACGAGACTTTTGAGATAGCTTTGAAATAGCCTAAATAAAGGTTTATAGCTTATTATCTCTCATTCCGAGGTTGGCGCTCCTTTTTTAGGTCAATAACTGAGCTAGTAAGATGCGATCTATTTGAACACCTTTTATACAGTTACTTCTTATTAATTATTCATTTTCAATATAATTCAATAACTGAAATTAAAAATTTTTATCAATAACTCGGTAAACGAGGAACTAGCGCACAATTTTTATTCTTAAGGTACATTTACATTTAATTACGTGCGTGCCTAAGTTTGAAATTCGCTTACTTGACAGATGACGTCTCCATGTATCTATTTGCATTGAAAATTTTAATTTGGCTTAAGCTTGAGAGGGCTTGTTCTTCTGGTTGATAAATGCAAGCAAATAGTCATTCATGTAAAATTTTAAGGTTATGTTACGGCTGTTTTGAAAATTATAACTGTTTTGTGATTATTTTCTATTATTATTTTTACAATAATTATTAACTACATATATAAATTGAGATAATGATATTGTGAGGGTTGGTCAGGGTGGTAGAGCATAAAAAGGGCTGGATGGTTAGATGTACTTCTTTATTTATTAGTGTGATGTGTTCAAACTAAAATAAATATTTACAACTAAAATTTAATACTCTGTACAAGAATTATATACACGATCTATTGGTCCTGGAGGCGGGCAGTCTCTCTCTAGGGTGGTAGTCGGATCGGGTCGCGGATGATTCTTCTCCGTTGTCCGGTTTGTCACGGTTACTGTCAACCCCTCACGGCTCCGGTTTACCCTGCTCGGGCGTTGTTGTACTCTGTTGTTCGGATTCCTCACTGGGACGATAGGTTCCTATAACCAAAGGGGTGTGTCAGGGTCGAGATCCCGCGTTCAGCGCACAGCGTAATCTCGGAGGTTGGGAGTTTGCTTCCGTCCCGAGCTCAACGCGCTCCGGGATTTCGGGTAATCGGAAAGGCCTCGGTCCTGCGCTCAACACGCTGCAGGGCTTGACTTAGGGTAGTTGGCGTCCGCCCTAAGCTCAACGCGCTTTAGAACTTCGTCCGATATACAGGGTTTGCTTAGCGTCTAGCCTCGGGTTCAACGCACACCGAGGGGTCGACGACAAGCCGGATGTTTACGTGTTTACAATCCCAGGCTCAACACGCTCCGGGATATAGTGTAACACTTCGGTTATTTTCCGTTGAAGCTTCCTATCGTTATTATACGTAAGGATAGAGCTTGCCTGGTATATCGCAGTTCGTCTGCCTTGGTAGTATCGGTAAGTTATTAGCGGAACGGCGAAGGTGCTGCCCTCTCGGTGCTGGGTGCCTAACTCCGTCTAGTTTGGCTTGGGTAGTGTTCTGTTTTCTGATTATTTATCGGGGTTATTTCTTGTTCAGACGACAGTGTCTTTACAATATAGAATGCAAATAATAATAATCTTCTGCAAATTTTAGCTACTCTTCTTTTAATAATGATTTTAAATAAATAGGGGACAAAATATCCCATAAAATGTTACACTTTTCCCAAATTATGTTACACATCGTAGAAGCGTGTATGCGAAAAGCATATCTAAGAGATATAAAAATCACCAGTTGGTAAAAATCTATTTGTAACTATCAACCTAACTACTGACTTTATGGCTTCTTTTGTGGAATTTTTATGCAGTTGTAATGGACATAGGGATAATAATAATTCAAAACAAGAAGAAGTCATTCTAGTAAAGCTAAAAAATAAGAAAGGGTGACTTATTTTAATCTCTGCTAATACATTATTAAATAATCCTTGCGATTCCCTCTTAAATAAATCTCTGGTACCCAAAACTTTTATTTTGGCAAATTTTCTTTTTCATACAATTTTTGGACTGTTTTTTACATAACACTAGCACTGCTAGAGAGCATACTACCAAACTTTTAATCATATTCTCATCCACTATTTTCTATTTTTAAAGGTATATATCTAATGAAAAACTTCGGCAAAACAAATAACACAACCAAAAAATTTAGAACCAATGTAAATGGTCATTATGTGAAATGTCAATTAAGCAAGAGATAAAGCACGCGCGTAATTGAATGTAAATGTACCCTGACGATTTGATTTGTTTTAGTCTCCCAATCCAGATTCGGAAACGACGTGCGTCAAGTTTGAACACACCCTGATAAATAGTTAGATAAAGTTTCGATACAATCAGGAATTATTAAATGAAACAATATTTTTATGTCAACTTCAAACGGAATCAGTCTATTGTAGTATGTAGTTGTGATAAATGAACTATGAGTTTTCATTACGCCAGCAAATTTCGACAATAATAACTTCCAGAGTAACTCAACGGAGAAAAGTTTCGAAGAAATACATAGTTTGGCATGGTAACATCATAGGAAATGTACCAATTATACTCGTAAACATGAAATTTCTCAACAATATTCTAAAAAATGGAATATAATACACGTTGCATACAGGAAATGAAATGAACATTTACTCGTGTGTGCAGCGAAATGTGAAACGTCAGTTAAAATTTGTGAAAATACATTTCACACAAGTATAAAAGCAAGTTTCTAGCATTTAATTAATTTTATTTTGATTTGTTTAACAAAGAATAATTTTGAAATACTGGACTATTTCCATTCGGATGACATCAAAGTAATTTTTATAATACTGTAATGTTTTTTCTATTTTATTTCAACAGTAAACGGGTGGGAAAAATTTTAAACACACGGTATGGCTACTTACTAATTTATTTAAACACCAAACTAATCACTAACACTTAATTTATATATACTCAACTAATCACTTAATTATATACAGAGTATATTCACTTAAACTAATTTATATAAGCTGTTCACTAATTTATTTTCACTTAGTTACTTGTTTATCTCACGATGTCAAATTATCAACTAAACTCAACTCTTCTTGATCGGTCCCTTATATATTAATGCCTTTTTTACTGGATAATTCTAGATTACAAAAACAATTGGCTTTCTGGCATTTTCTAGATAAGACTGGTCAGAAAAACAATGTAGATAAGATAGTCACTATTCGTAAACAATTCTAGGAAACCCTGCGCGTCCGCCATCATTTTAACTTTCATACCTGGCTTGGACAGAGTCGGATTTAGGGACTATACCAGTATGCTGTTTCGTAACATTACCCCCTCCTTAAATGGAAGTTCCTCCTGAAACTTTTGTGTAGCCGAGACTGGATGTTTGAATCGGCAACTGGCCCCATTTCTACACTTTCCGATCTTATGGAGATAGCAGGACACCGTCTTCAACGGATACTGATAACGGGGGTTGTAGCTGCAAATTAATATCTGGAGACCGGTATCTTGAAAGATAATCTCTACCATGTTCCTGATGATTCGCCAATCCAACTAGTTACTCGCTATCTTAGGCATAGCCAGTTTCTTCACGCTGGATTCCAACACATGGTCTCGTAGGTTTTGAAGTGCTTCCCACACATTGCGGTAGGTAGATCGATCTTGAAATTCATTTTTAGTTACCACGTAGAAGACGTACCGCGAATTATGTTTCAGTTTCAGTGTCTTGCCAGGAGTAGGAATCTGGTCTTCAGGTTTTTTTAATTGCCCGAACTTCTTTCGAAATACGGTTGCCAACCCCCGTGCGTGTTTGTTACTGGCGGAGATGCTATGTGCCAGTGAGTACTCTTCCGGCAGCGTGAACAAATCTTGTCTTTGTTCCGAAGTGACTCCGTATCTAGCTTTCCCGATACCTCCGTATACACCCATAAATTCTTCGAAGGCTGGGTAAGACTCTTGTTGTAGATGGTTCACCCCTTCCTCTTTGTCATGGTCTTATTCGAATGGTGCTAGTCGGTTTTGGTGGACTACTCTCGGTTTTCCATTGGGGGTCTTGCTAATACGATAGATGATGTCGTTGATCCTCTCCTTGATTAACTATGGACCTTCGCAAGATTTTTGTAATTTTGGAGTAAATCATTTTCTCCTCGTCGGGTTGTGTAACCAGACTTTGTCCCCTTCTTTAAAACAGCCTACTGTGGCCTGCGTGTCGTACCGACTTTTCATTCAGCTGTCGCTGGCAACTTGAAGCTTTGTTCGAACTAATTCATGAATATCGTCCAGCCTTCTTCTCAATTGGATCACATAGTCTTCTCCTGCTAGATCTTTCCCAGGTCGACAGCCAAATTCCAGGTCACAAGGAAGCCTCATTTCACGTCCAAACAGGATTTTCGCAGGTGTTTCACCCGTGGACTCATTGACGGCAGGTCGATAAGCCAATGCAAATAAGGAAAGATACTGGTTCCAATCTCTCTGATGGCTGGAAACTACTTTGTACAAGTATTTTCCAATAGTCCTGTTCTTTCTCTCGACCATTCCATATGAGTGTGGATGTAATGCTGTTGTCCGGGTCTCCTTCCCAGCTTGTCTCCTGGAATAGATGGCTTTCGAAATTTCTTCCCTGGTCGCTGTGAACTTCCAAAGGCACTCCATATCGGCTGATAAATTCTTTCTCCAATACATCCGCGACAGTTGTGGCCTCTTGGTTCGGGATAGCGTAAATTCCCACCCACTTTGTGAAATAATCCATTGCAACCAAGATGTATTTACCACCGTCATCTATCGTCGGAAATGGTCCAGCGATGTCTAAAGCAATCCTTTCGAAATGGCTTCCAACATTATATTTTTTTCACGGGTGCCTTTCTTTAGCAATGTGGTCCATTACTCGTAGCACAAGTCGTACATTTCTTACACCAGTCCTTCACATCATCAGAGCTGTTCATCCAATAAAACCTTTCACGGACCCTCTGAAGGGTTTTCTTGACTCCCAGATGACATACCGATGGACTGTCGTGTAACTTTCTTAGTTCCTCTGCTACTCTCGTTCTCGGGATAACATCTGTCTTCTCTTCTCGGAACCATCATCGTTCTCAAGGATTCTTTTCAATAGGCCTTCTTCCAGGACAAGGGAGTCCCACTGAGCCCAATATGCCTTTAGTGTCGGTGAAAATCTTGAATGAAGGACATCAAATGATGCTGGTGGCTGTGTACACGTATAAGGCAACAAAGAAAATATATTTGTATAACGTGTAAAATTTAATTTACTTTTGCATAGCGCGCTTTCAGCTCTCTGGACATAGAGCCATCATCAGTGTTTAATCTAAAAATACATATTTAAATCACAACCAATAGTGGATAGTTAAGTGAAAGTTTGACTGAGTTTTTTTTATATGGAAAGATAAAAAGGTTGATAAAAAATACGTACTGTCAGATTCCATATAACAAAATTTCCTGGCTTCATTGCCTCCATCAATAATTAAACAAACAGGTTAACAAACCTTTAACATTATGCAAACTTGGACATCACATTTAAAACTTTTAAAATCGAATTTTACTTCCAAAAATATTCTCTTAAACACCTCCCATGTCAGAATCTCTACAGGTGGTTGTGTCGGTTTGACCGACAAATATGAAAACTTCAACTGTCAATTGGGTTTGTTTGATTGTTTGTGAATACTCTGTTCGATTTGAGAGATCGGATGCAAAAATGATTATTTATTTAAATTCAGAAAAGTAATCTCGGCCTCTTGTCCATCATACTTTTTATCAAGCTGACGATCTGGTAAAACCTGTCATCGTCGCCTTCTTCTCGAATGGTTCTAACTTTGTTATAACCCGAAGCCTTCGTTGCTGCTTCATATTCAAGAGCAGCTGTCAATGCGTCAACTAATGTTTTGGGATGGGCTAAACGAAGCATCCTCTGCATATCGGGGTCGCGTAAGCCATCAATAAAGGCCTGGACGCCCAGACATTCCATCATGTTCTCTGGTGCTGATGGATAAGCGAATCGAACTAATCGGGCAATATCCACTTCATATTCTTGAAGGGCTTCGTCACGTTTCTGCCTTCGGTTCTTCAGCTGGGATTGGTACAAATGTTCTGGATGTTCTTGACCATATCGCATGTCCAACATCTTCTTCAGCTGCTCGAAGTCATCCGTTTCTTCCAGAGGTACCGTCTGAAGTACATCTAAGGCACCTCTCCGAAGCGACATAGTTAGGTGCACTGCTTTCTCTCTATCGAACCCGAGATCGAACCAATTATTCACTCTAGTGTTCCTCATGATTGATCCTCGACATTTTTCCATCGAACATTGGGGCCTTGGCTCGGGTAAAACTGCCAATGACTTCTAACAATGTTTCTGGCTTGCAAGGTTTTGTTTGCTCGGTCTTTGTTTCTTCCACTGGCGTGTCTTGAGTTCTAATATCTGTCACTCCTCTTTCTAACTCCTTGATTTTCTCGTCAATCGTTGTCATCTTATTCTTAATCTTCTCGTCCATCGTTGACATTTTATTCTCGATTTTCTGGTCCATCGTTGACATCTTAATCTCGATTTCAGATTTTAGAAACGAAATTTAATTTTCAACGCCAGCGGCAATGTCGTTATTCATTAATAAGATAAAGGCAGATATATTGTTCTTCATAGCAGTAATCTTCTCGTCCTAATTAGCAGAAATGTCGTTCTTCATAGCAGAAATATCGTTCTTTATAGGAGAAATATCGTTTATCACATTCGTTGAAATCTTCTCTTCCATGGCAGAAATTGACGACATTAAGGTGGAAGCCTCGTCATTAAATAAAACTGTTTCTGGACCAAAGCCGTAATTTTCCAGTGCCACTTTAAGTCTTTCTACTAATTTACTTTTCTTACCGGGCGTTTCCAACTCACGATTTTCCAATTCTGCTCTTAGTTCCGTCACTTTCAGGTCACTTAGTCTCTTAGCTATGTTTACGTGATTATTTATTTATATTACCCCACACCTGACACCAATGTAATATTTTTCATATTCATTTATTATTATATTTTTTATTACGAAGGGTGGGATAAATTCATACACACGGTAGGTCTACTCACTTAATTTATTTATGCACTAAACTATTCACTAATTTATATTATATACACAGTATATTCACTGACACTAATTTATATAAACACTTGACCACTGTTTATTCACTTAGACTATTTACTTGTTTACTGTATATATCACGAGATCAAATTATAAACTGACTCTTCCCGCTGGTCGTTATTCTTTCTATATACGTGCCTTTTTTCTAGATAATTCTAGATTGCGGCTTACACAAAAACAATCGCCTCCCTGGAATCGTCTAGATAAGTCTGGAAAAGTAAACAGTTCAAGACAAATCCCTACACATTCGTCAACATTTTAACTTCCATATATGGCTTAGACAGAGAGACTAGACCGGTGTGCTATTTCGTAACAATAGATCTGTCATCTTGTAATACTTGCCATTGCATCAAACAAATCAGTGAATAAATAAAACACAAAACACTTTTCCCAGTGTGGAACAAGCTTTCCTAACTTTCATTTGCTCGGAAGTTTTTATTTTAAATAATGGTAGAGTTTTGCTTATCTAATTACGGATTATTCATCTTTCTTTGCGTCTGAGAGTGTCTCAACTCTACAAGAAAAACTAGTTGTTCAGTCGAAAGAGGAATGTTCTAAATTTGTGTTTTGTTATTTCTACTTATGTACCTACTTCCACTGTTTTGCATAAGCACTCTCTGTTTTGTTTCTTTAGTATTTACCGAGGACTTCGCAGGGCTGAAAGTTTCACGCTTGCGGCTGGTCGATAGTCATAAACAAACTTCTAATGAGAAAACAAGTTTCAAGTATTTATACCGAACAAATCTGAAGATGTATTGTAAACATAGTGATGTATGTTATTATTAATAATATGGTTGTTGTGGAAAATGTGAGAAGCTGGTTTTAACTTGTTTCAAATTGGTACAACGTAATTTATGCCGGAAAGAAGTTTTTTCCTCTAACAGTATTATAATTCATAGAAAAGTTTTTGTTTAATATAAACGTTGTAAGAGTACACATAATCCGATTTCTAAGTTAATAAGATCTAAAAATAACAACTAAATCACTCACATTATTTGTCATCATTTTTATAAATCAATGTTTTGGGGTTTTCTCTTAAGTAACACCCTTAAGTACTACAATCCTTAAGGGTCGCAAATAAACGATTTAAAAGACCTAGTATACATAAAAAAGACATATTATACATAACCGATCAATAGGAAATGGGAATAGGTGTTGACTATTATATAATTTCTATATTGCGACGTAGTTTTTGATTATGGCTTATCTGTTACGTATTGCACGTACGTTAATAATTAATGCACTGTATTTCCAGTTGTTAGATTGTTTATAAGGAAGACGCATTATTAAACCTGACGTATGTGGATGACATACTGACGGGTACTAACTCACTGACTGACCTGAAGCTGTTGCAATTCGAATTAAACAAATGTCTTAATGCATCAGGTTTTACGCTACAAAAATTTCGTTCGAAATCTCTTGACTTCCATAACGAAGCCCAGTGAAGTTGCCCCCCCCCCCCAATCGAAATTTTCAACAAAAACATATAAGGCCGGAATGCACTCCCAATGCACCAATATGCTCCATGAATGATTTTCTTTGCACCACATTTCCCGAGATACTACAGTTATTTGTTTATGGGGGGGGGGCAAATACATGCTAGCCACCCACTTAGTTAAACCTCAATGTATAGGGTAAAGTTGCCCCCCCCCCAATGATAATAAAAAAAAAATAAGTGGCATCGGAATCTAGTTCTAATGCACTCAAATGCACCACCAAGAAAAAGAAAATCCCCCCCTCCCCTTTCTTAGTTAAACCTCAACAACGTTTTGTATTATAAACCAAAACAAATATTACATAAAAGTTTCATTTGATTTTAAGAACGAAATTAAAAATTCAATATCACCAGATAATTACACACTTTTATCATTAGATGTTGTATCTCTATATACAAACATACCTTTTGACTTAGCCAGAAACACAATTATGAAAAGTGGAATCGGAATCCACTTCTAATGCACTCATATGCACCACTAACAAAAACAAAATCCCCCTACCTATATTTAGTTAAATTTCATTATTTAAAGTGAAGTGCCCCTCCCCAAAGATACATTCCGAAACAAATTTAGAGTAGTGGAGTCCACTTCTAATGCACGCTTATGCACCACCAACAAAAACAAAATATTTGCACTGCCTTGATGAGGTATTATAAAATGACAGAAATTACAATTTCGACTAACAACGCCTACGTATATCTTGCAAACAATGCTGGTGCTTAGGGTTTATTCAATTGAACTCTCTACAAAATATCCATTTTAAATCGTTTGCTGGGAAGGATCTCATGTTGTATGTTCCTGTATATTGATGGCGCAGTTTTCAATGACGCCTTATCCGAAGTTGCCAATGAGAGGAATAAACAAACCACTAGCTATATAAAAGTAGTTATAGCTTTTTTTGAAATACATTCTCCAAAAATAAGTAACATTTTGATAAAATGTGTAATTGCACTTAAAGAATTTACTACAGGTTATATATTTCTACATCTAGATCCATCCATCCATGGCTCTACAACCCGGGGTGGGTCTTAGCCGCCTCAACAATTCTCCTCCATTCATGTCGATCCTGAGTACTTTCTTCCCAATTAAGGACTCCCAAAGTTTGCAGGTCCTTGTGTATATTATCACGCCATCGAAGTTTTGGGCGCCCAAGTGGTCTTTTGTTGCTAGGGGCTTCTTCCCAGACCATTTTAATTAGCCTTGAGTCGTTACTCCTCTGGACATGTCCCAGCCATCTTAATCTGTTGGATTTAATTTCTTGTACTATACTTGGGCTATTATATAGTTCATATACCTCATTGTTCGTGCGCCTCCTATACCGCACTGTTCATCCCAGACTCCTCCGTATATTTTCCTAAGGATCTTTCTTTCGAAACGATTGAGTAGTAGCGTGTCTTGTACCGTCATGGTCCATGTTTCGCTGCCGTATGTTACAACTGGTCTTATAATAGTTTTATATATGTTTATTTTTGTTTGCCTTGTCAGAGTCCTTGATCTTAATAATTGTTGGGTTGCATAATAGCATTTATTTCCTTGAAGTATACGCTGTTTAATTTCTACTTTAACGTTATTATCTGATGTTATTAGAGCTCCTAGATATTGAAAAGTCTGTACATGTTCGAAGTTGTATTCGTCCATAGTAACATTTTGACGTATTCCATCTCGTCCTACGTTTCGTGTCATATGCATATACTTAGTTTTTTCCTCATTGACCTTCAGTCCCATTTTCTTTGCCTCTTTTTCTAGTTTTATAAAGGCTTCCTTCACGTTAACTGTAGTTCTTGCTACAACATCTAGATCATCTGCCTAAGCTAGAATCAGGCAGGGTCCATTATGGCCGAATATGTTCGTAGTTAGTTCGGTTCGTCTTACTACCTTCTCCAAGGCTATGTTAAATAGAGCCGGCGACAGTGCATCCCCTTGTTTAAGTCCAGTTGTTATTTCAAAGGTTTCGCTGTAGTGACCTTCTATTTTAATTGAACTGTATGATCCTTCAACACATACTTTTATCATTCTTATAAGTTTGACGGGTATTCCAAGTTCTTCTAGTGCTGTCCATAAGCTTGCTCTGATGATGCTATCATACGCTACATCTAGATACATACCTATATCTATATCCAGATATATATCTATTTCGGAAATATTGTTCTTGGGATAATATGGTTCAGTCCGAAATTGGAAAGTTTTGTGAATTTTTTATTTACATTTTCGATTAACGTTTCGGACTGTCAGTGTCCTTCATCAGAAACTTATTCTACAAACAGAACGTTTACAATCAACGTTTTATACAAAATAAACTTCTTTTTAAAAACCATAAAACAAACGCTTGCCAGTGGAATGTCATCATATATGATAAAATAACATTTTAATTTAAAACATTTAGAACAAAATAACCACTCTCACTAATGACCGTACATATATTGTGTGTTAAACCGTCACAGATTTTGTAAGTAAACCAACATTTATCGATTGTAAGAACAACTAGTATTTGTTTCGTATACATTAATTAAGATTTGAAAAGAGCAGCAAAACAAACCTATTTGACCTCAATGTTCATATTAGTATGCTTTTGGCATAATGTGCTTGACATGTCTGTATTTCCAACTTATAACAATTTTTAAAGTTGATACTCATTTTATTAAATTAAAATAAATCTTCGATAAGTTTTTTGTATCTGACTTTGCATTGATAGAATGTTTGTTTTTTTGGATTTCTATCATTTCGTAGAACTCCCTTTTTTATGGCTTTCGGTTAGTAGTATTTTTGTTTCGTCATAGTCCAAGGTCTGTATGTGTTCAGAAACGTGATTCGTAAGAGCTGTTTTGTTTCTTATGTCGTATTTGTGGCCATTTAGGCGGTTTTCTAAATATTGACTGGTTTGTCCAATATGGACACCTTCACAATCTTTACATGGAATCTCGTAGATAACGTGGCTTTTTTTGTCCCTGGGAATTCTATATTTCAGTTTACTAAAATTAGATTTTAAAAGATTATGTCCTCTGTGTGTTACGGTTATGTTGTGTTCTTTAAAAGTACTACGAATTTTTTCTGAAAGTCCCTAAATGTATGGTAAAGAAAGATAATTTTTTGAGATATATTTTGTGAACTATTTCTAGGTTGAGTTTGGTTGTGAAAAAGACGGATACGTTTTTTTAAAAATTCTGTTAATTAGTTTATCTGGGTAATCATTTAATTGGAGAGCTTCTTTAGCTTTTTTTATGGCGTTTTACCGGTATTCGCAGTCAGAAAGTTTTATAGACCGATTCGCGAGTCCTATAACTACCGATTGTTTCTGCGACATTGGGAATTAAAAATCACATTTCTAGACGACCAAGTTTCCTTTGTATACCATTCTGATTTGATAGTGTTGTTTATGTGGTGAAGAGTTAAGTCCAAAAAATTTATGTTATTACGTTGTTCCCTTTCTACAGTAAATTGTAGTTTGTTGTGAAAGCTATTAAAACTATCAAGAATATCCTCAATTTTGTTTATTGGCAGTAGTGCTATGCAGTCATCGACATACCTAAAGAAAAAAGGAACTTGATACTCCAGGCCTCCAATTGCGGATTCTTCCAGGTCCTCCATCATAAGTTATGCAATTACACTTGAAATGGATGCACCCATTGCACAGCCTTCTGTTTGCTTAAAAAACTTTTCTTCGTACAAAAAATATGTAGAACTTAATGTTAGTTGCACTGCTTTCAAAAATTCATTTAGAGGTATGTCAGTATAAGACTCAATTTTATTCAACTTTTTTATAATTGTGTTTCCAGCTAAGTCAAAAGGTATGTTTGTATATAAAGATACATCTAATGATAAAAGTGGGTAATTATCTGGTAAAATCAAATTTTGAATTTTGTTCTTAAAATCAAATGAATCTTTTATGTAATATTTGTTTTGGTTTATAATACAAAACGTTGTTGAAATTTAACTAAGAAAGGGGAGGGGGTATTTTATTTTTCTTGGTGGTGCATTTGTGTTCTTTAGAAGTAGATTCCGATGCCACTTGTTTTTTTTTTGAAAATTATCATAGGGGGGCCAACTACACTCTATACATTGAGGTTTAACTAAGTAAGGGGAAGAGGGATTTTCTTTTTCTTGGTGGTGCAAATGAGTGCATTATAGGCGAGCGGGACACCACCAGAAAGTCGCTTAGAAATTAGCAGTATGTGACCACGCAGTACTAATCGCTAAGACCACTTTTACTTTATGTTTTCGGGGTCGCTGAATACGATTATGAAATTATTTTTACGATAAAATTGGGGGAACATGGAAAAAAACGGCAATTTCGGGTACAATTGAATTTGGCGTTTTTCTGTGTTCATCTCGCTATATCTTCCACATTTATCAATGTATCATTATGAAATTTTTTATGACTATTGCGTATCTAAAGATCTAAACAACAAGCCTACTCCGAAAATTCTGCGACAATTAATGCTTGAACAGTAAATTTACAATTGTTTTTTACTTTTACGTGTTCCGAGTTTTGTCGTACAAATGCAAAAGTTGAGTTATGAAAATTCGAATTTCTAAAAACTAATTATCCAGTATTAAAATGCAATACCTAAAGAAGTTTTTGGGAAAGTTTCAGATCTAAATATTGAAAAGAAAAAAAGATATGCTATTTCAAAGTCGAGCGTAGGGTGCGGCTGCACGGCGCGCTATACCACATAGATGCTGATACTCACTTAACATTTCATGTACAACGTATTCAACGCAGAATGAGTGAAAACCAGTTAACAATTGTAGAATCTCCCGATACAGACGTTTTTTTATTACTACTATTTCATTTTGCAAGTTTCGAAAATAGACCTCAGCTATGGTTTTTCACGGGAAAAATATCCGTACGCACTGATTTCAGAAGGTATATACCTATTCATAGTTTAGCACAAAAATTAGGAAAAAATATCTGTTCTTCGTTGTTAGCTGCACACGCTCTAACAGGCTGTGATACTAATTCATCGTTATTTTACATAGGCAAGATCAAGGTGAATGCAGCATTACGACTTATGTCAGACGAAGAATTG
Source organism: Galeruca laticollis (assembly GCA_963921935.1). Lineage (NCBI taxonomy): Eukaryota > Metazoa > Arthropoda > Insecta > Coleoptera > Chrysomelidae > Galeruca > Galeruca laticollis. The sequence continues at coordinate 150,870,958 of OY998177.1, forward strand.
ACTTATTTAGCTACAATAACCGACTTAGACATACATGTTGCTCAAGAAGTCGTCAGTACATTCACATCTTATTTGTACGATCCAAAGAAAAAGTCAAAAGGTACACGTAACGATATAAATTCATTAAGATATCATTTAACTATCGAAAAGAACTCTGAAATCGCAAGACTTCCTCCATCTGAACCCGCGATGCATAAACACATTTTAAGAGCTCTTTGGCAAATCAATGAGTGGAAACAAGCAATCGAACCTCTAATCATTTCCAAAGATGTGACAAAGTTTGGCTGGGTGGTAGAAACAGGTAGATTGAGTTTCGATTATTACGATGGACCCACTGCTATGGGAATACTACAACAGTACTTTTGTTCGTGCACTGCCAAAAATGGTTGCGAAACTGATGTTTGCCCTTGTAGACAATCTAATTTGAAATGCTGTGATGTTTGTAGTTGTAATAATACATGTGTAAATAAAGAAGTTATTGTAAATACAGATGAAATAAATGAAGATTTTTAAGATATTATAATGGTTTTTATTTTAATTGATATATTAAAACCGTATTTCGGACGCATCTAAAGTACCGACTCAAATAGTCGCTGCTCGTGCTATAGCGCGCCGTGCAGCCGCACGCTACACTCGACTTTGAAATAGCATCTTTTTTTCTTTTCAATATTTAGATCTGAAACTTTCCCAAAAACTTCTTTAGGTATTGCATTTTAATACTGGATAATTAGTTTTTAGAAATTCGAAACTTCGTAACACAACTTTTGCATTTGTACGACTAAACTCGGAACACGTAAAAGTAAACAATTGTAAATTTACTGTTCAAGCATTAATTGTCGCAGAATTTTCGGAGTAGGCTTGTTGTTTAGATCTTTAGATACGCAATAGTCATAAAAAATTTCATAATGATACATTGATAAGTGTGGAAGATATAGCGAGATGAACACAGAAAAACGCCAAATTCAATTGTCTCAATTGTACCCGAAATTGCCGTTTTTTTCCATGTTCCCCCAATTTTATCGTAAAAATAATTTCATAATCGTATTCAGCGACCCCGAAAACATAAAGTAAAAGTGGTCTTAGCGATTAGTACTTCCGTGGTCACTGTAAGGTCAATTTGGGGGGTGCGTCCCGCTCGCCTATTAGAAGTGGATTCCGATACCACTTTTTTTTTTGAAAATTATCATTGGGAGGGGCCAGCTTCACTCTATATATTGAGGTTTAACTAAGTAAGGGGTGGGGGGATTTTCTTGGTGGTGCATTTTAGTGCACTTGTTTTTTTTTGAAAATTATCATTGGCGGAGGGGCAACTTCACATACTACTAACTGAGAGGAATTCGGGGCAAAGCCCCTCGCGAAATAATCGTGATGTTCGGTCAATAATAACAGTATTCACCACCTTGGTGTATAATATTATATTAACTGCTGTGTAATAAATAATTAAGGAATGGTAATTGAAAAAATATTTTTTAAATTGAGTTTGAAAGTATAATAATCACTCACATAGATTTTGTTTTCAATAAATTTTAGCCATATCCTACACTACGTATTAATAGCGACATAAAAGAAAATCTTAAATTCTGAACTTGTTTTTAAAAATAATTGATTACAATTATATATTTTTGGAAAGAGCACTTCATGCCTGATGAAATAGAAATAGAAAATAATATACAGTTATCTGTATCTGTGAAAGTTTGAAGGGTGGGTGACCCCACAGCACTTAGGCCACAATTGGCCCATTGTGCACCCTTCTGAGGTTGAAAACTTCCTTCTAGCTCGTCATCCAGCCTACTTCCTTGAAGTAGGCGATAACGTCGCCTGAATTAAGTTCCCTCATATTGGCATATGTTAGCCTGTGCTCGTCGAATACTTGAAACTTAAAATGAGAGAGTGTCTGACATTCGCAAAGAATGTGTTCGACAGTCTCATCTTCTTGTTCACATCCTCTACAAAGTGGGGTGTTAGACAGACCCAGTCTGTGGAGGTGTTTTCGTAGACGGCAGTGAGCAGTCAGAATACCCGTGGCTGTTCGTAGGTTCTGCCTGTTCATAGTCACGTATTTTTTGGCTACTTTGCTATCCGGATACTGTAGCAGATCCTTGGCAAACCTGCAGCCTTCTTCGTCGTCCCATCTACCCTTAAACTTATTAAGGGAGTGTTCCTTTAATAGGTCGGCCGTCGGTGACGCCGATAGACCAATGAAAGTGCCAGGTCCCAAGAGTTTTTGAGAGGCTGCCTTCCTGGCTAGCGAGTCTGCAATACGGTTTCCTTTCGATTTCTCATAGCCTTTGATCCAACCTAAAGTGACCGTGTTGTTGTTACAGGCTTCGATTAAGGCCATGGGACATTCTAGTACTAGGCCTGATGTAATACGTGATCTGTTCAGGGCTAGTAGTGTTTGTCTACTGTCCGTAAGGATGTATATATTATTACCTGTGGTTTTCCTTTTGGTAATCTCTTTTGCAGCGATGCAGATAGCAGTGAGCTCTGTTTGAGCAACACTTGCATTGCAGCCCGTTGCCCATTTTATGTTTAGATTCAGGGATCTGGAAAAAAATCCACATCCTGAGCCCACATTGGAATTAGACCCATCTGTGAAGATGCGGATTTCGCCTTCTTCCACTAGGTCTTGTGCGTTGTTTTTAAAAATTACCTTGTAGGGCCTATTGAAGGCATATCGCGGTGGAATCGAGTCCGTATTGGCCTGCAGCAGTGGGACCTCCCTGAGGGCCTCAAGCCACAAGTTACGTCTCAGTTTACCGGATCCTACATCAGGTTGTATACCAGTAGAGCGTAGACGTGTCATGGTCATCAAAACAACCTCCTTGATGTATATGTCAAGAGGAGTGAGACCGAGGATTACCTCCATAGCTCTTGTTGTTTATTTCGAATTTTATCCAGCGGTGGTTCGACATTGAAATATCGTCGGATACATGCCAGCCGGAAATTATATTCGAAGTATTAATAGTAGATAGGGTAATATCTATTCACGTTTGACTACGAGAGTTAATAAAAGTTGGTTCAGTACCTCTATTTAGAATACAGAGATTCTTGTTAGTTATATAATCATAAAAAGTCTTACCTCTAGTGTTAATATCACAAAAGGTGTTAGGAAAAACTAACAACGTCACTGGATTCTGCGACAACATTTTTATGAGAACAAGTTTAAAAATAACTAAAATACGAGTGGTGCCTGAAAAGTAATACTTCTCATTTCCACCCTGTATCTCAAAAACCAAAACGGCTAACAAAATTCTGCTTGCACCATTTTTAATTTCATAAAAGAGTAGTAGACTATCGCGAAAACAGCAAACCTCTATATTTAAAGATAAGGGAGATAACCCCCAAAAGTGCTCAAAATGGGATACACTGTACAAGTCTTATTGTATAGTTGGAGATTACAAGAAAGACAGTATGAATCTTTTGTGAAGAAATCTATGGTAGTTGGAATATGTGCTTTGTTATGAAGCCATAATGTTCTGAGCTATTTTGGGTAGCATAAATATGTATTATGAAACCATACAGAATCACTTGCGGCGAGTTAAAATTGTTTTTAGTTCCCGTGTAATAGAAATTATGCGTATGTGTAGAATGTTTTGAATGTGTTTAAGCTTTCAACATTTTTTAAACAAGTGTCATCTGCGTACACACAACTAAAAGGTAACAAGACATACTTTTAATGCACCCTGGTACTGCCATAACAACGACGTAAAAACTATTGACAAGACCATAGCCAAATTTACCAGCAACCATAAGCAACCGTTACTGCGTCTAGGATACAATGAGATTATCCACTTTCTAGATAAAGTTAAATAGCACGATTCACAAATTATGTTTTTTTAAAGCAATTTATTCGATAAACCGAGATTTTAACATTAAAAGAGTTATTGGACTAATATATTCTCATGCTTGGAAGGCCTTAAATACTAAATACAATATAAACAAATGATAAACAACAACAAGCTATTGTGTTTAAGGGTAACAGACTACTTGTATTAATGTAAGGGAAACTAGAGGGGAAGTAGACTGTATGGATATCTAAGGTTGCGATATAGCGTCCCTTATTCATTGCGTTTCGATAGTCTCACGTGAAGGACCACTCGGGAAACCCGAGAATAAAAAAGAATGCTGAATAACTTAGGTTTCACTAAACAGTTTGATCCGTTTGGCAACAGCGTACGTTTTTCACTGAATTCCGGCGTCTTTGTCACTGAACAACCGGCACTAATACAATTACTAATAAATACAAGTATTTATATTCGTCTCGAATTAATAGGGTTACATTGACTTGCAAAATACCGAAAGAACAGATACTACATAAAATAAGTGTGTTATTAAAGCGGCGTTTGCGGTAGTTCCAAATAGCGGCATGGACACTACGAGTACCATAGTTATACTGAGTTAGACCCAGGGCGGAGGGTTGAACTAGTAAAAATCCTTTCTAGGAGTAGAAAGCGAAGTGGCGAATAGTTAACTATTAGAGGTGGGGCAAATCTTCTAAATAGAAGCGCCTGGGGAAATTAATTCTGCAAATTTCTCCAACTTGAATCACATAAATATAATGCCAATTTAGTGAGAAGACTCAAAAAATCCTTATGAGTAGTGTTACTATTAGACAGTAAGGTATAATAGTGACTAGATCTTGGCATTGAAGACTTTTCACCTTAGATAAATAAGCTTAGAACCAAGTTGTTTATTGATATTCTCAATCAAATTGCAATTATAAAAAACTGAATACCCTAATTGGGTGTTTTCTTAAAATAAAATAATTCAGTGTAAAAAATTTCAAAAACTATAATGATAGCTAGCTTTCGAATAAAGAAACACCATGTAAAGAAAATAAAAGGGTAGGTCATAAATTGAATAAAATTCAAGGACCAATTGAACCAACTTACCTCAGTACAAATCTGCATACAAAAATGTTGCAGCCCTTTCAATTTACCGAATGCAAATTGATTCTTTCAAATAATTAGAGAGTTGTTTGACATACAACAAAAATTAAAAAGTGGCTTATCCCCTAAATCCACATAATGTTTGTGTACATTACAATTTAATGATAATTGTGGGATCATCAGTTAAACACATTATTTTTGAAACTTTTTTGCCTCCTAGTACTGTTTGGAGATACGACCTCCTTTTGGTTAGGCTACGAAAACTTTGTGATCGGTAATATTCATTTATTAAACAATTTTTGTTGCTGCGGATACAATTATACATTAGTATCAACAATATTATCAATAATACTCTTAAAGTTTTCAACATTTGTTCGTTTAAGAAATAGTATATTGTGCAACAAGGGGATAAGGTTAAACTTTTCTCACGAGTGTGGAAGTTTGTGGCACGAGCCTGAAAGGCGTAAACACACGAGCGAGAAAAGTACTTTTCGCCACGTGTTGACAGTTGTGATAACTATTTAAAGCTGAGAAGTATCCAACCAGGTTTTTGTTGATTTTTGTTGATTCTCCACACATGTATGTGGTGTGGGCAAAGTGCCGTAAAAATATTTCTCACAGTGTGAGCAATATATGGTTTTGAAATTAAATAAGCTATTAGATATACGGTACTTTTCATAGCAATTGCAGAAAGAATGATTTTCGGCCCCAAAATATGTGGTTTAATTTTTTATCTATCTTTTTAATACACCTGTATAAACATACGTTATTTTTAATTTTGAAGATAATAATGTTCTTGAAAATCGTTTATGTGTATGTCTCCGACAAATCAACACTGAACATCATTAACAAAGTCTTCATTTCACATATATGTGGCTAAAACGTTTCAATATGGATATTCCCCGTAACTTTTTTGTATTGTGTATAATGAGACTTTGTTTTGGAACTATGTTAAAGCTTTAATTAGTACAGAGGAAAAGGTCCCGGTGTTTACTTAATTCTGTACCTGGTATATTATCAAGCAAAACCATTAAAATGTTATAACAGGAAGTTTGAACGACTGCAATATTCAAGAACTGTAAAATTGCAACAGCGAAGTTATAATCTCTAAAATATTTATTTTCTCATAAAACTTGGTTCGTTTTGAATGCGTGCACTCAATCTCCGAGAACGTTGGAATTTGTTAATTTGTCTGTTGTGAGCGATAGGAGAGATAGGTAGAACATCCAACTGATGCATTTAAGCATTTTAAATCAGATTACTTGGCACTGAATTCTCATTTTCTGCGGCTACAAGATGAATTTTAAAGGGCTTCGGAGAACTTTCCGAGCCGACAAAGCGATAACCTTAAAAAATTGTTTCCGACAGAGGATTTGTCGGTTAATCTTGAAGACGTGAGAAATGAATACCAGAACATATATTATATTTAAATATAAAACTTAGGATTAGGATACAGTAGATTTATTTTTCGACCTAGACAGTTTCATTCGATTTTATAGAATAGAATAGTTTATTGTTCTTTTATACAAAGTACATGAACAATGAGCCGGTTATATAGTAAATATAAATTACATATATACTCCTAAACTAACACGATTAATAAAAGGTATTACAAGAAACAATGACATAAAATTTACATGTTTTTAAAGACAGCGCACAACACATAATAGTCCAGCAATAGAGAAGAGAAAAAAAATACAAGGTAATCGAAATAATGCTCTATATAGGGGTACCTTGTGTGATTTTTAGATTTTACCCTGATGAAGTATTCAATTGCTTGTTTTATTAGATAATATTCTAGCCTGCATAGATTGGCTTCGACTCTTATTATATAAGCGGCAGTAGTTCTCTGGAGGAATAGGAGGTTTTTTCAAAAAGACGTCTGTATTTTCTCAGTTTGATCCAGATAACGCAGACCCCATATATTACTGGCATATGTGAAATTCAGCCTCAAGTATATTTATTGGTGTACTGTTCAGATATCCACCGCAAATGCGAATACTTCTATTTTTTATTTTTCCAATTTTTTCTAGTTGGGTTTTGGCGATGTTATGATAGAATAATGAACCATAGTCTAATATTGATCTTATCAACGATCTATAAAGTAAAATTGCTATATTAGGGTCTGCTCCCCATTTTTGCCCACGTATTGACTTTAAAATGTTAATTGCATTTGCTGCCCTTGTTGTGATGTAGTTAATGTGTTTTTTCCAGTTAAGCTTCATATCAAGATATATACCCAGGAATTTGTTTCATATTTAATATTGAACGATGACAGTTTAATGTAACGTGGTGAATTGTACCTTTTTCTTGTAAAAGTACAAACGTTGGATTTCTGTTCTGTTATTTTTAAACCAACTTCCTCGGTCCATTTTTTAATAATTGCAATATTCTGTGAAAGGGTGTTATCACAGCTGTCTATTTGTTTTGATTCTGCATAGACACATATATCGTCAGCAAATTGTAATATTTTAGTGTCTGTTGTTAATAAATTTTCTAATTCCTGTGTGTATATTATATAAAGGAGTAGGCTTAAGATGCTTCCTTGGGGTAGACCTACCTGTGTCTGTCGCATGTCAGTGAGGCCTCGTTCTGATATATAGCCGACGTGTTGAATATATCTTTAAAATATTTATTATAATTGTCTTTGGTATGCCGAGAGCCATCATTTTTGTATATAAGATATCCAGGTTTACATTGTCCTATGCTCCTTCTATGTCTAGAAAAATAGCAGAAATTGAGTTGTTTTTAGTGAAAGCTATTTGGATATCAGTGACCAAATTGGTTAAACTTTCTTGTGTAGATCGTTTCCGTCTGAAGCCATATTGTGATTTAGGTAATAATTGATTTTTTTCTAACCAAAATTCTAAGCGATTTTTTATTAGCCGTTCATATGTGTTCAAAACACAAAATATGCATTTTCTATCTTTGCAATGCAACTCAGATGATCCGAAAACAGGTTTTTATTTATACAGAAACTGGAAATTAGGCCTACACTACTAACTCTTACCCAGACCAGATCTATTGTACTTCGTCCTGACCGCCCATTGTATGTATAAGCACCTTCATAATCCTCAATCCTACCGTTTAACAAGCGAAACCCTAGATCTTCCAAAGCTTCTACAAGTAATGTTCCTCTAGTATTAACTAGGGAATCTTTTGACTTACGTGGTTTTAATGGAGAATTGATATGTATTACGTTTTCTGAATCAAAATCATTCAGACCACCTACTCTCGCATTAAAGTCTCCGTACAGAATCATCTCGTCATTTGGGAATTTTATTGATATTTCTTTTAGAGTATCCTCAAGCATCTCTACACATACATGATTATCTAAATCAGGTTTTAAATATACTACACGTAAAATAATAGAACTATTATTTATATTTATTCTGATAAAATTCACACCACCAAGGTTTTTTGATATAATATTAAGATACCCCCCTACCTCTACCCTTTTACTTATCTTTCAAAGCTGGGCATGAGTAAGTATGATAATTGTTTGAAATATTTGGTAAACTATTTTGAGAAGAAGTAATCCAGGTCTCTACTAAGCCTGTTATATCAGAGCTGCACAAATCATTAATTTCCTGTATTTCTAAATTATCTAAAGTGTTAATACCTTGGCAGTTCCAAAATGTTATCTTAAATGGGACAATTCCGTCCACAAACATTGATTTTTTCACCTCTGTATTAATTAGTTTTTTGATGATGTTTCAACTTCTCTGTTCACTTTTGTTACTTTTTTTTTGTCGTTTCTTCATCGCCTTCGGGAGATCTCTCACTGTATTTTCTTCTTTTCGCTGGAGTTTGGTCTGGTAGTCCTGTCTCTTCTTCAATCTCGATTTCAGTTTCATTTTGTCCTTCTAATTCTGATAAGGTGTATAGGTTATCGTTAATGTATAATTTATTGTAGATGATCTTAGTTCTACATCCCTTGTCTCTTGCACCTTTTGAGTATTTCAAGAGCTGTTTTCTTTGCTCTATAATTTCTTTGGGAAAGTCTTCGTTAATATAGATATTTGTTCCCTTTAATCTATTTCTTCCTTTCAATATGTCCAGCTTTTTATCCTATGTCTTCATTTTTAGTAATATTGGTCTATTTCTAAGTTTGTTCCGGTCTCCTATTCTCCTCGACTCTATTACATCTGACTCTACATTTATTTTGGTGTTTACTCTTTTCAGTATTTCTCTAGCCTTATCATTCAGTTTTTCCGCATTTTCTCGCATTTCTTCTTCGATGCCATTTATTATCAGGTTTTCCCTGCTTAAATCCTTTTCTATTTGAATTACTCTTGTTTCCAATTTTTTCGTAGCTTCTCTTAATAAATAATTTTCTTTTTTCAGATCTTGGTTCTCTTTTTTCAATATTTGTAATGGACTATGGATATTGTCCAGTTTTTGCTCTATTCTGGCATTTCGTTGATCCATATTTTCTAACTTCTGCAGTATCTCTTCCATTAAAAATTATTTTTATATTCGGAGTTTAAGATTTTATTCAATTTTAAATTGCCTGACCTGTGTTAATATATTCAGCTTTATATTTTAACTAGTTTATGGAAAAAGTAAGTTTTTATTCCTTGTACTTTATTAATTTGTGGCGTATTATAACCTAGCTTCTTTCAAATTAGATATTCTTATCAGTTTTTTGGTGCTTTTATTACATGTATATATACACTGTCTTCTTTTATAACACTGTTGTGAAAGTTGAAGGATTTTAATTTTTAAATTTCTCACTCAATTCACTGATTTTATTGGAACGATTTAAAAGTACACTTTCTGCAAGCAACCCGAGCACCCACTCACTCCAATCGGGTTAGGGTAATCTAAGTTTCTGGTCACCAGCTTTAATATCTTATACATTCCATAATGCGTCTAGGCATACTCATAATCAGTTGATCAATATCCTCCTGGGGTATCTCATTCCATGCCACCTCTACCTCGAAGAGTGATAAACGTTTGAGGAGAACGCTGTAAATGTCTTAACCTTCTAGTGATTATCTCCCACACTTGTTCAATTGGGGAAAATCCCCTTACTAACTCAAGATGCAAAGCCTTAGTGGCACAACAGAGACATATGTAGGCTTTGGTTGTACGAACACCACGATATCTTGAAGGGGTAATGTAAAAGTGTCCTCCAAAGTCAACACCACTCTGAGGAAACGCTTTAATCGAGGACAAACGGAATTTAGGTAAATCGCCCATAGGTGGCTGAAAAGACTTAGGGGACTGTTTCCAACAACGAATACATTTTGAAGTGACAGAGACACTGTAGCAAAAACCGAAAGGACCCGCTCCTATTTCATTATAATTTTTCTATTAGTTGGAAACAATTTAGCTTGGATTTTTAGGAATATAAGCAGTGCAAAAAACGTCAAAAGAGCTTATTTTAATTTTTGGCTATCTAAGTCTGTGTTTAACATATTCTTGAGCTCAAGCCAGCACCTCCAAATTAAAAACGCTTATTCAAGGAAAACTGTGAGGGTACAAATTCTAATTTTTCGGGTATAAATTAGTCCTATATTCGAAAATTAATAATCTTTAGTTACTTTTGATAATTTCAATTTTTTTAACGATTTACTTGGAAATTAATAAAACACGTGGTTTTATTTTTATTATCATATTTTATAAACAATATATATGATGAAAAAAACGCTTTAAGATACAAACCAGTCCTTAATTCAAGGTTCAAACTTATGCTTTTAAAATTTGATTTTGTCAGGGGTGCTGCCTTGAGTTCAAGCCAGTACTCCCAAATTAAAAACCATTTTACAGGAAAAACTGGGCGGATGAAAATACTAATTTAAAATCAAAGTTTAAATTTATGCTATTAAAATTTAATTTTGTAAAGGTGCTAACTTGAGTTCATGCTAGCACCCCCACTTTAAATAGCGGTGGCCAGAAAAACTGAGTGGGTATAAATTCCAATTTTTTGGATACAAATTAGTCCTAAATTTTATATTCGTTTTTTTTAATTTGAAAGGGTGGGGGTGCTTTACTGACGTCGGCAAGGGTACAAAATCTGAAACTTCATAATTTAATAACAGAAATTATGTTGCTTCTAATACAGGAGTAACGATTGATTTTGCTGATGTAAAATGGTACTTTACTCTTGAGGCTAGTAGTAGTTCAAGTTAGTTTCCGAATGACAAGGGAAAGTACAAAATCAGAAACTTAATAATTTAGCGGTACAAATTATGTTGATTATTTCATTATTTCCATGATTTGGTGAGGTGCCTGTACCTCTCGGTGTGTGTAATACCCCCAACCCTCGGTTACTCAAAATTAAATTTTTCAAATTTTCTGGGGATTATAAAGAATTAGCCGCATTTATTGATTTGTATGATGCTTTAGTACATAACAATTTGACAATTACCAATGTTGAAAAGTTTAATAATCTCAGACCTTCTTTAGACGGTGCAGCCCTCTCGCTTATTCGACATGTTAAAATGACCATTGATAATTACGTCACCGCGTACGATATAATAGTAAAGAGATACTCAAACAAACGCCTTATGGCAAAGGCTCATTGGGATGCAATAATGAATACACCAAAAATTACCGATTCTAACTGAAATTCGCTTAGAAAATTATTAGAGAATCTAGCTTGTTTAGAAGCTGTGAGTTTGCCTGTGAGCAGTGGGATTTTATCTTAGTAATGGTTTTAATGCAACGCCTTCCAGGATACTATTACGTTATTTAAGCAGGTAGAACATAAATCAAACGAAATCCCTTCGTATAAAAAATTGTATAATTTCTTGGAAAATCAGTGCATCGCTCTCAGCAATGCTAATACCCGTGATTTTACTTCTGTCTCAAAAACGCTAAATCTGGTACATCTTTGACTTTGAATGCTAAATCTAGTCCTGCTAAACCATCCTCTTCACAAATACCTCGCACTTCCTCTTTCTTTACTTCTAAATCATCTCCCTCAATTACTTGCACACTTTGCAAAGCAAATCATTCTTTATACTCGTGTGCATCTTTTACAAGTGAAACGCCTAGTGCGCGCTACAATTTGTGTAAAAATATGCATCTCTGTTTTAATTGTCTGAGCTCTGCTCATAATCTCAATACATGTCGATCTACTTCTTCATGTAAAAAAAGGGTTTTCTCGTACACACCACACTTTATTGTGTTTTAAAAGCAGTACGCCGGGCGTCACTGCTGTTACTGCTAATCCTACCGCTCATGTTTAACCGCCTCTTTTAGATGATTCCGCTCCTAATCCGCAACCTAGTTCATCTAATGCTCTGGTCACCAATAATTCAACCGCATGTCATTCGGTAACTACCAACCCTCAACAATCTGTGCTTTTATCAACCGCGATTATTGATGTTTTAAATGTCCAAGGTTTTGTTTCACCTCTCAGATGTTTACTTGACTCTGGAAGTCAGTCTTCTTTCGTTACTTGCAAAGACTTTCGTACCCTAGGCTTAAATAAAACAGACTTTTCAATCGAAGTTACGGGAATTAATTTCACCCGCTCACGTATAAGCAGTGGTAAAGTTGCTTTGTCTATCAAATCCCAGAATAAACTATCGCTTATATTATATCTTGACGCGATAATAATTGACTCAATCTCTAACAAATTACCTACTGTACCGATTGATGTTCAATCTTGGATTCATATTCGAAACTTACCACTTGCGGATGAACGTTTTTATGATCCTGTATCTATTGATATTTTATTAGGAGCCGATGTTTTCACCAAAATAATATTACCCGAGCGTATTTTAAATCACGCTGGTGAACCTGACGCATTAAATACGATTTTTGGATGTGTTAATGGGTAATGGGACAATTAAATTTCGTCACGCCAAAAATCTCTACATATTTTTTGAAGTCTCTTAGCGATTATTTGCGTAAATTTTAAGAACTTGAAAATGTTCCTGAAGTATCCTGCTCAAATCCCGATGATATCTTCTGCGAATACTACTATAAAGAAGCTGTCGCTCGGACTATTCAATGCCTTTTCGTATTGAATCCCCCGTTTTTTGTGAATTAGTGAACTTACTTTAAATCGTTTTTCTCCCTAGAACGCCGTCTACTTAAACAACCTTCTAGTTATTCCCAATAGTGTGACTTTATGCAGGATTACCTTGATCTAGGTCATATGTCTCTTGTTAATACTGATCTCTCCTGAGAAGGTAGATATTATATTCCCCGCCGTAGCGTCTTAAAACCTGGCAATGTTTCTACTCGCTTACGTGTCGTTTTCAACGCCTCGGCTAAACTATCGAATTCAAAATCATTAAATGATTATATGTCGGTCCAAAATTACACCAAAAAGTTGTATCTATTTTACTTAATTTTCGGGTTTATGAATATGTTACGTGCGCCGATATAAAACAAATGTATCGAATGATTTTTTTTTCGACGATCAACGAGATTTTCAGAGAATCTTTTGGAGGTTTTCTGTCAATAATGAACTTTGAGAGTATCGCCTCAATACTGTAACGTATGGATGAACTGTAGTCCTTTTCTAGCTCTTCATAGTCTACATCAGTTGACTGAAGACGAAGGCCATCGCTTTCCTGTTACTGCTAAAGTTCTTCAACAGTTTTCATATATCGATGACTTTATTTTTGGAGCTCCATTCCCTCAAGAAGCTCAAACTCTTCAAGATGATTTAATATCTTTATTAAAACTGGGAGGATTCGAACTACGTAAGTGATGCTCTAATCACCTTTCTCTTTTGGACCCATTTCCAAATTCTCTCTCTTTTGACTCAGATTATTGTTCTTCAGCTCTGAAAATCCTAGGTTTGCAGTGGAATCCAATTATCGACTCATTTACATTTTCTGTTCAAATCCAAAGAAATGAAGTCTGCACTAAACGTTCGTTACTATCTGAGCTAGCTCGAGTATACGAACCTTTAGGATTTTTAACGCCCTTCACATTTCTTACCAAATATTTGATTCAAAAACTTTGGATGTTGGGTTTAAATTGGGATGAAAATGTCGCTTCTGAAATTGCTCATGTTTGGTCGCAATATCAAGAGGATCTACCTCTACTTGAACACCTACATATCCCTCGAAAAGTTCTTTCAGTAGATGCCGTTCAAAGTGAATTACATGGATTCTGTGATTCCAGTGAAAAGGGCTTTGCTGCTGTAATTTATCTTCGTAGTGTTAGTAGTAATAGTAAAATTAACGTCAGTTTTTGTGTGCCAAATCACGGGTTGTACCTACTAAAAAAATTACCGTTCCTCGTTTGGAACTATGCGCTGCAGTTTTGCTGTCATAATTAATTGCTTTTGTGATAAAGACACTTCCTAAAATTTTATTACATAACGTTTACATTTGGTCAGATTCCCAAGTAACTTTACATTGGGTTCATAGTTCAGCGCATAAATATAAAATTTTTGTCGCTAATCGGATCCCTTATATTCAGTACAAATTTTCTTCAGATTTCTGACATTATGTTAGTACGAAAGATAATCCACGTGATGTTGTCTCGCGGGGCGCCCTTCCTTCAGAGTTAGTTAAATTAAATTCTTGGTTTCAGGGTCCTTCCTTTCTTTATGAGTTTAACTCTTCTTATACCGCACCTACGCTTGATAATTATACGCTTCCGCCCGAAGAAGAGCGTTACATTACAGTTTTTGCTGTACATACGGATCACAATTTTTTAGATACTTTGCTTGAGTCATATTCTACATTAAGTAAAATCCAACAGATCCTAGGTTATATTTTAAGATGTATGCACATCTCCGATCCTGCTGATAAACGCTTTGGAATGTTAAGCACTTCAGAGCGTTCCAATGTTTTATCTGTTCTTGTTAAGAGGACACGAATGATCGCTTTCGAAGACGAACTTTCGCGGAAAAGGTTTTCGAAACCAATTGCATACTTTCCTGAATGAGAAAGGTACGATCCGTGTAGGTGGAAGATTAAAATATTCATCTTTGTCTTATGATCAGAAGCATCCTCACTTATTACCATGCCGCAGCCGCTTCACTCATTAGTAATTGATTTTTTTCACAAAAGATATTTACACGCTGGTTTTCGTACCATGCAATTTTTAATATCACAATATTTTTGAATACTGCCCTGAGTAAATGTGTCGTTTGCTGGAAAACGCCTGCCGCCCCCTTTCAACCTGTTATGGGAAACCTGCCAAAAATCCTATTATCTACCCTTAAACCCTTTTCCCATGTCGGAGTTGATTATGGATGTCCTTTTTTCATAACATCTATTCGACACCGTGGTGTCCGCTTACATAGAGCTTACCTATGCCTGTTTATATGATGTGCCACAAAGGCAATACACTTGGAATTGGCAAATAGCTTATCAACAGAATCATTTCTCGCGGCCTTACAAAGATTTACTGCACGTCGAGGTCGTGAGTCCGATTTATATTGCGACAACGAAACAAATTTTGTTTCTGCCAATAAGGAACTATTGAAATATTCACAAGAAGCCGCCCGCTCTGAAAATATTCGTTTCCATTTCAATCCTCTCTCTGGAGCCCATTTCGGTGGTCTCTGGGAAGCAGGAATAACCCTGTCAAAACCCACCTTCGCGTAATTGGAGAACAAATTTTAACGTATGAAGAATTTTATACCGTGTTGACATTAATTGAGTCTTTTCACTCAATTAAGTACCGATATAGAAGACATTACTGCTTTAACCCCCGGTCACTTTCTTACTCTCGAACCTCTGCA
Source organism: Galeruca laticollis (assembly GCA_963921935.1). Taxonomy (NCBI): domain Eukaryota; kingdom Metazoa; phylum Arthropoda; class Insecta; order Coleoptera; family Chrysomelidae; genus Galeruca; species Galeruca laticollis. Next base: position 150,886,519 of record OY998177.1, read on the forward strand.
GACTATACCTGTTCCAAGTCTTGAATCAATTCCCCTTAATCGACTTTCACGTTGGCAGTTGTTGCAGAGAATGCGGCAAGACTTTTGGGCTCGTTTGAAGCGAGAGTACTTGCATTCGCTTCAACAACGTTCAAAATGACTCGACCCACATGGAGTCGCTCCACAAGAAGGTTTGCTTGTATGGATAAAATATGGCAATGTTCCTCCTTGTCACTGGACATTAGGACGCATAATAGAATTCGTTTATGGACGTGATGAAGTTGCCCGCGTCGCGGTAATTCGTACTAGCCGTGGTTCCTTAAGAAGACCTCTGGTTAAGTTATGTCCACTCCCTCTTGCTGATGATTAATCTTCAATTTCATATGCTTTATTATCTAGTTTTTAGTGTATTCGGGGTAAATTTGTGTTGTCCTGTCCTCAAAATTATCGCTGTCATTTTAGATGTAAGTTATTAGTTCGAAACATACATTTTTTATGTATGGTTGAACATATGAAAGTTTTTTGATCGTACAAATTAGTACAAGTTCAGTATTTTTAATTGCTACCTTCGTTTTATTTTTCAATTTTTAACGGCGCATGGTGCAAAATTAGGAGCGATAGTACAAATTAGTACTAAATAAAGGTCTGAATTGATTCTGCCTAGTAGGTCCTGCCAGTTTGAGAGAGGTCCCGCATATGCCTCAGGTTGTATAACCGAATTTGATTCTCTCGGCTGATTAACAAAAACATCGTCCACTTTTTGGAAGTGCCCATCAAGGCCAGTAGTTTTCGATCTTTGCATGAATTTTGTTCACATTCTGAATTTTACACTGTACGAGCGAAGAGGTGACTGCATTTTCATCGCCATTTTTGTATTTGAATATTTTTTAATTGAGTGCTTGGAAAACACACTTATGTGTCCAATTTGAGCAGTTGTTTATATTAAGATAATTTTGTCATGAAAATTCCTTCTATGTTAAGTCATGAACATAATTCTTATTTTGAATTTAATAACTCCTAGTTTTCAATTAAAAGCACCATATAAAGTACCAAAACACGAACAGAGTTAACCCTAATTTTACTTAAGCTCGAAGTACCCCAATCTATGTGCTTGTAAATACTGAGTATGTCGAGAGGTTATGTTATCAACATTACGTACTATAAATTTATTAAGTAAGCTTACCACGGCATCTCTGACAGCTACCAACTTATCACCGACTAACAATCGTCCGTCAACTTGAGCGGCACCACCGTCCATGACTTTTGTTACGTAAATGCCATTATCACCAGGAATATGTTGATTTCCTATTCCGCCAGCGATACTGAATCCCAGACCTTTGTTTCCTTTGACTAATTCGATTTCCATTAAGCGCATATTCCGCGGTTGCCGTCTTCGCCGGACACACTGTAACAAATGAAGAAACATTAACAAAAATTGATCAACTTTATAAAATGTATAGCAGGATTATATTTTTATTTTACAAAACATACGAACAACTTTTCTTTCAAACGCTCACTGAAATGAGCATCATTTTAAAATTATTTGTTGGTTCCATTTTAATTTCAGTTATCTCACAGTAAAAAATGTGAGCTGTTATATTCATATATCTAGAATAGATATATGTTCTAGAACTAGAAGGCATTACGGCGCTCTTGAAGAGACCCAAGAAAGTCGAAACCGCTCAGCGTACAGTTGCGAATCAGCACAGATGTCTGTATCGACAAAAGGGTCCATCAACGTCACGTTCTTCGAAAGGGATGTAATTTAATATTCAGCGTGCCCTCCTAAGCCTAACCCCCGTATTTGAATAAAAATTGAAAAATGAGATTTTTTGCTTTAACCTGTATTTCTCATCAGATATGACCATGATACAACAAAATAGAAGATATGATCTCTAGCCGTTCGAAATATCGTTCGCCGCGCGCATGACGTCACGCAGAGAGTACAATTTAATTCCGTGAGTGCGGGCTAATGCATTTGATGTAATAGAACCTGCGTATGATGCGTTGCTAATGCATTTTGAAGGAAAATGAGGGTGATTCAGGTTGAATGAGATATTATTAGTATTATAAAGGCAAAGTGAATTCATGTAAAAGTGTTATATGGAATCGGAGAGCCTACCGGAGCAAAACAATAATTCTAAGATCTGATTGAAATCTGTTTGTTCACTTCGTAAAGTAAATAATTACTGCACTGATACAAAAAAAGACATATTGTTATACTTTTTGGATTTTTTGACATGATTTTATAAACATTTACAGTTGTAAATAAATATAAGGAATGAAACGATTAACAAATTTTAATACTGAATCGGTTGTTTATTCCAAAATAAGTATACTACAGAACAACAATAAAGTACAACTCAGGTACTGTGGAGCATTCTTCAAAATAATAATAATAATGAAATTGTTATTGGTAATAACAAAATATCAAATTAAGATTTAAAAATATTATTTGTCAACTTGGATTTAAGAAAAGATTTATTTATTACGGGAAAATCCATCTAACTATTACAATACAACAATAAATAATACAATAAGGACAGGTATAAAGACTGATACAGCATAACCAATGATTTAAAATACATAACACTTTCCATGTAGCTACAGGTAAAAAACAATACTAATATAAATAAAAAAAAATTAAGAACACAACATAACTCAACAAATCACAGCCCTAAGCAATATTTGAACTGACCCAAAGACATATTGAAATTATCAAAATTAAAGCTATTCAAAAAGCACAGATATCTATTTATAGGACTCATAGCACCATATGTTGTTCTATGAAAGGGCACATGAAAGGTAACTTGATGGCGAACACCCTGACACGGAATGCTAATCCCCACCTGACTCAAAAGATCCGCACAATCAACTTGCCCATTTAGGAGTTTAAATATAAATTAGTCCCCAAGACATCTCTACGATTACCAAGAGGAGCTAGTGACATTTGTTTTTCAATTTCAGCATAATTATATGGTCTAATATTCTATGGTGTCAAATTTATCTTCGCTGATTTGTGATCTTCGAGTTTAGACAAACGGATCCACTCCCGTATCATTTTTTTTGTCTTTTGGAAGGTAAAAAAGCTGACATCGTTTGCAAAGCCTTTCACGTGATTGTCTGAATCGCAACCATATACTGCACATCTCATTTTGACTCATTTTTGCTAATTTTCAACAATAAAAATGTAAAATTAATCGACATAAACACATCCAATAATGTAAACTGCAAACTAATTCAAGGCGTTCACTCTCGGCGTGACGTCAGAGCACAGCTGATAGCGGAGGGGCCAGCATGCGCGAAATTATATCTTCTATTTTATTGTATCATGAGATACGAGTATTTTGCATAGAAGCTTCCAAATACGCGCTTTATGCGTAAAAATTATTAAATCGTGTCTATTGCTATTGTAAATTTAATTGCCACAGTTTTTTCTCTGAGGAAGGCAGAACAAAAACAAATAAAGAATTTTGGAAATTGAACTGTAAAGAAAAAAGAACGTTTGTTATGTTATGAATTCAACTGAAAATAAAATACCAAGGCGCAAAGTAGAAGGCTCAAAGAAAAACAAAACTTTCACATATTTTTTGAAAGACGCTAATGGTGCGAAAAAACGTGTTTGTAATTTTTTTTCCTCACAACATAAGGGTACAAACATACTAATGATTGGATAATACACTCGGTTTGGGTTAGCGCTAATAGCAAAAATCAAGTTCAGAATGATTCAGATCGACGTGGTAGACACCCTCCTAACAAACTGTCAAATACCCAAATAGAAAGTCACATCGACTCATTTAATCCATCTGTGTCTCACTACAGAAGACTTCACGCTCCTAATCGTTTGTATTTACCAAGCGATTTGAATGTTGTTACCCTTATGTTTGCAGACTTTAGAAAAAAAATATCCCGATTTCATTTGCTCATACGAAAAATACAGAAAAGTCCTTAAATCGAAAAATGTATCGTTTGCCAACCTAGGAAACGAAGAATGTGAACTCTGTGAATCTTATCATATACATAATTCAGAACACACAGCTGAGTCCTTGAATGGAGTCCTTGAATGAAGATTGTGAGATATGCTGCAGTTGGGAAGATCATATTGAGAAGGCAATATAATCTCGTAGAAGATACACATTGAACAAAGAAAATTGCAATGAAGAACAAGAACATTTATGCGTATCTGTTGACCTTCAAAAAGTAATAATGTTGCCCAGAATGGAAATGTTCAAAAAAGCAATATTTGCTCATCGCCTGATAGTCTACAATGAAAGTTTTGTACCCTTAGGAAAAATCACACTTTGTTCCGTTTGCCGTTTTGTGGCATGAGGCCGTCAGTGGGCGACATCAAGAAGATATTATCAGTGCCTTCAATGCATTTTTTCTCCACCATAGAGATGTTAAAAATATTACTTTGTGGCTGGACAACTGCTCTAGCCAGAACAAAAACTGGGCTTTCCTGTCCTTCTTGGTTTATATTGCGAATTGTCCAGGTGTGGCTGCAGAAACCATACATGTAAACTATTTTGAACCAGGGCATACCTTCATGTCTGCGGATTCATTCCATCATTAAGTGGAAGAATCACTAAGATGACAAAAGAAAACATATGATTTCGCAGACTTTGAAAATTCTGTGCAATCAAGCAACAAAGGAAAAGTACAGATTAAGTCCATGCAAGTAAATGATTTTCAATTATGGAAAAATCTCAGTTCAGCTAGTAAAATTAAAAATCAAAATCCTAAATTCTATATTGCCAAAATAACTGAATTAATAGTGAAGAGAAATGATTTTATAGTTCACTACAAAAACAAATCCAATGAAGAATGGAATTAAAAGGATTTTTTGTTTAAAAAATATATTGGTGAAATGCCGACACCTTCGATCAAAACGGCACCAAATGGGTTTGAACGAGAAAAAGTTGACTATTTGTTCAAAGCTTTAGGGTCCATCATGACAGATAATCGAAAAAAAATTTGGAAGGACCTTCCAGAGAAGGTTATTGTTTAAATAGCTATTTGTATAACAAGGGAGGAAAGTGCTACTTTTCCTCCCGAGGATGAAGTTTACTGCCCGACGCGTAGCGGAGGGCAGTAATCATTCGAGGGAGGAAAAAGCACTTTACACCCATGTTATACATCCCTCAAATAACAAGACATTTTCAATAATCTATTTATGAAACTAAAAAGCAAAATTAATGAATACTATTTATTTTACGAAACTTGGCTGGGCATCGAGGATGGACTTCTAAAATGCTTGGCTGGGCATCGGGGTTGTACGTTTTTATTTGTACTTCATATCCCTTGGGATTTTAACTGTTCCTTTATATCCTTTGGGTCTAGCATAGTTTCTAACATGTGAGACTAAAGTGACCACTTTAGTCTCGGAATTGCAAAAATTATTTCATTGATAACGTACTATGACGTCACTTTTACTTTTCCTCCCTAGGGAGGAAAAGTACGACTTTGCTCCCTACAATGAGGCCAGGAAATGTATACTTTGGATAGAGGTAGGCGGAAAAAGTGTTTTTCGGGGTACCTATTTAGTATCTAACCGTAACAATGTGTTTTTCAGTTACTGTTCCGTTCCGAACCATAATTTTAATTCCCACCTCTAGGGGCAAGTCATGTCACGTTCCAAAGGAGTTTTTCGTTCACATCTCCGGTGACGGACCAATGAGATGGGAGTGTGGGCGTTCATTTGAAGTGATGCTGCATTTTTGACATTCTTTTAATAATATAATTTGAGTTACTGTCAAATGCGTTGTTGAATGAGTAATTAAACCTTTTAAATGATAATTTAATAATTCTACACATATTTTTTTATCCCTATGCTGCATTTATAGTATATAAATCATTATATACAAAACAGTTACTATTAGTTTTTTAAAGTATTTCAAATATTTCATAATTTCACATTTTGTTCTAGTTTTTTTTAAATAAAAGTAATTCAAAAAATAATGTATTACTATATTTTCATTTCATTAATAGCTAGATTTCCAAGGTTGATTACCAGTATTTGCCAAATACGATGAAATACCCTAGAAAATTTGACTGTGGCCGAGATCAAATACCCGTATTTGGTAAATACGAGGATTTTGCGTAGGAAATTAGCCAAATAGAAGTAGAAAAATTACTCGTATGGGTGTTTATGGCATAAAAACAATGAAATAAAGTTTTTTAAAGTATACATAGGGATTTTAGTGCCCTTGTTGTTTAATATGAGCAGCTAATATGGATAACGCAAAGGTTCGTTGAAGCTACAAAAAAATAGAAACTATGAATCAATATTCCGCCATTTCTACAAATTCTCAAATACGGGGGGTTAGGCTTAGGAGGGCAGTAATAGCCATGAAAGTAGTTGTCGTCTTCGAGGAACAGTCAGACTCCTATTTCGAAATTATTAATATTTCGAATCAAACGTAGTTGTATAGCAGAAAACTGCAATTTATATATCATTATAGACACACCTCCATTATTACCTATTGTAAAGTCTTGACATGACACCAAACATATTTTAAGGGACTATAATAAACAGTGAAAGAAATTTTTTTAACACATATATGTCATTGAGGAATTGGAAATTCGCAAAATAACCGTTAGAAGTCTTTGTGGAATGTAGGATATCTAGCATCTATTGGGTATGCTATTAGGGACCAGGTAACTGTCAAAATAGTATAACCGAGCTATATAATCTATTCATTCAGGTTGAACTCTTACTTCAATTTCCTGTAATTAACAAACGACTATGTAAAACCCCGCATTACCGGATCGTTTTTTATATTACAAACTTTTCAGTATTAGATTTTGAGAAAAAGATACATTATTATCTAAAAACGATTTAAAAAATTTACAATATGTTTATCGAATAAATAAATTCTAATTGATATGCGCCCAATTACTCCATGCGTCCAATTGTCGCGTGTGCCCAATTGTCGCGAGTCCAAATATCGAGCGCCCAAATTTCATGCGTCCAGATGTCCGCGTCCATTTGACGTAAAACCATTTTTGAGGAGGTGTAATGAATGTGGATGGATGATACAGTAGAATCCCTTTAATCCGCTCTCAGCTGGTCGGTCACTCCTGTTAATCTGACCGTGCTCGATCTCACGAGCTTGTGCTGACTTGTTGTTGACTATCCGCCCGTCACGTGCCCCATGGCATTGTTTACGGTTTCTATCGCCTGCTCGTTTCAGTGCTTTGACATCTTTCGTGTTCTTTCTGTTGATGTGCGTGTTTTGTACTGTACTGTGCAGTTTTTCGCTTCGTTGACACTTTGACATGTCAGGAGGAAAACGTAAACACTTAACTCTGTGACTAATTGGGAACTTAAGAGTGCTCCAAAAACAGGTCAAAGGAGAATCGCTCCAAGAAATTATAAAGAAACTCAATGTAGGCATTACGACAATTACGATTGATGGCGAAAATGCTCTTAAGAAGCGCAAAACACTAAAACAGCCTAAGCTTGAACTGTTTGATAATGCATTGTGGATGTGGTTCTGTCAAGAAGAAAGGAACTCCGTTAAGTTGGCAAATTTTAAAAGAAAAGGCAATCGTTTTGCACAAAAAACTGGAAGTCGGAGGTGAGTTCCCAGCGAGTGAGCGCTGTATTGATGGCTGGAAAACCCGTCATGGCATCCGGATTGTTTCAGTTACTGGTGAAAAAATGTCTACTGATGCCGAGGTCGCTAAGGAGTTTTCTGTTCCAGAAAATTGTCGAAGAAAATGAATTGTTTATTACCTTGCCAAGTTTATAACACGGACGAGGACTAAACTTTAAAATGCTGCCAGCCAAAGAGTGAAACTGGTTTACAACAGATTGTATATAATGGGAAAGAGTATAAATTAACAGACTTACAGCAAGGTAGGGGAACAGATAACGAAACCCAAGATGAGAGCTTGCATGCGATTCCCAGAAGGACATTCAGAAGAACAATCTACAAAAATGATAAAAAAACAAATGAAAAAACTGATTAAAACCGGGAGCACGGCAGGAATAATTGAAGATGACCAGGCAAAGGTGAATAGAAATAATACCCAAACTAAAATTAAAAACAAAAAAAGAAACAAAAGGCGAGAGCCATCAATTACACTAGGTACATGGAATGTCACGACATTATTGATGCCAGGCAAACTGGAAGAAACTGGAACTGTAGAGACATGAATATATATATATATATATATATATATATATATATATATATTCTGGCTCTACAAGAAATAAGATGGAACGGGGAGGATGTAATAGAGAAGAAAAACTATACATTTTACTATTCAGGAGAAAAACAACAAGGACGATAAGGAACAAGATTTTTAGTAGCTCAAAACCTTAGAGCTGAAATAATAGAATTTGAAGCAATCAATGGAAGACTTGAAAACTCTTGAAATTAGAACCTGGAATAAACTGTGCCAGGATAGGAAAAAGTGGAGAGAAATTGTAGACAAGGCAAAAAACACAAAAAACTATGAAGAAAAAGAGACAACAGATAACAAGGCGGAGTGATTCACCACAATAAAGGAATCCTAGAGCTCCAAGAAGGATTAAAGGTCAATTAAATACATTTAAAAACATTTATTAAGACGTACGTTTCGACTTACGAAGTCATCTTCTGGTTAATAAAATAATCTGAAATTGTTACATGTATAAGTTAAAATTACGTCAATATTTACAAAATAAAGTTACATAAAAACAATATAAATTATTACCTTTCTATCATTATTTTAGACATCACATGAAAGACATAAAACATTTTCTATACAGGTAGATATTGCTTGGACATTGAACTTAATACAAATTGGTTTCTCTATGGATTACTTGTTATTTTTTTATCATAATGAATATTTTTCCTTTTTATAATTTATAGTTAGTACGGACAAATTATTATTTTAATGCTGTTAAATTTTATAGCAAAGTGCAAAAGATCAGAGCCTCTCTCAAAATACCATCATAGATGATGTTTAAATTACTAATATCACTTCTATTGATGATGCTATTAGGATCTTTTTTAAAGTTGATCATTTCTAAAAACGTTCTTACTTTTTCATTTTTTTCCTGGCCAATATTTTCACATCGTTAAAGTTAAAACTATGTTCAGTATTTTTGCAATGATTTGATAAAACATCGGTTTTTAAATATTTGTGTGCTTGAACTCATTTTTGAAGGTATTGTTTACTTTGACCTACATAGGTGCAATTGCAGTCATTGCATGGAATTTGTGCTTGTTTTTAGGAATTTTTGGTTTCATTTTTGAAAAGAATTTTTGGTTCGTGTTTTTTAGTTTATGAGACACTGACATTTTTTACACATTTACTGATTTTTTCTGATAGACCATGAACATATGGTAATGTTATATATATTTCTTGTTGACTTATTTGTTGACTAAAATTAAAAATCGCATTAACTCTCTTAATGTTTATTAATAAAACTTAACAGATAATTATTTTCTAACAATATTTTGCGAATTTTGTTTAAATTACCTTTTATAAATTTAGGATGAGATAACTTAACTGCTCTGTCAGTTAAATTTTTAATAACATTTTTTATAGCCTAGAGGAGCATTAGAGTAATAACTTGTGTACCTGTGTGAAGCAAGTGGTTTTGTATACCAATTTGTAAAAATTCTACCTGTATTGTCATATGAGTCAGACACATCTAAAAAATGTATTGTATTTTCTGTTTCCATTTCAACGGTAAATTTTAATCTCGAATTATAGGTATTAAATTTATCTAATATTTCATTTATTTTGTCCTTCGGACACAAGCTATTATGTCATCTACATATCTTTAAAAAAATACTGGTTGAAAACTAAGTGATCGAATAATCTCTTCCTCAACGCATTCCATAACGAGCTTGGCAACCGTTGCAGCCATGGGGGAGCCCATTGCTATTCCAAATATTTGAGAATAAAAATTGTTTTCAAATTGAAAATATGTTGAGGATAAACACAACTCAGCGCCACTGAGAAACTCATTTAAATCTAAGCTAGTGTATGTTTTGAGTTGATCCCATCTTATATTATTTTCAAGGCTAGTTTTGTGTCTACATTCGTATATAATGATGTTACATCAAGGGAAATGAATACGACATTTTTAGTTCATATAAATTTAAAAAATTCTCATGAGTCTTTTGTGTAATAGTCATTTTTGGATATTATATTTGATAGTATGTCGGCAAAATATTTAGATAAATTGTAGGTAGCAGCCTGAACGTTACTTACAATTGGTCTTAAAAGTATACCATTTTTATGAGGCTTGGGTAACCCATAGATTGCTGGAGTATATATATATTAATACAGTTCCCTTATTTTAAATTTTAAACAATGTCGTTATAATATTTTCATATGCAATACTTTTGAACAACCCAGTAATATCTATGTAATCAAGATGGTTGAAAAACCCAATATATGTAAGATTTGGCACTATTTAATTTCCGTTGACATTTACATGTCACTATTGAAAAATATATTTAAAATTAAAAACAGATGTCACCGTGGGCATTTTACTGATAAATAAAAGAAATCCAAATCTCTCTTTAGCATGAAAATAACAAATTTAGTTTTTTTTTTAAAAGAGAAAAGTTTGTAACCACAGTATAATGTGGTTATTTTATTTAGAAAAAATAGTTAGTTGAATTTGAGTATCCGAACGGAGAACATTTCGTTCAAGATTTCTCCAAAGAATTGTAAATTAGTATATAGTAATTTGATATTGTAATTAATTGGTGTAAAGTTTTCTTCGGTACACCCAATATAAACTCAGTGCGTGTGTTTTTTTTGGCAAGTTATTCATCATTCGAGGATAGTGAAAGAAAATTGCATTTGGAATTGTACAAGTTTGCTGTATTTTCCCATCCATATGGTGAGACCATTCCAGATTTAAATAATGCATTATTTCATCTAAATTATCAGGCCTTTAAATCAAAATTAACAATAGATGCATCTCAACATAAATTTATAAATATGAATTCAAAATAACAAAGAGTCATAAGTATACGTATCGAACAAATAATTCGAAGAAAATAATTTATTTAATTTTAATTTGTATTTATTCAATATTCATTTGTATTTGTTATGTGTTGAAAAAAAGGAAAACTAGGATTTGTTTTACGATTTGGTAATTGTATATACACTTTTGAAATTTAACTTACTGTGAATTCGTTTATAATATATTTGAGGAATTTTGATCAAAATTAAATTTATTTACTCAATAAAAATTTTATATATGACAGTGACATTTGTTTGATTTTTAGCGACAGATAATTACATTGAAGTATAGTAAGTGTCACAAAGCAATTAAATAGCCTGTATAATCTAGAATCAACAGTTACATGATACTACTGGTAAGAAAATCAGGAACAAGAATTATAATTAATATTTAATTTGGACAAAACTATTAGATTATAAAATTTTTTATTTTGATAGCGCATTGAACCCACCCTGAGATAAGAGTAATTAGAATATTTCAACATTAAATTTATCTTTCAATAAAATGAAAATTTTGATAGCCGGAAATTATTTGACAATTAGTGACAGTGTCAAATTTCAAACATATAAGATACGGTGCATTAAGCCGTGTGTACAATGTATATATATATATATATATATATACATATATATATATATATACATATATATATATATATATATATATATATTATAGTAAAATTTTTTAATTCATAATAAGCATACACTTGTCATAAACATGCGTTCATAAAAAGAACACCCTGTATGTCAAAATAGAAATTATATCAGTCAAAATAGAAGAATATCCTATGACAGTTCAGGGATTTGTTAATATTGTTGCGAATAAAAATTCTTTTATAGTTATGTACAATGATTTCCCAATATAATAACAAAATTTGAATTTATTATTTATATTGTAACATAGTTATTTTCATTATTTTTAATTATGTACAAAGTTTTATAAAAACCAACTAATGAAATGTCATATTGATTGCTGACACCAATTTAGCAATCGAAATGAATTGTTTGAGTAGATCCTGTTTAAGATTTAAACCAATCAGAGAAGAAAAAAACTCTGGTATCCAGGAAGTCAGATTTTGGTTGCTAAGAGGGAGGACTATCAATAAATTTTGGAAAAAAAGAAGTTGCTGGTTGTTCAGAGCTGAAGGGAAGAGATCTCCATATTGAATTTGGTGAGAGATTTTATGAATTATTGACAAAATCATAAACAATATAATTTAAAACTTAAAGATAAACATACCTTACAAATGTAAATTATCCATTTGTATATTTTGCTTGTTCGCAACAAAACATATTTTGAATTAACTACATCAAAAAACTTTGTTCCTGGTTCCCGAATCTGTAACTACTTGAATACATCCTACAGTTAACAATTATAGTTGTTCTAATTTAACCCTTTTACTTCGGGTTAATTAGAGGGAATGTATTTTTGGTTTTGCGAAGGACCACTACGGCCGTTTGTCACTGAAGTAACGATGAACCGTAGAATGAAATTAAAACACTGATATCACGTTATGATTTATATTGTCATGAAATATAAGTTATTTACTGTTGCTTCGACAATTAAGAATTCACTTGACTTTTCGCGATAACTGAAAGTATTGTGCACATACTATGTTGGTTTATGAAAAGAATAAAGATTACGGACACATGGTGGTTCCCGGGTTGAAAACGCCGGCTGGTTTTACGAAGTTGTAGCACGTTATATGATGAAAGAGGGTGTCTGAGAAGTGTGAAAGCTATCTGGGAAGTGAATAAAAATGAGGCTATTTTCGTATTTATATGGTTGATGACGTAGGATCGAGGAATGAGTAAACTATTAGAAACTAGCCAATGGGATAAAAGTATTTTAAAATGTAACGTTCGAACAACAAGAGAATGTTGCAGATATGAGATGTTTTTTGTGGGGTTTTCAACGGTTTTGTAGATACAGATAACAGAGTTTGGAAGAGAGTTTTTATGAAGAGATAAGATGTCGGGGACTTTGATATGTTCAGTAGAATTTCAGAAAACGATATTTATCTGTTTTTCTTAGGTGTTAGTGAATTTAAATGACTTTTTTTAGTGAAGTAAAGAAATATTAACTGTTGAAAATAAGGATATATTTAGTTATGTATTTTGAGCATAATATTCGACTTTTATTATACAGGGGAAATTGATAGAATCACGGGAGAATTTGGTAATTGAAACCAAATTCGAACATATTGGGGGCGCGGGAAGAATGGAAGAGAGGTGAGAGATGGCTGCTCTCAGACATCGAATGCTGATGTTAGTGAAAGGGTATGGAGCGTGAGTGTGTGTACAGTGTTGATGCAGGTTTGTGAATGAAAGTGAATAATTTTGAGAGTAACTATGTAAATATGTGTAGGGGTTGTAAGTTATCTAATGTGTGTCAGAGTGTTGTAAGGACTCTGACGTCATGAATGTAATGAATGAATAAGATTTGAGGTTAGAGTGTTGTAAGGACTCTAGCGTCATGAATGTAACGAATGAATAAATGTTGAGGTTAGAGTGTTGTAAGGACTCTAACATCATGAATGTAACGAATGAATAAGAGTTGAGGTTAGAGTGTTGTAAGGACTCTAACGTCATGAATGTAACGACTGAATAAATGTTGAGGTTAGAGTGTTGTAAGGACTCTAACATCATGAATGTAACGAATGTAAGAGTTGAGGTTAGAGTGTTGTAAGGACTCTAACGTCATGAATGTAACGACTGAATAAATGTTGAGGTTAGAGTGTTGTAAGGACTCTAACATCATGAATGTAACGAATGTATGCAATATACTCTAGAAATGGACTAGAGTTGTAAACGATAAGAGTGTAAGCAATATACTCTAGAAATGGACTAGAGTTGTAAACGATAAGAATGTAAGCAATATACTCTAGAAATGGACTAGAGTTGTAAACGATAAGAAGATAAGCAATATACTCTAGAAATGGACTAGAGTTGTAAACGATAAGAATGTAAGCAATATACTCTAGAAATGGACTAGAGTTGTAGACGATAAGAATGTAAGCAATATACTCCAGAAATGGACTAGAGTTGTAAACGATAAGAAGGTAAGCAATATAATAGGAAAGAGAGAGTGTAAGTGATTGAGTACATGATTATGTTGTAGAAGAGTAATGTGTGGGTTAAGTTTCATGAGAAAGAAAGATGAAGGAATGAGAGAGATAGGAAAGGGCCAAGCGGCAGTTTTTTCGGGCCTACTGGATCTATGTACCAGCGCAATTCGCCACCGGCAGAGGCTTACCCGGTCCGATTGGGGCCTAGCGACTTACGTCACGCCAAGCGTCGACTCTAGGTTAAAGCAATTGTGGTACCAGTTTGTTTAAGGAGTAACGGTCCAGGAACCTCGGACATATGTAAACAAAAAGGGGGACCAAGTTGTGAAGGGGTGTGAAATTCCATGAGAGAGCATGGAAAGCTCATGTGGGTGTTTTTCCGGGTTTTTATTGTATCAGAATGAATGGTGCTGGGTAAGAAAGGGAACGTTTTTCTTCGGAGAACGTGGAAACTCCAGTGTAGCTTGCGCTACTCCCTTTCTACGCGGAGGAATGAATTGTAGAGTGAGGGTGAGTGTAAGAGAGTAATGTTTTAATGCTTGAAAAATTAATGTGTGAATAATTAATGAAGTGACATGATCGTATAAGTTCAAGTAATGTGACCACCAATGTAAGAGTAAATGTAAGATTGTTTATTTGTGCAGCGAGAGAATGCTTCGACACGTTAACAAGGTTTAATGACGTTTCTTATTTATGTTTCTGAGGAATCAGGCATGGGTAACGGAATGATCTTTACAATAGGTCGAGTGTAAATTCCTGAAGCGGTTTTGACTTGGACCGACCGGATTTTACCGTCTTTACCAGCTGTGACATATGTTATGCGGGCTAAAGGCCACCGCAAGGGAGGGGAGTCATCGTCCTTAATTAAGACCATGGTTCCTATAGTGAGATCTTTAGATGGGGTAGTCCATTTGGGACGGTTTTGCAATTGGTTGAGGTAGTCGACAGACCACCGTTTCCAAAAGTTTTGTTGAGCATGAGTGCATTGTTGCCAGAATTTTAATCGGTTCGTAGGGAGTGAGGATAAATCTTTGTCTGGAAGTGCCATTAGAGGTGCTCCTATGAGAAAATGGCCTGGAGTTAATGGCAGTAAGTCAGTAGGGTCAGTCGAAAGGGGATGTAAGGGTCGTGAGTTGAGTATAGCTTCTATCTGAGTCAGTATAGTACTGAATTGTTCAAAAGTAAAAGTGGAGGTAGCAAGCAATTTTATTAGATGAGTTTTAACGCTTTTGACTCCGGCTTCCCAGAGACCACCCCAATGTGGGGATCTGGGGGGAATGAATTTCCAGTCTATTGATGATGTGAGTAGGTGATCATGTATGGGAGAAAAATTCTTAGTCAGGAAGTGAGATACGTCCGCAAGATAATGATTAGCACCAACAAAATTCGTGCCATTGTCACTGTAAATCACAGATGGAAGTCCTCGTCTAGAAGTGAAACGTTTCAATGAAGCGATAAAGGAATCTGTGGACAGATCAGAGACTAACTCAAGATGAATTGCCTTTGTCGAGAAGCATATGAATAAGGCAATGTAGGATTTGAATACCGGGGCTCGCTTCAAATGAGATGATTTTATTGAGAATGGTCCCGCAAAGTCGACTCCAGTCGTCTGGAAGGGACGGGAAGGTGTTACACGACGTGCAGGTAGATCAGACATGATTTGCTGTGCCGTTATGGCCTTGAACCTATGGCACATTAGACATTTGTTTATGATGCGCTTGATCTCACGCAGGCCATCGATGGGCCAGAATTTTAGACGGATATTGGCGAGAACATTTTGAGGACCACTGTGTCCTGAACGTATGTGTTCTTGTTGTAAGACCAGGGTCGTGAAATGACAATGAGCAGGCAGTAGAATTGGGTGTTTTTGTTCATAGGAAACGGGGGCATGGGAGAGTCTCCCTCCGACTCTAATAAGATTGTCGTTGTCTACAAACAGGTTTAATGATAGAAGACGTTTATCTGAGGGTAGTTGATTCTTTTGTAGTGCGCGATAAAGGTTTGGGAAGCTATATGTTTGCACCTGGCGTACAAGAAAAAGTAAGGCAGTGTCTAGATTGTGTCTAGATAAGGTTCTTTGTGTAGTATCTGGATGACGGACGATATTTACAAATTTGTATATGTATGCCATTGCTCTGACTAGCTTGGTTAGAGATGATGAACGAGTTATTAGGACTATGAAGGGGTTTGCTGGTTTCGCTGTCGTGACGAGTGACTTTTTATTTGCTTCAGGGGGGTCCGGTAGACAGGAAAAGG
The DNA here is from genome assembly GCA_963921935.1 of Galeruca laticollis. Taxonomy (NCBI): domain Eukaryota; kingdom Metazoa; phylum Arthropoda; class Insecta; order Coleoptera; family Chrysomelidae; genus Galeruca; species Galeruca laticollis. The sequence goes on from OY998177.1 coordinate 150,902,802, forward strand.
TATCGTGACAAGACGTGTCGTCGGAGGATTCCCATAGAAAAGGAGGTCCACAGAACCACTTGGTACTGGGAAATTCTGAGGGCTTGCCCCTTGATAGGATGTCCGCAGGGTTGAGGTGAGATCGAATATGTCTCCACGTGGCTGAATGGGTTTCTTGTTGAATTTGAGTGACTCTGTTGCAGACAAAAACTGTCCATCTAGTGGGTATGCTTTTTATCCAGGACAGAGCTATTTGAGAGTCTGACCATAAAATGAACGATGAGATTTTTAATTGTTGATCAAGGATGTTGCGGAGTCGTGTGTAGAGTTTTGATACAAGGGCCATGGCACATAATTCTAATTTGGGAACTGTAATTGGTTTGTTGAGAGGGGCGACACGGGATTTGGAAAGGATAAGTTGTGAGGAAGCGGAAGAATCCGTGTAAATTGTTCTCAGATAGAAACAGCCTCCATAAGCCAATGAACTGGCATCACAGAAACCGTGGAGTTCGATGTGCGATATTTGTTTGTGTTCAAATATGTACCTAGGGATATGTAATGATGATAACTGGGTCACGCTTTCTACAAATTCATGCCATTTCTCTATGAGTGTCAAGTCGTTGATGGGATCGTCCCATGCTATTTTGAGTAGCCAAAGATGTTGCATGATTAATTTTCCTTGAACGATCACAGGGTTGACCAGGCCTAAAGGGTCGAAACATTGGGATATAATGGATAACATCAGTCTTTTAGTTAGTTTTCGATCGAAAGTGGCAGGGGATGATATATGTAATACGTCAGTTTTTGAGTTCCAGGTGATGCCTAAGACCTTACTGGGGTTGTCATCTAAATTGAGATTCTTTTCAGAAGGGCTGTCTATTAAGTGTTTGGTAGTGAATTTAGAGGAGTTGGAACATACTTTATGAATTTCGAAGCCTGATTGGGATAGAGTGCTTTTGAGATTTTGATGAAGTTGAATGAGGTCATCGACTGAATTTGCTCCTGTCAGTATGTCATCTACATATGTTTGTGACAATAGTGCCAATTGGACTTCAGGATGTTGTGGATTTCGTAAAGCTATTTCTTTTAATGTACGACATGCTAGAAAGGGTGCACTGGTTTGTCCGAATGACACTGTGTTAAGTTGGATGCAAATGAAAGGGTCCGATGGAGAGTCTCTCCATAATGCATTTTGTAAGAATCGGAAACGTTCATTCAACTCTATTTGACGGTACATTTTAGAAATATCAGCTGTAAGGGCATATTTAAAATTTCTGAATCTTATTAGTATGTCGAGTAGTTCTGGTTGGACTCTGGGTCCTTTGAGTGAGATGTCATTGAGTGATATCTGGGAGGATGTTTTGGCTGAATAATCAAAAACTATCCTGACTTTGGTTGTTGAACTGCTTTCTTTAAAAACACAAAGATGAGGAACAAAATATTTGTGATCTAATAGCGGTGTTTGCAATGTAAGAGGGACAACTTTTCCGTGTTGTAATTGGATGTATTCAAACAAGATATTTTTATATTGTTCTTTAAGTTGGGGTTTTTTTGAAAGTCGAGTTTCTAGTGACAGAAATCTGCGTTTGGCTACAAGAAAGGAATCTCCCAAATTTTTGTGGGCTGACTCATGTATAAGGGGCAAGTCTACTTTAAATCGTCCGTTGGGAAGGGTCTGTAAAGATGAGGTGAATATGGTCTCAGCTTTCATGTCTTCCTCAGACAATTGTTCGGGTATAGTAATCTCTTCTTGGTTCCAGAATTTTTCTAATAAAGTGTCGACAGTGGGTAGCGGTTCAGTTACTATGGAATGAAAGGAATGGGTCATGGCGACTATGGGGATGTCGTTTTTTATACAAGCTGAGGGGACCGTACCTGATATTACCCACCCAAGATAGGTGGATATAAGGGTAGGTAGGTTTTTGCCTAATTTGTGAATGCCGGGTTTTAGTAATGTATAATAAATGTCAGCTCCCAGGAGAACGTCTATTTGGGAGGGGGTACCAAAAGAATGGTCTGCTAATGAAGATAAGAGATGAGTTGGTATTGCTAAGGACTGTATATCGATCATGACTTGAGGAAGGGACCGTGTTATTTGCTTAACAACAGCACAAGTGGTTTCAAACGAGAATGATTCATTAGTGGTCGGGTAAAATGTTAGGTTAAACATTGAGTCAATATTCTGGTTGTTATTACAGATGCCAGATACACAGAGGGGTTGTTTAAATGTTTTTCCATTTAGCTGAGTAACTAAATGGGAGCAAATGAACGAATTTTGGCTTCCTGGGTCAAGGAGTGCTCTAGCTGTAATTGCGGGGCCTGATTGAGGGTAAATAAGAATGTTAGCTGTGGCGAGAAGCACATGGCTTCCATTTAAATTGAGCATTGTCAAATTAGGGAGGGGTTGAGTGTTATTCTCTTCTGATGGAAAGACATGACTATTCCTGGAGGTTGAAGGAACGTCATTAATTATTTCAGTTGGATTTTCTGGATGAGAGTGAGGGTAGCTGCGTTGTCCTGAAGATGTAGGATGTGGATGGTTATTACTTCTGTTAAAAGTTCTTGTATCCGAGTTTTGTATGGATGAGTTGTCTGAATGAAGCAAGGTATGATGTCGTTTTTGACAGATTGAACAGGTTTTTACCGAAATGCAATTGGATATTGAGTGTTTATAGCCTAGGCACCTAAAGCACATTTTATTGTCTCTAATGTATGTACTTCGATCGGGGATAGACAGCCGTCCGAATTGGGAACATCCATAAATTTTATGGCCTGTTTCCTTGCAAAATGAGCATGTTGAAGATGGATAATTGGAAGTAGGGTATGCGCTAGACGAAGGTTGATTGCGTTGACCATTGATATGATGTGGGTTTTGTTCGGGATGCGAATGTTGGTTTGCAAGTAATGCTACTCTGTTGGTTGGTGTGGTCACATTAGAAGACTGATTACGATAATGATGGGATGTATCAGGTTTGGGATCTTGGGTTAACAAGTTTTCTAAGACCGTACATTTTTTCTCCAAGAAATCAAAAAAATTATCACTAGCAATTAAATTTTGATCAGTCTCTTTTTCTTCAAGAGATCTTTTTGTATTATAATCTAATTTTGTTTTTAATATGTGAACGATTAGTGCATCAAATAACTCTTCCTTACTGATATTTAGATTTAACAATGACTTTACGATAGATCTAGCTTCGGACGTGAATGTTCTTAATTGTTGGGCAGTACATTTTGAAATGTTATTACAGGCTGTCAAACGGTTAAAATGGGCAGTAACAATCTGCCGTGTATTATTGTATTTTGAATTTAGTAAATCCAACGCTACATCAAAATTGGTTTCATTTACCGGTAATTGAGAAATTAAATTGAGCGGGTCACCTTTCAAGTATGATTTCAAATAGTAGAATTTTTCAGTCTTGGATGTAAGCCGGGTGTTATTCACTATTAGTGCGTTAAAAAGGTCTATAAAGGCAGTGTATTTAGTGCTATCTCCTGAGAAAATCGGTATTTCTATGGAAGGTAATCTAATATGAGTTTCATTCTGAGACTGTACAGATAATTGGTTAGGTTGATTGATTTTAGGGTTTAATTTTTCGTAAGCATTTTGTAGCTTGCAGTGTAATGAGTAATATTTTTCATCAATCTGACTTCTATCATCGAATTCTACTTCAGTATCTACGGCTATGGTTTCAATTTGGTCTTGAATCTCAGAGTATTTAGAGTAATATTTTTCTAAGTTGACTATTCGGGATTTGAAAGCATACTTGTCTGACTCGTCCAGATTGTTATGGAACCAGTTGTAAATACGAGTAATTGCTGCTTTGCAACTTGCACGTTGCGTCTTTAATGAATCCATTTTGTAAATGATGTATTAATTATTTGACATAAATAGTTAACATGAAATGTAAATCAATGAGTCATTTACTGTTACGATGCAATTATTTAAATGGTACTGTGGATTATAACTGATTCTCTTGCACATCAATACCGACTAGTGTTATTATGGTTCCATGACAATCTCAATGTGTAATTATTTAGGACACACTGTACAATGAATGTATGTTTTATAAGAAATTTCAATGATGTTATTGTGATTAATCAATATTCAGGTGTAATTATTTAAGTCACGCTGTATAATATAAATATAAATGTTTATGTTGCATGAAAAATATATCAAAACTTTTATTATAAATCCAAATTAATATTAAGGTGAAATTATTTAAACCACACTGTATAATATTTTATTTTACACAAACAATGTCAAAGAATGTTATTATAAATCCAAGTTAATATTAAGGTGAAATTATTTAAAGTTTATGTTGCATAAAAAATATATCAAAGACTTTTATTATAAATCCATAGCAATGTTAATTATTTTAAAGTGTTTGAGTGCAGACTTTCGTCTACCACTGTATGTTAAATTTATGAGATTTTTCCATCGTTTGATACGCAAATATATGAAAATATTCATCAGTTTTAACTATATTATCTTATAATATTAATATACATGACTGTAATTTTAAATTGTAAAATGTGATAAATGTTTTTGCATTGTTAGATCACTGAATTTCGTATCACACTATATTCTATGTTTACAAAATTTTACGTTGGTTGATAAGCAAATATACAAAATCTTTTATTATCGATAAATACCTTATCTAATGTCTGTTTTCTGCTGACTGAAATTCTCGAAGAGTTCTCGGGAACGCTGAGGGTCTATATTCTCTGGACTCCAAGGGCTGTTTCACTGCTCTCGCTAGGACTGTGCTTCACTATTTTCTGGTTCTATCCGGTCTCGAATCAGGACCATGTTCTAATTTAACCCTTTTACTTCGGGTTAATTAGAGGGAATGTATTTTTGGTTTTGCGAAGGACCACTACGGCCGTTTGTCACTGAAGTAACGATGAACCGTAGAATGAAATTAAAACACTGATATCACGTTATGATTTATATTGTCATGAAATATAAGTTATTTACTGTTGCTTCGACAATTAAGAATTCACTTGACTTTTCGCGATAACTGAAAGTATTGTGCACATACTATGTTGGTTTATGAAAAGAATAAAGATTACGGACACATGGTGGTTCCCGGGTTGAAAACGCCGGCTGGTTTTACGAAGTTGTAGCACGTTATATGATGAAAGAGGGTGTCTGAGAAGTGTGAAAGCTATCTGGGAAGTGAGTAAAAATGAGGCTATTTTCGTATTTATATGGTTGATGACGTAGGATCGAGGAATGAGTAAACTATTAGAAACTAGCCAATGGGATAAAAGTATTTTAAAATGTAACGTTCGAACAACAAGAGAATGTTGCAGATATGAGATGTTTTTTGTGGGGTTTTCAACGGTTTTGTAGATACAGATAACAGAGTTTGGAAGAGAGTTTTTATGAAGAGATAAGATGTCGGGGACTTTGATATGTTCAGTAGAATTTCAGAAAACGATATTTATCTGTTTTTCTTAGGTGTTAGTAAATTTAAATGACTTTTTTTAGTGAAGTAAAGAAATATTAACTGTTGAAAATAAGGATATATTTAGTTATGTATTTTGAGCATAATATTCGACTTTTATTATACAGGGGAAATTGATAGAATCACGGGAGAATTTGGTAATTGAAACCAAATTCGAACAATAGTATTAACAGCGTTTGCTGTATCCTGTGTGTAGCAGTTTTTGATTAATAGATAGTTCTTAGGTTTAAATCTATTAACGACTATATTGCAGTCCTGACCTGACTACATCAGTTTCAACCCCGAACTTTATTTACTCTTTGCTGAAACAGTGAAGAAAATTATTGAACTGTGGTAAGACACTACTTCTTTGTAAATTAGATAGTATTCAAGTGTTTATTTAGATTTAAGGATTACTTACATGCTTGTTAATTGTTCATTCATTATTGTTTCTAAATCATCTTCATATTTCATTTACTCATCCATAATTGGCTTCGAAATTACATAACTTCTTCAGATTTTAAAATAAAATAATATAACCTAAATTTGCGTTACAACAACAAGTAATAATTGTTATCTTTGCACAGTCACAAATATTCTGGTATTTTCAAGCCAAATCAGGATTCAAATTTATCATATGTAAATTCACCCATTTTATGTCCTTTCATTATATTTTTTATATGTGAAAATTATTAAACTGTTCACTAATTTGAGTTCGACGCTTATTTAAATTGTCCTTAAAATATTCTGCGGAAAAACAAAGGCCTTACTCAGAACCCTGTCTGTTTACAAATTAATAATAAAAAGAATTAAAAAGAATTATCATTTTCAATTGAGTATAACAGTCCATGCCATCTATTGAGCTATAGCCGAGGTAAGTACTAAAGCAAGATCTAGAGTAATATACGAAGTAAATCGAATTAGCATATAATAAAAAACTTATTAAATATAATTATTTAATACACAGATTTAAAAAAATATGAATATTATATATATATATATATATATATATATATATATATATATATATATATATATACATTGTACACACGGCTTAATGCACCGTATCTTATATATATATTTATTGATACACCACTGGTTTTGTCGTGTTTTAGTACTTTTCTTGAATATATTTCCCGTTAAACTAACACAAACGGATTGTAAATGATTTATGAGCAAAGTTGATACCGAAAAATTTTTCTTTCAGATAACTGTCCATTTTTATTTTTTACTAAGAGATATTTTATCTTTTACATCTCGGGCTTCTGGCCATAGAAAAGCCATCAGAAGTTTAAACTAAGTTTAACGTTTGAGTTTTTATCCAGGAAAAAAACAGTTCCGAACAGAAATATGATCCTTTGAACTATTCAATAGCAGACATGATTTTGCGAGGAGATATGAATTAGGAAAAACTCTGTTTTCGAATATGAGAGATGTGAATTAACCACGAAAGTACCCATTTAAACTGGCGAACAATATTGTAGGCTTCAATTAAAAATTCCATATTTCCGTGAATTAATATTTACACATCTCCAATCGGTCCTAAATGATATAATATAAAAGCATAATTATGATAGGTATGATATGCATAGGAAAACATTAATAGATATAGAACAAGAATGATCGTGGCACCTCCGGACATTTCAAATTTGCCGCTTTAAATAAATAGAACACCGGCAACGCCTAAACCAAACGAATTCAGTTCCTTTTTAGAACACATGTCCATAAGCGGGTTCTTATTATCTCGTTGTAAAAGTTGAATTTCAACTTAGAATCTAAAATCAAGTACTCTGTTATAAGTTTTTAGACTCACGTTATAACCAGTGATAGGAAAGTGCTTAAAGTTAAGGTTAGTATGTTACTTGTAATAGATAATTTAGTACATCCTTTAGAAGATAACCTCCAAATTCATGTGTTTCATCTACTTTTCTTTAAATATTTAAAGTGTTTTTTGTCAAATTGTCAAGTGGGGCAACTCCGAACATTTTATGTGGGGCAGATTCGGACTCCCCGAATGTACCCCACTTATAACCAGGAAGTATCCGGTTGTGCCCCATACAAAAAAATTTCAACTTGTTTCTTCATTTTTGAATACATTTGTAAGTACCTGCTTTCTAGATTTACTGTGCCCTTTTTTGCTTTTCAGGATGGTCAGAAATTAATAAAAAAGGAGAGACAGGGATAATTCCTCGGAAGAAGACTTAAAAAAGGCAGTAGAGGAGATCTTAGCAGGAGAAACTTCGATTCGTTTAGCAGCCACTAGGTACAACATTCCTAGATCTACATTATTCGACAGGATAAAAAAACGAAAAGCAAAAGATGACACAAATCCTAGTCCTGACAAAAATAAACATTCAACGTGGCAAGTGTTTTCAAGAGCAGAAGAAAACGACCTCGAGAATTCTAAAATATTTTATGGACTAATGTATTCAGATACTCGTAAACTGGCCTATGAATATGCCCGTAAATTAGAGAATATCCTCCTCCCTCGTGGGACAAAAAGGAAACTGCTGGCAACGTCATCCAACACTATCATATAGAAAACCAGAAAATACAAGCAGCTGCGTTTAATCAGGCCAATGTAAACTTACTGTTTAAAAATTATAGCGAAGTTCAGCAGAAATATCAGTTCCAACCAAATAACATCTTCAATTTAGATGAAACGGGAATCCAAACAGTTATTCAAGCTCCACGAGTTGTAACTGAAAAAGGATCGAAAGGTATATGTTAGTCAGTTTCTACAGAACCCTATTCCCTAGGGTACGCATGAAGGAGCAATTCATGTACGCAGTTGTGACAGGTGCCATTGGATTTGCGGGCAGTTCAGGGTGGATGACTTTAGATATTTTTGTCAAGGTATTGCAACATATTCAAAGCCATACAAAGTGTAGCAGTGATAACAAGATTCTAATAATTATGGATAACCATGAGACCCACGCAAGTCTTGAAGCCATTAATTATTCTCGAGCAAATTGTATCGTGTTATTTTCCTTCCCACCACATTGCACACACCGAATGCAGCCTCTAGATAAAGGAATTTTTGCTCCGTTTAAAATGAGAACAATACAGTCATTTAATAATTACATCTTATCTAACCCAGGAAAACCAATCACAATATACGAAATAGCTCGACTAACAGCTGAAAATTAGTATTAAAATATTCCCTGTTTTAGGTGCATTTAAATTACATAAGTTCTGATTTTGGTGCTCAACATTTATCACGAGAAATTCACCCTAATGGCAAAACGGACAAGAGTAAAGGACCCTAAAAAATGTATATAAAAAATCAAAATTGGTCTTGATTTAGGAGCTCTTAAAATACATAAGGTCTGATTTTGGTTCTCGACATTTATCGCGAGAAATTCACCATTAACTTTCTAATTAGCAAAACCCACAAGAGTAAAGGACCCCTCAACAATTGGGGGGTATTAGGGTACTTTACTCTTGTCCGTTTTGCCATTAGGGGGAATTTCTCGCGATAAATAGCAAAATCAGATCTTATGTAATTTAAAAGCACCTACAACAGGGAATATTTTAATACTAGTTTTGATTTTTTATCACAATTTTTTAAGCTACTTTACTCTTGTCGGTTTTGCTCATGCACCAATGAAGGGTGGTTTAGGGGTTAAGAGAGCGAGCTCAACAATTAAAATTATATCAATTTGAAAGCTCATAATTAACTTCTAATTCTATCGTACTTCTTCAGTTTTACTATTTTTAAGTGCTGGGGGGGCTAAGTCAACGTTGACAAAACCCCAGAAATAAAGAATGAATTTTACATGATGAAGGGTTATATAACAGAATTCTCAAGTATGATGTTTAATTGGCATTAGGTTATTTTAATGCCAAGGTAGAGAATATGATAGTATGCAGGAAAACAACAGGAGGTAAAAACAAACATGAAGTAAGCAGTGACAATGGGAAAATGCTGTTAAATTTTGCTAGGGAGAATAACATGGGAATAATGGCCACATATTTGGATTATAAAGTAGTGCACAAGGAAATTTGGATAAGTCCCCACGGTACGACGAGGAATCAAATTGACTATATGCTGCTAGAGTAGAAGCATGCAAGGTTAATGACAGTCGTTAGAAGCTATCGTAGAGCTGATGCGGATCATGTATTGAAAATAACAAAAATAAGTGAGATTCCGCCAAAAAAACAGGATAAAAGCACAAAACAAGATGTAACTAAACTTCAGAGTGAACATTCAATGCATCGGTTTGTAGAAGAAATCGAAAAAAATCTGGAACACAGGAAAAAACAAGAAAACAAAAAAATGGAATGGGGAGAAATACAGTAAGTACCTAATGCAAGAGTTCGCCCAGAAAAACCCATGATGAACTATAAGAAAACATGGGAAAGAATGGTTTGAAGAGTATTGAAAAGAGGCAAGGGATGTCAAAAGACAATACATTTTGGAAAGGAAAGCATCCAAGAAAGAAACGGTACATATATAAAGAATTTGAAGAGCGCTATGCAGATAACGAAATCAGACACTTCTACCAGGAAGCCAAGAGTAAAATAAACGGTTTTAAAGATTAAAACTAACTTTTCCGCATCTGTGGCCCTGAACAATATTATATCACAAAATTGTTACTTGTATACACCTAGGGGGATGTATCGTGCTAACAAACCGAAATTTCTCCAAAAATAACCAAAAATGTAATATATCTGGATTTATATAGGACCCGCTGTACTCACTCAAGTCAACTGAAAATTGATCAATCGTATACTCGCTGGAGGTTGTATCCTGCTAACAAACTGAAAATTCTCCTAAAATGACAAAAATTTGGTACTCGAAGTACCATAGCACCCGTTGTACTGGCTTTAGTGAGCTGAATATCAATAGAGTTCATAATTGAGACGCTCTGAATAATATCCAATCATAAAATTGGTCACTTGTATATACTCCGGAGGCTGTATCGTGCTAACAAACTGAAACTTCTTCAAAAATGACAAAAATATCGTACTTAAAGTACTGTAGCACCTGTTGTATTGGCTCTTGTGAGCTGAAAATCAATAAGGTTCATCTGTGACATGTCCTTAACAATATTCAATCATAAAATTGGTGACTTATTGCACTCCGGAGGCTGTATCGTGCTAACAAGACATGTAAGAAAAAGTAGCCGACGACAACGACGACGACATACACACAGGATTTTTTTTCTAAAAACCGTTTTTTCGTGATGTTGTTGATGGGAAACGTAAAAATAACTCAAAAAAAATTTCAAATTTCCAACTTTTTTTGGGGTAAACCAATACTTTTCTCGCATATTAGATAGGTTGGGCGGAAAAGTAAAAACCTACAGAACCAGACTAAATTTTTACAATGATAAAAATGGTCAATTGATGGCTTACATCCAAGGAAAACTGAAGAGGTGAAGGGAGTATTTTGAAGAATTGTTGAATGATAAGTCAGGAGAGAACGAATATAGAATCTTAGAGAGAATGAGAATACGCAGAATGATTTAGTTGGACTCCCGACAAACGAAATAGGAGAAGTAATAAGAAATCTAAAGAACAACAAAAGCGATGGCTTCAAAGAATACCGGCCGAAGTCATGAAAACAGGTGGTCTGGCAATGACGACCCGAATCAGCGATCTAATAAAGAAAATTTGGGTTGAATAATGGACACCGGATCAATGGAATTACGCAATCATTTGTCCGATACATAAAAATGGGGAGAGAATGGAATACGCAAACTATAGAGGCAGTAAAACTGAGGACATGTTAATTTATATGACAACTATTACTGATGGCATTGTTTGTGGGGAGATTTGAACTTAGATTTCTTAAAATTCAATGACCAACACGTTGATAATTTTAACTCTACAGTTGTCTGAGTATGGTGTACACACTGGATATAAATTGAGTGAATGAAACAACGAGTACTGAGTACTGACGAGTCTTGATTTGACAATGTAAATTTTACTCGTGCTATCTATATGTTACTATCATTTTTGTTCTTGTAGCGACAGTGTTAAGTGGAAGAGCAGGTCTTCGATAATATTTTTTTGTTATCGTAGGAACTGAACTTCGCCCTTTAGTTTCACTTAGTTTTATGTATTTTCCTCACTGTATAACTACATGTAGTATTTTGTAATTAGATGAAATTTAATAAAGCCGTTTATTATTATTATATCCTTGCTGGATGTCACTTATAAGTTCATAGCAAGAGTAATAAGAAAAAGGTTAGATGAATATGCTAATCGGCAAGTAGGAGAGTATCAGGGAGGTTTTCAAAGAGGACGGTCGACTATAGACTAAATATTTGTACTAAAAATGATTCGAAGTAGCATTCAATAACGAAATATTAAGCTGAACCTCATGTTCATCGATTTTAAACAGGCGATTATACCAGGCGTTAATTAAACTCGGACTGACCAAGTTAGTTGATAAAGCTTGTTCAGATGAGGTTAAGAGATATAAACAGTAGGGTGGCGATAGAGGGAAACATGTCAGAAATGTCAAGAAGGGATTGAAACAAAGTGACCCCCTATCAACGGTATTGTTCAACTTTTTCTTAGAAGCCATATTTAGAGAGAGTGGAATAAGGAGGGGAGGGATAATATATGACAATAAAAGCTAGACCTTGGTATATGCAGACGTAGTGCTCATGGCAAGATTAAACTAAGGATTGCTAAGTATCTTTGCTGTATTCGAACGTTATGCAAAGGTGTACGGATTGCACATGAACTAGCAAAGGAGCAAGTATATGAAAATGGGAACTGAAGCGAGCACTCCTCAAACCATAAAAATCAAAACTGAGCAAGGTACATAATCGAAAAGGTTGAGGAAGTCGAATACCTGGGAGTGACTATAACGACTCAGTGCGACAAGGTGAAGGAAGTGGACAAGAAGTCGAGCTATGGAAGGCATGCAGAAAATATGAAAATCGAAGGAACTATCAAGAGCTGCTAAGCTCAGACTGTTCAGGACCGTAATCCAGGCTTAATGTAATGTATGGATGCGAATGTTGGATATTTAATAGAAAGGGCGAAGACAAATTAACGGGTGGAAAGAAGAGTGCTCAGGAGAATCTTTAGAGGGGTGAAGGCAGAAAACAGAAGCTGGAGAAGAAGAGTGAAATTGAGTTAACTCAATTATATGGGAAACTGGACATTGGCAGTCTGGAAGCTAGACTAATGTATGGGCCAAAAATGTGCTAGAGAGAGGAAGAGGCCACAGGGGGAGAGGTAGACTCAGAAGAAAGTGGATTCATGCCTGCGAGTAGGATCTACGAAGTATGAAGGTGTGGAACTGGCGAGCAACCGCTGCTGATAGAAAGAGGTGGGGAAAATTTATTGAAGAAGTTTAAAGACATGGGTTCGTAGGGTCTGAAGAGCTGGTGTATATATATATATATATATATATATATTTGCAATATTTATTTTTTATATTGACCCTAAATTTAATATTTACTTCTACGAACAAATCTAAAACAACAATATCCATAATAGACGAACATTGTTTCTTGGGAATTCAGTCATTTCATGTTTTATTCATTATAATCATCAATGTCTTTAAATCAACTTATTTGAATTAATTTCAGGTGATATCATTTAAGCATGGATCTAGTTATATTGTGCAGTATTTGTGGTAATATATTGAATAACGGCATTGAAAACGTTGTTTCTGTCAAAGACCAGTGTTTGGAAAAATGAATTGCTGAAAGCATAGAAAAGAATTATACAAAATTTCAATTGTGGGCTGGAAGATCTGAAATTTTTGTTCATGAAAAATGTGGAAAGTTGTATCTTCAGTCAGGCTCTTCGGCTGCTAAAAAAGCGAAGCTATGACAATTACCTCATTCTTCATCATCTACCACAGAATCAACTTCACCATTTGTGTCAACTTCTCCAACAAATTTTAATTTCAGTAGCCTATGTTTCTTTTGCGAGAAGGCATTAGACCGTACACATAAACGTCTTTATAACATACCTGAAAAGGACATTGAAGATCAGATACTATACTGGGTGTTTCCTAAGTAATCTAGAACATTGTAGTGGGCGCTTCGTCACTCCATTTTAAGACGAAAAGTTCTTATAAACACGTGTGATAAGTCTTGTCGTTAATAAGATACAGGGTGGTGACAAGAAGAAAAATCAATAAAGAATTTCATAACGTTTCATACAAGATTTTATCTATTTTTGACAAAAAGAAAATTTAATTTATTTTATGTGTTTTTTAACAATTTTTAATTAACTTTTCTGATTTGAAAACAGCAAGCCCTTTTTGATTCCTACAAGTTATGCAACCAATATTACACAATACAATACTTTTATTTTATACATTAATTTCAGACTCTTCTTTATAATGTTATCATTAATATTAAATTAAAATCGAGAATAGCTTTTTAACATTTCTTTTAATTAATTTTTAAATACAAAAATAAAAATAACATCTTCCCTAAATTAGGCTCAAACTCTCAACCCTAGCATTGGTCACGGCTATCTTGTTGTGCGTTAGCCAATTGCGCCCCTGCGGATATGCAACAAGTTTATTTATTCGATTGACAGTTCGTCTATTCGAATTGTAGTTGCTTGAAGTATTAATAATTCCCAGTTATTGTCGTAAATATTTAATTAAGATTCTACATAAGCGTAACATTCTACGATTATAAATGGCTGATTCAGACTCAGATGTACTAAACGAAATAGAAGAGGCCGCACAAAGTGCATTATCGGCCGTTATTCCACAAAAATCAAAAGCTGTGTATCATCTGACTTATGAATAATTTGAGAAGTGGGTTGAAGAAAAGAAAATAAAACACGTTAATGAGAAAGTTTTATTAGCTTATTTCGAGGGAAGAAAATCTCAAAAAGCTTCCACACTTTGGACACTTTATTCTATGCTGCGAAGTGAATTATCCTTGAAGAAGAATATTGATATAACAAAATACACTAGCTTATACGCATTTCTAAAGAGACAATCAGAGAGCTACCATGCAAAAAAATCTAATATCTTCTCGAAGAAAAATGTCCACCAGTTTATCACAGAAGCTGATGATAGAACATTTTTAATAGCAAAGGTTGCATTGATCGTCGGAATTGGTGGTGCTTGTCAAAAGGCTGAGTTAACTTTTCTACGTGTCGGAGATATTTCCGATGAGGATTCCCATTTTGTAGTGAAAATCCCCAATACAAAGACAAAAGTAACGCGTGAGTTTGTGATTACAGAGGGCAATATTGAAGGGCAAAATTTTCTTGGTCTCATTAGAAAATACATTGTTTGCGCCCACGTAACTTTAAACACGATAGAGTTTTCGTTAAATATACTAATGGTGCATGCGGCGTACAACCAGTTGGCATTAATACACTTGATAGTCTACCAAAAACTATTGCCCAGTTTTTGAAGTTATCAAATCCTGTTTTATTTATGGGACACTGCTTCAGAAGATCGTCGGCTACCTTGTTGGCAGATTCTGGTGCCGACATTTTAAAGTTAAAACCACATGGTGACTGGAAGTCCAGCACGGTAGCGGAGGGCTATGTAGAAGAACTCCATAGAAAATAAGAAAAGGATTGCCACTGATATTCTTGGTGAATCAAGCACCTCAAGTTCAAGATCAGTTATACATCACGAAATTACATCAACTTCTAATTCTAACAAACTGTTCGAAATGTGTCATAAATATTTATAATGCATAAAATAAAATGTGAATAATTCTAGTTGTTCTTATTGTTAGTAGTTCTCTTCAGTTCTAGTTGTTGTTATTTTTCTATAATATGACATTAAACTATCTTCTTTTCTCTTTTGTTTTTATTAACTGGTGATAAAATTAATTTTTCATCACCAGTTACATAATATTTTTCATTATGTAACTGGTTACGAAAAATGTGACGTTTGCTAACGGAAGTCAGTTTTGAAAAATGTCACTTTATATGTCAAAATTAGATAAAGACCATTTCGATATAAAATTTAAAGCTCTACAACTTTTGTTAAAAACTTTTTCAAGTAACTCCAAGCGTCTTTGCGTAATTGTAAAAAAACAACCTATTTATTTTTTTCAACGCCTTTTCGGGAGGTTGAAACAGAATCTCATGTTTGTTTCGTTTGTACTACAAAGTAAATAATGTCAAAAATTCAAAATCCCCTATCAGAATTTTGATTTAATCGACTTTTTTCTTGGACTAACTTTAGATATTTTTGATATATGGTTCAACAATGAAAACACGTAGTTCCAGCGTGTAACGTTCAATTTTTAGTAACCCTGAACTATGAGGTATCAAATGGTTTTTTTAATAGTGTTGCCAATATTTTACTGTACGAATGGTGGTGAATTCGAATCTTGTATTAATTTTGGTAATTTTAAAAATAGAAAATGTATCCGTTACTTTAGGATTTGTATATAATAATAAAAAAAAATTACTTTTAAAATACGGTAAAATCCCCTTTTTTTGTAAAACGTATATATCACTTCACTGTTGTAACTATACATGTCTGGCGTTTGTTTCCAACGAAACTTTGCCGGAGATATTATCTTTCAGGATATAATTCTTTTGAACTGTAGCTTTGTCCGCAGCTTTTCGCATTTCCCCACAATGAAAATGGTGCTCACAAAAAGCTTTTGTTACGGTTTAAAGTTAGTTAATCTTTTGATAATTATTTCATAATAACTGTTTGTTCTTCTCATTTACAGGACGGAAGAATCTACCTCGGAGGTAGGAAGTTGTTCTCTCTTTGTTCTTCAGTAAAATTTAAAGTGAGCAGTACATGTTGCGGATGTAACTGCCCATTTTGCTCTTATTTAAAGAGATTAATTCATACCGGTGTCAAGATATTGTTAGAAAGGTTAGAGAACACATCAAAAAGGAACGAATTTATTTTTCTACAGTGTGTTACAAAGTGTTACGAACCAAAATATTCCACATTTGAAGATTTGGTATGGAATACGAAATGAAGATCGATTTTCATCACACTCCTTCAAATGTCAATCCATATTTCATCACCCATTCCACTTTTTATCGAGAGAATATTGATTACTATTAATTTTTGACTCACAGTTACCGGGAATTATCAGTGGTAATTTAACTAGTGCAATGAAAATTTTTGGGAAAGATGCTCGAATGCAATTTAAGGTGAAAGAGAACACGAGTGCGCGGAGCGCTCGAGTGCCTATTTCAGTTTAACTTGCATGAGAGCAGATTTGTCAAAAATTATTGATTCATTTTCATTGCAAGAGTTAAATTTTATAAGAAAATTGTATGAATCAACCAAATCTTATTTTGTCACTGTCGGTTGCTGTCACATTGCCGTCACCTATGGCGACAATAATATTGTATACTTTATACAAGTTGGAAAATTAATTTTGGCAATAGAAAGTTTGGCAACGCCCGATGCCCCGTAACAAAGACATATGCGGATTGCAAGAGCTCACTTCGCTGGCAGAATTCGTAAGCTTCGTTTCGACAGTGCAGTTCAAAGAAAAGTGTGATTACCGGGGTTGTGCAATACTAACTTGTTATGGCGACTCCAGAAAGTAAAGTTGTTCATAAAAAGTGGAGTAAGTGTCATGAAATAATTATGAACGTTTTAAATTTTATGACCGAAGAGGCAAGTCAACAATTCCATTAACAAAGGTAAGTTTTAATTATTGCAATAAAATTTTTAAACCAAAGTAATTATTTAACAAATTTACACTCGATAGTAAATTTTTTAGATCGATTTTCGTACATAAAATATTTATTTGTTAAACGATTTAAAAAAGTGACTTTAGGGTGAGACTAAGTATTTTATGCACTCATGTGTCAATTTTATACACCGTTATGTCATCATGACAAACCAATCGACGCCATTTTCAGTCCATTTAGAGCAACCTAAATGAAACATTTCTTGGTTTTTGCTTGCCTGCGGCTCATGCGTCAATTTTTCCATTCGTGAAAAAATGCACTTGTTGCATAAATAACTATTCTGTTTCTGTCTACAGGATATATAAAAGGGCACATGTTTATTTTGTGTAAGATACCTATTTAAATGTAATAGGTTTTTTAGCTTATAATTATAATTATTATACTCCTTTCATACCTATCTCTATTACGTTTCGGTTTTGTTATTTGTTTTAAACCATCTTCCGATTTCAGTTACAATTGCGGTTTGGTCATATTAAACTATGTGTGAACTAAAATCTAAAGATCGTTTAAAATAACTAATGAACTGAAACGTAATATAGGTTTTTGTATTTAATACTTCTTTTAAATGGCCGAATACCACGACAAAAATTTTTATTTCGAAGAACGGTCACTGAAAACAAATTTAACTACTTCCTCATTTTTTTTGTATAAAAATACACATGAGTAAAACTTTTAATACAACATTTATATCGACTTGGGCTCGAATTTATCCCGCCAGTCAGGATAAACTGTTTTAAATAAATAAGAAAAGCATTATATTGGTGTCAGAAGTGGGATAATATAAATAAATAGTGACGTAAACATGGCCAAGAGACTTAGGTTGCCTGAAACTGACGGAACTAAGAGCAGAATTGGAAAATCGCGAGTTGGAAACATCCGGTAAGCAAAGTGAATTAGTAGAAAGACTGAATGTGGCACTGGAAAGTGACGGCTTGGATCCAGAAACATTTTTATTTAATGACGAGACTTCCAGCTTAATCTCGTCAATTTCTGCAATGGAAGAGAAAATTTCAACTATGAAGAACGATATTTCTGCTAATGCGAAGACCGATATTTCTGCTATGAAAATCGATATTTCTGCTAACATGGACAAGATTTCTACTGATATGGACGAGAAGATTTCCACTATGAAGGACAATGTTTCTGCCGATATCGTATCGTTTAAAAATGACATTGCTGCTGACGTCGAAAATAAAATTTAGTTCCTAAAATCGGATATTGAGAATAAGATGACATCGATGAACGAGAAAATCAAGAGACAGATGGCTGATTTAAGAACACAGGAGACGCCAACAGAACAAATAAGGCCAAGCAAACAAAACCTTGCAAGCCAGACACACTCCCTAAGTTAGAAGACATTGGCAGTTTTACCCGAGTCAAGGCCCCAACGTTCAATGAAAAATACCGTGGACCAATTATGCAAAACAGTTTGAAGCATCCGCTAGAGTGAATAATTGGTCCGATAAGGAGAAAGCAGTGAACTTAACTATAACGCTTCGGGGAGATGGCTTAGATGTACTTCAGACGATACCACTTGAAGAAACACATGACTTCGAGCAGCTGAAGAAGAGGCTAGACTTGCGATATGGCCACGAACATCTAGAACATTTGTACCAATCCCAGCTGAATAACCGAAGTCAGAAACGTGACGAAACCCTTCAAGAGTATGAACTGGATATTTCTCCACTAGTTTGATTTGCTTACCTGTCAGTACCAGAGAACATGATGGAATGTTTGGGCATCCAGGCCTTAATTGACGGCTTATGAGACCACGATATGGAGAGGACGCTTCGATTAGCCCATCCCAAAACCATGGTAGATGTATTGACAGCTGCTCTTGAATACGAGGCAGCCACGATGGCTTCGAGATACAACAAAAGTAGGACCATGCAGGAAGAAGGTGACGATGACCGACTTGACTAGATCGTCAACTTGTTGAAAGGTATGGCAGACAAGAAGCCAAAGAAGATCAAATGCCGGAAGTGTGGCGATCTAGACCACGTACGCAGTCCGTCTAAGCGCCCCAAGACTCCTGTAACCCAAGAACTCCAGGGGAAATCAGACAGGGGTGAACATCCAGCTGATATGAATCACCGAAAAGCCAACTCTTTGCTCATGCTCATGCCCTGTACACTATTCTCACTGCAACAAGTCTGCAACAGTAGAAGGTTGCCAACTACCTTTATTCACACCAAGATTCTTCAACCTTCAACTCGGTGCATGTTTGCGCTTTTAGGCGTTGCCTCTAACTCGTGCGGAGACGGGGGGGGGGTCCGTTGTTTGAAGACTAAATGTAAAAAATGTAAAAGGGCGCCAGGCAATCTTGCCTCCCGACAATTACCTACACAAGTTTATGTATGCAAATTAATATTTTACTGGATTCACACCATAAAAAAAACACCTATTGCATTGAATTATTTGATCCCAAAAAAATTTGTACTTCCACGGGTCTATAATCTCCAACGATACCCGGGAAATATGTGTCACAAGTCGGTCATCCCTTAATATAACGTGAAATATTTAATTATTAGAGTTCATCCGAAAATGTGATATAAAATTCAACTACCTCGAACACTCTATACCCAGCGAACAATGAATGTCCACAGACAAAACTAGAACCCTCTTGTTCAATCCAGCCAGCCAACCAGAATGCACTCGAGATGTCAAAACGTTCATTAACCAATAGCGTTGCGACAATAAATAGTTATATGCCACAGATAAATATATGCATAGACGCACTGACTATCGCGTTACAAATATATGTATCAGGGGTAGTACGTTCAAAGCGAGATCCAAAGTAACACCACGGGGACAAAATAAATAATTTGACGTTTGTTTATAGTCGTACGATATTATAAATCATTTCCAAAAATAGATGACACTGGATTTCCTAATATACATTGTAAGTCAACATAATGTTACATTGAACGAAGAATTATATTTTAAAGTTCCTGTAATTAAATTCACACAACGACAAAATTGAAACGTATCAAGGTTCTGAAAAAAGGGCACTTATATATAAAGAATACCGACCAGCGGGAGGAGTTTAGTTTATAATTTGATCTCGTGAAGTGTTTATGTAAATTAGAGTTAATGAATATACTGAGTATATAATATAAATTAGTGAATAGTTTAGAGAATAAGTAAATTAAGTGAGTAGACATACCGTGTGTATAAATTTATCCCGCTCATCAGGATAAACTGTTTTAAATAAATAAGAAAAACATTACAATACCATGAAATTAACCCACAATATGAAGTTGTCAATGAACAGTTAAATCTAGGGAGTTGTCCACTAATAAACTGTCTTCTTAAGTGATAATTGTAAAGATCAGCAGATATAGTTTTCATGGTTTTCTATATCATTGCACAGTTATACTGATCTTAATTGGAAAAATGATATCCAGGATATCACCATAGGGCTAATAATATCTAAGCTTCAATATTTGTAATATCACATCTTCTTCATTTTTCTATAAACATATATTAAGCCAATCACAAGTTAGGTTACTTCTTGGTTTAGCCAAAAATAACTACTAAACATCAGGTAGGCATAAAATGAAATGTAACTTCTGTCATTCTGACGATGATATTGATTTATCGAAACAATTGTCAATTTTTTAGAATTTTCAATAACTTTTATTATATTGTGGAATTAACTAGAGACCGTGAGTTTCATTTAAAAACACTATTACAATACCATATTTTCAATGCGTGGGAGAGAGGTGAAGACGACAAATAAAGGCAGCTCTCTTTATTCTTATCGTCGTTTGACACTAAATACGTAAAATAAAAAATAAAGGTTTCTGTGTTAACAGAGGAATTGTACCTCCTATCTAATGTATCTAAGTGTAAACTGTTCATTTTCGTTGGAATTTTTCAAATCTGCGATACCAGAGCTGTCAGTATTGGTGGCTCCAGGTGAAAATTAATATTTTTGGTTTTCCTTATACAATTTGAAAGTGTGTGAATTATGGTAAGCCATTCTAACGAGCTTTTAAATATGCAACTTTCTTTCATTCCACTTTGAGAAGGACTGTATTTTCTATTTATTTCCAAACAATTTAAATACGACGCGAATTTGATAACATTTTGACATTAGATATCACATGAAAGTAACCATCAAATTCAATCACAAACTCATTGAATATTCCGTAAATAATGTATTTAAACAGGGAAATGTACATATGGCGACGTTAATGCAAATTGAAATTAAATGTCAGATCAATGATACGCGGTCACAGCCAACATTTCACTAATGTGGTTTATTCATAGCAGTAAGTTGGAAATATTCATTTTAACTTATAGAAATTAGAATTATGCTATAGGATAATATTAAAATACAATCGTACGAGAGTAGCTATTTACGTTTCTGACCTAGATAACAGTGAATGTTGCTGACGGTGACATTTTTAACCAGAACGTTTTATCATTTGAGCGCAATTTGATTTGTTTACAGTAATTTGAAAAATTAGTCTCTAACGAAAATTGGAATTTTCGTGATGATCAACTCTACGCCGATAAAGCACCATACTACAGCACTGAAAAAAACTGCTTTATAGAATACATTCGTAGCCGAAGTTTGCTCCTGCAGGTCAAACTCCACTTCATCACGGCCATCCTCATCCCCATCAGGCTGTATGCATCTAGAGCGTGGGGATACACTACCAAGAGTCATAGTAAGAAACTCTAAGCCCAGCCAAACCTGAGGCAAGCAGTCAAGTAGCTGTATCGAGAGTTGGACCAGAAGAAGATCCAAGAAATAATATACGACACTGCCAGAAAAAGATCTGAAGAGCTGAGGACACACCCTACCATCCAGATGAAGCAGCTCATGGACAACACCAGGCATCCACGGCCGAGAAAACAGCTAGACCACGCTAGTAGTGAAGACACCAGGTAGGACAAGAACAAAGGAGAGGAACCACTTACGAGAGCGCCCGTTGATCCTCAGAAATATGAGCAGGAACGGAAGTAAGTTCTTCCCGAAATTCACCGTTCTTTGAGGGATGCAATCTGGAATGGTCAGATTTGGTCGAGTGTGTGTGGAAATTCGTTCATATATATATATATATATATATATATATATATATATATTGAACTCATCACAACATCTAGAAGTGTTAGAAGGTATTTATGTTTGAGGCTTTCGTGTTTGTGGGGCAGTAAGTTGGTTAGAAATCACCAAAACATAGGGAATTATTAGTTTTTTATCATATTTGAATGAAGGTAAAGTGAATTGAATGTTGAGTGGATACCTATCATATCATTTATTTACTATAAACATTGAAATACTAAAATAATATTCAAAATATTTACCATGATGTCAACACTATATTACATAGTTCATACATATATCGCTATAAATCTTCATTAGATATAATAATCAGTTCTAAATTTGGCATTTACTTCATAGAGATTATCCAAAACAAAGAAAACCCTAAAAGAATAAATACAAATATTTAGATCATTATAATACGTACGATTTAACAAGCATTTAGAAGCAAAATTACCATTTTTAAGATTTTATTATTATTATTATGACGCAGAGAACTGTCAACCATATGTGAACGTCAACATTATTTTCAAAGCATGGAATGCTAGCGACAGAATATTTTTGGCATGGAACTATATGTGTGTCTGATAGGTATATTTAGCGTTATGACGAGAAACAGCACACAAATATTTTAATTGAATAGAAATTTCAGGCCGAGTTTATATTGAATTCTAATTGTGAAAGAATTCTGAAATATATGGAAAAGGTTTGCATATGTATTTCAGAGTAATTAGATTGTAGATTTGATTATATGAGAATGAAAAGGTAATATATATTAAGAGGTTTTTTTTTTATAAATAGGGAGAGTTTTTAGAGAAGTTGAGTTTTATTCAGTAGATTAAATTATTTTGGAAATGATAAGAACATTAAATATCCTAATATAGTTAAAAAAGATATGAAATTAAATAAAAAGACCTCGGATATGTAGATAGTTGTAAGAAAATCTAGTTAGATGGTTAATTTTGTCCATGACAACGGGAAGAAAAAACAGTTTGTTGATTTGGAAGCGATCATTAGTATGTGGTGTAATGTTGTTGAGGGAGGACATATGTTGAGTAAAATTTAAAAATTCAAGAAAATAAGTCTAGTCCCCATATAATTAAAAGAAAAGTATATAAAGAAATTCAATAAAGTTAATGAAATAATTTGAGAAGATTTGAAAGATAAATAAAGGAACATAAGACAAGTAATTAAAATGGATAAATAAAATAAAGGCTGTAGAATAATAAAAGATACCAGATAGTATAATTTAAAAATATATTTAAAAGAATGAAACCAGATTGTGAAAGAAGAGAAGATAAATAATAGTATAAAGTGTATTAAGAACGAGAAATTCAAGATTTTACCTGGAGGAGTGGTGTCTAGTCGAAGTCCAGCGGGAGGAAACGCAGTAGACACAATAACACAATCGTGGTGTTATAGCAGACTGGAGATTTTAGGTGACAAGATGAAACTATTGTTCTGTGAAGGTTAGTGCGTCTTTTTATTGGTTAAGCAATTTAAAATTATATGATTTGGCCATTTAAAACATATTAAATTTTCGTAAAAGTACCTATTTATTGCGTTTATTAGATTTTAGTTATTTGTTCTACTATTTCGATTTTAAATTTGTTTATATTGATACATGTATTTCTTTTCCGATTTCCATCACAATTTTGATAATATATAATTACAGTGTTCGTCATTTTCTTTTCAATACCCTATATAAAAACAGGAAATAGTTATTCCATTAATTTCAAGTGTCAATTCTAAAAACAGGAATAGGATTGATAACCTAGGCGGCTCAACATAAATTTAAACTAGATATAATTTCTATTTTAAATAATAGACAAAAACAAATAATTCTTTATTAAACTATATAAAACAAAATAATAAATTACATAAAAAACTTTATGCCTGAACTCAAAGAAATTAAGGAGTACTCATGCTCGACTTGATATATTTACCCTGAACTATAAATAAACAAAAATAATTATAAATTATCGCCGCAACAATTAATTTGAGCTAGCCAACCAACCAACATTCATTGAACCCAAAATAAAAAAATTAATTATAAAACAATAAATATATATAACAAAAAATCCCAGCAAAGCGGACTTAGCAGCTAGTCTTTCATGAATATTAAGCTGAATAAAACTAAACTTTGATTGTACTATAAAACTATATGATTGTATAGTGCAAATATCTGAAGATAACTACGTAACATTGCCATCAGCTATTGTTAGTATAAAGATGCTGCTTGATAAATTAGAAATATTCAACAATAGAAATAAATGCTGTTCTCAATTTCCATACATTTCCAGAGGTACAATTTTAACCGATGCAGATTCATAAATTGGTTACGTTGCGCAGTGTTGATTTCATATCTGAAACAAAAGGGGAATTGTATGAAGTGAAGTGGAAATAAAAAAAATATTATCTTGGATTGCTTCACAACTACTAGGATTGCCGACTACCTGTTATATTATCTGAATTGGAGAGAGAACTCAAAGAAAAAAAAGCGAAATAGATGGCAATATCTCGCTTAAAAACGGAAAATCACCAAGTTATTATTTTGTAGAAATTTTTGCAGCAGAAGTACAGCATTCCAAGAAAAGTTGATAATGTTATTTAATTAATTACAAATAGATTTTCTGCCTTCTGATGATTGACAATTAATTCCAGGAGTATAGTGTTATAACAGTCGGATTATGCCTGATTCGTCAAATACTGATGTTTAGAAGTAATGTATATTTATTTCCATATTATAAAATAATATAATACGAGTTTGCCTAACTTCAACTATAACTGGATATGACTTCGGTGGTTCTAAAAAACCTAAATTTAATGTTACTGTTTTAAATGAAACGAACTGTTTCTAAATAATTCCACAGTATATTGAAAAAAAACTTAGTCGTTGCGTTTTATTTTTAGAGGTGCGGCACTTTAAATTAACTACTAATTTCTGCAAAGACGGTGTAAATATTGAAAGGTTCCTATTTAAGTGTTCTTGGAAATAGTTAAAGAAAATTTGTAAAAATTTTGGGGCTTCGAGTTCGAAGACCTCCCACGCGATGGACGGACGATATCAGAAGAATGACTACAAACTGGATGCAGAGCGCTCAAGACAGAAGACAGTGGGCAGAAATGAGGGAGGCCTATATCCTGCAGTGGATGCGACAGGCTGATTGATGATGATGATGATGAATGTTAATGAAATCAAATATTACCACTGTCGAATTTACCATTAGTGAATGTAATAACTCCGTAATCAATTTCAATAAAATGTAAGCATTATCGCTCTTAGAGTGAGAATATTTATTCTGACAGACTTGCTTATGTGTTTAGCATCCATTTCCATTCGATACCAAGTGTTTGAATGAATATTCTGTAATTGAACTAAAAATGGACATATACAGTGCTAGGAATATTCTTTGGTAACATAGGATTCTAATATAGAGTCCATAAGCGACAATTTGTTAGAAAGAAACAAGTATATTCAGTGTATCGCCCCGTTATAGACAACTTTTTTTAACACTTGACTGTTTTTTTAGTCACCCTTCAAAACTC
This sequence comes from Galeruca laticollis, assembly GCA_963921935.1. Taxonomy (NCBI): domain Eukaryota; kingdom Metazoa; phylum Arthropoda; class Insecta; order Coleoptera; family Chrysomelidae; genus Galeruca; species Galeruca laticollis. Next base: position 150,928,473 of record OY998177.1, read on the forward strand.
AAACTCAACTGCTCGCCGCACAAACGATACCCAACAAACACCCCCAGCCCTGCAGAGGAACCATATCCTATATCAGGGCCAATTCTCTAAACATCCAATCTCATCAAAACAAACAAACCACAGGAACTCTCTCTCTCTCTCTCTCTCTCTCTCTCTCTCTCTCTCTCTCTCTCTCTCACTTTATAAGTAATGAAGTTACTTCAGTTGAATTAGAAGAGAAATATACTCATTGGTGGATTGATAATGGTGCAATCAGGCATGTTACAAATTAATACATGCTGATATTTGTGGGCATTTTAATGAGTCTTTCCAGAAAAAACGCTATTTGGTTATTTTTAAAGATAGTTTGAATACATTTCGAATTGGTTATGTAATTAGAGAAAAATCAGAAGTAATAAATGCTTTAAGAAATGTAATTGAACAAGCAAATATCGAATTCAAGAGATTTTAAGCGATAATGGTGGAGAATTTGACAATAAAGCCGTTCGATAAGTTTTTTATTTAAGAAGTTAGTCCATAAGAGTTGTGATAAGGTGAAAAGCCCAGAATAAAGCATTTAAGAAGAATAGAAGAATAGAAGAATAAAAAAGAAGAAAAATGGACAAGAAAGGTATAAAGGGATACCTAGTAGGTTATTGATGATGACGAGAGATTTAGAATTTAGATAAAAGATAGCCATAACATAGTTTTATCTAGAGATATTCAATTTGAAGAAAAATTAGATTGCCCTTATTCTAGATTTGAAAATTTATTTGAAAATCCAGATTCAGAAAAGTGTATCAAGTTACCATTAAAAGACATTGAAAAAGAAAGTAACAACGAAGAAGAGTTTAATGACAGACTTGAAGATAATACATGAAACATGAAAGAATTCAGGTAGAAAACTTTTATGAAGAAGAGTATGAGAATATTAAATAAGAAGAAGCATATCAACAGAGTACGACTTTATCTGAATGAGCCTGAGCTTTACCTCGTAAATCGTTTTTTCGAGAAAAAACTAATCAAGATAATAGTATTGAAAGATATAAGGTTAGATTAATCATTAAAGATTTTACAGCAGTATGGAGTTGACTATAATCGAACATTTAGTCCTGTGGTAAGTATTGCTGCGAGTGAGAACTTAAATCTAGCACACTTTAATTTCGCCACTGCATTTTTGTATGGAGAGCTTGAAGAAAATATTTACATGGAGCAACCACTATATTATAAAAAGAATAGTTATAAAGTATGCAAACTCAAGAAGAGCCTCTATGGATTAAAGCAAGCTACACGTTCTTGAAAAAAACGTTTTGGAAGTTTTTTTAAATAAGTTTAGGGTTTACAGTTAGCAGTGCAGATCATTTTGTCTACATACGAAAAAGAAATGAAGCTAAATTGATATCGGTTCATTATGTAGACGATGGTTTGACAGCAGGTAGTAACCAAGGCGATTTGGATGAATTTCTAAATTTGCATTTTAGGCATAAAAATTAATAAAAGATCTGATGGTTCAATTCAGATAACGCATAGAGCTCATTCTTTAATTTTTTTAGAACATTTTAACTTTTTAGATTGTAAACCAGTAACAACTCCAAATTTAAAAGTTACAGATTCTTCTAAATCAGTGAAAGAAGCGGAAGAAAAAGCACAATTTTCTTCACAGACAGGCAGTAGTAGCTCTCATGTATTTGATGCAAGGAACTAGGCCAGATCGTTTTTATCAAGAAATTTAGAAAACCCTACTATTGAAGACGTATGCCGAGTTAAGAGGGTTTTGGAGGATGTTTTAAGACAGGAAGGTCCACAACTGGTGCTGTGGTTACCTATGCAGGTGGGGCTATATCGTGGGTTGTTACAAGACAATCTATGGTAGCTACATCTACTACAGAAGCTGAAATAGTCGCATCTAGTAGAGCAGCGAAGGACGTAATTTGGTTAACAAGACTTTTTAAAGGAATTATTCAGGTAAACTATATTCCTATCCTTCATGTAGATAATTCTGCAGCTGTGAAACTAGCTCAAAACCCAGAGTTTCATAGGAGAACTAAGCACATAACGACGAAACATTTCTTCGTTCGAGAAAAAGTAATCGAAGAAGACTTAGACATAAAGCAGATTTCAACTGAGGTACAATTGGCTGACTTAATGACAAAAGCGTTATTAAGGTTGCAAAACCTAAATCTAAAATTAGGCTTAACATTCATTAACAAGGAAAAGTGCTAGAACACTAACTAGTATGCTAAAAGAACGTTAAGTCTGGTAGTTATTACATGAATGTGGGAGATGAATTGTCAAGTTTGATAAAATATAAGATTTGTACTTGTCAGTTATATTTTTACATACTACCTGACGAGTTTATTTCCACAAGCAACGATTCACTTCAATAAAAATAACTCAAAAACAAAATCTAAAATTACAACTTTTTTGGGGTAAACTAATACTTTTTTAGCATCGTAGATAAGGTTGGCGGAAAAGTAAAAGTTGCTTCAGTGAAATTACTGTAAAGCCCGCTACTCACTATTCGTTGATGCGTCGATTTGATACAATGATGCACGAATTTTTGCATAATGAGGATAATGCGATGCGCTGATTCGTTATGCGGCAATTCGGCGGGAGGTCGGTATTTAGGCGAATCATCAAAGAAAAAATTAAAATCGGTGAATCAAATTCGTATCTCCATTCGTAGTAGATTTGATGATTTGGCAATGCGTTTCTGCGTTTAGTTAAATATAGAACTTAGGCGACCACACGCGTGTTTGTAGTAGACGTACGCCGAGGGAAAAGTTAATTTTTTTGGGAAAAATGGAATGGAAAGACGATACTGTTTTTAAATTTGTAAAAAAATACAATTACATCCGTGCTTGTGGAATATCAGTGACAAAAACAAAAAAAATCGTAACAAGGTGCATGATGCTTACAAAAGTATTGCTGAAGAAATGGGCTTTGATGACATCGGCGAATTAAAAAATAAAATATTTTCCAGACTTATCGGAACTACAGGAGAAAGGTATCCTGTAGTCAAAAATCCGGAGCAGGGTTCGACGACATATATACCCCAACATGGCCTCCATACTCACTTTTAGATGCTTTCCTACACGGAATATACACTCCGAAAGGAAAATTCGATACACTGGTAAGTAAAAGTAGTTTGTTATTATTTAATTTAGGTTTATTACCATATTATATAGGGTGTTCTATTAGTACCTATTTTTTTTAAATTCAGAGAGTGGGTTATTTCGATATTGGTACTTTTAAAACACCCTGCGGTACATATTATTATATTAGTAAAACATTATACGTGATGAATTAATATTCGTTCTGCCACGACACTTGGCCTGTTGTAAAAAAATAGTTTGCAAATTCAAGACGAACTCTTTTTGCGTCACTGCGAAGTCATCTGGCAATCCTTTTCAATGGCATAAATGATGTAATTGCATCATTATCACTTGTCCATGATCCAGCAACAATATTTCCTTTTACTTCTCCGTCAAATGCCCCAGGTGGTGTGTAGTTTGTTCGTGAGGTCTTGCTCCTACGTAAAAAATTATGCAAAAGTACACACGTTTTTACGATTATATTTGCTCTTTCTGGATTGAGCATAATAGGTGTTCTGAAAATGCTAAATACCGATGCCATAATTCCAAACAAATTTTCAATTAGCCTGCGTGCTCTGGACAGTCTGTAGTTATATACCCGTTTTAAAGATCCTTTTTCATGTATTCCGGGGTAAGGCACCATTATATTTTCTTTCAAGGGAAAGGTATTGTCACCTACTATTACATACGGTAGTACTTTATTAGTATTTGTTATAATGTCATCAGGGGGAAAATTATTTGTGCCCATTTCCATGTGCTCGGACAACTTTCAGTTGTAAAAACTCCTCCGTCTGATATTCTACCGGGTGTTCCAATGTTAACATATGTTATGCAGTAATCAGCGTCACATAATGCCTTTAAAATTATGCTAAATGTCGTTTTGTAGTTAAAATATCCACTGCCACTATTTACGGGTGCTTGTATGATCACGTGCTTTCCGTCGATAGCACCGCAACAGTGCGGAAATTGGTAACGTTCCTCAAATGACTGCGCTATTTTTTTCCATTCTGCAGATGCTTGTGGAGTCTGAAACAATAACAATTATTTGTGTTTTAAATGAAACTAAATGTTTCTAGCTAATTCCACAATATAATGAAAAATGTTGAAAATACTAGAAAAATGACAATTGAAGGGGTCAATGCAAGAAGTGGACAGGTCCATTTTTTAGCAAACATTGTTTTTTTGCAAGGACATGTTCTGTTTTAAATTGTGCATGGTCCCATGCAAAAACGAGACTTATATCTATACCACTCACTTTACAGTACTGTATTATAAGTTGTCCACCTTCCAATACTTTTCAAGAAGTAGACATATCCTGGACATGTCCTGTTATTGCACTGGATCAAGTACCAAAATATTAGTGTTGACGTAGACGTGTCGTTTAACGTGTCGAAGGAGCGAAGCGATGTTATTAAAAAACCTTTCAAATAATAAGCAACATTATGAGTTCTGACTCTGAACAAGAGGATCCCTTTCATGGAGATTATTCCGACGTTGATCGTGATTATGTACCCAGAGAGACAACAGAAGACAGTGAATCAAGTGAACCTAACCTCAATGAAAACAAAAACAAAGGCAAAAAACGGTTGGGAAATGAAAAGAAATGGAAACGGAGTATCCAAAAGCAACGTAGAACAGCAGGCAAAGAATATGAGAGTACTTCCAAAACTGTTGTGCCAGAGAGGATGGTAGGAAATGCATGCAGCTGTAAACTAAAATGTTTTGAAAGAGTCTCCGCTGATAGTAGGCAAAAAATCTTTAATGCTTTTCATAAACTGCCAAGCAAGAACCTACAGGATGTTTATTTATGTGCCAACCTGTCTGTGACAAATGTCACTCGCCATAGACGACGTACAGACCAAAATAATAAACCAAAAATCGTGACTTGTACCTTTTCTGTAAGTTTTCATTACGCTACTCCGTCCAACTTCTAATTTTTGTTATTCTATGTTAAAGAAGCGATCCAAAACTATCGTGTGTGTAAAAATGCACTGCTTGCTATTCACGGTATAAAAAAAGGTAGAATAAATAGACTGATAAATCACTTAAAAGTTAACGTCACGCCCCCATCGGATGGAAGAGGAAGACATAATAATAGACCAAACCAAATTACTCCAGAAACAGTTGCCCAGATTAGCAGTCATATAATGAGCTTCCCCAAATATAAATCACATTATAGTAGGAGTGATAACATCGGCAAATATTTTCTATCACCGTTACTAAATACTGCACGGTTACATGAGTTGTATTTGCAAAAATACGAACCTGTTCAATATAGAATACTGCAAGAGAGAAACCATGAAAATTTTAAACCTGTGGCAAAATACGAATATTTTAGAAAATACTTCACAGAAAACTTTAATATTTCATTTAGAAGCCCAAAATCAGACACATCTCAAAAATGTGATAAACTGGTAAAACAAATCGATGCTGCAACATCAGAAGAAGAAAGAAACACACTTCAGGGGGAAAAATCTTTGCATGTTGTGAAATCAGAAACTTTTTACAAAGATCTTAAAGAAAAATCGCAGCTAGCTAAAACTTTAGATTATGCGGAAGTTATAACATTTGACTACCAATAAAATTTACCATTACCAGTAGCCTCAAGTGGAGAGGTATTCTACAAGATTCAAATGTGGGTCTACAACTTTTGCATTCATATTGCAAGCACTGGCAAAAGTTACTTTTTTCTATATGACGAAACCATTGCTGGAAAGGGGCAAAACAAAGTAATCAGCTTACTAAATTATTTTTTCAAAAATATTATTAGACCTGAAGTTACTGAGCTATACATGTTTTCAGACAACTGTGCGTCACAAAATAAAAATTTGGTGATGACCCAATATCTCTTCACACTTGTAGAAATGGGAAAATTTAACTTAATATACCATCGCTTCCCTGAACCAGGGCACAGTTATCTACCATGCGATAGAAGCTTTGCAGCTATTGAGAAGAGAAAACGAAAATATGATAAAATTTACCTATCAAATGAGTACGCCAAAATCATTCGAGAACCTAGTCATAAATTTGTAGTGATTACGCCTGATAAAAAAATGTTTTTGAATTTTAAAAACATTTTTTACCACTGTTTAAGAAGAATGTAAGTGTAAAAAATGCAAAATTCACAATATCGAAATATAGAATTTTCCAATACGACAGATCTAAATTGCCTAGACTTTCATGTAGTATCTCAGTATCAATGACGCCCTTCCAAGAATTTGAACTTAAAAATAAAAATGTAGTTCTCAGTTTGCCGGATGATTCCAAGCTTTTGTATGTTGATGGAAGAAAACTAAAAAAGAAGAAGTTTGAACATGTCATGGCATTGGCTGCAAATTATATCCCACTAGTTGATCAATGGTTTTATGAAGAAATACAACAGTATCACTTAGATTTTGTTAACCCAGATGCTGACACGTCATTTTCCGAATTTGAAGACAATGATGATGAATGATAATTTTATTTTTGTAAATCTAAATTTATATTAACATTGCTTGAAAACAAATGGAATTAAAATTTTAAAACAACACTGTCCAAAAAGTGGACCAGTCCATTTTATTTTATGTTTTTTTTGGCAAAAGTAATATTCCTTAAGCGAGACATTTGACGAAAATGTGTCCACATGCCACTAACAAATAACTAACCAAAGTCAAAAAAAGTTTGTTTTCTTTGTTAACTTCCATAAACGTTTTTTGTCTCTCCTGAAAAAATATTAAATGTGGACTTGTCCACTTCTTGCATTGACCCCTTCAATTGTTTCGATAACTGAATATCATCGTCAGAATGACAGAAGTTACATTTCATTTGATGTCTACCTGATGTTTAGTAGTTAGTTTTGGCTAGACCAATAAGTGACCTACCTTGTGATTGACTTAATATATGTTAATAGAAAAAAGAAGAAGATGTGATATTACAAATATTGAAGCTTAGATATTATTAGCCCTATGGTGATATCCTGGATATCATTTTTCCAATTAAGATCAGTATAACTGTGCAATGATATAGAAAACCAGGAAAACTATATCTGCTGATCTTTACAATTATCACTTAAGAAGACAGTTTAATAGTGGAGAACTCCCTAGATTTATCTGTTCACTGACAACTTCATATTGTGGGTTTCGTAAGTGTCTTCTAATTTCCAACTCTTCAAGAAAATCAAGTTCTTGTTTCTTATCACAATTATATTTATTTCAGGACACTTTAGACAGCAATGGCGAAAAAAAACAGTGATGAGGAAGAAGATGCAAATACTGATAAGGAGACATCACAAACCGGACTAATAATAGAAGTTGAAACAGTTCCAGATATAACTAAAAGAAAGGTTCTTTGCCCCATTACTTTTTTGGCTATAATTATTAATACATTTATATTTACTTTTTACGCTTAGAAGACGATGTGTCTACGAGACAACCAGTAAAAAAAATTAGTGACCTGAAGCGACCGCGGATGGAGCAAGGCCGTGCAGATGTGGCATTCAAGGAGCTCATGGCAATTAAGGATCAAATAGTTACAAGAAGTGCTAGTGCTAGTGCTAGTGCGAGCCGAAATGAATGCGTCTTATATGGCGAACTTCTTGGCATAAAGTTACAACAGCTTGATGAACGAACGAGGCGCATAACTATGCAGAAAATTGATTGTATCATGTTTGATGCGATTTTCAATGCATCGATATTACCAACACCAAAACCAGTCGAATCCCTAAATTTCCGATCTACAACTCCAATGCCTCTGACTTCTCCCGGCTCTTCGTGCTCTCAATATTCCGCTCCATCGCCACATCAAACTTCCACTTTGTACGACCATTCTAATCACGCACACAGTGACTTCACTACTTTACTCCCCCGTTTCGTGGGATCGAATCTTACACCACAGCAGGTATCTCAACTACAATCTGGTTCACAAGCCATTTTTCAGTCCCAAAATTTTCAATCTACAACTCTCATGCCTCTGGCTTTTCGTGGCTCTTCGTGCTCTCAATATTCCGCTCCATCGCCACATCAAACTTCTACTTTGTACGACCAATCTAATCACGCACACAGTGACTTCGCCACTTCACTTCCCCGTTCCATAGGATCAGATTTTGCTCCACAGCAGCAGTTACCACAATTAGAACATGAGTCGACGGTCATTTTAGATTCCCAAAATTTTCAGGCTACAAATCACATATAACTGAACAATACCCCTGAAGATGAGATTCAGTTACCTCCGTAGATTGTGTTCATAACAAAATGACCAAATTATAATATGTTAGTTAGTCGTTTGTATTAGTTTCATTATGGTAATGTCTCTGTGTTATTAAGAAAATATCATAGTAGATATTTTATTTTTTTACGCTTATGTTTTGTTATCTTTTTATTTAGTGCTTTGGTTAACAAATACATTTTTCTTTCAACCTTTTTTTAAAATTTCGTAGCACCTAATGCCCATATAATTTTTTGATGATAATAAATAGAAAAATAAAAAGTGTGCTTACCTTCAAATGCTTAGATAATGCAATAATGAGTGCCTGACATACTTCTGGTACTATTGCCGATATTTTTGCAGAGAAACTTTAAAGAGGAAACTTAAGCTTCGGTATGAGTCGCCCGATGGTATATATCTCAGCGTAAGAGCTAATCGTTCTTTCGCTGGTATGTATAATCTAAATTGTGGCTCCTTTTTCTGTATTCGGGGACCAATTTTACTCAACAACAAGTCAAAGTCTTCGTAACTGATCCTGCAGAAATTGTGAAATTTTCCAGACGGCTCCTTAAGCATATCCATGATCATGTTTGTACTGTTATACCTACAAACGTGTAAATGAATCTTCTTGTTCACATTACTCACATTGTTTAGATATTAAAACCTGTTCTTACCGAGATCTGCTTTTGTATAGAGACTCCGTCCACCATCTTCTTTTTTTCTCTTCTTTTTCTCTAATGCAATCACTAAGTATGCTTGTGCTGCAGCCAGCAGAAGTAGATCTCCCTCGAAATCCATTGCAACACTGAACTGGGAACTGGTGCATCATAGACGAATTTCGAAACGCATTATCGAAATGCATCAAAGCATTATGAGTAAGATGCAATGTGTCGGTTCATCAATGCGCGTTTTTTAACGAAACGCATTACGAATCGCATTAGCGCATAGTGAGTAGGCCGCTTAATTGTTCAACCGAACGTCAGATGATCTAAAAATATTTACAGACCAGGAACCTTATCAGCCGAAGTTTAAGAAGATAATTATGATAAATACGATTTTTGTGAAACTTTTTGTTTATTCTAATTATTTTCCGTTCATAAAACTCTTGCAAACAAAATTTAGAACCTTAATAGCAACTTCTTTCAAAGTTTTATTATACAAACAATTGATTCATAAAGTTATCCCTAATAATCCTTACTTTATTGCCGCTGTCGACCTAACGTCTTTGAAAACGTAAATGTGAACTTTACAAACTGCCCTAAACTTAACCACATATGAAAATCACATTTCACGAGCACAAAGATTTAATGAAAACCGTAAATCTTCCCTTCTCAGCTGATTTTAATGGAATATATGAATAGCGGTCAATTTAAGAGGACTTAAATCAAACGTAAGAGTTGAGGATGGTATTGTTCTCGGGATTTGAGAAAAAATTGAGATTGAGGATGGATGATAATAAATTATGAATATTCACCGTTTCAACCGAGAGAATAACGAAATAATACTAACTAGAAGTTTTAGGTGGAAATCTAGAAAATGTATAAACATGCAGAAAAACATTTATCAACTGGACTTGCTTATAGAGTAGTGAATTTATTCACATAAATTCGATATTATGTATCTACTGAATGACTAAAAAATTGCATCACCCTATGTTTATCAATTTCTTCGAATTCTTTTCATTATAAATTACTTGTTTAAGCCTCACAAGAAAATTATTTTGGAGTAAAATAAGGTGAGCTAAATAATGAGGTCTTAATTTTTGTTGAATTCTCTTAGTTGTGAATAGTTTTATTTGGTTTTTGACAGCCAGCTAATAACATGACACGAGCACGAAGAAAACCTGATTATCGTCAATGGTCGAATTATTGAACAACATGAGGCACGTTTTTCCTCAAGGGAAATCGCTCGACTTATAAACAATATAAACAGGAACATCACTACCTTTGTTGGACAGATTGGACAGTGGAAGAGTGCGATCAACACCGAAAAAGGACGGCCGACCAAAGAAAAATACAGAATGAGGATCGACGGTTATGGTAACTAGCACTTAGAGTTCGCCATAGCACAATACAGAAGTACAATGCGCTTAGTATACCGCATTTTGCAATATATTCATCCAATTCTACCTATAACAAAAAACCTTAGTGCTCGCAGACTAGAATGTCATGATCACGAATTGTGAAGACTAATTGTAACGTTAGAAATTGTTCTACGCGAGAAATGGTCAGGTTAATAGATATTTCGTTTATCAATTGGCGGTACGCATGAATTCCGGTACAGGCGTCTACAACGTGTAGGTTGCAGAAATTTAGTTCTAAATTTGTTGACGAGACAGGTTGTTAAGAGGCCTGAGTATATGTCGACGTCACGAGGAACTGTCAATCACAAACTGGGATATTCCCAGATCACTTGATTTGACTGTGAAGTGTTGGCAACGCAGCAATTATTAGTCCTTCCTTCACTAGATAAAATTCAGCTCGGCAATATGAAACTTTTAAATGTTAAAATCCTGAAAACAGTCTATAAAATTGTATGATTTCTCGATATTGTACAGTATGTCCCCGGATTGAGTTTACAAGCGGGAGAACATTTTTATTTTTGAGTTTACGAAAAAATGTTAAAGGAATACATTTTTTTGTTTGATTTCAAATGATCAAATCTATAATTAGAATTTCAATACTATATATTTATGTCCCAAAAAATTTTTACTCATTTTCTCATCGCATTACATCTATTATTTTTTGTTGTAGAAGGCTGTGACTTGAAAACTTCAAACGCTAATTTATTTGGTGGAAGATAATTCAATTGAATATAAGCAAATCCCATATTCGAACAGTTTTGAAAGAGCGTAAATATGATGTTATGAAAAGCATCTTCATTTTTGCGAGTGGATGGGAGATAAAATAATAGAGAAACGAAATTTTCGCAAAAACATTGTATTTTCAAATTAAACAACTTTTTCTAGCAATAGTAATGGTACTGTTGCGTCACAACATATTCGCCATTGGAGTGATACTAATCATCACTTTAGAATTGCATGAAAACGTCAATATGTTGTTAAAGCAAACGTGCGGTGTGCTGTTTCTTGCATGGAATAATAGGGCCAAATTTTTTTTGATGCTAATGTAAATTAGTACAATGATTTGGAAATACTGAGCAATTTTTTTCTGGGATGGTTTAAGTGAACTCCCACTTGCTTATCGACAGAGGATGTATTTTCAACAGGATGGTTGTCCGGCCCACCGTAAGTGCATTGTTGCTGCCTGGCACAATCAACAATTCGAAAATAATTAGATTGGCAGGAATGGTCCTGTTTTGTGGCATCCAAGAAGCCCTGACTTAACACTATTTTAGATTTTAATTTGTGGGGCGGTTAAAACAACTGGTCTGCATGGAAAACTTGCCTAACAATGTAGTAGTGTTAAAAAGTCGTCCTTGAAGAAATTCGCAACAGTTGTTATAATTATAAAATTGACCGTTTTATTTAATTTAAATTTTTATCTGTTATTATTTATTTGGTTTAGTTATAAAAGAGTCGGTGGCATGTAGACTCCTCCCTTTGGCTTCAGGACGCACATAAATAAATGAAATTTAATCTTGAATATTTAATTCTTAAATTTTATGGTTCGCTATATTCAGAAATTAAGTCTTTCATGAATATACACCTCTGAGTTTAATGATTCAGAATATTATTACACAGAATGAATGAAGTAAGCAAATTTTAATAAATTTATTATGGAGATTGAATAAAAATAAAAATACCAACACTTTAAAGAAAATATTTTAATAAATTGTTAAGATCAAAATTAAGAATTATTTTTACACCAAATTTCCTGATGCCAGTCCTGCATTCTATACAGTCATGCGCACTGAATACTATGGAGCATGAAAATGATTGCGTCGGTGCATAGGAGAAACTTATGCTCTCATAAAGTTCCACGCGATACTAAATGTGGAATTCACAGTATATGTCACATGTGTGAAATGTTTATACGATTTTAACGTTCATATATCCGTTGAAATTATCAATATATTATTTAAAACTGACTATACAATTACATATATATAAAAAAAATACGAGTGAAGTGAAATTAGAATAGTGATAGATAGAAATAGTTAAACATGCATTAGAAGGAGAAAATGGAAGCTAGATGATCATTTATATACAGCGTGAACAATGATGGAATGAATCAATTATAACAAGTAAGTACAATACTATATCTATTAATTAAAATGCGTGGATATCCATGTATACGAGATGATATTCATCATCTTATAATGTTTTGGCCTTTTTATGAATTATTATTGAAACGTTCAAAATATATTTTATTGTTCACTAGTTACTCTTTTTGGAATTCCAAAATTAATATTTAAGAAGCACAGACCTTAATTTGTATCTTCGGTATAGCTATACACAGTACTGCTGCCAGCGTCTCCCAGTTCTTGCGGATTTCTCAGCGGAAGAAATGCTCCTTCTGACCACGTCCCGTTCTCACACAGTTTAATGATTAATAATGTTACTATTTCTTAACTTTTAGCTTCAAATTTTACTTTTATATCATTTTATTAAAAAAAAATTTGTAGAGGACATGTATACTGATGCCCTCTATTCTACCACGCAAGCGTAACTTCTTTTGTTTTACAAATCAACAAACTTTTTGCTCATAAAATGCAAAGCCTCCTTTTCACTGTCTTTTACACAATAATTGTTGATTTGAATGTTTTTAGTTCAAAATGTAAAATTATTTATTTTAGCAGTTCTGGAGGATATCAACACTTATTTGTATATGTTTATATCGTCTTAGGGATTCCATAAAATTTCTTTTTCATTTGTTACAATATCATATTTTCTTATATTTCCCTTTTTAAGGTATATTTATCTACATTAAATTATAAAAAACCTACAACCTAAAATAACTATTAATATATATGTAACTGTCTAGTTTCAAATTTTCGAATTTTTATTAATTTTATCTTATATAAACTATTAGTTATTTCCAAATTTGCCTTTAGTATTCTATATTCAATCAATAACCAACAAATTTAAGTTGGCAATAAAGTCACTAATTTTATAACTTCATGTTTCTTAAACTTTTTGAATTACCATATTTCTTTGACAGATAGCTATGTCAACCTACTATAAAGTCTTTCCAACTCTTTTTCAAATTTAACCCTTTTCTATCATCGTCTGTAAATATTGATAACCAATTATTGAGTTGAATACTAATTTATGTTATTTCAGGTTTCGAGTGTTACTACATTATAATTATCCAGATATTTACATGGCAGTGTTCAGAATATTTTGAAACATGCTGACATTGACTCGACCTGGGATCAATTGTTAAGGCAAAATTTGTATACTTATTTAAACAATGCTATTATTAGAATTTTTATTCATTATCCTTCAAGTTAATTTTGGTAACTGTTTTTCTTAATATCTGATAATATATTTGCTCATTTCATTCTATTCGTTTATATTAACTCTTAGTTTTTAACTTCGTTGTGTCTACTGGTACACCCTACGTATTAATATAACATCTTTATGTTTGTTCACATTTGTGAATTATTTTAATATAATAGAGGACTAGTTCAATATATATATATATATATATATATATATATATATATATATATATATATATATATATATATATATATGTATATATATATATATACATCTTTACGTCTTCGCGCGTCCGTACATTGTCCTTTTACATTTAATCGTGCGTCCGATGGTAGTTGTGCGTCCGATATACGGACGCACAATTATTTTTCAATTTAAACTACTTTTTCGATGGTTTTACGGCATAACAATCATTTTCACAAATTTTATGGTGGACGTCAAAATACGCTAAAATGAGTGAATTATATATTATGTGAGTTCCATAAATTTCCGTACTGACGCTACTTGTTTATACACGATGTATATATACTAAAATATTTTTCATTCAAACCAAGCGACTTATGCGTCCGTTGGTGGCAACACAGCAATATTGAGAATTGAGTAACTATTCTGATTATTTCTTCGGTCGTCGTTTCATAGAAATCTTTTGTAAACTTACATAATTTATTAGAACTCTGGGACCATAGCAGCTATTGACAAAATTATGTCTTCTTGTTGGTTGACGCGTTACATTCAGCGTATGTCGCTGGGAAGATAATATTGCAATTATGAAAAATATATAAAACTTTTACAGGTAACTATAGAGAAGTATTGCTTAAAAATTTCATTCTGATCTTTGATTTTATCACTAAGCTCTTACCCAATAGTTTTCAAAATATATAGGAAGTATCATGTAAAATTTGGAAGTTCATACACTTGATTAAAAATGACGTTATTAAGTTGAACATTTTTATCGTGGTTGTATGGCTTGTCTCATTTTTCATTGACCCGCAAAGTCTCAACGAATTATATTTTATAATTTCGAAGATACAAGATTCATGAACTTCGTAGCCAGTGATTTTATGCCAGCAATTGTTCAAATTAGACACCAAGTATTATAGCATTTTCAAATTGGTTTTGTATTATTTAATTTTTTTTAATTGTACAAGTTGTATCTTTAAACATTTGGCAGTAACTAAAAACGACTAAAACGTTAGAGCTTAAAAAAAGTATGTTTCAGCGGAGATATAAACTGATTATCTTCCTTGGACCACCCTGTCTTAGGCAGGTTTTGTTTTTGCCGCAACTTATATTATTAATAAACATACATTTTCCTACCGCTTCACGCAAATGCTAGAAACAACATTACTTCTTGGAGCGGTCATATACAAACGTTGATTAGTTACCTTTTTCAATTAAAAGTTATTAATGCAACATTAAACAAAATTTCAATGGAACGAAAAAAAATATAATAAAATAAAATAATACCTAGCGTGCGGAAAAGTAGTATTTAGCGTGTGGTAAAGTAGAATCATGTGCCAATAGTTATTTACCTAAAGTGTTTGGGAAGTGGCATTTTTCGCATTCGTTTTAAATGGAGCACTCGCTTCGGTCGTGCTGCAAACAAAGTGCTCATGCGAAAAATTCCTTCCAAGAAAAGTTAGGTACAATGTTTTTTGTAACGAATAATTTTAAATAGAAATAAAATTTATTTAAATTATTTTTCTATTGACAGTTGTTAACATGATATATGTACAAATTTAAATTATTTGACATTTTCCACAACATTCAAAAATTAATTTTATCAATATGATTGAGAGTGATAGCAGTGATAGTGAATTGAAAAAAAGGGAGCAAACAATTTCTAGCTGGCACTGGCTGGCTTCTTTGTATATGAATGACATAACCCTATTAATGCTCTACAACTTTGTCAAAACTTTGTGTGTAACATAATCTAGAAGCTCAGAAAACGAATCCCACCATCAAAAATTTGTTTGAAGCATTACAACCTCAGCACTACGATATCCTTGTGAAGAGTGCAAAAAATGTATCAAACTTTAGTACTGAGACAAATACTTGATGCACCTATATACGCCAAGAATATTATAACAGCTTTGAAGCAGTGTTGTGATATTGCTTTAAGATTTGCTTTAAAGCGGCACAAGACCTAAACGCTAAAAGATGTAACAAGGTCACTATAGTTCCTCTGGCCAGTGATTTGAAGATATTCAAAGAATATTTGAGGCGAATAACAGCAGATCCAAAAAGAAAACTACAGGATAATACAAATGGTATATCAGCATACATAAATTTGCTAGAAGCCATTTACTGTAAAGTAATATTGTTAAACAGAAGACGTCCTGGTGAATTGCAGAGATTGTTATTACGTGACTACATACTCTCTGCAAATTTCTCTTATAATGAAGATTTTTCTGACGCAATATTACCGTCTGAGAAAATGTTGATGCAAGAGACTTGTAATAATAGGAAAGAAGGGTCGTAGAGTTCCAGTTTCATTTAATAAAGATGTCCAAGAAGATATTGGAGTAATTACTAAAGCTAGACCATACTTGTTTTAGAAAACTAACGTATACTACTCTAGCAAAGCACGCTAAAGCTTCAGGTGCAGTAACTTCAACTCGAATGAGGAAACATTTAGGTACTCTCAGTCAAATTTTCAACTTGAAGGAATCGGAATTAGAGCAATTATCAACTTTTATGGGCCACACCTCAGACGTCCATAAAAATACATACAGATTACCAGGTGAAGTGTACCAAACAGCAAAATTTGCTAAAATATTATTGCTCATGGAAAATAGCACTTGTGCTAATTTTAAAGGTAAATCTCTAGAAGAGATCGCAGTTAATATGGAAGATGATCTTATGGAAGGACACTTGTTAAATGATGTAGATGAAGAGGACGTACTGGACGATATAGCCGTACTGAACGATATAAATCCACATGAAAATATACAGCTTAATTAAACTTCCTTATCTACATTAGATTCATCTACTACCAGCGAACTCCAGAAAAAAAATTGTATTAAAGACAAAACTACCTCCGAAGAGTCATGAATGTGAACAACTTATTGCTAATCGTTCTCAACTTTTCCATAACAAAAACTGGGTTAAAATAAAAGTGTTGATACCAAATATTTATGATAAAAAGTGCAAATGAAAAATTGATATACTGTGAACTTTAAGCTGCTAGAATAAATTGTTTTATTTATATTTAGATTAACGTTGCTTGAATTATATTTTAAAATTCCTACTTTTTAACTTACAACAGGACTGTAACCATTTTGAATAATCTTTTGAGTTTATTATAAGATTTTTTTAAAACAACTTCAATATTTTTACAATGGTTTATAAATTATTTTTTAATAAATCGCCCTTCTAAATAAATTTTGCGTTCTATTTCCATTACCTATTTGATGTATCCAGTAGTATTCTGTTTCTTTTTGTTCATAGAAGGTGAAACTACTATAAAATTTCTTCAATAACAGCTTATTTAAACTATTAACTTGGAATGACAAGCTATTTTTATTCATTCATTTATTACCATTAAATAGCTTTATATTGGATACCATTATTTTTCGGTGGTTCAAAATGAGCTAGCTGTTCAATTTATCTAAGTAGACTTATTGTCGTAGTAAAAATCATTATTTTTTGTAGTTGGTGGAAAACCCAAAATCTCTGTTTCGCCCTATATACTCAATAACAGTGCCTTTGAGAAAACGGTCCAGTTTTCACAAAATAGGCGAATATTGTTCACCTTAACGTCTCGTAGTTTCGTAACAATAGTGAGTTTTATCACTTTATCAAGATATATTATAATTTTTAAATAACATACTGATCAAAATTTCCCACCTTGTATACTTGGAAAGTTCCCCCAGGAAATATTCGATAATGGATAATTTAATGTTTTTATTTCATTTTGAAACTAAAATCATTAGAATTCTTGTTGGAATCTACAATTAAAAGAAAATTTGTTGAGAGCTGTATGTGGAAAGAGATCAAAATGTTTGCTGGGTTATGATGATAACAAAACTTCAGATTTTTTTTCGTAACGGCTATCTATTTGATCGTATTATATATTATTATTTTTATAAAGTTTTTATTATCTAATTAATAGCCTGTTATTGATTCAATTAACCAATAATTGGTTAATGTATAGTCATAAACCAACTACATTAAGTTTCAAAATATTTTAAGTTGGACCACTACATACTTTTTTACGCTATGTATCCTATATGGGCATAATATATATGATATTTTTAAAATTATATGATTTGAACGGACGCAGAATGGGGTTTCAATGGAATAAATCGCCTATACTTTTGTGAAAAACTTGGCAACCTTGCATGGATGTGTGATTAAATGCAAATCAGACAAAAACGTATATGTTGGAAGTTCAAATACTTACGGATGGGTGGAGCTAGAAGTACTTTTGAATGTCAAAAATGCATAATTTTTTATATATATATATATAGATTAATTAAAACCGACAGTACTGCTCTAGATGCACAAAAGAGTAAATATACACAACCAAAATATTTCAAAATTTAGTCTTTTGAGTGGACGCACAAATACATTTCCTTGTACGGACGCACGATAGATACCGGGATGTATATATATATATATATATATATATATATATATATATATATATATATATATATATATTGTTAATAATATATTATGTGTGAGAATTTATTTATTGTGGGTAATTATATTATAATTGAGAACTTGAATTGAATATGAAATGCAATGTTAATGCTTGAATAATGATATACTTTTGGCTAGCTACTTAATATGTAAAAACAAATTTTTATTTATATTTTTATTAATATTTTCTCCTATTCATTTTGCTATTTTGCATCACGTAGTTTCATTTAATTTCAAAATTTTACCTCGGCTACTCCTATTTATACACCACTCTTTTTCTCAGTAGGGTTCCTGGGCGAAGTCATAATAAAATCAACATCACTATTCAATGTAATTTATTCTATATTATTAATTAAAAAAGGAACAAAAAAATTTGAAATTCAAAATATTGGTTATTCATAAAATGCAGTTGACGTTTTTATTTAGTTATTGGACTCATATAAATATTATATCCAAAAATAAATGATTATCCTGTTTTCAAAATATGAATTATTCTTACACCATAAACATAAAAATATGGATTTTATTTATATATATATCTAAATTTCCACATCACACAACCATCATATATCTTCAAAAAACTATTCATTGTTTGAGACGGCTATTCAGCCTCATTTGCATAAATTTACATAATCGTTTGGAAACGTTATTTTTTTCTGAAAGATGAACATCTGGTTTTAAAACTGTTCAAATATTGTAACTTTTTTTCTTGTTACTCTAAATAGTATTATTGAAATATTTAGACACTACTTTAGTTTCAATCGATTCGTGAAATGGAGAGGATATTTGAAATTTTTAATCTACTTTATTTCAATCTTAAAAAAAATATGTTGACGTATTATAAACTTTGTGCACATGATAAAACTGAAAATAGTTGTGCCTTGTTATTTCGTGGAAAGTTATATATATATATATATATATATATATATTTTATCATGACATCTATATATATATATATATGTGATTAAAGAACATGCAACGTAAAATAAATGGTATATGTATCTACAAATTTGGTAGGTGAGTTTTTTACATTTCCTTGTTTATTATTATTATTCAAAATTGTATTATCAGGTGTTTTATTTTAAATGATCATTCAACTTTTATTCTTTTCACTATTCAAAATTTTGGATCCAAATATATTAATTAGACACACCACAGACCTTTTCTTTTCACCAAGCCGACGCCTTCAATAGTGTCCATCCATGACGCTTTCCCGCTCCAGGTGGCAATCTCCCTTCTTAGTATTATCGGGTGATAATTCTACTACCTGGGTTGACTTTATTTTACACAAATTTTGTCTCTGTACTCATTTAACTTTTTACTACTTTTGTACCTTCTTATATTTTATATATAACACTTATTCCTTTAAAATTTTACAAGAAACTGCATCACATTCAATTTACTTCCTTCTTCCCTTGTTACCAACGCTTGACTGTCTCTGCCGCGGTTTTTTATCCGCCAAAACCTTTTTTTGCTTATAACCGGAAACTCGTAATGTTCTAGAAAAATCTTTGATTATTGTTCAACTGTCACTTTGTTTTATTAATATTTTATTGTTTTTCTGACTTAAACTTGCTACTATATGTTGTTTTTTATGCACTATAACCTTATCGTCATTGAATTATTCACTAACATAGTATTTATCATTGTTTTTCTTGTTAGTTAATTATTTGAAATCTTCCGATTGGTCAATGCAAATATACAAATTTTTCACTTACTACAACCTAAATATTTACATAATACATATGGATACAATTCATTTCTTATTTTGTTCTTAATTACTACATCTATATACATAAATTAGGTCGGTAATCATTTATTTTTATTCTTAATATCTCATATCAGATTGCATTTTATGTTGGTATACTTATACGTCAACTGTTATATTTCGTTTTGTTTTGACATTACCTACTAATTACAGTTTTCTACATTTTATTATTATGTTTCCTATTAAATTTTATGATTAAAAATTTGATTAACATATCTTATATATATATATATATATATATATATATATATTTTAATTCTATATTTCACTTATTTATCAATCATTCATAGCACTGTTGATTTTTTTATTCATATTCTATTTTATTCTTTAAATATAAACAGATCTTTTAGGTGTCTAATATTCCGTGTGGCGTCAGGTTATTTTATTGAGCTTCGTTGCTTGTTAAGTTCTGTCTAAGGTTGTTTATGGTACGGAATTATTTTAAAAAAATGTTTATCAATAATTATTTATGAGTTCTTTTGATTTTCCTATTTATATTCTCTATGATTATGTATACTGATTAATTATATTATTAATTATATTGTGCTATATATATTTTATTAATTTGGTACATTATTAACAAATTACTTTTATTGATAGATATTATAATTTGATACTCTATTGTGATTTTACGAATGTTTATATGGTCGTTCTATCTACAACAATATATACATATATATATATATATATATATTATAAATGATATATAAATTTCGGTTTCCTACTATACACCTACGTTTAAATCAAAATATTGATAATTTCGAAATATCAGTCTGACCGTTCTTGTAAGAGGATAACAACTACTAACTTTCCTGGCCTAATACCACGCAGAGTATTGAATTACCTCCCCTTCGAAGAACGTGACGTCGATCGATCCTTTTGTCGATACAGGCATCTGTGGTTATTCGCAACTGTCAGGAGAAGGGCATAGTATGCTGACCGGTCTCGACTCTCTTGGGTCTTTTCAAGAGCGGAAACGGCTTGCACGAGTTTTATAAATTTTGGTTTGTAAGGGTTTTGTAATATGGCCGATTTTATGATGTGTAATATGGACCATCTGAGAGCTTGTTTGTCCATTTTGTTTTGGCCCTGGCCCCTGCTCCAGTCCCAGGGTGGACCCTTAAAAGTTGTTTAATGGAAATTTTCAGAATCTTTGAAAAATTTGATCGTGAAGCCACATAATATCACACATCAAGCACTATTGCCGAGTTCCACTTGGCAGTGCACCCACGTTTGATTCGAAATATTAATACTTGCGAAATCGCAGTGTGACCGTTCCTCGAAGAGGACAACAACTACTTTTCTGGCTAATGCCTCGCAGAATATTGAGTTATATCCCTTCGAACAACGTGACGTTGATCGACCTTTTGTTGATAGACATCTGTGTTGATTCGCAACTGTAAGAGACAGTGTCGTTAGCCTTCTGTGGAGTTGTGGGTTAACTTGTAGGAGTCGTGGCTGCTTGCCAAAACTTCTCTGGTGCCCTTTTGAAAACTCTATTATTATTTGATGGATCCACCTCTTCTTCGACTCGAAGCTAGTCGACGGCGAGTACTGATTATCTACTGGATAATCTAACATATTTAACGGACACTCGAGGTTCGATGTTGAGTAGATTACAAACTCTCCGTCTGAGGTATCATATATATTTATTTTGTGTTTGCTCGTTGAATAACGGAATTGAGCCATTTTTTCAGACGAGCCCAGATTTTGTTTATTGACTTTGATGGCGACAGGCGTCGCCGTGGAGAAAAGCGGTATTTACAATAATATGGTTTTGAGTGCGAGTATCCCTTACCGAATATTTAATGGTTTGGATTGATATTGTTACGAAATAGCACACTGGTGTAGTCCCTGAATCCGACTCTCTAAGCCATGTATGACAGTTGAAATTTTGGTGGATGCACAGGGATTTGTTAGAACTGTTTCCGCCTTTTGTGACTATTCTTATATAAACATTGTTTTTGTGACCAGTCTTATCTAGAAAATTCCAGGGAGGCGATTGTTTTTGTGTAAGCCGCAATCTAGAATTATCCAGTAAAAAGGCACTTATATAAAGATTAACGACCAGCGGGAAGTGTCAGTTTATAAAGTGATCTCGTGATATAAACAACGAACAAGTAAATATTCTAAGTAGTGAAGTATTTATATAAATTAATGTAAGTGAATATACTGTGTATATAATATAAATTAGTGTAGTGTAGAATAGTGTAGTGAATAAATAAATTAAGTTAGTAGACATAACGTGTGTGTATAAATGTATCCCACGCGTAATGAAAAACGTTTAAATAAATAAGAAAAACAGTACATTACTTACTTAAAGTTGCACTGGAAAATGACGGCTTTGATCCAGAAACAGTTTTATTCAATGACGAGGTTTCCACCTTAATCTCGTCAATTTCTGCTAACATGGACGAGAAGATGTCTGCCATGGAAGAGAAGATTTATGGGATGGAAGAGAAGATTTATGGCATAAGAGAGAAGATTTCAACGAATGTGAAAAGTGATATTTCGGCTATAAAGAACGATGCTTCTGCTATGAAGAACGACATTTCTGCTAATATGGACGAGAAGATTTCTGCTATGAAGAGCGATATATCTGCCGATATCTTATTAATAAAAAACGACATTGCCGCTGAAGTTGGAAATGAAATTTCTGACGTTGGAAATGAAATTTCGTCTCTAGAATCTTAAATCAAGAATAATATGTCAACTATGGACGAGAAGATTGAGAATAATATGACAACGATGGACGAGAAAATCAAGGAATCAGAAAGAAAGATAACATAAATAAGAACTCAAGAGACGCCAGCGGAAGAAAAGAAGACCGAGCAAACGAAACCTTGCAAGACAGAAACACACCCTAAGTTAGAAGACATTGGCAGATTTACCACAGCCAAGGCCCCAACTTTCGATGGAAACATGTCGTGGACCAATTATGTAAAACAGTTTGAAGCAGCCGCTAGGGTGAATAATTGTCCGATAAGGAGAGAGCAGTGAACCTAACTATAGCAGTTCGGGGAGATGCCTTAGATGTACTTCAGACGATACCTCTTGAAGAAACAAAGGACTTCGAGCAGCTGAAGATGAGGTTGGAAATGCGATATGGTCACGAACATCTTGAGCATTTGTACCAATTCCAGCTGAAGACAGAAGACAGAAACCTGATGAAACATTTCAAGAGTAAGAAGTGGATATTGCCCGACTAGTCCGACTTGCTTATCCATCAGCACCAGAAAACATGATGGAATGTCTGGGCATCCAGGCCTTTATTGATGGCTCACGTGACCCCGATATGCAGAGGACGCTTCGTTTAGCCCATTCCAAAATATTGGTCGATGCATTGACTGCTGCTCTTGAATATGAAGCAGCCACGATGGCTTCGGGATACAGCAAAGGTAGGACCATACAGGAAAAAGGTGGCGATGACAGACTTGACCAGATTGTCAACTTGTTGAAAGGTATGGTAGACAAGAAGCCGAAGAAGATCAGGTGCTGTAATTAAGGCGAGCTAGAGCATGCACTCAGTTAGTATAAGCGTCCTACGACTCCTGCAAACCAAGAACCTCTTAAATGCAAAGGAGCCAGGAATGATTCGCGGTACAACAAAGTTAGGACCATGAAAGAAGAAGGTAACGAAGACATCCTGAACCAGATCGTCAATTTGATAAAGAGTATGGCGGAAAAGAAGCCAAAGAAGATGAAATGCCGAAAGTGTGGTGAGCTAGAGCACGTACGTAGTTCGTCAAAACGCCCCAGGACTCCTGCAACTCAAGGACTCCAGTCACATGGGAAATTAGACAGGGGCGAACATTGACCTGATGTGAATCATCGAAACAAGTCGAAATCTAAGGAAGTTGCAGTTTCAAGAATTACGGTAGTCAACGAAGAATGGTCACCCACCAGGATCAGGGAAGATCAGGAGAATGATCCTCACCTAAAGAAGATTCAGCAATGGAAGGAATAAAATCGGCGATCTACTTGGCAAGAAGTGTCAAGATTTTCACCGACACTCAAGGCACATTGGGCTCGGTGGGACTCCCTTGTCCTGGAAGAAGGGCTGTTGAAAAGAGTCCTTGAAAACGATGATGGTTCCGAGATGAGAAGACAGCTAGTTATCCCTAGAACGAGAGTAGCTGAGGTACTGAAGAAGTTACACGACAGTCCATCGGGAGGTCATCTGGGAGTGAAGAAAACCCTTCAGCGAGTCCGTGAAAAGTTTTAATGGATGAGCAGGTCCAACGATGTGAAGGACTGGTGTAAGAAATGTACGACTTGTGCTACGAGTAATGGGCCACATCGCAAGAGAAATGCACCTAGTAAACAGTATAATGTTGGAAGTCCTTCCGAAAGGATTGGTTTAGACATTCGATATTGGACATTGGTCCATTTCCACGACAGAAAATGGTGGTAAATACATCCTGGTTTCACAAAGTGGGTGGAAATTTACGCGATCCCGAATCAAGAGGCCACAACTGTCGCGGATGTATTGGTGAAATAATTTATCAGCCAATAATGAATGCCCTTGGAAGATCACAGTGACCAGGGAATGAAGAAGACCATGACAACCGCATTACATCCAGTCAGATGGAATGGTCGAAAGAATGAACAGGACTATTGTAAAATACGTGTCCAAAGTAGTATCCAGCCATCAGAGAGATTGGGACCAGTATCTTTCCCTATTCGTATTGGCTTATCGTCAATGAGTCCACGGGTGAAACACCTGCGAAAATCCTGTTTGGACGTGAAATGAGGCTTCCTTGTGACCTGGAACTTGGCTGTCGGTCTGGAGAGGATCTAGCAGGAGAAGACTACGTGATCCAATTGAGAAGAAGGCTGGACGATATTCATGAATTAGTTTCATCCTTCAGTCAAAGATTCAGCTGTGTATGTTTATTTATAAAAGAGATATACATTATTTTGTTGTTACATTTAACATTGTTTTTATGGACTTTCCAAATCCATAAACGCCCCTGTAGTAAAACGTTGCCCAAACTGTTAAATTATTTTCCTAATATCAAACCAATCATTATAAAGATTCTAAAAATATATTGAAAATCTAATAATTTTAATGGTTATAATATAACGACGATAGTGATATTGAATAGGCTACTTTTTGAAATAATTTATTATTGCAACTCAATAATCATATTATATAATGGCGAATATTCAATTCTGAACGATTAACTGAAAATTATCTCGCTCTGACAAAGGCATTGGGGTATAAACCGCCTGTAATTCGTACGCTCCTGATAAAACGATTTCATGTAGAGCCGTAATTCTTCTATTTTGATCTATCCCCTCTCTTCATTTTCAAACAACACGTTGAAAGTATAAGTGCCCATACAATATTCCTTTTTAATAATAACAAAAATCATTCCTCATTTAATTCTAACGTAAAACAATAATCCTCTTATAGTCAACGGGAAAATGTAAGAGGCACATATCATTACCAGTGTGTTAGTGAGAGACATGGTGAGATACATAATCTAAAGTCAGCGTATTACAGTTAAAATAAGGATACCAGAATATAAGAATACGAATCGCGCGTGCACCTCTCGAGGGCGGTACTTCTGACCAGCTATAGTTCAGACGTTTAACTGTAGTGTAATTATTTCACTGTTTCTGATATCCTGTTATACCAACAATTAATTTATACTTGTTTTGTAACACATTGTCGTCGCTTACGGCTATTTTTTCCACTTTTGCTTGGTTATGATATCCTGTTAGAGAAAAAGAGTCATACACAGAATTTATACATGTTTCTTTCACAAATTGTCGCTTATGTGTTAAACTCCCCGTTACCAAAGAATATTCCTAGTACTATATATGGAATGGTAACAGTGGAATCTCCGTTTCATTGGCATCCGCAGACATGCGATTTCAATTCTTTGGAATAGCCAGTTCTTATCTTAAGTGCTACATGTCAAGATTTGCAAGACAGAATGGAACCTCACTTTAACGATCCTCAAACGTTAAGAAAATTAAAGAGATTAAGGATGCAATTATTAATTTGAGAACATTTCGTTCACTCATTGATTGATTAATTTTTTCAATTTCGATTTTCTTCTTTGTTTATCATCAGTTATTACCCTAAAATTTTAAAATCAACACAAAGCTAAATGATACACATTATCGAGTTTTACTAAGAGTAGCAGCGTATTGGTTTAACATTGAATTTTTTTAGAGAACCTAATCTCATAAAAGTTATGTTTAAGTTACTCGGTACGTAGAGACCTCTATAGGAGTCAGATATAAAAACGTCATGAGCTTCCAAAACATATTCATGGTGCCCTTAGTTTCGACATCAACGTAAAAAATGTGTATACTATAATTAGAAATAATAATGATACGTTTGCATAGGTGGCGTGAAATATTCTGTTCCTTTCGAACTAGTTAAATATAGCATTTTGTTCACAGTTAATGATGCTTTAGGGTAGGAAAAATACGCATCTGTCAATTAGTACGGGGTCATTATAAAGAACTGTTGGTTTAATTTTTAAATATTTCAAATTTCATGTCTCGTACAAATGAAGTAACCGAGCTAAATCCGATATTTCGGGAATATTAAAAATGTTATAATTTCGAAGCACGAAATGTAAACGAATCTCGTTTGAATAAATTGAGAAATTTCATCTCATACGTTACGAAATAGTAAAAAGAGAATATTACGAGAAGCGTAACAGAAATTAAATTAAAAATATTTTCAATGATGAATTGGATTATACATACAAAAAGTACTAGAAACATTTCAATAAAACACAAAATATTCATTATTCTTCAAAATTTACTTAATTACATTCAAAGAAATGCCCTTCTGAAATAATATAATCTCTCCAAGGAACAACGCATTGCTAGTGTTGGAAAATACGGTGATTTTCCGGTAATCGGTGAAACGGCGACAGTGATTTCTAAATCACCGCAGTGACTGAGTATAAATAGCAAAGACAAATCAAAATATAAGACCAGTGCGCGGTGACTGACGACGCGTACTAATATATTATGTACCTCTTATCGGTTTATTTTAAAACAATAAACATTATCCTGATTGCAAATTAACAATAATACGAAATCGAGATTGACTCGTAATTCGAAGAAAGATTAATATAAAAGGTGTAACATAAAAATTGCAACTAGTTTAATATTATTTAATTCTAAATTGATAATTTCAAATGGACATGTTGGCATATTATCCGTAAAAAATATATAAGGGTTTATTCAATAAACATTTTTTCTTGCACATATTATATGTTGCATAATAATTGTCACCCTCGACAGGTGTAAAAAAATTCCAGATTTCACTGGTTTTCGCTTTTTTAGACATGTTGTAAGCTGAAAATAAAAGAAAAATACTTTACTGTGGATTTTTTTATTTAACTTTTTTTTAATAAAATTGGACAGGATGACCCCGAAAACTTCTTTTTTGCCCCTTATCCGTTTGTTTTGTTAAAATGAGATATTAGTTTAAGACATGCCATTTAATTATCAATTCATTCATATTGTAACACGATAGTGGATTTCTTGAAATGGTTTATTAACAAACAAAGAATACAATTTACAATTCTCCTAATAACGTTTACAATTTCTCGCTATTACCTAAAGTCACTAAAATTCTTGCAAAAATGCAGGCTTCCTTTATTTACAGCAATAAAATGCAGAGATAAACTAAAAAAAATTAAAAACATTTATTTTATCTAATGGCTGTTAGGCGTTCGTCAAATTTATTTTAATATTTCTTCCCGAAAGGAACAAAATAATTCAAAAAAAAGCGGCATGTTTGCCCTTATTCGTATTTTATTGATTTTGTCCAAATATTCATTTAATTTCAGAATCCGTAGTATTGAATCAAGAATATCGCTATTTGAAACAAATGGATAATTAGGAATTGATTTAAAATCATACTGGAATGATGAGTGTGAGTTACTCAAGTAAAAAATATTTTTTTCAATGGAAAAAATATATTGTTTGGTTCAAAAACATGCCCGCTGGAATGAAGAAAAATATTTTTATGATATTGTTTCAATTCTACAATTCGTATAACTAAAATATCTCGGTAAATATCTTCACATGGTACTGACTATTGATGTTCCCAAATACAGTAGAATGCTTCATTTGGTATTATCTATATAAGTTTTTTCGAGGTATATAGAGAGCTTTACAAAATCTTCCGCAGTCATTTTGTTATACTACATTCAAACTTTCCTTTTTTCTGTGTACCTGCCCCTTAACCTATACAGGTACAACCCAATTTCCTGTTAATATTTAAATCTAACTACCTGTATAGAATAAAATTTGAAGTAGTTAGTATTCGGCAACTAGCAAGTAACGTCTGTTCGTCTAATTAAGATGGATTTAAGTTCAAGTTTTCTCCAATTCCTATTCAACGGGTTAGCAAGAGTGTATATTCTTTGCGGGAAACAACATTAATCCTGAACCTCAGAAGTTCTGTTCACGACATAATTACGAACTGTGCCAATATGATAAGGGTAGGAGAATCAACGATTTATATATTTTTACGTGAGAGAAAATGCCGGAACCTCGGTGAACATATTCCTCACCCGGGGATAAAACCATTCGTAATTGACGACGAGGTCAAAAACAGTGTACGTAGAATAGTGCATGGTGTGTATTTGGCAAAAGAAATACCAACATTGGGCAAGATTGTGTAAGCCGCCCAGAATGACGAAAACCTGCTACAACTATCAAAAACTAGAGTATGGAGAATTCTTCATGGAATGAACTTTCAGTGGGAAAAACAGAAAATCTTTTCTTATTGATAGGCCGGATATTGTCTGCTGAAGACGAGAATACTTAAGGTCAATCCTAAAAATATCGCAACGAATGTAATGCCACTTTTGATGGATTCATTGGCGAATGTGACTGCTGAAAACTGGCAAAGCGCCATAAAACATATTATAGTTGAGGAGGGGAAAATGTGGGATCTTGACGACTTAATCGACGAAACTACAGAACCGTTAATTATTAACTTTTCTGATGAAGAATTTAGTTAACAATGCTGTATATATTATAGTTAAAGTAATGTTCACCTGCAATTATTTGTTGTATTTTTTTATTTTTCACAAGAATATGTGTGTATATAAATCTTAGTGCACAATTACTTTGTATTTTCATTATAATATTAATTATAATAAACGTCAAGCAAAAATCATAAATAACCCTGTTCTACGGCTATGGACCGTTTGGTTACCTGCGTATGCATTTTATTACCTATTGTTATTTGACCGACTACCGGGTGTCTTGATCACAATTTCTTTCTTCTTAGTCTAGATACATTGTAAAACATAAATAAGAGATAAACATTTTTGAGACACCCGACATCCGTTTTCCGTTCATTACAGGCGCTCTGTGCTATCAACTAGTTTGAAACGAACTTTAATGAAATGTGCACTTAAAATATATATAAATTCTCGGTAGCTTACGTTCACTATTAAATAAAATTTTGCAATTTACAGTAATATAAATGCTCGATAAGTCGTAATCTCTATTAAATGTGGCAATGGACAAATAGTACATAACCTCAGAAAATAAAGCGGGAGTGATGAATGTTATTTATAATATGCAGTGCAGAAATAAGTGTGTTGTGTTTATTATTGACGCTAACTGTTTGTAAAACCAATAATATTAGTGACGGATTGCTCATGAAAAAAGGATTTTTTGAAGGCGTATTTGTAACGTGTAGTGTAGAAGGACAATTATGGTTTGTCTTCCAATCTTTGATCGTTTTTGATCTTATTCTGATATGGGATAGATTTTTTATTATGGATGGTCGAGATATAATAATTCGTTGTTAGCAAAATGGCCGCTTTTTAATTTCCAGAAATCGGAAGAAATCTATCATTTAAAATCGTTAACATTTAATGGTTTTGACATTAACCTTAATCATTACATTTTCATAAAGATATTGCTACTTTTGGCTTGAGAAATTCTCAATATTTTCAATGACATATTAATTATTACATTTTTATAAAGATATTATTGTAACTTTTGAGTTGATAAATTCTCAATATTTTCAAAGACATTAATTATTACATATTCATAAAGATATTGCAACTTCTGACTTTAGAAATTCTCATTATATTTAATGATATATTATTTATCATATTTCAACTTTTGTAATTATATTTCACTATGACAATATTCGATTTGAGAAACTCTTGATATAACTAATGACATTTTATTAATTATTTCTATATTACAGCTTTGTAAAACTGTAATTGGTATACCAACTACAAGTTATTTTTATTTTTCCTGTGATTATTATAAATGCAATTCGTAGATAACATTTATTATTGTTATAGTCAATTTTATATTTAATCAATTTTCACTTACATTCAAGTTCCCACTTATCCTCATTTTTATACTTTTGAAGACATTATTTTACATATACAATACCATTATATCATCAATTGAAACCTATCTATCTTTTGAAATTATTAAACTTATTGGGTTTGAGTTTTTTATTTAATTCAGAAACATATAGAAAAGTATCTCATAACTAGATTATTTTAAAAGATTTTACTAGCTAATTTACTCCTTATTGATCTACTTGATTAATCAGAAACTGTTCCTTGAAAGTCCTTATAATCAAGTGGCGCATATGAAAATTAAACCTGGACCACTTTTCAATTAAATTAAACTAAACTCACGACCTTAGTGCTTTCTGACGAAAAGCTGCCTTCGGCTTTGTAACCTCACAAATTTTAATTGCCATCCAGAAGACTAGATGGCTACGAAATAATGTATTGTAATTCATATTTTACTTCGAAAGCCCTGCAGGCCACGTATATATATATCAACTATTTTTCGTAACACAAATTTTCAGCAAAATATAATCTGGCTAAACAAATGAAAAATAGAGTACTCAATATCTCAGATTGTACGATGCATGATAAAAACTTGCATATACTATCTAACTTATTTATTAATAATGGTTCTCCTAAAACATTAGTTAGGAAAATTCTGTTTAACACTCCTCATTCAATACAGACAGCAATTGAACCTAATTTAGTTACTGCTAACTCAGAAATAATAACGAATAGAACATTAACTAACATCTTTGCATATTTACCATACTTTAGAAAACTTATACCTAGGATATCCAAAATTTTAAAAGTGACTAATATAAAACTTGCAAATAAAAATGTTCTCTCACTTAATTAAAATAAATTGATCCTTATACTGATCTTTCAAATGTATTATATAGATTAACATGGTCTACATGTAAATCTGTGTATGTGGGTCAGACATCTCAAAAAATAATTAAGCGTATAGCCCTAACCTGATGCCCAAGAAACATGAAAATAATTATATACAAGGTTAAAGAAAACAAATAATTTATATATATATATATATATATATATATATATATATTTCAAGAATATGTCTTGGGTTTTAGTCAAATAAAAACAGTATTGAACTGATTAAAAAGTCATTTTAATAAAACTGGTACAGCAATTGTGACGTTTCGGTCTGAATGTTAGACCTTTTTCAAACTAAAAGAATCTGAATTGTGATGGACAAAAACAATTAAAATTACAAAAAAACTCACCTCGACGTGTAGTATTCCGAAACATTATTAACATTTATCCCATATTGCATCCTTAACACAAATTTTAAAATATTTTTGCTAAGCCTTTATTTAAAAACATATACTTTAAAAAGACAATAACAGAACGTATGTATCGTTATAAATATCACTTGGTGGCATGGTTTCGTTTTAGTGTGAGACTAATTAAATTTATCATAGGAGTGGAATGTAAGTTGTATTCAGTTTGTCTATATCTTTTTTGTCGTTTATACAGTAGGAGGACTTTTGAATAGCTACCATTTCATAGAACTCTCATTTCTTAAGATTATTCTCTGTTTTTAGAATTTTAGTCTCTGTATAATTGAACTTATGGTTTTTATTTCTTTCGTGGTTAGTTAGTGCTGTAGCATTTTTTTGTCATATTTATGGCTTTTTATTCGTCACAACACTTAGAAAGACATATTCTTGAAAAATATAACTATAGTCAAAGAACCTCATAAAACTTAAGTATATATATATATATATATATATATATATATATATATATACATATATATATATATTATAAATTAATTTCAATAATACACAACGGCTTACTTTTGGATCCTTTCCTTATATTAAAGATATATCATAAGAAATCAGTAAAGAATTCAAGGGGACCAATGTAAAAATTGCTCAAAGAACAGCCAAACCTCTGCAGTCTCTTTTTACTAAGTTAAAACAACCGGAGGATTCCCTGATGAAAACTAACGTAATATACAGTACCCCTTGTAAAAATTGCAACAAACAGTATATAGGAATGACATCTCAAAACTTGAAATCACGTTGTGCTCAACATAAAAGCGATGCAAGGTTAAAAAAGCCAAAATGTGCATTATCAGAACATGTTATAGATGAGTTCCACCATGTGGATTTTGATAAAATAAAGATTCTTGTTGTAGAAAGAAACTATAACAAAAGAAAGTTTTTAGAAATGTATCATATTAATAACATTGGGGAACCGATGAATAGAAAGTCTGACATTGAGTCACTTAGTAAGATTTATACATATTTGTTACACTAATAATGTCCACTCCGGAAACGAGGAGATTGATTCCCAAATTGGTGTTTTGAGTTAATGGTTGACTGAGGTGACAGGTCAGTCGAATGTTGACAATACAAACATTATTTAGTATTTCAATTTAAAATAATTTTTTACATTATGGCTGGCACAGCCCAGTTGCGAATGCAGATGATTTCCAAACAGTCGGGCCTCAACGTGAGAGGTTAGGTCCTTTCCATGTTTTAGAAGTTACAGACTTCTCCTAACCGACATTATTATTGTTATAGTTAATGTTATATAATTATTATTGCTTTTCATGGAAATTAACATCAGACAAAAGTGGAGATCGCCAGTATTTGCGGGAGGGTTTTGTTTGGCTTTTTTATCTAACAATAGTTAATGCTGGAATGGATTGACAGTTTGGGAATACCGAATATGAGAGGTTTGAGTGTTCACTGACTGTTGACTTATTTCGTCGTCTCAATTTTTTTCATTTTGCAAAAGACATTTGGCAGGTGTTTGACAATAGTATGGTTAAATTTAATAGTGTAATTTTTCAATCTTACCGTGATCGCAGGTGTGGACATTGATCTATTATTGTTTTTCTTTGAAATTTTCACCAAGCAACAAAAAAAACATAACACCCACTAATATGTACTTTATCGTTTCTTTTCAATAGTGTGTCATGGAGGGAATGGTCTTTGTATAAATGAAATTGTGTATTTGTTTCAAACAACACTACCAAGAATTTGGAATATCGATGCCGGTGAAATTGACATTTGGTTGAATTTGAATATCGCCAAAATTTTGTTACAATGCTAGCGTCTTAGAATGAAGAAATATTGGACTTTACTTTAGCTCTATATCTCTGACTTCGTTTCGTTTACAGTAGCTTTATGGTTCACTAATTAAATTTTAAGTTCAATTATGGTGAGTACTTTCCTTTCTATTGTATTTTAATATCTCCCTTAATTAGTTTAATAATAGTTTTGGTTTTTATTCATGTTTTCTTCTGTTCAAATGCAGTTTTTGTTCATTCGTTTTTATATAATATTTTTCTCAAAAAGGAACTGTCTCTTCTCAATTCATCAATCAATGTCAAAAACAAACATATTCGTCTCCTTGGATTCTTTTCAAATGTTTTCTGCTTTAGTTTCCACCAGTCACATTTTTTTTATATTTTTCTTATTCATTATGTTTCACATTAAATATAATTATTACTAACTTATTGATAAACAGTTTTATTTAGATTTCTAATAAATACCTTTTATCTATTTACTTGCATTGTTTAAGTCAAGTCTTATTTTGACGTTTATATTAATTTTTACAGGATGTTAAATTTTGTTAGCAGAAATAATGAATTTAGATTTTTTCACTTGACTAATAAGTGTATTTTCTCACTGAGTTGTTTTTTCTAAATTGCTGTTTTGATTACTATGAAAAGGATACCGCACAGAAAAATATGGCAACCGTATCAAATTTCTTTTCTGGTTTAATTAAAAATAACTCGATTGAATTCAACTATACAATGATCTATTGTAATAAAAAAGTTTTTTTCAAACACATAAAACTTTCAAGATTTAATATGTTTAATTAATGGTGCCACAATAATAAACATTCAATTGACACGTAGACATAAATTTGGGGAGGTATAGGGAATATCACAGCTCCCACAAAAATTGTACGTAATGTAATGTTTTTCTAATTTCTTTTAAACAATAACGGGTGGTATAAACTATAAACACACGGTATGGCTACTTACTAATTTATTTAAACACTAACACTTAATTTATATATACTCAGTATATTCACTCAAACTAATTTATATAAACACTTAACTGATTTATATTCACTTGTTTATCTCACGATGTCAAATTATCAACTCCCACTCCTCCACTGATCGGTCCTTTATGTATATTAATGTCTTTTTTACTAGAAAATTCCGGACTGCGGCTTACTCAAAAATAAATGGTTCTGGCATTTTCTAGATAAGTCTGGTCACAAAAACAATGTTTAGATAAGATAGTCGTAAACAGTGATAAAAAACCCTGCGTATCCGCCATAATTTTAATTTTCATACCTGGCTTAGACAGAGTCGGATTTAGGGTCTATACCAGTGTGCTGTTTCGCAACAGTAATATAATGGTTCTACCATTTCCTTTCCAAGAAATGCTCTGATCATCTTGTCAATTTTTATCAAATGTCAAACAACTATCGAAATATTTGAGAAATTTGCATTTGATAAATTCAAATAGCTGCAATTTTTTTGTATGCACATTTATACTGAGATTCAAACGAGTTATTTTTGGGAATATAATATGTAGTTCTATATACATCTTGAAGCGAATGCCACTGCGATCCTATTCGTGTTTTCATACTGTTTATGTTTTTGTAGTTTGTGTAGGGCTTTGAATGGTTTATAATATACACAAACAAATGATCAAAAAGTTCACATTAGTAATCCTTTTTTTCATATGATTTTCAACATTAGGACGAATTGATGATATCCCTAATTAGATAACCTTCACAACCGTTTCATAGCAAATAAACCATTGAATAATGGTTCGAATATATCCGCCATTCTTGCACGCTATGGAAGATAACAGGCTGATATTTAAATATGTTGTCGTTTTTGCTTTCCGGATACCTAGTTTTACAACTACTACGGACTAAAAATGGGAAATTGTCAAGGTATTGCGACTTTTCGTACCCGATTGCACGAAACGTCGTAACCGTGAATTATCCTCCTTTTTGTTTTCTCACAAGATACAAGCGATAATGTCAGGTTATTTATTTCATTCACACAATGGGCACTATGTTTACTTTTTAAACGAGAAAATACTAACTAATACGTTATTGTTTCTCTATATTAAGTAGTTATTTATTTATTTTGCACATTATAACGAGTGGGTATATTCAATTTGCTTTTTGGCGCTCTGGAGGTACTCACGTGATTTGTTTGCTCAAGAAAATGTATGTAAAGCACTTCTAGTAACGTCTGACGACGTTCTTATTTTCTTCATTGACGAGGATCACCTCCATATTTTCAATGTTATCTTAGATCACCCTAAGGACATCATGCGTTAAGCAACATGAATCGCCAACATACATGTCGATACGCTGGAAAGGCGTAATCGAAACTTCAATAGATTAACGCAGGGTATTTACGCTGTCTGCCTGATAGATATCGTCTTTAAAGCTGCGTGTACATAAATTTCACATGTACTTGATATTGCTCACTGAATAAAATATACATTTGCAT
Source organism: Galeruca laticollis (assembly GCA_963921935.1). Lineage (NCBI taxonomy): Eukaryota > Metazoa > Arthropoda > Insecta > Coleoptera > Chrysomelidae > Galeruca > Galeruca laticollis. The sequence goes on from OY998177.1 coordinate 150,964,402, forward strand.
TACTTTTTCTTTTATTGAATTTCAAAATAAGCTGTTGCTGTGCCCCACCTAGGCTTACCAGACGATAGGAATTTTCCTGACATGTCAGGAATTTTAGCAGTCTGTCAGGGAAACAGGGAAAATTGGAAATTGTCAGGAATTTTTCGAAAGAATGAGAAAAATACAAGAAATATTTATTCAACAGTTAAATGACAAAAAAGAAACATAACGTTAATGTACCTATCACCGACCATGCATGTAATGCCGACCAAAGTAGTTTTCTAGAAAAAACCTCAAATTCCTAACGCCTGCAGAGGTTGAGCTTTTGCCACTTGATGTAGGACGTCGTTGTACGGCATATGACGTGTTGTTTTAAACGTTTTCCGTTGATCAAAGCATACAACCTTTCTTGGGCCATATAACTTGTTAACTTTTTTTGTAACGTTGTTACCTTTTTTTCAGATACCATGTAGTATAAATTTTATTTCGTTTAATATATTAATCACCCCTTTTTAGCATCATCTAGTTGTTAAGATTTAATTATGAATATTTTATATACATGCGTTACTTTTAAGACACCTAGAATAATATTCTATTGCAGAGTCCAGTCAGTATTATAATTTAAAATGATTTTTTGACGATATATTCATTTAATATTATAATTTCAATTAATAATAGTTAAAATGTATTTAATAATTTTATAATTATTAAATACATTTATCGGCTATTTACTTTTCAAGATACTTAGCGTTAATGTATAGAACAAAATGCATTCCTTTAAACAATATTAACCTATTTATCTTTAAAAACATCTTGAACATAACACCACCAGACAATTAACACTACCTTATATCTCGTTTTATTAATCATAATTAGGAATATAAATTTCAAATAACTTATTATTTTTCCTATCTTTCACTGAACTATAAGTATATTTTGAGATGGCAATTTTTTCGAACACAACAGGTGTTCACTACAAATAACCCATAGTCACTCTTTAGTTGGTAGGCTGACATCAAGAAAGAGTGTAGTGTTTTTCTGAGGAATCCTATGGTGAATTGCGAAACGTCGACCCGGCGCGTATTTTTCACAGTCTGTTGATAGCTGTTCATAAACATTTTCCATTTGATTATTGTGTATGTACGTATTCCTGATAGTATTGAATAATGTGGATAATCATGTGTAATGTGTAATGATTCAATATATTCTTCGATGTAAACAACTCTTTAATATCAACAATAAAACATCAACAATAAAAAGAAATTATTTTGACCTAAAATCTCCATACTCTATTTTTATAGAATTCAGGAGTTCTAGCATTGGATCGAGTTTGTTTTTTTTACAATACCTTCTCCACAAATATTCACAAAGTTTGTCTGCAAACTCGTTCTCCGGAATATGCTGACCCCTCAAAAACTTTTTGGCAGCACTCCATTGGGACTCTATTCTTTGAGTGTGCGTACCATCAGCGGCAACAAACTCAACACTATGATTGACAGTCTTATGATGATATCCACACTCTGAAAGTTTAGAGTAAGTAGCCCTTCCACATGTCCGTGTGGATAATAGAACCTCTCTGAACATGCTGCTCAATAAGTGGTATTAGGCTGTGTGCATTCCTCTTATTATCGGGACATACAATTACTCTCAAATCGTCTGAATCTTGAGCAATCAAACTCAAAACCCAGTGTCCTTCTACAATTCGTCCTCGATTGTATTTACTTTGTCCAAATTTGGATTCATCAATCTGAAGAGTCATTATGTTTATGAATGAAAAATCTGGAGAAGATTGGATTTCCGTTTGAGATACTGAAACAGATTGATACCGCGAGCGAGGCGAGCGCGCCGGGGCGGATTTTTCACTTCATGTTGATAGTTGTTCATAATAATTTTTTATTTGGAAATTGTGTATGTATACCTGATAGAATATCCATTTGAGACCGTTTTTCAGAATAATATGGATAAAAACGTGAATTATTTTTTTACCTGTACTACAATTCCAGGCCTTCCAATTTTTGGCAAGGAAAGATGCATTTGTGTAAATGCATTTGTAACGTAACCAATTCTCTGCAGTAACGCATTCTAGCTGCAAGGGTAGAACTGGATAAATTTTCTCAAACTCCCAATGAAATCCTTTCATAGCTCTCGTTATGAGCATAACCGAACAATACCCTGTAATATGGACTTTTTGAATTGAGAATGATAAAATGTGATGAATAAACTCCTTCTCTGGAGACAAGTGGCTATTTTCGAACCATGTGTTTTTTGCTACCGATATATCCGGTGTACATTTTTTTGATTTGGGACATCGGTAAATTCCCAAATCAGTTTCTCCATAGAAATAATGGGAGAAGAGTTCAGGCCGATCTTTATGACCCTTGTATTTCGTATTATAATATGGTCTTGTTGGCACTAAACCATGAGTGCGAGGAAATTCGAATGCTTCAATTCGAGTTCTCGGAAGAGAGAGTTCACTTAACGAAGACATTATCGAACTGACAGTTCTCTGACATATGTAAATCATAGTGATGCACAAACAATAATCCTTGATGTGCGACCCATAGTTAAGGTAGAATAAACTCAGCACAATGAAAATTTTCTTGATGATACTGTACCTTTGCGTTTCTTTAATCGTCTCAATTTTCCTTTGTGTCCACCATTTCGATGGTTACCAGTACAACAGTGTTTCATAACTACTTTCAGATGAGCACAAGTGGTTAACTTAGTAAACGCGCGTATCAGCATTGTAAAATTAAGGTTTTCACCCTTTCTTCACCATCAAAATGGTTGCCAGGACAGCGGATTTTACGAAAAACTAGTTTCAGCCATGCCAAGGTTGTTGATTTGGTAACCGCGCATATCTTCACCATATTATTTAAGTTTTTGTGTACCCGTTGCCATGTCGGTTTTACAATAACTGATTTCAGCTAAACGATAGTGTTCAACTTGGCAACCATGCATTTACTCACCATATGATTTGGGTTTTTGTGTACGAGTTACCATGTCAATGGCTGCCATGGCAACAGTTTTTCCATAACTGATTTCAGCTAGAAGAAAGCGGGGTCAACTTGGCAACCGCGCATTTCCTCACCATATGATTTGGGTTTTTGTTTACTACTAATCACCACAATCGTTGCCATGGCAACAGTTTTTCCATAACTGAACTGAACTAAACGAAAGTTGAGCCAAAACATGAATGGTGGCATAATTATATTTGACATTCATGATAATAAAGAGTGATTTGGTCAATTCTGTCGATTAAATCAAATTTATTAAGAAATATGAATTAAATGGAACAAATCCTTTACTGGTGCACGATATATTATAGAATTGTTTGTAAGATAAACAAAATTTAAACATTTATTTTTTAAAAGAACATTGAAAAATAGACTAGAATAACCGTTTTATTCATGCGACCCCTTACCTAGTGAAATTTGTCTACCCCACTAATCATCAGCTGACTGCAAGCGTTCGGTCAGATTTGGATGAGTCATTATGTACTTCTTGGTTGAAATGGACTTTACCAACGATTGAAATAATAAGAAATAAATTGAAAAATGCCAGCCCTAATGTAAATGTTTGTAAGAAAATGATTGAAAACTAGATTAAAAAATTGGGATTCAAATTCAAAACGATTAATAAACGTCAAACAGTCATGAAAAGCAGAAGAATAGTGGATGTGCGGTATACGTATTTGGAACAAGTAACTAAGTATAGAGAAAAAAATCGGCCAATTGTCTATTTGGACGAAACTTGGTATGATATACACGACACGGTTAGGAAAGGATGGACTGATGGGTAAAAAATTTGTATGCCAACAATGCCTGCAAACAAAGGATCCAGACTTATTATTATGCATTACGGTGGAACGGAAGGATTGGTTCCAAATGCCTTAGAAATATGTGGGAAAAAAATGAAAGATTGCAACGTTGACTATCATAAGAACATGGACGCTAATATTTTTGAAGGATGGTTTGAATTCACATTGATGTCAAACTTAGAGCCAAATAGTTCTTGACAACGCTTCTTATCATTCTCTGGTAATTCAATATAGATTGGAATATGGTCTGCATTCCATGCAGATTTAACAGCCCTATCTAAAATTGAATGCAATTTGAGGTGATGATATACTTAGATCAATTGCAGAAAATGTATTTGCTCTAGAGTTTATGAAAGTTCATTCTCCGGTGTTCAAGAGAACAAGGTCCAACTCATTTATGATATCTTCCAGTACTCTACCATCAGGGCAAGTCTTAGTAAATGCCCATAAAGTATTGTGTACATTAAAGTCTTCAACCACCAAGAAAGGTTTCGATAACTATTGAAAACAGCTCCTTAACTGCTTATGTCTCCTCTTGGCGTTCGGAAGGTGTATATTACAGATAGTCATTTCCAATGGAAATTTTATTTTTATTGCTACAACTGCTAAGTCACTGTGTATCTGAACTCCATTGTGAGAGAGAGAGAGAGAGAGATTCGTGCATGAGTTTGGGGTGGGTTGGGGTTTTCTTGGTTGGTTTGTCGTTTTCTTGATGCCGCCCTGGTATAGGATAGGTTTCCTCTTCAGGGCTGTGTTGGGGGTGTGTTGGGTGGTTTAATGCGCGTTAACCGAGAAATTAGGTTGGGGCATAAAAGTGTTTAGTAGAAAAAAAATTTTAAAAGTGTCTAGGAAAATTTGTTTAGAAGTGTCTAGGATGAGAGTTGTTGGGTGGGCTTTTCGCCAGAAGTTGACTGGAGGGTTGTGCAGCGTTGGGGTGAATTGGGGTTTGGTCTCTGGAAGCAGCGAAGCCCAGAAGTGTGCGGAAATGATTTGACAAAAAGTGTCTAGGATGGGAGTGTAAGTGTTGAAGACGAACCATGTATCAACTCCATTGTATGGTATGTTCTTTTTTATGATTGCCAAAACACCCCCTCTTGCTCTTTGGTTTGGAACAGCCTTATATCTAAGATTTGAGTTTCGTGTTAAGTGTAAAAATGTACAACAATTAAAATATTGAAATAAAATAAAGGTAGAATGAAAAAATTAAAATAACTATAAAATTTGTATAACCTTATGTAAAAATGTCCTTTATAAATAAATACGTAATGTCTGTATGAAACGAAATGAAGTATTATATTTCCTTATCACCGATTTTTCGCCTCTTATGGGAGGTGTTTTTTCTTTTATTTTTGTTGGAAGGTCAAAAGATTCGAAATTTTGTGTATCGTTAGGGGTTGGTTGATAGGAACTAGGGTTTTTATAGAAATGAGAAGTTTCAAGGACGAGTTTAGTTGTTTTAGTAATATTATCTAGGGAAGTTTTTCTAAATCATGGTTTCCCTTTAGGCCAAACCTTTTTTTATTTTAGCTGAAGCAACTGAAATGTCACTTTTTTCTGATGAGTATACATTATCGGAATCATCAGATTCAGCATGAGGTTCCTGAGACTGTTCTGAGCGATCTACGTGATATGTTGTCGGTAAAACTACTTTTTGGTTTGTCAGTGCCGTGTATAAGCCTTTGATTTTCAACAATTATTGAAATTTGAAGGATTATAGAATTAACAATTGCTGTAGAAGTATCGTTGCTATTAGTTTGCTCTACAAATGTTTCTTTGGATGGTTTCCATAACAAAACTTTTTTTTACTTCTCCACACCTGATTCTTTCATTAGATTTTATGATTTGAATATTTATTTCTTCTACCATGCGGGGACATTTCTTTGACCTAGCAGAGTGCTGACCCATTACACATTTGCCCTTCATGGGGAGGTTTACCACAAACGCAAATTTTTTCTTCAATACATGATTTTAATAAGTGACCAAATTTTTGACAATTGAAACAACGACTTGGGTTAGGAATATAGGGTCTACGACCAGAGATAAGCAACACTCACTCATTAGTTGGTAGGCTGACATCAAAAAAGAGTGTTTTTATTGGATAATAATTTGTACTTTGAAGATTCCTATATAAAACAATAACTAATATTACCAAAGAAGACTGGCAGAAAAGGATTAAAAAAGTAATCAAAATTGAAGATGAGTATAAGAATATTGGTCCATATAAATGGGGGAAATAAATTTATTATTGATTTACAAGACGATAGTGATGGTGAAGCAGATGATATGGGAGACGGATTAATAGAATTATTGGAAGAAGAAAATTAATTAAGTTTAATATATTTTTCATGTTACTTATATAGTAGTGACAAACGGGAGTTAGACATAATGTTTATTTTTAAAGAATTGTTTTATTTATTGTTATAAAATTTATTTTTTTTTGTTATTTTTTCATAGAATTTAGTTTTGTTTATGGTTTTTGCTGTGAAATTTCGTTTTCAATAAAAAAATCGAATGGGACACAAAATGGGCTCATTTCACGTCTGGTAACCCGTTTAAACCGAACGCCCTTTCAAGAATTACGTAACATCAAATACCTTATAGGTATTGGCAACTAAACAAAATATTAATACCTTTCAGAGTATAATAACTTAAAAGGGATATACGATTACATTGCTACACAATATGTTTTGCGCCAACTATACACAAATCAACAGACACATGACGACCAAATTCCACGTGAGTATAGAGGGCAGTTGAGTCATTTAGGAGCAGAAAGAATTTTGACTTTTCAAATTATTAATTTTTTATACTATTTGTTTTATGCTCCTAACTACTCAAAATTTCATAACCTTCATAATCGCATCGAAAACAAAGCAATGTACAAAAAAATGTCACTAACTTGACACCTCAATTTTAATAGATTGGCGTCTGTAACACCATTAGTGATAATTTTCTTTTCTTACAATTCCACGATCCACACAATCAACAAATCTATTTTTTCGCTGCTCTTTATCTCCACTAATCATCTCCTGCACCGTATTTTTTATTTCTAAATGATGAACGGTTCCAGGGCACCAGGGCCACGTCTTTCATCTAAAAATATATCACATTAGGAGGCATTAAATTTCTCGGGTGATAAATTCATGGGGATGAAATTATCGTTGGCCAAGTAGAGCTCAAACTACCCTTACAGTATAAATTTACAACCTATAAAGTTTAATAAGCGTTTCTGTAACATGTAATCCTCCGCCATACTTCTTCTTCGATGAGATACGTCTAGCTATATAAACAAGGGCGTACGTTAACACGGGCCGAATTACGGTTTTTATTATGATTGAAACACTAAAGTTGTAAACAACTAATCGTTGTATAAATAATTTTCAACTTAGACGGAAACGAGATAGCAAAGAGAACAATCCTCGTTTAGTCATAAAGAAGTTAAATATAAATATTAAAACCAGCATTGTTATTAAGGACCATAATTAACTTTTACTAATAAAATAACACTTTTTCAAGTAATAATAGCGATTGCCATTGCCAATATTAAGATAACTATGAATAAGACTAAACTGCAACAAGAACAACAAATGTTTATTACCATAATGCAGGAGGCATTAAAACAAAATTGAAAAGTTTGAGAACGTCAGTAGTTTTATCTAATTATGATGTTATCATATTAACTGGGACGTGACTTACTAGTCACATTTCTGATGCTGAGATTGGTTTCTCGGGTATAATATTTCCCGAACGCATCGCAGTTTGAATACAATTTCTTGTTCCAGGGGTGGAGGAGTTTTAATAGCCACTAAAGGCTGTTTTGTTGTGAAGAGACTTTATGCAGCTATTTCTGTCGAGCACCTTTTTATTAGTGTTGTGATTGGTGAGAAGAAACTTATTTTTTGTGTTACATATATCCCGCCAGGCTCCATTGATACTGTTTACGTGGATCATTGAAATGTTGAGGACTTGGCTGCCCGTTATCCTGAATTTTTATTATACTTATTTGGTGATTACAATTTACCTTTAGCTACCTGGGGTAATTCTCAGGATGACGGACTGCTTGTGCAAAGCCCTCTGCAATATCCTGCACATATTGTTGATGAGCATTTTTCTTTCTTAAATTTAAAACAAGTGAATGTTATCCGAAACCCCCGCAATGTCTTTCCGGATTTAATTTTTTGTCATGAACCCCATGTTTCAATTGAGATTCTAGCTTGGCGAACGAATACACAGCTCATCAAGTCGATTTCATATTCCTTGTCTTCACTACCGCTGGGATCGAATGAATAATTGACGTAGAACGAGCTATTTTCATGTTCATCATTAAACATATTTTTTCTACAACTGCTATGCAAAACACGCTTTTCTACACAAATTTTTATGCGCAAAGCAAGCCTTTTCTTAATTAGTTTGATATCCGTTAGAAAAGTAATAATGTAGAGTGTGGGAAAAGTACACGTTATGGTACTTTTCCGCACGGAAAAGTCAATGTCAAATTTTTTTGACAATACTTTATAGTGGATTTCTGGGTGTTCAAATTTTAAATTTAAACTAAAAATTCTGTAAGTAAACTATTTTTTAGATTATGTATTTCAGTTTATTGATTATAGATTAGAAACAAATTCATTTATTACCCATTATTTTAGGAACTATGAACCGAGATCATAATTTATCTTTCGAGTTGTCGAATTCCGATATTGAGAATACTCCTCCAGATATTATCGAAAATGCTCAAAATGCAATCGAAAATTTGTAACCTGGAGTTTCAAAAAACAAATATCAAAAACAATACAGCAAATTTATGAACTGGAGGGAAATAAACAATATTAAATCATTCTCAGAAAAAGTTTTGTTGGCTTATTTTCAAGAAATTTCTGCAAACTTTAAACCGTCTACACTGTGGTCTATATATTCAATGATAAGGAGCCTCATAAGTATCAAACATAACATAGATATTTCAAAGTATACAAAACTTCGAGCATATTTAAAAAAGCAAAACGAAAAAAGCTGTGACAAAAAAAATCCCTTACATTGACATCGGCTGAAATCCATAAATTTTTAGAAGAAGCGCCAGACGCTACTCGTCAAAGTAAGACATAATTTTAAAGATTATATTTAGTTATTCAATCTATTATTATTTAGTAACCAATGTACTTCATAATATAGAAAAATCGAAATAAAAAACTTAAAATAAAATAAAGCAGCGGAAAGGCCTAAATACAGTATTTCATAATTGTTGCTGCGATAGCTTAGTGGAAAACACATCAGCATTCGAACGAAGAGGCACGGGTTCAAATCCTGTCGACTTTTTTTATATATTTGCAATTTATTTAATGTTTTTACTTTAATTTTGGAACTAAATTAAAATTTTAATTTCAATCACAAATTTACTTGTAGGTTGTCATGGCTTTTGGATTATTCGAAGCATGTCAAAGGGAAGAATTATGGAAATTAACTATTGATAACGTAAAAGATTTACAAGAAGTCTTATTGGTTACTGTTCCAATAACTAAGACAAAAATACCACGTACATTTACTGTAGTTGGAAAATTCTATGATTTATACAAAAAATATGCACGTCTGCGTCCACAAAATACAAATGAAAAGAGGTTATTTCTTAATTACCAACACGGAAAATGCACGCGGCAAGTAGTGGGCATAAATAAATTCGGAAATATGCCTAAACAAATTGCAGAATATTTAAAATTACCTAACTCTAAATTGTACACGGAGACTTATTAACATTGAAGCGACATGGTGGATTGCGCTCAAATACAGTGGCGGAAGGATATATTGACGACTCGATATCAAACAAAATTGATATTGCCAACAAAATTGAAAAATCTATTATACCTGGGGCTTCGACTTCATATAATATTATTCCTAATGAAAAACAAACATCGACATCTTCGTTGACAAACATTAACGATAACTTATCATCAAAAATAGATAATATACCAGGCATAACAATTCGAAATTGTTCCAAATTTACTATCAACTTTTAACTAATTTTTCTATATTCTGTGTTCATTTCTTAAATTCGTTCTGTTTAAGTTAAATAAAATACATATATAAGTTACTTTTTTCTTTAATTAATAAACGTAATTGTAGAAAAAATATTGTGTACAACTCGTACGCAAAGTACTTTTCCCACTCGCTGGATTTGCTTCTGCGCTCGTGGAAAAAGTAACGCTTTGCGCACTTGTTGTACAAACTACTATTTTATCACTTCTTTTCTCTTTGTAATTTTCAAAATTTAATCACAAAAATAATAAATGTTTTTAGATAACCATATATGTATTGTATTGACCTTGACCCTAACTCTTCTCTCTGTTGTACACTTAGATATTTTTCATTCGTTTGCGTAACGACACTGAAATGCACCTAATTCAAAGTGCAGTGTAAATTACACGACTCTAAGAAACAGGCGAAAGGACCTTATCACGGAACATAAAATTGGAAATACAAAAGACACACCAGATTTGACGTTTAGAAAACAAAAGATAAACGAGATGTGACTTTTCGCATTTTAAACACTAGTGTTTAAAGAGTCGTTTTGTGGATGTCAAACTCGTGTTTAAAATGCGGTTTTAGTAGCGGAAGTAGAAAAAAGTATTTATAAGCTAATCAGTTAATTTATTTTAATCTAATACTAGTAAAATATTTTAGACTAAAAAGTCAAGACTATGTTTGAAACCAAGTGCCATACCTACCAAGAAGCTTGGTCCTCGGAAACCACTCACGGTTTTGAACACACATGAACCTAGGTTGCTGCCTACTCAATATTTTGTTGTTTGAGGGTCATTGATAATGTAATGTTTCAGATCTCCATTGTCCGAATAAGTAACTTGAAACAATTAGTAGTAAAAATTGGGAAATAACATAAATTTAAATTTTATTAAATTTCATTTCACAGTATTTTGATTGTAATCAAAACTTTTCCAGCCTTTTCTTTTCATTTCAATTCTTCATTTCACAGCATTAATCTAATCTTCTCTTTAGATTAATTTTAATTGAATTTTTCTATTTTTTCTTTAATTATTTTCCATTAAGATTGATTATCTGCCTCCATATTTCTATATAAACTCCCATCTTGTCCCAATTTCCACTATATACTTTCTCAAGTTCATTTTTTAGACAATGGAATTCTAAAACAACTATTTTCGATAGTATGTCATTAGAAACAACGTTTTCAATCACAATGTTATAAAAATCATCTGATTTTAGTTCATCTATGCCAAGTACATCTCAAGATATTACAGTGACTGGGGAGAATTTCTGTTTTGATAAGGAGAATACTTTGGTGAATACCCCTTTCCTGTGATGTTGATTCGCCTAGAAAAAGGTAACATATTCATATGCTATAGTAGACTGGAGATAACTTTTCAATATGCTCTCTGTATCATTTCTGCAGTGCAATCATCAAATATTGTTACTGCATTTCAGTCATTCTTCAAGCATTTCAACTGACCTATCATCTACATCACGGAATATATATGCAGATGAAGATTTGCTTTACTACAAGGAGGAGATTATTGATATTCCTCAATAGTTAGATATAGTTGAGTCACCAATCAAAAATGAATTGAAAAATGATAAAAGGAAATTTACTGATTGTTCATCATCATCAGATAGTGAAGGACTTCTAGGACCTATCAAAAAATCAAGGAAGACCATAAAGTCGTTCCATAATTATAAGTAAGTAATAAGTACAATACTCCTAAATTATGCATGTCAAATAATCACTTATTTATATTTAAATATCTGCAAATAGTGATTCATGTTAATATCTTTTCCAGCACGACTCCTAAGAAACTATCAATAAATTTGGAAAATGTAAAAAAGTCGAAGATAATATTAAAGAAATTTAAGAATACCAAGGAAAGAGTTGGTAGATTATTCCGAAAAGTTTCCAATTTAAAACAGATTGTTTGGTATTTGACAAATAAAAATCTTATGTCACCTGAAGCTTTAGCTGTTCTAGACAAATCCTATTCTGGGATTCCTCTGGCTTTGATGAGGAGATGTATTTCTAATATGAACAAATCAAATAGAGGGAAGAAGCAGGGTAGAGAAAAATACCCAGAGGATTTGAGGAGTTTTGCAACGACTCTTCAATTTTATTCTAGCAAAGCATATAATTATGCGAGACGACTTTCAGTTTAGCACTGCCTGCTCCAAGCACAATCAGATCATGAATAATAAATGTTGAATGTGGCTCTGGTTTTTCTTATTGTTGTTTCATGTTCCTGAATAAAATTGTTGGAAAAAATGAAAACAGGGATTTGGAGACAATTTATTCCCTGATACTTCATGAGATGGCCATCAAGAAGCAAGCGGATGTCATTGCCAATAGAACTTGGGGGTATGAATATGTTGGCACAGGATATCAGGATGATGGATTGAAATGTGCCACCCAAGCACTTGTGTTAGTGGTTGTTGGAGTCAATGGTCATTGGAAACTTCCCATTGGTTACTTTCTAGTCCATGCTTAACTGGAGCAGAGAAAGCCAATATTGTCAGATAGGCTTTGACACGATTGTCTAGCATTGGAGTGAGAATAATTTCTGTTACATGTGATGGGCCAAGTGCCAATTTCACAATGGCTACAGAATTGGGAGCTGAAGTAACAAATATTCATAATTTGCAGCCATATTTTCATCACCCTGTTGATGGAAGAAAAATATACATAATATTTTATGCTTGTCACATGATAAAGTTGGTGAGGAATAATTGGGCCACTCATAAAGTTTTCCTAGATAATGAAGACAGGCGAGTAGATTTCAACCTGATTGAGAAGCTTCACAGTATTCAAGAAAAGGAGTTTTGTAGGCTGGAAAATAAATAAATTGAGACATATTACATATTTATTGGTAGCAACAGAAAATGACAGTGAGTTGATTTGCTTGTTTTTTTGGGTAATCGAGGATACCAATCACTTTTTTATTTTCAGGTAAATCTTGCTACTCAAACACTTAGCAATAGTGTAGCAGACGCCTTGGAATTTCTAAAATATGATATCAATCATCCAGATTTCCAAGAAGCAGATGGGACTATTCAATTCATCAGACTGTTCGATAGAGCCTTTGATTTGTGCAATTCAGTGAACCCTATGGACCGAGGAAGTAAATCATCTCTCAGAAGAGCCAATAATAATTTTTGGATGTAGATCTTTCACCAAACAATTGAATACATAAAAACATTAAAAACTCTGGATGGAAATCATGTATATGAAACTAAAATCAAAACTCCTTTTAAAGGATTTTGTTTTACAATTACATCCTTGACAGGTTTATTTGAGGATTTTGTTAATGTTGAAAACTCCCAATTGAAGTACATCATGACATACCAATTCAGCCTGGATCATATCGAGTTGTTCTTCTGCTGTGTAAGGTAATTTGATTGATTGATGTCACATTCATTTTATTGAAATCCATGAAAGTTACTTTGAATATTAAAATAATTAATAAATATTAATTTAACGTAACTGATACACAGTCAATTCAGAATTATTATTCATGTGAATGTAATTGATCTAATTATACAGATTCTTCAATTTTATAAAAATAAGTTTATGTTTTAGGTCCAAAAATGGTTGGAATAATAACCCCCTGCATACCAGTTCTACTTCACCTACAAAAGACTGGCTCTGAACCATGATATAAAAAATATCCAAGGAAATTCCATAATTGACAATGAAGTCAATATACTGACTAAAACATCGTCTGATTTGCATAAGATATCAGGAACAACAATTGATGGTATAGCATTGATATAAAAATATAATTTAGATATTTCTGACATTGATATAACAGAAAGCAATATAGAATACGTCGTTCAGTTTTTACCATCAATTACTATGTTAACTGCAAACTTGGTTACATATATAAGTGGTTTGTAGTGGTAAAACTGAAAAAAACAATCAAATGTTTCGAATGTTTGAAGCACATTGAAACTTTGAATCATAGCTCCACTGATGGAGATAATTTCAAATTATTGAATAGGAAAAATAGGGTTGGTCTTGTAAAGTCATCAGCTGATATTATAAAAATTTGTACTTTTTGTGAACGAAAAATAAGTCATATCATGATAACAATCAAACTTTTTAAAAGTAGTTGTAAATGAGTCTGTGAAACCATTATTGAATAATCACAAATTATTTGATGTTCTAGATGACCACATGTTTGAACAGTCTGTTTTGGAAAGTCATAAACTAAATATTATAAAAACTGCCATGGAAAATTATTTTAGAATAAGGGTTTTCTACATAGCTAAAAATAACCTAAAGTATCAGAGGTACATGCGGAAAAACTGAGCAAAATAATATTGTTTTCTAATCAATAATTCTGATTATCGATTTTTTATCTATTTTTGTAAAATATATTTATCAGGAATTAATCGTTGCTGAATATATATTTCGTTTTGAAAAAGGTGTGTATTATTCAACATTAACTTATACGTATACAGAAAAAATTGGTGAAAAAATAACATTTATCACTTTTGAACTGTTCTATCTGACCAAATGTTCATTTAAAAAATAGAAATGAAAATTTCTGTATAAGTAGAGTTAAATATACCCACTCAATTATGATGAATAAAAGGTTACTAATCTCTGATTATGTAGGTATATCCAGTATATAATAATTACAATTTTTCCACAAAAAGTGTTGATAAAATATAAATCACAATCTGTCCAAATTCGTTCTGTAATTATTTTATGTTATTTTTATATAAACATGTTTATAATTTTAATTCAGTCCTTACAAATAAGACTTTCTCAGTTTATTTAAATAAAACATAAGTATGTACTGTACCAGTTCAATAGTATTATTTATTTGCAAGGCCGGTCCTGTTCGGTTGATTGACTGCGCATGCTCCGGATCCAATTTTTCCAAGAAATCACGTGGTATGCGCGAATTCAATTTGGCGTAATACTGACAAATTGCATTATCCTTCCATTTGTTGTTTATAGGTCAGTGGTTGTAACGCCATTGGGGTAGGAGGAAGTCTCTTATTTGCACATTACAATGAAGCTTCAAGAGTATTACTAATTTAATGATGAGATGTTTTCAAAGTAGCACATTAAAGTTCATAAAATTTATGTTGCGAGTGGAGATAAAAAAGTGAGACCAGTCAGTCATCAAAAAATTTCAAATTACAAGTTCTACCGAAATGTTCGTCTTTTTAGATTGATACATCAATTATCAAAAAAGTTTTTCTGCGCGAGTTTTCCTTCATTTCAAGGATAAAACCATATTTCACTTGAAAATTATGGTGTAGTAACCCTATTACGAAAGACAAGATGAGATTGAAAGTGGTAGAGAGGGAGAAATCCAATTAGCTAATAGCAAAAATTTAATTATACTTTCAGTAGTTTTTCAGGCGGATTATGTTAATTTTTGCAGATTAGATAAGTTTCAAAAAATTATACGTTGCTTTTATATGGAATTTATGACAATAGCATTATTAACATACATTTTAATCCGAAAATAGATTAACAAAAACATGATATATAGTGTGTCTCAAATTGGAATAGCTTTATCGGAGAGCGAGAAAATAGATGGACGATTAAATGGGAGAAAGGTGCATACTTTGGAGGACTTAAAGTGGATTATAATACTAAACACATTACAAAGGTGATCCATGTAAACATCTTAACCCGTTGATCATGGGACGATAAATGCTGCAATAATTTAGAAAAAAGGTGGTATCTCCTTACAATTTGTTTAATCAAATTACATATTCACTTCACTTGGAAATAATTTGAGAGTTGGATCGGAAGTTAAAAAGTCAAAAATTCGACTTTTTCAAAGTTCTTGTGAAAATTCATTTCTGCGGAAGTGAATTTGAGTATACAGGTTTTTCTTAAATATTTATTTACTTGATAGGTTCAATGTGAAGACGATAAAACTTTCAAATGATCACGTAATGTGTAATTTTAGAGATTTTTGGGTATATATAGAATACTACCAAAACTGCTATCTACGGATATCAGTAAAACGTTGCGCCATGTACACGTCTCAAGTGACTCTAGAAAGAATAAAATTCCATTTAATAAACAATCAAAATACCTAATTAAATTAAAATCACAAAAATTTTTGAAATCTCGTAAAATACCATGTCGTATATTAAATTTATCCACCTTTTTCTATTTTCAATTGATACTTACAAAGAAACGTTCTTCCAAATAATTCTCAATTTATTGACTGAAATTTATTCAGATAAAATTTTTATATATACATAGGTGTTTTCCAACTAATTTTAAGCTGATCTAAAAAATCATTTGGCAAGAAAAAAAATGTATAAGACTTGGCCCAATTTTTGGTATAAGGCTGCATTTTGTATTTTTTATTGTGTTTTCAGTTGAATACTTATAAAATAGAAAGGAATATGTACCTAGCTAATTCGGCAATCAAATGATCGAAATGTCCTTCATGCAGAAGATCTGCCATCAAGCACAATCTAGTAAAGTTACATTTAATTCATCAATTGCAAAAATAAATAACAGTAATGAGTAGAAGAAAGAGATTTAATAATATAAGTAGTTATCGAACAATTATTTAAAGAATATGGATCAATAATAGTAATATCAGTACTTTTCGAAGAGTTCATAATACAATTATTTATTGAATTCACCTAGAAAACCACATCTAATATGGAAAACCTTCCCATCAATTTTGAAAAGACTATTAAGATTTCTATTTTTGTAGTATGATTATTAAACTAATCAAAAAAAAATTATTTAAAATACTGAAAGATGAAATTCGAGACCGACAACCCAGAAATTTAAATATTTTACACTTAAAAGCCCCAAACTTGTTAATATTGTTACAAAAAATTTTATAAACAACAAAATATACGTTATTTAATAATGTAAACAGTTATTGAACAATTACTTGAAGAATAAGGATGAATAGTGGTAGTAAAACAACTTTCCGAAGACTTTGTAATAGAATTATTTATTGATTTCACCTAGAAAACCACAACTAAAATGGATAACCTTCTCTTCAATTTTGAAACGACTATTCAGATTTCTATTTTAGAAATATTACTATCAAACTATACATCAAAAAAAAAATTAAAATACTGAAAGATAAAATTTGATACCGACAACCCAGAAATTTAAATATTTCATATTTAAAAACCCCAAACTTGCTAATTTTGTTCCAATAAATTCTATAAACAACAAAATATACGTTATTTGATGATGTAAACAGTTATCGAACAATTACTTGAAGAATAAGGATGCATAATGGTAATAAAAGAACTTTCCGAAGACTTCATGATAGAATTATTTATTGATTTTACCTAGAAAACCACAACTAAAACGGAAAACCTTCTCTTCAATTTTGAACAGACTATTCAGATTTCTATTTTTGAAATATAATTATCAAACTATACATAAAAAAAAATTAAAATACTGAAAGATGAAATTTGATACCGACAACCTAGAAATTTAAATATTTCACATTTAGAAACCCCAAACTTGCTAATATTGTTACAAAAAAATTCTATAAACAACAAAATATACGTTATTTAATAATGTAAACAGTTATCAAACAAATTACTTGGAGAATAAGGATGCATAATGGTAATAAAAGAACTTTCCGAAGACTTCATAATAGAATTATTTATTGATTTCACCTAGAAAACCACAACTAAAATGGAAAACCTCTTCAATTTTGAAACGACTATTCAGATTTCTATTTTAGAAATATTACTATCAAACTATACATCAAAAAAAATTAAAATACTGAATGAAAGATGAAATTTGATACCGACAACTCAGAAATTTAAATATTTCATATTTAAAAACCCCAAACTTGCTAATATTGTTACAATAAATTCTATAAACAACAAAATATACGTTATTTAATGATGTAAACAGTTGTCGAACAATTATTTGAAGAATAAGGATCAATAATGGTAATAAAATAATTTTCCGAAGACTTCATGATAGAATTATTTATTGATTTCACCTAGAAAACCATAACTAAAACGGAAAACCTTCTCTTCAATTTTGAACAGACTATTCAGATTTCTATTTTTGAAATATAATTATCAAACTATACATAAAAAAAAATTAAAATACTGAAAGATGAAATTCGAGACCGACAACCCAGAAATTTAAATATTTCACATTTAGAAACCCCAAACTTGCTAATATTGTTACAAAAAAATTCTATAAACAACAAAATATACGTTATTTAATAATGTAAACAGTTATCGAACAAATTACTTGGAGAATAAGGATGCATAATGGTAATAAAAGAACTTTCCGAAGACTTCATGATACAATTATTTATTGATTTCACCTAGAAAACCACAACTAAAATGGAAAACATCTTCAATTTTGAAAAAACTATTCAGATTTCTACTTTACAAACATTACTATCAAACTATACATCAAAAAAAAATTTAAATACTGAAAGATGAAATTTGATACCGACAACCCAGAAATTTAAATATTTCACATTTGAAAACCCCAAACTTGCTAATATTGTTACGAAAAATTCTATAAAGAATAAAATATACGTTATTTAATAATGTAAACAGTTATCCAACAACTATTTGAAGAATAAGGATGAATAATGGTAATAAAAGAACTTTAGGAAGACTTCATAATAGAATTATTTATTGATTTCACCTAGAAAACCACAACTAAAATGGAAAATCTTCTGTTCAATTTTGAAAAAACTATTCAGATTGATAGGTCCCTTAGATATTATACAAAGAAGCTTTATTTAGATTGTTATGCCTAGTTCCAGCATGTGCCCTAGTGACGCACTGTATAATATAAACAAAATCTTTGACTTAAAGAAATTATGTTATCTGTGTGCATCTGTAAAATATCATACTATGAAAAATAAAATTAACTTACCTGCACATGCATATGAATCCAAAAATAAACACTTATATGAAGTTACTATGATGACAAAATCTTTATGTCAAATTCTTCCTATTAACACAACCAAAAGTTGTGTGGAATTAATGTCTGAAATATCTCTTAATTCTCTGCAATGTCTATCCAGTTCATAGATTTTATGTATAATTATAGTGTTTTCTTATTTACCGAAACAGATATTGAGGTAAATTCGTTCATCTCTTGCATACATATTTTAGTATTTATAATTAACAAATTGGCTTTCATAAGTTGTTCAGTATACTAATGTTCAATTTGGGTTTCATACTACTGATTAACTGATTGTAGAATTCATTTTTATAGGAGAAATTGGTAAACATATTTGAAAAGCTTGTTTATATTTATACTTGACATAACAAAATGACAAATGACATTTGTATTGTAACGTCAACTGACGCTGTTGTGAGGGACGATACAATTTGATGATTTTAGGAACGGTGCTCGAGAATATCATTTTTATGAACTATTCGCAAATAGATCATTCACAGCCTTGCTTATGCATGGCGTTGGGAACGACGTCAAGAATAACGCCCCGATTCCAGATTCAGGGCATCAGTGCGAATGAAACTCAATCATCGACCACCACACCTGCAAGAAATCAATCACCGGTAGCGACATTGATTCTCTTTCCGAAATGTCGAAACCACACATGACCAACATTCAACATTAGAAATATTTTTACAAAAGTTACAACTTTTATTTTTTAGAACTGAATATCTTTTTAATAAATACATGGAAAATTATCATTGATGCTGCAAATGGAAGATCATATATGAATTATATGGCAAATGTATGCATGCTTTGCCCGTGGATAATATACTTTTTAACTAATTAAAAAAAAATAGAATTGCGGGGAGAGGGAAAAGACGAAATTTTCGGTATAAGAGTGTCTGTCGTCTAGCGCAAAAATATATAAAAGAGGGCGGAGTCGAGACGTGACATGGCGCGAGTGACGAACAGTCACTCTTGATTAAGTTTCAAGGCCAATTTGACTTTTCTTCCGTAATAAATAAGGGGAAGAAATGAAACACAAATGGGCTAAAAGTGAAATATATCAAAAATTAGAAAGCGGTAAGGAAAAACAAAACCATTATTTCGACATACCTACGGGGTGCGTTTTAGGCTGCCCGCATAGTAGAACGATGATAGGAGAGAAGAGGAGAGCGACAGAAACAAACACATACGTTTCAATTGAGCATCGCATTGTAGAGGAGAGCAATAAGTGATTTTCGTCGTTATCCTCATTGGTCGGTTTGCCCTCCATCAATTTTTCAGAGCCGAAATTTCAAAAACAACAAAAATAGGGAAGACCGGAGTTAGTTGACTAATTCCCCGTAGTTTTTGGGTAATCTAGTAGTTGGCGGCACATTCGAAAAATTAATACATATTGGTATGGGATTAATCATTTGCCGTATTGCTGTGATGAACAGTCTTGGTATGTCAATGTGAATCATTAATCCATAAACATCATTAGTAAGTAATTATTCTTTTCTGATAAATAATTAGTTATTGTTCTTCGAGTTTAGTTTTAAGCGTTTCTATAAATATTTTGTGAAAATGTGATTAGTTAACTATAATTTGAGTAATTTTATCCGTATGGATATTTGCGTGCTTTTTAAATGCGGCCTTAAAAATATCGTTACGACATACAGGGTTAGTTGACTAAGCACATGTGGGGTTAGTTGACTAAGTAGTCAACTAACCCTCCAAACAAATTTTTAATTTATTCGGTTAGTAAAATATACAGGAAAACCTCTGAAATTATCTATATTAGCAAACTTTGATATAAGGCAACTAGAACCCGTGTAGCGGTAAAATTGACTGATTCTCGTTACAAAGTTAGAAAAAAGGAACTAAATTTCACCTCGATTGTATAAACAATGAATCATGATTAATTATATTATGTAATAATCGATAATGGGTATTTTATTTGGTGATTGATTGGTCATAATTGGTACTACTGAGTATGCAGCCAGTAATACACCTTAAAGTATGTTGGGTTGTAGTTTAGGTTTAGTTCGGAATAAATAACTAAATATTTCCGTCCGTAGAGTCAACTTATTAAATTCGGATTTGATAATAACAAACGTCTTCCTTTTTGTGAGCAACTTTCACTCGTGTAGGTCGTTATGGCTTCCTTTTTAAATATATCTGGGTACATCTGTGAGACACCTTGAAAAATTTCCAATTATAAAATTGGGCACTTGTATACACTCCGGAGGCTATATCGTGCTAATAACCCGAAATTTCTACAAAAAGGACCAAGAATGTGGCACTTCAGGTATCATAACACCCGTTGTACTAACTCTGGTGAGCTAAAAATCAATGTTTCAACTATAAGACGCCCTGAACAATATTCAATCATAAAATTGGTCACTTGTATACACTCTGGAGGCTCTATCCTGCTAACAAACTGAAAATTCTCCAAAAATGACAAACATTTGGTACTTCAAGTACCATAGCACCCGCAGTACTGGCTTTAGTGAGCTGAAAATCAATAGGATTCATCTGTCAGATGTTCTGAATAATATTCAATCATAAAATTGGTGACTTGTCGCACTGCGGAGGCTGTATCGTGCTTACAAACTGAAATTTCCTTAAAAAATGACAAAAATGTCGTACTTCAAGTACCATAGCACCCGTTGTAGTGGTTATGTTGAGCTGAAAATCAATAGGGTTCACCTGTGAGATGTCCTGAACAATATCCAATCATAAAATTGGTGACTTGTTGCACTCCGGAGGCTGTATCGTGCTAACAAGACATGTAACGAAAAGTGGCCGGCGACAACGACGACGACATACACACAGGATTTTTTTCTAAAAACCATTTTTTCATGTTGTTCTTGATGAAAAACGTGAAAATAACTCTAAAATATTTTTTCAAAATTTCAACTTTTTTGGGGGTAAGCCAATACTTTTCTCGCATAATAGATAGGTTGGACGGAAAAGTAATATGTCAATTTTATGATTTTCTTTAAATGCTTTACCTCATTTTGTAGACAAACCTTACGTGATAGAAAAAAACCAATATTATATCTGAAATCAGCACTAAATACTACCCAATAACCAGTTAACAAAACTGAAACAATTTAAAAAATATTTTTTTTGCAGCAACCATCGAATTCGGGTTTTTCGAGCCTGAATAAAGCAAGCTAGTAATGTGGGGGGGGGGGGTATTATGATCGGAGCAAAAACTTCCGTTCAACCAACTTCAATTAGCAGGAGATATGTTGATTTGGTGTAAGGACCATTAGTTAGGCCTTGGAGAGGTACAATTGGAGATAATGTTATCTTTTTGCAAGACAATGCACCTCCTCATATCAGCATTGGCTAAACAATTTCTGGAAACGGAAGGTGTAACAACTTTAATCTGGCCTACATGTTCACCGGATCTAAGCCCCATTGCCAAAATGTGGGACCAGCTCAATAAAAGGATAATATATCGTCGAGATAATGCAGGAACTCATCCAGACAGCATCAACAGAGTGGGAAAACATATCCCAATAAAATGTTAATTTAATTCGGAGCGTTTCTTACCATAGTAGAAGTACTTATTGATAAACAAAAAAATACCACATAATTTTGTTAATTATTTGATAAATACCAATTTTTTTATTATCCGGTAAAAAAAATAATATACCTATATTACAAAATAATAGATGATTCTGTGGGTAAGTTTGGTTGCGTGGATTTTGTGATACTAGAAGATAACTCTAACAAAAAATACATCCACAGCTATTCACAGTTTCTTGAATATTTACTATTCAAATAATTTTTTGTTCACTTACCAATTTAACTGTGTTTCCTGCTTTTTTAAGCGCATCCACAGCGGCGGCGTGTGGAACATCAACAACAGGGACATCGTTAACAGATAAAATTGAATCATTGACTCTCAATCGACCATCGCTAGATGCCGCTCCGCCCGGTATTAACTTAGTGATGTAGATGGCGGTGTCGTCCCCGATATGAGGATTGTCGGTGCCTCCGGCGATGCTAAAGCCGAGACCGGCACCTCCACGTTCAAGAATAATTTCTTCGTATTCCCATTCATCGTCGCCGTTTACCTAGAAGAGAAAAATCACAATTCAGGATTGTTGAACACATTGAGAAAGGCTTTCTAAATTTGACAAAACCGTTTCACCGCAACATATTCATTTTTAATGGACGACACATACTTTTATCAATACGTTTTTATATAATATCCCCACTGAGTATAGAATAAACTATAACCTTCTCGTAACAAGTAGAGAGATGGAGATTTGCTGTTCTACTTGTTGGACCCATACTATTAAAGGATCTATTTTTCTTCGGGCGGGCCGTTACGGGGCAATACATTTTAAGTTATTTCAAAGATACGAATCTAGTATTCTAAGAAAGGATCTACTTTTAGCCAAACAAGACAAACACAAAAATTGCTTTATCAAGAATAACAAATTGTTTGTAGACGATAAATTTTACCCAGCCGAGAATTTTCTAGCTATTGAGGATTTGGATAACCAACAGCAACAAAAGCCAGTTAACACTCCTCCCGTACCTTCTCCAAACAAACAACGTTCTACTCTGGAACCAAGTATTCTACCCACTTATAAGGATGTAACCAGCAGCGCGGTTCAAAGTGCTAGTGCAACAAGATATACTTCTAGTTCACCTGATACGCTGAGACATACTAAACCTAGTAATAGGAACCACGGCCCTAAAACTAGGAATAATTCCCAGAAATAACTTAGCCACCGCTGATTATTTCACACTTCAATGTAACCATGTTTATATTATATGTTAGAGGAGAGTTGCCATGATCGTACCAGCTCCTATTTTCCCACTAACAGTGATGCTAGAGCACTTAAGCGGCGACATTACGTACTTGCTATTAAAAAAGCAATTGGAATTTGCTAGATTTAATCTTAAATCCGTTGTTTGAAACCCTCAAATATTAGACTTGCAAAGCACGCATAAACCGCCGCCGCCAACATTTTATTCTACTTTCATTCTAAGTGAGGGAGAACTCTGTTTTCAATACCATTAACGTTGAATTCAAGAAATATTTTTTGTTATTCATTATATAGAATAAATAATAGTCACGTCAACTGATATCTGAAATAGCTACTGGCACACCAATGACGAAGAGGGGAGGAGCTCAAATTGAACAAATTATTAGATTACCGTTGTGTGTCGGTTAGAGATTAGTTCTAGTCAAATGTTTTATAACTTGTATTTTTGAAGATTCCTTTGCAAACCTATTCAATTTTCATGCTAAGTAGTTCATTTCTACTAAATAAGGTGAATCTTGGACATGATATCAATAAGTTAGGCTTTTAACTGGTTACTTATGATCTCCTCATAGAAAAGGTGAATGTGCAAAACGGTACGAAGTGCATTAATAAAATGGTAAATAACAGCCAAACGGCTCATTTGATCAAATTCCAACTATACTACCATTTCGTTAGCTTAAGGTGTGCGGAAGTCATTTTCAATATTTTCATACAGGGTATGTCATTCCTGCAATGTTTTTGGATCATTAACTATTACTCGTGTGACTACTCGTGATGGTGGCTTCAAGGCACTGCTGTAAATAAACATACAAGTACCCTATAAATATGGTGAAAATCAAATGAACAGTACGAGAATTAAAAATAAGAGACGAATTAAAATTCAAACTTTGGAGGCCTATAATTCGAAAACGACGACCTGTATTGGAAAAGTGTATATGAAGTACTAACATTATTTTGGTTCATACTATACGCTCCCTATTTTTTCCCATTAGTCTCGGGACAAAAGAATATATTTAACGAAACCGATTGGAATATTTAAAATTTAAATTGATGTATAGTAGGTACAACACATTCATTAGAAAGTCAATTATAAACCTATTAGTAGAATACTGTGACAATTTGTTACTACTTAATTGAACAAGTAATTTACGAAACGTAAATACCAGATGTTAATTTAAACTGAGTGTTTGTTGTAACTGCGTTAGGCAGATGACACCACACAATCACACATAAATGAGATAATCATCATTAGGTAGCTTTAAAGAAATAACATTCGATATTTACGTGATTTGGTTGATTTATAACATTATATATACAAGTTGTTCAGAGAAAATTTCCTTTTTCAAACAATTCTAAAGAAAACTGTCGATTTTATTATACAATTATGAAAGTATATACAGTGCGTCCATAAAGTAACGCCTAACTTCATCATAAACCAAATCAACATTAAGATGAAACATCCCCATTTTTTATTTTAATTTACCATTTTTTAAAATAATAATCGATGATACAGGGTGAATAACATTTGAGAGATTAGGTGAGCAACAGGTTTTTAAGTGAAACACCTCTCTTTTGGGGTGGACAAAACCGCAAAAGTTATTTGTGACAATTTATTATTTACCAAATAACTGACGAAGAATAAATGTATACTCTAACAAAACAAACCAATAAAAAATTACAAATTGGTCTTTATTGACCTGCATGATTCGGGCATTTAGGGCCTGTTCTACAAGAGAGGTTTATACTAGGTATAAATAACAATATAGTTCTTCTCGGAGTAAAGTTATGAACTCAGTGAAGTTGACCCCCCCCCCCCCCTCCCAATCGAAATTTTCAACAAAAACATATATGGTCGTAATGCACTCCTAATGCACCAATATGCTCCATGAATGATTTTATGTGCACCACATTTCCCAAGAGACTACAGCTATTTGTTTATGGGGGGAGGGTCAAATACACGCTAGACCCCCCCTCATCGGAATTTTCAAATTTTGTATTTTGCACCGTCAAGCGCTTGTAATGCATCATAATGCTCCACCGAAATAATACTTTGCACCCCTCCCCTCAGTTAGTAGTATCGCATTATTCAGAGTGAAGTTGCCCCCCCATGATAATTTTCAAAAATAACAAGTGGCATCGGAATCCACTTCTAATGCACTCATTTGCACCACCAAGAAAAAGAAAATCCCCCACCCCTTACTTAGTTAAATCTCAATATATAGAGTGAAGTTGACCTTGACCCCCTCCACCCCAATGATAATTTTCAAAATAAAAACAAGTGGCATCGGAATCTACTTCTAATGCACTCATTTGCACCACCAAGAAAAAGAAAATCCCCCCCCCCCCTCTTACTTAGTTAAACTGTATTAGAAACCAAAACAAATATTACATAAAAGATTCAGTTGATTTTAAGAGCACAATTAACAATTTAATATTACCAGATAATTACACACTTTTATCATCAGATGTATCTTTATATACAAACATAACTTTTGACTTAGCCTGAAACACAATTATAAAAAAGTGGAATAGAATTGAGTCTTATACTGACATACCTCTAAGTGATTTTTTCTTGCACATATTTTTTGTATGAAGAAAAGTTTTTTATATAGCTAGTGGTTTGTTTATTCCTCTCATTGGCAACTTCAGGTACGGCGTCATTGAAAACTGCGAGAACAATATACACGAACATACAACATGAGATCCTCTCCAGCAAACGATTTAAAATGGATATTTTGTAGAGAGTTCACTTGTGTACAATTGAGTACAATTGTAACTATGATTAAGACTTGTAAGAACAAGAGGATTTACAACCTCTACATATCTACTAAGTATATATTATAAGTCTGATTAGTCTGTGGAGTTTTTGAAGTTTAATTTTATTTACTTGTAACCAGTCTTAACAACAGTTTAACTTTTAAATTAAAAAAAATAACTATGATTAAGACTACTAAAAACTAGAAGATTTACAATCTCTATCTAATAACTATAAATTATAAGCCTGATTTTCAATTTTATTATCATAGATTAGCAGAGTTCCTATGAAAGGAACTTTTATTTGTTTTTAAATAATGATTCTTTTTGAAATAAAAATAACAGTATTAAAATCTCATTTTAATTACTCTGCCCCGTAGGTGACACACATTATACATAATGCCCGGACTATTTGATTATTTCAAAAAAATTTATCACTCTGCCCTCTCATATTGGGCATTTTCAAACTGCGCGAGTATTTTTACAATGTCCTATTAATCACTTGGTCCATAACATATACAAATATAAAACTATGTTGTACCTGCTTCAAGGTTAATCCTCCTCAGGTACCACGTATTGGGGAATTATGGGAAGCAGCATTGAAAGGCTTTAAAAGGCATATGTACCAAGTCTCCTGTCGCGACATGTCATTTACATATGAACGATTTAATACGTTAATTATCGAAATCGAAACTAGTATTTCCTCTGACCCAACCGATCCTATCATCCTTACTCCTGGCCATATTTTATTAGGTGATTCACTGACCAACTTGAGAAGTCGTGATTATTCCAAGAACCCCAGTAACCGTCTGTCACACTAGCAGCACATACAGAAAGTTAAACAGCATTTCTGGACGCGGCCGAGCAAATAATACTTGAACGAATTGACTGTCCTACTACGAGAAGACAACATTCCACCCTCACAATGGGCCAATCCTTTGAGGAAATATGTCACTTAGATGATGTCTAACAACTAATGGGAAATGAGGTGGAGCTTCATCCTGCATAAACCACATTTTCCTTATTACAGCTAGTAACAGATTATCCAAAATATCACTAATAGTATTTTGCAAAAAAAACAAGAATCTCCATTTAAATTTGGAGGCAGAACATATGGCTCTAGTAGTTGGTCGCCTATAATACCACACCAAGTATTCAATATAAACTCATGCTGAAATAGTATATTACATTACGAGTCCGGAAAGTGACACTTTTCACATGAGTGGGAAATATTGTAGCACGAGGCGCAAGCCGAGTGCGACAATCCCACGAGAGTGAAAAGTCACTTTCGCACAAGTGATGTACATTATTTTTCCTACGACCACCCATTTTATTAAACAATATGTAAATATCAGATCGTACATATTGAGTTGCCTGACTAATCTTACG
This sequence comes from Galeruca laticollis, assembly GCA_963921935.1. Lineage (NCBI taxonomy): Eukaryota > Metazoa > Arthropoda > Insecta > Coleoptera > Chrysomelidae > Galeruca > Galeruca laticollis. Next base: position 150,992,036 of record OY998177.1, read on the forward strand.
TTTTATTTGTGACAGTATATGTTTGAATATTGTTTCTATAAAAAGTGCACATGTATTTACAATTACATTCATAGTGAAATAAAAAAATAACGATAATTAAGTACTTATTAGATAGAACTGGGGAACAAATTGAATTATATACTTTACAGGACGAGCATGCAAGTTTCAGGGCGACACTGAAGGTGGAGCCCTGAAAGCTTGCGAGCCCTGTAAATACACTTTCCGAGTGTGGCGCGTACAATATTTTTTGTGCAGCCACCAATAATTCGAAAATAATATAGGAACATAATTTTATTGCTTAGCCAAGTTTCATAAATGCCCGTCCTCGATACCTAGCCAAGCTTTATAAAAGTCCATCATCGATGCCCAGCCACTTTCAACAAAAGTTCATCCTCGATGCCTATCTGGTATTTTGTCTTTAATGAACATTGCCGAGCAGTTAAGTCAATTTTCCGATCTAGACCGGCAACGACGCACTTTCCGAGTTAAATAATGATCGAAAAAACGCATTTTCTATAGTGGCGGTATAAAAAGTTACTTTCCGCACTAGTGCAGAAAGTACTTTCCGCACGCGTGAGAATAAAGGTCACTTTCCATGGGAGTAGAGAGTGCGATATGTGTTACTTTCCTATATGGTCGTAGGAAAATGTCTTTTTTTCAGAGTATGCGGATTTTGGTCTTCCCAATAATGGCTGTTTCGCTAATTAAATACCCCTCGCCTGGTAAAAGTTACTAAATCGGTGAACATAATATTCTTAGTAAAATTGCGGTCATCATTATGCTTGTTGAGATACGTTGGCAGAATTGTAAGCATCGTGGGAGATCCCTTGGAAGCAAATTTTGAACAGGAGTAAAGTGATAGTTATGACTCACCTTGTATAATTCTTATATGGCTATGGTTGCAACCACAACAACTCCTAGAGAGAAAATTGAGAACTTCGTTTTTAATTATAGCAGCCCTTATTGTTGTTGCTATGGGAATTTGCCCGGCTTGAATCCTGATAGGTTCCTGTGTAGAAGCTGCATTTTAGAAGATAATACAATACTTCACTAAGTTCGGTTTGGAAGGCTCTGGCATATGGTAATATTACTTCTACATCAAGATGATGACGAATGGAGTATTTTTTAATAGTTACTGTGTTGATAACTCGATCTTGCAGTTCTCATTTAAATTAAATTTGTAAAATATAACAAAACATTTAATTAATCATTATTCGCATAATTTAATCTTCAATTGATTCTATCGAAAATAATTTCCTACAAAGAACTTCCTGTCAATTGTATGATCTAGTTTCTTTTATAGATGTACTTTAATTAAATCTTATTAAATCGGTTAATGTTTCAAAGAAATTACAATTCTTTTGAAATGTCATCAAGAGAATTTAAATCACCTTTAAGAGATTCAGATTGTTCCTCTGTTGGTAATGTAAGGCCGATTCATAGACTTTTAATTATTTAATTATTCGTTTCATCAGTGGACCAGGGCTGTACTATTGTAGAGTGCAAGTAAATACGATCACCCTTCATACTTATGATAAATACATACAAAAATATTGAACAGCTTTCGTAGTAACTTCTTAATAATCAGACTGCGTTACAAAATTAATAAAATATTGAGCACCTATTTAAATTTTTTGAAGTAGCATATTACGTACGAGTGGAAAAATTACGAGTACGTAATATACTTACAGCTCGTTTTAAGTACTATACTTTATCTACGCCTCAACAAAAATAACAATTTTTTTTAAATATGAATTTTAACACTGGCATTTAATAGTTATTTATGAACAAGTACAAATGTGTTTCTTGTGCGCGATGTGACATTACTCAACGAGGCCGTCAGACCGAGTTGCATACAATATTTTGTCTACGTCCATGCAAAAACCAAGAAACCGTTTTATTTAGGACACTAAGTGTAGAAATATAAAAAAGCATAATTTAATAGCTGTTATGTATGTCAGTGTGCGGATCACAGCCCATGCGGGGTTGACTTTTGACAGTTGTTGTTTGGCGCCTAGCATTGCCAAATAGAAGAAAGGAATTGTACAAAACAGATTTAAAATAAAGACATATAAACATCACCACACCAATATGACATGGTGTCAGGTGTGAAAGAGTTACGCAGCTAGTTCGCGAAAAAAGTAATATTGCACGACTTGTTAAGTGTACTGGGCATCCAAACGGCACAGCTTGTTGAGTGTCACCAAATTGTTGAAGCCCTATTAAGAATCAAAATGGATTTTATGCCACCGTCGTCGTTATTCAACGAGGGTAGTCACGACAATGTGGCAAATAGTTGGCCACTTTGGAAACAGAAATTCAATTTATATCTAATAGCATCCGGAAGGACAAATCAGCAGAAGATGTTAAAATTGCATCGTTTTTAGATGAGGGTATTGATATATATAATACCTTTGAAGATGACAATAAAGCAACATTGCTCAAGTTGATCAAATCTTATGATGATTATTTTATACCTAAGAAGATTATCCCAATGGAAACTTTCAAATTTCATTCCCTTGTCCAAAATGAAGGTAATACCATTGACCAATACCTCACAGAACTTAAAAAACAAGACAAATTATGCAATTTTGTAAGTGAAAATCCAGAATGTGGTCAATCCTATAGAGACAGAATGATCAGAGACAGACTGATAGTAGGTATTAAATGCAAAGAAAGTCAATCAATATTGCTACGGGAATCCGATTTGTCAGTCAAACATATTACTGATTATTGTAAGAGTGTAGAATTAAGCAAACAGCATGCCAAGACACTAAACCCGGCTAACGAAGCTTTTGCAGTAAGAGAAGTGAAAAAAATTAAATGCAGTAAGTGCTCATATGAACATCCCCCAAACAAGTGTCCATCCTTTAGAAAAACTTGTGCTTGGTGTCAAAGAGTTGGGCATTTTGCCAATGCCTGTTTTAACAAGTATCAGGAAGACCCGAATAACATAGTTGAAAAGACAAATTATCAGAAAAGTACTGAGAGAACGGTTAATGAAGTGTATCAAGAATATGATGTCTTTTTACCACCAGAAATATATATAGATATTGTTAAAAGCCCTTGGATGGAAGCATTGAGTATATAAAACATTCAGGTAAAATTTAAGCTAGATACTGGCGCAGATTGCAGTATCTTGCCAATAAATATTTTTAAAAAAATAAAATGTAATAAACCTTTAATTGATTGTTCAGGTACTCTTGTCACATATGGTAATTTTAGAATGAAGCCTATTGGCAGAATCAAATTAGTTTGTAAACATAAAGATGTAAGTCTGAACAGATTCACAAGTCTTGGATTTATTATGTCGACGCTTTTTTGGAGTAGTACAGGGTAAATTCCGTCCATTCCAGGCGCCTTGAAGGGACTGAAAGATTGAATAGCCCATGCCACAGACCCATATGTGACTACGAACTTTGCACAAGTTCAGCTATCACGAGTTGCCAGACCGCGGGCAACTTGCCGTTCTTCTCTGACTTCGCTCGTTGCTTCGACTTGTATTTCGGTGGATCCCGGGAAGTGCGTACTGAGCATTACTGCCAGTGTCTCCTCCGGTCCATCCATGTGTGAGCCGTCTTATTTGAGTACGGTCTCTGGAGTATTAACTGGATTTTGAGCCATGACTCTGTGGGAGTTTTGCACAGTCAGAGACATTTTCAATGTCCTGACAGAAATTTATCCATGAGCTTCTCTTGGCTTTCCTCACTGCTTTATTGAATTCAGTGAGCGCCTTCGTATGACTGTACCAATTTCCTGTGCGTTTGCACTGATTGTACAGCCTTCGAACGTTCCTTCTCATCGATTCGAGCTTCCTGTTCCACCAACGTGCATTTCTGTCGGTCGTTCTGACCGTCTCAGGGCAGGTCTCGGTATGAGTTCATTATGGCATTGTTAATGTCACAAGTCATTCTCTCAACCCCTTGCCCTGAGACTGGGTCAAGTGAGGCTAGATTGGTTTCCAATTTCTTCCGAAATGCTTCCCAATCTGTATTCCTTGGGTTTCTATAAGTCTCTTTTTTATAGGTCGACTTAATAGTAAAGGATATGTAATTGTGATCCGACGCTGAGGCTTCGTCTAATACCTCCCAGCCCTTAATTTTGCTAGCCACAAAGTGGCTGGCCAAAGTTATGTCCCTAAGCAAATTCCCCCTTCTTTGTTGGAAAGTTGGCTTGCGGCCCAAGCAGGATTATCAATTTCATAGTAGTAGACGCTGATACTGAAGCATTGCTTGGACTTAATGATTGCATCAAATTTAGTCTTATACAAAGAATTCAAAGCTTTCACTAATTTCCTATCACTAAAGATGAGGTTTATAACAAATATAAACATGTTTTTGAAGGTGTTGGTAAAATTCCTGGGTTTTGCTCTATTGAACTTGATGAAAATGCTAAACCAGTCAATCAGTACCAACGTAAAGCCCCATTTTCACTGCATGAAAAACTAAAATCCACATTAGACAATCTTGAACAAAAACAATTTATTAAAAAAGTAAATTACCCTACTAGTTGGGTAAACAGTTTAATAATAATCGAAAAGAAAGATCGATCTTTAAGAATCTGTATAGATCCAAAACCTCTAAATTAGTACATACGCCGTGAACATTATTTAATCCCCACTGCTAATTATATTTTAAGTAGGCTTTCAGACAAACGAATATTTACAGTTATTGATATGAAGGATGGCGTCCATCAATTACAACTTGATGACACAAGTGCTGATTTGTGTACATTCAATTCCCCATTTGGTAGGTATAGGTTTAACAGAGTCCCATTTGATATATCCAGTGCACCAGAACTGTTTCAAAGAAAGTGCTATGAAATATTTGGAGATATACCAGGTGTGGAAAAAATATACTTTGATGATCTAATTATTTCAGGAGACAATGAAACCAATCATGATTTAACGTTTAGAGAAGTATTACATAGAGCTGAACAAAATAATGTCAAGTTTAATTTTAACAAACTCCAATATAAGTTGGATCAAGTTATCTTTATGGGCCACATCATTTCTGGTGAGGAAGTAAAACTTGATTCCTGCAATATAAAGCTATTTCTGCGATTTCTAGCCCAGTGAATAGAACTGAGGTATTGCGAATACTATGCCTATTAAAATTCTTTTCCAAATTAATTCCTAATTTATCAGAACTAACAGCTAACATACGAAATCTTACTAAGAAAAATGTTCCTTTCTTTAGGACACCTAAGCATGAAGCTGAATTCTCTTCTTAAAGGATTAATTTCGACACCTCCTATCCTTAAAATTTTTGACCCTAAAAAGCCTATTGTTATTCAATGTGATGCATCAATTGAAGGGCTAGGATGCTGCTTACTATAAGAATGCCATCCTATTGCATTTGCATCTAGGTGCTTAACAAATTCAGAGAAGAAATGGGCACAAATTGAAAAAGAACTTGGTGCAATTGTATTTGCGTTTCAAAAATTTCACTATTATGTCTATAGCTATAATGTGTTGGTTCAAACTGATCATAAACCATTAATCACCATATTTTGAAAACATCTTGATAAAATAACCGCTAGACTTCAAAGAATGTTGTTAAAATTGATTAAATACCACATTAGCATTGCTTATCTTCCTGGTATAGACATGTTGATAGCAGACATTTTATCTCGAAGCTGCAGCAAAGAGCCAATTGAAGATGACCCCGAAATGGAGTATGTGATTCATGCCTTATCCAACAATATACCCATGTCAGAAGAGAAAAAGCAAATTTTTGGTAATGCCATAGACAATGACCCAGTTTTATGTGAAGTAAAGCAATTTTGTTTAAATACATGGCCATCTGATGACAAAAATTTAAGCCAATATTTAAAAATTTATTTTAAATTAAAAAACATTTATTTATCGAATCATCTATTATTTTTGGGATACAAGATAATTGTTCCAAATCTGTTGAGAAAGGAAATGCTTTCTTTATAGCATGAGACTCACTTTGGGATTCAGAAGTCCAAACGCAGAGCTAGGCAACTATTTTATTGGCCTGGTTTGTCAAAAGATGTAGAAAACTTCGTACCACAGTGTGACATTTGTCAAAGAAACCAAAATTCCAATAAAAAAGAAACCTTACTCTCTCAGTATTTGTTTGAATTCAATGGAAGAACATATCTTCTGATTGTTGATTCATATTCCAATTGGATTGAGGTTGTCCAAAGTAGTACAAAGAACGCAAAAGACGTTGTAAAGTTTTGTAAACAAGTATTTTCCCAATTTGGCATTCCAGATAAATTGTATGCAGACAATGTTCCATATAATTCACAAAACTTCATAAATTTTGCTAAAAACTGGAATTTTGAGGTAGCATTCAGCAGCCCTCATTATCACCAGTCCAATGGCCTCGCAGAAAGGTCCGTGGGAATCGTAAAACAAATGCTAAGAAAAGCAAAATCTGAAGCACTATTTTTAATGGAATATCGCAGTACCCCCATTACCCAATATGGAATATTCTCCGGCTCAGTTGCTATTTGATAGATCCATCAAGACAAGAATACCACTTAATAATAATAATGAAATCCCAGCCACTCTGCATCAATTTGAAAACCAAAGTGTTCAAGATGAGGATAATACATTACAATATATTGTGGGTATGTTTGATAGTCCGGACAACATCCTGATAGTGCGGGATGACAGCCAAAATACTAATGAAAGTGATATTCCTGACAGCGATAACAATGTACCTAGTGATGTATGTTTCGATGAGTTGCCAGTATACGACCAATCACACGTGAACTACTTTTGGTTTTCCATTGGAGATCTTGCTTAAGTATGCACCTTCCCAGGATTTTTGTAATTTTGGAGAAAATCCTTTTTTCCTCGTCGGGTTGTGTAACCATACTTTGTCCCCTTCTTTAAAACCGCCTTCTGTGGCCTGCGTGTCGTACCGACTTTTCATTCTGTCGCTGGCAACTTGAAGATTGGTTCGAACTAATTCATGAATATCGTCCAGCCTTCTTCTCAATTGGATCACGTAGTCTTCGCCCGCTAGATCTTCTCCAGGCCGGCAGCCAAATTCCAGGTCACAAGGAAGCCTCATTTCATGTCCAAACAGGATTTTCGCCGGTGTTTCACACGTGGACTCATTGACAGCAGATCGATAAGCCAATGCGAATAGGGAAAGATACTGGTCCCAATCTCTCTGATGGCTGGATACTACTTTGGACAGGTATTTTCCAATAGTCCTGTTCATTCTCTCGACCATTCCATCTGACTGTGGATGTAAAGCTGTTGTCCTGATCTTCTTCATTCCCAGCTTATCGCAAATCTCCTGGAATAGATGGCTTTCAAAATTTCTTCCCTGGTCACTGTGGACTTCCAAGGGTACTCCATATCGGCAGATAAATTCCTTCACCAATACATCCGCGACAGTTGTGGCCTCTTGGTTCGGGATAGCGTAAATTGCCACCCACTTTGTGAAATAATCCATTACAACCAGTATGTACTTGCTACCATTTTCTGTCGTCGGAAATGGTCCAGCGATATCTAAAGCAATCCTTTCGAAAGGGCTTCCAACATTGTACTGTTTCATGGGTGCCTTTCTCTTGCGATGTGGTCCATTACTCGTAGCACAAGTCGTACATTTCTTACACCAGTCCTTCACATCGTCGGAGCTGTTCATCCAATAAAACCTTTCACGGACTCACTGAAGGGTTTTCTTCACTCCCAGATGACCTCCCGATGGACTGTCGTGTAACTTCTTCAGTACGTCAGCTACTCTCGCTCTCGGGATAACTATCTATGCTCTCTTCTCGGAACCATCATCGTTCTCAAGGATTATTTTTAATATGCCTTCTTCCAGGACAAGGGAGTCCCACTGAGCCCAATACGCCTTGAGTTTCGGTGAAAATCTTGACACTTCTTGCCAGGTAGGTCGCCGGTTTTTCTTTCTTCCATTGCCGAATCATCTTCAGGTGAGGATCATTCTCTTGATCTTCTCTGATCCTGGTGGGTGACCATTCCTCGTTAACTACAGTAGTTCTTGAAACTGCAGCTTCCCTAGATTCCGCCTTGTTGCAGTGGGAGCAGTCTGTTGGGCACGGCCGTCTGGACAGGGAGTCGGCATTTCGGTGACTCACACCAGCTCGATGTTCGATGTTGAAATCATACTCTTGAAGTCGTTCAATCCATCTAGCGATCTGGCCCTCGGGATTCTTGAACTGCATCAACCACTTGAGTGCTGCATGATCAGTCCGGATTAAAAACTTCCTACCATAGAGATACTGGTAAAAGTGTTCCACGGACTTCACTACCGCCAAAAGTTCTCTTCTTGTGACGCAGTAGTTTCGTTCTGGTTTGGAGAGGACTTTACTGAAATATCCCAGTACTCTTTCTTGCCCTCCTTGGATCTGTGAGAGCACTCCACCAATTCCTACGTTGCTTGCGTCAGTGTCAAGAATAAAGTCTCCCTCTGGTAATGGATATCCTAATATCGGCGCCGAGGTTAAATGCCTCTTCAAGGTTTCAAATGCCGTTTGACAGTCTTCGTCCCATTGGAAAGCTCTTGCTTCTTCTGTGAGTCGCGTTAGAGGCTTGGCAATATCTCCAAACTTCCTGATAAATCTTCTATAATACGTGCAAAGTCCGAGGAAATTCCTAATTTGATGTTTATCGGTTGGTTGCGGCCATTGCTGAATGGAAGCAATTTTCTCTGGATCCACCGCCACTCCTTCATTGCTCACTATATGACCTAGATAGTTGACTCGGTTTTGGAATAGCTGACATTTCTTCGGGTTTAACATGAGCTGGGCAGCTTGGAGTCGTTTAAATACGTCTTCCAAATTCTTCAGATGCTCGTCAAATGTCTTCCCCAGTACTACGATGTCGTCCAAATAGACCAGGCATGTCTTCCACCTCTCAAGACATTTTCCATAAGTCTTTCAAATGTCGCAGGCGCATTACAGAGCCCGAATGGCATGACGTTGAATTGCCATAATCCAGATCCGGTGGTAAAAGCAGTCTTCTCTTTATCTTCTGGGTCCATTTCCACTTGCCAATAACCAGACTTCAGGTCCAAGGTGGAAAACAGTTTGCTGCCGGCCAAGGTGTCTAGCGTATCGTCAATACGAGGCAGAGAATAGCTGTCTTTCTTCGTCACGTTGTTAAGCTGACGATAATCCACGCAGAATCTCGTAGTTCCATCCTTTTTCTTGACGAGCACTACTGGAGACACCCATGGACTAGTAGATGGTTCTATTACTTTTTCTTCTGCCATCTCTCGAATTATTCCTTCAGCTTCCTCTCTCTTCGCTCGTGGAAGTCTTCGAGCTGATTGTCTAATTGGCTTAGCATTACCCGTATCGATTTTGTGTTTGACGGCTGATGTTCTGCCAGTCTTTCCTCCTTTTGGTACGAATAAGTCTCGATACTGCAAGAGAAATTCTCTCATTCTCTTTTTCTCAGCTCGATCCAAAGATTGTCCAGCTACTGATAACATCTGTTCGAATCTGGCATTAGAATTGTCAGTGGTCGTTGTCTGACGAACTATAGACGTCACTGGTACGCAGGATCCAATCTTGGTTTCCTTCTTGATGGTAATTGGGTAATCGTTCACGTTTATCAATCGTACAGGGATCTCCTTTGCCGACGTAACCAATCCTTTCCCAATTAGTACTCCTTTGCCAACCTCCTCGTCGTGGTTCCTTGGTTCCATCATAACCGGTGTACCTTCCTCCATGATTCCCTGTAGCCGTGCTATTATCATGGTTTCGCTTCGTGCAGGTAGAACGGTATCTTCCTGTACAGCTGCCAACACCGCGCTGCCTTCATATGGATGCAGGAATACTTCCTCGGAACCCACTTTAATGATTCTGTTTCTAAAGTATAATTGTAATCCATGTACATTCATTACGTCCATTCCCAGAATCACGTCTTCTTCAATGTCAGCGACGATTACCGTATGCGTGAACTTTTCTGCGCCAATTCCCAATTGGATTTGTGTCACCGTGAACGTTGGCGCTCTCACTTGTGGCGGTCCGCAGTCGCAGTCTCGTTGGTAAAAGATTCTTCTTGGAGTTTATTAGTTCTGGTCGTATATTGGTTCTAGTTGCTCCAGTGTCAACCAGCAGAGCATATTTCTTGCCATTTACTTCGCCATCCACATATACACTGTCGTTGCGACATCTGAGAGAAGCTATCAGTATGAGAGGGTCTTTGGAACGATCATGGGTCGGTGCTGCCCCCTCGTAGCCGACCCGTTCTAGTTTTCCTGTGACTGGGGTTCTTGGTTTGCAGGAGTCTTGGGGCGCTTACATGAACTACGTACATGCCCTAGCTCGCCACAATTCCAGCATCTGATCTTTCTCGGTTTCTTGTCCATCATATTTTTCAATAAACTGACAAACTGGTCAAATCTGTCTTCGTCACCTTCTTCTTGGATGGTCCTGATTTTATTATATCCTGAAGCCTTCGTTGCTGCTTCATATTCAAGGGCAGCTGTCAATGCGTCGACTAATGTTTTAGGATGGGCTAAACGAAGCGTCCTCTGCATATCGGGGTCACGTAAGCCATCAATAAAGGCCTGTATGCCCAGACATTCCATCATGTTCTCTGGTGCTGACGGGTAAGCAAATCGAACTAGTCGGGCAATGTCCACTTCATATTCTTGAAGGGATTCATCACGTTTCTGCCTTCGGTTCTTCAGCTGGGATTGGTACAAAATGTTCTAGATGTTCATGACCATAACGCATGTCCAACCTCTTCTTCAGCTGCTCGAAGTCACCCGTTTCTTCCAAAGGTATCGTCTGGAGTATATCTAAGGCAACACCGCGAAGCGCGATGGTTAAGTTCACTGCCTTCTCTCTATCGGACCAATTATTCACTCTAGCGGCTGCCTCAAATTGTTTCACATAATTGGTCCACGACATTTTTCCATCGAACGTTGGGGCCTTGACTCGGGTAAAGCTGCCAATGTCTTCAAACTTAGATACTGTTTCTGGCTTGCAAGGTTTCGTTTGCTCGGTCTTCTTTTCTTCCACTGGCGTGCTTCGCGTTCTTGAACCGGCAATCTTTTCCTCCAACTCCTTGATTTTCTCGTCTATCGTTGTAATCTTATTCTCGATTTCAGATTTTTGAGACGAAATTTCATTTTCAACGTCAGCGGCAATGTCGTTTTTCATTAATAAGATGTCGGCGAATATATCGTTCTTCAAAGTAGAAATCTTCTCGTCCATATTAACAGAAATGTCGATCTTCATAGCAGAAATATCGTTCTTTATAGCCGAAATATCGCTTTTCACATTCGTAGAAATCTTCTCTTCCATGCCAGAAATATCGTTCTTCATAGCAGAAATATCGTTCTTTACATTAGTTGAGATCTTCTCTTCCATGGCAGAAATCTTCTCGGCCATGTTCTCTTGCATGGCAGAAATCTTCTCGTCCATGTTCTCTTGCATTTCAGAAATCTTCTCGTCCATGTTAGCAGAAATTGACGAGATTAAGGTGGAAGCCTCGTCATTAAATAAAACTGTTTCTGGATCAAAGCCGTCATTTTCCAGTGCCACTTTAAGTCTTTCTACTAATTCACTGTTCTTACCGGACGTTTCCAACTCACGATCTTCCAATTCAGCTCGTAATTCCGCCACTTTCAGGTCCCTTAATCTCTTGGCCATTTTTACGTAGATATTTATTTATATTACCCCACACCTGACACCAATGTAATGTTTTTCTTATTTATTAAAAGTTTTTATTACGGGTGGGATAAATTTCAAACACTCGGTATGGCTACTTACTAATTTATTTAAAACACTAAACTAATCACTAACACTTAATTTATATATACCCAGTATATTCACTTAAACTAATTTATATGTACACTTAACTAATTCATATTTACTGTTTGCTATTTCGGTGTATTTATTTCACGAGATCACTTTTATCAACTAACTCTCCCGCTGATCGGTCCTTATTTATATTAAAGCCATTTTTACTAGTAAATTCTGGGCTGCGGCTTACACACACAAATAATTTTTCTCGTCATTTCTAGATAAGTCTGTTTACATAAGATAGTCGTGAACTCGTAAACAGTTTTTTATAACTGCGTATCCGCCAAAATTTTAACTTCTGTACCTGGCTTAGACAGAGTCGGTTTTAGGGACTATACCAGTGTGCTGTTGCGTAACACTACTTTATTCACTTCATGTAATGTTCTTGTAAAACCATATTTTTGAATGAAGTTATTATTATTATTATATTGAATATTGCTTGTTATTGTATGAAAAATATTATGTGATAGTGATACTAAGTGAGCAGATACAATATTAAAGAGGATACCCGGCGCACCCACCAAATTCTACAATTGATTCTGTTAAAAAGAGGAGAGTTCTGAAAATGGCATCGTAAAGTGTTATAAAGAAATTGTACTGTTATGGTATAGGAACAGCATTTTTCTCATGGAAAATCGTGACATTATTACTGTCACAGATAAACATGAATGGATCATTTAAAATAGAACGCATACAAAAGTAAGTATATGAACAATCTTATGTCATAACAATATAAACGAATACGAATAAGCTACACAGTGCTGGTTATATCCTAGATAAATTTCATGCAAAGTGTCCAATAGTATTGGACTTGATAGACACCTGCAAGAAATTTACAATATTTTTGTAAATCATCCGTCATGACCGTTTTTACCCCTGGGACAACAACAATTCTACAAAAAAGTTTTTGTCTGAAATAATTTCCCCTTTGATAGTCAAAGGAAGATATGGGGAATACTAAGAAGCAAATTAGAGGTAAAAGATTCAGTAGAGCCTAATGAAATTGTTTTTAATAAATATACAACCAAACAAATGTAGCAATTGTTATTATAGACACTATTTCATAAATTTATAAACATTATAAGAGACTCACGGAGTCGGTCCTGCGAGTGAATGATAAACACATAGGCAATTAGCTCTTCAAAAATTAACATATACAGTAGTATGAAACTAATTTTAATTAAATTAAATTAGCAAGACTAGTAAATAGTAAATTGTGCTATCATATAATCAAATATAATTCACCAGAGAATTGTACGTAGGTCAAAATTTATGTATTTATGTTAGAAATATAATTGCAAATATACCAACTCATTGGCTTCATCAATAAAAATTATCGATTAACAAAGACGGTACTTCGCCTTATCGAAAACGAATAATTACCAGTAAACAGATCCGGGCTTAGAAATTTATTTGAAAGAAAACAAAAGCACTCCTAGTAGTCTGTATAGGGGTTGAGGTACGAACTGAGTAGAATCACAACACAACTCTGTATAGAACACTATGAAGTCAATTTTTGAAGGAAAATTAGACGAGATACATAAAGAGTTAAGAAGGATGACGGAGGAAAACCAAATCTTTTAGGAAGAAAACAATGAGTTAAGAAAAATAATGTCAGAATAGGATAAAAGAATAGAACAGTTGGAGAAAGAAACACGAAAAAATAAAATCGTAGAATTTGGGATAGAGGAAGAAAGAGAGGAAGACACCTTACAAATGAAACTGAATAAAGGGATAATGAAAAAAATAGAAGTTAATATAGAGGAAAACAAAGATATAAGTGAAATAAGAATAGTTGGAACTACAGGACATAACAAGACAATGCCTATGTTAATAGAAATAAACCAGTGGAACAGGAAACAAGAATGAATGAGGCCAACCAAGAAACTTAGGTGTACCAACACCTTTATAGATGAGGATTACTCCAGAGAAATACTGAACCAAAGATAAATATTAAAAACACATATGAAACAAGCAAGAGAAAATGGTCACAGAGCATATATTACATATAACAAATTAAAGATAGACGGAGCAACACACGCGGTAGAATGGTTGGGTAAGATAACGGAAGAGAAAATGAGAGGTCAGCAGAAGAAGATTAAGAAGAAAGGAGAACAGAAAAGTTCAGAAATTAGCAAAAAATAACAGCCAAACTGGATCAATTTAAAAAAACATGTAAACCAGTTGGGTCAACAAGTCCACAAAGAAGAAAAGGATACAAGAGAGGACAGCGAAATTAGTTATAAGATTAATATTAGTAAGTATAGTACTAGTCCAGTCAAATGGTAGTTTGAAGTGGAAAGTTTTGGAGTAATTGTTTTTATTGATTTATTCTATGTTTTTTGCGGTGCTGAACACGAATCTGAAGTTGTCCAACAAATATTTGCTCGGCAAATAAGAGAAATCATAAAAAAACTCTAAAAATATTGTTTTTTAGTGGTTTTCGGCTCATAACTTGCAAAGCAAGCTATTTATGCGAAAAGTGTTTATATAGTAAAATAAAGGAGAGAAAATTTCCTATATTTTATGTTTCTTAGTATTTTTTCGTACGTCGTATGGTTTCCACGCAAAAGAGTGCTGAAATATGGGAAAAATTATCATTTGCAAAAAAATAGCAGAATACGTCATTAGTTTATATTTTTTATTTTATGTAGGTGAACATTATTTGATGTTTTGTAAAATGTTTTAATTATTTATTTGATACATTAATAAAAAAAGGTTATTAAACAAAAGAAAACAAAGGTATTTAATTATTTCAACACACTTAAATATTTATGACCTAATACGAGCACTCTTAGACACCGGATTCCAACAGGGCAGCATTCCAGTTCTTCTAGGTCTGAAACAAAAATCATCGACTTAATTGCAAAATATTAAACAATTTATTGAATAAATATGAAATATATCAATTTATAAGTAGTAGTACCTATCTATTTAGTTGTACGAGCCGTTTTAGGTACCGGCTCCATGTTGTCCTCAGGGCAGCCATCCAGTTCTTCAACGTCTGAAATAAATAAGAGACCAAATTTCAAACACTTGTCAACATATTGAATAGATATGAAAGCAGTAGACACATATTTGGACACACAAATAATTAGTGAGCAGATAAATGATGATAAGATAGAATTATCCATGCACAGTTACCTTCAAGTAACTCCGGATCATTATCTGCTTCTTTTTCAATTTCTGCAATTGACATATTATTGCAGCCGTTCTCGCAGTTAAGGCAGATATTGGAACAGTTAAGGCCAGCTTTTCTACATCCACAGTTGGTCTGACAGGTCTTGATGCATTTGCAAGAAATTAGTTTTAATACTGCGTCTGGTGCTGGTGGCTGTAATGTTGTTACAGGTTGCAGACCTCCTTTGGTTTTCTTCCAACCCCATTGTTCTGGATCTTTTTCATTTCCAAGCCATTGTTGTACTTGAAAGTACACTCTCAAAGAATGTTGCTGAGCTGCAGCTTCGGTAAGAGGTAGCGACGCCAATTGTGCTGATGTTTTGTATGCCGATCTAAGGTAGCATTTATACCTCAATTTGTTCAAGGACGCGCTTTCCTTGTCACTTAATTTGTACAGCGTGTGACGTACTTTCTTTCCTCAGAAGAATTACGGACGTTACTATGACCCCCACGGCTTCGGTACTTCCTAGATTCCCTCGGGCGCCAGATTTTTGGGGTGCTTTACTCCACCGAATTCTCGAAAATACGGCGTCGAGAGTTACCAAGGTTGCCACAGATGGAGGTTCAGTAATTCCAGGGGTCTGTTGTTATTGACCTTTCCGGATACGTAGTGTGAAAACAGGCTTTAATTGCTTACCACTATCAGAAAATGAAACTACTCGCTACTGGAGAAATTATAAATTTTAATTCCACAAACATGATTGAATTTTACATAAATGAGAAATTAAACCAATTTTAGTGTTTTACAAAAATATCAAAATCTACTACTAAAGATCTACGTTATTAATAAAACCAAAAGCGGCCTGACACCAAACAATAAATATTCTAGCTATTTTACAACGGAGGCGGAAAATAACGTGCAGAATTCTACTAGTACGTAGCAGGTGAAAACAATACAAAGTTCCTAGTGATATTATGTCAAAATGCACAGAGAAAGCGTTATGGTTGCACTAACAGAGCGTACTAAATCGGTTCCTAGTATTTGTGTACTTATTAAATAAAGCGGAGGAAAATAATCAATTAACTAGTCTCGGCTGCCGGTTTTATCTCAATAGCCACCGGAATTTCTTAGCCATTTCACTAGATTCAACTAAACTAGCTTTTACTAATCAACACAACGGCCTATCGTACGAAATCAAATATTCCAGCTAAAGAAAACTACCAGCAGAATGCGAAAACCTCCCCTGGGTATCCCTGATCGGCAGCGAATACTTTTGAGATTATTTCGTATCCCTTAAATCAAATCTGCCTTAGAGGCCTCTCGAATTGATCCCTGCTCAGCAGCGAATCCAGACGAGATTTTTCTAAGCAAGTGCAAACGAACTAAATTTTCTTAACAGTACAACGGCCTATTGAGCGGGATTAAATACTCAGATAAAATAGACTCTAAATGTTCTAACTAAGGTTTTACTAACAAAACAACAGCCTATTGTACGAAATCAAATTTTCAGATAAAATAGATTAACAGTAGAATCCGAAAACCTCTCCTTCGTACTCCTGCTCAGCAGCGAATACTTTCGAGATTATTTCGTTTCCCTTAAATCAAATCTGCCTTAGAGGCCTCTCGAATTGATCCCTGGTCAGCAGCGAATCCAGACGACATTTTTCTAAGCAAGTGCAAAAGAACTAAATTTTCTTAACAGTACAACGCCTGTTGGGCGGGATTAAATATTCAGATAAAATAGATTCTAAAATATTTTACTTCGGAATTGTACACAAATACTATGAATTCAAACGTTAAAAATAAAAGCGGCTAAGTGTTGGATGATAATAGTTATTCACAGAACAATTTTATATCCACTTACCTGATTCACAAAAACCAGTCACAATATTCGGTGTAAACAAAATGAAATTTTCAAGCCGGAAAAGAAAGAAAAAGCCCCGTTTACCTGGATGCTACGTCCTTTTATTAATTTCTCCGACCCCACTTACGAGATCCCCTTCGTAAAATTTTGAAAAATGCGCGCACATTAGTAGACTGGTTTAAGTGAACTCAACAAAAGAATATACCGGATGTCTCAAAAGTAGTACATTTATATAAAAATAAATACTCATAGGTAAATCTTGAAAGAGAGGCGATTTAATTATTAAATAAAATGAAATGTATACTGCATGGTATCTGGAAATGAAAACAATAAAAAGTAACATCGTTACAAGCGCAGTGAAAAAGGTAATACCAGCATTAATAACAGCGTCAGCATGTGCCGTGGGATCTTTGAAAATTTGAATGGTCTTGGTTAGGGCAGGGTTTTTCTTGAGAGTTTGAAGAAACCTCATTTTTCCGACTTTGAATGAGGCTGAGGTAGTGTCACATCCCCCCATGGCGTGCAAAAACAATATGTTGTCCCTTATGGTCTGGATGGCAGTCAGGAGAAAAAATGAGTTGGGAAACTGCCCCTTTACCTGGCTTCAGAAAATATATTGTAATGTTTTTGTTATTTATTTAAACAGTAAACGGGTGGGATAAATTTTAAACAGACGGTATGGCTACTTACTAATTTATTTACACACTAAACTAATCACTAACACTTAATTTATATATACTCAACTAATCACTTTCATTTAATTTATATGCACACAAACTTAATTATTAATTTATATTAACACTTTACTGTTCGCTATTTCGGTGTGTTTTTGTTTATTTCTCGAGTTCATTTTATCAACTAACTTATCCGCTGATCGGTCCTTCATTTATGTTAATGCCTTATTTACTAGAAAATTCCTGACTGCGGCTTACTCAAAAACAATTGGTTTTATGGCATTTTCTAGATAAGACTGGTCACAAAAACAATGTAGATAAGATAGTAAACAATTCTAAGAATCCCTGCGCGTCCGCCATAATTTTAACTTCCATACCTGCCTTAGACAGAGTCGGATTTAGGGACTATACCAGTGTATATTTCAATTTACACCCCGGAAACGATTAATCATGATGACCAGCAGATCCACATCTTCACCCACAATAACTACACAGTTATGCTGCTGTGCGAGATCCATTGCTGGTGTGAGTATCTGCATCCTCTTGTGCTTGCTTTGTGTGAATGCCAGCTTTAGCAAAGTTGTCCTTCAACATTGAGATGAGACGGATTTTGTTTTTCATATTGCCTAGAAATTTTTCTTGTGGCATTGTCGGGATTATTGTTTTGTCGAACATGACATCTACTGACATCTGTTGGCGTGATCTTCTCTCTCGTTCAGCATATTTTGTGCCTTCTTGGGGGTAACCATCGAAGACAACTACTGCACTGTCCTTGTACTTGGACTTGACAAATGAAATATAGCTTTCACAAATGGATGAGAAGGATTGACTCCTGGCCCACACGACTTTGTGCAGCAAATATCCTCCATCTATAACGTACACACACCCTTGGAGATTCGCCTCGTCTGTTGGTGTGAATGCCTTGTATAAAGTAGACTTGGTTCCTTTCCTCATACCATAGTCGTCGAAAAGAGGCAATGGATAAGGACACAGTTCATATTTTAAGAATTCTTCAAGTTCTTCATCAGATTGTTTAGCAATTGTTATTCTTTGAAAAATGGTCGTAGGGTTGATGGGGATGGTTTCATCACTTATTTTGATCGCATTTTTCATCGTAGCAAGTGGCAAAAGTCTGTCTTTCCTATAGAATTTGACAGTTTCAAAATCACCGCCCACAATCCTATCAATTGAGAGAAGTCCAATCTCCTTGGCCATATGACAGTTTATTGTGCTATCTCCTACAACACTAGTGGTAAGACATAAAATGTCTGCCACATTATGAAAAGGTTGGTACTGCGTAAACCAGTCCATTAACTTTTTCGAATCACTTATATCCATTTTAATCCTTGATTCTCTCATCTCCACATGTTGTTCTGAGCTGGTGAATGCTACTCCACACATCTTTTCCATTTCCTCACCAATATTTTGGAGGGAAGTCATTCCTTTTGTCCACCTACTGAGGATACTTTCACTAACCCCGCGACCATGAGTCAGCCCACCAGCAATTTTCATTATCCTCATTAAGGACTGCTCAATGGTCATGTCGGTCCATGTTCCACACCAGAATTTGCTAGTCCTTATTACTGTGAACCCGCCACCCGTGAACATATCGTATTCCTGAGTACTCATTTTATATTTTAAGCTATGCATGTCTTGTAGGTAGAGGTGACAACATCTAGCATACAGAAAATGTCCGCTATTATGGAAGTACGGGAGCATTTGGTAGACGACTTGTAGATGGAGATTCCAGTTTCCTGTTTTTTCAGCTTCAATGAGTAGTTTAACAAGCGTAACCGTTTCAAAGTATTGAACCCATAGCTTTGAAGTAGCACCACGGTTAGCTATAACTTGAAGCTTTTCAGAAAACTTGGTTTTCAATTCCTCTACACAGTCTTTTTCGTTCGCTAACAAAATTTGTGATCCGCCTTTATCGTTCAGGAAATCTGTAAGTTTTTCATGAAGGACTGGGGTTAAATCCATTGTCGCAAATATAATTTTCGCCAGAGTTGTATGGGCCAACATATGTGCTCTAATAGCTCTTGAATAGGCGTGTCCCGTAAGGATTTTCTCTGTTGAGCGTAGTGCATATATTGAATTTAACAACTCCGTCAACCCACTACCATCCATTAAGTAGCCTATAGTCCTCAAGAATGACATCAGCAGGTGACACCCACCTATTCTAATGATGAAGTTATTAAAATCGGGATTTCCTTGTTGGCAAACCACTATAAATCTAGCCTTTAGGCCTCTAGGCTGGTCAAAGGTGTTACCAGTTGCTTGGTGATTCATTGATTTGCTCTGCTGTATTGAAGTCAGTAATGCTGTATATACTGTATTGTAATCAGATGGTGAAGAATTTATAAATGGCAGACAAGCAACGTATGTTCTGTCAAAAGGAAGACCACATGTGATCTGCTCCATAAAACCACTCCATCCTGGTATCCCGGGCACATCTTTCCACTTGCCATAAAGCCAAATCAGGTCTTTCAAAGAGGGTGTGATGATCTCAGGTGAAACAAATAGATGTTTAAGATCCTCAATGTTGATATTCTTCAAGCCAACAACACCTGCTTTCTCAAAATCTTTCAAGGAAACAGCTCCCATCACACCAAGTAGTTGAGCCGGTATTGTTTTCTTTACTCGGGCGATTCTTTGATCTTGAGCAACGGCTTCTCTAGGGGTGATCAAATGTATTCCCCCCATTGCATGGAAGGTATTATATCCATCCAATGTACGAGTGTTGAAGTCTGCGTTGTCATGTACAAATTGATGGAAACATGTCGGATCTATTTGTAAAGATGGTCTCATGATTGCTGACACTGCAAGTCGAACAGCTTCGGAGTAAAAGGCGCAAAATCCCAAAGATGATACAACATCAATTAGTTTTCGCGATCCAAACTTCCTATAAAAAAGCAGATAGCCGTATGTGTAGGGGAGAAAGGAAAGAGCTTGGACTGACAGCACTAATAACACTATACGAAAAGGCTAGAACTTTTGTTTTCCACTTGTCAGTATTTCCTCGTTTTTTTTAGTATTAATCTTTCCAAGAACACTTTGAGAACCTCCGGAACAAGGCTTTCATTTTCGTCCAAGAATGAATCTGGAGGAGAATAGTCATCCATCGCATACGGTACTGATCGTATCTCTTCAAGAATTACATCAGCCGCTGCTTCAACTATTCGAAGACGTTCTTCCCGTTCTGATAAACGTTTTTCAATGTACCAAGCACCTGTCAAAATCTTATGGCCAGTATGTTTAAAACATACAGTTGTATTCTGTTTGATTTTTGATATGATAACATCTTCCCCATATCTTTCTAGTAAATGTTGTATTACAGTTTTTCTTTGGGGAATATAGTCGCCCTCTATCTGAGTCATTAGCTGGTCTAATGAAAATTGACATTCCTCGTCATTACTTTCCATAAAAGAGAAAATGTCATTCATAGCCTTGTCAATCTCTTCAGAATGAGGGCCAACTTTTTTTTTTTCATAAACCTTGGCTTACTGTACAGATTCTTTAAACATTTATCATAGTACTGACAATCAGCAGCCACCATATCTGTTATCGGATGGATCCTCTTGATAACTGCTGCACCGAAATCATCTCCACGAAGCTGTGCGTATTTGATAACTGTATCTTTCATCTCTATTTTCATCACCTGATGTACCAAATTACGTTTATGGTGAAGCAGTCGTTGTTGTGATCTTGTGTAATCTTCGGGAATTCGTGTTCCGCACATAAAACAATTTGTTTTGAAGCAAAAGTCAGAGGATGATCTTAGTTTTCCCGAAGATGTGCTTGGTTGAGCAGCATTCTTCAGGTAAGCAGCTATCATTTTTTCATTTGTGTAACTTTTCTGACATGAAACATGTATGTTTACAGATGTTTTACCCGCCAAAACAACTCCCTTCCTATCATGTCTTTTTTTACTAGCATCTCGTAAAGTTTCTACTCCTTTTTCCTTTACCACTTTCACTGGACCCTCACTTAAATGTTTTTCACAAATAAAACACTTATCACTGGACATTGTAAAGAGTTGTTGTATTGTATCTCAACGAAAACACTCGGAAACGAAAATAACTGGACTTCGCGCCGCCACAGAAAGAGACAAATGACACGACCACGGCAATAGCAGTACTGAATGCATGAAGACGACACCCTTTTCAGTCACGTGATTTTGACGGATACCCCCTCTAGTCAGGATAGTCGAACCGAACTGTCTTTGCTTTTAAATCGAAAAGCAAGGTGCTGCAAATGAATTGTTTCACTTAAAGGGAAAGTTGCATTTTTTCATAAATAGCTTACTTTGCAAGTTATAACCTGAAAACTACTAAAATACAATATTTTGAGTGTTTTTTTGATGATTTCTCTTATTTGCCGAGCAAATTTTTGTTGGACAACTTCAGATTCGTGTTCAGCACTCCAAAAAACAGAATAAACCAATAAAAACAATTACTCCAAAACTTTCCACTTCGACCCCTTTTTGTGCACCGTTTTACTGGCCTATAGTAATAATGGGGATGGTAATAGTAGTTGTAATTATAATAGTAATAAAACTAGAGATATGTGGAATGGGAAAAAAATACTGATAATAAAAATACAATGACCAATTTGTGTAATGAAAATATCGAGGTATATACACCGGGTGATCAATTAAGGGTAGCGAGCGGTCATATCTCATAAGATATTGGTCGTATAGATTTAGAAAAAAAAATCATGATAAAAGTCGCGAAGAGAAATTGGTGGAAATTATTTTCGAGTTTGTCAAACGTCTGCTAGAGGCCGTAACAACCAACACTAAATAAAATGGGATTTTTATAGAATTTTGCTTAATGAAAGTATATCGATATTATTTTCATATTTACTGACTATTCACCTACACTTTTTGACTAAAATGTTTTGTTCTATCTATCAAAATAAAGCGGTGGGGAGGTTCAATTGTTTTTTTAAACAAACCAAGATTTCTCCCGTTTCGCTTGACCGATTTTAACAAATTTGAGCTCATATGAAAGAGCATAATTTACACTACAAAACGCTTACTTGGTTTTGACTTTTTTACTTTCGTCTTCGCCGCTAGATGGCGTTAACTGAAATGGTAGCAAATTTTTGAGTTTTTTTCAAAAAAAAAACAAAAGTAATGGTGTTTTTAAATGAAACTCAAGGTCTCTAGTTAATTCCACAATATAATACAAGTTATTGAAAATTCTAAAAAATTGACAATTGTTTCGATAAATCAATATCATCGTCAGAATGACAGAAGTTACATTTCATTTTATGCCTACCTGATGTTTAGTAGTTATATTTGGCTAGACCAAGAAGTAACCTAACTTGTGATTGGCTTAATATATGTTTATAGAAAAAAGAATAAGATGTGATATTACAAATATTGAAGCTTAGATATTATTAGCCCTATGGTGATATCCTGGATATCATTTTTCCAATTAAGATCAGTATAACTGTGCAATGATATAGAAAACCAGGAAAACTATATCTGCTGATCTTTACAATTATCACTTAAGAAGACAGTTTATTAGTGGAGAATTCCCTAGATTTAACTGTTCATTGACAACTTCATATTGTGGGTTTCTTAAATGTCTTCTAATTTCCAGTTCTTCAAGTTTTGTGTTAGGTGTCAATGAATAATTGGTGTCAAGTAGACGTTTTGCGTAGTGGGATTTATCTGGTTGTTTTAATCTGTATGCTCGTAAGTGCTCACTGTATCGTATTTCAAAATTCCTAAGGGTCTGATCCATACCTGATAATGGTATATTGATTTTTACATATTTTAAAAGAGGAAACATTTTTCTAAAATTCAATGAAAAAAGTTAATCATCTACCTTTTTTTGAACCGTTGATATTGAACAAAATATAATTTTATTACATTAAAAAATGGCACGCCACTTCTTTATATCAAAATAAAAATCATTTTCGTAATCACTTATTAGTTGCTAACAAAAAGAACCCCCTGACATTTTTTAATTAGACGAACGGTTTTGGATTGGAAAAATAAGATAGGTTTACATACTGTTTAAACTAACATCGCATTTAAGCGAAGCAGGCCATGATATATATTAAGAAAGAAAACACCAAATTGTCAATCACGCTGATATTCATTTTGACAGTTCCTGGTATTAACATCTAATTTAATGTTATGTAAGAAATATTTTTACAACAAATCATGCCTTTCACGAATGAAGAAGCCTTTGATATGTTGAGAATTTATTTTCAATGTTTTGAAAATGCGGCGATTGCTTCTAGGCAGTATGCACTGCGTTATCCCCTCCGAAGACGGCATTCGAGAATGGTTTTTCGTCGTGTAGCCTTACGTTTAAGGCAATATGGCCAAGTTCAACCAACTCCAACTTTGAGAAGAAATCGTAGAGTAAGAAGAGAACATTATAAATGTGTTGGCTTATATTCACGCAGACCCCCATTTAAGCATAAGAGAGATCTCCAGATATTTAGGAATATCCTATGACTCAGTGCAAAAAATATTAATGGATTTTAAAATGCATCCGTATCACGCCGTGATTCATCAATCCTTAAATGAGACTGACTTTGAACGTAGGCTCGATTATTGCTACTGGCTTAGAGATTTCATCAGGGAAAACCGTCATATTTTGTCACAAATATTGTGGACAGATGAAGCATCTTTTTGCAGTAATGGCAGGGTAAATCTTCATAACATGCATTACTGGTCGGACACTAATCCACACTGGTTACGTGAAGATTATCAGCAGGGTAGATGAGCGTCAACGTCTGGTGCGGTGTTATTAATGGTGCTATTATCGGTCTGCACATCTTTAATGGCAATCTAACCGGTGACATGTACTTTTTATTAAACGATTTACCAGGACTCTTAGAAAATGCGCCTTTAGAAGTAAGAAGAAACATGTGGTTTCAACAAGACGGATGACCGGCACATTATTCTCGAAATGTGCAAGATTTTTTGAACGGGCATTTTCCTAACCGTTGGATTGGTAGAGGCTGTCTATTTTTCTGGCCACCACGGTCCCCCGATTTAACCTGCCTTGATTTTTATCTGTGGGGCCGAATAAAAGATTTGGTGTATAAAACTCGACCAACTACTCGAGAAGACATGATAGTCCGAATTCAAAACGCCATAAATAATATACCAAGAGCGGAAATTGAGGCAGCTGTCAACTCCACCCAAAAAAGATTGGACCAGTGCATTCAAAATAATCGACAACATTTTGAACATTTACGACAAAACTATTAATTTATTTTTAACGTTTATTTTTAAAGTTCTGTGTTCTTGTTTTTAGTGTTATTGCTCCTGCTATTGTTGGACAGTTTTATTAAGATTTTTTTTTCCAAATATGTAAATTAGTATGTTTCGAGATATGGGCGCCCCATGTAAATTTATTTGATTTTTTAATGTAATAAAATTATATTTTGTTCAATATCAACGGTTCAAAAAAAGGTAGATGATTAATTTTTTTCATTAAATTTTAGAAAAATGTTTCCTCTTTTAACCCATTATGTCCCACGGCAAAAAAGTTCGAATTGTTTCACAATGTTCTGTATTTGTATTCAGAATAACTACAAGGATCAATAAAAAATAATTAAAAAAATAATTCTTTTATAGCTTTGTCAAAAAGTAGTGATCTATGAATAGATCACTGGGCATATTCATTATACATTATTGAAAATAGATCAGTGGGCTAAAATATGTAAAAATTAATATACCATTACTTTTGAAATTGACTGTCTCGACCCTTACTTCGTGGAATATGCTCATATTAGTGTTTTTAAATGAAACTCAAGGTCTCTAGTTAATTCCACAATATAATACAAGTTATTGAAAATTCTAAAAAATTGACAATTGTTTCGATAAATCAATATTATCGTCAGAATGACAGAAGTTACATTTCATTTTATGCCTACCTGATGTTTAGTAGTTATATTTGGCTAGACCAAGAAGTAACCTAACTTGTGATTGGCTTAATATATGTTTATAGAAAAAAGAAGAAGATGTGATATTACAAATATTGAAGCTTAGATATTATTAGCCCTATGGTGATATCCTGGATATCATTTTTCCAATTAATATCAGTATAACTGTGCAATGATATAGAAAACCAGGAAAACTATATCTGCTGATCTTTACAATTATCACTTAAGAAGACAGTTTATTAGTGGAGAATTCCCTAGATTTAACTGTTCATTGACAACTTCATATTGTGGGTTTCTTAAATGTCTTCTAATTTCCAGTTCTTCAAGGAAATCCAGTTCTTGTTTCTTTTCACAAATATGTAGTACTTCTAGTTTTGTGTTAGGTGTCAATGAATGATTGGTGTCAAGTAGATGTTTTGCGTAGTGGGATTTATCTGGTTGTTTTAATCTGTATGCTCGTAAGTGCTCACTGTATCGTATTTCAAAATTCCTAAGGGTCTGACCCAAATAGACAGCATTACCTTCTGGACATTTGAGTTTATATATACCTGACTTCTTTATTAGTGGTATTTTTGTTTTTACATTTAACAATTTTGTACTAACATTACTTTCTGTTTTAAAAGAAATTGTTGTATTCGTTGCTGAAGATATTATCTTTGAAATGTAGATAACATATTAGCTTGTTTTATGGGTAGTGAACGACAATTAGATGTATTTTTCAACCACATCAATAATTTACACCCGAAAATTAAATTTACATTAGAAATTGAAGAAAATAGCTCAATCAATTTTCTTGATTTAAAAATTCAAAGAGTTAATAATGTACTTGATTATTCAATTTACCGAAAACCAACACAAACTGATGTAACAATTCCATCCAATTCTAACCACCCTGTGTCACACAGACTAGCAGCATATAATTCAATGATACATAGAGCTTTTTCAGTTCCTATGAACAAATGTAATTTTGATAGAGAGATTAATACAATTAGACAAATAGCAACATCTAACGGTTATCCATTAGATATGATAAATAAGCTAATTAGTAAAAAAGAGGAAAAAGTGGCATTACAACTAATATATCCTAAACAAGCTGATGAAATTAAAACTTATAAAACCATCACATATGCAGGAAATATTTCTAATAATATTTCAAAGATAATATCTTCAGCAACGAATACAACAATTTCTTTTAAAACAGAAAGTAATGTTAGTACAAAATTGTTAAATATAAAAACAAAAATACCACTATTAAAGAAGTCAGGTATATATAAACTCAAATGTCCAGAATGTAATGCTGTCTATTTGGATCAGACCCTTAGGAATTTTGAAATACGATACAGTGAGCACTTACGAGCATACAGATTAAAACAACCAGATAAATCCCACTACGCAAAACGTCTACTTGACACCAATCATTCATTGACACCTAACACAAAACTTGAAGAACTGGAAATTAGAAGACATTTAAGAAACCCACAATATGAATTTGTCAATGAACAGTTAAATCTAGGGAATTCTCCACTAATAAACTGTCTTCTTAAGTGATAATTGTAAAGATCAGCAGATATAGTTTTCCTGGTTTTCTATATCATTGCACAGTTATACTGATCTTAATTGGAAAAATGATATCCAGGATATCACCATAGGGCTAATAATATCTAAGCTTCAATATTTGTAATATCACATCTTATTCTTTTTTCTATAAACATATATTAAGCCAATCACAAGTTAGGTTACTTCTTGGTCTAGCCAAATATAACTACTAAACATCAGGTAGGCATAAAATGAAATGTAACTTCTGTCAATCTGACGATGATATTGATTTATCGAAACAATTGTCAATTTTTTAGAATTTTCAATAACTTGTATTTTATTGTGGAATTAACTAGAGACCTTGAGTTTCATTTAAAAACACCATTACTTTTGTTTTTTTTTGAAAAAAATTCAAAAATTTGCTACCATTTCAGTTAACGCCATCTAGCGGCGAAGACGAAAGTAAAAAAGTCAAAACCAAGTAAGCGTTTTGTAGTGTAAATTATGCCATTTCATATGAGCCCAAATTTGTTAAAATCGGTCATGCGAAACCGGAGAAATCTTGGTTTGTTTAAAAAAACAATTGACCTTCCCCCACCGCTTTATTTTGATATATAGAACAAAACATTTTAGTCAAAAAGTGTAGGTGAATAGTCAGTAAATATGAAAATGATATCATCGATATACTTTCATTAGGCAGAATTCTATAAACATCCCATTTTTCTACTTATTGTTGGTTGTTACGTTCTAGCGGACGTTTGACAAACTCGAAAATAATTTCCAGCAATTTCTCTTGGCGACTTATATCATGAATTTTTTTTTCTAAATCTATACGACCAATATCTTATGAGATATGGCCGCTCGCTACCCTTAATTATTGATCACCCGGTACAGGGTAAAATAAGTAAAAATGAAAATAAATACGTCAAACAAAAAGAAATAAAGTAAAAAAAGCGAAAGGCAAATTTTTAAAAATAGCCACTAGGAGTATTAAAACCCTATTAAAAATTGGTAAAATAGAAGAAACCCATCAGAATATAAATGAATACAATGCATTATAAGAATGGAAATATGGAAAGCGAAAGAGTAGGAACTACTGGAAAAATGTCGTGAAAACGATCACAATAAAAACATGCACGATGACTTCAATGTTCACAGGAAACTCCGAGAAGTTACAGGGAAATGCCACAAAAACAACTGTAATGCTTTGGTTAACGAAGCAGGAGAAATCATAATTGCACCGAATCAGTTTGGGTTTTGAGAATTGACGGCAGTCATACAGAACAAATAAAAATATTGCGAGAGTGAGCCAGGGCTGTACTTTGTCCCCTATCTTATTTAACTCAGAATACATCTTTCGAGAAGCACTCGACAACATTGAAGAAGGAATCACCATAAAAGGTACTATAAACTTAATAACATAAGATATGGAGATAATACCATCATGTTTGCAAATAGTCTTCAAGGATTACAAAAGTTTATGGATAGGGTGACCAAGAGTAGCCCACAGTACGGGTTGGAAATGAACATAAACAAAACCAAACTCCTTGTAGTGAGTAAAAGAAAAATCACGGAAGACAAGTCACAGTAGAATAAAAAGAGTAAAGCAGTACAAGTACTTGGGGACAATCATTAATGAGAACTGGGACAACTCACAAGAAATACGGTCTCGAATCGAGAAGGCCGCTCAGTGTTTATTAAAATGAGCTCGCTTTTTAAAAGCCACAATCTGTCCTTAGACATGAAGATCAGTCTTTTGCGTTGTTACGTATTCTCGGTAGAAACCTAGACACTAAAGAGCCTACCAGCAGGCTTAAAGCATTCGAACTCTGGCTGCGTAGGTGAAAATTGAAAATATGTTGTATTACCAACACAGAAGTAATGTGACGAATGAATAAGGAACCAGAACTGCTAGATACCGTAAAATGTCAGAAACTTCAGTATTTCGGCCACATAATGAGGAACCCAGGCTATTATAACGAATTCTTCAAGGCAAGGCAAGAGAGCACCGGGCCGAAGGAAATTATCGTGGTTGACAAATCTTAGAACGTAGTTTGACAAATCATCAGCAAAACTTTACCGAATCGCCATCAACAAAGTAAGAATAGACATGATGATAGCCAAGATCCGGAACGGATGGGCACTTGAAGAGGAAGAAGAAAATAAGACCCAACAAATTGAGCAATTTTGAAATTGACGTTTATTTTTAAACATAGGAAAATTGTTCTTTATATCATAGCAAAAACGAATCCCTTGGGTAAAGAACGTAAGAAAGATCTGCAAAGCGATGGAGACCGTGTTGTATTTTTTCTTCGGAAGAGGTTTTGATGGGTTAAACATGCGATTTTGCTTATGTATATGGAGCACTTGTAGGACAAACGAAAAAGAGTTTATTCATAACGAATAATTTTCTCATAATGTATAGTGATATTTCAACCACAATATATTAGCTCATTATTTTTTTAAATTCATTCTAGAACAATGAAGCAGTTATAAAAATTATGTGATTTTTTAATGAAGATATTAACGATTGTTGGAACCTACCAAACATTTTGGAAGAGTTGTTGATCCATTTTTCGCCTCACAGCCCATTTGGGTTACGTCCATTCCACGCGATGTAATGCAAAAACAAAACACTCGCGTTTAAACAGCGAAAAAAAAACAGAAGCAATCGATCAACGTTGATATAGTTCACTGAGCGCACTAATACCAATTACCTATATAGAAAAACTGGAATTGAAGAGAACTGATACAATAAATACATCATTATGTGACCGATAACAAATTGTAGAAGCGGAATTTATTTTCAAGTCATTATAAATATACATTTAAAAAAATTGTTAATAAAACTGCAAAAAAGTCATAATATTTAAAAACTTTCATCACTTGCAAGCTTTTCAATATTGTTGTTAGATTTTGATCTATCAAGAACTGGATGTATACTTTCTAATCTGAGTAATTTTTTGTTTGTGGTTTAATGAATTTTTCAGCTGAAGGTCAGTTTTTATCTTCTGTTTTACACAATAATTCCTAATTTAAACGTACAAATGTAGGTAGACAAAGCGTGATCTTGTGACTTATTAATTAATGAATTAGTCAAGCAAAGGAATACGTGCCAAAAAACCGATATGCTCAAGGTACAGAACACGAGCACACGATTGTTTTGTAATAGTTTTCTCATAGCAGTTAAGTCCATGTTGACAGGAAAATTTGAAAAACAAATCAAATACGAATCACTTAATGCCAGTCTTGGAAAATTAATACAGGATGGGGCGGAGAAATTCAATATAACAAAAAGTAGAAGTAAAGTTTATGTTCACGAAGCTTCAAATATCCTATCAGGCAGATGGCGTCAGTTACTGTCATTATTAGCACTGTATTAATCGACTTCTAAACTTTCGTTTAACTCTTTTCATCATGTCGACGAGTATGTTGGCTGGCTTGGCGAATGTTGTTCTTAAGTCCAACAAAAACTACGCATCACAAGCAAATAGTGTTTGTATTGTAATGTTTTTCTTATTTATTTAAACAGTAAACGGGTGGGATAAAGTTTAAACACACGGTATGGCTACCTACAAATTTATTTAAACACTAAACTACTCACTAATACTTAATTTATATACACTTAACTATTCACTTAAATTTAATTTATATGCACACAACCTTAATTATTAATTTATATCAACACTTTACTGTTCGCTATTTCGGTGTATTCTTGTTTATTTGTCGAGATCACTTTATACACTAAACTAACTCTCCCTGGTCGGGCCTTTATATAATAGTGCCTTTTTTACTAGATAATTATAGATTGCGGCTTACACAAAAACAATTGGCTCTCTGGCATTTTCTAGATAAGACTGGTCACAAAAACAATGTCTAGATAAGATAGTTCATACACGGCTTAGGCAGAGTCGGATTCAGGGGCTATACCAGTGTGCTGTTTCTTAACACTACCCCCCCCCCCTTAAATGGAAGTTCCTCCTGGAACTTTTGTGTAGTCGAGACTGGATGTTTGAATCGGCAACTGGCCTCATTTCTACACTTTCCGATCTTATGGAAATAACAGGGCACCGTCTTTATCGGATACTGATAACGTGGGTTGTAGCTGCAAATTAATATCTGGACAGCGGTATCTTGGAAGATAACCTCTACTATGTTCCTGATGACTCGCCAATCCAACTGGTTACTCGCTGTCTTAGGCATAGCCAGTTTCTTCACGCCGGCTTCTAACACAAGGCCTCGGAGGTTTCTTCCCACACATCGCGGTAGATAGATCGATCTTGAAATTCATTTTTAGTTACCACGCAGAAGATGTACCGCGAATTATGGTTCAGTTTCAGTGTCTAGCCAGGGGCTGGAATCTGGTCTTCAAGTTTTTCTAATTATTCGAACTTCTTTCGAAAGACGGATGCCAGCCCTCGTGCGTTCTTGATACGGGCGGGGATGTTGTATGCTAGTGAATAATCTTGTGGGAGAGTGAACAAATCTTGTCATTGTTCTGAAGTGACTCCATATCTAGCTTTCCCGGTACCTCCATACGCGCCCATAAATTCATCGAAAGTAGGGTCAGACACATCTCGAATATGGTTTACGCCTTTCTCTAGGTCATGGTCTACTTTGAATGGCGCTATTCGGATTTGGAGAACTACTTTTGGTTTTCCGTTGAGGATCTTGCTTATGCGATATATAACATTGATCCTTTTCTTGATTAAGTATGGACCTTCCCAGGATTTTTGTAATTTTGGAGGAAATCCTTTTCTCCTTGTCGGGTTGTGTAACCATACTTTGTCCCCTTCTTTAAAACCGCCTACTGTGGCCTGCGTGTCGTACCGACTTTTCATTCTGTCGCTGGCAACTTGAAGACTTGTTCGAACTAATTCATGAATATCGTCCAGCCTTCTTCTCAATTGGATCAAGTAGTCTTCTCCTGCTAGATCTTCTCCAGGCCGACAGCCAAATTCCAGGTCACAAGGAAGCTTCATTTCACATTTCACGTCCAAACAGAATTTTCGCAGGTGTTTCACCCGTGGACTCATTGACGGCATATCTATAAGCCAATGCGAATAGAGAGAGATACTGGTCCCAATCTCTGTGGTGGCTGGAAACCACTTTGGACAGGTATTTACCAATAGTCCTGTTCATTCTCTCGACCATTCTATCTGACTGTGGATGTAATGCTGTTGTCCTGGTCTTCTTCATTCCCGGCTTGTCACAAATCTCTTGGAATAGATGGCTTTCGAAATTTCTTCCCTGGTCACTGTGCACTTCCAAGGGCACTCCATATCGGCCGATAAATTATTTCACCAATACATCCGCGACAGTTGTGGCTTCTTGGTTCGGGATAGCGTAAATTTCCACCCACTTTGTGAAATAATCCATTACAACTAATATATATTTGCCACCATTTTCGGTCGTCGGAAATGGTCCAGCGATATCTAATGTAATCCTTTCGAAATGACTTCCAACATTGTACCGTTTCATGGGCACCTTTCTCTTGCGATGTGGTCCATTACTCGTACATTCCTTACACCATTCCTTCACATCACCGGAGCTGTTCATTCAATAAAACCTCTCACGGATTCGCTTGGGGGTTTTCTTCACTCCCAGATGACCTCCCGATGGACTATCGTGTAACTTCTTTAGTACCTCAGCTACTCTTGTTCTTGCGATAACTGGCTCTCTCCTCATCTCGGAACCATCATCGTTTTCAAGGACTCTTTTCAACAGTCCTTCTTCCAGGACAAGGGAGTCCCACTGAGCCCAATACGCCTTGAGTGTCGGTGAAAATATTGACACTTCTTGCCATGTGGGTCGCCGATTTTCCTCCTTCCACTGCCGAATCTTCTTTAGGCAAGGATCATTCTCCTGATCCTGGTGGGTGACCAATCTTCGTAGACTACTGTAGTTCTTGAAACTGCAACTTCCTTAGATTTCGACTTGTTGCATTGAGAATAGTCTACAGGGCACGACCGTCTAGGCAGAGAGTCGGCTTTTCGGTGATTCACATCAGCTCGATGTTCACCCCTGTCTGATTTCCCCTGTGACTGGAGTTCTTGGGTTGCAGGAGTCCTGGGGCGCTTAGACGGACTGCGTACGTGGTCTAGCTCGCCACACTTCCTGCATTTATTCTTCTTCGGTTTCTTGTCTGCCATACCCTTCAACAAGTTGATGATCTGGTCAATTTTGTCATCGTCATCTTCTTCCTGCATCGTCCTACCTTTGTTGTACCGCGAGCCTTTCGTGACTGCTTTGCATTTAAGAGGTTCTTGGTTTGCAGGAGTCGTAGGACGCTTACACGAACTGCGTGCATGCTCTAGCTGGCCACAATTACAGCACCTGATTTTCTTCGGCTTCTTGTCTACCATACCTTTCAACAAGTTGACGATTTGGTCAAGTCTGCCATCGTCACCTTCTTCCTGTACGGTCCTACCTTTGTTGTATCCCGAAGCTATCGTGGCTGCTTCATATTCAAGAGCAGCAGCCAATGCATCGGCCAATGTTTTAGGATGCGCTAATCGAAGCGTCTTCTCCATATCGTGGTCACATAAGCCGTCAATAACGGCCTGAATGCCTAAACATCCCATCATGTTATCTGGTGCTGATGAATAAGCAAATCGACCTAGTCGGGCAATATCCAGTTCATACTCTTGAAGGGTATCGTCACGTTTCCGCCTTCGGTTCTGTCCAAATGTTCCAAATGTTCGTGACCGTATCGTATATCTAGCTTCTTTTTCAGCTGCTCAAACTCATCCGTTTCTTCAAGAGGTATCGTTCACTGCCTTCTCTCTATCGGACGCCTTATTCACTCTAGCGGCTGCTTCAAACTGTTTCACATAATTGGTCCACGACATTTTTCCATCGAACGTTGGGGCCTTGACTCGGGTAAAACTACCAATGTCTTCTAACTTAGGGTGTGTTTCTGGCTTGCAAGGTTTTGTTTGCTCGGTATTCTTTTCTTCCGCTGGCGTGTCTTGAGTTCTTATATCTGTCATCTTTCTTTCTAACTCCTTGATTTTCTCGTCCATCGTTGTCACTTTATTCACAATTTTCTCGTCCATCGTTGACATCTTATTCTCGATTTCAGATTTTAGAGACGAAATTTCATTTTCAACGTCAGCGGCATTGTCGTTTTTCATTAATAAGATATCGGCAGATATATCGTTCTTCATAGGAGAGATATTCTCGTCTAAATTAGCAGAAATGTCGTTCTTCATAGCAGAAACATCGTTTTTCACATTCGTTGAAATCTTCTTTTCTATGGCAGAAATATCGTTCTTCACATTAGTTGAAATTTTCACTTCCATTGAAGAAATATCGTTCTTCAAATTAGTTGAAATCTTCTCTTCCGTGGCAGAAATTGACGAGATTAAGGTGGAAGCTTCGTCATTAAATAAAACTGTTTCTGGATCAAAGCCGTCGTTTTCCAGTGCCATTTTAAGTCTTTCTACTAATTAAGTTTTCTTACCGGGCGTTTCCAACTCACGATTTCCCAATTTTGCTCTTGGTTTCGTCACTTTCAGATCACGTAGTCTCTTGGCCAATTTTACGTAGCAATTTATTCATATTACCCCACACCTGACAGCAATGTAATGTTTTTCTTATTTATTTAAACAGTAAACGGGTGGGATAAACTTTAAACACACGATATTGCCACTTACGAATTTATTTAAACACTAAACTACTCACTAACACTTAATTTATATACACCTAACTATTCACTTACACTTAATTTATATACACACAAACTTAATTATCAATTTATATCAACACTTTACTGTTCGCTATTTCGGTGTATTCTTGTTTATTTGTCGAGATCACTTTATAAACTAAACTAACTCTCCCTGGTCGGTCCTTTATAGATTAGTGCATTTTTACTAGATCATTCGAGATTGCGGCTCACACAAAAACAGTTGGTTCTCTGGCATTATCTAGATAAGACTGGCCACAAAAACAATGTCTAAATAAGATGGTCACAATCACTAGTGTGCTACTTCATAACAGTATATATTTCGAAGCTTTCCATGGTGCAGTATGGTGGATGTGATTTGATAGATGCAACTTAGTGAAGTTTTTCGATAACTTTCTGTTCCTGTTCCTGTGAAATTCGTTCTGGGACTTTTTAATAAATTGGAATATTTTCTCAAAAGTATGGTACAGTTCTGAATCTTTCTGGAAAATTCGAGCAATTTCTCGACAGTTTGGTACTGTTTTGGATATTTCTGGAAAATATGAACAATTTCTCGAAAGCTGTCTAACGTAATTTTTCAAAAACTAAATAACTTTCTGACATATTCAAAGAAATTCTAGAAAGTGACAAGGTGGTGGATATAGGAAAAGTGTAGAAAAAAAATTATTCGTTTAAAACACGAAATGTTAGTAGTGCAAGAAATAAATGGAAGAAAACAGAGTATGATCTCAGGGAAAGAGAAAATACGAGTGACAATTTGAAAATTCCCCACCCTTAACACCTTCCTTCCAGAAAATACTATGAGAAATTGAAAACATAGGTCAATTCAATTTTTAAGGGGGATATTTTAAATGAACCCTCGTGGTTCAATCCCCTAGGTGGGGTACATATTAACCTTAGAATATTCGTGGCACCGTTCAAACCCTTGAATAACAGGAATACATTTATTCTACATGTCTGCTTTTCTACTTGGTAATTTTCCTTTTATAAAAAAAATTAATCTGCGAGATTTCACAGCCTTCCGCTTTTGTTATTTCTACTGCTGAAAGTTTCTATTTTGAACCAAGCAAATTTTAACGATTTGGTAGTATTGTTAAGGTGGGCAGTTTATTGATAACTAATTAGAGAATGGTTTCTATTTTTCAAAAAAGTATAGGAATGATTTTAATTTATGGAGAGGTTGTAAAGTGCTCACGAAGGGCGGCAATTCTTCTTAATTAAAAAAATCCAAATTCTAGTAACGAGAGATTTCCAGATAGATTGATTGGCAGAAGGGGAGCGGTTGAGCGACCTCAGAGGTCACCGGATTAAACTCCCTTTCTTTAGGAGCATCTTAAATCCGCTGTTTATAAAACACAACCTGATGATAATGGTAAACTAAGATTAATTACAGCAGCATGCCGGACAATTCCCGGTGAAGATTTCCGAAATGTTAGAGAGTAGTTCGAAATCAGACTTTATTATTGTTTGGAGCAAAACGAACAACAGCAAATTGTAAAAAAATAAGGAGGAGAGGAATGAACCACCTCAATAAATGGATCACAATGCATTAACATTAACCACGATCCCCAAGGATTGAACCGGCTTGATGGTGATGAATACAATTAATTAGAATATGGAAGACTATAATATATGTATGAGAGAAAAAAAATAATTATAACTAGTGTTATGATGTAGGTAACGTTAAAATTAATAATTTGATATGTATTTATGTTTATATAAGATTAAAAAATCTCTCAATTAAAAAAAATCAATACTTTCCCAGCCTTTAAGACAAAAGAATAAATGCATGACTAAAAAACCAGCGAAACTAGTGTTTGATAGAAAGGTAAAAAAGTGGTAGATGTTAATTGTACCTCTTTGTCTTAAAAAATGTCCATATAGGCATCAAAACGTTAGTAGTAAAACTAACGAATAACTCGTTCCGATTTTTAGTAACGATTCCAACTCAAACAAATATCCCCGAGATTTAGGCCAAAACAGATGGAAGCTCTGACATGGATTATGTATTTCAGAAGCAAATTGTAGACAAATATTTTGTTGATATCTCGTCTTACAAAGATACTATTTACATTTCCAATTTTATGTTAAAATGTCTAGTAACTATGCAATTTAAATTTAAAATTGTATTCGATATTAAATATTACCGCTTTAATGTTCGGCAATTACAATTTCAAATGCTATTCAATTTCAGTTTTCCTATTAAATTCAATTCCATTATAAAAATTACACAACACAATAGTTTTATAAAACAATCACAAACAGCACTGTTCCCGAATTTATCCGAAAAATAGTTTTAATTTCGAGAAAAATATAACGGGTCATTCATTCGACCCTGAACGCGCACTAGACTAAATTCTAAAAATCGCAACAGCAGAAAATGTTGGTTAGTCTGTTTCCTACGATAAACCCAACCCACTTTTGTCGTGCCGATTCTATTTGCGATGCGTTACGAGATGGGCCAAAAAATTGTAAAAATTTATGAGGCCGTTTAACACGCGTATGTTGAAATTACTCACTGAACTTGTACATCAAGAAAGCAGTAGTGCTGTACAAATAATGATAGAAGGCGGTGGTAGTTGTTGTAATTAAATCAAATATAATTTCTATTTTACTTTATAATAGCATTTAGTAAAACTCTTGATATTCATTTCTGTTTTGGACCGAGGTATAGTCGGCAGTATTTCCTCGCGGACCTACGAGTCACCTGTCTGGAACGTGGATTGATTTTCCAATGGAGATATACAGGGTGTCCCGGGACTAATGGGAAAAAAGTCAGGAGAGTATAATATGAGCCAAAATAATGTTAGTACTTCATATAAACTTTTACTATGCAGGCCCTCGTTTTCGAGTTATAGGCCTCCAAAGTTTTAATTTTGAATTTGGTTTTTATTTTTATTTTTTGTACTAGTAATTTGATCTTCATAAAATTTACGGCAAAGCTATAATGTAAGTGTATGTTTATTTTGGTAAGGTAAACAGATTTACAGTAGTGCATTGAAGCCAGGGACGGACTACTCGCAATGGTTAGTGATCCAAAAATTTTGCAGGTATGGCACACCCTGTATGAAATTATTGAAATTCACTTCCCCACACATTAAGCTAACGAAAAGGTACTCTTGTTGGAATTCGATAAAATAAGCCGTTTGGATAATATTTACAGTTTTATTAATGCACTACGTACAAATCTACCGAACTAACTTATTAATACGATGTCCAGAATTTACTTGCTTTTAATCAAAATTACGAACATAACATTATTAAACCATTAAGAAAACCTCAAAAAACACAAGTTATAAAACATTAGACTAAAACTAATTCCTAAACAACAACAAAAACTAACGTTATTCTAATAAATGTTCAATATGAGCTCCTCCCACTTCCACGCACATTCTAAGTCTACGAAGGTTGTTTCTTTGCACTTGAAAGAGCAATTTCACACTATTTCTAATAACATTGCAGTGTAACACAATTCTGTCTATTAAATATTGCCTTGTTTGCACAGGTGTTGCGTATACCTTACTTTTGAGATAACCCTAGAGAAAGAAATCCATAGGATTAACGTCTCCTGATCGCGGTGGCCATTGAAAAGGGCCTCCACGACCAATCCATCTATTAGGAAGCCTTGTCTGTAAATGCTGTCGTACATCTAAACTTAAATGAGGAGGGGCCCCATCATGCATGAACCATAAATTCCTACGAGTTTGTAGTAGCACATCATCAAACAGGTTCCATAACTCATTTTGCAAAAAACTCCAAATATCTCTGACCGATCAAAGTACCGTCAATAAAGTATGGCTGTATAAAATTATCGCCAACTATTCCTGCCAAACATTAACCATGAATCTATGCTGGATCCTAGTTTGGATAATGCCATGTAGATTCACATCATCCCATAAATGCATATTATGAGAATTTATGATTCCATCTCTGGTGAAACCCGGTTCGTTCGTAAAGAGAACGTTACTAATAAATGTGTTGTCTGCTTGTTGTTATCGCAGAAACCACTGGCTATACTCAAGTCGAGCAGGATAATCAGCCACTGTCATACGGTGTACTTTTTTCATGTGAAAAGGATATAACAGCTGTTCTTTTAGGACGCGATGGACAACTGATTTCGAGACGTTATGTTCTCTTGATAATTTTCTAAAACTCGATGGTTCATTATCAACTGCATTTAACAAGTCTTGTTCAACTGCCACAGTACGTATGCTTCGTACTGGACCTTCTCCAGCTTTTTCTGGCGAAAATCTTCCTAAAATTTGAAATTTTGTTTTGTATACATGGAAAATTACATTTACTTATTCATACCTGTTTCTCGTAACCTGAGATCAATACGCCCAAACATTCGTCTGTCTGGCAATGCTCTGTTTGCAAAATGTTCTTCATAAAGCCTTTTGGCCTCTAAACAGTTTCGAGAAGCCAGTCCATACATTAGATGTTTATCTGCGTACTCAATAAAAGCGAATTCTGCTATTGTAACTGTTAAATTAAGGACTTATGAATTATTGACAAGTACTGACTACGAACTATTCTACACAACGTTTGACAACTAATCCTATGGTAACTTGATAAACGGTAAAAACACTTATAAAAAGTTTTTACCAACTTTCCAATTAATAAGTCGTTAATGTTTTTCATCTTCTGCTATCGTTAAATTAATTTTTTGTAGTACTCTAGGTAAATTTTGGACATCTATTAAAAGTTAGTTTTACCTCGTTGTGTTCTTATAAAAATGGTGAATGCGTAAACTGATACGTAGTGCATTAATAAAACTGTAAATATTAGCCAAACGGCTTATTTTACCGAATTCCAACAAGAGTACCTTTTCGTTAGCTTAATGTGTGGGAAAGTGAATTTCAATAATTTCATACAGGGTGTGCCATACCTGCAAAATTTTTGGATCACTAACCATAGCGAGTAGTCCGTCCCTGGCTTCAATGCACTACTGTAAATCTGTTCACCTTACCAAAATAAACATACACATACATTATAGCTTTGCCGTGAATTTTATAAAGATCAAATAACTAGTACAAAAAATACAAATAAAAACCAAATTCAAAATTAAAACTTTGGAGGCCTATTACTCGAAAACGAGGGCCTGCATAGTAAAAGTTTATATGAAGTACTAACATTATTTTAGCTCAGATTATACGCTCCTGACTTTTTTCCCATTAGTCCCGGGACACCCTGTATTTTCTATTTTCCTTCTTAGTTATCGGACTTATTATTTATTCAAATAGGGACGTTTGTTTTTCCGTAATAGTTGTGTATATATGGGGTATGTTTAGATGTAGATTGGATACAGTAGTGTAGCTGCAGAACTCACTAAATGAAAGGCGGCTGACACTTGACAAGTGACTTTCGGTGGTACAGAGGCTCTCTTCCGTTAAGTTACGCTTGCTGATTGAAGTTTAAAAGAGAGAAGTATTATTTTTTAATTGATCACTTGTAAATTTCGGATTTAAATATTTATCCCAAGGAGTTATAGATGCTTGAACTATTTTGTATTTTTGGACATTTGGCTTAAATTTAGCTCTAAGCACGTGGTGGCTTTGGAGAACTCATGTAAGCTTTAAGACCCGAAGGAGACGCGGTAAGATATGAATGTGTTAGTGATGTTATGGGTTATTGCTGGTTTTGGGAAGCTGTGGAGGCTCTTGTAGTGGATTGCAGATGTATAGTGCCAGGCATAGCTTATTGAAGCTTTTGGCTATAAAGGGGTTCGATTTGGGGGATACGTTCATCTTGGAAGTTACGTATACTTTAGCGTTTGGTTGGTTATTGCTGGTTTTGGGAAGCTGTGGAGGCTCTTGTAGTGGATTGCAGATGTATAGTGCCAGACATAGCTTAATTAAGCTTTTCGCTATAAAGGGGTTCGATTTGGGGGATACGTTCAACTTGGAAGTTATGTATACTTTAGCGTTTGGTTCTTCCAGCACCGAAGAGGTGACGCGACCACCGTTCTTCCCAACGAGATGTTAAGGGGAGTAAGACATATGGGTTGGGTTTAAGTTTTTTTTCTTATGTACCATGCCTCTACTTTGTAATTAGTACATTTAGGTTGTTTTTTCTTCACTTATCAGTTTGGATTGCGCCCAACCGTCTTTTCTGTATTTAGCCTTGGTACCAAAGCCATCGCTCGATTTAAGATTTTTGTAATGACTTATGTTGTACTCTAGCTAAGTGTAACCGATGACTTGGTGATGGATGTAGCCCCGTTATTTTTCATTTAGTTTTTTTATCGATGATTTGTTAGTCGATATAGTTGTCATATTTAATTTTTTAGCATTTTCCTAAATTATATTAATTGTTAGAAACGGTTTACATGTTTTGATGATGTAAACCTGATAACTATATTATCCGGAATCTGTCACTTGTTACTTTTTATCACCTGTTGTGGCGACAATAAAACGTATTGGTAAGTTTGGAAACCTGTTCCTATACTCATATTAATCCCCAGTCCTCATTTTGTATACTCTTTCAATTTTCTACCCACATATTAAACGTCGTCATTTGTACACCTGATGATCAGCAAATTGGAGACAGGCAACAACCTCGCATCAACCCCTTACTAACATTAAACTTTTCTTGAACTGCATTATCAATTGTTACTCACGACCTCATACTGAGATATGATTTTTGTATTGCTTTAATTGTACTTTGGAATCAAAGCGATTATTTTCTTAGCTCGATAATTACTAGATATGTTGGAATATTCCTTTTTAGTGACTTGTTTTAATGTAGCTACATAATCCGTGCATGACCTTCCTAGGTCCATTTATCTGGTATCTTTTCTCCACTAATGAATCGTTTGAAAGTATACGCAAATAATTCATATAATTGTGTAATTTTTTGGAAGTTCTGTGTTTATAACTCCCGATACTGGACATTATATTATTAAGTTCTTTCATCATTTCTTCGACTTCCTCTCTATGTATTATTATTACTTCTCCATCTCTATGTATTAACTGTAAATGAATTCCATTTCAATTGACGATGTTACTTTGTTGATAAATTTCCAGGATTCTGTACACTTTCTACCCCCCAAATATGTATATATATATATATATATATATATATATATATATATATCTTTACGTTTTCTGGTCCATATTCCCATTTTCTGTTGTTTAATTATTTTTTTCAAGTATGTTTATACGATTTCTTGTAATATAAATGATCTTCCCCATCTTTAGTGCTCAATCATCGTTGATATAGTTTCTTTCTCTCGTTGACTAATTCCTCATCTTCTGGTTCCGCTAATACTTTTTATTTTTGGGTGCATCTTCTGGACTAACCGCATCTTGAGCTGCTTGTTTCATCCTACTCGTTAAATTTGAAAATATTCCTTGTACTGTTTGATTGCCAGGTTCTAACAGGATATTGATTTAGTCTTATTTTATACACATATCTACTACTTTCGTTTTGGAAACCATCAATGTTGTTCTGTTATCATTGGATTTTCATTTATCTGGTTGTTTCTAATATTATATCGGAACGGAAATAAAATTCTTACTCTGAATAAATGATGAGACATGACACTGCTAATTCCTTTGAGTATCCTGAGTTTACCAATATTCAGTCATTATTGTTGTTTAGTTATGAGTTGATCAATTATCGACGTTAGTTGAACCCAGGAGAATTTGTGGTGTCTTCCCTATAAAAACCCATAATTTATTATTTTTTTATCTTCCTGTTTTAATATTCAGATCTCTAAGTATTCAAAAAATTCTATTGTATTCACTGCATTAATCATCCTAAAAATGAAGAGATTCTCCTTAAACTTAAATATTGAAGAAATTGCACATTGCAACCTTTATTAAATATAGATCAAGGTCAGTGTCAGTAACATGTTGGTTACACAGTGGCTAACAATGCAAACCCTAGGAAGCACGTTAACTCACATGTAACCAAAGGAAATATTGCAAGAAACAAATAAACAATAACTACAACGCAACCAAATGCACTTGCACGTTACAGGATAAGTATTTACGCTTTGTACCACCTGCAAATGCACCTCCAAATTCCTCAAATAACCTCGTAACATATAGCTTCATGACAAGGTGAAAATAACCGCCTTCACGGATTTCATCATAACAAACTATTAATTTTTATAACAAAATTTTGCCAACACTTCACGCATAAGAAATTGTAGTAATGGCTACAAGTTTCTGCACGGTAATCTGACGTTATCACTCTGATGTTAACTTTCAGGACTACAGATACCGTTACCAGTGCGCAGGCGTGTCGGCTCTTAGGCTCCGCCCCTACTAATTATATCACGTCCCTGTGCCTCACACTAAGCGCAAATGTGTATAAGTAGCGGGTGGAGGGCAGTATTCAAAAAGTTCAGCTCCAACCTTCGACAGAGTCATACTACTGTAACATTCGCCGACACGCTCAGTTCAGTGTAGTGACACAATTCAACACATACAAAGCTTAAACATTCCGTATTTATGAAACATAATGTCATCGACAAGCTACAATAATCAAGTAAATGGGACCTGCGCCGGCTTTGATCGCTTCCGCCTACCCCAACCCGATTTACGACCTGGCGCCCAACGTGGGGCACGCCAACTCAATTTACGACATGCCGCCCAACGTAGGGCACGACAACCCAGTTCACGACTATATTACCAACTTCTTACTGTGTGGAGAGCTAGATCCTCATCACTTCTCGCACACATTCACAAGCAAATAAACCAGATCTACATCTGCCATATTGCGTCTACAAACCTACATAATGGTTTTGAAGCTGGCTTCAATATTCACCCAGCAGAAAATACTGCGTGAGTCACAATCGTGAATGAGGTAGAAAACGATTGTATAACAACATTAGAATGGATAATACTTTTTCATAAGTTATTTCATATAGGGATGAGGTATGGAAGAATCTGGAGCGCCAGAGCATCGATACATTCACTTCTAATTTCCATATTGTAAATCGATTGTCAATAGAGATATTTTAGACCTAAGATGTTACGGGGTTACTATTAGTCCATTATAAGAAGGATAAATACAAAAAAAACTATAGAAAGCTGAAAACAATAATTTTTTTTATTATTCATAATACGATATATTCCATTTTTTAATATATGAATATTTCTATAACCATACCTGAAAATCATTGCATTACTTTTTTATGTCTCTTGCCGGTAACGATAATTACCAACTTTAAGTTGGGGTAAAAAAACATGTAAAATATGTTCAAAATGTCAAGGTTCTTATTAAATCCTATTCATTCATTTTTTGGAGTTACGGTGAGGCCAACAAGTTTCCAGTTGAAAAACGATTATTATTTTGGCAAAGGTTCAACTTCAACAGACTATTTTTAGAGATGACAGAAGCGAAAAATACATACACGTGAACCCATTCCAGAGTTTATTTTGATTATTACATGATCGTCAGATAAGCAATACAATCAACATAACGTGAACGTTATAGTTTGATCTATATTTGTTACCAGAAACAAGTGTTAGGATTTACAGAGAGTACAACTATACCGCGAAATTAAATATTTGATATTTCACAAGTATGAGATATAGGGGGAGTGGGACCCTTCTACTACATGTTCTGCTGAACAGATTTATGCAAACTTAGTCTTGTTGAAGACAGCTCTTTTTGACTAATGTCAAAAGCGGTAAGAAGCGCACGCTAGATACCATTATTCAATTTTTTAGGAATCTAGTTCTCTTCGGAATATATTAAATGCAGTTGTAATCGCAAGACCAAAATAGCATCAGCAAAAAAGGCATGTCGATATATTCATCTTACCCCTACATATTTTTAAGAAACGTGTAGATATGAAGCGCTTTCCTCTGTATATAGATTACTCTGGGCCTAGTGAAAGAAATTAAACTTTAAAAAAAGTGCTAATAATGATTTCTTTATTTGTAATATGTATATATGGAATGCGTAATAATTATTATACAGGGTTGAAGATAAATGTAATTAATTTATACTTTACAGGAAGAATTTAAGATTGATTCTTAAATTCGTACACCTATTGAATTAACTATTATATTGAAACCAAGAATATGTTTAAATGCATTCATTAA
Source organism: Galeruca laticollis (assembly GCA_963921935.1). NCBI lineage: Eukaryota > Metazoa > Arthropoda > Insecta > Coleoptera > Chrysomelidae > Galeruca > Galeruca laticollis. The sequence continues at coordinate 151,036,671 of OY998177.1, forward strand.
CAGGATCAGATCAGATGATTGGAAAACATTTTTATACTTACTGGTTTATCTCCAGATCCAAGCAGAGGGGAATGAGCCTGTAACAGAAATTAAATGAGATTAATTTTCGATTTTTAATACGCTCCATAAAAGATAAATGTAATCAATATTAAAATAGGGCTGCAGTCAAAATATCTAGTGTCAGAATAATTGCTGACGATAATATCTATGATCGAAATCACTATCCTGAAAATATTCCAAACGTTCATGTGCGTGTCAAAAACGGCTTATGTCAAATATGACATAATCTTTAAAACTTTGTGATAGTGCCTATTGTATTACATTAAAACTATTCTTCAAAAGCAGTTTGTAAATCCCCAATTTTGTTAACCAACATCACCATAGATAAAAACTATTCTATGATTAGAATAATCATTTTAGATCCCGTCTTTTTTAAAAATTGTTTTGTAACAATAGATGAATAATAACTTGGGATTAGAATAAAGAATTCAATCCCGGCGTTTTTTTCTGATATCAGGATTTCGGGATTATCTATTGGTAAGACCAGGATCTCGAGATGGACAGGGGTAACGAAAAGTCAGTAAACCGTTTCCAAACGTTAGTTATTTTAATCATTCTTCAGAGATCAATTATCACAGTTCAAATTGAAACGACTTTATGAGATGTGGTTTAAAATGACCTCACATTTAATAATTTAACGCATAATAATGTATCTATCTCACGTTTCATTTCCATACCAACTCAAAGTTTATTACACATGTAGGTATGCAAAAGCTAAAAAGTTTGTTTTAGGCTCGATGGAAATTGGAGGAATAGTTAATAAATATTCAAAAGTTTGTTCTAAAATATAGCTCGAGTGAAACTTGCTTCGAATTGATCAATAATCAGTTTATTTATATGTTCTGGAGTTGATGTTTCCAAGTTATATTCAATTCCCAATTGATGCTATCCTTTTCAAGTTTAATCAGTTTTGAAGGTTTCATATTTTGTGCCTGAAAAAACATGAAAGTAAGGCCACTTAATACGGTTTTTAACAATACTTATGAATGTATTTCAATCCACCAAACAGCGCATTTCAAGTTATAGTTCTAAAAGTAAATTTAATTGCAAGAATTAATTGTATTTGTGGAAAAAATAACAGAACAACGGTACTTAAAAAAGTAGGAATATCAAAAAAATTGAAGAATCTAGTAGTGCATTGCGGATGATAGTGTTATTAATAAGATCAAGGAGAGAACTGGAAAAAGTTTTTAGCAAATTTGTAGACAAAGGAAAAAAATTTGGCTTTCAAATAAATTAAAAGAAAACGAAATACATGGAAATGCATTTTGAAGACAATAATGGAATAATATATCCATATCCATATATATATATATATATATATATATATATATATATATATATATATATATATATATATATATATATATATATATTGAACTATATTTAGAATTATTTACTTACTTTTATTATTTAATTTATATGTAGATGTTTATAATTTAGAATTTTTGTTTAGTTTGGCTAGCTCAGTTGGTTATTGTTATTTTGTTTAGTAATTTATTTTAATTTGATTGTTCGGGAGCATGAAATCCTTTTTCTCTTTGAGTCCTGGCTTATTGTATTGTTATAATTGTTTAAATAAAAAGAAAACACATTATTTGAAATAGATTTAATTTTCAATGCAATATTTTATATTTGATAAAAATAATATGCGACGCCAATGGTTATATTGTATCTACTTATTTATTTTAATAATTTTATCAATGCGCATGCGTGAAAAAACTAGTCATGCGCTTTAACATAAAACGAACAATTCTGATACGTAAGAAGCATCTATTCATATTAAACACAGTTTGTTGACGATGCAAACAATTGAATGGTTCAAACACATAAAAGAATTTATATATAAATCATAGTTATATATGATACAAATTGCTGTGGAAAGAAAATTGTTATATACATAGATAGAAAAATAGAATTTATATACAGATGGAAATAGTTATTACATTATGAAATTTCAATCACCAGATTTATGCGATTACAAAATGGCGTAAGTAAATATTTTAATTTATTGAAAATTCGGCCTTTTATTAAATTTAACGATTTATGCAATGAATTCACTATACAAAGTCTGTTTCTTTCTTTTTTAGATCGATCATATTTGCAAAAGTTTATCAATTTATGAAATTAAGTACTTAATTGAGTATTTTGAGTTTTTACACTGATTATTGGCCAATAATGATTTAAAAACACTGACCTGTTGCTCTTGAATTGGGATGAAAGTCTCTGGATCCCAGGAACACTCCTCTGAAGTTCCAAAAAACCAAAATTGATGAAAATTTCATAAATTCTTGCCGAAAAACTTGATACAATTGACTGTGAGTATTACTATGATTGTATTTAATAGTACTTTATAGGTTTAAATGTGTTAAACCGGGAATTTCTTGAAATTTCAGGAACACTATCACACACACTCCTCGCTTCTTGACACCAGCTTCCCTTATTTCCTAAGCGTCCCCTCGATTCTCTACTTTTTTCAACAAACAGTCTTTTGTTCTTTTTCAGGTCACTATTTCAAAGTTTATTTATTGATTCACAATTTGTTCTGTCATATTTTATAACCAATAAGATATTGTCTTTTGCAATCAGATAATTGAAACTTCTATTACTTATTAAAAAATTTCATACATACACTCTTTTACATAATTAGTTCATTTATAGAGTTCCTATGAGTTTTTTCATCATACAACTAAATTAAAATTGGTTATACATAGATACATTTAAATGGTACAACATCCAATATTGTTATTGATAGTATATCATTGTTACACTCATATTAATTATAAATATAAATTCTCTTATGTTATTTGTCTAAACTCTTTGCATTATATTATTTATAATAAACTTTAACAAATTACTATTTATTGATTCAATGTTTATTTTATTTACCATATATCATTTGTCTATATGTCATTATTTGTTTATCTATGAAAATCTATTGAATTCTATTCTATTCAATATTTGTATTTGTTTTTATTCTTAAATTAATGATTATAATGAATTATCTATAATAATATTTGTATTCTAATGTAACTACTTATATCTAAATTCTCTTGACTTGACTATATAATTATATCTTTTTAGGTGAACAGCTGGTTATTGTATGGAAATTATTCTTCGTCTTAGGCAACTTTATTTACATCATTACATTGGTTAGGCAATCTCTATATTTTGTATTATTATTGAGGTAATTCCTTTTTTTTATTATATTGTTATAGGCTATTATTAAATATATCTTTATTTGATATGTTGTTTAAATTAAGAAAAGTGTTTCCTTTTTACCTGTTTTCTTAAATTATATTATTTTCATATATTTTAATACTAGCAACATATTTTTATAATACTAATTCTCTTATTATCTAAGATATCTGGTTCAATATATATATATATATATATATATATATATATATATAAAAGAAGATGTAGGAATATCGCGTGATATGTTAACAACAATAAAGAGATTCTTGGGTAATTCACGCAAAAAGAAAAAGGGCTACTGAAACAGAGTGGTATCCGCGGACATGCATGTTTCTAGCTCATTTGCCTTCTTCAGTACGGTATAACCAAATAAGGATGTGAAATTTGGGAGCAAATATGTTAATCGAAACATGGGAAAACACAAAACAAAATATCGTCTAGGTAATATCACTCGTTTTGTCAGCGTAAACTAATTAAATCAGCTGGCAAAACAAGATTGCTGACAAAATGTCAAGTCGAAGGAAGTATTTCCATTTCATTTCATGCGAAATTTCTACATTTCTTATTTAAATTTTTATTCCCGAAAATCCCTGAATTTGAAACAGATTAATCCCGAGACCGATACATGATCAGAATCTTGAAACTTGGAATCCCGGGATCAAATACTCGAGATTAAAGACGATAAATTATGGAAAGTCGAGCTGTTATGTACCAAAAAGTTTATACAAAAATAAAGCAGGTGGCAGTATCAAGTGTGCGTAACAAAACTGAAAACATGAAACGTTGCATTGTAGATAGCATGATACCTACAGAAAACTGTTATTTACCAACCTAATTTGGAATCTGTTAATGAAAACGCTACTTAGAAGTTATTCAAATTGACTGTCGAAGCATTTTTGGGAAAGAAAAAATTGGAAATTATGAGTATGAACATATTGTTGCCGGTTTACTATAGTTTTCAACAAATCGGCGTGAACATTTCATAGAAGAGACTTTCTTGCCTTGCATTTTAGAGTTTTTCTGAAGAGATGAAAAGTACGATCGATAAATACGAAAAACGCTCTTACATTTGAAGATTTCGAATAACGACATTAGGGATATTAATAAAAATAATGTTAGAGAATTACTGTCGAACCATTATAAGAGAAACTCCATAAAACTATAAAAGAGGCGGACATTAATTATTTTTTATGTTATATATAATGCATAATAATATTTTTTACCTACGACTACCCCTGTAAGTAGTCAAAAATTCTTATTTTACATTTTAGGAGAAATCATGACTTACACACTAATTCATTATTTCGATGTTGTGAACGCAATTGTGGAGAAACTTTTCAGCACATTAGTAGTTTTAAAAAACATGTAAATAGAAAAACATATATCTTGCATATCGGATGATAACTTTTAATTAGGAAAGGCTCAGCAGAATCAGACACCTACATGCTCATTTCATGACACAAACAATCTCTCTGTTGCTGGTAATTCTGTTAATAACAATAATAAGGCCCAGCGGAATCAGGATCAGACACCTTCATGTTCATTTCATGATGCAAACAGTCTTTCTTTAGATGATTTGGCTACTTCTCAGCCACATTGCGCAAATAGTGCACTCGCAACTTGTCAATCTCGCCAAAATTCGCACGCGAGCAATTCCAGGTAAAATTCTGATCAAGGATCATCATCACGAAGGCCTTTTAGCCTCCGCGTTAATTTTTGTACACGGGAGAATGAAATGCCTGAGAATTCGCATAGCGCGTCATACACTGCGACATCATATAGCATGTCAACTTTGTCTCGAAAAAACAATGTTTGATTAGCAACTGCCATGGTCACGGTTTATTCCAAAAATGGCACACCTATTCAAGTAAAATGTATTCTTGACAACGGTTCTCACAACTCGTTCATTTCAGAGCACCTTTTGAACAAAATAGAGGCTTCAAATTTCTGGAGTTACCCAAGACTCAAATACTATGGCTCAATTTAAAATATTCTCCAATGTCCTCGGAAATGTGTATTTCGATTTGACTTGTGCGGTATTACAAAATATCAGTTGTAATTTGCCTCAATGCCCAATTGCTTATACTCTCGAATTAGCAGACCCCCAATTTTTTAAGGCATCCCAAATATATTTGTTGTTAGGCTCAGATATATCTTATGATCTACTCTCAGATGGTGTCATAAGATTTGGAAACATCGACCGGTACTACAAAATACTGTGTTAGGATGAGTGGTCGCAGGCAATGTTCCACAATCTTCTTGTTCTAAAAGTGCTTCATTTTTTGTCAAAACGCTTGAAACTTCGTTCGACTCTCCATCTCATGATGATTTGCTCAACAAATTTTGGGAATTAGAATATTTGCCCCCGCATAAATTGTTAACCCCCGAAGATCTTGCTAAACAGGACTTCAAACAAAATGTTAAAATTTTGGAAGATGGATCTATTCAAATTAACTTACCGCTGATCTCTCCCAATGCTGTCACAAAATTTGGTGATTTCTTTCAAATCGCGATAAAATGATTTTTGAATCTCGAAAATAGATTCCAGAAGGAACCCGTTCTTTTTCACATTACAGAAAATTCATAGATGAATATGTAGCTCTGAATCATGCGCGTTACGTACCTCTCTCTTTTTACAATGCTCTCAATCAAAATTGCGTAGTAAAGGAAACGCATTCGAGTACTCCGCTTCGCGCAGTTTTTCACGCTAGTTCTAGAAGTTCTAGCGGCTATTCAGTTAATGATATAACTCTGAAAGTGAAAGTGCAAGTGCAGCCAGATTTGTTCGATATTATTTGTCGTTTTCGTCAGTTCTCTTTCGTGTTCACTGCAGATATCGAAAAAATGTATCGGCAGGTGAAGGTTAATCCTAGTCAAACATATATGCAAAATATTCTTTGGAGGAATCAGCCCACTGACCGCATATAGTACATTGAATTGACGACTGTGACATATGGGACAAAGCCCGCCAGCTTTCTCAGCACGCGCACACTGAAAGAAGTTGTGTTGGTTAATGGAAACATTTTTCCTTTCACATCTCAAGTTATCCTTACTCAAACTTATGTCCACGACATTCTCTATGACTCTAATGATATTGCAACACTTAAATCATCTAACGACGACCTCAATACTCTCTTGAATAGTTCTGGTTTTCTATTACACAAATGGTGCTCGAACTCCCCCGAATGTTTAGAACTAATCTTTGAATCCTCTTGATCTACTTCTTACGATGTACCAATTGAACATTTTTCCAACAAGGTTTTGGACCTTTCATGGCAACCTTGTCAAGATGTTTTTACTATCTCTCTCCCAAAATCAACTCACTACGAACTCATCACGAAACGGAAAGCTCTTTCGATCATATCCCAAATGTTTGACCTTTGACCCTCTTGGATTAATTGGCCCAGTCATATTAATTGGAAACATTTTCATGCAGTCCCTTTGGAAGGCGAATTTAAATTAGGATGATCATTTATCCCCATCTCTCACCCATGATTGGCATTTGTTTATTGTAAACATCCCGGTCCTAAATAATTTGAAGATACTTAGAGATGTAAAATTCTCGGTAATAATATTTTGGAGAATATTCTCAGTTAGAGAATGCTTGAACTATATACTGTACTATACTTGAATTATATACTGTCTTCCCATGGACATTTTTTGTATTAAAATATTTCCAAACGTTACTTTTCGGTTTTGGGGTACCCTTCAATTTATTTTGCTTCATGTTCGCGTTTCTAGAGGATTTCCGTGTCGCCTGCCAGACGTAAAACACTGTTGGCAGAATTTTAGAAAAGGTTAGAGAAACTCAAAATTTTTAAAATCATTGCAAAATTTTTCAATGTAAATTCTGTAGAAAAACTTCTCTAGAGAATATTCTCGAGCTCGAGAATATTCTCCTCTCACCTCTCTAAAGATACCTCGAGTACATTTATCTCAAAAAGGAAATCTTACATGTTGAGCTTCATGGATTTGCAGATAGCAGCAGCAAGGCATACGATGCCTGTATTTATGTTCGAACTGTTTATTCTAACATTACTGTCACTTATAATTTAATCGCATCTAAATCTCAAATTACGCCTATGTGTCCTAATCTCACTATACCTCGTCATGAGCTACAAGCTATGCTCTTGTTATCAAGGCTAACTCAAAAAGTTGTCTCTGTCTACGAAGGTATTGTATTTTCTTCAGTTAATCTGTGGTCAGATTCACAGATCTCTCTATGTTGGTTCAACTCTCACCCTTCTCGATGGTCAGTGTTCGTGGCCAATAGAGTTTCCCAAATACAGGAACTGACAAAAAATTGGAAATGGCGTCATATATCATCAGCAGACACTGCCGCTGATTCGTTATATCGTGGTCTATTGGCCAAGGATATTATATCCTCCCAACTTTGGTGGCAAAGTTACATGCCGAAATCTGGATCCAACTGTAATCTTTTAGGAGTATCTTTTTTCAAAATTTTTGAAATTATCTCGCCTGCTCAACACTGTGGCATATTGTCTCAGGTGGTTTCGCAATAGTAAATCCCCCACGAGAAATTAATCGGATCTTTGAATGTGAATGAAAAACATTCAGCAAAAACCCTGATCATCAAAAATATACAGTCCACAAAGTTCTTCAATGAGATATCTGAGTTGAAAGCAGTGAACCCCTTTCAAACAAAAATCTCATCTCCTTAAAACCTTTTCTAAATCAAGATGGATTCTTGTGCGTCGGTGGAAGGTTGACAAATGCCGACGTTCCCGAGTGTCAAAAACACCCGATTCTTCTCCCCTCCAAGAATCATGTAGTGACCATGATTCTCGCACACGAGCACAACCGCCTCGATCATGCCGGCTCCCAAATAGTGTTGGCTAACATTAGGTTACAATACTGGCCCTTTAACGCTCTTCGTTAGATAAAAAGGATAATTCGAAACTGCAACAATTGCTTCCGGTTTCAACTGCAAACTTCTCAACAAATAATGGCTGATCTGCCGAAACACCGAGTCTCCATTTCTCACCCTTTCCAAAAGGTAGGAGTGGATTTCAGCGGCCCCATTATGATTAAGACTTCCAAGCTAACGAAGGCCCCCCTCTCAAAATGCTAAATCGCACTATTCGTTTGTACGGCTACCAAAGCCATACACTTAGAGTTGGTTTCCTCACTCTCAATCGAAGCTTTTCTAATGACATTAAGGCGCTTCATATCTCGAAAAGGTAAATCATTCATTATTTTTAGCGACAACGCTAGAAATGTCTCGGGATCACGTAATCAACTTCGAGAACTTTACTCGTATTTTAAAGGGTCTGATGTGTCAGATGTCATAAAAACTTTCGTGTCGAAAAATTCTATTGATTGGAAATTCATACCCCCTCTCAGCCCTCATTGGGGCGGTGTTTGGGAGTCCCAAATAAAAGTGGCTAAAAGTAATCTCAAACGCCAAATTGGAAATTCGAATCTTTGAGGAATTTACCACGGTTTTGACCCAAATCGATACAATTCTGAATTCGCGCCCACTGTGTCCCATCTCAAATGTACCCTCCGACTTGGAATGTATAACTCCTGGCCATTTTTTAATTTGGCCCAACCTCACTTCCTACCCGGAATTCAATATTACATATATCACTTAAAATCGCTAAAGTTTTTATCAAAGATGATCCCGTATTCAACAGAATTTCTGGAAAAGATGTTGTGTGGAATACTTGAATGCCCTACAAAATCGACCCAAGTGGTTGCACCCTCGGAAAAATTTTAAGTAAATGATCTTGCTCTGCTCAAAGAAGATGGTGTACTTCCTCTGCAATAGGCTAGAGCCAGAATTGTAGAAATTCTCGCTGGTGCGGATGGTAAGGTCCGAGCCGTTAGAATTAAAACTCTCCATGGTGAATTGACACGTCCTATTTCAAAATTGTGTCTTTCACCCCAAACAGATAATTACAATTTAACTTCATTTTCCGCCCTTTTGTTTTTTTTATAGTTTAGAGCCGGTTCGTTCAGGGCCGGGAAATATGTTCGGATTTCAAACATTTGCGATTAATTTTATTTTATTTCCGTCAGCGGTGAATTGGTTTCTCGACCGTAAGCCGCGATCGGTGCGTTTCCTCTCAAAAAAAATCTGACACTGACAGTAAGTAGAAAAATGATGTCCCCGGCGTCTAAGCCAGTCTTATAAAAATTGTAAAACATATTGTATTTTTGGGCAATTGATGCCCAGAAATTGTGTATTTGGTTTGCATAATAAATGGTACTTGTGTTGTTAATCTTATTTATTTATGGAACCAGCAAGAAAAGGTTTATAAGAGAAAAATTTTATTGTCAATGGAGACGATCCTAAGTTAAAGGGTAACGCTCTCCAGTTATTATAAACAATTATTATAATATTATGTAATTAAATGTTATACAATAAAATTATTAAAAAGATCTTATTGTTGATGTTGGTAAAGTATTATTAATACAGGTACAAGTAGGTCGTAGGTAAAGTATAGTACGTAACACGTGTTGTAACGCATTTACGCACTCACGGAATTACTTCCATTCGTGTGTAAAATGCTTCTTACAACACACGTTACGAAATATACTATTCCATTCTTAAAAATAAAATATTTCTAATAACTGACGTAACAAGATTTTTTATTACTTTTTCTGAAAAATTCTTAGCTAAATAAAAACTTTCAGTTGAGGTATAAAGCCATGTAAACTATTAACAGGTAATTAATACAAAAGCTAAAAGCTAGTCTGGAAATGTCCGAACTATATTTTTATCTGTTTTCTGGAACCTATAACTTGCCTAACATTTAATCAAGAAACGAGAAAAACTTTTTGAGAGACCCATTGACATGACCTTTAAATAATTGACGAGTTTTCTATCTTTACCTACAAAAAACTCACTTTTCCAACTAGTCTTTTCATCTCCGCTGAAGTCTACTAAAAAGATGCTACCTTGATCACAAATGAAAAAGAGATCGAAACGGAAAAATACTTGATCTTTTTTTTTGCTTTTATTCATGGAATTAACAAAATATTCTCCAGCTCCAAGATAATTCAAAAAATATGTCAAGCAAAAGAATATGACAATGCATTTGTATTTTTCCCAATTCCCATTTTTTCGTTAGGCGTACGTTTGTTATTTGATGATTATAAATTATTATCAAATGGGACGGTTTCCGGAGAAAAAAGTGAAATTTCGATAAAATTTTGAAAGTTTATATTCAAATGTGGCAGGATTCAATTCTATTTTTGGTGCATTCTTTGAGTGTCAAGATATTTTTTTATTTAGTAGAATAGATTAATTTTTCTAGGAACTAGAAACCAGAAAGGCAAAATATTCATTACTAGGATTAAGTGAGTTAGCATATAGTCTGTAAATCTGTTAAATGAGTCTGACATCCAAGCAACCTCATCCGAGCAGAAACTTTTAAATAATTTTTCAATAAATCTTAAATCTTATGACAATGTGCAAATATATCGAACACGTGGACTCTCTGTTAAAATGAATTCGTCATACGAGTCATATTTCCACAAGGCTAAAGGTTAGCGCACTACATCACTTTCGCACTGGCAGATCACTTGCAAGACGTATTTTTTGGTCGATGTTATGCGTTGCTACATGGCCTAGGTATAGCGATCGACATCGATCCAGTAAATCAATATTTTACTCTATAAACTCGAACCCCGATTTTTTCTATTTGGTTTGAGTTAATAAGCTTGCTGCTCTTTGCATCATAGGTGTAAAGAAACCTTGTAGTGCTCGGAAATTTCTTGTATTTTAAACAAAGTTTCAGTAGAGGATACATTTTTGTTCAACGTATCAAGCATGTCTTTTCCAGATCGAGCACCAAATGATTCTTTGAAATAATTTTTCCATATATTGGAAAAATCACTTTTTGTTGGAAAATAATGCCTGTAGGACATCATTTCATCATAATCATTGCCAAATATTTGCATTTTTGAGAAACAGAAACTGTGGTAAGCCGACTACACCGAGTGGCCTCTGTTAAAATACTGAAGAATTTCTTGAATAGTTTCACTTTTTATATGCTAAGTCATTTGAAACAAAAGATCTTGCCTTCATCATCAGAAGGTCTGATAAGTTTTGGTCTGGTGTGTTTATTGACAAGACTATTGAGCAGGTCGTCATGAGGTCTCTGAAAACCCAAGGTGGGCTGTCACATGGACGAGGCATAACGGACAGTACACTGGTGACTTGGGTTGCCACAATGCCTACTATCATGGAAATTGCTGTACAAGTGTAAGACTTTCGAGGCGTGAAGTACGGCACTTCACACCAGCATGTAGACGCTAGGTTCTCAAGGGTACAGAGGGACGATGCAGACATTCGATCCTTCTTGACTGGTTTTCATCTCATGATCCCTTTCCACTAACACAGTTTGTGATGTCCATTAGCACAGGAGTAACTGGCGATGAGAAAATTGATTGCCATGAAGCGTTTGAGAAATGATTCAGAGTATTGCTAAAGTTATTGGCAACGACTTCAGTGTCAAGTTTCAACGAAAAAATAGAGTGGTTCATCTTAAAAGTTTAAACTCAAAAGTAAGAACTCACGGCGAATATATGCCAGTAAACCCAGATACACTTTTTCGACGCATAACACTTCTAAAAAAATCAGAGGAACAGCTAAAGAGCTTTTTTGAGTTTGAGTTGGCTCCTTATCCCCTTTCTAACTTTGATGAAACAGGAATGCGAAAAACAAAAAAACTCTGTGAGGAAAAATTTTCAACAATTCTCTCAAAATATGTGGACTACGTTAAGAAATACTACAATCCTGCCAGTGCAACCATCGTTTTTGAAGGCTATTCTGATGCGGCATCAGTACAGAGTACCAAATCAGCTGAGCGGCTTCGCCGTAAAAGCAAGTACTCTTCTGCAAATGTAGTGATCACTGAAACGATGAACGCAACCATGTCGAAAGAACAATTTCTCTCGAACGACAATAACAAAGAACGGTTGATTTTTATGCTGCGTGAGAAATTGGTACAGAATGGGTAAAATGTAAGGTAAAATGTTGAGGATGCTGATACCCTTATTGTCAACACTGCCATTCAGTTGACAGATAACTTTGCGACGATCATCATAATCGGGGAGGACACCGATTTATTAATTCTATTAACCGCCAAAGCACCAAATTCATCCACCATTTACGTCATGAAACCTGAAAAGGGAACATCTTAGAACACCTTCTACTCTACCAAGTACTTCAACTTCTCATCCGCTGTCAAACAGAATATTCTGTTCCTATATGGAATCAGTGGATGTGATACAACCTCTGCATTCTATCGCCAAGGAAAGTCGAAGTTTGTCAAGCTTCTTGAAAAAAAACACGACATTACAAGAGACTGTCAAGGTTTTTCATCATGAATATATCGATCCTGAGGTTCTCATTTCAGCAGGTCAACGGTTCCTCGCAGCCCTCTATTCACCTTAGGCAGATGAGACCTCCTTGGACCAAATTCGCTACGAGACATTTTCAAGATCACTAACAAAGCCAGCTTTCGAGCTGGTTTCTATACCTCCAACAAATGCAGCCGCCGCCCAACATATTCTGCGGGTGTACCTTCAAATCCAGGGCTGGTATGATACACCAAAGGATCCTCTGAGCTGGGAATGGAGGAGGACGGACCTCCCCATCATAAACACTAGGGATCCAGTTCCAGTTGAAATTCTCAACACTGTTTCCTGCAAATAGCTTAAATATTTAATTTTATTATTGTTTAACGAAACGTTCAAGAGTTTACAAATTCAAAATGGTACGTACTCCAACCGACAAAGTAGCAGCTGTCTTAATAATTGGTGAATCTAGAAAAAATCTCCATGAAGCGGAACGTTTATTTAATGAGAGATACCCAGATCGCCATATCTCGAGAACTTATTTGAGGGAGCTTCTTCACAAGTTTGAAGCAACAGGTAGTGTTCAAGATGCCAAACGATCTGGTCGACCAACATTTAGTGATGATAAAAAAATTGATATAGTTGCTGAAATGGTAGTAAACCCTACTTCCTCTTCAACTAAAGTTGCGTCTATCTGTGAAGTAAGTAGAAGTACAGTACAGAGTGTTGGCTAAAAATAAAAATAAGTTTCATCCATACAAGTTAATAATGGTGCACCACCTTTCGGATGACGACACCGACAGAAGACTCGAATTCTGTGAATGTGTGACAAATAAAATTAGTCAAAACCCACATCACACAAAAACAATTTGTTTTATTGACGAAAGTTCTTTTTGCCTCAATGGAAATGTGAATACACAAAATGTAAGGTATTTGAGTGACACAAATCCTCACACCTTTCGTGAACAACATACCCAATTACCAGAAAAAGTCAATGTTTGGGCAGGTATTTTGGGAAACCACATAGTTGGTCCTGTTTTCCTAAATTCAAATTTAAGCGGTGAAGTGTATCTGGACATGTTACAAAATGCAATTGAGCCGTTAATTCTTGAAATTCTGGAAGATAATCAAGATGAATTCGGCCATCTGGAAATAACATTTCAACAAGATGTTGCTCCTGCACATTATTATGGTGTAGTAAGACGTTACCTGGATGAAGAATATCGAGGTAGATGGATCGGCCGGCGAGGTCCTATAAAATGGTCACCTCGGTCACCAGATCTGACACCATTAGTTTTTTTCTATGGGGGTACTTGAAATCCAAGGTTTATACTACGGCACCAGATAGCATTGGCGTTTTGAAAGAAAGAATTACTGAAGAATGCAATGCTATTTCAGCTCACACATTCGAACGAGTACGACAAGAGCTTACTAATAGGATGTATTACTGTCAGGAAGTAGACGGAGCACATTTCGAACACTTGCTATAAGAATCCATTGTTGATATTTGATTAATTAAATTTTAAAAAATAATTTCAATAATTTTGGTATTTATTTAATCTATCCGTCAAAATTAATTTAAACCCAAACAAAATTAATATGGCTATGTAGCCAATGTGAATGCCTTCCAAACGAGATATCACTTGCCGTAAGGTCCTATTTAAAATTATTGGCCAGAGTGGCACTGTGACGTCATCTATTACTATTACGTCACCTGTTACGATTCGTAGAGAAGTTTACAACACTTTATTTTCATCCTCCAAATTTTATTAATGTAAGTGTAGCCGTTCAAAAGATACGAGGGGGGGAGGGGACTTTTGAATAGCACTGTATATTAAGTGCCTTTTTTTCTGGATTCTTCTAGATTGCGGCTCACAAAACAATGAACCTCACTGGAAATGTATAGATAAGAATAGTCACAAAAAATAATGGCAAACAGTTCGATGAAATCCCTGCGGATTCGCCAAAATTTTAACTTTCATACATAGCTTAGACAGATTCAGGGACAACACTAGTGTGCGATTTCGTAACAATATCATAAAAATATATAAGTTTGAGGCCTATTTTAAGCAAAAACGCAAACTTGAAAATTTATTAGTTTTTCGTAGGGTCCGTAAGTAACATTTAAATTTCCTGGCGGTAATAAAATTTGCCACCATTTTGTGAGCAATGTCAACAATACGGATAACTAGCGTTAGTAATGTATTTCTGCGGGTGTCTCAAGAATGCAAAGAGTTAGAAACTAACAAATAAAGGAAATCATGGGACAGGAACAACAATAATATACGGCATATATAACTTAGTTTGCCAGACGAATGACTTCCTAAATAAATGTTGAGTTGGATACTCCCTGAATGCTTGAAAGAGGCAGACTAAACACAACGTGGATGCTAGAAATCATGAAAGCCATATCAGAACATTTGAGGCCAGGAGACTGGTCAGGCAGATAACGATGGAAAATAGAAATAATTAAGCCACTTAGTGTGAGAGTATAATAGCTAGAAATTTTTGTGTGCATCCTCACTACAGTAGGTAAGAATGCTCGGTGGTTACAAATCTTAACTAATGGATGAAATTTATCAGAGTAATTATGCTTTAGGCACCTCATGTACGGATTTCAATAAGATTTTAAAACATATTTTCAAGATGTACCTACATTTTGGAACTTAAAATCACCTAGAATTAGAAAAAAAATCCCATTTAAAAAATTATGTATCCTACTTTCGCATTTAGGTCAACCCATCAAAAGAGAAATAATAACAAACAAAAATTTGTTCTGCGAAAAGACTGTACATACTCGTACATTAGTCGCACAAAGGCGTGCGCTTTTCACGCCACGTGCATTTATCATAACCAACCGTACGTATTTAGTGTTGAATCCCAAGATTTCTTTGTAGAAAATTTTCATAACTTCGCGAAAGATGTGATGGTATATATCTATCTTCCTAGCTTAAATTTTTACATAAGCGAAAATTGCAGTTTTCACGAGCTGAGAAAATTACGGATTAGGATTCCGAGGTTTGGAATATGAAAATTCTGTGAATATTGGAAGGGGAGATATAAAAGGCCTTAGCGTTTTTGTAAGAAAAAGTCGCAATAAAGTACGTAGGGATACATATGTAACGATCGTTGGATTATTTTTGTTTCATTCAAACAAACAATCTCATATCTAGGATATATGCGCTGTTGTTATATAGTCATATGATATGCTTCAGCAAAAACGTCGACAAACGCAATGTTATGATTTACACCAAAGGTATCCCAATTTTCCAATCTTAGGAACATATTTTACTCCAGTAAATTCTAAGATCAAAACATGTTCCGACATTATCATCTATTTAAATTCTAGACTAGTATCAGCCAAGTAACAGGAAATTTATTTGGGCATAAATTATTTAAAACAACTGTGCTATCTAAAGAAATGTATTTCATGATTTATTTTGGACAAGCTTATACTATTTATTATTTTTTACTTTTCCCCCAACCCTATCTACGATGCGAAGAAAGTATTGGTTTACCCCAAAAAAAGTTGGAATTTTAATTTTTTTAGTTATTTTTACACGAAAAAGGGGTTTCTAGAAAAAAAATATTGTGTGTATGTCGTCACTGTCCACTTTTTGTAATTGTTAGCATTATACAGTCTCCGAAGTGCATAAAGTCACCAATTTTATAATTGGGTATTGTTCAGGGGATCTCACAAATGAATGAATTGATTTTCAGCTCATCAGAGCCAGTACAACTGGACATATAAATCCAGATATACTACATTTGGATAAGGGATCATAATTTAAACATTAAAAAATCATAATTGAAATATTTGAAAGGTTTTTTTATAATTACTCAGCGTACCATGAACAATTATTTGGGAGAATTTTTTTTTGAAATTGTTTATAACAAAGTTACTACAATTTGAAATTTTCAATATACAATTTAAAACTAGAAACTTAGGAAAGCGAACGAGGCGATTATTGTATATCTGACTATTACTATAATAACGGTAGAGTAACTTTAGCCACAACCGACAGACTGGCTGTCGGATGTTAGAAAAAAGTATTCTGTATTGTTCTATATCTGATATGTAAAATATTAAAAAAGGGTTTCCAAGTAAAGTGGTTCAATTTCAGTCTATAATTATAAAAACATAACAGCGATAAGAAAAGAACACCAACAATCGAAGCAAGAGATACAGGAACTTAAACTCAGGGTGGACGCACTAGAAAATGAAAGTAAGAAAAATAATGTAGTGGTCACAGGAGAAAAAATCAATACTTATGATCCAGAAGTTATTAAACAAAAAATTTTTTGGAACAAACTCTGGGAATTATGACTGCAGCGAAATTAGGAGAGAAAACATGTCTACTTGAACTGGAAAACGAAAAAGAAAATCATGCAAAATAAGTCTAAACTGAAGAGTTACAAAAGAAGAATTTTCATAAGAGATGATCTAACGTCAAACGAAATGAAAGCAGAGTAAGAAATAAAGAAAAAAACAAGCAAGGAGTGAAGGCACCGTACATAAACAAATGAATAGTAGGTTCACTCTAAGCTCCTCCTAGCGCGATGTCTATCTCATTCAGTCTCCGATGCTACTCTTTTTCGGTATCCTGAAACTCCGAATCGATCGATATACAGTTACCGTGTGTCTTTTGTAGTTGAAGGTACGAGCGGAGTTGATAGTATACCGGGTGGACTGTCTTTTCAGTGATTATTTGATTATTATTACGGGATATTTATTAAAAATAAAATGCCACGAATGTGTTGTGTGGACGGTTGTAGAAGTTAGGATTGGGCAAAAACATCTTCCTTCAGATTTCCCAAGGATGACACAAGGTAAATTTTATAATATTATTTAGCAAAGGATATTAGTAATTTTGTTATAAGAAGCAGTATAGTAGATGTTATTGTGTTTCAAAATAAAATTTTACCAATATATCTTTTCAGATGTCAACGTTGGAAACAGGCCTTAGGCTTTGTTGATTGTCACAGGTATGCCAATTTGGACGCAGAACAATGCAACAAAACATTAAGAATGCGCGATAGACACTTTTCCCGAGAATATTATATGTGCAATAATAGCAGAACAAATCTGCAATATAATGCAGTTCCGTCCTTGAATTTGCAAAAAAATAGTAAGTTCCCAAAATTTTTAGTACCTAAACAATACTTCTGACAATAGGATTTTGTCTTGTATATTTTTACTAGGTATTTCAAATAATTTGCAAATTTTTTAGATGGCGGTACAACTTTAAAGGAAGTCGCAGTTCAAACTGATTTTAAGACAATGCTGCACAGTGAAGGTATGTTATTATACTTATCGATGGCGTGTTTTGGATAAAATAAATATATGTAAGTTAAGTATTTTATAGCAATTTTATTTTTCAGACGATATGAAATAACAAGATGTTTATGATCCAACAGAAGGCGAATTTTTTTCAGAGAATGTTGAAAGTGGTAACGATGTTTCTACTCTAGCTTATGTGGTTACCAGAGGTATTAAATGGTTTTTTATAGCTAGATACATTTCTAAAAGCTACACTATGAAGGACTTAAATTAAACATTTTTTATTTTTACGTCTATTATGATTTCGTGGTTCATAAGTAATACTCATTTAAAAGTGGTGGCGAAAGTTTAATCCTTTATAGAACTTTTGATTTGTTTTAGATCAACATTTACAGACCTCAATGACGCTTACGGCCAATACTCCGCGAAAAAAAGTGTTGAGAGAGGAGATAAAGTGTTTGAAAAAATCAACTGTGCCTGCTCAATGTTCAAGAAAGTTGGAAACCGGAATATCGTTTGAAGATATTTCCAAATATTTGAAAACTAACTACTCAGAAGATGCCTGCAAACTTCTAACGTCTCAGATAAGTTTATTAAATAAATCCCCTAAAGGTTGTAGGTACACAGACGATTTTAAAAAGTTTACTTTGAACGTTTACTTTTTAGGACCTAAAGCATACAAGAAATTTTCTACTTTGTATCGGTTACCTTCCAAAAGCACGCTCAACCGGTTTACCCGCCGTTGGGCAGTAAACCCAGGCTTTAACGAATTTATTTTTCGCCTTATTGATCTTAGATCTCGACTATTAAGTGATGAAGAAAAAGATTGCATTATATGCCTTGATGAGATGTCATTGAAAACTCATTTATTTTATGATTTATCAAAGGATAAAATAGTAGGCATCCAAGAATCACTTTCAGCAGAAAACGAATGCGAACCAGCAACTAGTGCATTAGTTGTTATGGCACGGGGTGTATCAAGCAGCTGGAAACAACCGCTTGCCTACTTCTTTTATAAATCAACGGCGCCGTCAAATAAAATAAAAGACATTTTGTTCGAAACAGTTAGAACGTTACGTGATATCGGTCTAAATGTGCTAGGTGTGGTGTCTGATCAGAGTTCTAACTTCCAAACATTAGTTAAAAGCTACTTTAAATTGAGCACAGACAATGATTTTTTTACGTAGATAATATCAAGCTTGTTTACTTTTTTGACATGCCACACTTACTTAAATCTACATGGAACAATTTTTTTTGTTACTGGTTTGAGTTACCAGAAGGAACTACCAATAAAATGTATTTGGATACATTTTACAATTATGAAAAAAAAAGGAATTTAGACTCTGTCCAAAATTAACTGACGAGCATATGTTTCCAAATAATTTTCAGAAAATGAAAGTAAAATATGCTTCTCAGATTTTTGGTCATTCTGTTGCAGTTGCTCTTAATACGTATATTGATTTTAAAGTTTTGCCTGCAGATGCCAAAGTAACTGCTAAATTCATTAAAACAATGAATGATGTTTTCGATTTATTAAATTCGTGCCATTTAAATAATTTCAATGCATTCATGGGTACCCAACAACAGTTTCAGCTAATGGAAGAATATGAAACTTTACTGAAAAATGTCCGTGTAGTTAACAGTGAAGGAAAAAATTTAACAAATAAAATTAAATTTATATTTGGGTGTAGGCTCACAATAAAATCAGTTGAAGCCCTTTGGGGTATATTAAAATCAAAGGGTTACACCTTTTTACTGACAAGAAATTTTAACCAAGACTGCCTTGAAAACTTTTTTGGGCAAGTTAGAAACTGTTGTGGTAATTCAAGAAACCCTACGCCTATACAGTTTTCTAGAGCATTCAAAAAGTTGTTTACTCTGAAGTATTTAGACCATGTTGACGGCGCCAACTGCACTAATGACATTAATGAATTGTTAGTGTTTTTAAATGAAACTCAAGGTCTCTAGTTAATTCCACAATATAATACAAGTTATTGAAAATAACTTGTATTATATTGTGGAATTAACTAGAGACCTTGAGTTTCATTTAAAAACACTAATATGAGCATATTCCACGAAGTAAGGGTCGAGACAGTCAATTTAATGAATTGTTGTTAAATATTACTCCAGACTTGGCAGAAAACTGTAAAGATCTCATTTTACCGTCAATAGAACCATCAAATCGTTTGAAAGTCTTTACAACTGATTACAGGAATCTAAACAGTACCGATGGCAACGCGTTCGTTTACATTACTGGTTATTTATTAAAAAAATGTATGCAGCAACATTCCTGCGACATATGTATTGCTTTTAATGAAAGAAATACTTTAAGAAAAGAAACAACCATTTTTTCTCAGACAAAAGCCTATGTCAGCAATACAAATCCATTTGGTGGGCTCAATGTACCTAGCCAGAATTTTGTTGGATATGTTACCCAGCTTGAAGATATATTTGTAGTTAACTTCAATAAATTAGCATGTAAAAATTCTATCGGAGCGACGTTAAAAGATCTTTTTAAAAATGTATCATTTACGCATCGCATCCTTGTAAAAATTTTCCTTTAAGTTATTTGTTATCTCTTTATACAAAAGTGCGTTTATATTACACAATTAAATTTGCAAATCGTATAATAAAACTTAAAAAATCTTATAAACCCAATACAAAATTACAAAATTTGTAATTATTCCTTTTTGCTTTGCTTCATAACTTTGGTTTAGGATTACATTCTTAACTATATGTTATTATTCAATATTGTTTTTATCTGCAAAACAAATTCTAAAGAATGTTATAGAATCTGGAATAATTTTTAACTATTTTAAATATATAGTTGTTCATGCTTCCTATTTTTATATTGTAATGTATGCATGAGGATTTGATTTATTCTAAGTATTTATATACGTAGAACCTTGATAACTTAAACCTCGATAACATAATAACCTCTATAAATTCATAAAATTTTGTGCTCCCTTCCCCTCTGAGTCCAAAACCTCCTTTACTTAAAATACGAACCCTCTATAACTTAAACGAATAATTTGGGCATCGCACGTCAGTAACTCAAAGTTGTAACGACGACGACCTTTGTAACTTGAATCATATATCAATGAGTTGTCATTTGAAATGAGTTAACACGTGTTTACCAAATGGCTCAGTACAGTAACTTATTTGTATCGTTAGCTTGCAGCCGTCTATCTCTATAATTCCTGAACAAAGCTCATAAACGAACTTCCGTAAGTAAAAATATAAACCAATAAAAATTCCTTAACTTAAACCCTTAGTAAATAGAAACCTCAAATTATTTAACGTCACCCTTGGTCTTTATCTTATCGAGGTTCTACTATATATATTTGTACATTTTTGATAAATTATTTTATTTATATAATGTAATAAAAGCTATTTTAATCGATGATTCTAGTTTATTTCTTATGAGTAATTTTATATTCCCTATTAAATACTAAAACGTACCCTGCATAACAAAACAATACCTATCGTTTTTTGAAATAGTTTTCTAACAATGTACATTTTTATTAGCCCCCGTACCAAACACTCAATTTATAAATCAACAAGCCATGACGGTAGTAATTCGCGCGACCCCTGTATAGTCTAGACACGTGCGGTTTTACGATCGTTTTTCGGAAAGCCTTTAACAGCGTTACATCAAAGAGCCGACGTCGAGTGAACTTACTATTCATTTGTTTATGTACGGTTGTGAAGGTAAGGCAGTCAAATTGCGGTTCCAGAAACTGGTGATAGATTTCGAAACATGGAGGCGGAACTAGTATCAATACAATTTGAAGGATCTAATGATGAAGGAACAAAGACTTTACAGGTAACAGATAAGATGAAGGACAACATTAAAAATAATATAATTAAAATTGGAACTTGGAGGTAGCTTCCAAATAGGATTAACAAAAAACTTAGTTAACATCATGGAGCAATATAAAATAAATGTCTTGGCCTTGCAGGAAACTAAATGAAAAGTCAAAGACAGACGGATATTTCTTCTTCAACAGCGGAGGGACAGACAGGATGTTGGGCACGGGCTTTTTAATAAACAAAAGATGCAGGATTTGGTGGTTGATTTCGAAGCCATATCGGAGAGAATTTGTCGAATAAGAATGCAAGTTTAGAAAACTAAGTTTACTTAATGTGCACGCACCATCGGAGGACAAAACCCCAGAAATAAAGAATGAAGATGAAGGGTTATATAACAGAATTCCTACGTATAATGTTAAATTGATTTTAGGTTATTTTAATGCCAAGATAGGGTAAGGAATAGTATATAGGAAAACAACAGGCGGTAAAAGCAAACATGAAGTAAACAGTGACAATGGGAAAATACTGATACGTTTTGCTGGGGACAATGACATGAGAATAATGAGCACATATTTGGATCATAAAGTAATATGCAAGGAAACTTGGATAAGTCCCGACGATACGTCGAGAAATCAAATTGACCGTGAGCTGCTAGAGAAGAAGCATGCAAAGTTAATGACAGTCGTTAGTAGCTATCGTGGTGCGGATGTAGATTCGGATCATACATATATTGACAATAACGAAAATAAGGGAGAAAATTCCGCCAAAGAACAGGATAAAAGATAAAGTCGCACAATATGATGTAACTAAACATCAGAGTGAACCTTCAATGCCTCACTTTGTAGAAGAAACGGAAAAAAACCTGGAATAAAAGGACACCGTATCAATGGCATCAAGCAATCATATGTCCGATATTTAAAAAAAGGGGACAGAATGGTATACGCAAACTAGAGGCATATCCTTGCTGAATGTGACAAGCAAAAGATTAAGTATAAGGAAATTGAACATAAAACGAGCACACATCGAACCGTAAAAATCAAAACCAAACAAGGCATACAGTACATCATCGAGAGAAGGTTGAGGAAGTCGCATATCTGTGAGTGACTATTAACGACTCAGGGCGACGAGTGAAGGAAGTGGACAAGAGGTTAGAGAAAGGAAGTCGAAGAATGGGAACAACGCAGAAAATATGGAAGTCGAAGAAAATAGCAAGAGCTGCTAAGCTCAGACTACACAGGACGGTGTTCCATACTGTACTGTATGGATACGAATGTTGAATATTTAATAGATAGGAAGATGACAAACTAAACAGGCAGGAAAGAAAAGTGCTCAGGAAATCGTCGGAGGGGTGAAGTCAGAAGACAGAAGCTGGGGAAGAAGATTGAATAGTTAGTTAACTCAATTATATAGGAAACCGGAATTTGGCCGTCTGGAAGCTAGACGACGGTGGTTGGGCTACGTTGTACGAATGCCTGATGCAAGATGGGTCTTAAATATGCTAAAGACAGCAAGAGGCCACGGGAGGAGAAGGTAGACCCAGAAGAAAGTGGATTCAAGCCTGCGAGGAGTATCTACGAAGTATGAAGGTGGCGAAATGGCGAGCAACCGCTACTGATAGAAAAAGGAGGATAGAAGTTTAAAGCAATAGGTTGTATATTTGTATATATATATATATATATATATATATATATATATATATATATATATATATGTATATATACCTATATATATAAAAGGAAGATAGTCTTTGCTGAATGTTAGGAATAAAACTGGTGAATATTGGGGTATGCAGCAAGAGAAACGGCAAAAGTGTACTCTTAACGGAAAATTTTCAAGATTTCGAGGATGATTGTCCTCATCATCAGGAATACTGAAATGGAAAAACAGCATTAATATACTGTAATTAACAAACCAGATATAATAGGAAAGAAATCACAACAGGTGTGAACTTACCTCCGAGTTGAGGTTGGATTCCATTATGTTATATAAAATTAAACTACGGATATTTAAAATATGAAACAGTTAACTAGCAATGGTTGAAATATAGTTTAAAATAGCACAATCACATTAAGATGACTAAAAAAGCCAACATCTAGCACCATTTTGCAGACAAACGAACACGAGTGCTTTTTTGTCAAAAGCGGGCCAGGAAATGGTATCGTTTTCCCTCTAAAATGGAGGGATTTGTTGACAGTCAGTGATGCCAACCAATAGTTGAGTAGATAAATATGACCTCAAGTACCCATTGATACCTCTGATGTGATAGTTAAAATTTGAGATGGATAAAAAGAATGCAGTGGGGTTGAATATTGCATTCATAAGAAGGAAGAAGAGGAAATAATGTATTTTCAACAGTAAGAGGTTTGTTTAACAATAAAATCTATATGGTGGAGGACATTGGTAACTCATCACAGCCAAAAAGACAAAAAAGAAATTAAAGAATGTAAAAATAATAATATTAATATTGTAATATAGTGTTTAGGATATACTTTAATATAAATATATATATTTTTTTCTTTTTAATATAAGTTTTCAATGCTTGTAAATTGACCGCTATTCATAATTAAATAACGTCAAATGGTTATTGTCTTGCCTTATTCGAGGACACACTGTATACAACACTGGTCTTCGAATCAGGTTAAATAGTTAACTACTATCTGTCACTTCGATATACGGGTTCGAAGAGAATACATATCTTAACGAAACTTGTGCGCGAGTGCCGATCTTCAGTGTTTCACGATACCAACCCTAACATAAGAAGATACAGTCCATTTATTAGAAGGGAAAGGTTGCAACCTTTAGAAGAAGTCAGGAGAAAAAGAGGTAAGAAGTAATCCTTTCACGATTTTAATTCCCAATCGGTCAACTTTTCTACCCAAATTCAACATCTTTTTTGGTCACTTCGGCGGATTTAATGTTTTTCTTATTTCAACTTTCATAAGATAAAATATTAACATTTCTATCATTT
The DNA here is from genome assembly GCA_963921935.1 of Galeruca laticollis. NCBI lineage: Eukaryota > Metazoa > Arthropoda > Insecta > Coleoptera > Chrysomelidae > Galeruca > Galeruca laticollis. The sequence goes on from OY998177.1 coordinate 151,061,321, forward strand.
TAAAATAAATAATAATTTTCGTAATTTTTAAACAAGTAAATTTATTAATACTGAAGGTCAATTGGCATTGGCACTCTTAATTTTTTGCTCTGAAACAATTAACTTTTTGCTAATTACAGTAAATTCATCGATTAGTTTGGAACTTAAAGGCAATCTTTATTTATTCTGAACAACGGTAACACTGTATACAGTTTGTCTCACACTTATTTAATTTAATAATATTTAAAAATAAAAAGAGATATTGTTAATTGTGTATTAGTATGCGTATTGAAATAACGTTGCGCTCTTTAATGTGACTAACATATTTTTCGTTTATAGTGGATATTTCATGCCAATATTATTTGTTTTATTTAATAAAGCATCTCTTGATAAGTCAACTCCTCCTTTAACGTTCTAGTTTTAATAACTGACGTTTAACTCTCGATGCAATAAATAGTTGATTGAATACAAAAAAGATTATTTCACCGAAATTTTAGTTGAATTTTTATTCAAGGATTATTTTTGAGATTTAATTTGAACTCTTTCAATACATATATCGTTATCAGTAAGAATAAACATTTCTAAAAAGGTTACTTTGGGATTGTTTATCAGAAATAGAGCAATTTTTCTTCTTTTGTTTAATTGTTCACTTAGCTTTGGATTCATTCTCCTTCACAAATAAATAAAAAAATGGCTGCTAGGTTGCGTCAAGCAAAAACACTGAGGGAATCTGCGGTGGATAGAATTTCAATTTTTTATAATCTGGCAGAACAAGCTGAAATTGACAAAGGTGTCCATAGTCATTTTAAAGCTCGATCATCAGAATTAAAGTCTTTTTACAGTGAATTCAATATTCAACACACTGCTATTATTACAATGTTGTCTGCAAGTGAAGACGCCGACGTAGGTACGGAAACACTTCTTCGTCAACAAGTGGATGACCAATATTATAATATATTAACGATTCATTCTAAATTATTTGATACTGCTTCTACTCCTGATAACAAGAACCAAACCTCCACAGTCATGTTACCTAAACTCAATATTCCAGTATTTTCTGGAGACATGAAATTGTGGCCTACCTTTTTTGATTTATATAAATCTCTAATTCATAATAATACATCTCTCTCTAGCGTCGAAAAATGTTGATATTTAATTTCATCACTCTCTGGTGAAGCTCTCATTCTCGTTCAAAATATCAATCTTACGGAAGACAATTATGAGGTAGCATACAAAAAATTAGTAAAACACTTCCAAAATATTCGTGCATTAGCTACGTTCTACTGGGAACAAATTTATAATACTCAGTTTTTTTGTTAATGACATTGTTAAATTGTGAAATAAAAACCATTTCCAAAAATGATCTCTTAATTTAACCCTGTCGGGTTTGCATTTAATTTTCGTATATAAATTTTTTCCAGTCTTTCTTGTTTCGTGTTAATATTTTTGCATCTTCCCGGGATTTACCTGTCTCTTTTAATATATTACCCATGTTTTTCTTGGTCTTCCTTTTTATTTGTATTTTTGCCTCATATGTCCTTTCAACTTATCTATTGTTGTCCATTCTTTGAATATGTCCCCACCAAAAGAGTATTTTCTAGCTGCTCCAAATGTTCCGCTGCTTGTATTCTGCTTTTTTGCTTACTTGTAAGAGTCCAAGACTCGCACCCATAAGTTAGAACTGGTCGATATATTGTGTTATACACTTTTACCTTTGTTTCTTTGGTGATTTCATTTTTGTTTATACATTTTTGGTTCATGGTATAGTATAGCTTAATTGTTTTCTCGATTCTTTCATTTATTTCTGAATCTTGTTTTCCTGTTTCGTCAAAAGTATTTGAATTCTTTTACTTGTTCTATTTGTACATTATCTATTTTAATTTCTGTGTTGATCTTCTGATTTTCTATTACAAGTATTTTGGTTTTAATTTTGTTGATTTTCATGCCTTCTTCTTCCATAAAAGCTTTCCATATATTCAGGTTTTCGCTACCTGCCATTAACACCACATCATCTGCAAAAACGATCTCTACTCTTTCTACATTTTTATAACCAATGAACATTTTTTTTACCTTCTGTTCGCTTTTTTTGATAATGTTGTCCATATGTATATTGAACAATGTTGGGCTCAGTCCTCCTCCTTGTCTTAATCCTATGTTGGTTCTAAATCCTTCTGATTTCATGTTGTTTTTATTTTCAAGATGTCTCTTGTTTTATTGTGAGTATGTGATCTTGCGTACTTCTTCCTGGTCTGCATCCACTTTGTGCCTCTGAAAGCTGGTTTTCTAGAGTTGGTTTAATTCTGTCGTTTATAAGCTGTTCGTATATCTTTATAATGATGTTTAATAAGGTTATTCCACTATAGTTTTGACATTGTTTCTGGTCTCCTTTCTTGTGTATAGGTGTAATTAATGCCACTCCCCATTCTTCTGGGATTTTTCCATTATGCCCAGCTGTATTGATAATTTCTAATAATGCATCCAGTCCTCTATTATCTAGATTCTTAATCATTTCAGCTGTAATTTTATCATCACCCGGCGCTTTCCCATTTTTTAATTCTTTAACAACTTCTTTTAGCTCTTCCAATTTTATGCACTGTATTTCGACTTCTTCATTTTGATTTTCAATTTCTTGTTCGCAATTTGGATTCATTTTGGTTTGCTGCTCTAATAGCTCTTGAAAATACTCTTTCCATAATGTCTGCTTCATTTGTTAGTATCTCTTGATTTTTATTTTTTATGTACTGTTCTTTTCTCTGCTTTTAGGTTCTTAACGATTTTAGAACCTTATAAAATAGTTTTTGATTCCCTGCACTATATTTTTCCATTTTGTTCCTCAAATTAATCCAGGCATTTTGTTTTACTTTTATTACAAGAACTTTGACTTTCTCTCTTTGGTTTTTGTATATTTCATATTGTTCTTGTGTGTTGTTATTTAAATATTTTTTCCATTCTTCCTTCATCTTTTTAACCTCTTCTTTAAATTCATTGTTCCACCATGCTGTTTGTTTTTTCCTACTATCTGTTCAAGTCCCGCATAATTCAGTGACAGTGTTGATGACTGCGTTTTTAAATATGTTCCATCTCTGTTCTATGTTAGGTTTTTTTATATCAGTAAATTTTTCTTTTAGTTCTTCTTCTGTTTTTAGTTGATATTTTGTTGCAACTGTTTTATTTCTTAATTTGTATGTTTTTACTGGTATGTGACTTTCTTTCTTTACTGTTATTTGTTCAGTTTGTGTACTGTCACCTTTAATTTTTGTTGCCAGTAGATAGTGGTCACTGTTAATTTCAGCTCCTCTTTTAACTTTAACGTTAAGTATATTTTTTCATTCTTCTTTTTGTATTAAAACGTAGTCGATTATTGATTTTTCTCCTCTGCTATGATGTACCCTCGTGTGTTTATGAATATCTTTGTGTTGGTAGAAGGTATTACAAATTATCATATTTTGTAATTGACAGAAATCTCAGTCTTTTTTCGTTGTTATTTCTTGTTTTTTCTCCATAGTTTCTTAGTACCATCTTGTAGTTGTAGTCCTGTTTACCTACTCTGCTGTAATGTATATACTTCCTTTTGATTCTTCTACCGTACTTGTTAAATCTTCCCAGAATTTTTCTTTTTCTTCTGCTTTTCCATTTTTATCCGGGCCATATACTGATATGATCGTTCTAACTTTTTGTTTTTCGTTTCTTAGCTCTACACGTATTATTCTTTCAGATATCGCTCCACACCTTACAATTCGTTTTGCTATTTTTTTATGTATTATACATCCTACTCCTGCCGCGTCTCTCTGGTTTAAGTTTACTCCGCTGTATATTAGAATGTGGTCATTTTGCATTCAAAATAGCCCTTGTCCTTTTTTTCTGTTTCGCTTATTGTTGGCATCTGTAGATTTGTTTTTTCCAATTCACTTACTAATTTCACTTCCTTCCCTTGTAGACTTCTAGGATTCCACAGGTCCCTAGTCTCCATATTGTTGATTCATTTCCAATTTGTTTTTCTTTCATTTTTCCTTGTTCCATTTTGTTTTTATGTTAGTTCGAATTTGCAGTCTCCTGTCCGTTTTCATTGCAAGTTCGTTTTGTTCTTGTCGTTCGTTATCTGTCTTCTTTTGTTGTTTTAAATTATTTTTTATATCTATCGTCGATGTTTTCCGGTGATCTTTCCCCTACGTTTCTTTTATGCCTGTCGGTAGTAGATTGTTGTTCCTCCCTGTTTTCTTCTTCGTTTGGTTTATTTTTCTCAAGTACTTCGTTATTTATTATTAATTTGTTATATTCTATTATCGATTTGTGTCCTTTGCTCCTTGCTTCATTTAGTTGGGGTATTAGTGCTCTTCTATCCTCTTGAATATTCTTTGGATAATCTTCATCAACCCATATTTCGATACCTTTAAAATATTTGGCATTTTTCATAATTTTAATTTTCGTGGTTTCTTTGAATAATTTTATCATTATCCGTCTCGTTCCGTTTTCTGTATATTTTCCTAGCCTTCGAGTTTCATCTATCTCTGTTACCATATCAATATTTATTCCAATTTTCTGCTTCACTACTTATATTTTTCCTTTTGTTTCGGTTTCATCTTCATTCTATTCGTCGGTAACTCCCTTTATTATAATATTTTTATGTCTGACCGTACGTTATAATTTTTATATTCTGCCTTCCTGAGTTTTCCTTTTAGTTTATTGTTTTCCTGTTTTACTTCTTGCAATTGTAACACGATGTTATCCAATTTCTGGGCCATTTCTTTCATATATGTCTCGATTTGTAGGAACATTTGTTCTATTCTAACCATATATCCCATTTTTATTTCTGATCGAGGAAAAAGCAGACCCCAGTCAACCCGTCGGAAGTCTAACTTTTACCGATCTATAGTATTTAATAAATTAAGTTTATTACAATAATCTTTCTTTGCCTTACTGATTGTTCTGAGGGTCTGGCAACAACGCTTTTTATCGAGTCAAAGTTCTGTATGTTCAAAGTTAATTATTTATTTCGATAACTCTTCACAGTCACTATAATGTTTTTAGGGTAAATACGTAAAATACGTGTTTTTATGTCGGAATTTTTTGGTCAGAGCTTAGCCTAACGCTTTGACTACCCTAAATAACTTTTCTTGTAAGTTTTCCATTGTGTTGCCGCAACAGTCGTTGAAAATTTATTAGTTGGTCTCCCAAAAAGCTCCGAACATTTTTCACGCAGCCAAGTCCTTAGGGAAATCGTCAAAACGGAACAAATATTTTAATTCTAAATTAACTAACATAAGCTACTAGCACTCTTTTGTGGTTATAGAAGGGGCGCCAGCCGATATTGTTAATTGTCATATACTGTTTTGAATTAAAAAGGTTAAAAAATTCTATATTTCCAGTTTTAGCAGAATATTTACGTTCTGGTAAAAAATATTATATTTCAAAGTATTATTTGATTTAAAGTTACACTTAATCTTACGTTGTTAAAACTTTGCAACTGTTGTTTGGAAAAGAGTGGTTTTTACGAAATTAAGTGTAATAGTAGTTGTAACCTAATTATGCGTAAAGCAAGCCCAATAATGAACTTAATTTAAAATGTTTAATGATAAAAAAAAGTTCAAAATCACTGATTAATCTGTCTACTCGGTTACATAAGTTTCTGTTGCTCCGGTGACAACGTTAGGCCTTCGACGTCGCTCAGAACGGAGATAGAGGTGGGTCTCTCTTCTTGGTCTCCCGCACAAAAAAGTAGACTACTTGTAAGGGGCGCCAACTGAGTTTTCCACTTTATCCTAGCAACACCAATTTCCCCCAATAACCCAGTAAAATAAGGGATGAAAATAAAAGGCAAACCTCAACCTACGTTCCTTATAATTCACCAATCATTTTAGTTAATATCCTTAAGGGGTGTCATATTTAATAATGATCTGAGAATCCTGACAGAAAAGTCTGTCTCGCTATGTTGACAGAAATTGTCTTAAAATCCTAGTAAATCTCCCCCCTATTTAAAGAAATAACGTGAACATCTGTTACACATCAGAAGTCAATTAATTAACAATAAAATCTAAAAAACATCTATACCAAAATTAATTGACCTACCTAGTGCGAAATTAATATGGCAGAGGAAATAAAGGGTAGGAAACCAGCCGACAACCGTTGTTACTTTGCACTACAGGCCTTTTTAACATCGAAGAGTCTAACAAGATCATCCAAAGTATCCATCTATAAATCCGTATTCAGACCTGTCATTAAGTGTGGTATATTTAAAACAAAAATTCTACGCAAAATTTACGGACCTGTTAGAGACACATACACGGAAAAATATCGAATAGTTTTAAACAAAGAAATTTAAGATCTTTCTAAAGCCTCAAACATAATTACACAAGTTAAAGCACGACGTTTGCAGTGGGCTGGGCATGTAATACGACAGAGATATGAAAGAATCTTAGAACTAGTATGGGCAGAAGCTCCAGCCGATAAAGACCGGTGGGACACCCGAGGCTCTGCTGGGAAAATATTTGAGAACGCTATGATTAAAAAATGGAAGTGAAGCAATGTTGAGAGGAAGAAATGGAGACAAATTGTGGAGTAGGTTAATACCAATCAAGCATTGTAACGCCACTGAGTAGTAGTAGTAGTATTTTACATAAAATTGATCATAAAATGAGGCAAGTTGTGAGAAACTTCAAGTTTATTTAATTTCATGAAGTTTCAGAACAAGTAAAACTTTCAATAAAGGATAAAACTTATTAATTTCTGAGTTTTCTGTAAGAAATTTCTGCAATTAAGTATACAATGTTTTAATGTCAATTTTTGTAATAACTTAATATTACGGAAATAGTTGAAGATTGATATATGAAAGTGTACATAAAATGTGTCTAGAATTTTCTAATACATGAAATATATCTAGAATTTTCTGAAGAAACAAACAATGAATAATACGCCGTATATATGAGTAAAAAAATGAATTTATAAATTCGCTTCCGATTCTTCAAATAATTTAAAAAAATTAAACTACTCCACTAAGTTTTGGTTTTATTTAAGCTCCTCTACTATTGGATTCAACACAACAGGGGTCGTATCTTTCGTAATTCAGAACCGTAAAAGGCACTTGTTGCAGTTCTTTACGAACCGAGTTACCGACCCTTTTGAAGTAGTCATATATTTTTTTAATGCTGTGCTTTGGGTGAAATTTAATGGCCTCCTGGAGGTTGTATGGAATGGTTTAAAATTGGAGCAAGAGTTATCTTGAATGTTTTATGTTCTCCAGATTTTTTTTGCTAAAAACCGAACATACCATTACACTATTTAAGGTACTTTCATTTTAGGATGCATTCGAAATGTGCGGTATAAAATTTTCTACTCCTTAGACCTTTTTATATTTATTTTCTTGAATAAATGTTCTTTATTTTCGTTCTATTTTAATAAATAACGTGTTTTTTTATAGAGATATTTTTTGACTTTTTAGTCCTAATATATAAATCAGTCACCACGTGAATATCATAATACAATCTGCTTCAACCGGAAAGTCTTTGTATGGTACTCAAAAATTGATGTATGACCAAAATTAAACTTAATGGTATTGTTACGAAATCGCACACTGGTGTAGTCCCTGAATTCGACTCTGTCTAATCGAGAATTTTCAGAAGCCGAAGGTTCGAGAATGTGGTTTCAATATATAAGAAACTAATTACGAGCAGCGAGTCAGTTTACAATTTAATCTCGTAGTGAATAGACCTGAACATAGATATAAACAGTAGTGTAGTATTTATACAGTATTAGAAACATTCCGAGGGAACTTACGGTTTATCGTCAATGTGTTAGAAAGAGACAAAATACATATAAACTCAGTGTATCATTCTTTTTCGCTAACAGGATATCATAAAATGGAAAACGTGGAAAGGTATGTCTGGTAGGTGTGCAAATACAGATGTGTAATGTGGATAGTTTAGTTTATTAATTGAGAAATAATAAGATTGTACTAAACTGATAGCTTAATGCAATGAACAATAAAAGAAATCAACATTACTTTCGTTTATCCCTTCATGATTAATTTACAAATAAATAATTCAGTAGTAATAATCTAATTGACTATATTAGTTCGGTTAGTATTTGAATAATAACATAACATGCGAAATAAGTCGTATTTTAATTTGTATTAATAATAATATGTGTTTCCAAATATCTCAGTTGTTATTTGTCGCTAACAGGATCTCATAAAGAGGAAATTTCAGCCCACAACGGCGGCATGTTACAAATTCTTTGTAGTTACTAACAGTGTTGCCAATCTTCATTGTATATTTATATTAATTGTAAAATGCATTATTCGAACATGAGAACAAATTATAAGAAGCTTTTAATTATGATAATTCAAGAGGTTGTAACAGATCAAGATATAATTAATTCCATCTATTCGTTGAACATTTTATTGTAATGCTGGAAATTGTTCTAGTTTTCAGTTTGAAAGCGGTTAAAACCTATAGTTTTTACAGATTTGGCAACGTGAAATTGGTCCCGGAACATCAGCGGTTCCAATGTGTCGGTAAAAAAAATTTTCGTATCTTTATCGTTTGTATGCAAATGAGAACGAATTCTCTGTGTAAACACACACAGTACAAATTAAAGAACGTTCTATTCTAATTCTAATGAAAATGCCTACAATTTTTAAAAGTAATATTCTGATATGTAATAAATTAAAAAATAAAACTTCTCAATTATTCAATGAACTTAAATCAATGGTTCGAATAAACCCCAGTTTTGAGCTAAACAGTAACCGAGACGATTATAAAATTCTTGACGAACACGTATGAGCATTTCTCGTACAGTAATCTACACTAACTTTTAATTCTCTATCTAACTGTTGTCATGCTCTAGAACACTGGTAACGCCATGTGACCGTTATAATTTCCCGTTGGCCGTGAGATGTTATCGTTTTACGTTGAAATTAAATGTGACTGATTTCTCTCACAAATAAAAAGGAAAATTTAAAGGGCACTTACAATTCTAACGCGTGGATTTAAAATGAAGAGAGGGGATAGATAAAAATAGAATAATTAGAGTTGTAACCGAAATCGTTTTATCAGGAGCGTAGGAATTACAGGCGGTTTATATTGAGATACACATATTATTATAATACAAATTAAAATACGACTTATTTGGCTTGTTATGATACCCTGTTAAAGAAAATGGTTGTACACTAAATAATACTTATTTTATTAGAACAAATTGTCGCTTTTAGTCTCTGTATTGTTGCCATAGAATATTCCTTATGATGTTAACGAAAATTATTATGCTTATATTCATTAATTGTACTCTCAATATCGACGAAAGTAATTATTTAGCGTTTCGCCGTTGATTGATACAAGTCAACAATTAACGCTATCCTTCAGTGATTTTTGGTGGCACTTATTTCAAATACTTACTAGATAGGTTGTAATTTATTGTTCAAATCATATTAGCGTGTACTAACCGAACTAATATAGTGAATTCGATTATTACTACTGAATTAAGTCTTTGTAAATTAATCATCAAGGGATAAACGAAAGTAATGTGGATTTTTTTTATTGTTCATTGCATTAAGCTGTCAGTTTAGTACAATCTTATTATTTCTCAATTAATAAACTAAACTGTCCACATTACACATCTGTATTTGCACGCTTCTCGAAGGCGGTGCCTACCAGACATACCTTTACACGTGGTGGGAGTATACTACCATCACGCCTTTACACATACAGTTGTTGCATGTTTTCGACTTTATGATATCCTGTTAGCGAAACAGAATAATACACTGAATTTATATGTATTTGTCTCCTTCTAACACATTGACGGTAAAACGTATGTTCCTCGTAATGTTCCCAACACTGTATTAATTAGGTGTAAATGAATATATTTATATTTAGTATAAATTAGTGAATAGTGAATAAATAAATTACGTAAGAAGATATACCGTGTGCATAAATTTATCCCACCCGTTGTGTATTTAAATAAATAAGAAAAACATTACAATGGTGTCAGGTGTGGGGTAATGTAAATAGTTACGTAAAAATGGCTAAGAGACTAAGTGACCTAAAAATAACTGTAAGCAGAATTCGAAAATCGCCAGTTGGAAAAAAGCCAGTCGCCATCATCCGATAATTTATATACACCTTTCTAAGTCTCCTAGTCACTTTTCAAACAAATTCTTAAATTCGCAAAACCACTCACAATCCTTCTTATTAACGCTCGAGACATCGGAGACACCCAAATTCCCAAAATTTTCAATAATTTCAAACACCCACCTCATCCACTACCTACTAACTATCCGCAACGTGGTTCGTCTTCTACATATCCGATCTTTACTAGACACTTCTTAATGCCTCCTAGATACCTTTAAAACCACGTTTCTCTCAAATCATCCAATTTCGTTGCTAATCAAACCCGCCTCTCTCTCCAGTTGATTTCTACCAAAAAACTATTCAGTCACCCACAATTAAATCAAAAATTCTCCAATTTTTTTTTCTCCTAGACACTTTTCTTCTCAAAACATCCCAGACACTATTTTCAACTTGACTGAATTTCCAGTCACCACTTAAGGCAAGTCAGACTCAATACTCGGCACACACATGAACCAAAAAAACATCCCCAGCCCAGCCCTGCAGAGGAAACATATCCTATAACAGGGCCAAATCTCAAAATACTCAACCCCTAATAAACCCTAATACAAATAAATCTCTCTCTCCCGTACACATCAATGGAAAAGTTACTTAAATACTAAAAAAGTTTCCGACTACTGCTTGGCAAAAGAAGAAAGACCCTTGAAATACGCAAAAGATAAGAAGAGAACTCAGCTGTGTAAAGGATAACAACAACTCACTATTTTTGGAAAGTACAGTCGGTGAAACAAGTTAGGAATTATCAGGCAGATTTCGATGCTCTTCTAAATTTTAATATCAATTTCATGATTTTTAAAATATGGTTATGATTTTTTTGTTGTTGATATAATGGTAAGTTAAACTATTGTTCTGTAATATTAAATAGACAAAAAAGTATCAGTAGGGCACATAACCAAAACTAAAACAAACGTAAAAATAGTAACTGATTTCAATATCCTCTTTAGAGCATTTTGTAAAAAGTAGTTATTTTCATTTCTATTAAAGAAATTAGTCGTTTTTTTAAACAAAAAATTTTTTATGAACATTGGTTTTTTTTGATGATATATAATGTTTTTCGTACTTCCGGGCCTACAGTGACAACTTCACTCCCTTGTGACAGGTACTAAAGTGTCACATTTAATCCCTCCGGGATTAAATATTGACGAAACTCCCGGAACGATTAAATCACAAACAAACGAATTTAAGGGATATTTTATTGAAAAATATAATTAATTAGAATGGTAATTAACGTTAATATTCAAATTTACAATGACACTAGTAATGACAATGTTTCTAAATTATAACTGTCACAACGCAATGTTACTATGGTAACTTATTTTAAAGACAGTTTATTAAATGAGTTGAAGAGAGAAAAAACTGATTGAAATTATTGAAATAATTAATAAAATCATACCGGAAGTACGAAAAGTATCGTATATACCTTGCGACTGAAGTACATTTAATCCTTCAGGTAAATTATGGCCCTCCCTGCGGTCGGGCCATAAACTTTACCTTCAGGATTAAATGTACTACTTCAGTCCCGCGGTATATAATATACTATTACACTTAGAAAAAACAAAAATTTTAATATTATTATATACAAATTAAAAAAGTGTAGTTTCCTACAAATTAAAAAAAAGCAAATTGATTAAAAAATATCGTAATTAAACTTAGCCATTTCTTCTCAAATTATATTATTTAAAGTGGAAAAAGGATTACCACACTTCGTATTTTGTATTTAAATTTCAAAATAAAATAATATAGGTACCTTATTAGAAGTTTACGCGAGTAATATTTTGACCCAGTTTGGCTGGTTATGCCATTAAATCTCATCCCGACATCAACAGGCAAAACCAGGACAGCCAACTACATCGCGTATTTGTTTTAAAATCTGATATACGCTCAACGAATTCTCGAACGAGAAGGTAGTGAGCATATCTACACCCTCCCTTCTCTAATATATCCACTAGAGACTCTCTAGAGATTCGACTCTGTTTTGAACTTTGATCATCAACAGTCAACATGTGATGTTTATGTTTATTAGAGACAAGTGAAATTATCTTAATAGTTAACGAAAAACAACGTTACAAAATGGTAAGTTAAATATTTAAATGAGACGTTTAAAGAAAATGAGAAGAAAACCATTTAGGCCGGGATCTATTAATCTAAATATGTGGCGAGCGGTGGTTTTTAGTAGCGTCTTCAGTGTCAGAGGAATGAACAAATGGACTCCGTCTTTCCAGTGGGATTACAGATACGTTATATAACTACAGTATAACAATATTATTAAGAAAAATAATAAAACGGGGGACTTTATAACGGTTGTTCAGTATAAAGTGGTAAGTAATAAGATCTAGTCAACATAGAGAGATATAGTAAACAGAAGAAGAGAGGCCAGAAACGATCGAACACATCACATCAACATATCGAGGGCTAAAACGCTGGAACTCGTAACTAACTTATTTAACAAAATTGGTATTTGGATATGGCTGCGTTTATTTTTGTGAGCGCCATCTATTTCCGAAAGGAAGAAAAAATCTTACAAAAATGATTTACTAGTCAAAATGAAATAAAACAGTAACTCGTTACCTATTGCGGCTGACTTCCTAAAGCATTAGCTCGTAACTACAAGAGTGTTCAGTTTGACGCCATTTAAAATAGTCAAGGTAAGTGGTTCTGCTATTAACTTTTTAGTTAATATTCACATATTGAATTGCCTAAATTTTTAATGATTTTAAGTGAAATCAAACGTTAATTTACTTGTTGTTAGATACGAGGTCCTGCTCGACGTTGCTCTAGAGAAGATACGAGGTACTGCTGCCTGAAAATGTCCAGTCGAACGAAGAAAATTTTGGAATCGACCAAAATAATATCGCCCTGTAGCGATAATATTATTGAAGAAAATGATTATTTTTTTCAAGAAAACAATTAAATTGACCTATCAGGCAATATTCTTCTAAATGAAGCCTTATCTCCAGAAGATATTTCTATTATGATTAAAGAAGCCGAGCTTGTCTTTGATATGAACATAATAAAAGTAATGTGTTTGTAATAACAAACGTAAGGTTAAATAAAATTGAAACACGGCAATATGAGGACGGCATTATTGTTACAAATATTATTAACATTGAATCTGAAGAGGAAAATGCAGTGAAAAAAGTTGTTTTAGAAAAGTTAACATCTGAAGCTCATAGGCGAGAAAAAACTGACGTCCATGACGAAGACTACATTCCCGAAAGTGAAACAGAAAGCGAAGGAAGCATGGAAGAGGATAAAATGCAGCAACATGAAACTGTCAGTGTTATGGAAAATAAAACAGAGAATGAAGATGATACAGTGATGAGAGCTGATAAGAAGCAAAATAAAAGAATGGTCAATAAACAAATGAGACTGATGGGAAGGAGTAATTAGGGTTTAGAAAGCCACGGGATCAAAGCAATACGTTCCACGATACTGCAAGAAACGAGAGAAAATTAGGTGTAAGGTGCAGCTGCAAACAAAAAGGCGAAGATCCGAAAAGAGTATGCTTTTTTAGATGACTGTTGTGAGATGACATGCTCTATATATATTACGATGACAAATCAATCGTAAGAAATTTCACATTACTGTGAATTCTCGGCCAAGTTTGAATGTCTATTGTAACGTTAAACACTTATTATTCACTTTAATGGTCGCAAACGTCCATTAATAAAAGAATGTTTAGCTTTAAGTGCCTGCTCAACAAAACACCAAAGAATTGAATTTTACATGGTTCAAATGGACCTTGTGATCTTTTTATAAAATAGATATTATGGAACTTTCCAAAACTACTAAAAAGATACCAAAAATTACTTTGAGTGATCTACGATCCTTCAATTAGCACTGTGAACAATATTTCAAACCCTTTCACAAATGAATAGGCAATCAAGTATGCGAAATGAATGTTTTATGGATTGACATAAATTAACTAACAGGATACTATTTATCGCTTCATGGTAAAGTGGGTAATGAACTTTATATCAAAAAATATTACCATTCAACTGACAGAGTTATAGTCTGAAAGAGAAAGTTCTACCCCCAAAAAAACTTGCGAATATTTACAGAAATTAACCAATTTACAAACAGTCAGTTTCTCAACATCGGGCAGTACAGAACTAAATCCACTCTGGATCGCTCGACATAAAAAAGTGTGACAATTCCTCGCGTTCGATACATACAGTGTACGTAAACTATATCTAGATCAACCTGAAGTGTTAAAATATCTCTAGCGTTACGACGCAATATAAAAACGTGCAAATTTGTGTGACATCGTTCGAGGAGAATTAGCGGAAAAGTATACATATCTGCCACACGCGCATTTAGTATCTTTAAAAAAACTGTAACCAACTATCAACTCGCTGTGAACATTCTTGTTGCTCTATCTTGTTACTATTTTGTTGTAAAGTTATTTACGTGTTTAAAATTGTCGTATTTATAAGTGTTTTATTAAACTTTACTTAAAATTACGACTGGTCCTTCTTTCCACAACCTTATCGAAGAAAAACAAACAACACATCTGCTTAGATGCAGTAGTGAACAACAAACTCAACAGTCCACTCCACTAATCTAGTTCATTACAAATCCTAAGAGTGACGGAAGGAATGCGCGAAGATATTTTTAAAAATTTTTGTTGGATAATAGTAAATGAATATATCGTCAAAAAAGGATTTTAAATTATAATATTGACTGGACTATGACGGTATTCAAGTCAAACGATAAGCCGAAACCTTAAAGTTCGCACTATATCTCTTACGCCAACTTTACATAAATCAATGAGGACACTATACTACAAATACCAGCCGCCCGCCAGAAGTGAAACCTCCCAATACAATACGAGTATCTACATGATCGGTCAATTATAACAAACAAACAAACTAAGGAGGCACAACTTACTCAGTGCGATTGCAGAGAACTGGTAGATGAAATCAAAACAATGTTACAATTAAACCAATCGTTATATCAGCCACCGAGTCTATACCAAAAGACCTTTGTTTGTGTAACAACAATTTTTCAACCAGGCCCAGAAAGGCGTTATATTGAATACAACCCAATCAGTAAGGAGGTTTTTGAGTCAATAATAGGCAATATGCTTGGTGTCAATAGACGTATGTATCGTTTAGATGCAAGAAAGTAAACCTGACCATATATGGGTCATAATATAATAATAGTGTGAAGCTGTCGATCACTCATCGGGTCCCCAGGTGTTACATAGGGAAAACCTTTTAGGCATCGAGGGAATCAAATAACTCAAAATGAACAGTTTCCATGTAAAGAGTGGTGTTTCGACTGAGTATGTTCGCCATGTTAGGATCGACTGAATGAACACTGACAGTATGTATAAAACGCAAAAATGCAACATGTCGAATTTCACAACAATTCTCAGAATTTTTAATGAACTAGATTAGTAGAGTGGACTGTTGAGTTTGTCGTTCTCTACTGCACCTAAGTAGATGTGTTGTTTGTTTTTCTTCGATAAGGTTGTGGTAAGAAGAACCAGTCGTAATTTTAAGTAACGTTTAATAAAACACTTAAATACGACAATTTTGAACACGTAAATCACTTTACAACAAAATAGTAACAAGATAGAGCAACAAGAATGTCCACAGCGAGTTGATAGTTGGTTACAGTTTTTTTAAAGATACTAAATGCGCGTGTGGCAGATATGTATACTTTTCCGCTAATTCTCCTCGAACGATGTCACAGAAATTTGCACGTTTTTATATTGCGTCGTAACGCGAGAGATATTTTAACACTTCAGGTTGATCTAGATATAGTTTACGCACACTGTATGTATCAAACGCGAGGAATTTTCACACTTTTTTATGTCGACCGATCCAGAATGGATTTAGTTCTGTACTGCCTGGTGTTGAGAAACTTGTAAAACGGTTAATTTCTGTAGAGCTTTCTCTTTATAACTATAACTCTGTCAGTTGTATGGTGATGTTTTTTGACATAAAGTTAATTACCCACTTTTTCCGTGAAGCGATAAATAGTATCCTGTTAGTTAATTTATGTCAATCCAAAAAACATACATTTCGAATACTTTATTCCCTACTCATTTGTGAAAGTGTTTGAAATATTGTTCACAGTGCTAATTGAAAGATAGTAGATCACTCAAAGTTATTTGTAGTAACATTTTAATAGTTTTGGAAAGTTCCATAATCTCTATTTTATAAAAAGATCATAAGGTTCATTTGGCCCATGTAAAATTCAATTCTTTGGTCTTGTGTTGAGCAGGCACCTAAATCTAAACTTTCTTTTATTAATGGGCGTTTACGAACATTAAAGTGAATAATACGGGTTTATCGTTACAATAAACATTCAAACTTGTCCGAGAATTCACAGTAATGTGAAATGTTTTACGATTGATTTGTCATCGTGATATATATATATATATATATATATATATATATATATATATATATATATATATATATATACAGCGTGTCATCTCACAACAACAATAATCAGGTGGGTAGAGCGTGATGCTCTGGATCTCACACGGCTTTGTACCTCATATAACGGTTGTCAGTTTCTTCCTTGGATAGCGGTTCAGGGTGACATCAAAGGTAGCTACTGCGAACCCATCGGAAGAAAATAAAAGCAATCTTCTATCACCGGCTTCTGTTGTTTCTAGAACGACATGACCGCTGAATCCGAAAAACATGAGGTGGACAACTGGGCAAAGTTCATTTATTATGCTCTGCTACTTCAGAATTACCAAAATGAAAACCGATTTGACAGCTTACACCGATTATCGTGCAGCTACTGAATAATTTACGCTTCTAAGGCACCTCGCGGAACAACGAAATGCTGACATGAAAAATATTCTAGATAGGCCGGGAGTAGGAATTTGTTCAGTTTTTATTGATCTCAGAAGAGCTTTTGAAACAATAGATCGTGATATATTATTGTTGAAATTGAGGAAATATGGCTTCAGTGGGGTAGTTAATTCCTGGATTCAGCATTATTTGAGGAACAAATATCAAATAACCACATTTAACAATTCAGCATCGGATCCGGAATTAAACAATATTGGTGTTCCACAAGTTCTTGGGCCCCTACTTTTCATATTATATATAAATGACGTGGGAAATGTACTAGAGAAATGTAAAATCCATCTTTTTGCGGATGACACCCTCATTTACTATTACGGGGATAATTTTGTTGAAGTAGTGCAAACAGTCAATTCAGAATTGAAAAAAATATCTGACGTATTTAAGATTAATAAATTAAAAGTAAATGAATCCAAATCTAAATTTAGGTTCATTGGTGGTCCTGTTTTGCGAGCTAAATTTTTAATAGTCACATAGATTACATATGTAGAAAGATTGGGGAAAAAATTGGTTTTTTGAGAAGAATTTCACCATTTCTGTCAATGCATACTAAGCTTATGGTTTACAATACATTAATTCTACCACATTTTTATTACTGTTGTTCACTAATTTATACAGGTTGTTCTAGAGCTAGTTATGAACGATTACAAATTATTCAAAACAAGGCGATGAGAGTAATTCTCGGATGCAATAGGTATACTAGTGTGGAATTGATGACTAACTGTTTAAATTGGTTAAAAGTTGAGAAGTTTCTGTATGTACAAACAATAATCTCTTACCGCAATATTTACATGGAAAGCAAGTTCCAATCTCGCAAATACATGATAAAAACACAAAATCAGCAAATTCAATCAATTTTTATGTGAAAACAACCATTAAGGGAAGTACGATGAAGAATTTATTCCACAAAGGTGTTGTACAATTTAGTGATCTACCGCAGTACATAAAAGTTAGTGAAAGCGTAAAAATGTTTAAAAAATTATTGATCATATACATTAAAAGTAATCCCACTGAAATCTAGTGGTTCATATTCATGTTTATATTCACATTTATTTATTGTCATGTGTATAATATACATTTCTTGTAATATTTTATATTTTTCATCTTAATTTTATATTTTATTTTGTGCATGTTTTATTTTATATTTTATTCGTATTATATATTACTTTATTTCATGGTTGCTTTATACATGTTTCTGTTTAATTTTGGTATAATTTTGGTACAGTTTGTTTATTGCTTATACTATTTTATTGATATAACTAATTGTACATTTCTATTTATGTTTTGTGCTTACATCCTGCATATTTGTATGCTTGTATTTTTTAGCTAGCAGATTTCTTTTTCGTTTTTTTCTTTTTGTCTAGTTATTTTTTGATCATCTGAATTATTAAGTATGTACTTCGTTGTTTTTATTGTTTATTGTTAACATTATCTATGATAAATAAACCATAATAATAATAATTGTAGAATCTTTCCTCTTTGCGCAGTCAAAGTCCTATTCTCGTTCGAGCATCTAAATATATGCATCCCAACGCTATAACTGATTCTCCATCAAACGGAAATCCCTGGACAAGACTCCTTGTTTTCGCCACTCTGTATTCGAAAAACAATGTGATACATTAGAAAATAATAAGCAAGTACAATCTGCTATGGTCTTAGACAAGTATTCTCGTACAAAATTCAACCTGATAATGCGGTATCAACACACAAGGGGTATTCCAGTACCTTCAGTTCCGGAAGATAATCCAGCGGTAAGAAGTCGTCTCGAGCGAGATATTTCCTGTATTGTAATTATGACGAAGAGATGTATGCCCATTGTAAAGCACTAACGATGACAACACTACACAAACTTCAAAACGGTGACACTAATTTTATGCTCGGCAGTGTAATTGTTAAATTTGTTTGACCAAACTGTGAACATAGTCGCAGTTTAACAAATTCTGGCAGTTCCAACAGTGGGAATGTACTACTCCCATTTAATTACACAATTAAAAATTTACAACAGTTTCCACATTAATAGTGAGTTCGTTACTCTTAATTATATATTTTCCGAGTTCCGTCGGTGTTTATTTTCCTCAATCTCGAGAGAATTTTAGGAAAACGTGCCAAACTGAGACGTCATTTGCAGAAGCTGTTACTCACGTTTTACGTTTAACGTCTTCCTTATCTCAATTAACGGGCGATAATGACTTCCGAACGCATTTGCAAGAGAATTGTTTACAAACTGTTTTGTGACAGAAATTTTATGTCTATTTTCTTCAAGAATATGGTAAACGATATATAGCTAGGAAAAATAGACGTCGTCCCGTTACTGAAATTAGCGCTACCTTTTAAAATATATTATTCGATGCTTGAAATTATCATTAAGAAAAATCATTTGAAATTATTTTAGTTATTTTTGTTAGTACTTGCGATAATATGTTAGACGAGATAACTAGTATCCAACCTATTCATTAATTAAAAATGCACAATCTTCAATATCCATATTTTAGGCCTAAAATTAGTCTAGAGATTGAACATTCTTAATAAATCGGATAGTACTAAACTACTAAACACAAAGAAACAGCTTTCTCTTTGTGTGAATCGTATGGGTTCTGAGTTTTTCCAATTACAAAACAATCAAATCTCGTCTAATCTCTCAATATAAATCCCGACAGACAACTCATGAAGGAGCTCTGTTCATCCACAACCAAATATTTTTCTCTAGTTCTACTTTTTCATTTCTTTGTCGACAGAAAACACTATAATCACCACTAGTCGTGTATACAATTTAATTCCACCCTCATTGCAAACGTTGCTCGAGAAGTAAATAGTGGGCTTCATGCATATTACTATGTATACAAGGTGTCCCGGGACTAATGGGAAAAAAGTCAGGAGCGTATAATCTGAGCCAAAATAATGTTAGTACTTCATATAAACTTTTTCTATGCTGGCCGCCGTTTTCGAGTTATAGGCCTCCACAATTTTAATTTAGAATTTGGTTTTTATTTTTATTTTTTGTACTAGTTATTTGATCTTCATAAAATATACAGCAAATCTATAATGTACGTGTATGTTTATTTTGGAAAGGTAAACAGATTTACAGTAGTACCTTGAAGCCAGGGACGGACTACTCGCAATGGTTAGTAATCCAAAAAATTTGCAGGGTATGACACCCTATATGAAATTATCGAAATTGACTTCCCCGCACATTAAGCTAACAAAAAGGTACTCTTGTTGGAATTCGATAAAATAAGCCGTTTGGCTAATATTTACAGTTTTATTAATCCACTACGTACCAATTTACGCATTCACCATTTTTATAAGTACACAACGAGGTAAAACTAACTTAATACGATGTCCAAGATTTAGCTACAGTACTACAAAAAAATAATTTAACGATAGCAGAAGATAAAAAACATTAACCACTTATTAATTCGAAAGTTGGTAAAAACTTTTTAAAAGTGTGTTTACCGTTTATCAAGTAACCATAGGATTAGTTGTCAAACGTCGTGTAGAATAGTTCGTAGTCAGGACTTGTCAATAATTCATTCATAAGTCCTTAATTTAACAGTTACAATGGCAGAATTCACTTTTATTGAGTACGCAGATATGCATTCAATTTAAGGACTCGCTTCTCGAAACTGTTTAAAGGCCAAAAGGCTTTATGCAGAACATTTTGCAAACAGAGCATTGCCAGACAGACGAATGTTTGAGCGTATTGATCTCAGGTTACGAGAAACAGGTATGAATAAGTAAATGTAATTTTCCATGTATACAAAACAAAATTTTAAATTTTAGTAAGTTTTTTGCCAAAAAAACTGGAGAAGGTCCAGTACGAAGAGTACGTACTGTGGCAGTTGAAGAAGACTTGTTAAATGCAGTTGATAATGAACCATCAACGAGTTTACGAAAATTATCAAGAGAACATAACGTCTCGAAATCAGTTGTTCATCGCGTGCTAAAAGAACATCTGTTATAACCTTGTCACATGAAAAAAGTACACAGTATGACAGTGGCTGATTATCCTGCACGACTTGAGTATAGCCAGTGGTTTCTGCGACAACAACTAGCAGACAATACATTTATTAGTAACATTCTCTTTACGGACGAATCTGGTTTCACCAGAGATGGAGTCATTCATTCTCATAATATACATTTATGGGATGATGTGAATCCACATGGCATTATCCAAACTAGGAACCAGCATAGATTCATGGTTAATGTTTGGGCAGGAATAGTTGGCAATCATTTGATAGGGCCATACTTTATTGACGGTACTTTGACCAGTCAGATATATTTGGAGTTTTTGCAAAATGAGTTATGGAACCTGTTTGATGATGTGCCACTACAAACTCATAGGAATTTATGGTTCATGCATAATGGGGCCCCTCTTCATTTCAGTTTAGATGTACGACAGCATT
Organism: Galeruca laticollis; assembly: GCA_963921935.1. Taxonomy (NCBI): domain Eukaryota; kingdom Metazoa; phylum Arthropoda; class Insecta; order Coleoptera; family Chrysomelidae; genus Galeruca; species Galeruca laticollis. Next base: position 151,082,654 of record OY998177.1, read on the forward strand.
AACACACAAGGTTTCTTAATAGATGGATTGGTCGTGGAGGCCCTTTTCAATGGCCACCGCGATCAGGAGACGTTAAACCTATGGATTTCTTTCTCTGGGGTTATCTCAAAAGTAAGCTATACGCAACACCTGTGCAAACAAGGCAAGATTTAATAGACAAAATTGTGTTACACTGCAATTTTATTAGAAATAATATGGGATTGCTCTTTCAAGTGCAATGAAACAACCTTCGCACACTTAGAATGTGTGTGGAAGTAGTAGGAGCTCATATTAAACATTTATTAGAATAACGTTAGTTTTTGTTGTTATTTAGAAATTAGTTTTAGTCTAATGTTTTATAACTTGTGTTTTTTGAGGTTTTCTTGATGGTTTAATAATGTTGTGTCCGTAATTTTGATTAAAAGCAACTAATTCATTAAATAAGTTCTTAATGTTTTTATCATCTGCTACCATGAAATTATTTTTTTGTAGTACTGTAGGTTAATTTTGGACATCGTATTAATAAGTTAGTTAGGTAAATCGGTACGTAATGCATTAATAAAACTGTAAATATTAGCCAAACGACTTATTTTATCGAATTCCAACAAGAGTACCTTTTCGTTAGCTTAATGTGTAATCCCCTCTCGGTAGCTACATAGGAAATGCCTAGTTCATTCATTAAACCTGGAAGTAATTTTCCTTTAAGAAAAATATGCCCATCATAAACTGCCTTTACCGAAACGTGGAAATTTTCACACCTTTTTGTAAAAGGTTCCACTGCTGCAAACGAGATCCAAGAAGTTGTGCCTTTATTTTAGGAAGATCTAAATCACGAACTAGATCATAGAACTCCTCCTGAGATATAAAATGTGGCTGTTTGCTGCTACTACATTCGAAAACGACTTCCTCTTCAAAACTTGAACCGGCTTCTGGCTCCTCTATGTCATCATAATTATCTGGTTCATCATATTGTTCTGGAGGCGTAGGAACAGGTATGCTAGGAACGCCATGACGTACAGGTCTAATGGTTGAGGGGATATTAGGATACACTATTTTATACTTGTTTCATAGATGTATGAGTGGGCCATACCTGCTAAGGTTCTTTTGGGAGACCAAGTTTTGTCTTGGTCGCCAACTTTGAACCCAAAATATAACTCGTCGGCTTTTCTTACTAGTGGGCTCGAGGTCTTTCGATGCGTTTTCAGTGTCATATATATATATATATATATATATATATATATATATATATATATATATATATATATATATATATATATATATATATATATATATATATATATATATATATAAGAACAGATTAGTGGGTATTGCACGCAAATAGAAGAAGGGGCTACCGAGTTTTAAGGACAACAACCAACAGAGACACGGGATCTTCCATTTGAAGGCACAAATGTGCGTTTGGTTATCTTGTTGAAATCCGTTGTTTGTGTTTTCTCATGTTTCAATTAACATCCTTGCTCCCAAGTTGTACACCTTTTCTTGGTTATGCCGTACCGATGAAGGCTAATGAGCCAGAAACATGCATGTCTGCGGTTACCACTCTTTTCAGTAGCCCCTTCTTCTATTTGCGTGCAATACCCACTAATCTGTTCTTTGTTATTGTTCATATGTCACGTACTATTCGTACATCTTATATATATATATATATATATATATATATATATATATATATATATATATATATATATATATATATCCAGGGTCGGAAGGTTCAGACGGGAGAGCTATAGACGCCTCCGTGTCTCTGTTGGTTGTTGTCCTGAAAACTCGGGATCTTCCATTTGAAGGCACAAATGTGCGATTGGTTATCTTGTTGAAATCCGTTGTTTGTGTTTTCTCATATTTCAACTAACATTCTTGCTCCCAAGTTGTACACCTTTTCTTGGTTATGCCGTACCGATGAAGGCTAATGAGCCAGAAACATGCATGTCTGCGGTTACCACTCTTTTCAGTAGCCCCTTCTTCTATTTGCGTGCAATACCCACTAATCTGTTATTTGTTATTGTTCATATGTCACGCACTATTCGTACATCTTTATATATATATATATATATATATATATATATATATATATATATATAAGAGAAACTGTTTGGATTGTTCACACAGGATTGCAACGGTATCGATTCAATTATACACCCACTGCTGAATACTGTAATACTGATCCTCCGACAAGCGGTTGGCTGCTTATATACCCGTTTCAAACATCTGGTATTTTCTAAAAACATCGGGAATCGTATTGATAACGATTTTTGTATACAGGGGCTCTTCGATAAGTAGCTGTCCCTCCGATGACTATGGGGTACGATGAAATCTGGAATTACATGGGGTTTAATGAGTATCTTCTTTATTTGAAGCCCTAGGGGGCTGAGACTTTGCAGATGGGGAACATCCCCAGGCAACGCACCGAATGGGGGGATGCGGTGTTGTCAGATTGTGCACCATTTCCTTAGACTAAGAGAACACGTAGACTTGGCATCGTCACACCCCATTATGCTATAGAAAGAAAAATACCGCACATGTACATCCTTACACCTGCTTAAATTATATTGTTGGCACTCTCTGGACTCTGTTAGGCGATCCGACCATTTAAAGGTCGGTGTAAGAATTAAATAGGTAAGGCTGATCGAAATAACGTATATGTTTGGCGAAGAAGATTTCCGTGCAAAGTTTATTTATTCGCGAAAAGAGACACTTTGAAATTCTGGTGTGAAGTTATAAAGCATATAAGTGTGTCTGTAGTACTTTTTTTGTTAAATAAATGTGTATTGACTATTGTTACTTATTTAAGAAACAGTTTGGAAGATGTAGTAATTTATTGTTATAATAAATTTCAGAAATTTACAAATTCAAACAACTTAAAAAAAGGTAAGTAACTATCAATATTATCTAATACCTCGGCGATAACTTAAAATTATTGAAATTTCTGCCAATATAACAGTTTAATACGTTGGAAGAGAAAAAAAGAAGCCCATACCTATCTGACACTTCTTGACGAAGTTCGATGGACCCAGTGGTTTCCAATGAATGAAACACCCCATATTACATACTTTATAAGAGATTTACATTTTGTTGAGTTAGCCGTTGTTTAACAAAAATGAAAATTATGTATCGAAGGTTTACAGTTAGGTACATAGTTACTCACTAGATAATTATTACATTTGGGACTAAGCAAATTGATTGAATTTTGCACGAAATTGACCAGGAAATGAGGCATATAGCGGTAAACTTGCAATGTATGTTATTTTATGGGGTCTTGGATAATGACATTTTTTGCTAAAAATAAAAATGTTTCTCCTGGGAATACATAAATTGATCAAAAAACTACCAGATAGTTCATCAGATTATTAATATTATTTTTGCAAGAACAATTATAACAAGAAGGAAATTTGCCTTTAATAATTTATCCTAACACCAACTGCAGAGTGCCGCTATTAAAAATAAATTTCGCTGCCTACACATATATTCCAACCTTTAGAGATTATGCGAAAATAATTTCAATTACATATATCCCTGCTTTTAAAACCCCTGCCTTATGCAGCCCTTTTTCCTCATTTTCGATATTTTTTTAGAATTATTCCTTTGGGGCTGTTTGTCTTATGCTTGAATACACACACACTTTGTTAATCGTAAAGGACGAGAGAAATAGCAAGCAAGGATGATTCCGGTCGTAACTGATGTTAGGAAAATTAAAATTATCTTGTTCTTATAATGTTGGAGGAGGTAAATTGAACGAACTATGAATATATAGGCCACCTACAAATAGTCCAGGAGGAATCGGCGTGTGATTACCGAAATCTATTCCATCTCAATTTTTTTATACGATCCGCTTTAAATTGCCCTACTGTTTAAACCGAAATTGTTTAAACAATTTCAAGGAATAATTATTCATCCATCATGAAATTCGCCAAAATGGGGGAAATTCTACTGCTCATAGGGGTGCCAAAGGTTTGTTATATGGGTAATTTCACAATAGGGCGACCATTCATGGAATAAAAGTGGCAACAGTATGAAAGTCGTTTTATATATAAATATATACTATTATTACCTTTAATATTTTATGAAAACACGGCTGCCAAACGGGCCAGACAATTTTCTAGTTTTTTTTCAAATTTTGACCTTCCAGGGGATATACATTACCCAGGGTAATGACACCTATCAGGGGAATTACTTTTTTGCTACAGGGTAATGACATACAGGGGTATTAAAATCAAGTTGATGCATAAAAAAAGTATTAAAATATCCTTTATTTGACTAATAAACAGATAACCTATTTTGTACAGAACAGGAACATTCGAAACTAAGTACTAAAGTTAACAAAAAAAAATAAAACCCTACAAGCTTTAACAAATATCTAACTGCGAAAAAAATCTGAAATTCATCAGTAAATGCAGTTTCCTACGAGAAAGTATAGATGTATAGTCTCAAATTATCTAATTCTAAGTATTAAAATAAAACATAATTCGTTAACAGAAACCTAGATTTTAAAATAAAAAAAATACCTAACATGCAAAAAAACAAATGCAAAAAACTAATTAGGTTTAGGTATAATAATTTAACTCAATTCTTTAAGAAATATTTAGGCATAATAACAGAAACAGATTTTTTTTAAAGAAGTGCTTATGGATCGGTTTACTGCTCTAAAACATCAACTGGCTTTGAAAATGTATAAAAGCATCGATCTCCTTTTAGCATAATAGTTGGTGTCGGTAATAGGGTAATGATGTCTTCCAGTCTTATATAAGAAACATCATTATCATTAACCTTAAATATTGTGCCATCTTTACTACATACTTTTAAAAACGTTACTTTTATTTCTCCTTCTTCCTCGTCTACTTCACTTGAACAGATTGCGACATATTTATAGGTTTTTTTTCTGGAGCATAATTTAACCAGTAAATAATCACCGCCTGTATCGAGCAGGTCCAACACCAGAACATTCAGCCTCTTCAAAGCCAGCAGTTTGCTTTTGAGCAGTACTTACAGGGACTACTAATGCCTCGTTTTCTGAATCAGTGTACTCAGAATCAGACTCTGAGTACACCTCGTCAACTAACAAAACAGTTTTTTTGGTTTTTAAATTTGAATAATTTAATTCACCCAACTTGTGATGACAACAGCCATCCTTTGAGCAAAAACAACTGAGCGACTTTAATACAATTTTATTAGGAACTTTGCTATTTCCATAAACTTGGTGTTCCAACATATGGTAAAATTTTTGATTCATTTTGATTTATAATAATATCAAACATGTTTTTAATATCAGCGTCATTTATAATGTAAGTCTTGATATAAGGACAATTTTCCTGAATAATTTTAACTAAAATATCTATAGAAGCAACATCTTGACCCATTGACACAAATCTGTCTGCCGTCCTTTTACAAACAGCACTCACACCATCGGGCGCACCCTTGCCATGACCGGCTTCGTGGTAATTCCATGAAAAGCGTGCTATATTTGGAAAAAGTAAAGCCAATTGAGTTGCCAAAATGAAGAACATAGTTTTGTTACGATATTGTGTAACAGGAGCATCACTTAAAAAATGAACATCCGTAACTTTCTTTGGTAATAAATCAAGAATAGGCTTTAGGTGCGTCCATATGGCAGCGGGTCCGTGACTTAAATTATAAGAAAATGAATAATGACAAGATGTAGACAGAGTATTATCGGCGTTGCGAGTGTAAATTACAACAGTGTGTAGAGTTATTTGAGATCTAGAACCACCAAAGTGAAACGCCTGAATTTCTTCACCAAGCTTTGTGTTGTAATTTTCACTGAAGTCCATATGGAGAATGCACTCCTGTTGTGATAGTTGATCTTTTAGCAACTTGAAATTATTGTGTTGATGGACAATATTTAATTGATGCTTTAAAATTGAGCATTCGGATTTTTCTAGAAGAAGTATTACATCTTTAGGAAGTACTTTGGATGTATTTATCTTGTACTTTCTAATTTTACGAGAATGTTTAGTCTTACCATCAATTATGGTTTCTGAAACAATAGTCCATTGTTTTAGAGTAATAAATTTAGAATGATCAAATTCTTTATAATGAATCTCTTTAGACATACAGGTAAAGCATATCCTAGAAAGACATTTTTCGTTGTAACGATCGCAACATATGCTTACCAAAAACTGTTGATGAGTTCGCACCGATGTAATGTTAGAACAATAAAGTGATTGCAAAATAAAATCAAAGTTGCTGTGAGTAATGCAAAGACAAGTATTACGATCAGAACTTTTAGGGCGCATTATCCAAAATGGACGCATTTTAGAAAACAGTGTGTATCCCAATTTCAATTTAGGGTGGTTTATCAAAAAAATTTTGTGTACGTTTTTAAGAGTCTCTACAAGTAAATGTTTTTGCTTTTTAACCTTATTTATTGTAACAAAATCTTTTTTTCCCGGACACACACGAGAATTACTGTCTTCTTCTAAAAACCTAGCACCAGTCTCTTTAATTCTACTAAACTTGCTGATATTTTTATATTTTTTTCTAGAATGAATAAAAGAATTTGATGGACTTACAGCAGTTCTTAGTCTTCTTGGGGAAATATATTCAATGTCTTTCCAAACCTTGTACTTACGAACTATTGGAGCCGTCACAGCTTTTGTAAATGTAATCTTTTCATTCGAGGTGTTAAGTGAGGAATATTTTTCTTTTAATTGTTGCCTCATTACTTCACCAAACAATAATTTTTTTTAACTTGCTTTTTAGCCTCTTCAGTAGGATTGGCTAAAAGTTGTTTAATATTTGTTAACACTTTTGTATTGGGAGTTTGTTTAGACGACGTGTTTCTCTTGCGCGCTGTGCTCTCTTTCGGTATTTTTCTACTTTCATTTTAAGGCTTTTTATTTCTTCATTTTTTTTGTATTTCTTTATTTCTCTTTTTTCTTATAGCTGCCGAATTCTTTCTGGCAACTATTTTTCTTTGATCGCCAATCAGAGCCACCAAAACTGTCCTTTTCAAGGCCAATGGTGACGATCTCGATTAATATCGAGGGAATATCTAAAGATACGGAAGAACTACTGTCTCAATTCTGCAAGAAACACGAATGCGATTTTCTGCCGATTAAAGAGACACATAGGGGCAACACTAAACGTCGACCCCGAATAGCAGGCATGGAGCTAATTCTAAAAAGATCCCATGACAAGTATGGCTGCGCGATTTTTACCAGACCTGGCGAAAACGTTGTTTCGGCCGCACTGCCAGAGAGGGATAACATTGAAGTGCTAACTGTAAAGCCCGCTCAAAATAGCGTAACGTCAGTGTACAAACCGCCGGATGCAGAGTTCAGTATTGCAGAATTATCGAATTTGAGCGACCAGAGCATCAATTTTGTGATGGGAGATAACAACTGCCACAGCCTAGCCTGGGTATATAATGAAATAGATGATCATGGTGATAATCTCGAAATATGGGCGGAAACAAAAGATCTGCAACTTATCCATGACCCGAAACTACCACCATATTTCAACAGCGGTAGGTGGAAAAAAGTATACAACCCAGATAATTTCTTCGTATCGTCAAAAATTGCAAAACAGTGCAAGAAGCTGGTAGGCGAACCAATACCCCGACGCCAGCATAGGCCCATAATCTGTGTTGTTGATGCCGTAGTGAAGCCAGAGCAAGTACCTTTCAAGCGGAGGTTCAATTTCAAAAAGGCAAACTGGAAGAGGTTCGGTAAAGAACTCGACACAGAGATAGAAAAAATCCCCCCTTAGCCTGGTATGTACGACATTTTCATCGGCCTCGTCCAACGGATCTCAAGGAAAACAATACCCAGAGGGTGCAGAACGCAGTTGATCGCAAGAATGTCTCAGGAAGAACCTTTGTTGGATCGTTACCAGAGCCTATTCGAGGATGAGCCCTTTGCGGAGGACACTATCCAGGCAGGGGAGGAGTTAATGATAGCCATGACTGAAAATCGCAAAGCCAAATGGGAAGACCTAATTGAGAGTTTGATTATTAAGGGAAACAGTAGAAGGGCGTGGAAACTGCTGAAGAATCTCAGCGGAGATGCTACCAAACCTCCACATAACAGCTGACCAGGTAGCAAGCCAACTGCTAAAAACGATAAAACCTACGGCCGGAAAACGAGAGACTCAGTAGCACGCCAACTGAAAAACGAAAGCCGGTTCCTTGAAGAACCTTTCTCAATGGCCGAGCTGAAAACAGCAATATCTGCCATGTAATCAAATAAAGCAGCTGGCATCGATGAATTTAAAGATGAGCAAATAAAGAACTAAGACCCGTGAACAATCGAGTGGCTTTTAAATCTGATGAACGCATGTATGATGAATATGCAGATCCCAAAAAATTGGAGGAAAGTTCGAGTGGTCGCACTACTGAAATCAGGGAAGGAACCTAAAAGTACCAAAAATTTTCGGCCAGTCTTTCTACTATGCCATACAATCAAGATCCTGGAACGAATAATACTAAACCGCATCGGAAGTATACTGGAGGAGAGATTCATCAATCAGCAAGCAGGCTTTAGACCCGGGAAATCATGTTGCAGCCAAATCTTGAATCTCACCCAGCATATTGAGGATGGTTTCGAGCATAATAAAATCACAGGCGTCGCTTTCATTGACCTCACAGCCGCATACGACACGGTAAACCTCAGAAAGCTGCTAAGGAAAGTATACGAGCTCACGGGAGATTACCAACTCACATTACTGATAGGCAATTTCCTACACAACAGAGGGTTCTACGTATGCCTTCAAGGAAAGAATAGCAGGTGGAGAAATAAAAAAAATGGCTTACCATAAGGAAGTGTCCTGTCGCCAATCCTCTACATCTACACGAATAACCAGCCGTTGGTAGACTACACCCTATGCTGATGACATGGCGATGGCCGCCCAGGGTTCGAGGTTCTAAGAGGTTGAGCAGAAGCTGACACGAGCTCTGGACGAACTCTCTACCTACTATGATGCAAATCATTTGAAACCAAATCCTAGCAAAACACAAATATGTGCTTTTCACCTCAACATTAAGGAAGCGGGAAGGGAGCTGAGCAGAGCATGGAGAAATAACCGCCTTCAACATTGTCATGCACCAAAATACTTAGGTGTAACGTTGTATCGCAGCCTAACTTTTAAACAACACTGTCTTAATACTAAGAGGAAGGTCAGTGCTCGAAATAATATAATCAGGAACTTGATGAACAAATCCTGGGGTGCAAATACTCAAACTCTAAGAACTTCTGCCCTGGCACTATGTTTCTCTGCAGCGGAATACGCCGCGCCAGTATGGAACGTATCTGCACATGCAAATCAGGTGGACGTAGCAATAAACGAAACAGCGAGGATCGTTTCGGGGTGCCTGAGATCGACTAAAACAGAGAAAATATACCCACTAATCGGCATCGTTCCACCTCATATCTGTAGGGAAGTTGCGGCAGATCAAGAGAGAAATAAGCAGGAGACAGACCCACGTCACCCGTTATATAGAAAACAACCAGTGGAGCGGCGGCACAAGTCTAGGCAAAGTTTCATGAAAAGAACACGGGCTTTGGAAAGACCGCCAGAATCAAACCGAATCACTAAGTGGAGGAGTCAATTAAACAACCATGTTTCCCTGGCCAAAAAGGAACTACCTGCAGGCAGTGACCAATCCTATGCGGTATGGAGAACCCTAAATCGTATGAGAGTGGGAGTACCACGATGCAAGACCAACATGCAGAAATGGGGTCTACTGTCGGAGGGGGCAAGTATCCTGTGGTGCTATCCAGGACCCAAACCATCTTATAATTTGCCCTCATCTAGACCAACCTTGCACAATAAACGACATTAATCTAGCGAACGACAAGGCCATATCAGCCGAAAATTATTGGAAATTTTTGGTTTGACCGGACACGGAAAGTAAGTAAGTATTAACATTAGTTTGAGTTAAAATATAATTAATATCCGCTAGCGCCCTCTTTATAGATATATCACAACCTACTGGTTCAATAGTAAAATTAGGTCCCATAACCAATAAATTGAAAATATCAACAGGTATGTTAAATATCGGTCAAGTTTTTGGAAGGTACACATTATATTATTATTGATAAAACTTTTCATGTGGTACTGTTACTATAACTTATAATTTCTCTATGTTTTGTGAAAAATTTATTGTACTTCTATCTGAATTATATGATTATTGACATATTTTTACTACAATATCAACGAGCTCAATAATTAATTTCATATCACTTGCTGTAGCTCCTTGAAAATGAACATAATCATATTCGAAAGCTCGGAATAAATTACTCAAGAGGCCACTTGGTAAAACGATAGTTTTAATGGCGCATGCGCAGTTGGGATATATCATAATGTCCTGTAACCTAACATAGTTGATTGTTTACAGTTTCACGCAAATGTGCTTGTACTGATAAAATATTATGTATGTATGCATAGTTTGTACTATAAGTTTTTATATAATATTGGAATAAACGTTGGTCTAAAACCGTTTTCTACAGTGTTCAAGCAGGAACATTTCTTTGGGAATCTAAAAATTTAACCACTTTTCTCTCTTATTGTTCTGGAGGTTTATTGTGGTTCTTGTCCAAGAAATGAGTGAACTCCCCTATTTCTCTCAGTGCGCTACTATTACGTGTAAAATTGCTTATTTTTTTATTGTAGGGTGAACCTTTGACAAGTGGTTCAAAACGCACTATGAGAACTATTGAAAGCTTTTTCACCAAAAAATCTAAAAACAGTGATAACACTGAGCATGTAATCACAGATACTAATATTAACAATGAAGATAATGAATCTATTTCTTTTTCGGGAAATAATATAAATGATGCTTCTGAAAATGAAATATCCGATTTAGATTCTACTAATACAGCTTGCACCAACCAAAGAACATTTTTAACATCTACTGAGACTGATATATCATATTAATTGCGAGAATCTACGGGATTTTACAAGAGCTGCACTTCTGGAAATACATTGGGTCCCACCTATAAATTATGGCTTTCCATACAACATTCTACGTAAAAAAGGTAAGGACACAAAAAAGTACGCCCAAAAGTCTCATTTAGAAAAACTCCATTGGTTGGTTCTCTCTCAAAAACACCGCGGCCTCTATTGCAATTATTGCGCTCTTTTTGCCAAAAGTACTGCAGGAAATGGTCTTCAGGCTCCATTAAAAAGGTTAGTCACAGAACCTTTAAAATGTTTTGACGATCTTTTGGGAGACAAAGGTGCATTTTGTTGAAAAAAACCATTACCACAAGAGATCTGTGGAAGCTGGAAAAAGTTTTTTTATTAGTTACCACAATCCCTCAACTGAAATCAGCATTCAAATATCATCGCAAAGAGCAATACTAGTAAAAGAAAATAGAGAACGTTTGACACCTATAATTAAAACTATAATATTTTGAGAACAACAAAATATCGCTCTTCGAGGACATCGTGATTAAGGGTTACTTCTGAACAAAGAAACTGAAAGTACTGCGAATGAAGGAAATTTTCGAGCTTTGTTAAAGTTTCGGATCGATGCAGGTGACAAAATATTTGAAGACCATTTGAAAAGTGGCTCTTCAAATGCTACGTACATAAGCAAGAAAATACAAAACGAAATACTAGATCTATGTAAAGAAGAAATACAGGAAACTATAATAAATAATGAAAAAGCGGCTAAATATTTTGACGTCATATTCGACGAGACAACTGACATCTCGGCTACAGAACAACTCAGTTTATCATTCCGGTGTATTCACAATAATGTAATTCGTGAGGACTTTGTTTCATTTTGTGATACATACACAGAAATCCGAAAAGAAGATCTGCTGCGGGTAGAAGAACGAAGGCTTACAGGTTTTGCCTTAGCACATATTGTCGTAGATCTCTGTAATACATTTGTCTCAGATTTATCAAACTGCGTTGGAGTCGGCACAGACAGTTGCTCCGTTAAATCCTCTGAAGTGAAGGGAGCCGTAAGCGAACTGATAAAAACTGCAACCCATGCCAGAAGATGTCCTTGCAATATTCATATTCTCAATAACTCCTTGGCAAAATCATCAAAGGCCACAGTTGCAGAAATGCGTCAGCAACCATGAAGAAGTTAGTGGCATTTGCGAAGCCGAATTTTCAATGATGCTCTTGGTGACAAACTGGAAACCTGTGTGATACTCGATGGGTGGAGAGGCATGACGGTTATTTGCAATTTCATGGCGACAAATTAGTTAAAATTTGTGATAGCAAAGAATATAGCAAGACAGCATGTTGGATATGGAAGAGGATTTAAATTTTGATCGGTCGAATTAAATTAAGCTATAATTACTGTTTGAATACTGTTTAATTTCTTAAAATTGATAGCACCCGGTAGGTATGTCCTTCTACTAGAGAATTTCGATTCAGACTGTAATAATTTTGAAATCACAAGAATATCTTTTCTTGGTTCGCATACTTGAAAACAAAAACATCTGGTTCTTTTTGTGTATACTCTAAAAGCTGTGTGAAGATATTTATTATCGGATATTCAGATACTCCCTTTTATATGGGTATCATAAAACCTACCCTGTGTTAGAGGACAACTATTTGTAAGACAGGATGTTATTATTCTAATTTAATCTTATTTCACATAAGAATGTTAAAGCAACAAAATAGAGTGGTTTTTGATGAAACTAAATTAAAATTCCAACACAACAAGTCTGCATTTGATGCTAATTGCTTACTACATGCTGTATGCTCTCCAGATTTTATTATCGCATTTATTTGCTTGTCCTATGTATTAGGTAAGAAAATAAGATAGATTCTCATTCCTGTATCCTTAATAATAACCTTTATTTCAAAATAAAATTTGAAACGCTGTTTAATAACAATTCAACATATAATGTTTATTTTCAGGAGCAACTGTTTCACTTAGCCGCTTTTTACAAAGAATATCATTGGATTTAAAGAGATCAACAGATGCACTGAAAGATACGTTGGACGTTCTGCTTCGTAAGCGGGAAGACGCTGACAAACATTTTCACGACTAATTTGTCGAGGCACAAGATCTAGCTAGAAAACTCGAAACAGAGATAAAGACACCACGTACTGCTTCTTGACAGACTCATCAAGCCAATCAACAAGGAGCCGAAGAGGAATATTTTCGGAGGAGTATTTTTATTCCACTTCTAGACAGCATAACGACTGACCTGAAAGACCGCCTATCTCCAGATACCTTGAACCTTTTTGGCTTGGGAATGTTTATGCCAAAACGCGAATATACGAAAGAAGACCTTCTTAATGTGAAGAAGGCAGCAGAATTATATACTCATTATCTAGGGGTTTCTTCACTGCACTTCCACAGTCGTTACAGAGTATCAGCTATGGGTTTCGAAGTGGAGAAAGGAGCTCGAAGAAAGTAGTTAGAAAGTGCCTACTTGTGTGATTTCTACAATCCAATTTTGTGATAATGACCTCTATCCAAATATCAATATTTTACTTAAGATTTTGTCAACCCTCCCCATACGCGCCGCCACTTCAGAAAGGTCATTTTCCACTTTAAGGCGCCTAAAAACTTGGTTAAGAGCAAATGTGTCAGAAGAGAGGCTGACGGGCTTAGTCCTTTTAAATTTACATCCCGAGATAACCCTTGGTGTATCGAAAATAATCGCCCAATTTTCTAAAACGAATAGAAGACTACCTTTCAGTTTGTAAATGAACTTTGTGTTCTTTTTTTATTTTATTAAAAAATATTCCTATATATTTTAGTTGTTTCACTGGTAGAGTTGCTTATAGAAATGCATTTGCTTACGGGTACTAGCAATATAGGAGTATTAGATATATTGTAGAAATGACGAAAATGCGTAGAATTCAGAGAAATGGAATACTATTAGACTAATAAAAAAGTATCAATTGAGGTCACCCTCCATAAATGAATATTCAATAGATTGTAACGAAAGTTAAAAGTCATAAGTCACGAGAAACTTTCCCATGCAAATAGAGAAAAGACAACTTGGATGTCCCATCTGCGTAGGACAATGTTTTTGGGTTGCTTCAATTTAAATGGAAACCCAAAGTTTCTTTGCTCCCCAATAGAAATATATTTACATTGAAAAAAAGTAGTATAGTACAGGTAATGAATAAGAATTTCGAAAAATGTGACAAAAAAGTGAGTTTTTATCAAAATCATACTCATTCGCTAAATGTATTTTGTATTATAATGTTTTCTCGAATACATGCACTGCACAGAAAGTTTTTGGCAAATACGAACATCTATGTTCTTTATAATTTTTAATTTTAGATGAACTAAAGATTGATTTTTTTCAGGTAGTTCCTAGGATGCAGGTTTTTAGTGCCGAATAAAAATAAACGGGTTTAAGGATTAAAACAAACTTTTCCGCATTTATATACTCCGGAGGCTGTATCGGTCTAACAAACCGAAATTTCTCCTAAATTTAGTATATCTGGATTTATAGGATCCATTGTACTGACTCTGGTGAGATGAAAATCAATAGGGTTCATCTGTGAGATGCTCTAAACAGTTAATAACAATCATAAAGTAATGAATCGTTGCACTACGGAGGTTGTGTCGTTCTAACAAGACATGTTACAAAAAGTTGGCCGACGAGAACATACACCGTTTTTCGTGTTTTTCTCGCTGAAAAACGAAAAAATAACTAAAAGCAAACAAAAGCGCAACTTTTTTGGGGTAAACCAATACTTTTTTCGCATCTTAGATAGAGTTGGGCGGAAAATTAAAATGGTAAGTTTAATAACAGCTATAGTCACTTTCAATTTACAAGCCTAAGGGCCAGTTTCACCACCTTCTGATCAGTGTCCGATAGCTCATTCACAACTTTTGTCTTTGTCATCTGGCATAAAATAAGAAGGGAGAAAACGTCCCTTTAAGATATCAGACACTTATCGGAAAGTGGTAAAACTGGCCCTTAAAAAAGTATGAATAGGGCGAACAAAATTTTTAATTGTCACGTAACGTAACGTTCTTCAAGATCGAAAAAACTATTTGCTTTTTTGTGGAAACACACTGTAAGCACGCTATAAAAAATGGCAGTCTCAATCAAAAACTTTTTTCGGAATTTTTCAAAATATGATTTGAGTTTATCTGCTCCTATGTTAATTCCATCAGATGTGTTGTCTGCTTTTTTTTCTAAATTCTATATTAAATTAGATTTCGAATTATCATTATTTGAATCAAATACTCATTTTTTTGCAACCTACCGTATGTGTAGTACCAGGAGTGCCCAGGTAGGCCGGGCAGACTGTCATACTTATCCAATCGAACGATACTTTTCAATAGTGTTTTTTATGAATATCACCAACAGTTCCAGAAATTTCAACTTAGTTTATTGGTTATTATCCGATGTTTCCAAAATTTTCTGTGACATTTTCAGAAGAACTACGAATCGAGCCAGATTCTTTAAATGCTCTTAAATATGCCCTAATGATATCTGCTAATGTAGCGTTCATTTTCAATATAGAATTTAAATTTAATTGATGGGAGACAGTTTTAAAACATAAATAGAGAAAAGCAATTCGTTGTAGCTATTATTAATAAAATTTGAATGATTTACAATATTTAATTATTAATTAAAAATTAAGTATTTTCATATAGTGAAATATATTTGAGTTAATGTTCAGTTAACTCACTTTGTATAATAACTATCATTCATAACTATAACACAAAATTATAACCTCAATGTTTTTATGAACAACAGTAATTAGCCTTGATAAGCAATAAAATAAAGGAGTCCATACACGAGAATGCCAGATACCATAAGCATTCTTGAGAAACTGATAATGATCAAAAAAGAGCTGAAAACTGCTATTGAAACTTCGGAAGCAAATATTGTTCAAAAGATTGCATGTCTTACGACACAATAAAAAAAACTTAAATCCGAAAATTCAGATTTGCAACAAAAAGTTGAATATGTAGAAAGAAGTTTTAAGGAAAATAACACTGAAGTCTGGTTTAAAGTGATGTTTAAGAAGTATAACACCAAAAACTGTACCTCATATTTTTATTCAAGGTATTGAACCGCAAATTCTACCAAATCCATTGAAGCAACAGAAATACAGCTCTCCGTGAAATTCAACCCATCCTTGGCCGGTTACTACTCATCGAGTTTTCAGGATATGATGCAGGGATTGTTAGAAGACTGGGATTTGGCCATACATAGCCCATTCTGCCACGCCTGCAACTGTTCTGTTACCGTTAGGCACATACTGATAGACTGTCAACTCTACAACGATGTCAGACAGTGAAATAACATGAAGCCTATACTAATAGAAATGCTAAATTTCTCCATTGAACTACCTAACCAAACCCACACAACTTCTAAAAGACATTAACATATCTTCTAAATTATGATAATCCGTAATGTACCATGCTGCAATGGCTGTAAAGGCACTTAAACTTGAATTACTAAAAATCCAGAGGAAAAATTACTAATAGACTCTGAAGTCAAATTTATTTTTTATCCAACTAAAAGTCACGTCATATTAAACTGCACAAAGCTTGAAAAAACCGGAATAACTATTATTCAGGATAAAAGTAACTACTATATTGAAAAGGTATTTGAGCGGAGTAAAAACCAGAAGCATCAAGAGCTACATAAAAGGAGAAACACTACGTCAACAACGACATCTATAAATACAGTGGAACACATTTTAAAGACAGAAAAGGAAAGTACAGTGAGATTTAAAAAACATCCAAAATAGCAAAAAACCGAACAATAAGTTTCCGAACAAATCTGGAAGGACAAGAATGGATTTAGCATCCAAAAACCAGAACTCAAGTTGGCCCAATTACAGGCAGTTCTGAATAATGCTGGAAAACTAATACACTATCTCAGATGTTTCGTAAAACTCCCTTTGATTGTATTACTTTTGAGGTGTGTTTGATAATTTCTCTATTTGTAAGTGTTCGTTAAATTATTACATACACTGAATTCATACATTCTAGATTGTTCACATCACTTGAAATAAAAACAATTAATGATTTAAACAATCAGGACTGATTCCCGCGGATAAATATTTTAGGTTTATATACCAAAATATTAGAAGTCTAACCAAATATTAAGATGACTTTTTGGCAAAAAAGCTCAAATTAACATTGAATTCAATTGTATAGTTTTATGAGAATCTCGTACATTGAGTGATATCCATTTATATCAGGTTGAAGGTTATAATATTATTTACAATAATTAAGGTGATGTCAATCAGAATGATAGCGTTGTCATTTAAATAAATAAAAAATATATATTTTCCTATGATATATTCTAGATCAGAGGTGTCCAAGCTACGGCCCGCGGGCCAGACCCGGCCCGACAGGTGATTTTATACGGCCCGCGACAATTTTTTAAAAATAACTGAATTTTTCACGCTAAACTGTCTGATTTTAAAATGTACCTACATTTTTAAACATATTTTTTTAAATATAATTCCAGAATATAATTTATTGTTTTCAAAAATATCGAGTACGGCCCTGTCCATTTGTAACGATCAGGTGCTGACACTGCTGACTGCGTAAAATGCATGGATTTGTTTACTTCTTTTTTAAGTTAGTTCATAT
Source organism: Galeruca laticollis (assembly GCA_963921935.1). Lineage (NCBI taxonomy): Eukaryota > Metazoa > Arthropoda > Insecta > Coleoptera > Chrysomelidae > Galeruca > Galeruca laticollis. The sequence goes on from OY998177.1 coordinate 151,100,169, forward strand.
CGTGATTTATTTCTTTCTATTACGTATTACTGTTGTGTGTATTTATTTTTAAAGATTAACATGGAAGGAAAAAAGAGAAAAGGTGATAACGAGTGCCGCGTTTTTAATGAAGAATGGGGATTAAAATACTTCTTTGTGCAATCGCAGTCAAAGCATGGCAAAGCTGTATGTTTAATTTGCAATGGCACTGTTGCTGTAATGAAAGAATATAATTTACGTCGACACTATGAAACAAAACATGCTTCAGCCTACTCTAAAATTAAGGACAAGCAGCGTGCTGAAAAATTTGGAACAATGCGTCGTGGTTTGTGTGCGCAACAAAATTTATTTAGGAAGGCTAACTCAGAAAATGAAGCTTTGACTTTAGTTAGCATGAAAGTTGCTTATTTGTTGGCGAAAAAGGAAAACCCTTTATGGATGGAAATATCGTTAAAGAGTGCATGATGGAAGCTGTTGGTGAGTTATGTCAAGAAAACTTGAAACTTTTCATAATGGTCAGTCTTTCCCGTATACTGTTGCTCGTCGTATTGATGATATTGGAAATAATATTCTTCACCTGATTACAGTATTCTCTCGCGATGGATGAATCAACTTATGCTTCACAACTTTTAATTTTTGTACGTGGTGTTGACGACGAACTTAATGTCACGCCTCTGTTAACCGAATGTACGGCACTACAACTGGAGAAAATATCTTCAAAGAAGTACAAAACACGTTGGAAAAATATAACTTGGACTGGAATCGATTCCAAGATGTGACAATTGACGAAGGAAGAAATCTGTCTGGAACAAACATCGGGGTGGTTGGCCAAATTAGAAAAACTTGTGAAGTTGCAGGGGCATCAGTACCAATTTTTCTGCACTGTATTATTCATCAACAAGCTCTATGTGTAAAACAAGTCGATATGAACTGTGTTTTGAAACCAGTTGTATCTGTCGTAAATTTTATTCGATCACATGAACTCAATCATCGCCAATTTCGATATTTTCTCTAAGAAATTGAATCAGAGTCTGTTGACTTGTATTATACTGCAGTTCAATGGCTTAGCTGTGGAAAAGTGCTATCGCAGTTCTTTTTGAACTTGAATATTTTGAACTTAAAGCTCCAAGGTAAAAACAACTTAATTTGTGATCTATTCGCGCAAATTAAAGCATTCGGAGCAAAGCTGATATTGCTCGAAAATCAGATGAATGAATGTAATTTTACCCATTTCTCATGCTGTCAACAATTTAATAAAGAAACTAATGAACAATTTCCAATCAGATTTGCGGTAAAAGTCATCACGGATTTAAAACAAGCATTTCAAAAGCGTTTTTCTGACCTTGACAAGAATTCAAAGGAAATTCGGCTATTTCAAAATCCCTTTGATTGCAATGTTGCCTACGTTTAAAGCCAGTTGCAAATAGAAATTATTGATCTTCAAGCTAACAATCAAATTAAGGATAAATACAGGGAAGGAAATTTGGTCGATTTTTACAAATTTTTGGATTCAAAAGAGTTTCCAAACTTAAAGCAATTTGCTTGTAAATTTATTCCTATGCTTGGCACTACCTATATGTGTGAACAAACTTTTTCCCGGATGAAGTATCTGAAAAATTAATACAGGTCAAATTTATTGTATGATCATTTGCAATCATTGCTTATAATTGGTGTCTCAGACTGTAATCCCAACTTTAAATAAATTCTTCAGGACAAAACACAGTTCCATCATTCCCATTAAAAGTGGCATGTATAATTATTTATCCACGTTTGTTTAGTATTGATGCATCTGTAATATACTATAAAAAATAAAATCCAATGCGCTTTCAGTCGTAATAATTTTTTTTAAATTTATTTATTAAAGTGGCCCGCCACAATTGGATTTAAATCCCAATCTGGCCCTCGTAGCAATAAGTTTGGACACCTCTGCTTTAGATAGACCGAATAAGTAATAGAAAACAAACATAAATATCAAGTACTACCATTTATAGTTCTCCTTTAGCGAATGCGGAGAACTTTGCTACCGGCTTCAAACAAACCAAAAACAATGTTTGTCACTATCACACTATAGCATTATGTTAATATAAATTTTGGTGATGAAAATGATTTTGTCAACTTGTCATTTATTCATAACTAGCGGACCCGGCGAACTCTGTTCCGACTTAGAAGCAATTAATAATAATATTTTTATTTTTATTAAGAAGTTCAGTTTTTTATTAGGAATAGTGAATCTGTCGTTGTATCTACAAAATAAAAATCAAAGACAGTATTACGGATTAATAAACACTTTTTTTAGAATTAGCAAACATAATTCGTACGAGTAAGTACAGTAAGTTATTCTTTTACTATATAAGTACAAAAATAAATAAACAAATACCTTGAATGTCGGATTAAATCCTCGTTCTTCGATAATGTCTGCCCCAAATGAGGTCATTTGGAAGCAACTATTGTATTTTTGAGTGTTTGCAAGAAACTGACGTGATTCGGTTGTTTCGCCACAAAGCAATGAATACAATGGCTCCGGTGGCGGAGTCAATAATGGCATTTTAGTTTCCCACTAAGGTAGCACAATCCGGGCGTTTCTCCGGAAAACTGAACTCAATCATCGCCAATTTCAATATTTTCTCTAAGAAATTGAATCAGAGTCTGTTGACTTGTATTATACTGCAGTTCAATGGCTTAGCTGTGGAAAAGTGCTATCGCAGTTCTTTTTGAACTTGAATATTTTGAACTTAAAGCTCCAAGGTAAAAACAACTTAATTTGTGATCTATTCGCGCAAATTAAAGCATTCGGAGCAAAGCTGATATTGCTCGAAAATCAGATGAATGAATGTAATTTTACCCATTTCTCATGCTGTCAACAATTTAATAAAGAAACTGATGAACAATTTCCAATCAGATTTGCGGTAAAAGTCATCACGGATTTAAAACAAGCATTTCAAAAGCTTTTTTCTGACCTTGACAAGAATTCAAAGGAAATTCGGCTATTTCAAAATCCCTTTGATTGCAATGTTGCCTACGTTTAAAGCCAGTTGCAAATAGAAATTATTGATCTTCAAGCTAACAATCAAATTAAGGATAAATACAAGGAAGGAAATTTGGTCGATTTTTACAAATTTTTGGATTCAAAAGAGTTTCCAAACTTAAAGCAATTTGCTTGTAAATTTATTCCTATGCTTGGCACTACCTATATGTGTGAACAAACTTTTTCCCGGATGAAGTATCTGAAAAATTAATACAGGTCAAATTTATTGTATGATCATTTGCAATCATTGCTTATAATTGGTGTCTCAGACTGTAATCCCAACTTTAAATAAATTCTTCAGGACAAAACACAGTTCCATCATTCCCATTAAAAGTTGCATGTATAATTATTTATCCACGTTTGTTTAGTATTGATGCATCTGTAATATACTATAAAAAATAAAATCCAATGCGCTTTCAGTCGTAATAATTTTTTTTAAATTTATTTATTAAAGTGGCCCGCCACAATTGGATTTAAATCCCAATCTGGCCCTCGTAGCAATAAGTTTGGACACCTCTGCTTTAGATAGACCGAATAAGTAATAGAAAACAAACATAAATATCAAGTACTACCATTTATAGTTCTCCTTTAGCGAATGCGGAGAACTTTGCTACCGGCTTCAAACAAACCAAAAACAATGTTTGTCACTATCACACTATAGCATTATGTTAATATAAATTTTGGTGATGAAAATGATTTTGTCAACTTGTCATTTATTCATAACTAGCGGACCCGGCGAACTCTGTTCCGACTTAGAAGCAATTAATAATAATATTTTTATTTCTATTAAGAAGTTCAGTTTTTTATTAGGAATGGTGAATCTGTCGTTGTATCTACAAAATAAAAATCAAAGACAGTATTACGGATTAATAAACACTTTTTTTAGAATTAGCAAACATAATTCGTACGAGTAAGTACAGTAAGTTATTCTTTTACTATATAAGTACAAAAATAAATAAACAAATACCTTGAATGTCGGATTAAATCCTCGTTCTTCGATAATGTCTGCCCCAAATGAGGTCATTTGGAAGCAACTATTGTATTTTTGAGTGTTTGCAAGAAACTGACGTGATTCGGTTGTTTCGCCACAAAGCAATGAATACAATGGCTCCGGTGGCGGAGTCAATAATGGCATTTTAGTTTCCCACTAAGGTAGCACAATCCGGGCGTTTCTCCGGAAAACTGCAATGTGCCACAATACTCGCAAACAACGTCCATTGGCTCAATGCAAACGCAAGGATGCAAGCAGTAATCAGTGCTGCAATCGTATCGAAACACTGCTCGATTCAAATCAGCACTTGATAAATATCTTCTTGTGCGTCGAAAATTATCTACTTGTTGTTCGCTCGACGATTTCGCATTACCAACTGAGACGTTTCACGGGCTGCCTCACTTTGCTCTTGTGATTGAGAAGCACGAAGTCGAGCCATACTAACACGGCCCTCTTCACGGACAATTTATTGTTCTTCTATAGTTCTTTCATTCGCAATGTTTCGTATCCTTCTTGCATTACGGCTTTATCGGGAAATATTAGATCGTCTTGGTCGCGGCATTGTTAATGATGATTCAAAGAGAATACAAATGACTGATTATTGATTTCTGACCTAATTTATAATTATCAAATTTTCATCCATTTTATGTCACACGGAAACGCGGCCGAACAGGATAAAAATCATGTGGCCGTCTCCTGGTTCTAAACTACATCCCCACCAATTTTCAGCCAAATCGGTTCAGCTGTTCTTGAGTTATAAATAGTGTAACCAACACTACTTTCTTTTATATATAGATATGTATAGGATATTACAATCATCGTCAGAATGACAGAAGTTATTGTTGAATTATTTAAAGTATTATGTAGCCATTGTAGTGGTGCTTATTTAAATAATTTTTATGTTATGTTTGGATTGTGTTATTGGGAGACAATTTTCGCATAAATGTTGATATGTTAGGAACAACCGTTATTAAATTTGAGTATACTTGTCCATGCTCAACCAGTACTGGTTGAATAGTTTATTTAGTCAATTTTTAGCTCCTGCGAACTTATAATTGTTACATATATATTTTCTAAATAAACTAACTATATTATTAATATTACTATAATCGAGTTAACAGCATTTGCATATATGTTGCTTTTATGTTGAGATTTCTATCTTTTTCATTAAAGTTCTTAGGCGGAAGCGCTTTTCTCTTCAATTTTCGTTGCTTATATATTCCAGCTTTAATTATTAACCTCTAATATGGAAATGAAACACGTCTAAAAATGTTTCAAATTTGCCTGGACTAACGCAAATCTATTTACATTCAGAACAAATTGTAAGGCCGAGAATCACAAATTGAACGTTTGGATAGAACAGCACAACCATAAGTTCTTGAAAAAAAAAGGGAAAACGGGCATTACTGAGAACAAATTGTATAGTTCAATACTATTATTTTGCGTTCGAAAATTTAGTAGCAGAAGGAAATTGGATAAACTTTATAGCCTAACGGAAAACAGAGATAGCCCCAGTTAAACTTAAATATTGAGTGTGTGCCTGATGGAGTGTGAAATAACATTAGATAGCATTTCTAATATTTAAAAAAAATGCTGTCTGTTACGGTTGTAGAAGTTATCTTGATGTTATTGTTTAATAAAAAGGAATTCGATGAAATGACTACATTTTTAAATACCCCTATAATACTGAAAATTCCCATTATCGTAACGCCCTCCAAAAATATATGATTAAAGCTAAAGAATTACTTCATTAAGTACTAACAGTAAACATTATCCCAATAACATATCAACGCAGGACCTGGTAACTAACATTTTTGCTATATGCGATTATTGCGGCATTCGGTGTTCTGTAGTGTCTCTGTACAAGGAGCTGTTTTTACACAAAGTAAGTAACAAAAAACGATTTTTGGTTTTATATTTTACCCTTGTCATGTTATTCTAGTGGTTTGTGTTTAATTTCGTCAAAAATTTCCGTTTCAATTAGCCAATATTGTCTTTTTACTTACAGTTTTAAGTTATGACCTCCTGCATCATCAAAGTATAAAAAAATTAGTAAGTTACAAGCTACTGCGATGTAGTCCAGAGGGCAAAATTTAATGAAGATGGGTTTAGCCCAACACAAAAAACAAGAAAATATTGAAAATTATTGTGATGTTGATAACCAAAATGTTTCTGACTATAATTTTTCCGAGAAAAATGTTATTTTTGAAGATTTGTCTGAAATAATTAATAATATCGGAATGATTTTTGAAAACAATTTGATTATAAGTGACCCTAGACAAGAAATGGAAACGGTACGTTTCGCCGGCAACGTTTCGTCAGTAACGTTTCGCCGGGAATGTTTAGCCGGTAGCACGATTCGCCTGTGGGTTCCTTTAGTTATCTCTTCCATATATATTGTGCCCACAAATTAAGACAACAAAAAGAAACAATAGAATAAAAACCATCAAGCAGAATTAAGGTGGATAAATAGGTATGATTAAGCTTGCAGAATTTTTCTAAAATTATTAGTTAGGTACCTTTTGCAACAAGTTTAGTGCAGTGCTAGTCATGGAGACTAAAAGAAGTGGCCGAATTTTTAGCGAAGACAGTTTTATGTATATTTTTGATTCTTTGAGTGCAAATGGTGAAAAACAATATTTTCGTTGCCGAAGAAGAGATATACAATATAAAGCGAGAGTGCACTTATCATTAAATAATGAAATAATTAAAAAAGTTGAACATCACGTACATGATGCTTCAGCCTTCAAAGTAGAGGTACATATAATATGTTTTAATTTATTACTTACTTGTAAAATCCTTTCATTTTTAAATAATTGATTTATCATGAAGTCTTAACTAGATAATTTAATTCATCTTTATTTTATAAATGTAGGTGTCCAAAATGGTTAAAAAGAGAGTAGTTGAAAGCCAAGCAACTGCTACTGTAATTAACTGTCTCGACCCTTACTTCGTGGAATCTACTCATATTAGTGTTTTAAATGGAACTCAACGTTTCTAGCTAATATTGTGGAATTAGCTAGAAACGTTGAGTTTCATTTAAAACACTAACTGCTACTGTGATCATAAATAACTGTCAACAAACACTTACCATTGCTGCAACCGGAATTTGCCCATCTGATCGAAGTTTAAAGATGCAAATAAAAAGAGCACGGAAGGTAATCAATCATGCCCCCGTTGCACCTAATTCTTTGGAAGAACTAGAAATTCCTCAAGAATATAAAGAGTACTCCACGGACGGTGGCAACACAACAGAACGTTTTTTACTAGAAGACAATTACCCAGAATTACCACGCTTATTAATATTTGGGTGTCTCCGAGGAATTGACATTTTAAAAACATCATCTAGGTGGTATGTTGATGGCACCTTTAGCGTTGCACCGACGTTATTTGCCCAGGTGTTTGTTATAATGGGTGAAAAGTATGGAAGCATCCATCCTTGCGTGTATATACTTTTACCAGATAAAATACAGTTAACTTATGAAAAAATGCTCCAAATGCTGATCGAGTTAGAGCCTTTATTAAATCCATCAAGAGTGTCAGTCGATTTTGAGCCACCTGCGTTTAAAGTTGTTCAACTATTTGTAACTTTTTTCTTCTTGTTCTTATAAATAGGATTATTGAAAATATTTAAACACTGCTTTAGTTTTATTCAGTTCGTGAAATGGAAAGGATATCTGAAATATTTATCTGCTTAATTTTGATCTTTTTTTTTAAATTATTTTAACGTATTATAACAATTGTGCATGTGATAAAAACTGAAATTAGTTGTGGTTTGTTGTTTTGTGGAAAGTTTTATATATATGTGACTGGAGAAAATTCAACATGACAGAAATTAATACATCTATCTACAAATTTGATAATGGTAAGTTTTTTTTACGTTTCCTGGTACATTATATTCATTTTAAAACTTTTACTATCAGGTGTTTATGATTTTAAATTTCACTTTTTTATTATTTGGTACCAAATATTACTAATTAAAACACACCACAGACTTTGTTCTTTTCGCCAAACGACGCCTTCAGTTGGATCCACCCATGACGCTTTCCCGATACAGGTGGCAATCTCCCTTCTTATAACTATCGGGTGATAATTATATGACTTGGCTTGACTTTGTTTCAACACAGATTTGTCTTTACACTTATTTTAATTATTAGTTACTTTTTATATTTCTGATTTATACATATTCACACTTATTACTTGAAAATTTTATAACAAAGAACTAGATCACATTCAATTTACTTCTTGCTCCTTCAGTTACCAACGCCTAACTAACTATCGCGGGTCTTTTTATCCGCCAAAACCCTTTCTATTGTTTATAACCGGAAGCTGGCAATGTTCTAGAAAAATCTTTGATTATTGTTCACCTATCACTTTGTTTATTAATATTTTATTGTTTTTCTGACTTAAACTTGCTATCAAATATTGTTTTTTATTCACTATAACCTTATCGTCATTGATTTAATTCACTAACATTTATTTGTTGTTTTGTGGAAAGTTTTATATATATGTGACTGGAGAAAATTCAACATGACAGAAATTAATACATCTATCTACAAATTTGATAATGGTAAGTTTTTTTACGTTTCCTGGTACATTATATTCATTTTAAAACTTTTACTATCAGGTGTTTATGATTTTAAATTTCACTTTTTTATTATTTGGTACCAAATATTACTAATTAAAACACACCACAGACCTTGTTCTTTTCGCCAAACGACGCCTTCAGTTGGATCCACCCATGACGCTTTCCCGCTTCAGGTGGCAATCTCCCTTCTTATACCTATCGGGTGATAATTATATGACTTGGCTTGACTTTGTTTCAACACAGATTTGTCTTTACACTTATTTTAATTATTAGTTACTTTTTATATTTCTGATTTATACATATTCACACTTATTACTTGAAAATTTTATAACAAAGAACTGGATCACATTCAATTTACTTCTTGCTTCTTCAGTTACCAACGCCTAACTAACTATCGCGGGTCTTTTTATCCGCCAAAACCCTTTCTATCGTTTATAACCGGAAGCTGGCAATGTTCTAGAAAAATCTTTGATTATTGTTCACCTGTCACTTTGTTTATTAATATTTTATTGTTTTTCTGACTTAAACTTGCTATCAAATATTGTTTTTTATTCACTATAACCTTATCGTCATTGATTTAATTCACTAACATTTTATATTTATTGTTTTTTCATGTTATTGATTATTTGAAATCTTCCGATTGGTCAATACAAATATATCATTTTTATACTTCCTACAACCTAAATATTTACATAATATACATGGACACAGTTCATTTCTTATTTTGTTTGATATTATTACATCTATACACATAAATTAGGTCGGTAATCATTTATTTTTATTCTTATATTTCATATTCAAATACATTTTATGTTGGTATACTTGTCTCAACTGTTATATTTCGTATTCTAAATGTCATTTATTGATCAATCATCGTAGCACTGTTGATTTTATTATTGCCATCCTATTTATTCTTTAAATATAAGCAGATGCTTTCGGTGTCTAAAATTCCGTGTAGCGTTACGTTATTTTATTGATCTTCGTTTGGTTAGGTTCTGTCTAAGGTTGTTTTTTTAAAATACAGAATTATGTTGAAACTGTTTTATGAATAATTGTTTATGAACTCTTTTTTATTTTTATTAATTTTCTCTATGATTATGCCCATTGATTGTAATTGATTATGTTGTGTCATGCTACTCTCTACAATAGCTCTATTTCATTCTGAAATAAGCCTAAAAGACGTTTATATTAGGACAGACCGACAAAGTCTCACAATTGTAGAAGATTTTAGTAACAGAAACATTTTAGATTTTTTGCGAGGGTTAGCTCACAATTTTGAAATGATCTAAACAGTTTTTTATAACACTTGTGTACATAATATATTTTCTAAGATATTTTCAAATTAAATACTTGTGTGGAAATGAGTTATTTCATAAATGCACTGCTGACGAAACGTTACCGACGAAAAATTCCCGGGCGAAACGTATCTGTCGGCGAATCGACACCGGCGAAACGTACCCTATCCACAAGGAATAAGTAATAATACACAAATAGTCAAAAATAATACTGGTACATGTGGTGATGAAAATGAGAATCATTTGAATAAAATTCAATTAGATAAAATAGTTGAAGACATAAATATTTTTTCACAAGAAGAAATGGTTGGAAATAACCAAGAAGAGAATCATAATACTTTTATGTATGAGGCTGAAGAGGGATATCAAGAGAGATATAGCAATAATGAGGAAATAAAAATAAATGAGGCGGACAAAGATTTTGATATAAATGAAGAAGGCTGTACCTCAAGAAGTTATTGCTGAAAAATGATGCGGACAAAGATTTTGAAATAAGGAAAAATGGAACTTTACCTGAAGAACAAATTATTGTTGAAAAAGATGAGGTTTTTTTTTAAAACAAACGATGAAACTGTAACTGAAGAACACATTATTGTTAATAGTTTTAAAGAAAAAAAATAGGGGTAAATAAAAGAAAGTTAAGTAAAATATTGAGAATGTCTGGGAAATAGTATTTTGGTTTCAGAAAACCCAGAAACCAAAGAAATATAATTCAAGACACACTAGACAGGGGCAAACAATCAAAGAACGTTGTTCTTGTAATTGTAAAGCCAAAAATCTAACTAAAAGTTGTTATGACGTTTTGGACAATGAAAGAATCGAAATGTTCAAAAAGTTCTAGTCAGATATGAGGAAACAGAGAAAAATTATATTGCAACTACAATTAAAGTACACGAACTAACCCGAAAAAAAGATTCAAATGAAAAATCTCGACGATCTGCGACCTTAAAATATAATCTTATAATACGAAATAAACTTGTACCTGTTTGCAAGAAATGCATCTCAATTCCCTGTGTTTAGGTTTCTATAGTTTTTTCTTTGTAGAGGGGTTACGTCATTAGCTATAAATACTCCAGATCCCTTTAGCTTTTTTAGTTGTTTTAGGACTGCCTGTTTCGCAAAGAACGAAACTAATTCTATCTTTATTGGCGCTGAGTCGCTTTTCCCAAGAAAGTATAGATTTTTAATTTATGTTTCCTTTAAATCTGAATTCAATCTAACATTAATTTCGTTGCATATGCATTTTGTTGTTAATAATTCGTTTCGAGGTTTTTTTAGTCCAGAGATAATTAAGTTGTTGATACGATTTTTCTTTTCTAGATCCTCTACTTTTTGTTTCAGATCTATTTTCTTCTTCAATCGTGTATTATTTTTATGTTTAGTTCCGTAATTTTTTGCAGCAAATTTTTTTAAGACAAATCTATAGCCTTTTTTAGTTCTACTTTTGACTTTTCAAGTTCCGCAATAATTTGTTTAGTGTTGTCTTCAAGTAATCATTTAATAACTATCTCAGTCATAGTTTTCGTGATTAAAAACCATTTGTTTAATAATTAACAACTATTAGTGTGTGGTCCGCTTTAATATATAAATAAACAGTGTTATCACTCGGAGGAATTTCTTCTACTTATTTTAATTGTTTTTCTTTTTATTAGTTTATTTAGTGTTGAATTATGTAGCTTCAATCACACATTTTTGAATAAAAAAACATACATACTGTTCATTTATTGGGGAGTCTGGGGGGTACATTTGAACAAACACTCATTTAGTCCAATTAAATACAAGTGTAATTTTTTCAGAAGAGTTTTAAATATTTTAGTACAAAGTGGAAATGATTTGGGATCTAAATTAACCCACAAATTTGGAGAGGCAAACATAATAACTTGAAGGAAAAATATTCTAACCTCTGCATTTGTTCAATTCTACCCCTTAGTTGGGGCAGATTTGAGCAGTTGTGGGGCAGTTTTGACCAAACCTCAAAAATGGCTTAGCGTAAACTAAAATGATCTCTAAATACGAAAAAACAACAACAAAATAATAGCTACATTACTTTATGCTTAAAACTAGAGAAGTCGATCTTAAATGATAGTGAAGAAGCAGCTCTTTCAGTTCCCCCAGAAGTATCAGGTGCCGACAGTTTCATTTTGATGTCTTCTCTCTCTACAACACTAATTCCACTTTTTCAGGGAAGTAAAATTTCCATGTATCCTCCTTCTTCTTCATAAATTTTACCCTGTACGAATTTTCTTCCACGATTTCTTCAATTTGTTCCACAAAAAATCATCTGGATTTTTTTGTATTAAATGATACAATAATAACATCATTCAACTTCAAGTCTGAGACATTAGCTTCTTTATGCTCGACCTCTAAATCACTAAAGGTTTCATTCATCAGAGGACTTGTCATGTAGGGATATATCTTCATCTTCTTATTCAGGTTGATACTTCTAGCGATTTACAGATGTTTTTCTTAACCTGACGAATTTTGACGAGTTTTGTTTTCGTAAGCTTCATTTTTTTGGACTCTCTCTCCAGTTGTTCATCTTCCAGTCTCGATTTTTTAGGGGTTTCTGTTAAAATACGTGTTTTCCCTTTTCTCCTTCCTCTAAGCGAATTGGATCGAGGAGGGGCCTTTGGATATGGGCGAACATGTTCTGGTGAAATCAGATGGAGTGGGCACATTTGGACATACATTTATATCTTTGCTGGGGATGAAGCAATTATCTGTATCAGACGGATGCCGCCTGTTCTATGGGCTCGCGGACTGGCTCGTCTGAAATGGGTCTATCTGTGACAGCAGAGATCAACAAATCTTCGTCTGTAAATACCTGACGATTAAGTGGCCAAAGTCCAGGCTTCTTAAATGAAGAAATAATGTTTGCTCTTGTGGTTGGTCAACCAGTCATTTTGTGCAACTTTTGTCTTCGCCTCAAAATGTCCCAGCACACCAACATCTAGCGGCTGCAGCTTATGGGAACAATGGGGCGGGAATGGTACTAAAGTCATGCCATTTTCTCGAGCACGAGAACACTGGCTCTCGTGATTATCCATGAGGGTAAGAATTGGATTTTCAGAACTGCATTTCGTATAATTCACTATATGTTTCAGAACGTGTAAGAATAGAACATCCAGTGGCTTCCTGGGCTGTTGGCCAACACAATACTACCAGGTGGACCGTCATCAACCATGGAATCATTTACTCTTGCTCGGGGGTAGATAAATACTGGTGGCAAGGAATTACCAGATGCACTTATAATCATACACAACGTAATCGATTGCCCTCTTTCGGCAGAAACAGCACATCTTGGAGCTAAGATATTTAGTGCCTGTATAACAGTTGCCACACCTGTTTCATCAAGGTTGAATACGTGACATGCTGTAAAGTTCTTTAACTTTAGGGCTCTCTCGTAGTTATCGAAAAACGCTTCTACATTCTTCTTCTTCTTCCTGCTGTGTATAGGCATCATTGCCTGTTTTTCTTCACATCATTGCCTCTGCTCAGTCACCTGGGAGGTTGTCACTCCATCTTTTCCTAGGTCTTCCAAGGCTTCTTTCTTCTTCTTCTTTTTCCTGCTGGTGATTTGTCCCTTGATATTTTCACAATTCGTTCTTCCGTCATGCGATCCATTTTATCTTTCTATCCAGTACCCAGTCATTGATGTTATCTATCCCGCATGTACGTCTTATGTTTTCACTTCTTTCTCTATTCTTCGAACTATTTTCATTTCTGTAGTCTCCAGTATCCGTTTCGTTTTAGAGGTCTCAGGTCGGGTCTCTGCTGCAAAGGATAATATAGGTCTGATTGCGGTCTTGTATATGCGGGCTTTGGCTTCAGTTCGAATGTATTTATTTCGCCAGATTGTGTCATTTAGGTATGCTGCTGCTCTTGAGGCTCTTGTAGCTTAGTTTCTTACTTCCGTCTCCACGTCCCCGTGTCCAGATATTTCGATTCCCAGATATTTAAATTTCATTTCCTGGTGTATTATTTTGTTATCCACCACAAGCTTACATCTGATCGGCGTCTTGGAAGTAACCATTGATTTTGTCTTTGCCGCTGATATTATGATTATCAGCATATCAGCTTCTACATTCGTCTTGTTAAAATATGTCAATCTTGAAAGTGAGGTGTTTTCCGGTTTCCGAATATTAAGGTTACGATATCGTCGCATGAAACCGTATAGCCAATCTTCTCCCGCTATCTGATTTGCGGACCAACTATTAGGCATTTCTAAGTCAAGTCTTGCAGCATAATCGTATGCAAGCACTCTCATTTGTTGGTACGTTAGGCCGTAGCACATTTTGGTTGAGTTAATAGCATACTCAACCAGTGATAATTCTTGTTACTTTGTAAAAATCTGCCGGCTGGAGTATTTCGATTGGTAGTAATGTTTTACAGAAGAGGTAACCTGACCTTCATCATTAAACTTCAATTTCTTCAGACGATAATGCAGGGCTGTGTGTGACATCCCGTAATGTGACGCAGCTTCACGCAGGGTCATTTGTTGATCACGTACAGCTCTGATAGCAGCTTGTATGTCCTCTTCATTATAAGCAGATTCTCCTTTTTTTTCTTGTAATTTCGTACCATATTTCGTCTGAAAGAGAGAAAAATACCCAATGTTAATTGTAAAAAGTAACAAAAGTAAAATGGGGTACATTTGAACACTGTTCAAATGTACCCCATTTTTGTTATATACGAAGAATTTATTACACTATCAAAAAGTCCAAACCTAAAACTAATACATTGTTAACAAGCCAACACTTACCTCTTTCAAATGTTGTATTTCGATCAGCACTAAACTAATAATTTTCAAAATCACAACAGATTTATCACCCTGTAAAAATTTGACTATGTAAACAAACAACCACTTCTATTCAAGTAGTGGCCCAAAATCGAGTCTGAAGTTAGCGCCTTATACGGTTATAGGGTACGTGACAGGGTTGCCAGATGTGATTATTCTTTATTTTGAAAAGTTTACACTATTGAAGAAAAATTGAATGTTCAAATCTACCCCTACTACTGGATTACTTGAAGTTGCCTTCTTACGATTTTTGTTAACACATCATTTTCACTACGATACTTCCTAAGTTATTTAAGAGTTCAAGACACTCACATACACGAACATAAATTGCGGTCATACACTGTTCCATACAGATCTGTAATATAAAATAGACAAATGTATCATTTTTTTTTTATACAAATTAAAGTGTAATTTCCTATAAATTAAAAAAAGAAAATGATTAAAAAATATCGAAATCAAAATAAGCCATTTCTTCTCAAATTATATTATTTGAAATGGAGAAAATTACGCAAAATTTGAGGGGAAATAGGGAGGGGGGTAATGCAAAAATTCAAAAAAATCGAGAAGTATTATTAGACAAAAAAGTGTAATTGAATGGAATTAAAAATAAAACCTAATTAAAATAGTTTACAATAATTATTAATTGCTAGCTTTTAAAATATTGAAAATAGCTTTTAAAATATTGAAAATAGCTTTTAAAATATTGAAAATTTTGATTTACTAACAGAATCCACATGTGATAAAACCAAGCTTAACAAATTCAATGAAACCTCATTTCAACCAAATTTGTTTCACTTGTAGATGGTTCATTATAGTCGGACAGTTCTTCAATACCCAATAAATCAGAATATTCATCATTTTCGCTGCTATTGGTGTCTGAATTTGTATCAGAATCACTATTTAAATTTATAATAAAATCTTCAATAATAATGTCAATACTTGGTTCGCTTTCCATAAATTTTGCTCAAAGCATAAAACGTTTCGCGCGATCACACCGCCTTTTTCACTCTTCAACACTGGATTTCTTAAATAATTCATCACAGCAAGTTATGACATTTTGGAAATAAAACTCAACATTTTTCTTAGCAACATATTTTTTTATTGCTGCCCATACCAATGCAATTGGATTCAAATCGGAATGGTAAGAGGGCAACCTTAATACGTCGTGGCCCATAGAGTAAAAAGATCATCAATTTAATACATTGTTTATAATTTCAAGACTTTGACCTGTTAAAACTTTGTTTTTTACCTAACTTCCATCGGCATTTTGTTTGGCAAAATCACTTTTGAATAATATTCAAACTAAAATAATTTCAACTTGTGTTTGAGACTATACCAACGATACGAAATGGACGAATGCAATTTAAAAATGAGCTGAACGATGAAATAAAACAATATAATTTGTTTAAAACTTCATTTATTTGAACTAATGAAATGAAAACTATTCGTTTTGAGAAAGCTACTGTGTTAGTGAAACGCGTTAACCAGTTTAAATTGAACATTAGTTCAAATAACTGAAGTTTTAAACAAATTATATTGTTTTATTCCATCGTTCAGTATGGATCTTCATCAAGTAAAAGCCTGAACTATTCAATTTTTAAAAAAGAGCTCTCTGCATTTACTAGGTAGTGGGGCTAGCTGGCGCATCAAAATATCAGGGGTCTTCCTACGTTTGCCAAGCAGTAAATTCTATATGAAGGGTGGCATAAGCAAACTTCTACACAGGTAGAAGGATTTGTTTCACGAGTCCTAGGCGAGGCAAACGATTCTACGGGTGTAAAATTTTGAATTCCACCCGTGTGTTAGCCTATTATTTTTCTACGACTATCAAATACAAAACAAAACAACATATAACGAATTCCTCACCCTAATTTCTGGAGGAGTTGAGGTGAAATCATCCCTGCTGTCAGTATCAAATACTAAAAGGGAATGAAGCCATGTATTAGCTATTATTTAAATAAAATTATATAAATTTACTTACTTCTTATGAAGTATTAATCAATTTTGATCTAAAATTTAAATAAAAAATAGATAATAATTAAACAATTTTGGCAATCGACATTTTTGACAGTTGCCAATTACCTTTTTTTTTAAAGTGCCTCAAAATACTCTTATACTCCACTTCTAGCTGTAACAATTAATACTCAACGACCATATTAGTAATTTTACGTTCACTTTAGAGGACTTACGCATTTTGATATTTCTGCACTGCTTCTACTCTGCGTAGTGCAGCTGGTGTAAAAAACGGAACACGGCTGTTGCCTCTTTCTGTCAAATGAACCTTGACATTTAGAGGGCGCCACAAGTATTTATTCCATACCAAGGTCGAGAATGAATATTCTTACCCTAGGGCTAGAATGAAGCTATTCCATAATCAAAAACGACGTCAGAATGAAGAAATTTGGGCAGAGAATTTCAAAAACAGCGTACAACTATTAAAAAGTTGCTACCAGTAGACCTGTATGTTCAATTCGAAGAGGTAAAGGAATTATTGTTTAACAAGACCTTTGTCCAACAGCTTTTAAGCACTAATGGAAATTCTACACCTGAATATAATTCCTAACGTAAACTCATTTTTCAACGTTAGTAATTTTCAATTTATTTGAGAGAAATTTTCTAATTATTTTTGGAATTTCATAACGAACGTTTCCTGCTTCAAAGTTACTTCATATAAATAACTTTTGCATTAAAAGACGGTAAAGTTTGCATCATAAAATACTCTATTAAAATTTCAATTCTTCGAAAATCGATTACAGCTGAATGCATAAATTATTAAAATAGGTGGGAGAGTTAATAAAGAAAAATACTATGATAAATTGCCAATATTATAGTATAGCGCTTTCATTCTCCAAATCGGAATTAGAATAATCCGTGTCAACTAAATATGAGCAGAGGTCTGGGATCAAAAATAATACCAACGCTCCCAGCTAATATATTTCTGGAGCAATGAAGAAAAAACAAAAATTTATAGTCAATATTGGTTTTATTGTTTTTCAAAATATTCTCCATTTAGAATGATACACTTCGCCCTAATGTGACCTACCCTATGATGAATTACTATTTTATTACGTAAAATAGATGTATAACTCCAACCCATTTCGAGAAACAATGGCTATGCCAGCTTGAACTCGACGGCATTTTTTATTGCTAGTTAATTGCTGTAAGGTGTCAAGGAGATAAATTCGCCAAACCGACCCCATCAACCCTTGGTGACACTTGCATCCCCATAAAAACTTCAAAATCTTTTAAACTGAAATTTCCGACATCCAAAATATTGGAGGATTTATTGCTCAAATTCGACGCTAAAAACAATTTTTTGCACCAACACCTTCTGAAAAACAAAGGTTCTGCCGGTTTGAATTTGGTATAGCATCTCAGTGTAAAGTGTTATAAGATATTTTCAGTTGATCAAAAAATTATATAAACAATATAGCTAAAAAGGAGTAATAATTTAATTACCATCTGTTCATATTCATGCTCAATATCTCACAGGACGATCTTGGTTCATCAGTTTACGATAGTTTATTTACGATAAAAAGACGATGATGTCATTTTTAGTTACTTTCCTGCTTATCAGAATAAATATTAATTTACCAACCGTGAATACAATTTATCCTCACAGCCAGGGCAATTTACAGCTAACGGGTTGGCAAAATTTGAAGACGTTGTCAAATCAACTGGTAAAATTCCCCAGTTTGTTTTGACGTTTATTGACATTCGATCATCGTTTAATATTTACAAGTTTTTTTGGTGCTTTTAACTTCATTGCTTCTTTAAGATTAAAAAAACAGTTATTTTCATAACTAATTATTTAGGCAAATCTGCAGTGTGTGGTTAATAAAATGCCGAAGCAGCTGAACAGAAAATGTCAAGAGATGGTAACATCTTTAATGAGCTATTTTGAACGAGAATGCCGAAATGGGGGACCGCTTCTCCCGCTTACTGCTGTAAGAGATGTAAGTAATAGTATTCGCTATTTGTATTCATCATTATTAATATTATTGTTACATATTTAAATGTAAATGATTAAATGTTTTTAATGTTAGGTTAGGTTAATTAAACTTGATAATATATTATTCTTTCATAAATTGAAGTAATTATATTGTAGAGAGTTGCAGAAGCTTTACAACTTAGCATTACCACTGTTAACGGAATTGCCGCCAAACATAATAGAGGTGAACAGCCTAAAAGCCCACCTAAAATAGACAACGCATAATACCTACTGTTGAAATTGATAACTTTGATCAAAATGCTTTCCGAAATGTTATATACGAAATGTATGGAAACAGTGAGTATATTGAATTTACTGTTTTATTTTATTCATAATTAACTAACACAATATTTTTTCAGAGGAACACATAAGCTTGAAAACTTTAAGAGACAAACTCCAGGAACGTGAACTCTTTAATGGTTGTTTAACATCACTATGGAAGATAGTGAAAAATATTGGATTCAAATACCAAAAAGATGATCCTCGTCGTGGTTTAATGGAGTTGCCATATATTGCATTAAAACGTGTACATTTTCTACATGAATATGTCAAGATAAAAAGGGAAGGTTTATATCAATTTGTGTTTCTGGATGAGACCTGGATATTTAAAGACGGTACTGTTGGACGTTCTTGGCAAGATTCTAATCATAGAAGCGTGAAAAAAACCAAAATAGATTGGTCCATGGTAATTGAATAATAAAATTTAGCAATTAATTTATGATGTAGTAACATTCCTGCCATTTTGAGACCTTTTCAAATATTTACTAGTCACACTATTTTATTTAAATCTATATAATTATTAATAGTTGTTTTGAGCTATGCAGTCTATCAAGGAAACCTAGTAGTAATTTGTTATTTCCTTATTGTAGGTATATAGTATTGCATGCTGGTTGCTTTTCTGGATTTATTCCTGGAACAGGGCTGGTTTTTTCT
Organism: Galeruca laticollis; assembly: GCA_963921935.1. Classification (NCBI taxonomy): domain Eukaryota; kingdom Metazoa; phylum Arthropoda; class Insecta; order Coleoptera; family Chrysomelidae; genus Galeruca; species Galeruca laticollis. The sequence goes on from OY998177.1 coordinate 151,119,769, forward strand.
TCCAAAAAACAAGATGGTGATTACCACGGTGAAATGAACCGAGAAATTTTTTGCATTGGTTTGAATACCAGCTTTTAGTGAACTTGGAAGAACCTGCCACAATTGTAATGGATAATGCAAGTTATCACAGTACAGTGATCAATAAAGTACCAACAACAGCTACCAAAAAGGCTGATATACAGAACGGGTTGATACAAAATGATATTCCTTTTGAAAATACTTTCCTCAAAACCCAATTATTGGATTTAGTACAACGGTAAGTTGATATAAACATTTTTCAATATATTATGGTAATAATTAGATAACTTATTATGTTTAAAGATATGCATTTTTGTAGGAATAAACCACCAACAGTATATGAAGCTGACATATTATCTGAAAAATATGGTCACAAAGGGCTCCGGCTTCCCCCTTACCACTGTATGTTCAACCCAATTGAACATATTTGGGGCATAGTTAAAATTTTTTATAGAGATCATGTGTGAACTGATGGTTCTTCAACAGAACAAGCAATAGGTGTATGGAAAAAGTCTTTAGAAAAAGTGACTCCTGATATTTGGTCAGACAGTAGAGCACACTGAAAAAATTATACAAGATGGGTGGGGTAGAGAAGTAGTATTTGATAGACAGGATGTGCCTCCACTTATTATTAATTTTGACAGTGACGATGAAGATAGTGATGATTTTGTAGTGGAGCAGTGGAAATCTTGTGTTTTATTTTTTGTATATTTTTATCCAATTTGCTTTATTTCCACCTTTTCAAAATAACTAATAACTATTATTAAATTAATTACGTACAGTTATTTTATAATACACAAATTGAAGCAACGACCACAGTATCTCTACATAAATAATACTGATAAAATGGGAGATTTTTTATTTTTATATCTTTTAACAAAATTTTATTTTGTGTATCTATATTTTTCTTTTCCATTCTATTTTTATTATAATAAATATAATAGATATTGTATAAAGAAACAATATTTAAATTTGCATGAAGATGATTATAGCTTGTATTGATTCTTTTTAGCGTAAACCATTGCAGTGCTCTTGAAGATGGTTCTATACCATAGAATAAGGTATAAGGACCTACAGTTCGTCATTTAACCTTCTTCTATGTAAAATAATTAAATGTTACTTCGAATATAGAATGATTGGTTACTGATTCTTGTATCATATCCATAGATATTCAATCCTACGCTTTTCTTTTTTGGAATAACCCTCAGTCTTTATCATACAAATATAGCAATCATCAAAATGGTTGGTGGGTTCTCGCCATACCATTGGAAGTGCAAAAGGCATACTTCTTCTCTTCCCTTTCATCCACTGAACCAATGACACGTGGGGTACCCACTGTTTGTCTTGATCAACGATTACAACACCAAAATACAAGAAATAAGCCTTTTTCACATTTTCAGAAAATGGCTTGTGAGTTCACCATAAATTCTCCACAAATATAACTAAATAAGTCAGGAGACATTTTGCAACTGCGGCGCATATGAGTTGCCATTTTTGTTGTTAAAAATGTTTTCCTTAACTATACACAACCATTCACTTTAAAACTCAAATGTAAATTGAATAATAGAATAAATAACCCATTTTATGATATCTTTCTGCTTATAAATCAGGCCAATTTAATAACCACTCATAAAATTTACTACCTTCAAACAAAAAAGGATCTAAAGAACATTTTGAAAGGTGGTACCTATTAAGGCTTTATGAATATTTTTTCTATTATTTGGAAGGTATTAGCATTATAAAAATAAACGGTTTTAAAGATTAAAACTAACTTTTCCGCATCTGTGGCCCTGAATAATATTCTATCATAAAATTGTCACTTGTTTACACTTCGGGGGATGTATCGTGCTAACTAACCGATATTTGTCCAAAAACAACCAAAAATGTAATATATCTGGATTTATAGGACCCGCTCTAGTCAGCTGAAAATCAATAGGATACATATGTGAGACACCTTGAACAATATTCACTGATAAAATTGGACACTTGTATACACTCTGGAGGCTGTATACAACTGAAAATTCTCCAAAAATGACAAAAATTTGGTACTTCAAGTACCATAGAACCCGTTGTACTGGCTATAGTGAGCTGAATATCAATAAGATCCATCTTTGAGACGCTCTGAATAATATCCAATCATAAAATTGGTCACTTGTATATATTCCGGAGGCTGTATCGTGCTAAGAAACATAAATTTCTCCAAAAATGACAAAAATATCGTACTTAAAGTACTATAGCACCTGTTGTACTGGCTCGGGTGAGCTGAAAATCAATAGGGTTCATCTGTGAACTGTCCTGAATAATATTCAATAATAAAATTGGTGACTTGTTGAACTCCGGAGGCTGTATCGTGCTAACAAATTGAAATTTCTCAAAAAATTACTAAAATGTCGTACTTCTAGTACCATAGCACCCGTTGTGCTGGCTCTGGTGAGCTGAAAATCAATAGGGTTCATCTGTGACATGTCCTTAACAATATTCAATCATAAAATTGGTGACTTGTTGCAATCCGGAGGCTGCATCGAGCTTACAAGACATGTAACAAAAAGTGGCCGACGACAACGACATACACACAGGATTTTTTTCTACCGTTTTTATGGGTTGTTGTTGATGGAAAACGTAAAAATAACTCAAAAAAAATCGGAAAAGGGCGGAAAAGAAATAATTGTTTTTCTGTGTTACAACACTTGTTCCAGTCCATCGCTTGAAGAAGGTGATACTAGCAGAGTTGGTCATTGATGAAAACCAATTCACAGTCGACTTCACCGGCAACTTGAACGCTTCCATCGAGAACCCCAGCTAACACACGTGTTCTGTCGAACTTTTCAGTTCGACAGTTCATTGTAATCACTCTGGGAAGTGTTACAATTGTTTCTTTTAAAACATTTTTTCATTTATGAAATTCTGAAGTAATCTCGCACCGAATCCAACTGACACCACACCAGACGTAGGAAGGATATTTAACCCAAGTAAATATAAACACCCCGCAAAGCTAATAAGTAAGAAAACCTTTAACTGGGGAGGCAACTCCTTCCGGCAGTGAGTCCGCTGTCGATATTCGCTTTCACAGCCTAATTCCACACCTATTTCCAGCATTAAACAGCCAAAAATGTTCTCGGGACGCACCCGCAGAGCCAAAAACGCACCCAAATCTACCAGTTCTGACACTGCATATTCCGATCTAACTGATATGACTCCCCAACAACTCCGAAAAATGTTCTAAATATTCTCATCCAAATTCCGTAACGACTTCTAAACCTCCAACCTCTTCAAAAGCTTCAAGCACCTCTACTACATCAACCTCCAAATCTCGAAAATCCTCAACTTCAACACCCAAACGCACTTCTTTCGCATCCCCCACCAGGTCTTACGCTTCCTCCGTAAGATCCCAATCTCCCACAACCTCAATCGCCCGACAACCCTCCACTCCCGGCGAGGATGATTTCACCCTCGTCGGGAAAGAAAAACCCCGACCTACCTCGACTCCTACCCCCCTGAACAATCCCACATTAACCCCCAGCAACAATCCAACGACAACCCAAGCCTTAAACCTCCCTCTTCAATATTCATCTCAAAAAGCCCTTCTTAACACCTATAAACTCCTAAACAGACAAATTTCATACGTTAAGTCATTTACAACATCCCAAATGACACCCTCCACTCTACTCAGGAAAATACATAATTCGACTGGTGATTCCAATATCACCGTCAACATTCTCAATTCCACTGAACGCCCACCCCGCCCAGCCAACAAAATTCTCACACCCACATTCTCACTCGTCTGCAGGAATGTGGACGCAACAATCCCTCTCGAAGAAATTCTTCATGACCTCCAATTTCCATTCGTTAAAACTTGGCGAATCATCGCCAAGTCCACGAACAAACCAACATCGATGTTCCGCATCATTACCCACTCCGAGACCCATTACCACCAGCCCCTTACCTCCGGCCTCTCATTTCATGGTCTCCCACATCAGGGTGAGCCATCCAAATCGATGCAGGCAAACCGGACATGCCTCCGATTTTTGTCGGTCTAAACCGATACGCTCCGCCAAACAGGCCACCATCCCGATAATTGTCCCAAGTCCGAAACTCCAGTCTGTACCAATTGCGGCGGGTGGTCCTCACCCCGCCTTCAACCTTAGCTGCCCCCACAGGCTAACTACACCGAAAACCCAGTCAGACTAGAAAAGCCACCAGTTCCCTACGATCTTTCATACGACACAAAAATCATAATTGTCCTAATGAACACCATTCCCAACGCAAGGGACATCATAGCCAACACTCTTCGTCACTTAATTCTGTCCATATATCGACACCACTGCTCTATTACAAACATAGGCAGGCGTGCTTACTTCGCTTTCACTCTCATCAGGAGTGAAAGTATGTCCACTTGGATCCGCGAAATGGAGCGACGACCGACGTACGGAATAATACAGCCGCAGCTGTACCCGCTTAGATTTACTTGATGATGATGATCTGCCATTCACTATTTAATTTCAAAACAAACCTAGAAATCAACTACTCAGTTTCAACTATCAACTTCGATAAACTATCGCTACTCCTCGAATTTCTCAAACCAACTATTCTTCACAAAACTCACTCCGTAATTCGACCTCTCTCAATCACATACTCAACCCTCCACCGAACGCGCACAGAAATTCCAATCTAAAGACACCCAACCCCCGCCCTGCAGAGGAACCGTATCCTATATCAGGGCCCTGTCTTGAATATCTCAATTATATCCAACCCTTAAAAAACAAACAAACCCAAACAAAAAACTCTCGAACTTCTCTCTCTCTCTCTTTCTCTCTCTTTATGTGTTACAAAAATAGCGTCGGCCAGTGTTATTAGAATAGTCTGATTCATTTTCTGATGTAACATTGTTGAGAAGAGTTCGAGTATTTGGGCGTTACCATTAAAAATGAAAGTCAAGAACAGCACGAAATAGACAAAAGGGAGTAAAGTAATAGGATCGCTAGTACAAATGTTAAACGCGAAAAAATATCATAGCATTGTATGCATGGATTATGACACAGTAGAACGACAGAAAGCTTGAAATTTGGGAGAGGAAAATGCGTAGAAAAAATATTTTGGAAGAGTTACAACAGAAAGAAAATAGAGAAGGTGAGATAATGAGCCAGATACTTGGGATAATCCGAATAACAGAGCATAGGATGTACCAGAGAGCTCCTGTTCCATGAAAACGAGGAAGACCGAGGAAAAAATGGCTTCAGGAAATCTAAACGACTTAAAGGAGATAAATGTGAAGGATTGGATGATTGGAATAATTGTGCCGCAAATACAAAAGATTTAAAACAAATAGTAAAAAATGCTTGTAAGACCTGTTGAGCTGATCGGTCAATACATTGTTCAAGTCTGAAAGAACTCTCATATTTGTAGGAGCTTTTTTTATGCTCATTCATTATTTGACTTTTATTTGATCTTTACCTTGCCAGTTATCGTATTTGCATCCCTTCAGATGTAAAATTCCTCGAATGCTATTTCTGAGTAAAAATTTACATTTTGAAAATATATTGTACCTGGACTAATACTATTCGTCGGTCAGAACATAAAATAGGATTTAATATGCTGTGAAACGGGAGCTCGCAGAAAAAAAAATATTTCAACTAGTCATAATTTACGATCTTCGCATTTTTCACAGGTTTTTTAAATACATTTGTCATTTTTATACTTTTCTGCACTATTAAAGTGTCGTCAGTTGCCGAACGATATGGAACGATGGCAGATATTATGTAAAATAATTCAACACGGAAATATTTTTGAAGAAAAACCAAAATTGAAGAATTTTTTGTTTTAGCACAAATGGCATGGTATCATGAGAGACTTATTTTCAAAGTAAATGGTTGATTTTCAACAAAAATTAAAAAACAATGCTGAAATTTTATCCGCTTTTATACCATTTGCTTCATTGTGTGTGTTTGTTGTATTTTATTTTACCTTTTTTGGGAAAACTTTGTTATTCATTGACAAACGACAACATGGTACCCTCTTAGAGAGGAACGCTTGATGGCATCCCAATACTAGATGCAAGCGACTTGATATCGTGAAGCCACGTTCATTATATTAGTTATAAAATAAACGAAGTTTTTCATAATCATATTTATCTTGTTTCATTTGGAAACACTAGTAATCATTATTTGTCAAGTAAACGTAAGCAAAAGTTGAAAAAGGACGAGTTAATACAGTCCACAAATCGAACAAATTAATTAGCGGGATGAGGTTTCAAAATTATGGCACTCGAGACGCGTATTTTTTATTTGCATCAAAGGTGTTTTTTATAAAATCTCCGCCGCTGTATCGAGTCCCAATTTAACTTTATATATTCAACGTGATGTAGGGAACTTTATCGTTACGTCCAGGTTTTGCTTTACTTTATATTTATTAGATTTGGAGGAAAATGTGAACCTCTTTGACGTAAATTGCAATGCAAGTCGAAAGCAGCAAGTTAGTTCAAGTTGAGCAGGTGGAGTAAAGTAGATAACAATATTGAAAGAAAATTTATATGTTATTAAATTTCTAACCAAAACTTAACAAACATGTAATACATAAATTAGGTTCGATTATATACAAGAATTTTTCGTATAAAGAATATTCGGTTAGATGAATGAACTGAGTAAAAATAGTTATATCAAGCATTGACAACAATAAAGAAGGAAAAGTTTCTCATCTTATTAAACTAGATCTTTTTAATTTATATAGATTATGAGCGGCAGTAACAGTGTGAACAACATCTGCCAACTCTTGAACCAACCAATTTATACAAAATCTATTACTTTTCCGCCCAACCTATCCAATATGCGAGAAAAGTATTGGTTTACCCACGAAAAAGTTGAAATTTTGAAAGAATGTTTTGAGTTGTTTTTACGTTTTTCATCAAGAACAACACGAAAAAATGGTTTTTAGGAAAAATCCTGTGTGTATGTCGTCGTCGTTGTCGTCGGCCACTTTTCGTTACATGTCTTGTTAGCACGATACAGCCTTCGGAGTGCAATAAATCACCAATTGTATGATTGAATATTGTTCCGGACATCTCACAGATGAACCCTATTGATTTTCAGATCACAATAGCCAGTACAACGGATGCTATCGTACTTGAAGTACGACATTTTTGTCATTTTTTGAGAAATTTCAGTTTATTAGCACGATACAGCCTCCGGAGTGCAAAAAGTCACCAATTTTATGACTGAGAATTATTCAAAACATCTCACAGACGAACCCTATTGATTTTCAGCTCACCACAGCCAGTACAACAGGTGCTATAGTACTTTAAGTACGACATGTTTGTCATTTTTGCAGAAATTTCAGTTTTGTTAGCACGATACAGCCTCCGGAGTATATACAAGTGACCAATTTTATGATTGAAAATTATTCAGGGCGACTGAAAGATGAACCCTATTGAGATTCAGCTCACTAAAGCCCGTACAACGAGTGCTATGGTACTTGAGGTACCAAATTTTTTAATTTTTGGAGAATTTTCAGTTTGTTAGCACGATACAGCCTCCAGCGTGTATACAAGTGACCCATTTTATGGTTGAATATTATTAAGGGCGTCTTATAGATGAACTTTATTGATTTTTAGCTCACCAGAGCTAGTACAACGGGTGCTATGGTATCTGAAGTGCCACAAGTTTTGTCCTTTTTGGAGAAATTTCGGTTTAGTACGATACAGCCTCCGAAGTGTATACAAGTGGCCAACTTTATAATTGAATATTTTCCAAGGTGTCTCATTCAAGATGTCTCACAGGTGTACCCTATTGATTTTCAGCTGACTATAACGAGTACAGCAGATCCTATAAATCCAGATATACTGCATTTTTTGATACTTTTGGAGAAATTTCGGTTTGTTAACACGATACATCCCCCGAAGTGTATACAAGTGACAATTTTATGATAGAATATTAACCAGGCATCTGACAGATACGGAAAAGTTAGTTTTAATATTTAAAACCGTATATTTAATTTCGAATTTTTGCTAAATATCAAGTTATGGGATTCGGTTAGGATATAATAGTCCAGGAAAATCAGACTCAAAATGATCATTTTGCGTCATTTTCGAGGTAACGGCTGATACTTGGTAAAAAGTTAGTAAAAACGGTGTACAACAAAACTTAACTTATGCGACCTCTCACATCGGACCGGAACATTGTTTATGATTCGATTTACACTCATTTTTCATGCCCTTTGTAGATTTTTCAGGTATATCTTTTTTCTCGTGCATAGTACAGACAAAAAGTTAAATACTTTTTTTTCTTCTTTTAAAAACCTACAATTCTAGACATTACACGTAGAAAAAAATTGATTGGGTCAAAAGTTATTGGCAAATAAACAACTGCATTTTTTACACTAACACTTCCACATCACGCTTATCTATTCTCACTCATTAAAAAATGATACTCACGAAAGATGGAGTGTAAGTTCAATAGTTTATGAATTATGACCTTATAAACAAATTAAATAAAAATTGACTTGCAGAGTTCTGTAAGCTATGCGACCTCGCGCCAATTTTTTCACTGTTAGATTTCATAATAAGACATCGATACCCATCATTGTTTTTTTAAAAAAACACATTTTTGCAACATCGCGAATTTTTTTTCATATTTGGCTTAGTTGCATATTGAATTTGACACTATATCCGCCGATTTTTGTCGAGAATTAAGTACGCACATAGGAGGGGCATGGAAAGAGCTTTAATTGAAAAAAAATACGTTAAGATTTATTGACAAACGACTGAGTTACGGACAATCGAAGTCGGAGGCCTGTCAGTCAACAATTTATGCGAGTATCGAAAAACAAAAAATATCCCTAAATTTTTTAGTAAATGTACTTTTATTGTACGAAATAGCGAGACGTCGCGTAAATTGCAACCCAATCAAAAAAAATTTCGAAAGTCAGCAGGGCGGATATTTCGGCTGACTACTGCGTGGCAGCGGAGTGGGGGGAACGCCTAGCTTTTCATTCTATCATCGTCCGTATTTTGTGTTGGCAGTCGTACGGTGAACCTCAGAGAGTGTAATCGAGCTAATGTTTTGTTTTTCGATACTCGCATAAATTGTTGACTGACAGGCATCCGTCTTCGATTGTCCGTAACTCAGTCGTTTGTCAATAAATCTTGACGTATTTTTTTTTCAATTAAAGCTCTTTCCATGCCCCTCCTATGTGCGTACTTAATTCTCGACAAAAATCGGCGGATATACTGTCAAATTAATTATGCAACTAAGCCAAATATGAAAAAAAATTCGCGTTGTTGCAAAAATGTATTTTTTTTTAAAAACAATGATGGGTATCGATGTCTTATTATGAAATCTAACAGTGAAAAAATTGGCGCGAGGTCGCATGGCTTACAGAACTCTGCAAGTCAATTTTTAGTTAATTTGTTTATAACGCCATAATTCATAAACTATTGAACTTACAGACTCCATCTTTCGTGAGTATCATTTTTTAATGAGTGAAAATAGATAAGCGTGATGTGGAAGTGTAAAAAATGCTCATTATATTTTTATTTATTAACAATAAGGTTATCAGTTGTTTATTTGCCAATAACTTTTGACCCAATCAATTCTTTTACGTGTAAGGTCTAGAATTGTAGGTCTTTAAAAGACGAAAAAAAAAGTATTTAACTTTTTGTCTGTACTATGCACGAAAAAAAATATATACCTGAAAAATCTACAAAAGGCATGAAAAATGAGTGTAAATCGAATCATAAACAATGTTCCGGTCGCATGAGTTATGTTTTGTTGTACACCATTTTTACTAACTTTTTACCAAGTATCAGCCGTTACCTCGAAAATGACGCTTACATACCCATATTTCCTGGACTATAAATTATTTATTAAAGATATAACACATTTCTTGTTGACTTATCAACTATATCTATAACTACATATACCCTAAAATATTTAAAATCTCAATTCGCTTTTTTCCAGTTGCAACATCCATTGTGACTTTGGTTTGACATGATAATCATCCTTAATGATATTTGAACAATAACATAATGAACGTTTTTTGAACTTACGCTTCTGTTAGCAACAGCAATTTACGCATTTGGAAAATGCGCCTCGATCCCTGGATCAATGCTTATCATAACATGCAGTTTTGTGGGTATCATAAAAGCAAGGGTGCGTCGTTGTAAAAATTTACAGTACATTTTTAATTTTTAGTCCGTATACCACAGTGTGAAACGTTCATCTGCTGGACCCAGAATAAGAATCGCTTCCTGTATTCCAACCATGTACACGAAAAATTCATCATAATGCATTACTAAATACTAGCTCGAAACGTTTCAGAAAGTTTTTCTAAAAGCAACTTTCTAACCGAATTTCCAAATCCGCTACGACTAAGCATCTTAACAGGATTATTTTGTCTCCGCAAAATAGGTAACGAAATCCTAATACCTAGATGCTTTTACTATCTACTATAATATAACACAATTGTAGATTTTTAAAATTCTACAGTAGTACTGTTTGCTTAATACACTAAAAATTAAACATAGTAAATATTTGATAGGGCAATAAATCAATGTAGTTTCTAAAATTGTATCATTTATGCGAAAGCCGATATAATCTTATATTATGAATTATTCTTGTTTAACTTCCACGAACATACCAGGAGTTTTTTTATATTTATAAACCGATTCAAAGGATTTCTCAGCTATATTTCCTGACTTCAAGTGAAAACAACTTGAAAATAACTGTGTATTCTAATGGCAATCGTTAAAGTTAACAATTTCACCAACACAGACAAGATATTTCACTAAACTAATCTAAAGTACAGACGGCCAGTCAAAATAATGATAAATGCGTAATCAGCGCTATTTTCAGATCCCATTGTTCCAAGTTTCGGCAAAATGTACAAGCGAATAGAGCAAGGTAGTTCGGACACTTCACTAGTGAGAAAATATTGTTGTTGCCATGGAAGAGAAGATTTCAACGAATGTGAAAAACGATATTTCTGCTATAGAGAACGATTTTTCTGATATGAAGAACATTTCTGCTAACATGGACAAACTTTCTGCCGATATCTTATTAATGAAAAATGACATTGCCGCTGACGTGGAAAATAAAATTTCGTCTCTAAAATCGGATATTGAGAATAAGATGACATTAATGGACGTTGTCAATGATGGACGAAAAGGTCAATGAGTTAGAGAGAACGATTGCCGATTTAAGTACACAACACACTCCAGCAGAAGAAAAGAAGATCGAACAAATAAAACCTTCCAACCCAGAAACACGCCGCAAGATAGAAGATATTGACAGTTTTACCCGAGTCAAGGCCTCAGCGTTCGATGGAAAAATGTCGTGGACCAATTATGTCAAACAGTTTGAAGCAGCCGCTAGAGTGAATAATTGGTCCGACAGGGAGAAGTCAGTGAACTTAACAATCGCGCTTTGTGGAGATGCCTTAGATGTACTTCAGACGATACTTCTGAAAGAAACGGGTAACTTCGAGCAGCTGAAGAAGAGATTGGACATGCGATATGGTCACGAACATTTAGAACCTTTGAACCAATCCCTGCTGAAGAACCGTAGACAAAAACGTGATGAACCCCTTCAAGAGTATGAAGTGGATATTTCCCGACTAGTTCGATTCGCTTATCCATCAGTACCAGAGAACATGATGGAATGTCTGGGCATCCAGGCCTTTATTTATGGCCCCTAACTAGACTCACGTACGAAACAAGAGCTTTCCAATGGGACGAAGACTGTCAAACGGCTTTTGAAACCTTGAAGAGGCATTTAACCGCGGCGCCGATATCAGGATATCCATTACCAGAGGGAGACTTTATTCTTGACACTGTCGCAAGCAACGTAGGAATTGGAGGAGTGCTCTCACAGATCCAATGAGGGCAAGAAAGAGTTCTGGGATATTTCAATAAACTCCTCTTCAAACCAAAACGAAACGACTGGGTCACAATAAGAGAATTTTTGGCGGTAGTTAAATCCGTGGAACACTTTTGCCAGTGTCTCTATGGTAGGGAGTTCTTAATCCGGACTGATCATGCAGCACTCAGTGGTTGATGCAGTTGAAGAATCCCGAGGGCCATATCGCCAGATCGATCGAACGAATTCAAGGGTACGATTTCAACATCGATCATCGATCTGCAGTTTCAAGAACTACAGTAATTAATGAAGAATGGTCACCTCCCAAGATCAGGAGAATGATCCTCACCTAAAGAAGATTCGGCAATGGAAGGAAGAAAATGGGCGACCTACCTGGCAAGAAGTGTCAAGATTTTCATCTACACTCAAGACATATTGGGCTCAGAGAGAGTCCCTTGTCCTGGAAGAAGGGCTGTTGAAAAGGGTCCTTGAAAACGATGATGGTTCAGAGATGAGAAGACAAATAGTTATCCCGAAAACGAGAGTAGCCGAGGTGCTGAGAAAGTTACACGACAGTCCATCGGGAGGTCATCTGGGAGAAAACACTTCAGCGAGTCCGTGAAACGTTTTATTGGATGAACAACTCCGATGATGTGAAGGACTGGTGTAAGAAATGTACGACTTGTGCTACGAGTAATGGACCAAATTGCAAGAGAAAGGCACCTATGAAACAATATAATGTTGGAAGCCCTTTCGAAAGGATTGCTTTAGATATCGCTGGACTACTTCCGACGACAGAAAATGGTGTTAAATACATCCTGGTAGTAATGGATTATTTCACAAAGTGGGTGGAAATTTATGCGATCCCGAATCAAGAGGTCACAATTGTCGCGGATGTACTGGTGAAATAATTTATCAGCCGATATGGAGTGCCCTTGGAAGTCCACAGCAAGCAAGGAAGAAATTTCGAGAGCCAGGTATTCCAGGAAATTAGTGACAAGCTTGGAATGAAGAAGACCAGATCAGCGTTGCATCCACAGTCAGATGGAATGGACGAAAGAAAGAACAAGACCATTGGAAAATACCTGTCCAAAGTAGTTTCCAGCTACCAGAGAGATTGGGACCAATACCTTTTCCTATTTGCGTTGGCTTATCGATCGGCTATAAATGAGTCCACGAGTGAAACACCTGAGAAAATTCTAATTGGTCGTGAAATGGGGCTTCCTTGTGACCTGGAGTTTGACTGTCGGCCTGGCGAAAATCCAGCAGGAGAAGATTATGTGATCCAGTTAAGAAGAAGGATAGACGATGTGCACGAATTGGTTTGAACGAATCTTCAAGTTGCCAGTGACAAAATGAAAAAACGGTAAGATACGCAGACCACAGAAGGCAGTTTCAAAGGAAGGGACAAAGTATGGTTACACAACCCGACAAGGAGAAAAGGATTTTCTCCAAAATTACAGAAATCATGAGATGGTCCATACTTAAACAAGAAGAGGATCAACGACATCATCTATCGTCATTTCCAGTGAGGTCCATTGTTTTTGTGACCAGTCTTATCTAGACAATTCCAGGGAGGCGATTGTTTTTGTGAGCCGCAAATCTAGGAGGTTCAGGAAGATAGGGCACTTATATATAAAGACTACCGACCAGCGGGAGGAGTCAGTTATAATTTGATCTCATTAGATAAACAGTGAATATATTGTGTATCTAGCATAAATTAGTGAATAAATAAATTAAATGAGTAAACACCGTTTATCCCACCCGTCGAAATAAAAATATTACAATATTATATGGATGATAAGCATCAAGGGGAAGAAGAGGGGGTCCAACGAAAAAGGATCTAAAAAGTAAGAGATTTAAATAAAAAGGTATTGCCAACTAGGAAGCAATAGCTGGGAATGGAAAAAATTGAAGAAAATAGAGGCCAATAGTTTCTAAAGCCACGATTTTGGCCTTTTTAAGAATATTTTTTTTTGTATCATATTATACAAGTTTTCGAAATTAAGAGCCAATTAATTGTATTTGACAATACTTTTAAAAAAGATGAAAGATATTTCTACAAAATATATCTACTTTTTTAAATGAAACTAACTGTTTCTAAATAATTCCACAATATAATGAAAACATATTGGAAATTCTAAAAAATTGACAATTTTTTCGATATTGCTATATATTATCATTCTGACGATGATATTTAGTAATATCGAAACATTATATTGTGGAATTATTTAGAAACATAATTTCATTTAAAAAGTAATATGAGTAGATTCCAGTAAATTTCATTTCTAAAAAATATTTCCATTTGTACACATCTGAGTTTTTCATTCATAATCAAAAACAGCATAGTAGAAACAATAAATATTTTAAACCTTAATTCGTGGTTAGCTTTCGTCGACTGTTTACTATACACTGAGGGTTGTAATCTTTTGAAAATGAAAATATAAAAAACCTGAACGAAGAAAACCGAGTGTGAGCAATCAAAAACCACAATGCATTTTTCAAGAACTGGCGTGAATAAATTTTATAAATAAATCAAGACTGCAGGATTGGACCAAGAAAAATGGAAAATAAAAAATTATCTAACGTAATACAATCTAGAAATTGAGGGAATACATTAATAATAAACTGTGTTTAAATTAAAAGTATTACAATCACTGTTGAATAAACAATTATATATTATAATTTGAGCCATCCGAATTTTTAAAAACAAGAATTTGCTTAATTTAAAATCTATTTTCCCATACAATGCCATGAAACATATATTCCCCTCTCCACTAAATTAGAGTATGTTATTTTTGGAATATAAGGGCAGGTCTGTTTAAAAATAAACATAGCGAACTGTGACATTACAGAGTTTTTAGGCCTACAAATATAACGGAGATTTTAGGTGTAGCACTTTTATCAACAATAACGATTACATTGAACAAGAAAAGAAGGGATTCTTAACCCGTGTGAAGTTATCCACGGATTTATTTTAACCATCCACGATTATTTTCTTACAAAATAAATTGTACTATAGCAAAAAAATGTTAATATAGGAAACATATAATGACATTTTGATAAGCTACATAATTTCACTACCAAAAATTGAAGATTAAGTGAATACAAAGTTTTCAAATAGTTGTTCTTGTACATATTTCACGATTCTGAATCGAAGACCCAAAAATAAAATAAAAGTTATTCAACTATTACAAAGAGCATCTACTTAGAAACCAATTGACACAAAATTTTGTTTTAAGTATTTTTTATAACGTCAAAAAAATACATAAAGTTTACGATTGTGCGCCGACGCGCATCGTTCGTTTTGAACTAGAAGCCCCAAAATTTCTTCAAATTTCCTTTAACTATTTCAAAGAACACTTAATAAACCAAATATAATTGACAATATCATAAATAAAAAGATAATAAAACAGACTTTAGAACAAGTATTTCCTTCTGATAAAAATAAACAATTAGTAAATTGTGTAGACTTATTCTTCGGGCCCGACTTAATCTATAGTTAAATGCAGCTTTCCTTTTTTCTAAATTTGCCGAAAGTTTAGTAAATTGTTTCATTATATGTTTGTGCAAATGAAAAGCTTCATCTCCTTCTATTACGTACGGCATTGCTCTAATCGAAATTGGTAAAACTTCCTAAAGCTGATTTATTAAAAATCCTCCTCTCCATAGGATCGACATCCGGAAGAACAAATTTCTAATTTGCATCAACTTTAAAAAAATATCGACTGATTAGACTATCATAGTCGTAGTGCAAGAGTGAGACGTGAAGCCCGACGCACCAAAAAACGACTGGCGGCTGCCTCTTCACTAAACATACAGGTCATTTCCTCTTGGATGCCTTGAAGTTTGTTCATTTGGCGTTTTTCTGTCCACAAAAAATCTATAGACGTTGCTCATAAAACTCACGGGATGAAAGGATTTACTTCTACATCTTAAGTTTCCTATAGTTTAGGTACTAGGATCTGTTGCAGTCGTTACTCGAGAATATTTCACTAATTGTTAAACTTGTTCCTGGTCATTTAATTTCTACTTCTCAAATCTATATTTTTTATAGCATATTGGTATTTCCCTATAGATAAAAGATCAGCGCGTAAGTTCAGGCAGGCTTAAATCGAAAGGTTTTCCTAAATTTTCGGATATTATTCTTACCTTAACGAAGGGAATATGGTTAACACTTTATATCTCGATTAAAGTAACTAAAGTGAAGCATTCTACAGCCTGGTCTTGGAACATCAAAATCCTGTCTATGAATTACATACTTCGATTTTGTACCTAGCACATGGGCGGCGCAGTGGATTTTGTTTAAATATATCATATTTAATTTAAAATTCGGCTTCATATGTGAATTCAACAGAACTCTGGTACTTCTAAGTTAATAAAAATAATGGTCCAATACTTCGTATGCGATATGAATGTATCTATTTGTGAGATATGATTTAAGGAACGAATAGTACTCTGAAATACTGAGATTAGCGAAATTTCTGCCAGACTTTCTGACACTTCTGGAAGAAGCTGGATGTACCTAGTGGTTTCGAAATCGACAATATCCTCAGGAGCCTGCGTACACTGTGTTTGTATATGAACCTCCAAAGAAGTCTTGAAACACAAAGGAATCAACCGTAATGAAGACTGAAGAAAAACAGTGTAGTGATAAAAAAAGACAATGACCTGAAAGCCTGAAATAAATTAGATGGCATATTGTCTAATAACAAATTCGCTTAGGTAAAAATCACCTTAAATGGTGTGTAGACTGTGATAGGCTTCGTTGGAATATTTAATGTTGAACTTTTTAAAGCCCTCGAAAGTGTGATGACCAAGATAAAGAGCCAAGAATCCAATTGATATATTATTTTAAAAGGTCCAGAATATGTGCATTTTTTAAGTTCAAATTCAACTATTACATTGTTTTTACGACTTTCTATGTAATTCTGGGAACCAAAAATCCAGCTGGACAAAACTTTTTTGCATATCTCAACATTTCAAGTATAAGTTTTCCAAGAAATTTAGATAATTAAGTAGACTGACAGGATAATATTGGCAATTCATTAATCCGTAATTAACAGTAGTAAGTGATTCATTTTATTATTGTGATTATTATTATACCTAAAATCGCATTTAAAGTATATGTTTCCGTAATCTGCTTGAATCTCCTATATAATTAGCATCCGTACAGATCTATACTTTGTTCTCCACCTTTTGATACCGTATATTTATGCACTTTCACAGACACTGTGATAAATGTAAAGTCTATAATTCAGATTCTGGTCAAGCTGCTCCAAGATACAAAGAATAATATATGGGTATTCATCACGTAGCTGGAAAGTCTAATGAAACGCACTAAATTTTCTGATTGTTATATTGTTTGGACGGCTTTCTGCAGAAAAGAACCAACCCCAAAAAAACTTATTGAGTAATTAAGTGGTGACAATTATAAATTAATCATTACCTGATAAAGACAATTTTCATTGATAATGTATTTGGGCTTAAAGTATGCGTGTACAATTTGAATTCTTACAATTTCAAAAAAGAGAATACTTCACATGAATTTTTTGGTTTTTGTGGGTTTGTTCTTTTATGTAAAAAAAAATCACAAAGAACCAAGTAACGAACTTTCATCTCTATTATGCAGAAAGGAACCAAGTCGCATGGATCGCTTCTGCAGGCAGAGTACTTGCTTAACTAACTAAGTGACCTGGTTCATTGACCAACAGATGGCGCTAGGTACCAGAATGTGGCTTGGATCTTTTTTTGCAGTAAAGGTTACGACTGTTGTGCAATATTATGTGAGAAACTAAAAATCACAAAATTTGTGTGTTGGTTCTTTTCTGCAGAAAGCCGATCATTTTACGTAAGACAAAACAAATCGGAAGAAGGTCATGTAAGAAAGCTTTCAAAATATTATTATATGATTTACAAATTAGTGATAATGTCTTCAGCAAAGTACAAACGTCGCATTGAAGAATTTATATAGATAGTAAAACAATTATTAATATATTATACATACTTTTCTATTAAGGATCTTTATCTTTTTGGCACCCATAGAAAACGTGAAAAGTATGAAAATAAGTAGGCGTGGGGTAACAGTCTTATTAATTGGGTACTTGAAGAGTTACATCAGCAACAGTAGCAGTATTCTAGTGCCTTACAGTACAAAATTGAGATGCATCCCACCTACCGGTATTCAACAAGAAAAATGAAATTAATAAACAAAACTTTTAGCAAACACTAACGCAATCTTTTTGTGGTTGAAAACAACTGAAACGGTTCTGACCATTCCCATAAATACCAAAGTCTAAACAAAAGAACGTAAATATGAAATTCACATCACGTATTTTTCTTTGTGCGGACTTGAACACTTGAAAATTGATTAGAATTGACCCCCCGAGTTTATTTCCTTATTTCATTTGATTGAGGGTGCCACTTTTACTTACTATTCAACATAGAAAGGGTTAGAATTAAGGTTAGTGGATAAAAGATTAGTTTCTTTATATACGCTACATCTACAGGGTGGTTCAAAAAGAGTGGCGACAGACTGTATCTAGGAAATAGTATATCCTATAACTTTGAGAAAAAAAGTTCTTACGACGAATTCGGTCCAATAAAAACGTATCAATTTTCAATAGAAAATGATTTATTAAAATTTTAATGAATGGTTATAAGTTTTATATAATAATAAATATTTCTATCAACGATGATCATGTAAATTAATTGTCATTTTCGACGTCAGTCATAAATATAAATGTTGGAACATTCAAGCATCTAACTCCTTGGCAATGTAAACCGTCTGTTGAACAATTTAAGCTACTTTTTCTACAGCCACATCCAGTTTTATATGAAAAAAAAATTACAAATACATCGAGCTTGTGCAGAAATCACACCCCAACAGATAAGGAATGAAGTGCAGAACATAAGGAAACGATATGACAAATGTATTGAACTTAATGGAGGTTTGGTAGAAGCCACCTCTATTTGAGTTAACTTTTGTTTATTTAGTGTTTGGTTATTTTTAAATTAGTGCAGTTGAAATTTCATAAAAATTTTGTTTATTTATTTAATCTTAAATAAATGTATTTGGTCCTACATGATTGTTTTAAACACGATTTTTGAAGTCCCCTATAGACGTACGCTACTGACATAAAACCACTCAACTAATTGATTTTTACTGACCATCAAAATGTGGATTTCATTAAAACGTCGACTACCGTGTATGCAGGGCCGTTGAAAAATAAAAAAAACAATTTTTGACGACTTACATCTCAGACACCGGTGAAGTGACAATACTCAAAATTTGGTTTTAGGGCCTTCAAGGGATACTGTTTACAGTGTGATAACCTAAAATCCAATAAAAAAATCGCTAATAACTTTTTTTGAAAAATCGACGTTTTGAAGCCCCCTATAAATGTACGCTACTGACATTAATAAGTAAAAATAGTCCTCTTGCCGCCCTTTTTAAACCACCAAAATTTTAAGTTAACCAAATGCCAATTAAACGCTATAACTGGGTGTTGCGATCTTAAGTGGGTCACACTGTATATAATTGCATTGGATTATATACTTGATGTAAGTATACAATTTGTTTTTAGAAATAAGAAAGCTATCATAACACTGTCATTAACACTAAATTAATGATGTATATATTATGCTAGCGTGGCCATTTTACAGGGAACCCTTCGGACCAGGCTAATAATTTGTTGCTAATTCGTTGCTAATTTGTAACACTGAGCTTGATTTTGTTGCTAATGCCGTTTCCAAGGAAACACAAACTATGCTAGCGTAATATTAAGCTAGCGTAGCCAGTAGATATACTAAGCCGGTTCTGGGACGGAAGTCGGCCATGTTGGATTTCGTTGACTGTGCGCGCGCACCGGAAGTGGCATCCATCTTGTGTCAATGGCGGACGTGTTGGTGTGTCGTATCCATCTTGTGTCAATGGCGGGTCGTTGGCGAGTATTTCGAATGTCGCGACTGTGACGGCATCCATCTTCTGTGACGTCAATCATGGTCCATCCACATGTGTGACGTAGCACTTCCAATTTGGTGGGTTGTGTCGTTGGCGGGTGATTCGAATGTCGCGACGGCATCTTCTGTGACGTCAGTAAAATCCCTACGGCATCCATCTTCTGTGACGTCAATCGTGGTCCACCACAACACTTCCAATTTATAAAATTGAAAAAATGGTCGACCGTGAGATTCGAACTCACGACACACACAGCGACTTTCTCGTTCCTAACACAGTCCCTAACCGTTGCGCTATCGAGGTTATTTGTATAAATTTCTTATTTGGGTTTTACCTTCATCCGTTGGGTGTCAGTGACCCCAGATACTTTTGGCGCTCTTGTTAAAAAAGATAGTTGAGTGGGACGTCTAAATTTCATATGGTGTGTATGTAAAAAAAAAATCCGCTTGAAAAAAAAAATCATGCAATTTATAAAATTGAAAAAAAATGGATGTCTGTGAAATTCGAACTAAGAACACACAGCATCTTCTCGTTCCTAACACAGTCCGTAACCGTTGCGCTATCATGGTTTATTTATAAATGTCTTATTTGGGTTTTAACACTTTGCGTTGGGTGTCAGTGACCCCACGTAATTTTGAAAGTTGCACTTTACATTTTAATATTCCAAGATTGATGCCTTCACAGCATACGAGTGAAATCAAAAGTGTCTATGATTCTTTGTCATAAAATGTATACAGGGGTTGTTTCTTATACGTTTCTTGTTAAAAAAGATATTTAGTTTGTTGAGTGGGACGTCTAAATGGTGTGTGTAAAAAAAAATCCACTTTAAAAAAATCATTTATTATTGATATAATAATTACAAAGGTAACGCAATATTTAAAAACCATTGTCGGAGATATTGTACATTTCTGGAGGATCCTCCAGTGGCGTGACAGGAATCACGTTCAAAGTTTCCAGTTGCCAATGATGTACCATCAAACTTGCAGACGTCAATAATGATGGGAAAGACACTAAAAATGTGACATTTCTTTTGTAGAAATTCAGCCTTTTGCTGTCCGCGTACGTAAATGAAGTCTGCAGCATACAACAGCTTAGTTTCCAATATTACATTTATTTCGCTATACTCGATGTCACCTGAAGAGTATCGAATGCCATGCACATTTTTTTCCAGGTATTTCACAGTTTTCTTATCACGCTGACTTAATGTATCAAACGATTGAGGTGGCAAAAACATGTAGTGACTCTGCTTAAAACCAATCTCGATGGTGAGTTCTTTGGGAACAAAGCATCCATCAACGACGAATCCTTGGATGTCCACGAATGCAACTCTCATGATGATGATTGCTAGAATACTAACGTGCAGCAGCAGTAGCACATTCTAGTTTAAATTCTTAACAATTTCGGTGAGGGGGAAATACTCCATTACGCAATCGTGTATTATGATGCAATATACTTTGGTATTTTCGGGGAAACCAATGTTTGCTTCAATGTCAAGTTTTACATCAACTGTAGATGCCTTCATGCTTTCTTCTTGTTTCGAGCAATCGATAACAAACAATGCACGCCTCTTGAATGAGGAATAATCCAACAGAGGACGCTTCTGTGTCGAATTCATATAGCTAGGATAAAATTCAGTATAGTTGAAATATGCCTCATTGTAATCATTCTTGGTAAAATCCAACTGCATTCTTTCATTGGGATAATACTCTCCATTTAGCGATAACCTGATACTTTGAATGTCTGCATTGTCAAATAAAGTTGGATCAGTTGTGTTGTTGTCACGTTTGTTGGTTTGAAAGAAAACAATAACATAACGAGGTCGTTCCACTGAAGTTGTAGTTTTAACAGCCCAAACTTCACGTCTAGCATTTCTGGTGATGGATGGCAGTTCATGTATCTCCCACTTTCTAAATGGAATAACTATAGGCTGATCCTTTTGAATGGTCCTCATCAGTTCCAACTTAATATCATCATTAGGGTAGATATGCTTGATTTTCAATTCGATGTTGGTAATGTTTATGCTAACAGTTGTAGTGGAAGTCACACCGGCAACATTTTTTTCTGTGATATATACACAATCATTATCGTTTCGAGCTCGAACCAAACGTATTGTTTGCCGTCCACATGTAATCATGGGATAGTCATTGAAAATGTTGAAAATGTGCTTGAGAGGAATTTGTAGGTTGAATGATTTATCTGGAGCATTAAGGATGGGATCTTTGGGATAATTCCAGCCTGCTATAGCCATATGATTGGAATCTTCTTGATTGTAGCACGTCATGGCACGTACAGCACTCACGATTCCAGGATCTCGAACCGTTTCCATTTCTCTTGCGCTTTCACTGTATGTGCACGAATCGAAAAGGAAAGCACCAAAATTATTTGCCAGCTTTACATCACCGGCTCCATGTATATTGAGCGAACCTTTAATGCACAACAATGTTTCGTTCATTGCAAAAAACGAATCAACTTGATTGATGCTAAATTCCACAATGTCACTGCAACTGAACGATTTGATGAACGGAGCATATGTTCTGTATTCAGCTTTGCGAATCGATTCATCGAATCTCGGCTTGCGATAGATATCAAACATTGGAGGCATATCGTTCATACGAGAACGTTTTCCATACATGGTTGTCATCGTTTTTCTTTCAACAAAAAGCCTAAAGATTGCAAGAACAATTTGTTAGCAAACGTAAGATGCTGCTGCTGTTGCTTTGAAGGACGTCGTTTAACTAATGGAACTGAATGTGCAGCGGAACGTCTTTTATGATTAATTATCAATCCCATCTGTTGCTTCTCGCTCTAAGCTCCAACACCAAGGTACTCTTTTCACCACGAAAGTTGATAGGATGTCCGTCTTGGTCCAAAGCCAACACAGTAACGTTAGTAATTTCACGTTGTGGTATAACAGGTAAATAAAGTAAATTATGTGGAGTTTCGTCAATGGCGTACCCAGGATCTACTTTTATAACTAATTCGTAAATAGTATGAGCAGGTCTGTCTGCGTCAAAGGCTCCAGTGGTAATGTTACATTCGAAGCGTATGCTAGATACTTTTATAATTTTGACGGGTAGATCTGAAGAGTACCATTTTTTGGCTTCGAGTATCTGTCTAGAAAAACCCAATATGTCGCCAAGACAGTTGGGAGTATCCTGCTCGCCGAACGGAATTCTATATTTACTGTAAATCATACATTGTAACGTATTATTATTGGGTTTTAACGCAAATACAGTTTCAAATGGATTGCTGGTGCCACCACCACCACCACCTAACTTGTCTAGTATGAACGCTTCAATATCAGCGATTTCGTAACATCCCGTTGGTATATCAAAACTCTGCATCATGTTGTTGTCATCGTAGTAGTGAAATTTGCGATTTTCAATGTTTGGTATACTATGGTATGAGTGGAAGGAACGTAGTGCTAACTCATAGTCTTTCTCAGGATAGAGTACAATAGGCGTAGGAGGTTGGAATGTAAATACGTGATTTGTGCTATTTACTCTCAACAACTGCGACATGATGACTGATGCATGTCAAGGGATGAAGGTACTTTAAATAATACACAGAACTATGTTCAAGATTTATTTAATACACTTTGACATAGAAAACAAGATGCCTGAGAACTTGCAGGACCATCCCAATGCGTTGTCCAATCGGGACGGTTGTAGTGAACGAAGCACGGCAGACGAATTTGTAGCTCAAAATTTGTTTTGTAGTCATTAGGTAGTTTATGCCATATATCCAACAATTCAGACGGGCTGACAAACCCAATCAGATATTGAATGGGGACTTTTTTCAGCGCATCAACAGTAAAACTTCGTGGCTTTTGCATTAATAATGTTTTAATGTCATCCCACTCCTCTCCCATTGTTCCAAGGATGTTGAAGTAGAAATTTCAAACACAAATGTCCACAATTGATTTGATCGTAGTTTTGATACTGATTATTGTTATAAAAAATATTTTTTCCTCCTCCTCCTAGATACTTTACAAGTTCTTTGGGCGGTTTCAAATTACCAAATGAATCGAAATACTCGATGACATTGTTTTTCTTTATATATGCTACCCAATGTGTTCCACTGTTTTTGGATGAGTCCAAGTTAACCACTGCACACTCTTGTTGTCGTCGAGGACCGGATTTAGGTAGAGTGTCACGCATGAAAACACCACGAAAGTGTGAGATTTTATATAATTTTGCATAACGCGCAATATCGGTGTCGTACAGTGGACGATTGGGTAGCTTTATCGCGAGTTTTTTTTTAAATACAATCCAAATCCTCTGCCACTAGGATACTTTTTCAGATATAAACCATTTCCGACATGTTCCATAACCTTATTATGGCGGTGGTCTTCTTCCAATTTTTTTCGAGCATTATTTGCATCAATGACAGTCTTTGCAATCCCAGCAGCTCCACCCGATAGTGCTCCGAGTGCTGAGAGACCGGCAAACAGAGGTATAAGTGGTAGAAAACCTCCAGATTTTACTGGTATCACTCGAGGAACAACAATTTTCTTCGATCCACCAAATTGTTTAATAAGTGATTTGGCTGCTCGTAAGGCAAACAAGGCGCTTTCTTTTAGAGATGCTCCTCTCTTCATTGATTTTCCCACCTTTAGCACTACGTCTCGATTAAAGGAACGTCGTTGTTTCTTTGGACGACTTCCCATTCCCAACTTTCGTTTCACTTTCATGGTACCAGTAACAAGTAATGCAGCAGCTTTTTCACCAAAAGATCCCTCTTTTGATTTTACTCGAGCCCAAGCCTTATCTTCCAACTCCTTATCTGCTTTGTGACGTTCTTCAAGAGATTTATTTTGCGAATAAGCTATATCGTGTTGTTTGCAGGCGTCGTCTAAAGGATTAATGCCTGCGTCACCACGTGCAAGTCGCTTTTGTAGTTTTGTTCCAGCTATAAATGTACGTAATATATGTTTAACGAAAAAAAAAGACAAGTTATATTCACTTACGACCACAATAATTGTAGGTAGGCAAGTGAAGTTCGAATGGCAGTTTATTTATTAGAGAATTCAAAAGACCTTCTCCCTCAAACACCAACATTAAGACTGATGTATGATAATGCTGCGATATCCATATTTATAGAATAACACTCTAATAAAATTCTTCACAAGATGAAGATCGTTCAACAAGAGCAGACGCTACCCATTGAAAACTTGGACTTTACCTCTAATCCATCATCTGTTGGTAAACATGGTAAACTACTACCAAATGCTTTTCGTGCAATCATCTGTGGTCCTAGTGGGTGTGGAAAGACAAATGTTATGTTGTCGCTCCTATTCGATCCAAATGGTGCTAAATTCAAAAATGTTTACGTTTATTCCAAGTCGTTATTTCAACCAAAATATAAATTGTTGCAAGAAGTCTTAGGAGAAGTTAAAGGTGTTGGTTATTTTCCATTTAAAGACAATGAGGAAATTATTAGTCCAGATAAAGCGCAGTCAAACTCGATATTCATATTTGATGATGTTGCCTGCGATGGACAACAGAAAATTCGTGAATATTATTCAATGTGTAGGCACAAGCTCATTGACGCGGCCTACTTATGTCAAACATATTCGAAAATACCAAAACAGCTCATACGTGACAATTGTAATATGATTGTGTTATTCAAGCAGGATGAAATTAATCTAAAACATATATTTGAGGAACATGTGTCACCAGACATGACATTTGAAGAATTTAAAAAGATTTGCTCAGAATGCTGGTCGACTACTAACAACTATGGAACATTGGTGATTGTAAAAGATTTTGCTTTAAATAATGGTAGGTACCGTAAAGGATTCGATAAATTCATAAAGCACTAGACATTATCCTCAGTCATCGTCACCATGTCCAACGATAAGGTTGCTATTGCCATGCGTAAGAAAAAAATCAGTGAATTGGCGAGATCTATTCGCAAGAAATATTTAGCGTTAAAATTAGGAAAATCAGAACATGATACATCTCTAAATAAGCTATTTAAACCGATATCTGTACCGCTAAAAGAAATGGTCAAATCCTCAAAATCATTACAACAAGCCATAGTTTCAAAATTCATCCCTCCAAAAGAGGAAACAACGACAAAAAAAGAAAAAAATGCTGATGTATCATTTCTCGATACAAAACCCATAGCCGAGACGGATGAATCAGGAAATATACGTTATGATGATGAAGAAGGAGAAGACGATTATTATTATGATGATTATGATATAGGCACACATCCCAACGTTTCGCGTGATGTCATAGAAGATTATTTAGATCAATATCCAATAATTAGTCAACCATATCTTGAAGATTACTTTCGCAAAGATGATGAAATTGATAGAAGTTATGGTCCATTATATAATGATGAAATTGGTTGGATGTTGGGCAGACGTAGAATTGCATTCGATAAAAGAAACGGTAATATAAACATATTACGAGAGAAGGATGAGGGGGGTGGAGAAGGAAATATACCGGGGACTTCGGGATTGTATCAGCTTGTGTTTTACAATCATCCCAATGAATACTCTGATGATGATTTGAATAATTACAAAGCTCTGCTAACAATAACAAAAGCTCATCTCAATGCAGCAGATCGTCTGAAAAGTACTGCTACCGAAAAGTATCGCAACATAATTAGACCGTTGTTTAAAACTGACTCATCAAATATTAGTAGTAGTACTATAACCAAACCTCCATCAGCTCGAATATTAAAGAAACAACGACAACAACAACAACAACAATCCATTCAAACCGCTCCATATACTAATGTAGGAAAAGGTCTTGTTGTCGGCGGCGGCGGTGGTGGTGGCCCTCTTTTGTCATACAACGAAAAACCGATGGAATACATTTATTGGGACGATCCCAATGAGCTGTGTGACCGTTTAAGATTACTGATTGCATCCAAGGAAGCTGGCAACACCTCATTCTCACACAACAACGAGATAATTGCAATAATCAATGAGTTGAAAGAGGCCAATATAATTGAATAACAAACGGAAAACATAATCATTTCAATCATGTCTGTCGATAAGTTTGGACATCGCCGCAATCATGCTAATGAGCGGGTTAAGCCGTATATGCCGAAAGTATCGTATCCACATACTCTAGACGGTAATATTGATGCAGAAAACGTAAAAATTTGTAATGTAAAGATGCCGACTGCAAATAGCGATGTTGCTAACAAACTATATGTTGATGAACAATTACATGTGTACCATAATGAGCTCGAAACACTTCAAAAAACAATAATCCCCTCATTACAAACGCAATTGGTATCTCATCAAAATAAAATCAACGAAATTGCTGCATTTATTTCGAGAAATCCTCCCGTCAGAGCTCGAGATATGGCAACTAAAATATACGTCGACGAGGTAGTTGCTATGGGCAAGGAATTTTTGAGAAATGATTTGGAGAGTTTTAAACAAGAAATACAGGATAAATTGTCGAAAAGTAATACTCTAATCAGTGATAAGATCGATATGTATAATACATACATAGAACGTTCGTTTCAAGTTTTGGACAGGGACTTGAAGAAGAAGCATGAAATTGAACAAAAGAAGAAAATAGATGAGAAGAGTAATGGATCATCAGTTTAGAAAGTGCATGCGCTTACGAAACATGTCATCCAAAGTCCAGCTTGTTAACGAACTCCATAAACCTATACGTAAAAATTATCCACGCAGACGTACAATTGTCAAAGGCATAGATGATTTATGGCAAATGGATTTAGCTGAAATGCGACCTTACGCTAATCAAAATAAAAATCACAAAATGATACTAGTCGTCATCGATTGCTTTTCAAAGTTTTTATGGACACGTCCATTAAAGACAAAAACCGGTGAAGAGTTAACTCGTGCATTCTCAGACATTCTCACCAACACAAAACGAGTTCCTAAAAATCTCCAATCAGACCAAGGAACGGAATTTTACAACAGCAAGTTTCAACAACTAATGAAAAAACATGGGATTAATCATTATAGTGTATTTAGCACGAAAAAAGCTTCTATGGCAGAAAGAGTTATTAGAACATTGAAATTAAAGCTTTACAAACATTTCAGTTTAAATGGTACCTATAGATGGATTGACATTCTCCCTAAAATTACACGAGATTACAATAACACAAAACATTCAACAACCAAATATAAACCTTCCAATGTCAATAAATCCAACGAAAAAGATATTTTAAACAAAACCTATACACATCTAAAGATTGCCGGACTTCGTAAATTTAAAGTTGGTGATATTGTTCGTATAAGCAAGTCGAAACATGTCTTTGAAAAGGGATACACACCCAATTGGACGACTGAACTATTCAAAATCATTAAAGTTAAAATAACCAATCCCACCACATATTTGCTCGAAGACTTGCAAGGTATCCCAATCAGTGGAGGGTTTTACGAAGAAGAGCTACAGAAAACGTCAAATCCACACATTTACTTGGTGGAGAAAGTACTTAAAAGAAAAGGCAACAAGATGTTTGTTACATGGTTAGGTTTAGATAGAAAACACAACACCTGGATACAAAGCACAGATGTAGTCACGTAATTACATCGCTTCACTACTCATGAATATATTGTTTTGTAGTAGTAGGAGATGTGAATGAGTATAAATAGAGGAGAGAGTTGTAGGTTAGATTCTCAGTCGTCAATATGAGTTCTCAAGACAGCGGCTATTTTAGTGCTACACAAAGTCATGTTAATTATGACACACAATTAGATCATATTTTACAAGTGTATGAAATGGCAGCCAAACAGGAAAACCACTACTTATTGTACACAGAGTATTGTACAGATGGAGATTTTCGAATTGGTTGTGGTTTGAGCCCCGCAAGAACGTTCAGTACTGCGATCACTCTATCATACACCGATAAACATAAGAAAATCAACTTCAGCTCATACGAATGGTTCACATTTATCGACATTTTAAATAATAATTCATTTATAAGTGCATCATTTCACGAAGAAGAAAAAAAAGAAGAAGCTGTGTTATCTTGTGGAGACTACTGCACCATTCGACAAATGGTATTTGATCGTGTTAAATGGTTGGAGGTGACCAAACATGATATCAGTGTACCTTTAAGAAAAGAAGATGTTTATCAAATACTACAAGCGGATCGTTGCCTCATCTCCCCACGTCTCACTCATTTAGAATCCATAAATTTTGGTGAATACTATGAAAATTTGGTGGAAAACATTAGAAATTTCAGTCAAACTAATGAAAATTTGACTAAATTTGAACTGATTCAAGTAATGTGTGACATCAACAATAGCGAATTAGCCATTGCACTAAGAGAATATATGTTTTTTTGTAAAGTTAACATTGTCAGTGATTTAGAGAAGTATTAAAACTAATTAATTAAAATTATTGTGTTTTATTTCATGTTCCCATCGTATGTGAGTTGATAAATGAAACGAAAATTGTCAATGATTTTGTTTCATGTTTCCAAGTTGATAGAAGGAGATCACTAATTATTTTTTATGTATTGCTTTTGAAAATTACAATACTTTTTATATTGATGAAATATATTTGAGAATAATATTTCATATATATATGTGTGTGGGTCTTAGAATAAATAAAACATTTACATTTTAAATCAATATTTAACTTTAATGGATAGACATAATTATAACGGTATAGAGAAATTAGATTTTTCGTGGGAACACCGTTTATTAAATTGCTTTTTTCAGTGCGTAGGTTAAGAATAAATAAACCATTTCAAATCAACATTTAGATAGACGTAATTATAATGGTACAGAGTAGTTCGTTTTCTCGTGGGAACATCGTTTATTAAATTGCTTTTTTTTTAGTTTGTATGTTTGAGAATAAATAAAACATTTCAAATCAACATTTTAATAGATAGACGTAATTATAATGGTACAGAGTAGTTCGTTTTTTCGTGGGAACACCGTTTATTGCTTTTTTTCAATATTAGGAGAAGCTATTAAATTTTAATTTGTGTGGGTATCGTTGAGAGAACCACCTTGCAAATAGTGGGGGATATCGTTCCATATAAATTTGATATTTCACATCATACAAATCAGTTATCATTGAACAGTGATAGAATATTAAAATTAATCTGTGTGTTGTGTGAAGGCTACTCAGAAAAAAGTAAGTTTTTCATTTATTTCTTCAAATAACAAATCGTTCACTTTTGTTTTTTATGATATAAAGTTCCACTAAAAAGGTAGAGTTTATTAACACATATTTATTCTTTTGTAGATGGATCTACCTTCATTAAATTCAGTGTCGTTAATTACAGAGAAGAAGCCTATTATTAAACTTCAACATTTGACGCTTGGGGAAGCATACCCTATCTTAGGCGCAAAATTAGTTTCAAGCAAATTTGGTGGTGAAGTCATTTTGATAGAATTCGCAGACAATATCACATTCCTGCCCAAGAGAGTGACGGAACAGTACCGATGTCAACTTGATTATTTCAAAGCTCAAAAGCATTCTCTCATATTTAGAGGATTAATTGAAGTGGGCAGACCAAATCGTGCAATATCGTTTGAAATTGTTGAAAATTAGTTTTCGCTTGGTGAGTTTTTATTTATTATATATGTATATTATATATTTAAAGTGAAAAAATGGTGAATTTAATGAACAAAGCTGATCAAACGTTAACTTTCCTAAAAGAACATTATTCTAAACCGCTAGCTAATTCAATAATTAAATTAATAGACCGTCATGTTAGGAGATGTGTCTTGACTTTGGTTAAGTTCAAATTTTCCATTGGTGAGAAGAGAAAAATTCAATCAAAAATTGGGGAACTTAAGCGATTACGTCATCAAATTAATTCAATTACAAAAAAAAATATGGGTTATGGGTTGAGAAAACGAAGTGTAAAATGGTTAGATGTTGGGGTTATTTTTAATTGTAGAATTAGGACAGGGCTTATTGTAAATTTGAAACATAAAGTAATCGATGAATTTTTCAAAGATGCTTTTAATTTATTCAACGTTAAAATTTCACAAATATTGAAGGATCTAAAAATAATAAAAGTTAATACTACTCTCATTGGTGATTATATAAAGCAATCGAATGATCGGGAGGTGGTAAATCAAAAACATTTTAGTACACCCAATGCAATCATTGATGAGGGAACTGATTTAATAGAATGGTTTAAAAATAATGTCGTAGATCGTATTTTGAATAAAATGTCAGAGTTTCAAGAGAAACAGAGCGGTTGGGCATTAAGCAAAATCATTTCACTAGAGATAGCAATTAACAAATACGAAATGGGTAATGGTTCATCTTTCATTCGATTGCCTGAGCAGATACAGAAAAAACATGCATGCATCAACATCCAGAACAATGATGAAGCGTGTTTTTTCTGGAGCGTTGTTGCAGGTTTACACGCTCCCACAGGGCAGGTGAGCCGAACATCATCATATCCACACTATTCCACCGTTTTGAAAACTCGAGGCTTAGATATGCCAATGAAACTGCCTCAAATTAAGAAGTTTGAAACACTAAATGAAATTTCCATAAACGTTTATATGTTAGAGTACAATGAAACAGTGAACAAAACATTTTACACAGTATTGCCGGCAAGATTGACTAGGAAAAAATTAGACCGTCACGTCAACTTATTACTCATTCAAGATAAATACTTTCCGAAATTAAACGAATATGAAACAACGCCATCTCATAATGATTACAGTACTATTGTTGAGGTAAAATATCATTATTGTTGGGTTAAAGATTTATCGCGTTTAATTAGTTCACAGTTAAATAGAAACGATCATAAAAAATATGTTTGTGATAGATGTCTCAATTACTTTTCATTGCGTGAGAGACTGGATGATCATTCCGAACTTTGTGAGAATTTAAACAATGAAAAGATTTCATTTCCCAAATATGATTTTGTTGAGTTTAAGAATTATACATACAAGCAAAAATGTCCTTTTATTATTTATGCTGATTTTGAATCTCAATTGACACAATGTAATGAAATCATTTCTAAAACAACAAACAAATATCAACATCATAAAACTTACAGTGCAGGCTACTATATAAAATGTTCTTTTGACGATTCTCTATCGTTTTACAAAAGTTACAGAGGTGTGGATTGTATGGATTGGTTCGCTAACGAAATGACTGATATAGCTAAATTTGTAGATTCAAAAATTAAAATAATTGTACCAATGGTAGTCAAACCAAGAACTACTAATGATGCAACTGTTTGTCATATATGTGAAAAAAAGTTTAATAAAAAAGATATAGTTGTACGTGATCACAATCATTTTACGGGGGAGTTTCGAGGATTTGCGCACCAATCCTGCAATTTAAATTTTAGAAAACTGTTTGTTGTGCCGATTGTATTTCACAATTTGTCTGGTTATGATAGCCATTTTATCATAAGAGATATTGCCAAACGTGGTAGAGTCAGCCTTTTACCAATCAATAAGGAAAAATACATTTCATTCACACAATACGATTCGGAAACAAACATAAAATTCAGATTTATTGATTCGTTTCGTTTTTTGGGATCTAGTTTGGATGCTGTCGTTAAAACTTTGGACACCAATTATTTGAAAATTTTGAAAAAAGAAAACCATAATTTAACCAATATCCAATTTACATTATTGACACGTAAAGGTATCTTTCCTTATGACTATATTAATAACTTGGAAAAATTGAATGATGATAAATTACCACCGATTGAATGTTTTTATAATAAATTAAATGAAGCGAACGTAACTGATGATGATTATGCTCACGCTAAAAATGTTTGGCGGTCTTTCAATGTAAAAACACTTGGAGAATATAGCGATATATACATGCGCACCGATATTCTTCTTCTAGCAGATGTGTTTGAAAATTTTAGAGAGACAGCTTTAGCAACGTATGGTCTAGATCCTGGATGGTTCTACAGTATACCAGGATATGCGTGGAATGTGATGCTAAAGTTTACAAAATGTAAACTGCAAATTTTAAAAAATATTGATATGATAATGTTTATTGAAAAGGCTATTAGAGGAGGAATATCACAGTGTTGCAATAGGTACAGTGAAGCAAATAATAAATATATGTCTGAATATGATGTTGAGAAACCATCAATGTATATTCTCTATACAGATGTAAATAATTTGTATGGAAAAGCGATGTGTGAACATTTGCCCTTTGATGGCTTCGAGTGGATCGAAAATGATATGGAGAAATTTAACGACATCAATTTCATAAAATCCATCCCAGATGATAACCCCGAAGGCTATATTCTTCAAGTGGATTTGTTATATCCAGACAAGTTGCATAATCTACATAAAGACTTTCCTATGTGTCCCGAACACCACAAACCACCCGATTCAAAATTAACAAAATTAATGACTACCCTACACGATAAAAAAAGTTACACTTTACATTATAGAAATTTAAAGCAAGCCCTAGAACATGGACTAGTATTGGAAAAAGTTCACAAAGTTTTGAAATTCCAACAATCTGCATGGCTTCAACCCTACATCGAATTAAACAATCGATTGAGGACTTTAGCCACCAGCGACTTTGAGAAAGATTTGAGAAAACTAATGAATAATGCTGTGTTTGGGAAATGTATGGAATCCATCCGTAAACATAGAATTTGTAAATTGGTATCTACATATGAGGGTCGTTATGGTGCTAAAAATCTTATTGCTAGTCCGCGTTATCACAATAGAACAGTTTTCGATGATGGTGATCCACCTTTGATGGCAATCGAATTGAAAAAGTCTGAACTAATTTTCAATAAACCGATATACGTGGGTATGGTTATTCTTGACATCTCGAAAACTGTAATGTATGACTTCCATTACAATTTTATGCTTCCCACAATGGGAGTAGACAATTGTAAGTTGATGTACACCGACACTGATAGTTTTGTTTATCAACTTACTTGTGAAGATGCATACGAACAGTTAATTGACGCAAACATTGACAAATTTGATACATCAGATTATCCCATTAACAATATCTACAACATACCCCGAGTTAATAAAAAAATACTAGGTTTGATGAAAGATGAAGCTAATGGACAAATAATCACCCATTTTGTTGGTTTAAGGTCCAAAATGTATAGTTACAAAGTTCAGGGGGGCAAAGTTGTCAAAAAATCAAAGGGGATTAAAAAATGTGTTGTGAAAAATAAAATAATTTTCGATGATTATGTGGATTGTTTGAAAAATTGGAAACAGATGACAATTACTCAAAATACGATACGTTCCTTCGCTCATAATGTGTATAGCATTGAACAAACAAAAATCGCTTTGAGTCCTCACGATGATAAAAGGAAATTACTTCCCGATTCATTTGATACGCTTCCATGGGGACATTACAGTATTTTGGAATAATGTTTTTTGTTTTTAGATAAAAAATGTCTCCTACTCCCGAAACTGAAGATCGTGCCAAACGGCGTGTAAAATTTCTTAAGAAATCACGTAAATTAATCAGAGATTTTCGAAGTGCTGTTGCAATGATTAAAGTACCTCGATCACTATCTAAAAATGATTGTCGAAGAGTACTAAAACTCATATATACTGATTTTCCAATAGAAATTTTAAATGGATTAATTCTTCATTTCAATTTACCTACAGAACCTGAAGATTCTGACTATGATTCAGATGAAACTATTTTTGCTGACTTTTGAATACAACTTTGTAAAACCATTTTTCACTTTTCACATATATTTAAATATATAATAATATGAACTCAAATATAGTTTTATACTTTTATATTAAACTATTACATATTAAGTTATAGCATGTATTACTACTTTGTGAATTATGGCATTTGTTTGTAGTATTATTAATCTTTCATATTAATTTATAACATATATTACTATACTTTCATATTAAAATGTAACATATTGTTTTTTCCAATATAATTTTAGGATATTGCCTAAATATTTTTGTTAAATGAAACAATGTTTTTTTTTATGAGTAAAACATCAGGTTAATTTCCAAATAAAATCTTCTTCAATGTTCAATGATAGCTCAATTATATCAAGAATAAATAATTTTTCAAGTAAATGGATTAAGTTATAGCATATATTACTACTTTGTGAATTATGACATTCGTTTGTAGTATTATTACTCTTTCATATTAATTTATAACATATATTACTATACTTTCATATTAAAATGTAAAATATTGTTTTTTCCAATATAATTTTAGACTATTGCATAAATATTTCTGTTAATTGAAACAATGTTTTTTTTTTATGAGTAAAACATCAGGTTAATTTCCAAATGAAATCTTCTTCAATGTTCAATGATAACTCAATTATATCAAGAATAAATAATTTTTCAAGTAAATGGATTTTTTTTTATTACCTAGTATCTACTCATCAGCTGAAAAATTACAGCATGGCATTCGATACTCTTTTATGTGGCATCAAGTATTACAGAATAAAAATGATTGGAAACTATGCTGCAAACACACAGCAATAAGCTGAATTTCTACTAAAGAAATGCCTCGTGTGTTTCCCTTTAGTCTACTAGTTTGATGACACACACACACACACACACACACACACATCATGGGTAACTGGAAACTTTGAACCTACTACACCACTGGAGGACCCTACAGAAATATACAACGTCTCCAACAATGGTTTTTTAAATACTACATTACCTTTGTAATTATTATATCAATAATAAATTATTTTTTTAAAGTGGATTTTTTTTTTATTAAAACACCCAATCTACTCATCAGCGGATATATTACATGAAGATTTAAATTTACGTTTAACAATTTTTGGTAAAATTTTAAATAATAAAACGAATATGAATGCTAATAATATACATAGAGTCATTGAAAATATATTATTAAGTTCATTTTTCATACTATGGAACATGCTGCTAGTGTTGGTTATATTGATCATGGTGAAAGCTTTGTAGGTTGAATTCTGTTTAATGGATATGTTGTTGTTTGCGGACATCTAAAGATATAATCTACAGCACTTGAAATCTCCTGTCGTCGAGCTCCGTTTTGTAATTCGTCTGGCACCCAATTTATTGTAAGCTTCTCCCACTTCTTTTGATCTGAGTCGGTAGTATCAGCAGCAGAAAGGCACAGGTTTGCAATTTGCTTCATAACCCTTCGTTTTTCTTCATAAAATATTACATCCTTATTCAATCGATCTATTTTTATAATAAACTCCTCAAATAGACGTCTATACTCAACTAATGACATACTACAACTGATTCGTTTACAGATATATTAGTGTCCTATATTTTGTGTATCTCCACACACACACACACACACACAATAATGTCTCAACCTCCTAGTCGGACGGAACGGTTTTTTCTCATAAAGACCTGTGAAGAAATTTGTTATAAAACCCCTCACACCTCCCCATTAATCCATTAAATACTGTCTTTGTAATTATTATTTTTCTCACCCCCTGCGATAGCGCAACGGTTAGGGACTGTGTTAGGAACGAGAAAGTCGCTGTGTGTGTCGTGAGTTCGAATCTCACGGTCGACCATTTTTTCAATTTTATAAATTGGAAGTGTTGTGGTGGACCACGATTGACGTCACAGAAGATGGATGCCGTAGGGATTTTACTGACGTCACAGAAGATGCCGTCGCGACATTCGAATCACCCGCCAACGACACAACCCACCAAATTGGAAGTGCTACGTCACACATGTGGATGGACCATGATTGACGTCACAGAAGATGGATGCCGTCACAGTCGCGACATTCGAAATACTCGCCAACGACCCGCCATTGACACAAGATGGATACGACACACCAACACGTCCGCCATTGACACAAGATGGATGCCACTTCCGGTGCGCGCGCACAGTCAACGAAATCCAACATGGCCGACTTCCGTCCCAGAACCGGCTTAGTATATCTACTGTAGCCACACGCTCTAACTATAAAAATAAGTAATATTGAAAAAAACTAAAAGCACATGAATTTGTTGCTAAAAGATGACACTAACCAACACTTCAAAATATGATCCCTTACCCCGATTTTCCCACCCCTCACTATTATTTGATATTAAGCTAGCGTAGCCACACGCTATAACAAAAAAATAAGTAATATTAAATAAAAAAAAATGCACAGGAATTTGTTGCTAAAAGATGACACTAACCGATACTGCGAAAAAATCAACCTTTATCACATATCAATTGACATTCATCGTGTTTTAGTAGCCATAGCCTAGAAACTAATTGCCCTTGATTTTAAAGCGATATAGTCGATATTTGGTCAGTAACACACCAGCAACAAATTCCTCGAGTATTTTTTTATCGAAATTCATCGTGTTTTAGGAGCCATAGCCTAGCAACACATTGCCCTACTGATTTTAAAGCGATATAGTCGATATTTGGAATACACCAGCAACAAATTCCTCGAGTATTTTTTATCGAAATTCATCGTGTTCTAGTAGTCATAGCCTAGCAACAAGTTGCCCTATTGATTTTAAAGCGATATAGTGGATATTTGTTCAGTAATACACCAGCAACAAATTCCCCGTCTGATTTTTAATTGAAATTCGTTATGTTTTAGCCGCAAAAGCCTAGCAACAAATTGTCCTATTGATTTTAAAGCGATATAGTCCATATTTGTTCAGTAATACACCAGCAACAAATTCCTCGAGTAATTTTTGATGGAAATTCATCGTGTTTTAGTAGCCATAGCCTAGCAACAAATTGCCTTATTGATTTTAAAGTGATATAGTCCATATTTGGTCAGTAATAAACAAGCAACAAATTCCTCGAGTATTTTTTAATCGAAATCCATCGTGTTATAGTAGTCATAGCCTAGCAACAAATTTCCCTACTGATCAAGGGAAAACCGGCGCGAGCCTAGGAAGGGGCGACGTAGCGGCACCTGAGAAGGCGAGTAATCTTTAGTTAATTCCCTCGTTTGTATTTTATTATAGTATTTAAAGTTTGAATGATATGGAACTAAACGACAAGTTTAAATCGGGTCTTATATCAAAAGAAATAAGGAACCCAATAAATAGAAAACAAGAAATTTATTTAATAGACGCTGTCGGATTTAGAGGATCCACTGTAAATCTGAGAAGATCTGGCGGGAACATGATTCGATCAGATTTAAACCTATTGCCGACGGGGCATTATGTGTCTTACTCGTATCGGAGAGGAAATAGTAGTTGGATGGAAGCGGACGATTAAGTTGGAAGAACTATTTACCGATCCGACAACTATCAATTTACTCCCAGATTAATAGCATACACAAAGTGCAACACAACATGATGCACAACTTTATCGACAATTTAACATTAATTACTATTTTCAAGTAGCTGCTAAAAGAAAGATACATAAAATATGTCTATAAAATATGATATTAATAATGGTAAATACAATATTATGTTATTTATATTAAATGGGGTTATTATTATAGAATATAAATGCATTTATAAAATTAATCAAACCAGTCGATAGAAGCCATTTTCTGATATTCCGACCGGGTGGAAACATCTTGATGGAGGTCAACGATACCGATAAAGACGATTTACACCTTCAGAAAAATATATAATTTGAAAAAACTGCTGCCGTATTACGCTTCGCATGAGAAATTAGCGAAATTGTGGGCGGTTGAATTTCAATTAAAAAACACTCCGGCAATTTGTTGCTGGACTTCTACTGGCCAAATATGGACTATATCGCTTTAAAATCAGTCGGGCAATGTGTTGCTAAGCCATGGCAGCTAAAACACAACGAATTTCAATTAAAAATCAGTCGGGGAATTAGTTGCTCGGCTACTACTATCCAAATATGGGGACTATATCGCTTTAAAATCACCTCTGTGAAGCTGGCAGAACCATTTCGGCAGAATCAAATCAAACCTATTACGATTTTTAGTACTCATTTTGTACTAATTTGTACCACAAAAAATAATTTTGTACCTTTACCCATTAAAGAAAAAAACATGGCGCTGCTAGCTTTATGTTAACCTGGAAAGCCCAAATTAATAATAATTTGAAAAAAATGAAAATTAATACAGGAAATTGAACAACTGAATTTG
This sequence comes from Galeruca laticollis, assembly GCA_963921935.1. NCBI lineage: Eukaryota > Metazoa > Arthropoda > Insecta > Coleoptera > Chrysomelidae > Galeruca > Galeruca laticollis. The sequence continues at coordinate 151,158,555 of OY998177.1, forward strand.
TATCACTAAAAATATCAACGTCAACCCACTTAAACAACCCCTGCTTTGATAAATTGAATAGCAAGCCCATTTTCCGATTTTTCCAATATTTTCTGAAAAACGAAATATTAGAGTCGATTCTATTAGTACTAAATGTGTACCATGTGTACTAATCTACTTTAATATTTCATTTTTCAAGAAATTCTTAAAATATCGGAGGATAATGGGCTTGCTATTCAATTTATCAAAGCTGGGGTTGTTTAAGTGGGTTGCCGTTAATATTTTTTATGGTACAAATTCAGTTTTAATGGAATCTATTTTTATATTTCGTTATTCAAGAAATATTGAAAAAATCGGAGAAGTATGGGCTTGCCATTCAATATATCGCAACAGGGGTTGTTTGAGGGGGTTGACGTTATTTTTTTTGTGGTACAAATTGGTACAAATTCAGTTCTTCAATTGCCTGTATTAATTTTAATGTTTTTCAAATTATTATTAATTTGGGCTTTCCAGGTCTAGCAGCGCCATGTTTTTTTCTTGAATGGGTAAAGGTACAAAATTATTTTTTGTGCTACAAATTAGTACAAAATTAGTACTAAAAAGCGTAATAGGTTTTATTTGATTCTGCGGAAATGATTCTGCCAGCTTCACAGAGGTTTTAAAATCAGAAGGTTAATTTGTTGCTAGGCTATGGCTACTAAAACACGATGAATTTCAATTACTATGAGATAAGGGATGATTTTTTCGCAGCATCGGTTAGTGTCATCTTTTAGCAACAAATTCCTGTGCATTTATTTTTATTCAATATTACTTATTTTTATAGTTATAGCGTGTGGCTATGCTAGCTTAATATCAAATAATAGTGAGGGGTGGGAAAATCGGGATAAGGGATGCTTTTATCCAGTATCGGTTAGTGTCATCTTTTAGCAACAAATTTCTGTGCATATAGTTTTTTTCAATATTACTTATTTTTATAGTTGTTGCGTGTGGCTACGCTAGCTTAATATCAAATAATAGTGAGGGGTGGGAAAATCGGGATAAGGGATGCTTTTATCCAGTATCGGTTAGTGTCATCTTTTAGCAACAAATTTCTGTGCATATAGTTTTTTTCAATATTACTTATTTTTATAGTTGTTGCGTGTGGCTACGCTATCTTAATATCATATAATAGTGAGGGGTGGGAAAATCGGGGTAAGGGATGATATTTTGAAGTATCGGTTAGTGCCATCTTTTAGCAACAAATTCAGGTGCTTTCAGTTTTTTTCAATAATACTTATTTTTATAGTTAGAGCGTGTGGCTACGCTAGCTTAATATTACGCTAGCATAGTTTGCGTTTTCTTGGAAACGGCATTAGCAACAAAATCAAGCTCAGCGTTACAAATTAGCAACAAATTATTAGCCTGGTCCGAAGGGTGCCTTGTAAAATGGCTACGCTAACATAATATACATAAATTAATGAATAAGGGGAAATAAAACCACTCGCCTGTGGTTGGAAGACGCACCGAAAGCTCTCATTTACATGAAATAGGATTGCGAGAGAAAAGAGGTTATGTAGAGTAAAAAAATGATTTTCTACCTTTATAGTGTATAATAAAGGTTATAGGAACCGGAAAAGTATGCGCAAATATAGTATTCGAAGATGTTTGATATGTATAACTAAGATAATTAATATCTTTAATTCAACAACGGGGTTATGCACTACTTTATTTCATAACAGTTTCGCTCCCTTCACCTTCTCTGGGTGAACTGACGAGGTCGCGCCGCTGGCCTTATTTTATACACCCATCATTACCATCTCGAAGTGAGTTGAATGCACCAGAACTTTTCCAAACCATCAAGGTTGTAACGACACTGTCGTCTGAACAAGAAATAACCCCGACAAATAATCAGAAAACAGACCAGAGGTACAGAACACTACCCAAGCCAAACTAGACGGAGTTGGGCACCCAGCACCGAGAGGGCAGCACCTTCGCCGTTCCGCTAATAACTTGACCGATACGACCAAAGCAGACGAACTGCGATATACAAGGCAAGCTCGATCCTTACGTAGAATAACGATAGGAAGCTTCAACGGAAAATAACCGAAGTGTTGCACTGTATCCCGGAGCGTGTTGAGCCTGGGATTTGTGAACACATAACACCCGGCTTTTCGTCGACCCCTCGGTGTGCGTTGAACCCGAGGCTAGACGGCTGTATATCAGACGAAGTCCTAAAGCGTGTTGAGCTTAGGGCGGACGCCAAATATCCTAGGTCCAGCCCTGCAGCGTGTTGAGCGCAGGACCGAAGCCTTCCCGATTAGCCGAAATCTTGGAGCGCGTTGAGCCCGGGACGGAAGCAAATTCTCAACCCCCGAATTCACGTTGTGCGTTGAATGCGGGATCTCGACCCTGACACACCCCTTTGGTTGTAGGAACCCCGAACGACAAAACGGAACGCCGCAATTCGACCGAAGCGAGTAAGGTTATAATAGGAACCTATCGTCCTGGTGAGGAATCCGGACAACAGAATACACGACCCCCGTTACGAGACGTCGTACGAACGGGAGAAGAATCATCCGCGACTCGACCCGACGACCACCCCAGAGAGGCTGTCGCCTCCAGGACCAGATCGTGTATATAATTCTTGTACAGAGTATTAAATTTTAGTTGTAAATATTTATTTTTGTTTGAACACATCACACTGTTAAATAAAGAAGTATATCTAACCATCCAGCCCTTTTCATGCTCTACCACTCTGACTAACTGCGACAACTAGCAATAACGAACTCGGTGCCCGAGCTACGGATCGGAACACCGCTACAAGTCGACGCTCGAGCAACGATTAGAAATTGACGCCTGAGCAACGATTACAAGGTTATTCGGGAATGTTAAATTGTTAGTGAGCTTTCGAAAGTATTACTTCCGTCATCCAGTAGCGATAGACCTCCAGAAGTGTCACTGAAGTAACTGTCCACAATAGTAATTTAGCTAAGTTTATTTATTTACTAAACCCAATTCTAATGATTTAAAACACTTAATATAAAAGAAATATTTATCATGACTCTGCAATATTTGACACTACTGTACTACTGAACTGAACTGTCCATTTTTATAACGTTGCGCTATTTATTTTGACAATGTGACGTTCCAGAACTGACTCGATCACTCTAAATGTTTCCGATTCCCCCTGGTCCAGCATTGACAACGCATTTCGGAATTTCTAAAGAATGTCACTTGACAGGTTTGCGTGGCAATGTAAGCAAAGAGCAGGTTCGGTCTGGCTCTGACACTTCGCACGATAATGGCGGAAAAATTAATACGGTGGACCTTACATACCTTATTGATTACACTGGGTGGGGGTGGGGCCGGAGTCGAGCAGATTGCTTATTTTGAAATTCAATACAAGAAAAAGTAATGCAGATGTAAATTTAATTTGGTGAGCAATATCAAGTACCACATGTAAAGTTCATGTTCACGCATCTCTAAATACGATACCAGGCGTTAGTTGTTGTCAGTGCACTGCGTTTATCTATTTCTGAAGTTCCGTTTAACCCTTTCTAGTAGTGATGGGAACCATCGAATAAAAACTATCGAATAATTCGATGGTTGCCGATTATTCGATAGTCAAAAGAATATTCATGAATGAATGAATTCGAATGAATTAGTAGAAGTAATAAAATAAATTATTCGCTAATGAATGAATGAATTAGTAGTAGCAGTAAGTAACTAACGTCAAAAAAGTATTCATGAATGTGATTGAGTTAGTAGTTGCAATAGAAATTAATTATTCGCGAATGAATGAATTAGTAGTAGCCAAAAACAATCAATTATGAATGTTTTAGGTAGTAGCAGTAAGTAACTAACGCAGTCATCGAAAATGCATTATTATGTATAAATACCGAATTATTCATGATTCATTAACAAATTCTGTTATTAACTAATTAATTACTAATGCGTTGCAAATTACGAATTTTTTAAATATCTATATTAAAATTTCTTCAGTTTTTATTGAGTAAGTGGTAAGTAGCTAAATAAAGAAATCAACTAAGTAATTTTTTTTATTTTTAAATTCAAAACATCGAATGTTACTGTTTAAAAAAATTATGCTGTCCAACGTTTTACTATATAGTTTACATTAATTATCTGACCAGCTTCAGAAAAAAATCTTTCTGATGGGACGAACGCGGATGGCACGGAAGAATACTTTAGATGTAAATCATATAATCCCCCTAAAGCATTTTTGTGACATTTCGAGAAGTCTAGTGGATTTTCCAGGCTGTTTACAATGGGCATATCAACATAATTTTTAACTAAAACGTGAACTGCTTCCAACGTTTTACTTACAGATCTACGCATATTCAGTATTAATAAACTAACTTTTACACAATCAAACACGAAAACGAAATGTGAAACGTAAGTTACAAACAAAAATAAAACAGGGGATTCCCACGGATTTACATTTGTAAAACTCGTTTTACTCGTCAATATAACAGCAAAACAATTCTTTGATATCTTGATTGCCTAAATACGCGAGAATATCGTAACGTTAAATATTCAATACATAACTAAATAATTTTCTGACAGAGGAAGACATTGCTTGTTACTAGAAAAGTTCATGCGAACAAATGTTTTCATTACTAATTTATTCGAATTAATTCATTCGATGGTTAGATTCATTCATTTAGTAATTATACGATGGTTCCCATCACTAATTTCTAGTTTATCGACGGGTATGTTGGCTATAGTTTGACGAATGCTGTGCCTGGGTTATAATCCGATGGTTGGGAGTGATCATCATCACTGAAGAAAACGAGAACGCGCATTGCACCTTCGTCGACTCCATGATAATAATTGAAGCAAACATAATAAAACTTTTCGACTGTGCTTATCCTCACCCTCCTGCGAGCAACCGTCGTTCCAAGGAAACAAATTCAAACAAGCAAGTTGCTCTATCACCATCTGTATAATTTTTTCACTTCAATTCGGATTATAAGGTAAACGTCCCAATGATCGTCACTGACCGAGTTATCGTCAGTGCGATTAAGTTTCCTTAAAAATTAAGCATCCAATAGCAAAATTCCACTATAAAATAATTTTAATAACATGTAGGGACATCTGACGGAATAACTGGTAAAAATTATTTTCAATCGAGTGACATTTGTAATGCGGGCGGTGTGTTGAAAGTGCTGGTGTATTGATTGAATCTGGGGTTGTTAAACTTGTTAATGTAAATGTTAAGGTAAGTTGTTATTGTAAACTTTCTATAGCATGCACGTAGAGGGTGTTATTGGCATGGAGTAACTTTTTGATGAATTAGATACATATAAACTAAGTAACTGACAAAAAGTTTAAGGTTAGGAGTCCGTTAGAAATTAATTTTTGTGGTGACGAATACTGGTACAGGAAAACAGTTGTCTGCCCCAATATTTGTCAGGTATGACGATCACTGGATCATCGATCATTTTAATAGAATTCCATATTTTTTTTTTGAAGTTGCTTTCATAACTATAGAGAAACAAAGGCATTAAACGTTTGTTAAAAAATCTGCGTACCAGTATTCGTCACATCAATATAGGCTGGGGATAATATTTACGGTGGTATAAAATTTAGAGACGAATACTGGATCAATAAGTGACGATAACTGGGTATCTTTATTATAGATGCGTCGTTTCAATTATGATGACGAAGATATGAAAAAAGCGATCGAAGCAGTTAAAAAAGGTTCCCCAATTGCCACAGCAGCCAAAACTTTTAAAGTTCCCCGGATGACACTCTCGGATCAATGCAAAGGAAAAACTCCGATGCAGAGGAAAATGGGGCCCCCTTCCATACTGTCCGAAATTGAAGAACAATATTTAGTTAGATGGATTTGTCACTTAGGTAGCAGGGGTTTTCCGGTAACAATTTGTCATCTTCTTGATAGTGTCCAAATATTACTTAAATCTCAAAGCAAACCTAACCCATTTGCTAACGATCTACCAGGGCGACACTGGCTGGAGTCTTTTCAAAGAAGGCATCCTAAGATAGCTAAAAGAGTGTCTCAAAACTTAACCAAAAGTCGGGCGTCTGTTTCAGAAACGAATATACGTCGGTGGTTTGAAGAGATCACCGAGTACTTTAAGCAGAATAATATGTTAGATGTATGCAATGATCCATTTCGAGTATTCACTTGTGACGAAACCGCATTTTTCTCAAGTCCTGGCAACAATCGTGTTCTGGTTAGAAAAGGACAAAAAATGGTTCATAATGTAACCAATTCAGATGAAAAAGAAAATATCACAACACTCGTCATAGGAAACGCAGAAGGGGAATTGGCTCCTCCTATGGTTGTAGTCAATTTAAAAAGGGTGCCTAAATCATTGGCCGCTTCCATGCCACAATTTTGGGCTATTGGTAGATCTGACAACGGTTGGATGACTGGACAGACATTTTACGTTACTAACGTTTCCTATCCTGGGTTAGTAGAAAAAAATATTAAACTACCAGTAATTCTTTATCTAGATGGACACTCCTCTCACTTGACATTACCATTAAGTGAGTTTTGCAAAGATTTAGGAATAGAAATTGTTGCGCTCTATCCAACTCTACACACTTTCTACAACCAATGGATGCAGAAGTGTTCCATCCATTAAAGTCTTCTTGGAAAAAAGAAGTTTATAAATGGAGAATAGAAAACGCAGGAGTGTTTAGACCGAGATAATTTTTCTGTACTTCTCCACAAAATACTAAAAAATACACTCAAACCTGAGATGTTGAAGAATGGATTCAGGGCTTGTGGATTAGTTCCTCTAGATCCAGATGCTTTAGACTACGTTAAGATAAAAATCATGGAAGATAACGCTTCAATATCAAAATCATCAAAGAATGTAGATATACAGAATCTGGGCCGACATGGTTACATAAGGTAAAATTCACACAATTATTTAAAATTTGGCATCAAATTAACACAAGCATCAGTGGAGAAGGTACAAAGACTGCATTGGAAAACCAAGAAGACCTTACGAGTTCTCTAGATAATGAAATATTTGACGTTATTTTAATAGACCTATTGCCTGAAAGTGAAACAATTGACTTTGTCGTGGGAGAAGAAGGTACACTGCAGAAAGTCAATAATATAGGTACGGTACTGCTAAAGTCAAGTTTACTTCTATACTCGTTAACTAATCAATTTTTTTGCTTTTAGATCTGTCTCCTGAATTAAACTCATCAGAAGTCAACGAAGCAGAATCTCCCAAAAAAGGTGAGTAGCATAATATCAGATATTGCGACTACTCAAGTATCCTGAATTTCGTATTCGTTATTTGCAGGTGATCTAAGTGCTCCAATAAACTCAAAACCAGATGAACCAAACATTTTTCCAAATACTCAGCGAATTTTATGCCCAGTTTCTTACGAAACTTCAAGTGAACTATCAGTAAATAGTATTACCATTCAGCAGGATTCAAGTAATATTACCCAAAAAGGTAGGTAATAGGTATTCATGAAATGTTAAATTCAAGTAAGAATCAATATTATATAGTTACATATGATTTTCAGATAATTTGCCAGACAATATATCGATTACTGGAACAGATGAACCCAAATTACCTACAACGGAAATAGAGGTTCTTGACCCAGTTATTCAAGTAGACCAAGTTTCGCTATCTGCGGCACAAACAACAGAGATGAATATTCCAGTGAATCTTCCTTCAACAGCCACAACACAAGTAGCAGAAATTAATAGAGAGAAAGATATCTTGGCGGACATACCGTCTCCTTTCAAAAACAATTTGTTTTGGCCAGATAGACCAAAGGTGACTAAAAAACTAAACGGAAAAATACCTTCAGTAGCAACGTCTAAAGATTGGCAAAAATATTTTAAAAAGAAAGAGAAAAAGAAGTTGGAAAAAGAACAAGAAATTCAAGAAAGGAAAAGAAAACGACTTGAAGGCAAGGAAAATAAAAAAAATTGCAGGGGAAAAGATTGTGAAAGAGAATAAAGAATATAAACCAAAATCACAAAAGCAGAAGAATGGAATATGTGAAACTGAGAAAACACAGAGAGAAAGTTGGTTTTGTAATATTTGTGAAGAAGACCGTGAGGAGGATTATGATTAAGTGTCAAAAATGTTAGCAATGGATGCATGAGAGGTGTGAGTCTGCTTCAAAAAAGGCTAAAAAAAAGTGTGTGATGTACCTAACTTCCCTAACTAAAAATAATACTAATTTAAGTATTTGAGTCTTCTTGCATTAAACTATGTGACGAATACTAGGACGTTAACTGACGATAACTGGGACAGCCCCCTTTCTGCATGACGAATAATGGTACATGGAAACGTTAATTCTGAATTTGAATAAAATAACATTTAAAGTTGAAATAAAGTGTATTTGTCTAAAACACATAAAATATAACTTACCTCACTTATCATTAGAAAGATTTTAACACGAATAAATTAATATATGAATGTTATACTAAGTTTCATATTGTCTAACATTGTCTTAGCGTGACGAATACTGGGACATTTACCTTACCTTAAATAAGATCTTTTTCTAGCTATTAATGTTCGTTTCGTTAGAACAGGTTTGAAGAAATTTCGTTATCATTATGTTGAAATGTTTTTGTTACAAACGATGTAATTTCAATATGAAAGATTCTTAGCATTTAGTTGTTATTTATTATAAGGGACTCGTTAATTTTGTCAGAAGATTGTAATGCTTCCAGGTTGATAATTGATGTAACTCTTGTTCTAATAGAATTTCGGTTAAATGTGTCAAACGTTTACCGCATAACCAAACTCAGTGTTCAACTACATTTATGATAGAGCAGGAAATTTAATTTCTTGGCGAATATTCAGCGTCGTATGCTGGCAGCATTTATTGCGGAAGGAGTAATATTGTACCAATTATATTTTTTCTTCAACCTATCAACTTCACACAAATCAATATTTATAAGGGATGTTTCAAAAGTAATCTGAAATGTTGTGGGGGCAAAAGCTATTCGCGATACACCATTTTATATCATGATAAATTAATGAAGGTACATCTCGCCCAAGGCTGAAGTTACAATTTGAAAAAAGGTACGGAAATAATTGGGTGCATTATTTTCTATTAACGATAAAATAACTTTATTTCATAAATACAATTGATAGAATAAACAGTTTCAAGTTTTGATACTAAGAACGCGCTTTTATCATAAACGTTCGATTTGCGAAACTAAGCCGCCACAAAGGTATAATGGTAACAAGAGATCTAATAAGCCATTTTGAAGACAACCAGCTCTCTGTCATCTAGGAACAGACCATAAATTTTGATGCTGCAGGAATAATTAGATCAATTCAATGTTTTGGTTCCTCAAAAATATATTCGTTTCAGCTGATGTGCGAGAACTCGTATTGTCAGGATGAAGAATGATTTGCCCCTTCTTCTTTTTTCGCTTTTCTACCATTATTTTTGACAAACGAGCAGTGATGTGAGTGCGTCATATGACCGTGCCGCGACCATCGGCCATGACATAAATGACGTCACGTCACAATCGAAAATGACCGTGACGTAACCGTCTTAACCTAGCCTCAAATTTATTTCGTTTTAATGTTACTTTACTGCGATTGAATAGGATAGTTTATTTTAACTATTTTGTTTTTTATAAAAATATCAATCTATTTTTATTAATTTGAATCTACAGTTACGGTAAGCAATACATTTTTTTTAATATTTAATAGTTAAATAAGTACTGAATGTATTTTGTTCAATAACACAAAATATTTAATTTCCGAGGTTATAAATCCATGGTTTTGATTGTTTTTTGTCTACAGATTAAGCATGCCAAACAAGAAAGGAGCAGTTTTTAAATACTACACAAAAACTCGCAAAAAAAATCTCAGTAAAAGATACAATCTTATGGATGTAAATTCTGTCAAAAAGAATATACACTTCATGCCACCAGAATTATTTATCATTTGATACAGAATTGTACTAAATATCCGGAAAATATAAAAAGAATATTAGAAAATGACAGAAAAATACATTTGACAATTTCGACAAACCCTAATAGTCGGTAATGATTTTAAAACACAGGGGCCTATGTCTACATCCACACGAACAGCATCAGTAACTTCAACTGCTAGTACTAGCACTAGCACATTAAATATAGATATTTTGGATGACCCTCTAACTTTCGCAATGTCACCGTTCTCTCCAAGAACTCCAACGGGTCGCCCTGAATCATCGAGGTCTTTTTTTGGACACACATTCAATTCTTTTGTTGATCATATGACAGAATCCTAGAAAAATCTTAGTTGAAAGCAGTTGGCAATGGCAATGTATGCTTCAGGTACTCCTCTACATATTACAGTTCACAAATATTATTGGATAAATTTATTTAAGAGCCTCAGACCTTCATTTATTCTGCCATCTAGATATATTATATCTAATTCGCTTTGGTGACAACCTTCGAAATTTGATCTGCAAAATAACCCAAATTTTGGGAGTTGCAATCAAAATGAAATTGTTAAAAATACTTAGTGTGTCTCAGAAAAGTGTTGGTTCAGATAACCGGACAAAGAAAGACCTTCATTACGAGCAGTAAGTGAAATATCAAGTTATAAAAATATTCATTTCGATTCATAACAAATAAAATCTGGCAAAAACACGAAACGATAAGAACTAAATTACAAGCAATTAGCAACAAGTACATTCGTTTTGCATTAAAGTGTTGCCGATTCAAATTAGAATCAAGAAAAATAGGGAAATATCTAAAAACTGTATCTCGTGTCTTTATTTCTAAATTTAGTGTCCGGATTGTGGTTGCACATATATCTCCGATAAAAAGTTTGGTATCCGAAGGGTTGAACTGTACCGGCTTTTTTGTGCGGTGAAAGTATGGAACACAGTAGTGGCGATGAACATACCACAGATGATGGCAAAAGAAAGAAAAATACAAAAGGGCTGGAGGAGTTCCTTGGAAGATCGTCAAAAACGCTTAGAACGCCAGATAAAAGGGAAAAACGGATGAGAAACAACAAAATAATAGAAATGATACAGAACTTCCAAAAATATGTTAAAAGAGATTTGAAAGAGATTAGAGAAGAGCAAATGATGTATAGAGAGGAACTAGAGAAAATTAAAGAAGAGAACAGTAGATAGTGGGACACTAGACGCACGTTTTAGGAGGGGGTAGTGACGTCACCGGAAGCTCGATTGGCGGTAACCTAACATAGCAAACCCCACGTACCGGAAGGCGGCCATCTTGGATTTCTGCGCACGCGCCGTCGTATGGCCCCCACCAGCCGTGACGTCATCAACGGAAGCTCAAAAGGCGGTAACCTAACATAGCAAACCCCCCGTACCGGAAGGAGGCCATCTTTCTGCGCACGCGCCTGCGTATGTGCCGTAAGGATCATCTGTCGACCCGCCACGTACGTCAAACCGTCAAACGTACCGTATGAGCCATCTGTCGTATGAGTCATCTGTCGAACCCGTCAAATGTGTCATCTGTCAGCCCCGGCACGCGCGTCAACCGTCAAATGTGTCGTATGTGTCATCTGTTACGTACGTGCGTTCTGTTCTATGTTACGTACGTGCGTTCTGTTCTATGTTACGTACGTGCGTTCTGTTGTATGTGTCATCTGTCAAATGTATCGTATGCCCCATCTGTTCTATGTTACGTACGTGCGTTCTGTTGTATGTGTCATCTGTCAAATGTATCGTATGCCCCATCTGTTCTGTGGTGAACTTCATCTTTATGATTTTTCTATGTTGCATGTATATAGTGTGACGTAAGCAGTGTTTTCGTATATCATCATATCCTCCACGTATTTTGTATATAGTGTGTGACGTAAGCAGTGTTTTCATACAATTTATTAAATATTTCGCTAGCGACGATAGGATTCGAACCATCGATCACACATTCTCATGTGTTAATAGTCTTTTAGCATGCTAGCAAGACCACCAAGTTATTATCATATCAGAGTATATTGTGAAAGTGAATTTAGAATTTATCCAAATATTACATTTATTTTTAATTCAAATTGTATCACAACAACAACAACAAATATTCAACTGTTAGACGTTATCTACATTGTTATTGTATTTCGAATAGCTATGTAAACACCATACGGGGTAGTAGCAAATAAATGATTAATGGTATATTTTAGTAAAGGGCATTGTTAAGCATTAATTGTCATTACTGGTTGAGTATATACAGGATGTCTTAATAAAAATGCAAGTCATTCCATAAACAATTTATTATTATTTAGATACATCATTTACAATGGTAATACAGTATTAAAAAACCAGTGACGTAAACGTTCTAAATTTCTTTGGGCACATGAGTATAGCCCAGTGGCGTGGCAAGGATTTGGATCACGTTCAAAGTTTCCTGTCGCACAAGGTGTACCATCAAACTTGCAAACATCAATAATATGGGGAAATACACTAAAAATGTGGCATTTCTTCAATAGAAATTATGCTTTCTGATGCCCCCGTACGTATATAAAGTCTGCAGCATACAGTAGCTTAGTTGCCAATATATCATCCAATTTGGAGTACTCAATGTCACCTGAAGAATATCGAATACCATGCACATTCTTCTCCAAGTATGATACAGTTTTCTTATCCTGATTGCCTAACGTAGAAATTGATTGGCTAGGTAAGAATATGTAGTGACTCTGCTTAAAACCAACCTCGATGCAGAGTTCTTTTACAACAAAGACTCCATCTATAACGAAACCCTGAATGTCTGCTAGCGCAACTCTCATGATGATGGCTGCTCAATACTGACGTACAACTGTGACATACATCTCAATTTAGAGTCTTAACTATTTCTGTGAGGGGAAAATACTCCATTACGCAGTCATGTATTATAACACAATATACTTTGGTGTTTTCGGGGAAACCAATGTTTGCTTCAATATCGAGTTTTACATCGACTGTTGACGATTTCATACTTTCTTCCTGTTTCGAGCAATCAATAACAAATAATGTATGTTTCTTGAAAGAAGAATAATCCAACAGAGGGCGCTTCTGTGTTGAATTCATATAGCTAGGATAAAATTCGGTATAGTTGAAATAGGCTTCATTGTAGTCATTTTTAGTAAAATCCAACTGCATTCTTTCATTAGGCCAATATTCCCCATTTAGCGATAGTCGGATACTTTGAATGTCAGCGTTGTCGAATAGGGTGGGATCGGTTTTGTTGTTGTCACGTTTGTTGGTTTGAAAGAAAACAATAACGTAACGAGGTCTCTCGACTGAAGTTGTAGTTTTTACAGCCCAAACTTCACGTCTAGCATTTCTGGTAATTGCAGGCAGCTCGTGTATCTCCCACTTTCTAAATGGAATAACTATAGGATGATCCTTTTGAATGGCCTTCATGAGTTCCAACTTAATATCATCATTAGGATAAATGTGTTTGATTTTTAATTCAATGTTGATAATGTTGATGTTAACGGTTGTAGTGGAAACTGTACCAGAAACGTTTTTCTCCGTGATTAGCACACAATCGTTATCGTTTCGAGCTCGAACCAAACGTATTGTTTGTCGTCCACACGTAATCATAGGATAGTCGTTGAAAATGTTGAAAATGTGCTTAAGAGGAATTTGAAGGTTAAATGATTTATCGAGAGAATTTAGGATGGGGTCTTTGGGATAATTCCATCCTGCTATAGCCATATGATTGGAATCTTCTTGATTGTAGCATGTCATGGCACGTACAGCGCTAACGATTCCAGGATCTCGAACAGTTTCCATCTCTCTCGCACTTTCGCTATATGTACATGAATCGAAAAGGAAAGCACCAACATTATTTGCCAGCTTCACATCGCCCCCTCCATGCACATTGAGTGATCCTTTAATACACAACAAAGTTTCATTCATTGCAAAAAACGAATCAACTTGATTGATGCTGAATTCCACAATGTCACTGCAACTGAACGATTTGATGAACGGAGCATATGTTCTGTACTCAGCTTTGCGAATCGATTCATCGAAACTAGGCTTACGATAAATATCAAACATCGGAGGCACATCCTCCATACGAGTACGTTTTGCATACTTAGTCGTCATTGTTGTTGTTGTTGTTGTCGCCGTTTTTCTTTCAACAAAAGGCCTAAAGATTGCAAAAACAATTTGTTGACAAATGTAAGTCGCTGTTGATGTTGCTTTGAAGAATGCTGCGTAACTAATGACGTTGAATGTGCAGCAGAACGCCTTTTATGATTAATTATCAATCCCATCTGTTGCTTCTCGCTCTAAGTTCCAACACCAAAGTACTCCTTTCACCACGAAAGTTTATAGGATGACCGTCTTGATCCACAGCCAATACTGTAATGTTGGTTATTTCACGTTGAGGTATAACGGGTAAATAGAGTAAATTATGTGGGGTTTCGTCAATAGCGTACCCAGGATCCACTTTTATGATAAATTCGTAAATAGTATGAGCAGGTCTGTCAGCGTCGAAGGCCCCCGTGGTAATGTTACATTCGAAGCGTATGCTGGATACTTTTATAATTTTAACGGGTAGATCTGAAGAGTGCCACTGTTTGGGTTCGAGCATATCTGCGGAAAATCCTAATATCTCCCCTAGACTGTTGTGTTGTGCAAACGAAATTCTATATTTACTGAAAATCATGCATTGTAACGTATTATTGTTGGGTTTTAGTGCAAATATAGTTTCCGGTCTGAGTGAATTGTTGCCACCCAACTTGTCGAGTATATACGTTTCAATATCGGCGAGTTCGTAACATCCTGTAGGTAAATCGAAACTTTGTAGCACGTTGTTGTCGTCATAGTAGTAAAACTTGCAATTTTCAATGTTTGGTATGCTATGGTATGAGTGAAATGAACGCAGCGCTATTTCATAGTCTTTCTCCGGATGGAGCACAATAGGTGTAGGTGGTTGGAAGGTAAATACGTGATTTGTACTGTTCACTCTCAACAGCTGTGACATGATGACTGATGTGAGTCAACGTATGAATGCTGTTTAAATAATACACACACACACACACACAGAATACTTTACAAGATTTATTTGACATACAAAATACATTTCAAGAGTTATTTAATGCACGTTGACATAGAAAACAAGATGCTTGAGAACAGGCAGGACCATCCCAATGTGTTGTCCAATCGGGGCGGTTGTAGTGAACGAAGCATGGTAGACGAATTTGTAGCTCAAAATTTGCTTTGTAATCATTGGGAAGTTTATGCCATATATCTAGCAATTCAGACGGACTAACACATTCTATCAGGTATCGAATGGGAACGTGTTTCAGTTCTTCAGCAGTAAAACTTCTCAGAGGTTTTTGGTGTTGCACTAATAACGATAATAATAATGTAATGCCTTTCTCATCATCCCCCATTGTTCGATGATTGTTGAAGTAGAAATTTCAAACACAAATGTCCACAATTGAACTGATTGTAGTTTTGTAACTGATTGTTGTTATAAAAAATTTCAACTTTCCTTCCTCCCAGATACTTTACAAGTTCTTTGGGTGGCTTCAAATTACCAAATGAATCGAAATACTCGATGACATTATTTTTCTTTATATATGCTACCCAATGTGTTCCACTGTTTTTGGACGAGTCCAAGTTAACCACTGCACATTCTTGTTGTCGAGGACCGGATTTAGGTAGAGTGTCTCGCATGAAAACGCCTCGAAAATGTTTAATATTATATAATTTTGCATAATGTGCAATATCGGTGTCGTACAGTGGACGATTCGGTAGCTTCATCGCGAGTTTTTTGGCTTTTTCAAATACAATCCAAATCCTCGACCTCCAGCATACTTTTTCAGATATAGGCCATTTCCAACATGTTCCATAGCCTTATTATGACGTATGTCTTCTTCCAATTTCTTTCGAGCATTATTAGCATCAATAACAGTCTTTGCAACTCCTGCAGCTCCACCCGATAACGCTCCAAGAGCTGAAAGTCCAGCAAATAAAGGTATAAGAGGAAGAAAACCTCCAGATTTAGGTACAGGTATTACACGAGGTACGTTAACTTGCTTCGATCCACCAAATTCGTGAATAAGTGCTTTAGCTGCTCTTAGGGCGTACATAGCAGTCTGTTTTAGAGATGATCCTTTTTTCATGGATTTCCCCACTTTCGCAACAAAATTTCGATAGAAGGAACGTCGTTTGTTTGATCCCATCCCCAACTTTCGTTTAACCTTCATGCCGCCTGTAACAAGTAATGCAGCACTCTTTTCTCCCAGAGTAGCGTCTTTTGCTTTAACTCGATCCCAAGCTTTATCTTCCAACACTTTGTCGGCTTTGTGACGTTCTTCAAGAGACTTGTTTTGCGAATATGCAATATCGTGCTGTTTACAAGCGTTGTCTAAAGGATTAATACCAACGTCACCACGTGCCAGACGTTTTTGTAACTTTGTTCCTGCTGTAAATGGAGAGAGAGAGTATAAGTATTTAACAGTTATAGTCACGTGATCACTTACGTCCACAATAATTGTAGGCGGGTAAATGAAGTTCAATTGGTAATTTATTGATTAGAGAATTTAAAAGACCTTCTCCCTCAAACACCAACATTAACACTGATCTGAGACGATGTGATGATAGCCATATATATTGAAAACACTTTAATTGCACTCACCACAAAATGAGGATCGTTCAACAAGAACAGACGCTACCCATTGAAAATCTAGACTTTACATCTAAACCAAGTGTTGGTAAACATGGAAAACTACTACCAAATTCATTTCGGGCCATCATCTGCGGTCCTAGTGGGTGTGGTAAAACAAACGTCATGTTATCACTTTTATTCAATCCAAATGGCGCTAAATTCAAAAATGTTTACGTCTATTCCAAGTCATTGTTTCAGCCGAAATATCAATTGCTGCAGGAAGTACTAGGAGAAGTTAAAGGTGTCGGTTACTTTCCATTTAAAGACAATGAGGAAATTGTTAGTCCAAACGAAGCGAGATCCAACTCGATATTCATATTCGATGATGTCGCCTGCGATGGTCAACAGAAAATTCGGGAATATTATTCAATGTGTAGGCACAGAGACATTGATGCGGCCTACCTATGTCAAACATACTCAAAAATACCGAAACAACTCATACGAGACAATTGTAATATGATTGTGTTATTCAAGCAGGATGAAATTAACCTAAAACATATATTTGATGAGCACGTGTCACCAGATATGTCATTTGAAGAATTTAAAAAGATTTGCTCTGAATGTTGGTCGTCCGACAACTATGGAACATTGGTAATTGTAAAGGATTTTTCTTTAAATAGCGGCAGGTATCGTAAAGGCTTCGATAAATACATAAATGTGTAAGCCAAGCATACATGCTACTAGTCTACATCATCATGTCCGACGATAAGGTTGCAATTGCTCTGCGCAAGAAGAAAGTTAGTGAATTGGCGAGATCTATTCGCAAAAAATATTTAGCTTTGAAATTGGGAAAATCGGAGCAAGATGAGACTCTAAATAAACTATTTAAACCGATATCCGCACCGCTAAAGGAAATCGTTAAATCCTCAAAGTCACTACAAAAAACTCTAGTTTCAAATTTTACTCTCAAAGAGGAACCGAAGAAGGAGGAGGAAGAAGACAAAGAACCTGCTACTACACGCGACAATGATGATGATGTATTTACACCGTTTCTCGAATCAAAACCAGTAGCTGAGACGGATGAATCGGGAAATATCGTACGTCCCGAATCTCCAGAGGAGATGCGTCCTAACGTTTCACATGAAGCTTTTGAAGAATATATGGATCAATACCCTTCAATTAGTCGGGAATACATTGAAGACTATTTTCGGGGAGATGATAACATTGATAGGAATTATGGTCCTACATACAATGATGATATCGGTTGGATGTTGGGTCAACGTCGAATTGCGTTCGATAAAAGAAACGGTAATATAAACGTGCTACAGGATGGTGAAAAAGAGGCTGGATACTTACCTGGAACTCGAGGATTTTACGAGCTTTTATTTTACAACGATCCTCAATATAAAGAGGAAGATTTGAAAAATTACAAAAGTCTACTAACTCTTACCAAAGTTCATCTCGATGCACGTAATCGTCTGAAAAGTTCTAGGACAGATAAATATCATTACATTATTAAGCCCCTCTTTGCGACTAGACCAAAATCAACCCCATCAGTCATTAGTAGTAGTAGTAGTAGTAGTAGTAGTAATATAATCCGACCTCCATCAGCTCGAATATTAAAGAAACTACAAGCTATTCAAAGTCCATCATATAGTAATGTGGGAAAGGGGCTTTTGTCATACAACGAAAAACCGATGGAATACATTTATTGGGACGATCCAAATGAATTGGTTGAACGTTTAAAATTGTTGATTGCATCCAAGGAGGCTGGCAACACATCCAACGATAACGAAATAGTTGCCATCATAAATGAACTAAGGGAAGCCGATATAATAGAATAATCGAAAAAAGTCTATTCATTTCAATCATGTCTGTCGATAAGTTTGGACATCGTCGTCGTCATGCTAATGAACGGGTTACTCCGTATATGCCGAAAGTAGCATATCCACACACTCCGGACGGTAATATTGATGCTGAAAATGTGAGAATCTGTAATGTTAAGACGCCGACTACAAGTAGCGATGCTGCCAATAAACTTTATGTCGATGAGCAAATGCAAGTGTATCATAATGAACTTGTAGTACTTCAAAACAAAATCAACGACATTAATTCATTTATTTCGAGAAATCCGCCAGTCGCAGCTCGAGATATGGCAACTAAAAAGTACGTCGATGATGTGATTGTTGTGATCAAAGATAATATGAGACAAGAATTCAAATCTTTTGTTCAAGGTTTTGGGGAAATATTTTTAAAAGATATACAACAACAGTTCCAAGGAAAAATCGATAAGCATGAAGTATCCATAACCGAATTACGAACAAATTACTTGAAGAAAGGAATCAAATAGTATCGAAAAGATATCATCAGTTGAGAACGTGTATGCGCTTACGAAGCATGTCGTCCAAAATACAGCTTGTTAACGAACTCCACAAACCGATGCGTAAAAATTATCCGCGCAGACGTACAATTGTCAAAGGTATAGATGATTTATGGCAAATGGATTTAGCCGAAATGCGACCTTACGCTCATCAAAATAAAAACCATAAAATGATTCTAGTCGTTATCGATTGTTTTTCAAAGTTTTTGTGGACACGACCATTAAAGACAAAGACTGGCGAAGAGCTAACTCGTGCATTCTCAGACATTCTCGCACACGCAGATCGATCGCCCAAAAATCTTCAATCGGACCAAGGAACGGAATTTTACAACAACAAGTTTCAACAATTAATGAAAAAACATGGAATTAATCACTATAGCGTATTTAGTACGAAAAAAGCTGCAATGGCCGAACGAGTAATACGATCATTGAAATCAAAACTATATAAACATTTCAGTTTAAATGGCACCTACAAATGGATAGATATTCTACCAGAAATTACAAACGAATACAATAATACAAAGCATTCAACTACCAAGTATAAGCCCTCCCAAGTCAATAAATTCAACGAAGAAGCTATTTTAAACCAAACCTATAAACATCTAAAGATTGCAGGACCACGAAAATTCAAAGTTGGTGATATTGTTCGTATAAGCAAGTCGAAGCATGTCTTTGAAAAAGGATACACACCCAATTGGACGACAGAACTATTCAAAATCGTTAAAGTGAAAATAACCAATCCTGCCACCTATTTGCTTGAGGATATGTATGGAGTACCAATCAGTGGAGGGTTTTATGAGGAAGAGCTGCAGAAAACGTCAAATCCAGACATTTACTTGGTGGAAAAGGTACTTAGAAGAAAAGGCAACAAAATGTATGTTAAATGGCTTGGATTAGACGGAAAGTATAATAGCTGGATTGGAAAAACAGATGTTGTTGTTGTGTAACCACTTTTCATTTCAAGTTATGAGAACTGTGGTTTTGTAGCGAAGAGAATTTACCGCAAAGATAGATAGGAGTTGATATAAATTGGAGTGAGCTGTAGGTTAGATTGTTAGTCATCAATATGAGTTCTCAAGATAGCGGTTTTAGTAGCTGTGCTACAGAAAATTATAATTATAGTGCTGAATTAGATCGTATTTTGGAAATGTATGAAATAGCTGCTAAAAAAGAAGATCAGTACCTGTTGTATATCGAGTATCCTACACATACGAATTTCCAAATTGGTTGTGGTTTAAGTCCCGCAAGAACGTTCAGTAGCGCAATCACTCTATCAGCAACGAATAAACCTACGAAAATCTCCTTCAGCACTTTCGAATGGGCCACGTTTATCGATATTTTAAATAATAATTCATTCATAGATGAATCACTTCCAGCGTTTTACGATGATTATGAGCCGGAGACGATACAATGTGGCGACTACTGTACCATTCATCAAGTAATATTCGATTGTGTAAAATGGTTGGAAGTAATCAAACACGGCGTCAGCTTCCCTTTAACTCAACAAGATGTTCATCAAATTCTACAACTCCATCATCATATCATTTCCCCTCGTCTCACCCATTTGGAATCTCTAAATTTTGGTGAATACTACAGAAATGTGATTGAACTTATTAGGAATTTTGCTCAAAATAATGGACATTTAAGTAAATTTGAGTTATTGTATACTATATGTGATTGTAGTGATAGCGTATTGTCTGTAGCACTTAGAGAATTTATATATTTCTATAAAGCTAAAGTTGTAAATGATTTAGATGATGTAATAAATTGATTAATTAACATTATTGTTTGTTTTTATTTCCTCACGTCCTTCTCACGTCACGTGAGTCGTTTGAAGAATTTACTAAACAAAGTTACTATTGGTCACAAGCACGATCAATATACAAGATGTTGATGAAAAAAATAAAATTCATAACTAAGTATTACATTTTTATTGATAAATATTTATAATTTTGTGTAACAGAGTTTTTAATTGATTCAATAGCGTATCTTCAGGGCAGGGTACTCCAAATAGACTCCAAGTAAATGGTTTCGCATCAACAACTTTACGGATATATTCACTGTATTTGTAATATATGTCTTTGTAGAAAAAGTAAATGTATCCATCTGTATATCGAAATGCAGATGTTACGCCTTCGGGAACTCCTGGAAAGACGTCATGCAAATATCCTCTATTAATAGTATGTCCTTCTGCATTAAATTCAATGTAGGAATTGTTATTGTACAGCAGATACATCTGTCCGCTATTGGTTTGAAATACAGCATTAATTACGGCATATCGGGGTATGGGAAGCAAAAAAGAGTCATATATATTCAAATTTGGAAATGCAGCTGCATAATATTGATTGTTGCTGAACGTAACTAAATCCCCCACAGAGTTTTGAAATACATGAGAGACGTTTGAGGATGCCAGTTCTTTTGGTAGGTAATCGACAATTAATTCTGGGGTTTTTGGTATATGCATATCGTTTAAATCTAGTCTCCATAAATATTTTTCGTGCCCCACATACATTCTATAGTTTGGAAAAAGTGGGGCCGTCGCAAGAAACATAAAGTCCGGAGTACGAATTTCACACAGGTTCTTTTTATTTCCTCCTCCTCCTCTTTCTATAGGCATAATTCTTCTGGGTTCAGATCGTGGTGTTGATTTTACTGTAGTTGTCGTCGTTGCAGTGAATGTAGAATTTTCGTTGTATTTTCTTTGCGCCCCATACAAAGCTATCGTCGCGTTTTTGTCGTCTTCATCCAGTTCTACTCTATCTGTTTGATACCAAGGGTACATGATGGCCGATTTAACTTCGCTATGCGCTAAGCCGATAGCATGTCCAATTTCATGAGTTAAAACCATTAAAAAACTAACCATCCCTTCTGGAACCTTGAAATCATCTCCAAAATACCAGTTTAGGTTCATATCTAGATGAATTTCAATACATTTACTATATGGGTTGGGATAATAAGAGTGACCCAACACACCATTACCAAGATCGAATGGACATTGATCAGTTCCATGACAGTCGCTTCGAAAATAGTGCTTTCTATTGGTGATGGTTATAGTAATGTCTGGTTTTATTTTGGCCATTTTCACATTTTTGAACTTCAAATTGGATGCTGATTGCCATGTATCAAAAGCAAGCTTCGCTGTTTTTAAATGCGCGTCGGTAGCTTGTGGAAAATACCAAAGTAATTCTGTTTTGTTCCATTTTGAATGTATAACATAATTATTATCACCCTTTATACATCGAGGTCTCTTCATCAAATCAATAGTTTCTTTATTAGGCGTTCCATCTACAGGAAGATTATATTTTTCTTGAAAATTAATAAGAACGGCTTCAAAGTCAGTTAATGAATTTTGACTTGAATTCATATAACCATATTTCTCGAAAAATGATTTAGCGTACGACACATTATCATTTTCGGTGCATGAGGCTGCAGAAACTAGGATCAATACATATATACTCTTCAACATCTTGAATGATACTAATCATTAGAGAATACAAAAACGTTATTTTATATTTTTTTTCTTATTGATATGATAAAATTAGAACATATTCGTTATTTCTTTCCCGTTATCAATTATTGTGGTTTTTTGATATTTCACATTGCTGTTTTTTCATCGATTATGAATGTAGCTAATATAATGAATTTATTCTCTACATTATTTTTTACTCCACCGTATATATAGGGAACATCGAATTCTGATTATAAAAATAATATGTTTTATTCGTCAGCAATACTGCAAAGTTTAATTTTAAACCTTGTGGTGAAAATGATAATGGATTATTGAAAAACATGTTTACAATTTTGATAAATTTTAATATTTTTACATAATGAAAATGTTAGTTTAACAATGTTTACTAAAACAAATATGGTTAATAATATTATACACATCATTTAAAAATAATGTTTAGCTCATCACCGTTCATGTTTCGAGTTTTGTGGGGCGAATTCGATTTAATGGATATGCTACTGTTTGCGGTGTTTGACGTTTAAAGATGTAATCTATGGGATTCGAAATCTCCTGTTGTTTCCCTGCTTTCTGTAATTCTTCAGGAGGCATCCAATTTATCGTGGGCTTCTCCCATTTATTTGGATTTGAATCGGCACTAAGATGTAGGTTTTCAATTTGCATCATAACCTTTTTCTTATCTTCATAAAAAGTAATATCCTTATTCAATCGATCTATTTTCATTATAAATTCCTGAATTCGACGTCTGTACTCAACAAAAGACATGTCTCTAATGATTCCATTTATTTTGATTTGAATCTGAGATGTGGGTTTTCAGTGTGTATCATAAATTCGTTATACAGGGTGTGGTCAACAAAAAGATGGGTCTCTATTGATTCCATTTATTTTGATTTGAATCAATACATGGATTTCTCTTATCTTCACGTAACGTCCTTATTCAATCGATGTTATACGAAAACACTGATTACGTCACAGTATATACATGGACAATACAGGTTGGCAGTATTGACGAAAGATCGACATTAATCCAAACAATAATAGCAGAGTGTCCTTTTGGCATCGTAGACATCTTGTATACTGATCATTGTAGTAACATATTTATGACAACACCTCGTATATCGGTATATTGTTGAAAAACTTATCGCTTATCTCTTCTTCTTTCCCATTGATCAACGGCACCCTCTGGTCATCGTCTTCAGGCATGATTCTTGTAAATCCTCTGGTCATTGTCTTCAAGTGTGATTCTTGTAGACCCTCTGGTCATTGTCCTCATCATAATGATGTTTATTTGGCTCCAAACTGACTAATCAGAGATGCTAGTGCCCTTTCGTCATCGTAGACATCTTGTATACTGATCATCGAAGTAACATATTTATGACAACACCTCGTATATCGGTATATTATTGAAAAACTTATCGCTTATGTCTTCTTCTTTCCCATTGATCAACGACACCCTCTGGTCACTGTCTTCAGATATGATTCTTGTAAATCCTCTGGTCATTGTCTTCAGGTATGATTCTTGTAGGCCCTCTAGTTATTGTCTTCATTACAATGGTGTTTATTTGGCTTCAATCTGACCAATCAGAGATGCTTGTGTCCTTTTGGCATCGTAGACATCTTGTATACTGATCGTTGTAGTAACATATTTATGACAACACCTCATATATCGGTATATTATTGAAAAACTTATCGCTTATCTCTTCTCCTTTCCCATTGATCAACGACACCCTCTGGTCATTGTCTTCAGGTATGATTCTTGTAAACCCTCTGGTCATTGTCTTCAGGTATGATTCTTGTAAGCCCTCCGGTTATTGATGTATGAAAACACTGCTACGTCACACATTATATACAAAATATGTGTAGGATATGATGATATACGAAAACACTGCTTACGTCACACTATATACGTGGCAACATAGAAAAATCATAAGGATGGAGTTCATCACAGAACAGATGGGGCATACGGTACATAGAACAGATGGGGCATACGATACATTTGACAGATGACACATACAACAGAACGCACGTACGTAACATAGAACAGATGGGGCATACGATACATTTGACAGATGACACATACAACAGAACGCACGGATGACACATACAACAGAACGCACGTACGTAACATAGAACAGATGGGGCATACGATACATTTGACAGATGACACATACAACAGAACGCACGTACGTAACATAGAACAGATGGGGCATACGATACATTTGACAGATGACACATACAACAGAACGCACGTACGTAACATAGAACAGAACGCACGTACGTAACATAGAACAGAACGCACGTACGTAACATAGAACAGAACGCACGTACGTAACAGATGACACATACGACACATTTGACGGTTGACGCGCGTGCCGGGGCTGACAGATGACACATTTGACGGGTTCGACAGATGACTCATACGACAGATGGCTCATACGGTACGTTTGACGGTTTGACGTACGTGGCGGGTCGACAGATGATCCTTACGGCACATACGCAGGCGCGTGCGCAGAAAGATGGCCTCCTTCCGGTACGGGGGGTTTGCTATGTTAGGTTACCGCCTTTTGAGCTTCCGTTGATGACGTCACGGCTGGTGGGGGCCATACGACGGCGCGTGCGCAGAAATCCAAGATGGCAGCCTTCCGGTACGTGGGGTTTGCTATGTTAGGTTACCGCCAATCGAGCTTCCGGTGACGTCACTACCCCCTCCTAAAACGTGCGTCTAGTGTCCCACTATCTACTGAGAACAAGTTACTACATACTGAAAATGAAGCAAATAAGAAAAGATTGTTACAGTTAGAACAGAAAGTGGAAGAAATGGATAGGGACAAAAGGAGAAATAATATAATTGTGCAAGGAATGCCTATAGCGATCCATGAAGAGCAATCCATAAAACATGAACAGGAGACCTTGATGAAAAACAAACTTGAGGTGGATATAAAAATTAAAGGAGCGAGGAAACTTGGAGAAAACACATGTCTGCTAGAATTAAATAATAATACGGATAAGCAACTGGTTATGGCCAATAAAAGGAAGGTGAAGAATGTAAGGGAGGCAAGAATTTATATTAATAACGACGTGAGTAAAGAGGATAGGGAAGTACAGAGCAACATACGAACAGTTGCAAAAGAGGAAGAGAGCAAGGGGAACACTGTTAAGATTAGATTCGGCAAATTGAACATAGATGACGAGGAGTGGGAATCGCTGGTAAAAAGAAAACCAGGCCCAAAAAACCAACAACGGTAAGAATGGCGATGGATGGTCAGATAGATAACGACTCGGCAAAAATAAACGATTATGATTTTGCAATACATCTTGAAAATAAAAATATAGGCAGGACAAGGAGCAAGGAACAAGGTAGAAAAAGATAGCAGCAGAATAGAAAAATTCATAAAAAACTTTTGAAAATTGGGACTTGGAATGTAAGAGGAACTTACCATGAAGGAGCTTTGGAAAACTTGGAGGAGATTATGAGAAGATATAATATCGATATCTTAGCATTAGAAGAGACAAAACACAAGGGCAATGAAAAAATAAGAATAGCGGGATACACCTTTTTTAATAGTGGAAATGACAACAGGTATTTTGGAACAGGGTTCATTGTTAGTAAAGACCTAACACAATATGTTGTAGGTTTTGAGGCAATAACAGATAGACTGTGTAGGTTGAGGCTTCAAGGAGAATATAGAAAACTTAGTATAATAAACGCACATGCACCAACGGAAGATAAGGACTTAACTATAAAAACTGAGTTCTACGAAGAAATGAGCGTTCAGGTCGGAAAAATACCAAAGTTTGATGTAAAAATAGTTATAGGTGAAATGAACTCGAAAATCGGATGCGAAGGAGAGTATAAACATGTGACAGGGGGAAAAAGTTTACACCTGAAAACTAATCAAAATAGAAAGTGTTTAATTGACTTCGCAGAATTGAATAATATGGTGATAAAGAGTACAAGCTTTGATCACAATAATAGCCATAAAATAACCTGGATAGCGCCTGATAAGAAGACGAAGAACCAAATTGATCATGTACTTATTGAAAAAATACATACAAGGGCCATAAAAAATGTAAGAAGTTATCGTGGAGCTGACGCGGATTCAGACGATTCCCTAGTTATATTAAAAATAGAACAACACGTACCTACGTTTAAAACCTATGATAATAGGAAGATAAAAAGATTTAATGTGAAAGAACTTAAGAAGAATGATGTGCAAAAAAAATTACAGATTGAGATGGAAAATGAATTAACAGGATTGCCAGAGTCAGAGGATATAGAGATGGAGTGGAAACAGATAGAAAAATCAATCATTAAATCCTTGCAAAGTAGCGTAGGACAACCAACACATAGAAATAACAAGGATTGGTTTGATGATGATTGTAAAAAGGTATTAGATCACAGAAACAGAGCACGGTTGAACGTATTGAGAGTAAATACGGAAATATATGAGGAAACAAGAAGAAAAGCCAAAAAAGTGTGCCGGCATAAAAAGAGGATGAATATGGAACAAAAGTTAGAGATAATCGAGGAGCATTATAAAAATAAGGAAATCAGAAATTCCTATCAGGAGGTAAAGAAAACGCAAGGAAAAGGATATAAAGCTATTGATTTCCGTAGAAATAAACAAGGAGAAATGATAACAGATCCACAAGGACGATTAGACAGATGGGCTGAACATTTCGAAGAGTTGCTGAATAGTGGAAGGGTACAGACTGAACTGGAAGATGATAATGTAGAGTATGGTGACCCCGGAGAAGTAGAAGAACCATCAGACGACGAAATACTGGAAGAAATAAACAATCAAAAGAATAATAAAAGTGGAGGGGAAAATGGAATAACAGCTGAAGTCCTAAAAACAGGTGGAGCTATATTACAGTAGATGATATGCAAATTAATAAGAAAAATTTGGAGAAATGAACAGATACCGAATGCTTGGAACAATGGAATTATCTGCCCGATTTTCAAAAAGGGAGAGAAAACGTATTGTGAGAATTATAGAGGAATATCTTTATTAGACGTGACTTATAAGGTATTAGCCAGAGTTATCCGCACTAGACTCACAGAAATATATAACAAGGAAATTGGAGAATACCAAGGAGGTTTCAGACAAGGAAGAGGAACAGCAGACCAGATATTCACACTAAAAATGATACAAAATAATAGCTATGAACAAAATTTAGGACTACACTTACTTTTTATCGACTTCAAGCAGGCTTATGACTCCATCATAAGATCAAAATTGTATGAATCTTTAGGAAATCTCGGAGTTCCACAAAAACTGGTAAATTTGATAAGACTAACTCTGCATAGAACAGCATCGAAAGTTTTGGTAGAAGGAAGTTTATCGAAAAGCTTTACTTCAAGAAAAGGACTGAAACAGGGAGATCCATTATCTACAGTTTTGTTCAACCTGATGTTAGAAGATATTTTGAGTAAAGCTGGCCTGAATACTAAAGGAATGATATACCATTGTAGACATCAGGTAATTGCATATGCCGATGATGTGACTTTGATAACTAGATCAAAAAGGGAGCTGCAAGTAGTACTGAATAAATTTGTAGATAAAGCGAAGACGTATGGCCTAATAATAAACACAGCTAAAACTAAATATATGGAGATTAAAAATCATACAATTGATGGGATAAAAGAGGTAACCTTCAGAGCAGACAACCAGGTATATAACTTCGAGAAAGTTGACAGTTTTGGTTACCTAGGGGTAACAATTAATAATAAAAACTACGAAATAGATAAGAAGCTTTCCAAAGGAAGCAGAACAGTAGGAGCCCTCAGTAATATATTGAAATCAAAAGTACTTTCCAAAAAAGCGAAGATAAGAATATACAGAACGATAATTAGGCCAACAGTACTATACGGTTGCGAATCCTGAATACTTACACAAAAGAATGAAAGTAAAATTGGAATATGGGAAAGAAGAATACTCAGAAAAATATTTGGAGGCAAAAAGCTAGAAGATGGAGCTTGGAGAAGACTAACAAATAAAGAAGTGGCGGAAACTTATGGATATCCGTACATAGTTCATCATATAAAGGCACAGAGAATAAGATGGCTGGGGCATGTCAGCAGAATGGCAGGAGAAAGACATCCCAGTATACTTATTTTCGAAGCGAGAGGGGGTAAACGGTGAAAGGGCAGACCGAAGAAGAAATTGTTAGAGGCAGTCACGACGGATCTGAAGAAAAAGGGAGTGGAAAGAGTAATCCATCAAAATATATTTCACTTCCGTACATTCCCGATATAAATAAACCATTACAAAAATGCCTAACACCATTTAATATTAAAATTGCAGATAAACCAAATAACATTACAGGAAATAAACTTTTTTCTAAACTCAAACCAGATAATAAGAACACAATAAGCTCAATATATAAAATAAATTGTTCTGATTGCAATGGTACTTACATTGGTCAATCTAGCCAATATTTACATAAAAGAGTTCAACAACACCAGCAATCAGTTCGAAATAACAATGAATGTACTGCATTATCAAAACATTCACTTGATAATAATCACTCTTTTAATTTCAACAACGTAGAAATAATAACTACAGAAAAAAATAATAGTAAAAGATTGATAAAAGAAATGATAAATATTAAGAAGAATCCTGACTCAGTCAATTTCAGAACTGACATAGACAACTTAAATTGTATATATACGAACTTATTATTATAAATGAATATCTACACCTTACCTAGTTATTAAAAATTAAAAAATAGGTCTCTAGTTCTAATTTTAATTTAATTAGGACACTCTGTAATATACATGTCAACTATCTTTAACATAGTTCATTGTTTATATTGTTTGTTTTTATGTGTAATAATTGTCTTTTTTTAATTTAAGAAATACTACTGTACAGTAGTAGACAAGCCTCTACGGAGGCAAAATCAATAAGTAAATTTTAAAGAATTATATTTTAACTATATGTATTAAAATAAATGTATTGTGTTTTCAAAATTTTTAGAAGGGTTTGAAAATGGTTTAAATAAAATAGACCGAAACGTTACCATTATAAGCAAGTGATTTTATTTCTGACCGAAACCCATGAAAATATAAGAAACCAAAAGAAGTTAGTTCTAGTAAATTTATAGTACCGTCACCGTTTAAAGGTATATTATATTGGCCTGAAAAATCAAAAGAGGGAGCGAAGAAAAAAACCTTAGTTAAAATACCTGCTGTTGCTAGTTCAGAACAGTGGGAGGCATTTTATAATGGTAAGAAACGGGCAAAAGAGCAGATAGAACAGGAAAAAGAAAATAAGAAGAAATTGCGTCTGGAAAAGGTAAAAGAAAAGTCAGCAAAACCAAAAAACCCAAGAAAACAGAAAATGAATAACGGATCCGAACTAAAAGAGACGAATTTCAATGAAAAAGATCCACAACAAAAGAGTGCCAACGAAAAAATGAATGCTCATGAAGACAAAATTATTGTAGACCTAGAAAAAATTTTGAAGAAAGGAGATTATGTTATTGTTAATTACCATGACCAAAAATTTCCAGGCATAATACTTGAAATAAGTGACGAAGAGGAGACTTACGTAAGTGCTATGACCCCAAGAGGAAGCAGCTGGAAGTGACCTAAAAAAGATGTTATTTGGTACAAATTTAACGATATTGAAGAAAAAATTAGCAAGCCTCTACTAATAAACAATAATAAAAGAGGTCTATTCAGGGTACCTGCAATTGAAAAGTTCATAAATATACAATAATTTCAACTTTTAATTTTTACTCCCATGTCACGATTAGGTTAAGTTTGTGTCCGAAATAGCGACACTGTCCGTTTTTTGTACCGGGGAGTGTCATTTGTTAGTACTTTAGTTGGTTATCTGTGTCCGAATTAGGATCATGGTTTATACTTTTATAGTTCATTTTTTAAGAAAAAATTTATTTCCCTGTGTTGTTTTCAGTTCTTAACATTAATAAATTACTTAAATGTTCAAGAAATCAGATTAATTTTTTTCATTCGGGTGTCACAAATACGAACAAAGTTACCAAGAAAGTGAGTAAAGCTATTCCTTAAGATGTCCGAATTCGGTACATTTACCTTATTTGAAGAAATTGGAGCAAACAAAATCATTGGTTGTCTAACTGATAATGAGCAAACTATTGCCTTTTACGGATGTGCAGCCCTCATTTTGCATTCACTGAGAGGTGATATTATAAAATTGAAGTATGTTGAATCAATGATAAATTCAGCAAAATATCTTGTAAAAACCATTAAAGGTGTAAAACTCAACTCTCAATGCTGTCTTTGCAAAACTGCAAAAAACACAAAGACATTAAAACTGCCAATAGTTATTAGATGGGCCTCAGTGATGGTATGTCTTGGAAGTCTAATAGTTGATAGAATTCCAGTACAATACCTTGCTATCATTGGTGTTGCTCATGATTTAAGTAATAATGACAGGCGAAACATATTAGATGATGACATTTTTTGGATAAAGTTTAACAAATGTATAGTGCCATTAAAGTAAGCGAAAAAACGACTAATGATTCTTCAGAAAGAAGATTGCAAACTAAGCCATGCTGTTGAAGCTTTTTATGAAATCACAGAGCATTTTAAAATTCATGTTCCCAACTCTTCCCTCTTACAGAATGAAGAAAACAAAGTTATGCAGGCACTGGATAACAGGAAGGCAATGGCCATGAATTTGATTCATTTAGCTGCTAGTGGATCATAGATATAAAGGGAAACATTTAACAAATGGGGAATGCAATGAGGCACTACAATATATTCACAATCTAGCAAATTTCACATGTAAGGGAACCAGGAGGATGTTACGAGATATATAGGTAAAGTGTTTAAAAGTATGGCAGAAAATAGAAGTGGCAATGGGTTTTTGCTTTAAACTTTGTTAAGATTTCAGTGAGTAAGAAAAAGATTGCAGCTTTAGACTTTTGGCGGGGAATTTGTTCTGATAATTACTTGTGTAAATTATCAGAAGCTATATTTTCTATACATTCCTTACATCATCCCCAAATGGAAAGGCTTTCAGTTCACAAGGTTTCATTTATTCAAAAAAACGGAATCGGCTTACTACGGAAAGAAGAGGTAAATTAACAGAGAAAGGAGAAATGAACAAAAAAGATAAAAAATACTGGTGAGAGTGGTGAGATACCAGAACATTTTAATCATTAAGAAGAAGAATATGAAGGTATAGCTGAAAATGATGAAGAAGAAGCAGAAATCTACAATGATGAAACTGAAGAAGAGTTGTTCAAGGAAATGGAAGGAGTGATGCAGGAGGAAAGTAAAATTAGTGATGAAAATGGTACTATTGAGGATGCACATGCCATAGATTGATAATTAATCTTTTGCTTTTATATTTATGTATTTTTTTAAGAAATAAATGAAAAGAAGAAAATGCAGTCATGACCCGTCATATGACGGGCACGTGACACAATTTTTAAATGACCGTCATTTTATATCGCTTCAAACGAGTAGAGCTGTATTATTCAAAATTGACCAATCTGCTCTAACGCTACTGTAATGCCGAAGGAACAGGCATTTGCTTCTTTCTTGAAACATTTTTTTCGATTTGCTTCGTCTCTGAAGACCCGTACAGTTGATCGCTGTTCATGATTAAACAACTGTGCAGATATTATACACTTTGAATGTATTTTTCCAACATTTCCTTGCAGCAATCAACAAGATTTTTCTAGTGAGCTAGTACCTTAGCTTTTGTTAGATTATGTAAAATGCAGCAAATCTTCGTCGTAATATTAAATTCGTAAAATCAGGCATTGTTTTATCGCTCTATAATGGTCATGTAGATAATTCACGTCGTAAGTTATGAAAAATAATACTGGTCAACATTGAAATTGTTTCGAGGTGAAAAATAGCTTATTGAATTTTTAATTTTTGAGAAATCTAGTTTTTCGAGTTGACAAACCTGGATAATGCAGAACTGTTTTCTTTTTTTGAGAACAATCTTGTTGTACGCTGCAACGTTAATGGCCTGATGGAATGTTTGAATATGAACCAGAATCCAACTAAATGGAAGTTATTCATAGATTTCTCCAAGCTGTATTGCTTCACAATGGTAACCGTCTTCCTTCTATTCCCATTTGTCAAGCAGTTCACATAGAGGAGAATTCAAACATGAGTAGCCCTCCATGACTCAATTAAATATAAGGTTTGTTCCAACCGAAGTAAATACCGTTTTATTACCGTACAATCTCAGTAACGCAGCAATTTTGATGTAAATTACACAGACTTATTATATTCACTAATCAGCAGGTCAACTGGGTTTGTATCGTAATTGTACGGTTTTTGTGTTGGTTGGAACAGACCTATACTGAACACAAGTGGAAAATCTGTGACGATTTGAAGGTTATGTCTATACTCTTAAGAATGCTGGACTGGACTAGTGTATAGTAAATACTGCTTTTTATGTATGTGGGATGAGAAATCTCACCCTAATGACAAAAATGTTGCCGATCCTCTCAGGATCCAAACGATATTTTTCTTCCGCCGCTACATATAAAACTTGGTTTGATTAAAAATTTTGTCAAAGGTATGAACCAAGTAGGAGGAAGCCTTTAGATATTTGATATATACTTTTTCTACATTAAGGGATGGAAAAATTATGGAAAGTGTTATAGATAATATGAAATACTTCCGATTACAAACGTCAGTTGAAGTAGGTAATCCCAAAAGCGCATGTATAATATTTTTAGCATTCCATAACATTAAAATCTAAAAACTTACCACATCCAGATTAAAAAGAGAAGACACTTTTTTCATAAAGCCATCTTTTTCTTGTTTACTTTTCTTTCTGCTGCGCGTCGTCATTTTTACTAATCGATTTAAACAAAAAAAAAACGGATATCACACCGAGATTAAAACTCTAACGTCACAATTCATATTAAAATTGTCGATAATTTACACTACACGAACCGGCAACACTCAACGGTTAAAAAAACTCTGTAAATAAAAAAAAACAAAAATGAACTTCAGATGCCTGTATGACATAATGTAACCTCGAAAACAAAGAAAAGCTATAAGATAGGAAATTTTAAAAACGTTTCATTTCCTATGTTTTTGTTAATGACAGCAAAATGTTACAGCTGCATGTATTTAACGTAATTCTTCAAATATCACCTCCAGATTTTTGAAAAATTTTGAGTTATGGATGGATACGCATGAAGTACTTACTATAGTTCGAATCTTGCACCATATCTCGATCCCTTTTGAATATATCACTCAATTGCACAACGTCTAACGATCCTTCAGATATCAGTCAATCACCCTGTAGTATCTGTTCCAACGCGATATCCTTGCACTGGTGTTAGGAATATTCTATGGCAGCATAGGGTTTTTAATACACAGTCTAAAAGCGACAATATGTTGTAAAGAAACAAGTATATTCAGTGTATCAGCTATTTTATATAACAGGGTATCATATGCCAAACAAGTATCGTTACAACTGTTAATTTGTTTACAAATATCACAAAGATAAACCGCTTGTAATTAACACGCTCCTGATAAAACGATTTCGCCTACAGCCGTAATTCTTCTATGTTTATCTATTCCCTCTCTTCATTTTCAATCTACACGTTGAAAGTATAAGTGCCCATACAATTTTCCTTTTTAATAATAACATCATTAAATTTCAACGTAAAACGATAATCCTCTCATAGTCAAGGGAAAAATGTAAGAGGCACATAGGATGACCAGTGTGTTGAGAGAGACAATGGTGAGATAGACAATCAAGAGTCAGCGTAGATTGATACAGTTAAAATAAGGATACTAGAATATACGAATCGCGCGTGCGCCACTTAAGGGCGGTAGCTACCAGATGAATACGAATCGTTTAACTGTACGTCTGGGTATGTCACTACCTGTTTGTTGTTTGCGAATGAGAAACGATCTTTGTAAATCTTATAAAATGAGTGTGCAGATACACCCAAAAGTGCAAATTGTAAAATGGTATTACCAGGGTAATTCATATCGAGAAATAGCCGGAAATTTGTTTATTGTGGCATTCGAAAATACACACGCAATTAGCAAGAAACAAGTGAGAACGGTTATCAAAAAATTTGAAGAATATGGATGTATCTCTCCTACAAAACATGGACCGCGTACACAAAATCGTCAAACCCAACCCGAAGAAGAAGAAAGAGATATTTTAATCTGTGCAAGTGTGGAAAATAATCCTCTACAGTCGTCCACTCATTTAGCCAAGGATTGTGATGTTGATTCGAAGACGATTCGAACTGTATTTAAAACAATGTCTATCGTAGTTTTAAACTGAAAAAGAACCATGAAATATTTCCAGACGATCGTAGAATGGAATTTTGTGAAGTAGTTATAGAAAAAATACAATTGGAAGCAAACTTTTCAAAAAAATATTTTGTTCACAGATGAATCGACTTTTCCCATACACGGCGCACTTAATTCATCCGTTATGCGATATTGGTCCAGGACAAACCTACACAAACACTACAATAGTAGAACTCAATATCCCCAAAAGTTAAATGTTTGGGCTGGAATATTAGGTGAACATTTAATTGACCTTTCATTATTAACGGCAATTTAACCGGACACAAATATTTGAATATGCTGCAAAATAATTATTCCCGCCCTTATACAATTAGGGGACAACTTCAATGATATTTGGTACCAACATGACGGTTGTGCATCACAGAATTATCGATTAGCAATAAATTTTGTAAATACAGAATTTCCCAATCGGATAATCTCCACGAATGGTAATATTAGATGGCCTGCTAGATCTCCAGATTTGGCACCAAACGATTTCTTTCTCTGGGGTTATGTGAAATCGAGAATTTATGGATTCCAGGAGAACAGGGCCAGTTCTCTGAATGAAATGAAAAAATTCTACAAGCCTGTATGGCAATAATACCTCAAATCCTCACACATATTCGTCAAGAATTTTATAACCGGCTCGGTTACTGTTTAGCTCAAAACGGGGGTTTATTCGAACTTTTGATTTAAATTCATTGAAGAATGAAGAAGTTATATTTTTTTTAGTATTACCTATCAAAATATTACTTTTATTTATAAAATAATAGGTATTTTGATTAGATTAGAATTCTATTTTTATGTTTATTATTGAAAGCGTTTTTTAATTTGTACTGTGTGTATACAAAGAGTTCGTTTCTCATTTGGAAACAAACGTAAAAACAGTAAAACCTTTTTTATGAATACGTACAAAAACCAAACCAAGTGTTCAGCGACATCTTTCACGTTGCCAAATCTGAAAAGAGTAAAGGTTTTAACCGCTTTCAAACTGAAAACTATAACCATTTCCAGCATTACAATAAATGTTTCAACAAATAGATCGGATTAATTATCTTGATCTGTTACAACCTCTCGAATTATCATAATTGAAAGCTTCTTATAACTTGTTGTCGTGTTAGAACAATGCATTTTACAATTAATATAAACAAACATTGCAACGTAACATGAGTTTTCTTCAGAACATTCACTGTTTCTGATATCCTGGTAGTACCTACAATGAATTTATACTTATAACACATTGTCGTCGATTATGGACATGTTTGCACGTTTTCCACTTTATGATAAGGTAAATGTACCAATTATGAACATAGCTCCTATAGTGGACATACATTAATCAAACATCAAAAACAAGAAATATTCGAATTCTTCTGTGAAACTAAATAATTTGGCAACACTGTCTAGCATCATTCTCGACAGTCCTCCGTTTGCATCCTTCTATATCTAACCTCTTTCAAGTAACGACAGTGGTCGTTGTGAATTGTACTGGTGTGGTGATATTTCACGCGATTGTTAGAGAATAATTAATGAGTAAGGACCTATTCTTTTCTGTTTCTAATGTTTGGATTCAATTATTCAACATATAGTTGTATGCCACCTTGAACAATGCAATTATTTGCATTATATTTGATATATAGTTTTAGGGAATAGCTGTAATAACACACAATCGAGGTGATGTACATTTTAGGAACCTTAAAATGATTGATGTACCTATCATGAACAGACCTGTTCACTTTGGGGATATATGGTTGTTAGTTGTTTTTGCGGCGTAAATAATATCATTCAAATTATATATCTTTGGATATGAGTTTCAATAGTTTATAGAAGCAGGAACCTATAGTGAACATAGCATGTCCACTATTGGAACACGGTATGTCCACTATAGGTACCAAAAACTGCACTGGAATTATGTTATGCTTTTATTACAGGTATCGCTGGAATGAAGAAAATTTTGAAGTATTCCGAGGAAAATATGTTGAATGTATTATCTGATGTCAGAAATGGTATGTCTTATAGAGCTGCATCCATAAAGAATGGTGTTCCTCGTATTACTCTTATGCGCAAACATAAGGGTAACTTACCAGCTAAAAGTAAAATGGGTCCTGCTACATCATTTACTGAAGAACAGGAAAACATATTAGTTCACTGGATTATCACCATGGCCAAAGCTTGTTTTCCTGTCTCCAAAGAAACACTACTGAGTAGTGTTGCAAAATTAGCGACTGAGTATAATGTAAAATTTGGAGGAAATGCTAATCGTGGCCGTAAATGGTATAATTTATTTCTTTCGAGGCACCCAAATATTTCCATTAGAACAAGTCAGAATTTAGTTAGGAGTAGAAGCTTAGTATCAGAGGCAGATATATCAAACTGGTTTCGTGAAGTGAAGAGCTATATGGACCAACATGAATTGACTAGCATTTTGAATGATCCAAGGCGGGTATTCAATACAGATGAAACTGCATTTTTTTTTAAACCCCAAGCCTGGCAAAGTACTAGCCCAACAAGGGAGCAAAAATATATACTGGAGCTGGAGCAGATGAGAAGGACAATATCACAGTCCTACTCACAGCTAACGCAGCTGGTCAGTTGCCACC
The DNA here is from genome assembly GCA_963921935.1 of Galeruca laticollis. NCBI lineage: Eukaryota > Metazoa > Arthropoda > Insecta > Coleoptera > Chrysomelidae > Galeruca > Galeruca laticollis. Next base: position 151,195,791 of record OY998177.1, read on the forward strand.
ACCTATGGTAGTTTATACGTTTGTTAGAGTGCCCCAGCATATTGTGGCATGTATCCCCCAAGATTGGGCTATTGGCAAATCTGAAAATGGGTGGACGACCCAAGAACTCTTTTATGAGTACATGTGTAATATTTTTTTCAAGTGGGTTCGACAACAAAATATTCCACTACCAATGATTTTCTTCATGGATGGACACAGCTCCCATGTTTCGCTTCCATTGAGTAAATTTTGTGCAAGAAATGGGATAGAACTAGTGGCACTTTATCCTAATGCAACGCATGTGTTACAGCCCTTGGACATAGCGGTTTTCCACACAATGAAGACCATATGGAAACAAAAGGTGCATGAGTGGAGGATGAAAAATGAAGGGAAGCAAGTAGGCAAGGCAGAATTCGCAAAGTTTTTACAGAGCGTTTTACCTTATGTTACACCTAAAATAATACAAAGTGGTTTTAAAAAGTGTGGGCTGAGGCCTTGGGACCCTCAGCAGGTTAAGCTTCCATTCCAATCTGAGAATACTTCTCAGGCTGACAGGACTACAAAAAACTTTGAAGAGATTATGTTTCTCAGATTACTCGAAAAACAGATAGGAATTGAGAAAGTTCAGATTTTTAAAAGAAGCGAAGGAAACTGGGAAGGAGCTGTTGAAGACAAGTCATTATTTGATTTATGGAGAAGAAACAAAGTGAAGGTTAATGAAACTCCCGAAAACATAATTGTAAGTAACAGCATGCAAACATCACCGCAAGAAAATAACCTGGAGGCATTACCACAAGAAAATAACCTGGAGGCATCACCACAGACTCGAACAACTAATGAGTTGCAAGACCAGCGTACACCAATGAAGCAAATTACTCAAAATATAGAATCAGTTCATTCTTCTCAAAATCTTCCATCAACTTCCACCACAATTATAGAACATGACTTTGTGCCAACACCGTTTAAAAATAATTTATTCTGGCCACTAGCTCCTACAAATAATAAAAAAGAAGGGCAAAGGACAAACTACCAGCTGTTGTAACTTCGCCTCAGGTGATCCAGTATTTACAGAAAGAGGAAGCAAAGAAGAAAAAAGAAGACGAAAAAGAAAAAAGGAAACAGATACGTGAGGCAAAGAAAATTGAAAGAGAACAGAAAAAAATGGCTGCAGAGGAAAAAAGAAACAGAAAACGAAAGCGAGAGATATCAAGTTCTAGTGACTCCACTGTGTCAGTCGAAACTGGCAGTGATATTGAAGTTGAGGAGAATAACAGTGAAGTTGAGGAGAATTACAGTGATGTTAATGAAGACAACATAGAACTTGTAAACAATTTTTGTAGAGAAAACTTAAAAGAGGGTGATTTCATACTAGCGAAATTTATGGGCGGGAAACGAAACACAACCGAATTTATTTATTTGTGTGTGATAGAGCATTTACATGAGGACATGGCACAAATAATGGGATTCAAAAGTACTGAAATCACTAAAAGAGAATTTGTGGTGGATGAAGATGACGTTTCCAGTATTACTTTTGATCAAATCATTACAATTCTACCTAACCCAGAAATACAGATGAAAGGAGAAAGATTTAGATATATTTTTAATAAGCCATTAAAGGTGAAAGAAAAAATTTAGTGTATTCAAAAAAGTATCTTTTGTTTGGAATAAACTATATTTTTTATATTCAGTATATTCTTACCTTTTTTAAGCTCATATTGATGGTGTCCACTATTGGTGGGTCCACTACTGGATCTTAAGGTAAATGATATGTTCATTATTGGGTCAACGGCTTTTGTTCAATATATTTCAAATTTTGTAGGCTCAAATTCAGTAATAATCTAAACATTATATGTTAACTTGAAGATGAAGTTTCAAGCTATCCGTTAGTATGGTCAAAATATTTTTAATAGCAGTTGCTAAATTTCTACAGGAAAATGCATGCTTAATACTATATTTAAACCACGTAAGCATTAAATGTAATTCTATTTCTCTTTTTCTAATAGATTTTAGGGTTCAATGTGGGTAAACGTAAGGCGAATGAAATATCTAGAAGATTTCTTCTTGAATGCCTAGACACCTTAGAAAGGGAAATAAATAGAGACAAACGAAAAAGATTTTCACAAAGTCGAAGTCGTCCATCTGCGACAGTAATATTAGTTCCGAATCTAGACGGTCGACTCCGGACAGGTACGAGATTTGCTATTGTGATCGAAGTGCATCACCATCTGATTCAGAAAATGTACAGCCAAATGCAAAGCGTGTCAGTTACGAACGTCGTAACTCGTGCGAGTTCGTCTTCAATCAGCGGAACCCGCGTCACCGTACATGTACGGTGCCCGCGTCTTGAAGGACTCGGCAGACGTTGAAAATGCCTAAGGCAGCGGCGACCGTAATCTGAACGATGCGGCGTTGCCAATAGCGCTAAAAAATCCGGAAACCACGAATATCAATGGAGAGGCAGAAAATAGAGTAGAAATTGGTTTATAGGAAGACATTTTGGGCATTCTTGGGGCAGATCCCGAAAAACCAATAGAAAATGAGTTCAAGCTGCATCAGGCACTAGAGTATAGATGGTCCTACAATACCAGACTTGGACTCGAAAAGAAGAAAAATAAAGCATTGTCAATAAGCATTCTATGCCTGCACATTGTACCGCTCTTCTACCCCCGATCATCAATCCGGAAGTTAAGCGTATTATGTCTGGCCCTTATATTAATAGTGATGCATCTCACGTCGATTATCAACGTCAATGCGGCATAGCACTAATCGTATTAGGGAAAGCCATGCATGCAATTTTCGGAGGCCACAAGTTGTCAAAGAATCCGTTCTCCACACCTGGCGGATAGTGGAAGAATTCTGACTGATTTAATGAGCAACATATCTGAAGTGAGAATCTCATTTTTCCAATAATGGATAAAGATGGGAAGGAGGTAGCAGTGCAATCATTTCCCGACAGATTTTTGTTCGGAACCGACTTATTCGAGAAAGTCAATTCAGCGCTGGCCTTATAAAAAACTGGGAAGAATTTATGCCGTTCTTCCGGTCAACAAAAACCTAGGGCAGCTAAAAAAGGAGGAGGGGGTATTGTCCGCAACCAATACAAACGCGCCTTTCAGCCTTTAAACAGGAAACGTCCGGCGTACTATCCGCGGGAAGTGCGGCCACAGAAGGGCTTTCCCTCTAAAAAAAAGGCAAGAGGAACGGAAGCAGAACAGGAGATATCAATGGTAAGTATTATAGCTGGCAGATTAACATACTTTTATTCATCATGGTCTGAATTAACTCAAAATAGGATTGTATGGTCCTGGGTGAAAGCATTCCATTTGTAACAACACCAAGACAGTCATATTTACCAAAACCGATTGCTTTGACGATGACAGAACATCGGTTAGCGGCAATGAGAAATGTAAACCACAAAAAGATCAATTTATCTCCAATTTTATTCTGGCCGAAAAAGCTAGAGGTAAAGAGCGTTTCATTCTGTATCTAAAACAATTCAATAAACATGTCTCTGCCGCCCATTTCAAAATAGAAGACCCCGGGACCGAAATTAGGTTAATTCAGAAATACAATTTTCTTACTACAACAGACCTAAAAGGATGTATATTTTTTGATTCCCGCCAAAGATAGTCACAGAAAATATCTGAAATTTTCGTATGAAAATCAATTGTATGAATTTACGTGCATTCCTTTCAGTCTATCTGCTACTCCTTTATGTTTTACAAAGCTTACGAAATCGGTGCTTACATATCTTCGTTCTCAGGGCATTGCTTGCGTGAACTACCTAGATGATTTTTTGATTATCGGACATTCCCTCGAAGAATGTCTTAAAAACACCGCAACGATAGTAAGCTTATTAGAATCACTGGGCTTCGTGGTTAAATACAGAAAGAGTTCTTTAAACCGGAACATACCAAAACATTTTTAGGTTTCATCTATAATTCTGTCAATTTGACTGCATGTCTAACAGAAGAGAAAAAGTCAAAAACAAGAAAATTAGCAAGTATCAGAATGCCCGATCTCAATTAGTGGGAACAAAACATCTCAGAGGCGTCTAATAATATTAAAAATTTGGCATCACTATTTTCTCAGATGCTTCTTTAACAGGATGGGGGGCTTGGAGTGGTTTAGAAAAAAAAACACGGTTTTCGGTCAGAAGCCGAGAAAAAAGAACATTTTAATGTATTAGAATTAAAAGCTATATTCTATGGTCTGAAATGTTTTGCCAACCATGTCTCCGCCCAAAATATTCTATTAAGATGTGATAACACGACTGCCATATCTTACATAAATAAGGTGGGCAGTGTTAAATGTCCTAAACTGTCTGAACAACTTGTGAGAGAAGTATTTTACTTTTTTTTAAACTAGCTACAGTATACAGAGTGTTTATTACTATTAATTTTACCTAGATAGAAATTACTGTTTTTTTAAATATTAATTTTTAATCAGCATTAACAAAATTAAAACAATTCTACTCATTCAATTGGAGAATAGCAGCCACCTGTCAATAATAAAAAAATTAAAAAGAAGTCGGGGAACCACAGCCGCCGGTTTATCATAGGCAAGGAAACACGCACACCCTTCACTGTTGACCAATTACAAAATATATCTGGTCGAAAGTCGGGGCATCCCAGACGCGAAAGTCGGGAAATCCCAGACGCCTGCTAATCATAAGCAAAGGCACAGGGCTGCAGGTCATTTCATTATTCATTTGCTCATAGAAAATCCCTCTTTGCATTTTGTATTTATGTCTGCTGGTGTTCACGTTTTAAGTTTCTGAGAATTTTGTGTTTTGTGTTCGAGATTTTTAGTGTTGTGTCGTGTATATAAGTAAGTAAAAAAAATCAATAATTATAATTACATAGATATAAAATGGCCTGTTTTTTTTAAATAAACTAATTCAACTAATTGCTGTTTTTCTTTAATACAGATCGTCAAAATGTCAAAAGCTTGGGAATTTTTTGATGTCCTTAAAGAAGACAAAATCAAAGCTACCTGCAATTTGTGTCAAATGGTGGTTTCGAGGGGAGGCTTTGGTAAATCGGCATCTACAAGCCCGTTAATAATACATATGAAGCGGCATCATCCTGAAGAATTTTCAAATAACTTTAGAGGAAAAGGTACAATATATTTATATCTATATTTTTTTGTTGGGGTAAGGGATTGGGTTTGTAGGTTTGTTTTTTGAATGTTTTACTTTTTTGTCGCTTATTTATCAGATTCAATAGATAACATTTTTTGACTTGAAATCCTGTCTAGTGATTTGATTAGTCTGATTTCAATTTTTTTTGGTCCTGCCTTAATGAAAATTTTACTTCATGATTTACGATGGCTTGATTGATTACTTGATTGAATCAAATTGGAAGTAAAATGAATGAAGGCTTTTAGACCGCATATAATAAAGTTTTAATTTATTTCGTAGAAAACAAGAGTTCTGCACTCGGTTCCGCATCTACATCTGCAGCTACAGGCTCAGTCGAGATCAGGCAACCAACTTTAACTCAATTTACACAACTTCACAAAGCATGGGATATCAATGACAAGAGAGCTGAAAGAATTCACTATAAAATTGCAGAAATGATTTGTTTAGATAACCAACCTTTTTCCTTGGTAGAAAATACTGGTTTTAAGCGATTACTCAATACTATTTCTCCTCAGTATAAACCCCCTCCACAAAATATTTAAATGATAAAATAATCCCTGACATTTATAATAGAGTTAGGATAAAAATTTCAAAGGTTCTGGGTGAAGCTTCGTTTATTTCTCTTACTTCTGATATTTGGACATGCTCGAATACAAATGAAAGCTTCGTTAGTGTTACAGGCCACTGGATTTCAGGAAAGGTGGACAAAAGAAATGTTATTTTGTGTTGCGATAGATTTGCAGGCAGTCATACGGGACTCGCAATAGCCGATAAACTTGAAACTTTGACAAACAAAAAATTCATTTATTGATGAGGGATAGTGGAGCCAATATGGTTAGAGGATGTAAAGATGCAGAAATAAATAGTGAGGGGTGATTTATACATAAACTGCAACTAATAATCAATGACAGTTTACAATCTCAAAGAACTGTGTCAGATATGATTAGTACTGTGTTATAAAGGATATAATTAGTGGAATAAAAAAATTTCAATTTCAATTTTTTGATGTCGAATTCTTTACAGAGCAAAATGGCTCTCTAGCACTCTTGACAGTTGGTATTTGCAAATATCTTTAAACATCTACAGGATGATTCACTCATATCTGAATGATCGTTATACGTTGTGCGACAAACGAACTTGCCTTAAGTACACGTAGGTAACTTCAAGCCCATGTTACAAATACCAACGTAACCTCTGATTAAATGAAGCAAGCATGGTGTGTGAAGTGGATAGCAGTAAGTAGGGGGAAATTATGTCTCTAAACATAATGCGGGGTACAGCGTTGGATCCGAGATTACAACGTGATTCACTGATATCTTCCTAACTAACTTCACTTAACGCAACATTGTTTCATCGTATCGTATAAGTATTGTTTAGGAAGTCGATTCACCGTAAGCTAAGCCTTATGTTACATTTTAAGCACCTCCGCACATGAAATTCCATTTGTAATTCAAACTTTAAAGCAACAAACAAAATGATATATGTATATGACTCAAAATTCGTGTCAAGTAAAATCCAAAAACTTTTTTGAAAGTAGAGTTAATCGTATGCTCTAGAAAATTTTGAATGAAAAACAAAAAAAATAGTCAAATCTTTTTAAAACTATGAATTTAGGTTGTATATCTAAACCAAAAACTAAACTTAAACAAAAAAATTAAGTATAATTATTTCGAATGTAATTATTTCCGAAGAGGAAAATATGAAAAAAGTTAAACACTGATTTTTAAAAAAATGATGCAAACAAATTGGTATAAACATGGTTACAGAAATTCAAATTAAAATGAAGTTTTAATTAAAATTCAAAACATCACAAATGTCCACAAAATCGTGTTGGCAAACCGTGAAGTTGTAGGACATAGCTGACACTCTAAATTGATGAGAAGAATGTGTAAGCTTTATTTTGTATTAATATTTGTTATCTTTGAGAAAACTATTTGAAGTTGATGCCGTTTGTGCTAATAGGTTCTAACACCTTTTGAAGGATAGATGATGGTGGACGAACATTGGATCTATCATTACACAGTCAAATCGGGAGTCTGATGAGTAGCCGGTGAATCTGACTACCTTGAAAAAGGCAACAGTCAATAGCGATCGCTACATCAACCAACTGGATCTTTTGAACGAGGAAATTTCGAAGAAACGGCCTCATATGCAAATGTGTTTGGGAACGAGGACAAAATTGCACGAATTAGGTACCTCGTTAGGTACACTTCGAATTGCTTCCACACCCACCCTATTATCCAGATTTCACTTCCAAAAAACTTTTATCGGCTCGCGGACCTTAAAGAAATCACACCTTGAACAAATGCCTATTTAATGTCAAAATTAAATCTTTTTTCAATAAACTTATCAAAATGTTCAAGAAACGCTTAAATGATTTATTGGAGTGCTAGCCATTTTGATGATCTTTTTCAGTACTCGAATGTTGACAAAATTTCATAAGTAATTAGTAGTTTTAATTCAAATTAAATATTCTTGTATAACTAATATTTTCAATCACCTGAAGTGAATGTAAAGGCATTTTATTTAGTTTATGATTTTTAATTAATATAGTCAGTATTTAACTTTGTTAAAAACATGTTATCTCTCATTAGAGGCATTGCTTGAATAATGGTGATTCCACTAGGTAGTTATTGATAGAAAATATTTTTTATCTACGCTTATATTCATATTTTAAATATTTTAATTACTTTAATTATCTTTAAGTACGTTTTAATTACTTTGCAAATATTTAACTACCTTTTAATTACTTTAAAGATATTTAAATACTTCTCAATTCCTTCCAAGTATCTTAAATATATTTTAACTACTCTTAAGTATTCCAATTACTTTTTAAATAGTTTAATTACTCTTCATTACTTTAAATACTTCCAAATATTTTTTTAAATATTTTGGTTACTTGCAAGTTTGAAATATTTTAAATATGGTCTACACTTTTATGAGAGTTGTTTGCCTCTCGTTTATTTCATTGTCATTAATTTTTTCAGTGCCACTGGGAAGTTTCTTTAAATCTTCTTCAGAGTAAATTTTCCTTAGTATATAATTTGTATTGAGCCACTACTTAAAACAAGTTTTGGAACACTTCCAAGTAAGGCTCTATATGGCGCTCGATTTGTAGTTCTGTGAAAAGAATTCTTTTGGAATTGTACAAAATGACAACCAAGTGACCAGTTTGTGCAGTTGTCTTCCATCCAAGTACATAACATATTTTTAATATTCTGATTTTAGTCAGCTTTAATTTCTTCTTAGTTTGCAGTTAAAAGATAAATTTAAGGTTAGAAAACCCGGGTAGACCTTTCAGAAAAAAATTGTGAAATCTGACTAGTAATTTATAACAAAAAATTCATCAATATTAAATCCTCAGCTGTGTTAGGCATTTTCAAAAAAGACTAAAGAATTTAGGGATTATTCACAAATGTCTTTCTGTTTAAAATGCTGGCGTTTTTAAAAACGCCTGGTCTTTTTGCATAAAGCCGGATTATTTAATGCGCCTGCGACATATATATTAAACATCCCTATTTATCCCATGTTTGCTAAAACATGTATTCACGGTCAGAAGTGAAAAAATAATAGTTTTTTTTTAGGAAACATGGATCGATAGTCACTTGTGTTGCGAATTATTTACAAAATTACCTAAACATTAAGCATAAAGATTGACTGCTGTCTTGGCAGAGAAAAAAGTTGGACGTCTCCATTAAATGAAGCTTCTCTCAAATAAATTACTCTGCTATTAATGGTTTGGAAAAAAAAGGGCCATGCATTTGTTCAGTTGAATAAGTCTCTTGAGCCTCACTCGATTTTCATGTAAAGAACCACTAGTTTAGAATAAAATGATTATCATTTTGGAAACTGATTTTATGACACAAGAGCAAAGGAAAGTTAAGTAAGTTCGCCTACACTCGTACGCTAATCAAATATAAATACGCAACTTATTTACATATAAATGAGAATAAATTTGAAGTGACACTGGCAACGCTGTATGTAATAGTGATTCACCTGTTCTACACAGAGATTTGAGGACAAATAGAAATAGAGCCTCCCTAGAGATATAGCTGAAGAATCATGCAGGACTAGTTTTCTTATTTGATATTTCTAATACCGAGTCTGAAATCTCGTTATTTTCTTTATACGGTATTTCCTTTCTAGGTTAAAGAAATAAGTGGAATGTTTTTGACTGGGGAGTTTTATTAGTAAAGCTTAAAATAGAATTATTGTCGATAATATCTAGATAAGTACGGAATTGTAAAGCCGATTAATCGGAAACAACACGTAATACGCCGTGATAATATTAATCCTTACATGACGTATTTAACGGAAAACTGATCGATAATCCAATAATAACGAAGGGATTAATACGATTTGAAATCTACAATGAGGGAAACTGTACCTACATATCCAAAATATTTTGATATAAGTGTTTTTAAATGAAACTCACGGTCTCTAGTTAATTCCACAATATAATACAAGTTATTGAAAATTCTAAAAAATTTACAATTCTTTCGATAAATCAATATCATCGTCAGAATGACAGAAGTTACATTTCATTTTATGCCTACCGGATGTTTAGTAGTTATTTTCGGCTAGGTCAAAAATGAGCCAAATCATCAAAACAATTCAATAAAAAACACTTTGTTCATTGAAATAGAAAATAGACCAAAAATCAATTAAACTTATCCAAAAATGTTGATAAAAAGGTCTAAGAATTAAAAAATTCAATATATATCATCAATTTTTTAATTGTCGACCTTTTTATATATTTTTTCTTGAATAACAATTCTTGATTTATGGTCTAAGTAGAAGGAATGGCAGAGGAAGAAATTTTAGAATTTTATATTCAATTGCAAAGAGTATTACTGCCGTGCCAAAGAAAAACGCAGTAAGTACAAAAAAGTAAAATGGCAGTTAAACACATACACAAATTGAAAGACCATTTGAGGTCGTTCAATTCAAGATATATTCATGAAATTCAGTACAACTGAGTATTATTGTTCCAGTTTCATGTTTTATGAATTTTGAAACAATTCGAAGAATATTTCAAAAAATATATCAATTACTGTGATTATGAACACGAGGTTCAGCCGTTTCCATAAAATAAAACGTAGTAAGTAACTACTTACTGTATTTTAATTTATGAAAAAAATTCATATCTTGATAATCATAAAACAGTATGTTTTTAATAATTTTTTATTCAACTTTTCTTACTATTCACAAACTGGGATCACAACTGCAATGCCGCATTGGTAAATAAAAACAAACGAAACGAATAATCAATAGGTAACATATAAAATAATAATGGATACGAAATATCAACTGTAAGAACAAATAAATGAGTATTTTAAGTAGAATTAATTTTCTTTTTTGACTGGGAGGTTTTTCCCGAACTGTAAACGAGTTTTGTCCATCAATGGTCCCACTACTTTCAATAAAGCCTCCTTTTTGGTTTTCTCGATGTGTCTTCCACACTCAGAGCAGTAGGTTCAGTAACAATCGTTTTCATTGAAGCGTTTTTGATGAAATTCAGCTCAAGTTTTGTTACGGAGCTGAAATCTGTTTTGTACTTCAATGTGAACTTTCATCGCTCTGCGCGGATCTGTATAGTATCACTCAAATATGGCTTAGGATTATTGAGTTTTGTATTATTAGTCTTTGCCACGGAATGATGGTCTTTCCATTGGAAAAAATCGTTGATCTGCATGGATTTTACATCAACTTTTCCTGAATTTGATTTTGAAACTGAATCTACAAAGTCCAGGAAATCATATGTTTTATTTTTCTTTTTTAAACTTAATTTGACTTGGTGGTGAAAGCTGTCGGCACTCATGAAAGTGTGTCCTGAGCATACACCAGTTTTTGTTCTGAGCGGAACAATTATCTAGCCAAATGATTATATTCTTGGTATCCCTGTTATGCAAAAAGAATTGGTAAAAGGTGCTTATAATATCCTCCTTGTTTCGATAAGTTATTGCTTCGTGCCACAAAACTGCGAATGGTCGTCAAGATTTCTCCACTCTTTCCACCGGTACGAAACTTTCGTTGTAAGATGTGAGGCGTCTGATAAAAATAACTGCCTTGAACATATCCATACGAGGTAAACATAATTATCTTCTGTAAGTCAGCTGATATGCACAGGGTGTTTTCATAAAATATCGTATCTGCATGTTTTTTGTAACGTTTCCTACTTTCTAAAACTTTGGAATTATGTGCGGCCATTTACTGCAAATTTCACATTTTGTGTCTAAATTGTTCTTGGTATGTTCTGAATTCTGTAAACGAAACGTCTCACAATGTTCACACTGTTCGTGACCAAGTTTTGTGAAATGAATGTTCATTTCGCCCACTACTTTTCGGTATAGTTCATATGAAATTTTTGTATTCGGGTACTTACGACAAAAATCGCTGAACATGAAGTTTAATTGTGACGTCATCCGGTAGGTATCTAACGTTGGGAGCGTGTTCCCTCCTATAATGAGAGGTTTCCGGATGGAAGGACTCAATGTGCAAATGTATTTGATCTCTGTCAATTTTAGCTTTATTGGGATGATGCCCACGCCGATCGGGTGCAGGGGTGCTTGAAGACCTCGCAACTGTTGATAAGGCATGGATAAGAATGCCGTCGTTCTTGGGTTTGTAACCGAGAGTCGTCAAAAAAAAATAGTTTACAAACGTGCAGCTTTGTACCTTCTTTACTATGGAGATGATATTGTATAGTTACATTTCGTTGAGATGATTCTGTTTTGAGCGTTCTGCGTTTAACAGTATTTCTCGAGCACTGATGTAGAATGAAAGATTTCTGTTGTTCCCAGTTTAACTTCCAGTACTCGCTATTGATTTTATACCTTTGCTCATCATCAAACTTGTCACCACATTTCAATTTACACTTATCGACATTACATCCTTTTAAAACTCTATCTCTCTTGCAATTTCAATCGTTTTTCCTGTAATTTTTCAATTTTGGGCCGTTCGATTTTTCTTTTTCTCACTGTTCCTTTCTTTGTATACTCTGAAACATTATTATAGTATGAGCTAATTAATACTCTGAATATTGCAACTTATACTAACCTCTTTCATTTGACTGGACAGTTGTTTCTTGTATTTCTGCTTGTGATATCTGGATTAGTTCTGTTCTTCTCTTGATTCTTCTTCGAGCAATACTTCTTCCAATTGTGATAACTGCTGGTTTGGGTCTGGAAATGGTAATATTTCGTTAATTAATTACCTTGGTAATTTGTGAAGAAGGTTACCAACCTTCTGCTAGGCTGACAAAGTCTATAATAGTACTATTCTTGTTTTCAAGATCTTCTTGAAATATAATTGGTATGTCGTCTATTTCTTTGTGACTTTCAATCGCTAGTTCTGGCATAATAAGAATACTTTCATGGGCATCTAATTGAACAAGTTCTTGAGTAACAACTGGTATTTCTACCAGTTCACTCCGTCCTGCACTAGTTTTAGGAATAAGAACATTCCCACTATCGATATTTTCAGTTCTCTGCAAACAATCTATTTCCTGATTAGCCATTTCTACTTCTTGTAATGCCTCTGCTTGCTGCTGCAACACTTTCTGTAATTCTTTATCGCGCACCATCGCCATTATTTTTGTTGATCTACTTCCAAACCTTTCCGAGTATAAATGAACCTACTCTCTGGAATCAACGGAGACAACTGAGCTGAGCTCAGTGAGTTGAAATAATCTACTTGTTGATTCTTGTCCGTACACTTAAGACAGTAAGTTAAAATGTAGTATCTACGAATTGTAAGTTAAAACACAGTGTCTACTTTCAGATACTGCTTCCTTTCTTACTCAGATGCAGATACTATATTTTGAGGTACAAAAGGAACGATTCCTGCACTTACTGTGATCATTTCCACGACGATATCTCAGCAATCATTGTATATACTGCATTTTCTCTTGCATATTCGAATTCAGTGCGTTCGAATACATAGGTGTAGATAAAAAACTGATTTTCGACTTTTTTGCACTTACTGCGTTTTTTCTTAGGACGCCAGATTAGATGAAGTAAGGGAGGAAAACGAAAAGACAGTAATAATGGGAGATTGGAATAGCAGGGTAGGAAATGATTACAATAGAGGAATGGGTTGTATGGGGAAACACGGAGAAGAAACAATTAACAGAAATGGACTATAAATGATAGATTTTGCAGAAGGAATGATCTAATAATAGGAAATACGATGTGGGAACAACTAAATGATAAATATACGTTTGTGGCAGAAGGAAGAAACGCTAAAAGTCTGATAGACTACATAGCATATACACAAAACCTAACAAAAGTAATGCAAAAAATTGAAACAAAGAAAGAAGCAGAAATTGGATCTAACCACAGATTAGTAGTGACAAATTGTCTAATAAAATTACTAAAGAAAGAAGCTACTACAGACTACTGTAAACTAGCAACACATAAACTTAAAAATAAAGATATCGAGAAAAAATACCAAAATGAGACGAACGAAGAATTCCATAAACTAGAAAAAGAAAAAACAGATCGGACACTTGAAGGACGATGGGTCGCCTTTAAAGAAACGCTATTAACAGCAACAGAGAAGATATGTGGAAAAATTAAATATAATAAGAATATAAAAAGGACTAACTGGTGGAATAACGAAATTAAAATAGCAGTCAAAGAAAACGGCATGGAAAAAATATATCACATCAAAATCACTTGTGGACACAGAATAGTATGAGAATATGTAAAAAGAGCCATCAAAAAATCAAAACGGGACTCATGGAAGAAATTCGGAGAAGAAATAACAGATCTACATAAGATGGATAACAGGAAATTTTGGACAAGAATAAAAAGATTGAGAGGAAATAAATATAAAGATATTAGAGCAATAAAAGATCTCCAAGGCAAAGTACAAACGGAAATGGAAGGGGTATTGAAAACATGGAAAGAATACTATACAGAGTAATTCCATACATTAACACCGGAAGAGAATATAACAACAGCAGAAGAGGAAATCGACCAACTACATGGAATCCACATAGAAGAGATAGATCAAGTAATACAAAAAATCAAAACAGGCAAGGCTATGGGAGACGATGGGATAGCGCCAGAAATGATTAAATTGTTAGGAAAAAGAGGAAAAGAATGGATATGGAATGTATGCAAAGAAGCATGGGTACAACAAAAAATTCCTAGGGAATGGGAAAATAACTTAATAGTACCCATCTATAAAAAGGGAGAACAGGCACAATGTGAGAATTACAGAGCAATATGTTTGGCCCAAACTAGCTATAAAGTGTACACAAAAATAATAGAAAAAAGATTAAGAGAATATGTAAAACCAAAATTAGGAGAAGAATAGGGAGCTTTTAGACCTGAAAGACGAACAAATGATAATATCTATATACTAAGGAATATAATTGAAAGAAAAATAGAAGACGGAGAAGAAATGTACCTTACATTTATAGATCTAAGAGCAGCCTTTGATACAGTAGATAGAAGTATGGAGAACCTTGGAAATGGAAGTACCACCCACCTTAATAAATATAATTAAAAGTGTATACGAGACAGTTAGAGCCAAAGTACAGATTGCAGGCCAAAGGTCTGAAGAATTCAAAATGTGTGAGGGAATAAAACAAGGAGACAGTTTAAGCCCACTATTGTTTATAATAATCATGGATAAAATTGTGAAACGAATCAAAGAAAAATATGAGCAGCTGAATACAATAATTGGACACAGAAATTTAGAACCGATAAAAATGCGTAGTCTACTGTATGCAGATGATGTGGTTTTAGTGGCGAATACAAAGAACAAAATGCAAAAACTAGTGAATATTTGGACTAAAAAAGTAGAGAACATGAATATGGAGGTGAACAAAAATAAAACAAAAGTGATGATAATAAATGAAAAATAACCAGGTAATCAAAATAATAGAGATATTAAATGCAAAAACCAGACTCTAGAAAGAGTAACAACATTTGAATATTTAGGAAGTATAGTAACAGAAGATGGAACAATAGATGCAGAAATAACAAACAGAGCAAATAAATCAACAAAAATATACTAATCTCTAAATAAAACAATTCTTGAACATAAAGATATAGACTTAGAAGTAAAAATGAAAATTGGACTGTGCGAAAAAAGGACGAAACTAAAATAAACGCCATAGAAATGAAGCATCTAAGAAGAATTGCGGGTAAAACTAAATGGAATAGGATTAGAAATGACGTCATTAGAGAGACAACTAAACAGGAACCGATAAAGTAAAATAAAAAGGAGACAACTTAGCTGGTCATATGGTAAGAATGGAACCAAATAGATTAACTAGGAAAATAATGGAGATTGGAAAACCGATCAAAAAACAAAGAGGTAGGCCTAGAAGGAAATGGTTAGACCAAATACAAGAGATAGGTTTAGAAAGAGGAAAGACCATAGCAGAAATGAAAAATATAGCAAGAGACAGAAAGGCATGGAAGAAATGGGTACAGGTCACGGAATCCACATCCGCCGCCTGAAAGGGCAAAAGGATTTAGAAAAGAAGAAGAAGAAGATTTATGGTCTATTTTAACAAATAATGTGAATTGTTAGGCTAACTAATATTTTCAATTTAATTTTTTTGTGCAACAGTACCTAATGCAATCTTCCACATAACGGAAATAGAATTGGATTATTTATGTGAAGTTTGCTCATGATAGTTACGTCAAGCAAACATTTAATTTAAAAAATATAATAATCCTTGAAGTAGAATCAGATACAGTGGCGGCTTTAGAGGGGGGGCGGAGGGAGCGTACATCCCCCCAAGACTTATAATGACATACTATAATACTTAATAGTAATATAATAATTATATATACTTTCCATAGTGTGTAGTATTTTTCTGGTCATTTATTCATGAGTCTTTCAGTGGACAAACTATGTATTACCAAAAAAATATTTTAACTAAGTATTTTTAAAATGTTGACAATGGATTCAATAAAATGTTGTTACATTTGTGTCATGGTGGATGGTTTATGGCTCTATATAGTTGACACAACACATTGTTGTGGGATACCTACCCTAAATTACATTCCAGATGTTGAAATCACAATAAAACCTTTTTTTGTAAACTATTATATCTATAGAGATTTGAAATATTGATATTAGTCATTGGTCATTGTGTTGTTTAGTGTCTAGTGTATCAGGTCCGTCAAGCTGCCCCCCCCCCCGGTTGGAATTTTTCTATCAAAATGCTAGCACACATAAAGGGCACCTAGCACAACCTAGCACAACCATTTTTATAGCTAGCACACCAACAGGTCACAATAAAAATGCTTTTGAATTCGGGTGGGGCCAGGTTAACGCTAGCCCCCCCGGTTGGAATTTTTTCGCCAAAATGCTAGCACAGATAAAGGACACCTAGCACAACCATTTTTATAGCTAGCACACCAACAGGTCACAATAAAAATGCTTTTGAATTCGGGTGGGGCCAGGTTAACGCTAGCCCCCCCCCCGGTTGGAATTTTTTCGCCAAAATGCTAGCACAGATAAAGGATACCTAGCACAACCATTTTTATAGCTAGCACACCAACAGGTCACAATAAAAATGCTTTTGAATTCGGATGGGGCCAGGTTAACGCTAGCCCCCCCCCGGTTGGAATTTTTTCGCCAAAATGCTAGCACAGATAAAGTACACCTAGCACAACTATTTTTATAGCTAGCACACCAACAGGTCACAATAAAAATGCTTTTGAATTCGGGTGGGGCCACGTTAAAGCTAGCCCCCCCCCCCGTTGGAATTTTTCGCCAAAATGCTAGTACAGATAAAGAACACCTAACACAATCTAGCACACCATTTTTCATAGGAAGCACACTAACTACACTCTTGATGCTGGGGAGTGGGAGGGAGGTCAGTGAAATAACGCTATACTTACTCGATGAATAAATGAATGGATAAATGAATAGGTTGAATATATATGTAAAACGGCTGGTTTAATTGTTTCTACTGTAGTTACGAAAAATTTTCGGAGCATTCCACTCATATGGTAAAAATTCCAAATTAAGCAGGATCTTTTCGGAGATGACTCTCCGACAGGGCCGATAATTTCCCTTTTAAGTCCGTATCTAAATAACGTCTAAGTAACAATTGTTGTTATTATCATAATTTTAATTTAAAATATCATATAAATGTCACGGTTTGAAAACGATTCTTCAAGTTTAATCCAAAAATAACCGATTGAAAATGAACCATTAAATGCCATGTAATGTTGTTTAAAGACGTAATATAAATTTCGCATTAATACAGTTTTATGTCGTCTAATCGAGAAATATTCTATCGAATTACACTCGTGAAAATAGTTAGATCATTAGTTTTACTTATATAGTCCATGTTGCTTGCAATATTATTAGAAAGAATACATATTATTACAACCATCAGCCCTTCGGGGAAACCCTTTCTTAACCCAAGCATCCGAATAGGCCAGTTTGAATGTACCTGCAAGAATTTTATTTACTCTTAAGACCCATAAAAACAGGTCCGTCAAGCTGGCTCCCCCGGTTGGAATTTTTATACCAAAATGCTAGCACACATAAAGGGCACCTAGCACAACCTAGCACAACCATTTTTATAGCTAGCACACCAACAGTTCACAATAAAAATGCTTTTGAATTCGGGTGGGGCCAGGTTAACGCTAGCCCCCCCCGGTTGGAATTTTTTTGCCAAAATGCTAGCACAGATAAATGACACCTAGCACAGCCTAGCACAACCATTTTTATAGCTAGCACACCTACAGGTCACAATAAAAATGCTTTTGAACTCGGGTGGGGCCAGGTTAACGCTAGCCCCGTCCGGTTGGAATTTTTTCGCCAAAATGCTAGCACAGATAAAGGACACCTAGCACAACCTAGCACAACCATCTTTATAGCTAGCTCACCAACAGGTCACAATAAAAATTCTTTTGAACTCGGGTGGGGCCAGGTTAACGCTAGCCCCCTCTGGTTGGATTTTTTCCGCCAAAATGATAGCACAAATAAAAGACACCTAGCACAAATTTTTTTATAGCTAGTACATCAATAATGCTTTTGAATTCAGGGGATGGAGGGTGTCTGCAAAATAACGCTATGGATACACGAATGAATGAAAATGTTAGATGTATTTGTCCCTAAACATCATATTCCTATAAAAAATGGCCCCTAAGCAGCATTATTATTATCAGCTGTTGCCGGATTGTGCTTGATATCTATATTTTCCCATCTAGCAGGGTATTTAATTAATTAATAATTGACTATTATTAAATTAATAATTATCTATTTATTTTCAATTAATGCTAAAAAACGAAAGAATACAAAAAACCTTCACTTTTAAAAATAATTTTGTTGAAATCATAGTAATTTTAATAAAACCAAATAATTAAATTGAACCATTTAGTTACGGAATCAGAAACAATCCGTAAACAAATAAGTTGCAAATTACGTCACACTATAAAAAAGGCAACGACAAACGTTTGCGTACAGACATGTTGGATAAATAAATATCCAAAACAACAAAGTTGTGCAATCTGGGAAGGGGCGGCTGAGATCCCTAAAAATGTTCCAATATATTGAGAATACATGTTTTAGATTGATCGTGGTTCACTGTCCTTATTTAAAAGAAACACTCAAACTCTATTTTTAAATTTGCCAGAATATTTATTGCCGAAGTTGATGGTTAATTAACCACTGTAATGATAACATAAATATTGCATTTCACTATCAGATTTTTTTTAAATTCCAAAGTTAACTTAGAACGTGCAGCTTTTAATTCTTAGAGCCGGTTAATCAGAGCTTCAAATATTTCTGGGGCATATCATAAGACACCAACACTACCATGTATTTTTCAAAGTTTTTAGTATGTAAATGGCAATGTATGTTTTTACGGTTGCAATCCTGCAACTCCGTCTATACGTCTAGTTTGCATGCCAATCCATAATTAGGTATGTGACGTCATTTTAAATTCAACATGGCGGATCACCAAAGTTGGCGGAATAAAGAAAGTGGACTAATTTTTTATACTTTCTTACCATATGTGTATGAAAGGGAAGGCAGCAAAATTGATGACATAGGTATTTTTATTTTTCGAAAAACTAGGTATAATCCATCTGAAGTTTTCATCGGACTTTTTAAAAGGGTCGTTAAACCAAGTCTATCGTTAAAATTTGAATTATTTTTATAATGCCGTTTTTATGGGTCTTAAGAGTAAATAAAATTCTTGCAGGTACATTCAAACTGGCCTATTCAGATGCTTGGGTTAAGAAAGGGTTTCCCCGAAGGGCTGATGGTTGTAATAATATGTATTCTTTATAATAATATTACAAGCAACATGGACTATATAAGTAAAACTAATGATCTAACTATTTTAACGAGTGTAATTCGATAGAATATTTCTCGATTAGACGAAATAAAACTGTATTAATGCGAAATTTATATTACGTATTTAAACAGCATTACATGGTTCATTTTCAATCACTTATTTTTGGATTAAACTTTAAGAATCGTTTTCAAACCGTGACATTTATATGATATTCTAAATTAAAATTATGATAATAACAACAATTGCTACTTAGACGTTACTTAGATACGGACTTAAAAGGGAAATTATCGGCCCTGCCGGAGAGTCATCTCCGAAAAGATCCTGCTTAATTTGGAATTTTTATCATTTGAGTGGAATGCTCCGAAAATTTTTCGTAACTACAGTAAGGAACAATTAAACCAGCCGTTTTACATATATATTCAACCTATTCATTTATCCATTCATTTATTCATCGAGTAAGTATAGCGTTATTTCACTGACCTCCGTCCCACTCCTCAGCATCAAGAGTGTAGTTAGTGTGCTTGCTATAAAAAATGGTGTGCTAGATTATGTTAGGTGTCCTTTATCTGTGCTAGCATTTTGGCGAAAAAATTCCAACCGGGGGGGGGCTAGCGTTAACCTGGCCCCACACGAATTCAAAAGCATTTTTATTGTGACCTGTTGGTGTGCTAGCTATAAAAATGGTTGTGCTAGGTGTCCTTTATCTGTGCTAGCATTTTGGCGAGAAAATTCCAACCGGGGGGGGCTAGCGTTAACCTGGCCCCACCCGAATTCAAAAGCATTTTTATTGTGACCTGTTGGTGTGCTAGCTATAAAAATGGTTGTGCTAGGTTGTGCTAGGTGTCCTTTATCTGTGCTAGCATTTTGGCAAAAAAATTCCAACCGGGGGGGGCTAGCGTTAACCTGGCCCCACCCGAATTCAAAAGCATTTTTATTGTGACCTGTTGGTGTGCTAGCTATAAAAATGGTTGTGCTAGGTTGTGCTTGGTGCCCTTTATGTGTGCTAGCATTTTGGTAGAAAAATTCCAACCGGGGGGGGGCGGCAGCTTGACGGACCTCATAAAAACGGCATTATAAAAATAATTCAAATTTTAACGATAGACTTGGTTTAACGACCCTTTTAAAAAGTCCGATGAAAACTTCAGATGGATTATACCTAGTTTTTCGAAAAATAAAAATACCTATGTCATCAATTTTGCTGCCTTCCATTTCATACACATATTGTAAGAAAGCATAAAAAAATTAGTCCACTTTCTTTATTCCGCCAACTTTGGTGATTCGCCATGTTGAATTTAAAATGACGTCACATACCTAATTATGGATTGGCATGCAAACTAGACGTATATACAGAATTTCAAATCAATCGGTTGAAGATATCTGCTTCAAAACTGAGTTGCAAGATTGTAACCGAAAAAACATACATTGCCAGTTACATACTAAAAACTTTGAAAAATACATAGTAGTGTTGGTGTCTTATGATATGCCACAGAAATATTTGAAGCTCTGATTAACCGGCTCTAAGAATTAAAAGCTGCACGTTCTAAGTTAACTTAGGAATTTAAAAAAAATCTGATAGTGAAATGCAATATTTATATTATCATTACAATGGTTAATTAACCATCAACTTCGGCAATAAATATTCTGGCAAATTTAAAAATAGAGTTTGAGTGTTTCTTTTAAATAAGGACCACAGTGAACCACGATCAATCTAAAACATGTATTCTCAATATATTTTTAAAAGTGAAGGTTTTTTGTATTCTTCCGTTTTTTAGCATTAATTGAAAATAAATAGATAATTATTAATTAAATAATAGTTAATTATTAATTAATTAAATACCCTGCTATATGGGAAAATATAGATATCAAGCACAATCCGGCAACAGCTGATAACAATAATGCTGCTTAGGGGCCATTTTTTATAGGAATATGATGTTTAGGGACAAATACATCTAACATTTTCATTCATTCGTGTAACCATAGCGTTATTTTGCAGACACCCTCCATCCCCTGAATTCAGAAGCATTGTTGATGTACTAGCTATAAAAAATTTTGTGCTAGGTGTCTTTTATTTGTGCTATCATTTTGGCGGAAAAAATCCAACCAGAGGGGGCTAGCGTTTACCTGGCCCCACCCGAATTCCAAAGCATTTTTATTGTAAACTGTTGGTGTGCTAGCTATAAAAAATGGTGTGCTAGGTTGTGCTGGGTGTCCTTTATCTGTGCTAGCATTTTGGCGAAAAAATTCCAACCGGGGGGGGGGGCTAGCGTTAACCTGGCCCCACCCGAATTCAAAAGCAGTTTTATTGTGACCTGTTGGTGTGCTAGCTATAAAAATGGTTGTGCTAGTGTCCTTTATCTGTGCTAGCATTTTGGCGAAAAAATTCCAACCGGGGGGGGGGGCTAGCGTTAACCTGGCCCCACCCAAGTTCAAAAGCATTTTTATTGTGACCTGTTGGTGTGCTAGCTATAAAAATGGTTGTGCTAGGTTGTGCTAGGTGTCCTTTATCTGTGCTAGCATTTTGGCGAAAAAATTCCAACCGGGGAGGGCTAGCGTTAACCTGGCCCCACCCGAATTCAAAAGCATTTTTATTGTGACCTGTTGGTGTGCTAGCTATAAAAATGGTTGTGCTAGGTGCCCTTTATGTGTGCTAGCATTTTGGTAGAAAAATTCCAACCGGGGGGGGGCAGCTTGACGGACCCTAGTGTATCAGTAACTACAGTTTAAAAGGCATAAACAATATTCAGTATAATTTTTAAACTTCTAAAATGTTTAATTCTAATAATAACAGACCAGTGCAGAGTAAATCAAATAATTATTTTAAAAGAGCAAAAACAGAAACAGATGAAACTGCAAATACAAATTAGTGGGATAATGTTAATTGTGAAAGATCATTTACACAAGTTCGGATATGTTTTAAAAACAAGGATGTATCAGTTAGTGAAAATAAAATTCAAATTCAAGAGAATGTAACTTCTGCTTCAACCTCACACAAAAATATAGATATGAAAAGGGAACCTGAAGATCTATTACTGACCTATGATATTGGCGCTTTTTTAAAGGAAGTTGGTACTATCACTGAAATTACTAAATTTAATGTGTTAAAAAATCATTGGGTTCCTGGACCACATTATGAATTTCCCTTTTCACCTCACACAAAGCAAGGACGTGAAGAACGACGACGCCCAATTCACAGTTACTTAAAAAAATTTGAATGGTTGGTTTTTTTCTAAGGAAAAGAAAGGATTATTTTGCAAATATTGTGCAATGTTTTTATGTGAAAACTAGTTGGAGCATCTCAAAGTTCAGTGATACAAAAAATGGTTAAAGTTCCATTAACAAATTTCTCCAAACTTACTTGCAAATAAGGCAACCTTAACCACCACGAAAAGACTAAATATCACATTGAATCAGTTCAAAAAGGTAAAACATTTAGGTATAACATTTAAAAAAAATTGCACTTTTTTATTGTTAAATCACTAAATTAATCTTAGATACTTATGTTTATTTACTTATTACTCTTTCTTATATTTTAGCACAAAACTTTTTGGCAGTTTACGATAAACCAGAATTAGACATTAGAAATAAACTAAGTGAAGAAGGAGCAAAACAAATAGAAGAAAACAGGCAAAGGTTAGCGCCTATTTTCAGGGTTGGGCAAAATCTGATTTTTATCAAAAAAATCAAAAACCATTGATTTTTTGGATTTTTTAAATTTGAATATGAACTTTGAACATTTTTATTCTTTGAAATTATTGTTAATTATTTTAATGTATAAGTTTAAGAATTATAATACAATTTGCGGCTCAAAAGCTTGTGACAACGCATTTGTCGCGCTTCTTGCAAAAAAATTCTTGTCGCGATTTGTTTTCCTTCTGTCCTATACCCTCACTATACAGTGCCGAGTACTGCCGAGTGAGGCCCGAACGCGTTTGTTGTGCTTTTTGCAAGAATATTCCTGTCGAGGCTTATTTTCCTTCTCATCCTATAAATTGACGTTGCCCAACAATTTCACGCATTTCGCAAGTTAGGTTAGTTAAGTGAAGTGAAAACATATAAATAAAGTAAAATGATTGGAAGAAAAGAGGATCCAATATGGCAGTTCTATATTAAGACAACAAATCCAAATAAATTGGGGTGTAGGGCTATTTGTACAAAGTGCAAGAAAGATATTCAAGGGTTAGTTTAAAGACTTAAAGCACACCCCGATATTTAAAATTATCAATAGAGGAATACAGGTAATTAAATTATTAATTTAATTTTATTTATATTTAATGAAGATGTTTATGATTAACCCGGGAATGATGGCGTGGTTAGATTTTGCCTAACATTTTTTGTTTTCTGTTGATTCTCCAAGCACTTGATATTTTATTTTTGAGATAATTTAGTGAAAGTTTTGAGACATAAATATTAATTATAAGTTAAGTAACATAGTGTAATTTTTAATTATATATTCTGAGGTATTTTGAAATACTTTTTAAAAATATACGTATTATATTATAAGTAGATACATTTTTGATAAAGAACAGAATACAACAGGGTAACAAATGTTTCTCTGCATTAAAAGACACATTTAAATCAAAGATATTGTCTACACATACAAAAATTAAAATATACAAGACATTAATTAGACCAGTCGTACTTTACGCCGCTGAAACCTGGAATTTAACAAAAAAAGAGGAAAACACATTAGAAATCTGGGAAAGGAAAACTACGGAGAATATACGGCCCAATTAATGAAAATGGAGTCTGGAGAATATTAAGAAACTACGAAGTTAATCAAACATTCAATAGCCCAATAATAACAAATGAAATAAGAAGTAAACAATTAAGGTGGGCAGGACATGTACAACGTCTAGGTAATGAAAGGTGTGTTAAGAAAATACAGGAAACTAAAAGACAAGGACTAAGAGCAAGGGGACGACCGAAAACTAGATAGTTGGATGGTGTAGAAGAAGATCTTAAAGAAATTGGAATAAATGACTGGAAGAACAAAGCAAAATACCGGAAAGAATGGAAAAGAATAGTAGAAGAAGCAAAGGACAGCCTTCAGAGCAGTAACTAAATCACCGAATTCACAAACTCCCTACTGATTTAAAGCACTAGGGTTGGCCAATCGGCTGGCCACCCCTGCCGGAAAAATGAGGCTAGGAATCCCATTAGGGAGACTATGGACCTTAAGGTCTGAAAGTCAATGAGAAGAAGTAACATTTTTGAGATAATTTTAAAATTTTTTTGATAGATATTATTTTTAACAAAGATAATATAATTTTTATGTATTCATTTATAGATATTTTAGGCATATAGGATTGTTTTTAAATGTTAGGTGAAATCTAACACGTGGCCTTTAATGTAACTTTTTTAACGCGAGCTTTCCCAGGTTAATTAAATATTATCTTTACTCTTATATACTTACTTAATTTTTAATTTTTTTCAACTTAAAAAAATAAATTTGCTTTTACATCTCTATTGAACATTTTCATTTTATTTTAAAATCAATAATTCAATACTATATCAATATATCATCAATTAATCAATTTTAATTTTCAATTGTTTTTTCTCTTTCCAGAGAGTCGAATGTCACACGACAGTTTTGCTAGCACATCATCTGCCTCAAGTTGTAGTTCTCTCATGACAGATAGTTTATATGTTAGAAAAACTCCACTGAAAGTACCAACAAGTCCAACAACTTTTGAGGCAGTCCAAAAAAAGAAAGCAATTGAAACTCAGCCTACCATGAGTGGTTTTGTAATGCGGACTTCAACTGCTGAAAAACATAAAATTGACAAAAAAATAGCAAAGGCTATTTTTGGTACTAATTCGAACTACAGATGTATTGAGAATTTAGAGGTGAAGAAAGCCATTCAGTTATTAAGGCCTGGTTATACACTGCCCTCGAGAAAAACGATAGAAGCAAGTCTTTTGGACGAAATATATGAAGAGGAAAAAGAAAAATGTTTCTACTCCCTGTCAGGACAGTCCGTAAATATGTCAATTGATGGGTGGTCAAATGTGCACAACGAACCTGTGATATGTGCAACGATAACCACTGAAGATGGACAAGCCCTCCTATACGAAACTATAGACACATCAGGAAATCCACATAATATTTAACTCAAATAGTTTGTGACCTGATTTCTTCATGTGAATTAAAATACAAGTGTACCGTAAAATCTTTTGTGACAGACAATGCCGCAAATACTACGACACTTATGAAAAAATCATTGGAAGAAGAAACGAACGCAAAAGTTATAACTTATGGCTGCTCTGCACATATTTTTAATTTACTGTGCAAGGACTTTCAAGTTAAAGACGTTAAAGAACATGTGGTCCAAATTGTTAAGTATTTTCGAAACAACCATTTGGCTAGAGCTAAATTCTGTCAAGCAGGAGGCAGCGCTTTAGTCCTTCCAAGCGATGTGCGATGGAATAGCCTTGGCGACTGCTAAGAGATGTATGTCACTCAGTGGGACATCATATTAAAAATCTGCGAAGAAAAAAAAAAGGAGATTGATTCCACTATTTACCAAAAAGTTTCAAATATTGCGATTGAACATGCATCGCAAGATTATTTAAACATTTTAAAACCTATATCAGTTGCTGTAGCTGTAGAGCAGTGGAAACATTTACAATATATCTTTGATGAATCTGTGGAATTACCATTACACAACAATTTAATAATCGATATAAGCAAGCACTAACGCCATATAGCGTATATGTTGAATCCACAAAAAACAAAATACCAGTTAAAACCAGAAGAAAAGAATATAGATTTCGAAACAATTAACGAGTTATATGAAAACACTGGACTGTTACCTTTAGTAATAAAGATAAATGCCAGCAGTGCTCCATTTAAGCAAGTTATGTTTTAGGATGAAGTAACAAAAAATGTTAACGGACTACAATGGTGGTTATCACAAAATGATGAGCCGGAAATCTTGAAACAGAAACAGTTGCCAATAATAAAACAGTTCCTGTGTGCAACTGCTTCTTCAGCTTCAGTAGAACATGTGTTTCGCTCTTTTGGTCTTGTACACTTGGATATTAGAAACAGATTAGGCATAGAAAAAGGAGGAAAACTCGTGTTTTTGTTTAAATTGTATAACGAAAATGAATAGACTGAAAATATACAATAATAAAATTTTTGTGTTACGTTTAGTTTAAGAATTTGGAATTATGTACTTATTTTTTGTTGTTTTTGCTAAAAGCAGATGCTTCTTTTGATTTTTGAGAAAACTTTTATATTATGTTGTTATCTGGTTCTGAATAAAAAAGAAAAACATTGATTTTAAATCATTATTTTAATTTTAAAAATCAAGCGATTTAAATCATGATTCTAATCACTTGATTTTAATCAGCCTAACCCTGTTTTAAAAACAATTATATTTCATGGTTGACAAAACATACCATTAAGAGGACATTGCGATAGTGGATCCCTATTAAGTAAAGATGGTGATTTTAATTTGGTAGAATATAATGATGGTTCTTTTAGATGCTTGAGATGTTCAATTAAAAGAGCATCTTCAAAACAGTGGTGCTCGTGCCACTTATATTGGGAAAAATACAGCCAATGAATTAATTAATTCTTGTGCGCAAGAAATTGTATCTAAAATTGTTGCAAGTGTCCACGAAACCGAATTTTATTCCATAATTTTTGATGAAACAACTGATATTTCACACCATTCTCAATTAAGTTTGACAGATTTGTACATCATAATGAAATAAAAGAATGTTTTCTAGGATTTATAGATCTGCATAAATCATACTACAAATCTCTCGCTTTTACTTTAGCTACAGATACAAAAAAACCCGCCCGTTACGGATTTTCAACCAAAAATTACCAGGACAATTTTGGGGCAGTCAGTACTAAAACACATGAAGTTGTTAGGGCTTGATCCAGAAAAATGTGTTGGTATTGGCTGTGAAAATTGTTCTGTTAATTTATCTAAAGTTCAGAGGGCTGCACAGAAAATTCAAAAACAAGTAAAAAATGCCAAAATTTGACCCTGCTATAATCCCAGTTTAAATTTAGTTTTATTGCAGTCAGTAAAAATACAATCAGTTGAAAATTGTATTGGCAGTATCCAGAAAATTGTAACTTTTTTTAATATTTCATCCAAACGGACCTATGTGTTGGAAAAACATTTAAAATCAAGTTAAAAAGCCCATGCCAGACACGATGGATTGAAAGGCACGATGCAATTTTAGAGATTGCAACTGATCTGCCTCTTATTGTCGAAGATTTGAACGATATTGGTCAATGAGACGATAATTTGTCCTCCAGTAAGGCAAACATTTTATCAAAAGTTGTTTGTAATTGTGACTTCATATTTACAGTGGTTTGCCAATCAGACATTTTTATCGTCAATTTACCTTTAGCTAAATACTTAAAAAGTATTAACATCGACATTAACTCTGCCAAATTAATAATAGAAGATCTTTTGAAAATTTTAAATGAAAAAAGAAGCAGCGCTGATAAATACTTCATATTAACAATTTTTTCCGCGGGTCGAGAAACTTCTTAAAAATCATGGAGTAGATTTAAAACTTCCTCGTCTATGCGCTCGACAAACTCAAAGACATACTTTTACTGACTTTGCCAATCTTTTGCCAAGCGACTATTGGATACAATTCTTGGAGACATAAATATGAGTTTTAACGATAAAACTATTATATCCTTAATTCTGTATACACTTATTCCTAATTCGCTCAATAAAATCAGGAAGCCCTAATACAGGTTTTATCGGACATAATTTTGGAGTTTGAAGATCTGATGGGAAATCCTTCTCTAGCGAAATTGCTGGGAGAAATTCAACTGTATAAACAATGAATTATAGAAACCAGCAACGCCCTTGAAGCGTTACAAAAGTGCGATAGAAACGATTTTCCAATAGTTCACCAAATTCTAAAAAATTTATGCACTCTCAGTATATCGGCAGAAAGGAACTTTTCTGCCTTAAAGTTAATAAAGAGTTACCTGAGAAATACTATAGCTGAAGATTGGTTAAATGGATTAGCTTTATTATATATTCATAGAAATTGTGAATTAAATATTGAAAAACTGATTCACTAATAAAAAAGGAGGCTAGAATTTACAATTCAATTTTTTTGTGTTTGTTTAACTTTAATTTATATGTTTTAAATTAATATTTTGTTCATCTTTTCTGTGATTGCTAACATTATTTATACTGTTTTTTCTGAATTTAATTTTTTTATTTGGTTATTACCTACCTACATGACGTATTATTTTCAAAATTTGGCGACAAATCAGTTTTATCAAGAGGTGTTAAAATTTAAAAAAAGAAATTAACACAAAATAAAAGGGTCATTGTCACTTAAAAAAACAATTTAAAAAGTATTTTGTAAATAATATTGTTTCTTAATTTAATTATTATGATCATACTGACTGAAAGCTTTTTTTATGTTAATTATATTATTATTTAATAAAAATAAACACTGTATAATAAATAATAACATTATACCCAGTGTTTATTTTTATTGTATATATAATAATTATAAAATAAACCTTATACTGATTGTTTATTTTTATTGTAACAATATTTTATGTAATTATTTTAGTTTTAGTCTTTTTTATATTATCAATTATTTTTTTATTAGAGTTTAGGTATTATTCTATTATAAAAAAGTAAGAAAATAAATAAAATAAATTATCTAAATAGTATTAAAAAATATTCTCTTTTAATTTAATCCTATAAGTACCTAACTTAGAATATTCCACACTGCGACCCCCTCCCCCTCCAAGACGAAATCCTAAAGCTGCCACTGATGAGATATGAAGAGAATTTTTAGAAATGGATTAGGTATATTATATATAAAATGAAAAATCTATCAAAGATAAAAAAGATGTAAGCAATTTAAGCAAAATTAATACTCAATTCTATTTTTATAAATTCCATGTACCTATGTTTTAGGAATAATTTAAATTCATAATTCAACCAAAAGTGTTCAAAATATAATTAAAACAAATTGTATTTAGGTATTTTGTCATATTATACACCAGGTTTGTCAATGTCAAATATTTTGATAAAGAATACATTTAAGCCGAAACATCAAAACGTTTCCTATACAGAAACACATTATTTAATAAAACATTTTTGGAAAATTTAGCCAAAAGAGCCTGGTATTGTTGACTAAAAAAACAATACCTATGAAGTTTTATTTCCAACTTTTCATTGATTAACTATTCTGTAATATCTAATAACTCAATTTTAAATGTAAAACAATATTTGTTTAAAAAAAAATATATAGACTATGTTGTTCACTTTTACATTTGCTCAGAATTAAAAAATATGAAATAGTTAACCACACTATTATATGAAAAAGTGTCATTAAATGAATCTCGTACTGCTGTGTAATCTTTATTACTCATGATAAAAAGAGTTGGCCTAAATTTATGTAATCAAAAACAAATACATTCGTCACACATAAGTACCTAAGTAGGTAAAGTTGTTATCACTAGGTATACAAATGCAGTATACCTGTCAAAATATTACTTCATTTTTAACTTCAGTGGGTACTAAAACAATCTATCTTATAATATTTAATCATCAACTACACATGAGTGAGACTTATTTAAAAAAAATATTTTTAAAACATTGCAGAAGTTAATGAAAAACCACGTACCTACATTATATTATTAAACATTTTATACAGTTTAATTTGTTGGTTTAAATACTATGGGCATTAACCTTTGACTTTACTTTTCGAGGTTACAACAAAATAACAGCGGCAATGGTACTGTTATGGACCGTTTTTTATGCATGGGATTCAATAAGTAAATAAAATGTTTACAATTTTTTATATCTTAAATACAAGAGCACATTTAAATATTGTTTTTAAAAAAGATATTTTCTGAATTATTATTAGTTATTAATCACAACCCTTTTAATTAATTATATAAAAAACTTCAATAAAGTTTAAAGTGTGTCAATTGAGGATTCTTGTTTAGATTTTGAGGTTATGTCAGAGATTAACAGTTTCTTTTCAATTTCTGAGATTTTTATTGCATCCGATACATGAAAACGGTGATACAAATAATGTTCTAGTTTTAGTTTACCTGTTAAAACACACAACTTTTTAATAATTTACACATAAACACTAAAAAACAAGCACTAGTTTAAAAAATTTCACTTTTAACTACACAATCCGACACTACATAAAGGTTTTGAACCGCCCGGAATTTTGTTTGCACAATATTTTAACTGTTTATGAGATCCAACGAATGTAAAAAACATCATACCGGTTAAAAAACGTCAAAATTTTGTTTTCAACCACTTGTAGCCTTGCATCATAGATCTAGGCAACGCTGGCAAAATGTCTACATGGCGGCAATTGGAATACGTCACGAGGAGGTACTGCCAGCAGATAACAGAGCCGGACTCGAGACAATATATTGATACGTGAATTTTGAACGTAGAATCAGGGTGAAAATTCGTTTCATTATGTAAGAACGAACATTTGATAATTTGTCTTAAAAAAATAAATTGTACTATTTAAAATTTAATTATACAAACACAGTTATAGAGTAAACCAAACTAAAAAATGTTGATTAAGAAATAACGGAAGTTACTTAAATTCATAGAACAGTTCTTTGCAGGTAAAGAAAGAAAATAAATGCTACTAATATTAATAAAGTGATTGCATAACAACGTTTACAAAAAGAAATCTAAAACTCCACATCAGAAGAATTTATGCGTCAGTCGAAAACTAACAGCCTTACAAGTGAAATTTTTATGCCACGCAAAAACTGTCAACGAGTTTACATAGAAAATTCGTGATAGTCAACAGAATAAAACGATAATTCTTTAAAAAAATTAAAATAGTCAGTTATAAGGACTACCGAGTGAAAACTGAAAACAATGGAATGAATGTGTTCTTTTTTAAAATTTTAAATCAATCATAGTCTGATCAGTGGCGTAGCTAGGGCCATCTGCGCTCGAGGACATAACACAAAAACTGCGCCCGTTCTGGGACCGACATAGTCTGGGAGCTCACCAATTTTGAAGTTTTATGGCTGATATTTTCGAAGCATCTCGTATTTTAACGAAATAGAATACAGACTAATAATTCTCTATACGATTGGAAACTACTTATTTGAAAAAAAATATACTGTACTGATTATACATGACTGGAATAGACATAGACTACAACAAATTGATCTCCTTGATAAGTCTATCGCAAACTCGTCAATCACGTTGTCAAAATTAATATTCTCAAGTGTTTTTATTTCGATGCTAAGGAGTACAAAATCACTCATATGATCTTGCCCCATTGAAGCACGTAAATATGACAAAATAAGCTTCAGTTCGATGAAGGGAGTGCTCACATCTTGCAATTTGCAATTGAAACAGCAATTGTAAGAATTGCAGTGAAATGCGCAGATTCGGAAATACGTCATCTTCACATGAAACAATAAAACCAAGAAGATCCAAAGGAGTTTCCGGTAGAACTTCAGTCTGGGTACTGAGCAGCATTTTGCAGTCTCCGACTTCTGTACACAATTCGTGACCATTGACATCAGTGTTATAGAAATTTCCAAAATCTAAGCAATTTTGACGAAGTGTATCGACATTTGTTTCAGGGAGAAGAGTTTTGACGTCTAGTACAAATCCAGCTTTTTCATAGGTAAAAACCGTAATGATATCTCCTGTTAGAGTCTATCAATTATCTGTTCATAACACGTGCAATTTCTTCTTCTGCAGAAAGTCCTGCATTTCTTGCTAATTTTCTAGACATCCTATGATGTCGTCTAATCATCCTGTCAGCCTCGATTCCCCAAGTTGTGCATCTTGTTTTTCCATTGTCTATCGCAACCTGGCTCACGAATGCTGACAAGTTCTTCCTCCAGCGATTAAAGATCACATGCTGCTTCCTTGAAATTCATAGTAGGATCCTGCAACCGTTTCTGGACACGATTAATTTTCCCAAGTATGATGTTCCAGAAATGTAACAAAACTAGGAAATTAAAGTTTAATATACCTGCCATCAAAGTTTCTGCATCATGTCTGGTGTCAGGCGTTATAGTTGCATTTTCTGATAATTTTTCAAGTAGCCCTACTAGTTAATTTAGTCCTTCATAAATAGCTTTAACAGCTTTTGATCGTGCACTCCAGCGTGTTACAGACTCTCTCTTCACTGTAACTGGTGCAACTCTTTTTAATTCTTCCCAACGAATTGTTGAACGAGAGAAAAAGAAATATATACTTTCAGCTGACCCAAAAAATGTGATAACAACTTTATCATGTTTAGCCCCGAGTGTACTACTGTGATTTCTGGCATATGTTCGCTGTACTAGGCCGGATATATGCCCAATCATGCCGCGTTTTTAGAATGTATCAGCACAAAACCTAAAAATGATTCTTTGATGGTTACTTTTTTAGTTTGAAAATTCACATCGACGAATCTGATGACTTGAGAAAGCTGCTCCCGGTGTGCTAGATCGGGCGTTGAATCAAGTAAGATACCGTAGTACTTGTTTTTTCGAATTTCGCTTAACAGCTGCCTCCTTTCAGTCGATGCAAATAGGTTGATAAATTCATTTTGAATTTCCGGTGATGAATAAGATACTAAAACTGGTTTTTCTCGCGCATATTATAGGTATTTTTCTAATAGTGGATCATACTGAACAACGTGTTTAATCACAGAGAGAAAGTTTCCAACATTTTTATCCTCGTCCTTATGCAGATGTTCCTCATGGCCACTCAGTACCAAATTTTGTGAAACTAGAAATTTAATACAGGTAAGTATTGTTTTTAAAATATCGCACCAACGTTGTTTTCAGCTTGGACCTGGACATCAATTCTAGTTTTATCAGTTATCCTCCGTTCGGCTTCCGTCCATGTAGTAAAAGCACTGCGGTGGCCGAGAGTGTTTTTATGAGTCTGTAGTTTTTCTGGCTTCTTCCATTTGTTTCAACTATTGATTAACTCAAATCAAGATCGTGAGTTTGAACTTGATGATGTAAACAATAGACAGAAGAAACAGTAAGCAGCTTTATTAATTGGTGAATAAAATAGCCACGAGCGATTTACTTCCTGTCCATTTGCAAGTCGGCGTTTAATCAATGTCGCAGTAATCGAACGTTTACCTGCTACTGACGATAGACTGCCTTTATGCTGAAAGGGTATAGATCCGAGAGTTATCAATTCAACACGAAGAGGCTATGGTATTATCGATATCTCTGTCGTTTAATCAAATTCTAAGTAGCCAACATCATGAAATCTTAGTACAGCGTGAACAAAAACAATAACATCTTTAGCTTCTTCATCAAAAGAAAATTCTTCATCCCATTGTCCTCGTCACTGTCAGAAAGTTCATCGTCTTGTTGAACTTGTTTTCCTCAGCATAAATAGAAGCATCAATTTGAATCATATCTTCTTGTATGCTGTAATCCTGGCGATATGGTTCAACCCTCTCGCTTTCGTGTCATCTGATTCTGAAGATACGGAGTTTGTGACTTCAGCTTCTTCTGTCGTCTTGGTTCTTTTCAAAAACCTTGCCAGTAATTTACTAGACCTTTTTATGCAGTTTCTGATCCTTTCTTTCTTTTACGACCCTCTGCCCCACTTCATTTATTCCCCGGCATAACTGAAAAGAAATCAGTATTGTTAGATGTTATAGACAAAAACAACATGGTATTACTACATAATTAGGTATAAGTGTTTTTAAATGAAACTCAAGGTCTCTAGTTAATTCCACCTTGAGTTTCATTTAAAAACACTAATATGAGCATATTCCACGAAGTAAGGGTCGAGACAGTCAATTTAATTAGGTATATTTATTTAATCTTTAGCCACACTACGGGCGTAAGCCTAATTACAGTACGGCACAAATTTACAAAAGTTTACAACATTATTAGGTACAACGGTAATCTTTAATTACATAATTAACAATGAACATAATTGTGAAAATAATTATTGACAATTTTTTGTAGACATTATAAGAACAGTTCAATATATCAGGCAAGTTTTCAATTTTATTTAGTACATTTAATTTAAAGATACCCTGAATTGTACACCGAGTTCGTTTTATTAAAAGGTAAGTATCACTCTCTCTAATAAAGTAGGATTGAATAAATTGTTTTAATTGATCGGAGCAATCGATTTTGTTATCAAATAGTTTGCAGGCAAAATGTAGGTCAAGAATAATCCAAATTATATACAATCACAAATTTTACAATATTAGCGAAATTGCATAAAGTTGTATTACTCAAGTTTAAAAATTATCAATTTATTTATCATACAAGTATCATAACAAACCATTTCTTGTTGTTCAACTAAAACATATTTCAGAATTGGTATCTTGGACACTGGACTGCCAGTTTTGGTATCACCCACTACCCACTCACACTTGTAGCATTAATACACGTGCTCTGCATTCTATCTATTAGACAACACTAAAGCAACCTCATACCGAGATTTTACGCATGCGTTAAATTTGAAGGTAATGCAGTCGCTTTAGCGGTAACAAAATTTAACGAGTACGTAAATTAAATAGATGAATTAAAATACATTATTTATCCATCAAATATTATAATTTGAGGTCAATATCATTTAATAAAATCTTAACTAAGTATGAAAGGTGAATACAAGTAAGATAAAATATATTTGCCGAAAAATTAGCTAGATTTAAAATATTATTTAGAACAACTTATTTGCTACATTTATATGTAATAACAAATTAATAAGTTAAGTATAAACCAGTGGTGGAATTCTGATGGATGCAAACGACGGTTATCGTATCGTCTTTATTTTTTTCCTGACTTAACAAAACTTATGATCTTTGTTTTAAAAAAACGCCATCAGCAAACCTACATTGTGGATGTGTCATTTGTTTATGAGTAGTATGGCGCCCCTTAATGCTCAATAGCGGCGCCAAAATCATGCTTGCCAACTGATTTGTAATGAAGATATTTGTGAATCTCCAAAATTCAATATTGCAAACGTATTTGGGATACATTACATCCAAATAAAATTAAATAATTAGATTTACTACTCATTTTGGCACCCCTAACGTGGCGCCCGGGTATATATACCCCCCTGCCTCTCCCTAGCTTCGTTTCTGAGTCTGATTATATGTCAATACTTTTTTATGAAGTTCAAACTGTGAAATTAGATGATACAAGTTTATAAATCATCATATTGAACAAAATAACAAGACAGATATTTTATTTGACAATTTAAATTTTAAAGCATTTTCAATTTTGCAGATTTCAAATATTAGAAAAATAAATAATATCAAATTTTTGAAAGCAAATATCAATAAAATGTTGGACATATTCGGAAATAAATGATTTGCTTTTATCACTTGTTTTTGTACACAAACATATAAGTATATTGAGAACTCACTGTTGTACTGCACTGTGATTCCACAATAAATTAATTAATTCAAATAATGATAATCGAAAACACCGATCACCGTATCTGCAAGAAGCGACTCATCGGTAGCGCCAGTGATTTTCAATTCACCGGTGGAATATCGCGGTTACCGATATATCTCCCAACACTAAGCGCAATTCGTTACGAGCATGTCGAGGTCATCGGCACCGCGAACATATTATAAGCTTTTCCCCAACCAACAATCGCTCAATGCGGCTAAAGAAGTTTTCAGTTCAAAAATGAAAAAAAAATTATTTTCAAAAGAAAAACAATACTTTTTCGGATAGACTTCAAAAAACATTTACAATAAAAGATAAAGAAAACCCACAATTTTGGCTCAAACTTTAATTCATTCCCGTTGCCTTAAGTAAATGCATGAATATTGAAGAAAAAAATCAAATACACTTGTTTACAATAGTGACGATACTGTTTGATACATTACCAGAATGGATTTATAGATTAAGAAAATTAATGAAAATGACGACTCGCGAAACCCGGAATCGAACCAAGGACCTACAGATATTCAGTCAAACTATCTTCCAAGGGAGCTATTTCGCTTGTTAATGAAATCGAGTCTAGTTGGGGAACAGAAGGGGAGAACAGCATTGGGTCTCTCTCAGTCAGCTTAAGTAAATAGTAATTAGAAAAGGACACGGATTTTAACAGAATTGTTAGCTTTATGATTTTACTCTCATGCCAAAACTTCTTTAGTTTCACTTCAATAAGATTTATGGAATTTTATGCGTGCTCAGTATTGTTGTACGGAGTGGAAACTTGGACCTTCAAAGCACAAGTGATCAAAAAGCTTGAGGCATTTGAGAAGTGGCTATATAAACGCATCCTGGATTGACAAATCCAAAACCAAAACTTCTATAGTTTCACTTCAATAGGATTTATGGAATTTTATGTGTGCTCAGTATTGTTGTACGGAGTGGAAACTTGTACATTCAAAGCACAAGTGATCAAAAAGCTTGAGGCATTTGAGAAGTGACTATATAGACGCATCCTGGATTGACAAAACCAAAACCAAAACTTCTATAGTTTCACTTCAATAAGATTTATGGAATTTTATGTGTGCTCAGTATTGTTGTACGGAGTGGAAACTTGGACCTTCAAAACACAAGTGATCAAAAAGCTTGAGGCATTTGAGAAGTGGCTATATAGACGCATCCTGGATTGACAAAACCAAAACTTCTATAGTTTCACTTCAATAAGATTTATGGAATTTTATGTGTGCTCAGTATTGTTGTACGGAGTGGAAACTTGGACCTTCAAAGCACAAGTGATCAAAAAGCTTGAGGCATTTGAGAAGTGGCTATATAGACGCATCCTGGATTGACAAAACCAAAACCAAAACTTCTATAGTTTCACTTCAATAAGATTTATGGAATTTTATGTGTGCTCAGTATTGTTGTACGGAGTGAAAACTTGGACCTTCAAAGCACAAGTGATTAAAAAGCTTGAGGCATTTGAGAAGTGGCTATATAGACGCATCCTGGATTGACAAAACCAACACCAAAACTTCGATAGTTTCACTTCAATAAGATTTATGGAATTTTATGTGTGCTCAGTATTGTTGTACGGAGTGGAAACTTGGACCTTCAAAG
This sequence comes from Galeruca laticollis, assembly GCA_963921935.1. Classification (NCBI taxonomy): domain Eukaryota; kingdom Metazoa; phylum Arthropoda; class Insecta; order Coleoptera; family Chrysomelidae; genus Galeruca; species Galeruca laticollis. Next base: position 151,233,201 of record OY998177.1, read on the forward strand.
TACAAGTGATCAAAAAGCTTGAGGTATTTGAGAAGTGGCTATATAGACGCATCCTGAAGATACTGTGGTTTGACAAAATCCCAACGAAGGAGTACTAAGACGCAAAAGAAAGTTGTTGAATTCATTAAGATAACAAAAACATCTTACATAGGACACATCTTACGCAACGATGAATACGTACTGCTATAAATCATGATGCAGGGTACAGTAGAGGGGAAGAAAGGTATCGGTAGAAAGAAGGAATTCTTCCCAAATATAAGTGAATTGTTGCAAGGTACAGAGACGCATTTGGAAATGTGGTGGCCGGGCCAACCTTAAATAAGAAGACAGCATGAGAAGAAGAACAATGTCAATATAATGATAAAAGGGCGATAAGGCGGAAAAGGTATTGAGAAAAGACATTATGACTTATTTGAATATATTGTTATCAAATGTAATATTTATAAACGGTGTTGGTTAATTGAATACGCACCAATCGATTCAATATTAAACCCTAATATCTCAATGAATTTAAAAAATATATTTATCCCATTTTTTATGTATGTTGCTAAATGGGATATGGAATTATTGCTTTTTGCACTTGATGTAGGTATACGCAGCTATCCTCTACGAAAAGTTTAGAATGAGGTTGGTAGATCTTGGAAAGTATAAATCTCATGAAATTGATCACATTAACAAATACCGACGAGGGACCTTATGAAAAACTTTGAAATAACAATTGAAGAAAATAATTCTTAGACAAAATACGGCAAAAAAGCAAATGCAAATATAAAAGTGACAGGAGAAAATGTGCAATAATTTTTCAAGTATAATTTACTAAATGTTTATTGCTTGAACTAACATGATATAATATATTACATTAAACAATGTAAAAATATTTATTATTTATAATATATTTTAATCAGTATTTCAACAAAACATTATATACAAAACGCATCTAGATAATTTATAGTTTCTGTGCGATCCGATCCTGTGGTTTCTCATTTTACATTAGAATACCAGATAACCGAGTCCATCCGATTATTCCCGAAGTGCTCTCTGTGATTTGTTTGTTATAAATACCAGTGAAGATTATTTTTATTTGTGCTTACAATTTAATATTGAATTCTGGGAATATATATTAGTCATCGAACGTTAATAATATTGGTATTATTGAGCTGTAATGTTGGTTATCGAATGATAGGAGTTAACTGTTAACTGAATTCGATAGTGAAGTGCACTTGTCGAAAGGAACAAGTGGATGAAACGGTTGTTTTACTGTCGGTTGCCGTTGTTTGCATTGAAAATGAATTTATCTATCTACCAGCGAAGGAGACAAAAAAATGAAAAAGGGATAAGGATATAAATAATTCATACTAAATACTTTCAACAGTACACACATTGTTATTCTTTATATAATTTGGTAGATAAGGGCGTTTTATGTGATTACTCTTATAGGTATCATTATGATAATATTCGCTTTCTACAATTTCTGTTGGCGAACCATATTTCAAATTATTTAGTATATTCCTTGTTTTTTAATTTATGTTAAATCATTGTCTAGATTTTCAATAACCGTGATGAAATTTACGTTCTATACTTCGAAATCCAATGCATTCCTGGTCAAACTCTTTTTTACTATGCCAATATTTCGAAATTGTTTAATTTCTTTTTCAAGACTACAAAGTTATTACAATTTTATTTATCATATACAGGATTAAAAATTGAAATAAACTTACTAGTAGTTGAGTTTAATGAACCATCTTCATGTAATTAAGAAATATCAAGTATTTCCTCTTCATCTACATGTTTGTTGTTATAAAATACTACGTTACTATTTTCGGAATATATTGTGTAAAATTACTTTGAGTCATCAGACCGTTTTTTTTTTAAATTAGTTGTTGGATTACTTTTAATTTTGCAAACACTTTCACCAACATATCCATACCAACTGATATTTTACGCGCGAATTTGAATTTTTTGAAAATTATCATTCATCAATTCTTTTGTGCAGGTAACAATTCTATTAAAGTCGAAACCCGATTTTCTATGTTTTCTAAGATTGTGAAAAGCCATTGAATAATTGCTAGGTACTCAACCCCTATTTATTAATTTGTCGTTATTTTTTATGGGTATTCTGGGGAAGTGGGGGAGCTTCAGCTTGCCACATCTGTTGTCTCCCCCGTCTCCCAGAAAACGGCCTTGTGACTGAAGTGTTTTCTTTCCCAATTTTCTCTAGTTAGTGGTTACGTTAAATGTGAATTCAGAAATTAGTTTTTTCGACCCGTTTGAAAATTATTACTAATATATTTTCTTCTCTATTTTTTTTTTGAGAAGGTAGCGTAGAACGAGGTTACATTGAACATTTTCTTCATATTTTGTTGAATAACTTTTGTATCTGTCGCTCAATCGAATAAAAAAAAATACCACTTATGGGTCACTCTAGAAGCATGACTTTACATACGTTAGATTATCTATTGAGCGTAGCTATGTAGAGATAGATATAAAAAAGTTGCTGTTCAATTTTACCCCGGCCCGGGGTAACATTGAACATAGTATAAATGTGGGTCTACGAGCCCACAGGTTAGTTATTCGTTCCATTTAACCCCGCCAGTGAAACAAGCGGAAAAAATTAGTGGGGAGAGTTTTGTTTGTTTTTTTCTCAATGCCAAAATGCCCAATGACAAAATATTTTTTTACATTTTTTTTATTAAACTTCAAATTCTTTTACACGGTCTTGTAAAAGCATATTTCAAACTAAAGAAATTGGTAATTCTCACAGTCTTTAGAAGGATTTTAGCCCAGAGTATACCCTTCAAATTGTATCGAAAAAACCACTTTTCCGCGGCTGTCTTCAGTTGGAGCTGGCAGAAGTCTCTCAAAATCCGAAGGACTTACGACTGAAATGCCATCTATCTAAAAATAAATCACCAATCGATTTTGGTATACCTAATGCAAAATGCACTGAAAAATTTACCTCTGTCCAATAGAAGGCAGAATTATTCGCAATTCTCAGGAACTTGACCACGTAGTCTCCATCAGGCAGTTTTTCTTTTATAAGACCAACGAAAAATTTCAAGGTCTTTTTGGTTGCGAATCTCACGAGCATTTTATCGTTGACGACTGCAGCCCCTGTTGGCCTCTCGATCTCCTCGTTCTCTTCTAGGTGCATTTCCTCACAAAATGTCTCGAAATCACAATCAGATTCGTTCTGAAGCGCTAGTTCGTTGTCGGAACTGCCACTATCCAATTCCTTAGCAGAATTTTTCTTATTATTGGCGGGTGGTGCAGAACATCCAGAACTTTCCCCTATTTCAAAATCTTCCATTCCATGTTAATTTTCTTTTTTCTTTGAGTTCTAGTTCCCTTTTTGTTCCTAATACCCTGTAGAAATTGTATAACTGTGTCGTTTAAACTGTTTTCGAAACTTTGATTTGATTCAGTATCATCTGTACCAGGCAATTTCTTTAATATTTGATTTCTGTCTAAAGGGTATATACCCGTTGCCCGAAAGCCACTTTGAAGGTTTGGTTCACCGGTTTCTGCGAATTTTAACATCAGCTTCTTTAAAAGCTTTGGAAACATCTCTTTTGGAAGACCAGTTGATTCCGTTGCTAACTTATAATCGCTGAGTATTGCACGCCATTGTTTCTTCAGTGGTGCGAACACCGCGACATCCAGGGGTTGAGCGATATGCGTGGTATTCGGCGGTAAACTTATGAATCGAATATTATTATCAATCGACAGTCTGATAACTTGCTCAGAAAAATGGCTCGCCAAGTTATCCCCGATTAATACTTTGATTCCTTCTTGATATCTCGTGGAATAGAGGAAAACAGAAGTAAAACAATTTAAAAATCGCAGAATCGAACTATCCATGAGTTGTTCGGTTGTATCTGGTTTTATTGGGTCCTCCCTTCCTTCAAAAGTTGTCCAAAGGTATTCTGCTTTGTAGACTACATACAGAGGCAAGAGAACTCTTGAAGAGCTTCCACAAAACATCAAAGAAATGCTCGATTTTGAGTGAGACAATAAACGTTCTGGGTATTTCAATTATCTTTTAAAAAAGCATCTTGTAAACCCGTGTCATCCGCTAAATTTGTCTCATCGAAATTGTAAATACAATCGGGGGAAACTTCATCTAGACATTGCTCAAGGTTATCAAAATATGCAATGAAAACTTCTCTAGTGGAAGATGCTCTACTTGGGTTTATATTTTGAGATTTTCTTGCACTTATTTATCTGTTTCTTTTCAGAAAACCTTTAATCCAGTCGATACCAGGTAACTTATTTTTAAACTGCTTAACTGTCTTACCCGTTGTATCCAAATGGCTTTTCATAACATGTCGTAAATCGTCGTGAGTCAAAGGAAATCCCCATTCAGCGGTTTTCATGAGCATCTTGACCAGTGCCTTTTCTTCGTCGTTGTTTAAAACTGTGGGCCTTCCGACGTCCTTCATTTTTTTGTTGTTCAGTTTGTGGCTTAATGTTCCTTTTGGGATTTTGTATTTCTTCGCCGTCTTGGAAAGTGACAACTTTTTTGTTTCAATTTCGCGGATTGCTTGTTCCTCAGTATCAGAGGTGTAATTTTTATATGATCGACTACCCAACTTTCTAACGTAATCACGCATTTTGGAATGAGATTATCGTACTGCACTACTGCATCACAACTGAATTTCCTAACATCACAATGTTACTACCGCCAAGCCAACCAATGTAATGTTATACTGATCGAAATTAATTCAAAACTGGGTAAGTAACGCCAGACAATAATATTTACGTGGAACTCGATTGATGCCGCCCGAGCACGTTAAATCCTGCCGTTCAATGTTACCCCATGTTCCCAAGAAAATTGAAATATTACTTTTCCGCCCAACCTATCTAATATGCGAGAAAAGTATTGGTTTACCCCAAAAAAAGCTGGAAATTTGAAATTTTTTAAATTATTTTTACGTTTTCCATCAACAACAACCCAAAAAAACAGTTTTTAGAAAAAAATCCTGTGTATATGTCGTCGTCGTTATCGTCGGCCACTTTTCGTTACATGTCTTGTTAGCACGATACAGCCTCCGGAGTACAACAAGTCACCAATTTTATGATTGAATATAGTTAAGGACATCTCACAGATGAACCCTATTGATTTTCAGGTCACCAGAGCCTGTACAACTGGTGCTATAGTTCTAGAAGTACGACAGTTTAGTCATTTTTTGAGAAATGTCAGATTGTTAGCACGATACAGCCTCCGGAGTTCAACAAGTCACCAATTTTTTAATTGAATATTATTTAGGACATCTCACAGATGAACCCTATCGATTTTCAGCTCACCAGAGCCAGTACAACAGGTGCTATAGTACTTTAAGTACGATATTTTTGTCATTTTTTGAGATATTTCAGTTTGTTAGCACGATACTGCCTCCGGAATATGTACAAGTGACCAATTTTACGATTGGATATTATTCAGAGCGTCTCAAAGATGAATCCTATTGATATTCAGATTAATAAAGCCTGTACAACGGGTTCTATAGTACTTGAAGTACCAAATTTTTGTCATTTTTGGAGAATTTTCAGTTTGTTAGCAAGAGTCTCCAGAGTGTATACAAGTGACCAATTTTATGATTGAATATTGTTCAAGGTGTCTCACATATGTACCCTATTGATTTTCAGCTGACTAGAGCGAGTACAGCGGGTCCTATAAATCCATATATACCACATTTTAGGTTATTTTTTGACAAATTTCGGTTTGTTAGCACGATACATCCCCGAAGTGTATACAAGTGACAATTTTATAATAGAATATTATTTAGGGCCACAGATGCGGAAAAGTTAGTTTTAATCTTTAAAACTGTTTATTTTTTGTATTAATTAATTAAAAATATTTCAGAACCCTAATCATTTACGGTATTATGTAGAATATGGTTCAAATAGGTACTAGTATCGTGGAAAATTAGTTATGCATATCGCCGGTTGCACACCAAAGTTTGTGAGATTTTTTTTAAACCTTTCATTTCAGAAACAATTTTTTATTTCGTTAATTTTGAGAACCTACGACAAATTTTATCAGGAAGTCCAAGAAAAACATATTTACAACCCTCAAAAACATATATCGGTCCCAAAAAAATTCAGGCCAACTTGTAGAAAAATATAATCTTCATTGCAAAACTGTTCAATGTAACCCCGTTTTACGGTAGTTATTTAATTTAGTTGATATTATATTTTAAATGGTTTTGGTTGTAAAAAGCCATTGAGTAATTGCCAGTTACTCAACCCCTATTAATAAGTTAATTGTCTTTGATAAGGTTAATAAATGAGTATATATTTAACTAATATTTTCTGTGTCAGATCTTTTATTTACCCTGGGAAGGTTATTTTCAATGTGAAAAGATTCTAGGATTACCCTTTTATTGTATTTATTCTCATCATCCAAAATCGTGGCCGCCCCAAAGTTCAATTTGTGACCTGTGTCAATTACATGTTCTGTAAGGACACAATTGCGTTTAAGAGTTCTGCAATCGCTTTTATGTTGTGTAATGCGTTGTTGCAAGATGCGTGAAGTCTGGCCGGTATATTTCTTGTCACAATTCATACAAGGGACTGAATAAATGCAATTTTTTTGAGGGAAAGGGTCATCCTTTTGTTTTGTTTTTGAATAGACTCTATTGAATGTTAAAATATTTTTAGTTGCTATTTTAACGTTCTAGTTCTTGAACATTTTTTGAATGTTGTGCGTCATTTGGCCAGTATGGTATGGAATATCTTAATGTGTGGGTTTGTTCAGTATGTTCCCTGTTGATATATATGTCATTAATCACCTCGTTAGTGACAGTGTTTCAGATGAGTTTATTTAATATTTTTTTTGGGTAACTGTTTTCTAAAAGTGTTTGGAAAAGGATTTTGAGGTTTTTATTTTTTAAGGTTGGATGGCCAAGTTTGCTGATTCTATTTTTTAGTGCTAGGACAAGGTTCATTTTTATTTTTATAGGATGAAAGGAGTTGTAATTTATGTATCGCCCTGAGTGAGAGGGTTTGACATACCAATCAGTGATTAGTGAGTTATCGTTTCTTCTGATTAATTTAGTGTATAGGAACGGTACACTCTGATTAGTTTCTTTTTCTACGGTGAATTGTATTATATGCGTTGAAGACGTTTAGTGTGTCTTGTATCACATCTCTGGGCACGGCACAAATACTGTCATCGACATATTTTTTGAGGAAAGGTAGGTTGAAAGGTAAGTTTGTAAGGACTGCACGTAAGAGAATTCGATAATTTGATTGAGATAAAAATTGTTAAAAGGCCTATAAAAGTCATTAGAAAGAAAAATAAACGGTTTTAAGGATTAAAACTAACTTTTCCACATCTGTGGCCCTGAACAATATTCTATCATAAAATTATTACTTGTATACACTTCGTGGGATGTATCGTGCTAACAAACCGAAATTTCTCCAAAAATAACCAAAAATTCAGTATATCTGGATTTATAGGACCCGTTGTACTCACTCCAGTCAACTGAAAAGCAATAGGGTACATCTGTGAGACACCTTGAATAATATTCAATCATAAAATTGATCAATCGTATACTCTCTGGAGGCTGTATCGTGCTAACAAACTGAAAATTCTCCAAAAATGACAAAAATTTGGTACTTCAAGTACCATAGAGTACCCGTTGTACTGGCTTTAGTGAGCTGAATATCAATAGAGTTCACCTTTAAGACGCCCTTAATAATTTCCAATCATAAAATTTGTCACTTGTATATACTCCGGAGACTGTATCGTGCTAACAAACTGAAACTTCTCCAAAAAAGACAAAAATATCGTACTTAAAGTACTGTAACACATGTTGTATTGGCTCTGGTCAGCTGAAAATCAATAGTGTTCATCAGTGAGATGTCCTGAATAATATTCAATCATAAAATTGGTGACTTGTTGAACACCGGAGGCTGTATCGTGCTAACAAACTGATATTTCTCAAAAAATGACAAAATATCGTACTTCAAGTACCATAGCACCCGTTGTACTGGCTCTGGTGAGCTGAAAATCAAAAGGGATCATCTGTGACATGTCCTTAACAATATTCAATCATAAAATTGCCGACTTATTGCACTCCGGAGACTGTATCGTGCTAACAAGACGTGTAAGGAAAAGTGGGCGACGACAACGACGACGACGACATACACACAGGATTTTTTTTCTAAAAAACCGTTTTTTCGTGTTGTTGTTGATGGAAAACGTAAAAATAACTCGAAAAAAATTTTCAAAATTCCAACTTTTTTTGGGGTTAACCAATACTTTTCTCGCATATAGAAAGGTTGGGCGGAAAAGTAATAATATAAAATTTTACATGAAAGTCCCTGATTTCAATGGATAACTGACCATTTGTCCATCTTGTGAACATTTTGTGTAAATTTATTGCAAAAAGCAAAATAAATTTTATGTAAAACAACAACACGAAAAAATGGTTTTTAGAAAAAAAATTCCGTGTGTGTGTCGTCGTCGTCGGCCACTTTTCGTTACATGTCTTGTTAGCACGATACAGCCTTCGGAGTCACCAATTTTATGATTGAATATTGTGAAGAATATGTCACAGATGAACCCTATTGATTTTCAGCTCACCAGAGCCAGTACAACGGGTGCTATGGTACTTGAAGTACGAAGTATTTGTTATTTTTTGAGAAATTTCAGTTTGTTAGCACGATACAGCCTCCGGAGTTCAAGTAATCACCAATTTTATGATTGAATATTATTCAGAACATCTCACAGATGAACCCTATTGATTTTCAGCTCACCAGAGTCAGTACAACAGGTGCTATAGTACCTTATGTACGACATTTTTGGAGAAATTTCAGTTTGTTAACACGATACAGGCTCCGCAGTATATTCAAGTGATGAATTTTATGCTTGTATATTATTCAGAGCGTCTCAAAGATGAACCCTATCAATGTTCAGCTCATTAAAGCCAGTTCAACGGAAGCTATGGTACTTGAAGTACCAAATTTTTGTTATTTTTGGAGAATTTTCAGTTTGTTAGCACGATATAGCCTCGAGAGTGTATACAAGTGACCAATTTTATGATTGAATATTGCTCAAGCTGACGAGAGCGAGTACAGCGGGACCTATATAAATCCAGATAATTTTGGTTATTTTTGGAGAAATTTCGGTTTGTTAGCACGATATATCCCCCGAAGTGTATACAAGTGACAATAATTTTATATGAATACTGTTCAGAGCCACAGATGCGGAAAAGTTAGTTTTAATCTTTAAAACCGTTATTTTATCCTACTTTTCATACATTTTATACTAACTTATTTCAGAGCAATACGTATACTTTCATATAAGATAATAAAATAGAACGGCGTTTCTGTATGATAATTGCAATGAATATTAATGCTTCCTTCTGAATAATTATTATCACTGTTGATAAAGAGTGGATGTTTGAATTTTAATATCTCGATTTTGCTTGGAATGCTTGTGTGACACATAATTAAGGCGTTGAGATGTAAAGTATTAAACCCATTCAACTGCGGTTCCGCTTCAGGACAAAAAACTATCCTCAATTATAACAAAAAACCTGATCATGCCCGTTTGCCTTATGCGGAAATGCCATTTAAACTGTTTATTGATTCTCCAAAGATTTATCACCAGAAATATTAGCAATATCCCCTGTTCGATTGACCGATCATACAACAACGGTATAATTGACTGACTGAATGACAAATACGTTCAATAAAACCATTGAATTATATATCATAGTAATTAAAAGAACAGGTCAATTTGTTTCCAAAACAATTCCAATTTGAACGCAAACTATTTGCCAAACAAACGATAAGCTTCAACAATCCGTCAAAGTGATTGGTGGAGTTGTAATAAAATGATATGAAGCAGATGTGTTAATTCATATTTCAACGCAAATATCGTTTACATGGAATACTTTCCTTGTTTCAAAATATAGAGAGGAAAAACAGTTTTCACCGGTAATCAATGCCGCTTCAAAAAATTCATTTGCTTTGACGAGCCTATGTCAGCTACTTCACATTTTTTGTTATGAAATTACGCCATTTATTCAAAATTAATTTCATCAACCTAGCGACATATACTTCAGTCTGGTATATAATTTTTCGTCACATTCCTGGACCCAAAAAATTGCCAATTTAAAATCATTCATTGACTATATCGTTGCTAAACAAAAATAATTATTTCAGTGAAATGATATTAGTCGATTAGATCACCACGGCATAAAAGCTAAAATCATCAAATTTCAATTAACACTCTGATTCCCGACGGTGGTCTATTATTCTCGGAAAAATACGATATTTAAAATAATTTTTTTTTCTACGACTATTGTAGAATTTATATATTCCGACGTAGTTTTTGATTATGGAATAGCTCCATTCTAGCACTAGTGCAAGAATATTAATTCTCGACCTTCTTATGGAATGAATACTTGTGGCGCCCTCTAAATATCACGGTTCATTTGACAGAAAGAGTAAATAGGCGTGCTCCGTTTTGTACACCTGCTGCACTGCGCAGAGTAGAAGTAGTTCAGAAATACCAAAATGCATAAAAAATCCTCTAAACTCAACGTAAAATGACTAATATGATCGTTGACTATTAATTGTTAGAGCCAGAAGTGCAGAATAAGTGTACTTTATGACACTTTCTAATAAAAAAGAAGAAAATACACTATCTATTAGCAACAATTGTCAAAATTGTCTAATTTTTTAAACTTTAAATTCATATTACTTCATAAAAAGTAAGTAAATTAATATAATTTTATTTAAATAATAGCTATTACATGGCTTCATTCCTTTTTAGTGTCTGATACTGACAGCAGTGGTAGTTTTGCCCCAACTCCTCCAGAAATTAGGAAGTTAGCAGAGGCGACAGCAAGCAATCTGTTGCCTGAAAAATCTAAGCATATTTATCTTCAACAATATGACCTGTTTGTCCAATGGCGTAGATTAAAAAAAGCCCAATCATTTTCAGAGAATGTATTTCTTGTATACTTTTAAGAATTAGCAAAGTCAAATAAACCATCTACTCTCTGGAAAATATACTCAATGCTAAGAACCACTATTAACATAAAACATAAAGAGGATTTTGTCAAAATATGCCAGGTTACAAGCATTTTTAAAAAGACAATCGAGCGAAAAAATCAAAAACATTAACTGTAGAAGAAGTGAACTATTTCATAAACAATGCGACTGATGATAAATACCTCGCTACAAAGGTAAATACATTATTAGCTTAATTATTTTATGATTTTTTTTGTTAAATATTACCACTGTCAAACTAATACAATTTCACCTAATATTTGTTTCAAATAATGTTTGGCTGAAAGTATCATCAATAACTCACAAATTAGGGCAATTAGGTATAGGTATAAGAAATAATAAAGTGCCATACAATACTATTTCATTGCGATACTAAAATACAGGGTGTTCCATTTATGAAAACCCAGTAAATGATCATTCCGATTTATGATCAATCCTGTATATAAAGAGCGAATATTCCGCTATGTTAATAATTTTGGACAATAGTAAACTATATCAAAAATAGTTTGAACGTAAATAGATTTCTTGATATCAAATCTATACAATGGTACAGGGTGTTGATGTTACTAGGAAATTACTAAAAAAGTGCTTATATCTTTTAAATTAGCACGTATAACATAACAATACCTCATGTCGCACAAACAAAAAAATCGAGGGGAATAAAAAATGTGGAAATATACAGGGTGTTCCATTTAAAAAAAGATAAGTTAGGTTCATCCTGCCAATATGGGTGGCCCTGTATATTTGAAAATATTTTCAAAATATGTTCATATATATGGCTCAACTTTTATCTAAATAAAGTTTTTTCGTATCTCTCATGACAAGTGAGTAATTAGACTTTCTCGCACTAATGCCGCATATTGTATATAACGCAGATATTTTCAATTTTTATTTATAAATAAAGTTATATTTGTTCGTTTGTTTTTTATTTGATAGTCGTAGAAAAAGTATAGTCTAAAACACGGGTGGAATTCAAAATTCTACACTCGTAGAACCGTTTCCCTCGCCTACGGCTCGGGAAACAAATATTTCTGCTCGTGCAGAATTTTGCTTATTCCACCCTTGTTATAGAATATACTAATCTAGGTCTGCCATCATATGTAGGGGAGAGTGTTCCACAGTGAAACATGTTTCACACTGAAACATACTGATTTTGTATACAGTTGACATAAAAAAACGCCGGTTGTAACGCACTGAGATTAAGGCGATCAGTAGAGGGATGCAAAAACTTGTGTACAGAGAAGAGTGCGTTGAATTGGCGCGGTATTTAAATTTAAAAATTGAACTCTTCATTAAAATAATAATTATTTCTCTGAATTAAAATGGTTGAAAAATTGTCGGTACAAGAAAAAATTGAAGTTATACGTCTTTGTGGAGACAACGACCGAAGCGTTAGAGAAGTATGCCAAATATTAAACGATAGACATCAAGATCGTCTCCCTATTAACATTAGCTCTGTACTCAGAATAAAAAATGTATTCAATACTACTGGAGCTGTAAGTAAGCACATTTTAAAAAATAATGTAAGAAGAAAGAATGTTCAACATGACAAGATTGTGTTAGAACATTTTAGAAATAATCCGCGTACAAGTTTAAGAGAGGCTAGTTTAGATTTAAATTTGTCAAGAGAGACTGTTCGAAGAAGTCTCAACAAGCAAAAAATGAAAGCCGTCAAACCCAAATTTCTCCATACTTTAGAGCCTGGCGATAAAGACAAACTTATGGATTTTTGTTTATGGGCTCAAGGAGAGTATCTTAATAATAGACATTTTTTGGAATATATTCTCTACAGTGATGAAGCTACGTTTTCGACAAATTGGGTTGTTTCATCCGAAAATACTGGGCTACTGAAAACCCACGTTGGACGATAAACTGTAAACGACAATATTCTGAGAAGGTCAATGTGTGGTGCGGAATATTTAAAAACCAAATAATTGGACCTTTCTTTTTCGATGGAAACCTCAATGTCCAATTTTTTTTAGAGTTTATAAGAAATGAAATATTTGATGAAATTCATGCACTTCCACTTTCAACAAGACAAAATTTGTATTTTCAATTTGACGGTAGCTCGATCCACAACGCATGGATTGTTAAGCAATGGCCAAATGCAAATTTTTCGAACCGTTGGATAGGCCGAAGTAGTCCACTATTTCATTGGCCGCCCAGATCCCCAGATCTTACAAGTCTAGATTTTTTCCTATAGGGTATTGTAACACAAAAGGTCTACAAATCACGTCCAACAAATCGGGTAGACCTTCGCGCAAGAATACGTCGAGCTTGTGCAAAAATCCAATAAAAAAATCGCTAATAACTTTTTGAAAAATCGACGTTTTGGAGCCCCCTAAAAATGTACGCTACTGACATTAATAAAATGTTAATAAGTAAAAATAGTCCTCTTCCCGACCTTTTTAAACCACCAAAATTTTAAGTTAATCAAATGTCAATTAAACGCTATAACTGGGTGTTGCGATCTTAAGTGGGTCACACTGTATAACGACTTTCAATGGAATATTTGTATTTATCTATATCAGCAATGATACACGAACTATCGATATTTTCATTTACTTTGACAGTTGTGCCAAGCACCAACATGGAGAAACTAGAGTTTGGCACTTACATGAGACGATGAAGGTGGGAAAGCAGACTATCCACCTTTGGTTTCCAAAAATAAAATTATATTGCTCCCCTCGGAACTTAAGGACCAATTTGTTTGCAGGCAATAATTTTTTCATATGTAGAATAAATGTGTGGCATGGAAAAAATGGATAAAGGATACTGGTTTCTTACATTCAATGAACTATTTGGGACAATCTGGGTATACTTTGTATGTGGAAGTAACTAAAAACAGTCAGGCTCCTTATCTGAAATTGTGAAGTACCTGCTAAAGAACTTTGGAAACTTAGAATGTAATATTTTAATCATAGTACATTACTTCCAATTGGTCAACTTGTCTAATTCTCAAAGAATATTGGATCCAATAGTGCAGACCCAGGAGAGCGATTTCATTAGGAACTAGAGTCGGTTTCGATGTGAATTTGTTTCTCTTTTGTACAAGTCAAAATTTAGACAAGTAGGAAATCAAAATTTTTGCCATCTGATCAGTTGAGGAACAATTACAACTTTTTCTCACCAAAAGCAGTGTTATCGAAACTACACCATTACTTTAAATTTGAGTGATATTTTAAAGTACAGTTATATTACAAATCCCTAAGGAAGTTCGCTTTTGTGCATATACAACCATGTGAACATTTTTACTATTTCATTGTCAATAAATAAAATTATGATGGTGCGCAAATTGCTAGTAAGTAATACATTCACGAATTTATATGAAATATTAGACTGGCACTTTCCAATACTAATGAGGGCTTAGTGGCAGCATCTCTTACTAGAACTTTTCAAATGAATGGAAAATATATAAGCAATAAACAATAAATAGTACACAGTTAATGCCAAAAATTGCTCACCTGATCGCTATCGTTTCCTTGCCAGCTATCATTTCCCTGAAAGAAAAAGAAATGCACATCAATATATGGAATAGTTAAATATTTTTGTATTAGGTTAAAAATTAAATTCAAAGGCTTAATTTACTACAAAATTTTTACATTATCAATGTTTTTTACTTTTGTATACATAAACACCAAAGGGCCATTTACGAAATGAATCTTGTGAAAATCAAACCATTATTTGACAAATAGAAAGGCCAAAGTTGTGCAGAAACGTCAAATATATTTTTCTATAGAAAACACGTTTTTTATTAAACTTATCCCAAAACTATAAAAATGCTTTCACGATTTATATATTTTTTCAATCTTCGATACCAGGGCTTCTTAAACTTTTTTTATTCACGACCCCATTTATGATTGCGAGTTTCCTGGCGACCCCATATAAATGAAAGATAAATATTTTTTGATGATTTATTTATTAGGTAACAATATACATATGAAAATATATAGTTTTAGAAATTGTTTAGAAACATAAAAAAATCTAAAATTAAAAATTGCACAAAAAATTGTAAAATTGTAGTTTTTATGGTCATAAAAATTATATGCCCTATTTTGCATCAAAATTTGCATTTTTTGCAATAACATAAATAAAAGGGAATTCTGACCGTCTTAGTTCGCTCGAATATATTCGAGCGCAGTCGATGAGTGGTAAGTATTAAATTAAAATTAAAGGCAAAAATTTAATGAGTTGGATGTGCCTGTTTTTTATTACATAACAAATTAAATCTTGGTGGAATGTTTGACACTGGTGGACGTAAGACCTCTTCAATATTTTTTAGCGATGAACGATATTGGGATTTAATATGTGTTAAAAATGAGAAAGTAACTTCAAATAAATATGTGTTGTTGAATGGAAGAAGAATATTTAACACAATATCGGCGATTGTGGGTAATTCAGTTCCAGTTCCGATCCAGAATTCGGTCAAGGGCTTTTTTGGAAATTGTAATTTTTAGTTTGTGTCACTCGAAAGCTCAGCAAATTCTTCTTGAGCTTTAAGTGACAGGTGATCAATCTCACTTAAGCCGCTCCAAAACGGCTTTTGAATCCAAGCTATCTTTTTGAAATCAATATTTAACATAAAATATGCACGGAACTGTGTTTCTAGCGCTTTTAAGTGATCTACAATAATTTTTCCAATAAAACGATTTTTCTCTATTATAAAACTGTCGACACTGGAAGTCATTTCGAACGAATTTTTTTCTACCCCACTTTTCCAAATGTTGATCTTTTTAATCAAACTTTCAATTTTATCATTCGAAGTAAATATATTACAATTTTTTTCCTTGAAGAGACAAGTTGAGATCATTTAATTTCGCAGTTGAAATCGTTTAATTTCGCAAAGATATCTGACAAATAACACAGCTTGTATAGCCATAAGTAATTTTGAAAGAAGCAGCAAGTTCACATTTTCGTTCAGTTAAAAATATTTTGATTTCGTCCTTTAATAACAACAATCTTCTTAAACTTTGACCTCTTGACAACCATCTTACTTCTGCATGTAATAATAAAGTTGTCTAGTTGGAATCCGTATCCTTACATATATTTGAAAATAAGCGGCTGGCTGGCTCTTAATAAAATTTATAATCTTAACAGCATCCTGAAGCACATCATTAAAATCTGGTGCTAATTTTTTTGCTGCAAGGGCCTCTCGGTGAATAAGGTAGTGAGTTATATGAT
This sequence comes from Galeruca laticollis, assembly GCA_963921935.1. Classification (NCBI taxonomy): domain Eukaryota; kingdom Metazoa; phylum Arthropoda; class Insecta; order Coleoptera; family Chrysomelidae; genus Galeruca; species Galeruca laticollis. Next base: position 151,249,407 of record OY998177.1, read on the forward strand.
CATAATGAGCAGCTTGAAAAAATATTTTTCCCCGTCATCGCTCTTGCATCTGTGCATATTCCACAGCAATTTTTCCATTTTAAACCTTCAGGTTTTAAAAATTCGTCAACTTTACAATATATGTCTATCCATGTAGTATGGTTTTTCACAGGACGACAAACTAACAACTCTTCCTCCACGCTTTCTTTATAAACGTACCTGACATATACTAACAACTGAGCCAATTTAGTAATATCCGTTATTTCCTCCAAGTGATTTGAAAATTTTGATGGTTTCATACTCTCCGGAGCCAATAATTCATTGCAGATCAACCAAAGAGGTTGTTCATTACCCTTACAATTTTGAGATGTAAAGCTAAATTAAAGGAAAGACTCATCATATTTTCTTTTTCGCACATTAGATGCCTGTTTTTCAATACTTGGTCCTGCCTGAGGAGAGTTTGTAGCATTATCATCTGCGTCATTACCATTCTTATTTAAGTTTAGCCATATATCCATAGCCAACAATTATTTTCATCCTAAAATCCAATAAATATATAAAAATACCATATTGCATAATATAATACTTGATTACTTAATTACCGAATAAATAAAAAAACTAAAATCTATTACGGTGGAACACTGAAAATTGACTAAACTAGAAAAGCGTCAATACTACAGTAGTTCACAACTCAGGGCTGCCACATGCACATGATCAAATATCGGTAGATTGGTTCAAAAATTTCCGTAGAATTTCCGTTGGTCCAGAATAGAGCTTCAACATACAGTATGAAGTTATCTGAACTTACGAACATTGATCCTTAATGACCTTGAACGCTCAAGTAGCGCGGCGGTGCGAATTTTGAATTTGTTCATTGGGCGATATACAATTTTTCAGCTTTAAAGTTATGGCAACTGTAGTACTGGGTAGGTATTGGTAATCAACGAGTTTCTGGTACTAGTTTTGTTTATATTAATTGAAGAAAAAATTCATTCTACTGTTGCAGAAATATGAGAAAGAATTCTAATGTGATTTGTTGATTTTACTAATAAAGGAAATGTTAGTTCATCATTTGTATTTTTGAAAATTGATAGGTACTTTGAGCCAGAAGTTTATTTCAAAACTATCCGAGAAATTTAATTCACAGTTTCACTTATTACTATAGGAAAATGGGTAGCCGAAGCTGTAATAAATGGATTTCTTTTGTTTCATATTTTTGGGAATTAAATAATGAAGATTTTTAAGTTTTTGGTCTGTTTTTGGTTATGGTTATATTCATGATTCATGTAAGTTAAACAACCACAAATACAGATTGGTGTATGTCAGGTTATCTACTCTCCGTACTCTTCGTTTTCGTAGTAAGTATTTTATTAGTGTGTAATATTTTGAGCAATAATTTACTCACAGAACTCGAAGCAAACAGTATAACAGTACATAGTGTTACGAAACAGCACACTGGTATAGTCCCTAAAACCGACTCTGTCTAAGCCAGGTATAATAGTTAAAATTATGGCGGATACGCAGTTATAAAAAACTGTTTACGATTGAGACTATCTTATCTAGAACTGGTTTTTGTGACCAGAGTTATCTAGAAAAGGCCAGAAAAATTATTTGTGTGTATAAGCCGCAGGCCGGAATTCTCTAGTACAAAAGGCACTAGTATATAAGAGGACTGATCAGGAAGAGTTAGTTAGTTGATAATTAGACATCGTGAGATAAACAAATAAATTAGTGAATATAAATTAGTGAACTGTTTATATAAATTAGTCTAAGTGAATATACTGTATATATAAATTAAGTGTTAGTGATTAGTGAGTTAGCGTTTAAATAAATTAGTAAGTAGTCATACCGAGTGTTTAAAATTTATCCCACCCGTTTATTGTTTAAATAAATAACAAAAACATTACATTGGTGTCAGGTGTGGGGTAATATAAATAAATTGCTACGTAAAAATGGCCAAGAGATTAAGGGATCTGAAAGTCACGGAATTAAGAGCAGAATTGGAAGATCGTGAGTTGGAAACGTCTGGTAAGAATAGTGAGTTAGTAGAATGACTCAAAGTGGCACTGGTAAGTGACGGCTTGAATCCAGAAACATTTTTATTTAAAGACGAGGCTTCCACCTTAATCTCGTCCATTTCTGATATGAAGAACGATATTTCTAATATGAAGAAGGACATCTCTGCTAACATGGACGAGAAGATTTCTGCTATGGAAGAAAAGATTTCAACGAATGTGAAAAAAGATCTTTCCACTATGAAGAATGATATTTCTACTAATATGGACGAGAAGATTTCCACTATGAAGAAGGATATTTCTACTAATATGGACGAGAAGATTTCCACCATGAAGAATGACATTTCTGCCGATATCTTATCGTTAAAAAATGACATTGCTGCTGACGTCGAGAATAAAATCACGTCTCTAAAATCAGACATTGAAAACAGGATAACAACGATAGACGAGAAAATCAAGGAATTGGAGAGAAATATGGCAGATTTAAGAACAGAAGACACGCCAGCAGAAGGAAAGAAGATTGAACATATAAAACCCTGCAAGCCAGAAATAACTTCCAGGATAGAGGACATTGGCAGTTTTGCACGAGTCAAGACCCCAACATTCGACGGAAAGACATCGTGGACCAATTATGTGAAACAGTTTGAAGCAGCCGCTAGAGTGAATAATTGGTCCGATAAGGAGAAAGCAGTGAACCTAACTATAGCGCTTCGGGGAGATGCCTTAGATGTACTTCAGACGATACCGCTTGAAGAAACGGATGACTTCGAGCTGCTGAAGAAGAGGTTGGAAATGCGATACGGTCATGAACATCTAGAATAGTTGTACAGATTCCAGCTGAAGAACCGAAGGCGAAACCCTTCAAGAGTATGAAATGGATATTGCCCGACTAGTCCGATTTGCTTATCCATCAGCACCAGAGAACATGATGGAATATTTAGGCATCCAGGCCTTTATTGACGGCTTGTGTGACCACGATATGGAGAAGACGCTTCGATTATCCCATCCTAAAACATTGGACGATGCACTGACTGCTGCTCTTGAATATGAAGCAGCCACGATGGCTTCGGGATACAACAAAGATAGGACCATACAGGAAGAAGGTGATGATGACCGATTTGACCAGATCGTCAACTTGTTGAAAGGTATGGTAGACAAGAAGCCGAAGAAAATCAGGTGCTGTAATTGTGGCGAGCTAGAGCATGCACGCAGTTCGTGTAAGCGTCCTACGACTCCTGTAAACCAAGAACCTCTTAAATGCAAAGCAGCCAAGAAAGGCTCGTGGTACAACAAAGGTAGATCCATGTAGGAAGAAGATAACGATGACAAACTTGATCAGATCGTCAACTTGTTATAAGGTATGGCAGACAAGAGGCCGAAGAAGATCAAATGCCGGAAGTGTGGCGAGCTAGAGCACGTACGCAGTCCGTCTAAGCTCCCCAAGACTCGTGGAACCCAAGAACTCCAGACACAGGGGAAATCAGACAGGGGTGAACATCCAGCTGATGTCAATCACCGAAAAGCCAACTCTTTGCCTAGACGGTCATGCCCTGTAGACTATTCACAATGCAACAAGTCGAAATCTAAGGAAGTTGCAGTTTCAAGAATTACAGTAGTCAACGAGGAATGGTCACCCACCAGGATCAGAGAAGATCAGGAGAATGATCCTCAGCTGAAGATGATCCGGCAATGGAAGAAAGAAAATCGGCGACCTACCTGGCAAGAAGTGTCGAAGTTTTCACCGAAACTCAATGCGTATTGGGCTCAGTGGGACTCCCTTCTCCTGGAAGAAGGCATATTTAAAAGAATCCTTGAGAACGATGATGGTTCCGAGAAGAGAAGACATATAGTTATCCCGAGAGCGAGAGTAGCTGAGGTACTGAAGAAGTTACACGACAGTCCATCGGGAGGTCATCTGGGAGTGAAGAAAACCCTTTAGCGAGTTCGTGAAAGGTTTTATTGGATGAACAGCTCCGACGATGTGAAGGACTGGTGTAAGAAATGTACGACTTGTGCTACGAGTAATGGACCACATCGCAAGAGAAAGGCACCCATGAAACAGTACAATGTTGGAAGCCCTTTCGAAAGGATTGCTTTAGATATCGCTGGACCATTTCCGACGACAGAAAATGGTAGCAAGTACATACTGGTTGTAATGGATTATTTCACAAAGTGGGTGGAAATTTACGCTATCCCGAACCAAGAGGCCACAACTGTTGCGGATGTATTGGTGAAAGAATTCATCAGCCGATATGCAGTGCCCATGGAAGTCCACAGTGACCAGGGAAGAAATTTCGAAAGCCATATATTCCAGGAGATTTGCGACAAGCTGGGAATGAAGAAGACCAGAACAACAGCATTACATCCACAGTCAGATGGAATGGTCGAGAGAATGAACAGGACTATTGGAAAATACCTGTCCAAAGTAGTATCCAGCCATCAGAGAGATTGGGACCAGTATCTCTCCCTATTCGCATTGGCTTATCGATCTGCCGTCAATGAGTCCACGGGTGAAACACCTGCGAAAATCCTGTTTGGACGTGAAATGAGGCTTCCTTGTGACCTGGAATTTGGCTGTCCTGGAGAAGATATAGCAGGCGAAGACTACGTGATCCAATTGAGAAGAAGGCTGGACGTTATTCATGAATTAGTTCGAACAAATCTTCAAGTTGCCAGCGACAGAATGAAAAGTCGGTACGACACGCAGGCCACAGAAGGCGGTTTTAAAGAAGGGGACAAAGTATTGTTACACAACCCGGCGAGGAGAAAGGATTTTCTCCAAAATTACAAAAATCCTGGGAAGGTCCATACTTAATCAAGAAAAGGATCAATGATGTTTTATATCGCATAAGCAAGATACCCAACGGAAAACCAAAAGTAGTTCACCGAAACCGACTAGCGCCATTCGAAGGAGACCATGACATAGAGGAAGGAGTAAACCTAATTCGAGATGTGCCTGACCCCACCTTAGATGAATTTATGGGCGCGTACGGAGGTACCGGGAAAGCTAGATATGGAGTCACTTCGGAACAACAACAAGATTTGTTCACTCTCCCGGAAGATTATTCACTGGCATACAACATCCCCGCCCGTATCAAGAACGCACGAGGGTTGGCAACCGTCTTTCGAAAGAAGTTCGGGTAATTAGAAAAACTTGAAGACCAGATTCCAGCCCCTGGCAAGACACTGAAACTGAAACATAATTCGCGGTACGTCTTCTACGTGGTAACTAAAAATGAATTCCAAGATCGATCTACTTACCGCGATGTGTGGGAAGCACTTCGAAACCTCCGAGACCATGTGTTGGAATCCAGCGGGAAGAAACTGGCTATGCCTAAGATAGTGAGTAACTAGTTGGATTGGCGAATCATCAGGAACAAGGTAGAGATTATCTTTCAAGATACCGGTGTCCAGATATTAATTTGCAGCTACAACCCCCGTTATCAGTATCCGATGAAGACGGTGCCCTGCTATTTCCATAAGATCGGAAAGTGTAGAAATGGGGCCAGTTGCCGATTTAAACATCCAGTCTCGGCTACACAAAAGTTCCAGGAGGAACTTCCATTTAACGAGGGGGTAATGTTACGAAACAGCACACTGGTATAGTCCCTAAAAGCGACCCTGTCTAAGCCAGGTATAATAGTTAAAATTATGGCGGATACGCAGTTATAAAAAACTGTTTACGATTGAGACTATCTTATCTAGAACTGGTTTTTGTGACCAGAGTTATCTAGAAAAGGCCAGAAAAATTATTTGTGTGTATAAGCCGCAGGCCTGAATTCTCTAGTACAAAAGGCACTAGTATATAAGAGGACTGATTAGGAAGAGTTAGTTAGTTGATAATTAGACATCGTGAGATAAACAAATAAATTAGTGAATATAAATTAGTGAATATAAATTAGTGAACTGTTTATATAAATTAGTCTAAGTGAATATACTGTATATATAAATTAAGTGTTAGTGATTAGTGAGTTAGCGTTTAAATAAATTAGTAAGTAGCCATACAGAGTGTTTAAAATTTATCCCACCCGTTTATTGTTTAAATAAATAACAAAAACATTACAATAGTAATTATTATCAATGATATTGAAAATTCCGTAGATTTTCGAGACTTTTCGGAGATTCCGTAGACATCTTCTGAATTCCGTAGTTCTACGGAAAATTCCGTAGATGTGACAGGCCTGGTTCACATTACAGTCAGTGTTATTGAATGTCACGCAGCACGTGAGCGCGCGCATTCCAACCTTTGTGTGCTGGTGCGTGTCTCTGCACAAATACACATCTAGATGTTATAAAATCGTATATTTAAATATGTGACTTTAAAATCTTTCGTTACCGGAGAATTTTGCTACGCGATTCCATATGGGGTCGCGACCCATAGTTTAAGAAGTCCTGTTCTATACTATTTTTTTTTATTCAAAATGATTCAAGGTGTAAAAAACACAAAATATGTTTGTTATATTAAGATTGTATCTAGCCGCTGGTCTAAACAGTTTTTTTACCATTTGTTTTTTAATTTGACGTTAAAAACTGTCATAAATATTCAAGTACAATTCCGTTTAGTTAATCTAATTTATTATAACATACTGTTTTGTTAAAATGAATCGTCTTTCTGAAGGTGAGAGTTGAAATTTTAATGATGGTTGGTGTTGGCGATACGATTATGAATCAACAAGAGGTATGCATAGTATTTCATGAAATTTACCCAGACAGTGATCGTATCTCTCAATCTTCGGTAAACAAAAAGGAAATACATAGAATTAGGACACGTTAGGAATGCACTAAACGAGATAGACCTTGACTTTGTGTAAATATTGAACAAGATGTAATTTTGTCGGCAGTAGACTATCCACACTTTACCTACACTGAAATCTGTAAGTATATGATGAATCAAAACAATAATAGCTTTGTTCGCGGGTCACAAATATAATCGATTACGAACCAATTTATAACCAATTCAGAATCGCTGTAATAGGTACGCATGCTTGACTAGGAACTGATTCAGGATTTTTATTTATCGGGAACGATTTAAGGACCACAGGAAAATTTTATCTTTCGACAAAGGCTATCTATGCTATTATGCTTTCGACCGTCTCTTACTGTTGAATAGTGACTTAAATCTAATGTAAAAAACTCAAAAAATGAGCGACTCTAAATAAGAAATTATGCTTACACTAACAAGATAACGTAACAGGGTCAACATTAAAAACACCCTGTATATATATTTTTGAAAAGAAGTACAATCGGGGTACGTCGGGTGATTCATAGGTTTTAATCACTACGAAGGAATAAGGAATGTGATAAAAACATTAATTTTTGGATAGAAATTTAGATATTTACGAAAGTGAAAGACAGATAAAATGTAACTGTTAGCAAATACGTTTGATTAAAAAGATATTTTTTGTGAGACGGCATGGAAAACGACCCATCAATTAATGATCAAATTTTTGTATTCCTTTTATTGTTGATAGATTACTATACTATCTGAATTTTTGGTGTTTCCATCAACTTCAGGGAAGGGCTTTTATAAATGGACTCGTTAATGCTTTCTATACACATTAAAGGTCTAAACGGGAACTTTGTATAAATTTACACTTTAAACTTGACTGGAACAACCATGTAAAACAAACTCGCCATCAAATAACAGTTGATGCCAGTTTACTCTGATGCCGACTTTTTGGTATAGCGCATGGGCAACCGAACCGAACTTTTAGTTCTAACAAAAACCCGAGAACTGCTATAACCGATTTGGAATCAATATTGAACCGAATCAATGTGACTCGTGAACATGGAACTGTAACTACAAATTCAGATCTGAGTGAACCGCGAACGACAATTTTGAATGTGCGCATGCGGCCAGTCCCTAAACTGGTTCGGAATCAGACCCGCGAACAAAGCTAATAATTTAAATAATAATTTCATTGATAACATTTTATTTTTGGATGACCCAACATTTGATTTGAACTGGCATGTTAACCTGCAAAATATCAGATATTTATACGTTACCTAAAAGCCCGAATCAGGTAAGAAATGTAGAACGTTACACTCGCCATGCTATAAAATGATAAAGACGAAGTTATTACCACGTTGTCATTGTTTAGTAGTCAATGGAGAACAATTTGAAATTTACTTTGAATTGTCTTGTTGTTTGTTAGAGTGTACATTTAATTATTAATTATTTTAATTTGAATTACAGCTGTATGCACAAGAGATGAATATCCCAAGATTTCTTCAAAAGAAACAAAGCACTGTTGTGCAATTTTTTATTAAAATTTCGGCATTATGCCATCATCAGTGCGGTCACTATAAATTTGTAAATTATAATTCGTAAAATTTGATAAAATTCATACATACTTGTCAAAATCCCAAGACTGGGGCTTCCAAATTTGTACTTCTGTACATTTATTTATTTCGTGGTTCACATTGTGGGTTTTTTATAACAGTGTTAAAATATGTTTAAAAGATTACAATTCAATAAAATCACTAAAATCTGTACTATACATCTTAATGATCGACCATTTTGCCAAGTTTTCATTAGAAAAACTTATTCACAAGAAACTGGAAAACCCCTAAATGGCATTCCATACCATCAAGTGGGTTCCGAATCGTCGAAGCATAGACAAACATCGTTGTGGTATTGTTAAGTGAGGAGATTTCGTGACCCTCAACAGACGGGCAACTACCTTCTACCAAAAATAATAAATTTGGAGACAGACTTGATGTCCATCTGGCGAGGGCGGCGAAATCTATGAAAACATTGGGATGCGGCAGACACGCGAATGAAATGAAAATAAATTGAAGGCTAAAAAACAGGGCTCTAGGAGGAAATATAATTGATAAGAATTCGAATAAATAATAGATGAAGCGTATATGAATGGTAGGATGAAGTATAGAGAGAATTAAAACAAACGAAAAGGTGAGAACTTATGTGGAAGATAATAAAAAATGGACAATTACGATGTGGTTGCTGATGTAATAGCTTAGGGCGAGATGCGACAAATATAGAGATGGAATAGTTAAGGTGATATTGAAGCGTGTTAATTTACAGGGAGATATAAAATTCAGATGAAAGGTAAGCAAAGGAAAAGGCTAAATTAACTTATTTAGTCGACATATTTGTGGAAAGAAAACGCTAAGGAGTTTACAGATGATAAAAACTTTCAATGCGAAGGATTTTTTATACGTTCAAACACGCGTCTATCACACCCCATTGCATTCTGAAATGTGAAATGTAATGAAAACCCAAAGTTACTGCATAAATTATGTGAAAGTTGATATTATAAGTGGTCGTCGCCCTAACCGTAGAGCCATCAGCCGTCTATCAAAAATAACAAATTTGGAGACAGCTTTGATAGCTCACCGATGAGGGCACCAACTTCTAACAATTGCCATCTGGTGAAATAATGAAAACTTATCTTAACCTGTCGTCATCATTGAAGGCCTTATAGGAGTCTATGCAAAGGTGTACATTTTCTATTCAAATTGACTTGCGTGTTAAGGCGTTTATTGTTTTTATTTATCTCAGCTGTTATTTCGATGTCCTCATAGAAATCTAATAGACTAGAATACCTTGTTTGTTTGTACCAAATAAGACTACTATTTTGTGTATTGAAAGATATATTCTTTCACAGAATTTAGTTTTTAGATAAATTACACCAAGCTTTTTTATATTTCGACAAATAAATTCTATGACGGCACTTAATGTTTAGACAAATAACACCAAATTCTTATGTTTCGATATATAAATTCTTTTTCTGAACTTAATTTTTAGATTAACGTAGATAAATTGTTCCAGTATTTCAGATAAATAAACCCCAAATAGAATAGAATAAAATTGCAGAGTTAATTCCTGGATCTCAAATAATTAACTAAAAAATTTAATGGGAATTTCGAGAAGAAATAAGCTATTTTCTATTTTTTTTCAACTTTACACATTAAAAATGCGAGTAGAAAACAGTATCTAATATTTATTAGGATAGATAAAAAAGGAGTGCTCGCCAGTTGCCGTTAGTGTTCTACTTTTAGTCACAACTCAGACAGAAGCTCCAATCGCTCTTCTCGACACTCGATTGTTCTTCGCACCTTCTTACTCGCAGCACCTTAATTTGTGTGGACAGCTCTCCACTGTATTTTAATTATATTCAAGAACTAATTGTTTTTAAATCGCTTATTGTTGAATCCGGCTCGAAGGATCATGAATAGATTATATTCAACCCTATTAAAGTTGAGGGGTTAGTAACTAGTACTTTAACTTGTGAGAAAACGAAAAACTTGATAATTTGCTAACACTACTTTAACTTATGTGTTGACTCTACAATTGCTAACTCGAGAGTGCTGCCAGAACGACGAAAAGTCATAGTTTAGCGGAAGGTAAGCGGGAAAGTAAAAAATGCACAGACAACTACAACAGATAAATTTTAGGTCCATCTTTGAGAAAATAGTGACAAAACAATCATATAGACCGTTTTAAATATAACATAATAATATCGGTATCTATGGTTCGTCATAAGTCATAAGCATATAAGCAAATGAAATCAATTTTTTGGCACAATAAATAGAACGTCGAGAAATCCTCCGAGAGACGCGTTTGCTAGTTTAGCGCTTCATATCTCATCGCTTAACCAAATTCTCTAATTCATGTAGGCAGACATCAACTTAATTATAATGGAATATCCCATAGGATAATATTAAGGAACACCGAAGTGAGTAACAGCGTATTCTGACCAGATTGTTACATTGCTAACAAGGCCGAAATAATACACGTCAATTCAGCTGGTTTGAACCTTCGCACTACTGAATAGATTTAATTAATTTTCACTGTTTGTGCACACAGTCATATTGAATGCGAGGTAATAGTAAATGTTGTAATTTAGAGTCTTGGGCTTTATATACTTCATTGTACGTTAGTTAATTAATGGCACGTTTGGTGAGGGGTGAATAAACACTCTCTTCAGAAATGTTGTCAAATTTGTTGCAGTAATTAACACAAATAAAAACATCTGATTATCGAAATGCGCTAATTCATACTCAAATTTCATTTCCCCCTTAGACCTTCATAATAAGAAAGGGAACAAAAACCATAACAATGTTCTTTAAATATGGCATCAATGGAAATGACAAACACATTTTCCTAGAAATGATAGGTTTTAAATGTATACATGAAAGAAAATAGGTTTTCTTTAATATTTCTTTTTTTGAATTTGGCGCGCTTTGCGTTACTGTTGGTAAATGTCAAACTTTTTAATCTGTAGTTTTCCATTAGAGGTTAGGATTATTAGAATGATGTGTTAAGAAAAATGCCTAAAAGTAAACTTTTGTTGGAATATATTTTGTGTACAAAGATTAGAATTGGAGGAACAACAAAATTTAAATGTCGTTTCTTTGTTTTCAGGAAAGGTTGTTACAATAGTGTACTAAATAAGATGTATTCTTTGATAAGAAATTAACAAAATAAAACTTTATTTTCAGAAGAAACACATTCGTTTATTTTATTCTAAACCATAAGATATGGTCTTATAAAACGACATTCTTGTTATTGAAATACTTAAATGAAGAAAACTATGGAACAGCTACGTTTCGAATTTCCAATATTGCCAGCGAGTGATTGGAAATCAAACATGTATTGTGTAACCTCAATAACAACAAAAGATGAAAAAGTGTTTGCTATACCAGAAAAACTACAATCTGCTAGTTTTCATAAAGAGTTGATAAAGACAGCTGCGTGTAATAAAATGAAAAATAGTTTAAAAATAAGACATCAGACGCGAAAAATTTGGATAACAATGACAGATGAACTAAGTAAAGTCTACATATATGAAGATAGTAATTTACAATTTGGAGAGCAATATCTAGAAGAAATTGAACAAAAGCAAGCACCTGAAGGATTAGAAGAAGACACAGACTCATTGGAAAATGTATTTGCAAAATTAATTGAGAACACACAAGGTTTTAAAAAACAGAATTTAAAATACATTGCAGAGCAGTTTGTAATTGTAAAATTTACAAGTAAAAACTCAAATCCAAGCCAGTGGATTGATATTTTTGAAAGGGAATATTCACACTTTGATATTATGGAAGATGAGAAGAAAACTGAAATATTCAGACTATTCATGGATGAAAGTTGTATTGATTGGTACAGTTAAATTAACTCTAAACTCAGACTGGCCAACATGGAAAAATAAGTTCTGTGAATCATTTGCAAATCAAGGTTGGAACCAACTGACTTAACGCTCTGTTATTTAAATGCAAGGATGGTTCGTTGGTGGACTATGCCATAAAAAGGGAAAAACTTACACTGAATATTAGGAGATTAATAGATACAGGTACACTTGTGGATGTTATTGCGGCAGGTTTGCCAAGGATTGTACTGAAGAAGATAAATAGAGAAGTATTGAAGGATACAGTAGATTTATTCAATGAAGTGAGAAGGTATGAACATTTGGTAAATGAGAATAGGACTGGTACCTACAGATAATATGAAAATCAAAAAATAAATAACGAAAATGAATGATGATGATAGAAGGCCTATAAGATATGTGAACAATTCAGTAATTGAAGCAGAGTTAAATGAAACAGAACAAAAAAACTAAAAGTGACACCATTAACAAAAGTCAAACTACTATTAAATGATAAATTGGTTCAGGTTCGAATGTTTCTATCATTAATTCTAAATTATTAAAATTAAAAACTAAGAAAAATAGTTTGCATGATGAAACTTTAGTTACGATTTATGGTGTTAAAAAGACAAGTGGTTTGACAAATATAAGGATAACAATTTTCGAAAAAGAAGAAAATGTGGATGTTTACATAATTGATGAACCAAATTTCAGATATGATTTTTTGATAGAATTAGACATAGTAAAGAAATACAAGCTTATACAAAATGAGGAGTTAAAAATAACACAAAAGCGAGGGTAACAGATATGAAAAAAAAACATACGAAATAAATTTCAATGAGCATATAAATGAATTTGAAATAAAAGTAAATCATTTAGATGAAAAGAAAATGGAAGAAATTAATAGACTAATACAAAAATATAAAGCAGTACTTAGCAAAGACAAGTATGATGTAGGAAGAGTTGAAGAATATGAAGCAAGAACAGATTGATTAGTGGATAAATACTGCAGCAAAAGGCCATACAGATGTACTATATAAGAGAAAGAAGATATAGCGGAGCAGATAGAAAATTATTAGATATTGAACTTATGGAAGAGTCCTACAGTCCATTTGCACCTCCGGTAACTTTGGCATTTAAGAAAGACAAAATAAATGGTCGAAACTATGTATAGACTTCAGGGATTTAAATAAGATAATAGTGCCACAGGGTCAACCGTTCCCATTAATTTAAGACCTTCTGATAAAGACAATAAATTTCAATTATTTTATAAGTCTAGACATAAACTCAGCATTTTGGTCTATACCTGTAAGAGTAGAAGACAGGAAAAAGACAGGATTTGTAACACAAGTAAGACACTTTCAATGGACTTGTCTACCATTCGGTTTGAAGACATCACCAGCAATATTTCAGAAAATATTAAGTAATATACTTAGAAAATATAAACTTACTGATTTTACTGTGAATTACATAGATGATATCTTGATATTTTCAAAATCATTTGAAGAACACATAAATCACTTGAAACAGTTTCTAGAAGCGATTCTAACAAAAGGATTTCGATTAAAATTTATTACAAAATGTATATTTGCATCAGATTCAGTCAAGTACCTAGGACATATTATTCAAAATAATTCGATAAAACCAGTGAAGGATAATCTAGTTTCAATAAGGAATTTCCCACTACATAATCTTAAAAAATCAGAAATTTATTTGGTCTAAAGAATGTCAAAGAGCATTTGAAAAAAATAAGAGCCTCTTATGTTCACAACCAATACTAGAAATATTTTATCGAGTTCTACCAATAAACATTTATACCGATGAATCGTTAGAGGAGGAGCAGTATTAAAACAGATACAAACAGATGGTAAAGAAAAACCAGTGGCTTACTTTTCAAAAAAACTAAATGGAGCACAAATGAAGATAAAAGCTATATATTTAGAATGTTTGGCCATCAAAGAAGCACAGAGATATTGGCAGTACTGGTTAATAGGTAAATCATTTACTGTTTACTCAAACCACTAAAGAATATTGTAATGTTTTTTTATTCAATTAAACAGTAAACGGGTGGGATAAATTTTTACACACGGTATGGCTACTTACGAATTTATTTAAACACTAAACTACTCACTAACACTTAATTTATATATACTTAACTATTCACTTAAATTCAATTTATATACACAACATTAATTATTAATTTATATCAACACTTTACTGTTCGCTATTTCGGTCTATTCTTGTTTATTTGTCGAGATCACTTTATCAACTAAACTGAACTCCGCTGGTCGGTCCTTTATATATATATATATATATATTAGTTCCTTTTTTACTAGATAATTCTAGATTGTGGCTTACACAAAAACAATTAGCTCTCGCATTTTCTAGAAAAGATTGGTCACAAAACAATGTCTAGATAAGATAGTCACAATCGTAAACAAATCTAAGAAATCCATGCGCATCCGCCATAATGTTAACTTTCATACATGGATTCAGGGATATACCAGTGTACCGTTTCGTAGCATTACCCCCTCCTTAAATGTCAGTTCCTCCTGGAACATTTGTGTAGCTGAGACTGAATGTTTGAATCGGCAACTGGCGCCATTTCTACACTTTCCGATCTTATGGAAATAGCAGGGCACCGTTTTCATCGGATACTGATAACGGAGGTTGCAGCTGCAAATTAATATCTGGACACCGGTATCTCGAAAGATAATCTCTACCATGTTCCTGATAACTCGCCAATCCAACTGGTTACTCGCTATCCTAGACATAGCCAGTTTCTTCACGCTGGATTCTAACACATTGTCTCGGAGGTTTCGAAGTGTTGCCCACACATCGCGGTAGGTAGAACGATCTTGAAATTCATTTTTAGTTACCACGTAGAACACGTGCCGCGAATTATGTTTCAGTGTCTTGCCAGGGGCTGGAATCTGGTTTTTCTAATTGCCCGAACTTCTTTCGAAAGACGGATGCCAACCCTCATGCGTTCTTGAGACGGGCGGGGATGTTGTATGCCAGTGAATAATCTTCCTGGAAAGTGAACAAATCTTGTCGTTGTTCTGAAGTAACTCCATATCTAGCTTTCCCGGTACCTCCATACGCGCCCATAAATTCATCGAAGGTAGGGTCAGACACATCTCGAATATGGTTTACTCCTTTCTCTAGATCATGGTCTCCTTCGAATGGCGCTAGTCGGTTTTGGTGAACCACTTTTGGTTTTCCGTTGGGGATCTTGCTTATGCGATATATAACATCATTGATCCTTTTCTTGCTAAGTATGGACCTTCCCAGGATTTTTGTAATTTTGGAGAAAATCGTTTTCGCCTCGTCAGGATGTGTAACCATACTTTGTCCCCTTCTTTAAAACCGCCTTCCGTGGCCTGCGTGTCGTACCGACTTTTCATTCTGTCGCTGGCAACTTGAAGATTTGTTCGAACTAATTCATGAATATCATCCAGCCTTCTTCTCAATTGGATCACGTAGTCTTCTCCCACTAGATCTTCTCCAGGCCGACAGCCAAATTCCAGGTCACAAGGAAGCCTCATTTTACGTCCAAACAGGATTTTCGCAGGTGTTTCACCCGTGGACTCATTGACGACAGATCGATAAGCCAATGCGAATAGGGAAAGATACTGGTCCCAATCTCCCTGATAGATGGAAACTACTTTGGACAGGTATTTTCCAATAGTCCTGTTCATTCTCTCGACCATTCGATCTGACTGTGGATGTAACGCTGTTGTCCTGGTCTTCTTCATTCCCAGCTTGTCGCAAATCTCCTGGAATAGATTGCTTTCAAAATTTCTTCCCTGGTCACTGTGGACTTCCAATGACACTTCATATCGGCTGATAAATTCTTTCACCAATATATCCGCGACAGTTGTGGCCTCTTGATTCGGGATCGCGTAAATTTCCACCCACTTTGTGAAATAATCCATTATAACCAGGATGTATTTATCACCATTTTCTGTCGTCGGAAATGGTCCAGCGATGTCTAAAGCAATCATTTCGGAAGGGCTTCCAACATTATACTGTTTCATAGGTGCCTTCCTCTTGCGATGTGGTCCATTACTCGTAGCACAAGTCGTGCATTTCTTACACCAGTCCTTCACCTCATCGGAGCTGTTCATTCAATAAAACCTCTCACGGATTCGCTGGAGGGTTTTCTTCACTCCCAGATGACCCCCCTATAGACTGTCGTGTAACTTCTTTAGTACTTCAGCTACTCTTGTTCTCGAGATAACTAGCTCTCTCCTCATCTCGGAACCATAATCGTTTTCAAGAACTCTTTTCAACAGCCCTTCTTCCAGGACAAGGGAGTCCCACTGAGCTCAATACGCCTTGAGTTTCGGTGAAAATCTTGACACTTCTTGCCAAGTAGGTCGCCGATTTTCTTCTTTCTACTGCCGGATCATCTTCAGGTGAGGATCATTCTCCTGATCTTCTCTGATCCTGGTGGATGACCATTTGTCGTTGACTACTGTAATTCTTGAAACTACAACTACCTTAGATTTAGACTTGTTGCATTGTGAATAGTCTACAGTGCATGACCGTCTAGACAAAAAGTCGGCTTTTCGGTGATTCACAGTTCTTGAGTTACAGGAGTCTTGGGGCGCTTAGACGGACTGCGTACGTGCATTAGCGCGCCACACTTCCAGCATTTGATCTTTTTCGGCTTCTTGTCTGCCATACCTTTCAACAAGTTGACGATCTGGCCAAGTTTCTCATCGTCATCTTCTTCCTGTATGGTCCTACCTTAGTTGTACCGCGAGCTCATCGTGGCTGCTTCATATTCAAGAGCAGGTGTCAATGCGTCAACTAATATTTTGGAATGGGCTAAGCGAAGCGTCCTCTGCATATCGGGGTCACGTAAGCCATCAATAAAGGCCTGTATGCCCAGACGTTCCGTCATGTTCTCTGCTGCTGATGGATAAGCAAATCGAACGAGTCGGGCAATATCCACTTCATATTCTTGAAGTGCTTCGTCACGTTTCTGCCTTCGGTTCTTCAGCTGGGATGGTACAAATTTTCTAGATGTTCGTAACCATATCGCATGTCCAACCTCTTCTTCATTACTCGAAGTCTTCCGTTTCTTCAAGTGGTATCGTCTGAAGTACATCTAAGGCATCTCCTCGAAGCGCGATAGTTAAGTTTACTGCCTTCTCCCTATTGGACTAATTATTCACTCTAGCGGCTGCTTCAAATTGTTCCACATAATTGGTCCACGATGTCTTACCGTCGAGCGTTGGAGCCTTGACTCGGTCAAAACTGCTAATATCTTCTGTCTTGGGTTGTGTTGCTGGCTTGCATATCTCGATCTTCTTTTGTTCTGTTGGCGTGTCTTGTGTTCTTAAATCTGTTATCTTACTCCTTGATTTTTTCGTCCATCGTTGTCATTTTATTATCCATTTTCTCGTCCATCGTTGTGATTTTATCCTCAATATCCGATTTAAGAAACGAGATTTTATTTTCCACGTCAGCGGCAATGTCATTTTTCATTAAGAGGATATCGGCAGAAAGTTTGTCCATGTTAACAGAAATATCGTTTTTCACATTAGTTGAAATATTTTCTTTCATGGCATTAATATCGTTCTTCATTGTTAAACTCTTCTTGTCCATATTAGCAGAAATCTTCTCTTCCATGGCAGAAATTGACGAGATTAAGGCGGAAGCCTCGTCATTGTATAAAAGTGCCACTTTAAGTCTTTCTACTAATTCACTTATCTTACCGGATGTTTCCAGCTCACGATCTTTCAATTATGCCTTTAACTCTGTCACTTTTAGGTCACTTAGTCTCTTGTCCATTTTGATGTAGCTATTTATTTATATTACCCCACGCCTAACACCAATATAAGGTTTTTCGTATTTAATTAAACAGTAAACGGGTGGGATAAATTTTAAACACACAGTATGGCTAGTTACAAATTTATTCAAACACTAAACTACTCACTAAACATTTAATTGATATACACTTAACTATTCACTTAAATTTAATTTATATACACACAACCTTAATTATTATTTACATCAACCTTTTACTGTTCGTGATTTCGGTGTATTCTTGTTTATTTGTCGAGATCACTTCATCAACTAAACTGAACTTCTCCGCTGGTCGGTCCTTTATATATATTAGTGCCTTTTTTACTAGATAATTCTAGATTGCGGCTTACACAAAAACAATTGTCTCTCGCATTTTCTAGTTGAGACTTGTCACAAAACAATGTCTAGATAAGATAGTCACAATCGTAAACAATTCTAAGTAATCCCTGCGCATCCGCCATAATTTTAACTTTCATACATGGCTTAGACAGAGTCGGATTCAGGGACTATACCAGTGTGCTGTTTCGTAACAATATAACTTAAAAGCAAGAACAGATGAAAAGCTGGGTCATCTGACTTATTACCTTTCACAGTACGACTATAAAATTAGATATTCCCCGGGAAAAGAAAATTTAGAAGCAGACTGTTTAAGTCGAAATCCTGTATTGGAACTAGAAGAAAATATAGAAGAACAATTAAAAATAGCGAACTTAATTAATTAGAAAGATATTATAATAGATCAGAATAAAAATGAAGAAATACAGAGAAACAAAAGCAAAATAATTGAAAAACATAATGTGTACTACAAAAAATAAGACACAAAGAAAAAATAATAATAACAGAAGAATTTAGTATTAGACTTATAAAACAAATACATTAGGACCTGTGCCACATTGGAGTTGGTCAACTGCTAAGGACTATTAGTTCACTATATATAACAAAGAATTTAACAAATAATATAAAAAACGTTTGTAGAAGCTGTGAAATTTGCATAAAAAACAAAACAAGAGGACATGACAAATACGGAATTATGTCACATTTAGACCCGGCGACAAGACCTTTTGAAATAGTATCAATAGACACAATTGGCAGTTTTGGTGGTTCGAAATCAAGAAAGGAATACCTACATCTTTTAGTAGACCACTTCAATAGGTACCTACGCATTTATTATAACATCAAAGACCCAGAGTGCACAAGATTTTATAAAGCTAATAAATAAAGTCACCGAAACGGTAGAGATAGTAATGCTTCTCACCGACTAGTATCCTGGAATAAATTCAAAAGCATTCAAGAAATTTCTTAGTGACAAGCAAATGACAATGATATTTACAGACAGCATTAAACGCACCTTTTTGAAATGGCCTAAATGAAAGGTTAAACCAAACACTAGTAAACAAGATTAGGTGCAGAATAAATTGATGTGGAGAAAAAAAGCATGGCCTACAATAGCACATGATAGAAAAAGACAAAATGTGAAAAAATAAAAAAAAATTGTGCTACCAGGATTCGTCTGCCTTTCGAAATAATAACCTGTAAAGTTTTTTTAATGCTATCGATTGTAGGCAGACTGAATATCGTTGTTAAAAAATTAAAAATGTACTTGCGAAATTTTTGCAGTCTGCATATACAACATATTAATTGTAACCGTCTGCCACTCTGATTTAATGGTTTTTATTTACTATTAGTTGCTGTAATTTCCAAAGGCAGACGACATAAAAAAAATTATGAAGAATTCTAGTATTTCCGGTCGATTTTGATATAAAATGTAAGGCAGAGTCTCACATGGATTTGGATGAAAAAAAGGTTTGTATTTCGTGCATAATTTTAGTTTATAAAATCATAGCAAAGCGCTTTCGACTCGTCAGGTGTACAAGAGCCAGACCATAAGAATACCATGTGTCCAGAGGACCATGTAAATATTTAAAAAAGGTACATAATATGAACAACATTTTAAAATATCCTTATTCCAAGATTAACCTGGATAAAAGTTTCAAAGTGCGCAACACACGTCTGCTGAAAATTAGTCAAATTTATCTTTCTATTTTAAACGCCTATGAAGGGGAATGTACGCTCTGTTTAAATTAACTTGAGTATTGAGACAAAGCTCATTATTCAGTAATTCCCTGTGAATATGTAAATCGTCAAGAAAATCTAATCTATTGTAATTTTTGGAACTCACCTCCTGTAAAGTTTTTGAATTCATATTTGGACTAAAGTTAAAGTTGAATGCTGACCAAAAGCTGAAATATTTTCTAAATAATTCATAAAAATATCTGCTAAAAAAGGTGATAAACAACTACCCAAGGCAAGTCAATCTGGTTGTTTATATAATTTATAATTAAAAACAAAAAAGTCCTGTGAAAGGCAAAAGTTTAACAAGGTCAAAATGTAAGTTATGGAATTGGCATCAACTTGGGCAAGGCTTACTCTCAAGTGGTAAGGTTGCTGTATTCGGAACTGAAGTGAAAATATTACTTACATCAAAGGAAATCATCAAGCTTTCTGGAGGTAAATTTAAATTATTCAAATTGTTAATCAAATCTAAAGAGTTGCTAACTGCATATTTTGGAGTGAAGTGTGTAGGTCTTTTCTAAGCCTGTAAATAAATGAAGCTAAAATTGAAACCGGAGTGTTAGTGAATCTAACTACTGGTCTTATTGGCATGTCGATCTAGTGGATCTTTGGAAGTCCATACAAGCGAGGAATGACTGGGTTGCTGCTAGTGAGAGAATAAGGGGCTGAATGTTCGATGAGAAAATCTTTATGGATGACTAAACAATTACCCTTGATGACGTTATGGTTTTTTATCTTGATTTTTTTTAGAATGAAATGAAAATGTTTGTGAGGATGAATCTGAAAGTATTGTTTACTACGTTTAATTTTATATAAAAAGTTATGAATATCATTACGAATGATCTTTTTAATATTATAATCTCTAGAGAGCTGTTCAATAACAACAGCAACCTCCACTGCAAACTCCAAGATGTTTCTCTCAAAAACTTGAGAACCCAAAGAAAATTTGAGTCCCAACTTCAACAGGTCCATTTCGTCATCATCGTGTGTCAGAAATTTTTTTGACTCTATCATGAAAAGTGAAATCTGAAAATTTCTTATTATTTTGTTTATTTTTCCAGAAATCATGTTTTTGTTTAATCAAATATTTGAGCTTTTTATCCTCTTGGCTATGTCAACTTCAGTGTTGATTGATTCATTTTATTCTAAAGAAAATCAAAATCAAGATCAAAGACCATAAGCTCATATTTTCAAAAGCAGACAAGGGTAATTGCTTAGTCATTTTAAACAAGTCAGATTACATTGATAAAGTGGAGAATTTCCTTTCTGAACATAATTTCAAACTTCTATCATCAAATCCATTCAATAATTTTATTAGAAAATTGAAAACTCAGTTAAATATCCATAAAGATTTTTTCATCGAACATTCAGCCCCTTATTTTCTTATTAGCAGCAACCCAGTGATTCCTCGCTTGTATGGACTTACAACGATCCACAAGATCGACGTACCAATAAGACCAGTAGTTAGTTTCACTAACACTCCGGTTTCAATTTTAGCTTCATTTATTTACAGGCTTATAAAAGACCTAACACACTTCACTCCAAAATATGCAGTAAGTAACTCTTTACATTTGATTAACAAATTGAATAATTTAAATTCACCTCAAGAAAGCTTGATGATTTCCTTTGATGTAAGTAATCTTTTCACTTCAGTTCCGAATACAGCAAACTTACCACTTGAGAGTAAGCCTTGCCCAAGTTGATGCCAATTCCATAACTTACATTTTGACTGTGTTGAACTTTTGCCTTTCACAGGACTTTTTTGTTTTTAATTATAAATTATATAATCAACCAGATTGACTTGCCTTGGGTAGTTGTTTATCACCTTTTTTAGCAGATATTTTTATTAATAATTTAGAAAATATTCCTAATAAATAGCTGGTTGCATTAAAAGCAACATAAATAACATTAAAGTTTCTTTTAAAACCAACCACAGCCTCAACAGATACGTGGTCAATACAAAAGATAAAATTGATAAACTTTCAAAGGGTTACATATATAAGTTAAATTGTGATGATTGTGATGCGGCCTACATTGGGAGAAATTGCAGACCTTTGAAAGTCCGTATAACCGAACATTTAAATCCCAACAAAATTTCAGCTTTTGGTCAGCATTTAAGGTTTAATAACCACAACTTTAGTCCAAATAGGAATTCAAAATTTTTACAGGAGGTGAGTTCCAAAAATTACAATAGATTAGATTTTATTGATGATTTACATATTAACAGGGAATTACTGAATAATGACCTTTGTCTCAACACTCAAGTTAATTTAAACAGAGCGTACATTCCCCTTCATAGATGTTCGAATTTGGTTTTTATTTACTAAATTCTCCCGTGATTTTATTTCAACTTCCCCTGTATACTACAAATCGAATATTATGCTCAAAACATATAACTAAATATATCCTTATTTTCAACAGTTAATATTTCTTTACATCACCAAAAAAGTCATTTTAAATTTACTAACACCTAAGAAAAACAGATAAATATCGTTTTCTGAAATTCCACTGAATATATCATAGTCCCCGACATCTTATCTCTTCATAAAAACGCTCGTCCAAACCCTGTTATCTGTTTCTACGAAACCGTTGAAAACCCCAGAAAAAACATATCTCCAACTGGCAATTTCACTTGTGTTTGAGCATAACATTTTAAAATACTCGTATCCCATTGGTTAGACCCGACCAAGTGGACCCTACGTCACACTACGTATAAGTACGGAAAAATAACCTCATTCTCACTCACTTCCCAGACAGACTTGCCAGACACACTTTCCTCTTTTCATCATACAACGTGGTACAACAAGGTACCTCACTTCGTGAAATTACCCGGCGTTTACATACCGGGAATAAACATGTGTCTTTAAGGTTTAGTTATTTCATAAAACGTCATAGCATTCATCGCGTGAATGTCAAGTGAATTCTTAATTGTCGACGCAAACAAAAACTTATAATTTCATGACAATATAAAATCTAAAGTGACATAAGTGTTTCATTGCATCGTACAGTACATCATTTACATCATACCTAAAGTGAAAAATATCCATTTGGTCCTTCGAGTACATCGTATAACAACAAAGAAACTACATTCCCTCTAATTAACCCAAAGTAAAAGGGGCTAAATTAGAACAATAGACGTTTAAAATAGAAATATCAATTTGACTAATTTGTCTATCATCAATTTTCTAAACACAGATCATTATTTTTCTATGTCATATTCTATGCCAAACTTCATTGTCAGCTTTTGACACAATGTCAATTTTCATTTATTTATTTAGTCATAGAGTGGACCAAGTTTCAGCAGACATGTGTTGCGTCTTTTGAAACTTTTATCCAGGTTAATCCTGGAATAAGAATATTTTAAAATGTTGTTCATATGATGTCTCATTCTTTAAATATTTACATGGTCCTCTGGACACATGGTATTTTAATGGTCTGGCTCTTGTACGCCTGACGAGTAAGTAATTTTTTCAATTTTCAAAGTTCTCTTTATCAAAATTTCTTAAATTCAATTCAATGTTACTTACTTAGAGGTACGCACTGAGGATGACGTTATAATCGAAAGTGCGTCGCTATGATTTTATAAATTAAAATTCTGCACGAAATACAAACCTTTTTTTCATCCTATTACATTGGAACGTGCACACAGCTTGACAATTTTCACTCACATGGATTTGTCTGTCTTCTTTGCTTGGGGTTATTATATGGTAAGTGTAGTCGTTTCGTATTTTGGCAGACTGTACATTGTAAAAAAACAACTTTTTTGTTAACGATTTCAATTGAGGATAAAAAGTTGCATACTACCGAAAACCGTCTGCCAATAAAATGACGTTAATATTTTATTGCATGTTTTGATTCGAAAACAACCGCAGACTTAAGAAAGTGAAAAAATGTACACTCTTTTTGAAGAATTTGTAATTTTTATTGCAAATGTTATCACACCTGAAATCGCCAACGTTTGCGCATTGTAGTTTGCATTAAGATATACTTTGAGCATACAACGAGGCAGACTGAATAAAATTGTTCTCCAAAATTTGTTATTATCTACAGGTCTAATAATATGTGTCAAAATATCAGTGGAGATATTTGAATACAAGAATGAAAGTGTCAAAATATTTGAGTAGGTACTATAGGGCGTTTTTACTAAATAACCAGAATAATAATGTAAAATATAAAATCTTATCTTACAGAGTAATGGTGATACGGGCAACAGGACCAATCCACTATCATTTCGTCTATTAAACTTCTATTTTTGAAACTATTCGCATAAACTGCCCCCATATTTGAAATGGTTATATTGCTTCCTCTCAATTACTTCTTAAAATTAAAATAAGCTCTACGGTCTTTGATAGAGGTAAAACGCTCTAGCACTTTATTGTCAAAATCGTTGAAGTGGTTGTTATTCATCGTATTTCTTGAAAACTTTTTATCCGTTTTAATATCGAAAAGGAACGCTCAGATTCTGCTGTTGTTAAAATCATATTTATCAATTTTACTGTTCCAGAAAGAGCTTTGGATACATTATTTTCTGATATAAATGACATGAAATTGACAGCACCAATAATATTTTTGAAGTCCAAGCGCGAATAAATAATTTCGAGTTCTGTTTTCAGTCGAAGCAGTCATTATTGTCGGTAAAGGTGGAATTTCCTATGAGCGAAAGACGCATGCGCGTGACGGATTCTTTAGGCCTCTTTTACACGGTCAGGGTGTTTGTCCGTCCGAGTTTTCGCCCGTCAGCCGGACAAGTAGCGATACACAGTTTAGCATATGTTCTTTCACACTTTCCGGACACGGGTGAATCGCCGTCCGGGCATACAAAACGCCCGGATGTACCCGTTAGAACTCACGGAGCTCGGACGGGAATTCGCCCGGACTATGCCCTAGCGGACCACAGTGTGCTATGAATGCGTTTACATGATCCGGGTGTTTAATCGTGCGATTGGTCCATACTTGTCTATACTAGTTTGCTGGCCAGTAGCGTGTAGTCTGTTCTCGAGAAGACTGTGCGTGTACTCTGCAGTGTAGCTACGAGCATTAGATCATGTCGAAAGAAGTAGAAGAAATATATTCTGAAATCCTGATTAGTTCAGTTCAGGATAAACCAGAAATCTGGAACAAAGCTGCCGAGGATTACAAAAATCGTAATAAAAAAAATGAAGCGTGGAGGAGTATTTGTGCCCAGTTGAAAGAAAATTTTGAAAATTTAAGTGACGGGAAAAGAAAAGAATTTGGTAAGTTTAAAATTATTTTATCATGTGCCTCTTATTTCTTATGAACATGAAATAAACATATGTTATGATTGGGTAATAGTATCATTAATAAAACAAGACTTCTAAATTTTCCACAACTGCCATGATACTTTGCCTACTTCAGTTAGAAAATAGTCACTTAGCACATTTCTGATATCATTAGCTGCCCTTCCACCTTGCATATTTGGTTGTGCTGGCAAATCATTCATACCTACAACTGTCATGGTATCCTCAAAGTTATATCCATCTCTTTCTCTCACGAAATTGTGAAGCACTATACAAGCTTTCACAATACTAACGGCAAAATCTGTATTAACATTCAAAGGTCGATGCAAAATTCTCCATTTGTTTGTCAGTATACCAAAGGAACACTCAACATATCTCCTGGCTCGGCTGAGGCGATAATTGAAAATTCTTTTCTTCTGTGAAAGTTCCTTTCTTCCAAAAGGCCGTAGTAAATTAGTATTTAATCCAAAAGCTTCAGTATAACGAGAAAAACGTTACTAACCCTTAGTGCTCGCTATAGATGTGCGGGTTGTCTCACGTGGTACAACCCGTGCTCGCCAGTCGACTAGCTACGAGTCGAAGAAGGGGTGGATTCTTCAAAAAATTTAATAAGCTTTCAAAAAGGGCGCCAGAGAAGTTTTGACAAGCACGCAAGAATTCTTAAGTTAGCCCACAACTGCTCAGTGGGTTAACAACACTAACTACACACTCCAAAGGTTAAACTGATAGGTAAGTTATTATAAAAAAAATAAAAGTCAGCAAGTATTTTTAATTATTCACTTTGGACCATAGGTCTCTTTTCAAAGTATTTATTACAAGTTTACAGCAAATGTCACAGTTTAAATAAATAAATAACTGACAAGCAGGTTCTATAACATCTGAGCCGAGCTGAGGGCTTCAAACTCAGGGTGCAGAAGAGCTGTGAGCCCCAAACTACACCGATGTCTCAAATTTACAATTATAGGGAAACGAACAAATGGTTCATGTACAATTTCTCAAAATACTGTGAAAAATCTAATACCAAAATTACCAATGTCAAAGTTACATGGGTTCACACTTCCGCGATTTATACGAATATGAATATGAATATAAATAAATGCATAGGCATAAAATTTAAATAGCAAACGAGCTTAGCGATGCTAAAAAAAATAAATCGAAATTATGTACGGTACAAAATTATTTACATAAAATCGTCAAAGTTCGAAAACTTAACTAAATAACGCAGCACCCAGGTACGTACCGTGCTATCCTAGCGTTCAGAGCCAACAGCCCAATATTTTAAATTATGAAGTAAATTATTACAATTTTAAACACAAGTGAAAAGTGAAATTATACTGATTGCAAAAAAGAGAGAAAAATAAAAAAACCTTACATAAAAAATTGTGAAATTTCACGGATGAGGTAAATGTATAAGTGAATGAAAAATAAGAAGAAAAACTGTTCACTTATCGTTCTTCCGGACCCCAGAACAGCAACTGAAGTCTCTCCAGAATATTCCAGCTCTCCTGGAACTGGTCTCACTGACTCCGCAAGCTTCAATCAGCGAATTAAAATCCAAATAAAAAAACAACCTTAAAATAGAGAATTGAATGAGCCTCTACATAGGGTTTATATTTTACCCCGGTCAAATTTTCAACGTCCCCCCGTAACATCCCATTATACTTACTATATTATCATCACCCGAAATTCGCAAATAATCATACATCCTGACTTTTAACTGTATAAAAGCCGTTTGCCCTAATATTAAAAACTATATGACTGGTTTTTTCCGCTTAGCAAAAAAACTACGATATAAAAAAAACCATAATATAAAAACTACGTCGCTGGACACATCCCTGAATATTATTCAGCCCCCGTGATATATTCTTATTTCAAAAAAATATACAACGCAATAACGAAAATGAACTACTAAGAATTTGTGAAATGTATCAAAAACTATTTCATGAAATCCAGGTTACATACTTCAATAAACTACGATTCAAAGCTTTAAATCCACCTATAGAACTGTTAATTTCGACAAAGCATTTTCAACCGTTTACCTTGATAATGAGTTCTACTGACAAAGCCGTCTACAGAAATTTTCCACGTGGTTTCCTTAATTCTACTAATTGGTCATCAGCGCCCTCCGGTTCAGTAGATTATCGGGTCAGACCTGTCCGCTGTTATCATCATCATCATCATCATCATCATCATCATCATCATCATCATATGCAGCTTATTCAACCATTTTGTTATGGTGTAGCCTCCCTTTACATATTTATATATTCCACTTTCATGTGGGCCCATTGTTGTCTATTGCTAGCTATGCGGCCCCAAGTTGATCCTGCGAGTTTCTTTATGTCGTAGTCCCATCTTAAGTTGGGGCGTCTTCTTGGTCTTTTCACGCCTCGGGGATACCATTGCGTTATCTTTGTGGTCCATCTATCGTCTGTCCTTCTAGCGAGATGCCCCGCCCATTGCCACTTTAGGGATCTGATTCTGTTTATGACATCTATCACTTGGGTCTTTTGTCTGATCCAATCAAGCCTTTTTCTATCTCTCCTTGTTATTCCAAGCATGCATCGTTCCATAGACCTCTGCGTTACCTGGAGTTTTCTAATGATATCAGTTTTCAGGGTCCAGGTTTCACAGCCGTATGTTAATACTGGTAGTACGCACTGATCAAACGCTTTCTTTTTCAAACGGAGTGACATTCTAGACTTGAAGATGATAGAGTTCTGTCTAAATGTTCTCCATGCTAATTTGATTCTTCTGTTTATTTCTGGAAGTAGAGAGCCTGATATGTGTATTAGTTGACCCAGGTATATGTATTCCTCTACTATTTCCAGGGCAGTGCCATTAATTGTTATTTCTTGTGCGTTTATCAGTTCGTTATACATTATCTTGGTCTTACTCAGATTTATTTTAAGGCCTACTTCGTTGCTTGCTGCATTCAATTCATTTATTTGTTGTTGCATTTCGCCAGGGCTACTCGCTATCAGGATGATGTCATCAGCGAATCTTAGATGGTTCAAGTATTCTCCATCTATATTCAGACCTGTGTTGTTCCAGCCCAGTTTTCTGAAGATGCTTTCTAGTGTTGCTGTAAATAACTTTGGTGATATTGCGTCTCCTTGTCTAACTCCTCTGCTGGTGGGGAATTCTGGTGTGCCCTCATATATCCTAACTCTCGCTTTGGCTTCCCTATATATATTTGCTAGGGTCTCAATATATGGCTTGTCGACCCCTTGTTCTGTTAGGGCATTTATTACTGCTCTGGGATATATAGAGTCGAATGCTTTCTCAAAGTCGATGAAGGCTAGTGCTAGTGGTTGGTTGTATTCTTTGGTTCGACTGATAACCTCTTTGAGGGTATGGATGTGATCTATTGTACTGAAGCCTTTGCGGAATCCAGCCTGTTCTCGTGGTTGGGCCGAGTCTAGTGTATTTTGTATTCTGTTGTGAATGATCTTTGTGAATACCTTGTACGTCACTGGTAGTAGACTTATTGGTCTGTAGTTCTTAATGTCTTCTTTGCTGCCTTTCTTGTGGATCAACACTATAAGGGCGCTGTTCCACTCTTTAGGTATGCTCCTGGACATCAGACAGTTCGTGTATAGTTTGGCAAGGTACTTCCATGTTTTAGCTCCTGCATATTTGAGTATTTCGGTCGTGATGCCGTCATTTCCCGCTGCTTTGCCATTTTTCATGCTTTTCAGTGCCATTTCTACTTCCTCCACCAAAACTTCTGGTATGGCATCTTCTGAGTGTTCTATTATTTCTTCCAAATTTTCAGGGGCCTTGTATAGGTCTCCATAGAATTTGGCTACTAGGTCTATTATTTCATTCCTGTCTGTGGTTCTTGTGTTACCATCAGTTACTGCAACTATCTGTCTTTTCCCTATTATTAGTGCCCTTTTTGCATTTTTGTAGCTTTTACGGTTTTCTATTGTTGTTTGTACCAGTTTCTCGTTGTAATTCCTGATATCTTCTGCGATTTTCTTTCGTATCGTCTTGCACAGTTCGGTGTATTCAATTCTTTGAATGTTTGCTGTCTTTTTCATTTCTCTTCGTTTTTGTAATAGTGCTTTTGTTTCCGGAGTTAGTTTTTTGCGTTCACCTCGTTGTTGCAGACCTCCCACTTCTACGGCGCAGTTTCGAATTGTGTCCATCAGTTCAGTCCGCTGTTATATCGAGCGATATTTTCCTCCCCTACATAGAATTTATCAGGATTTTTGTGAAATAATGTTATAGCTCCCAGAGCACATGCAAAATTTATCACTTGAAGTGTGTGTGTACACGATGACGGCACAAGGAGAACTGAATCCTAACTTCGTACAGTGCGCGGTCTGAAATCCCTCCGTCGGCAGGCTTGCCAATAATAAATCTCCGACAGCTCGGCGAATTTTCGCGATAGATCATCTTCTATGAGAAAATAAGGTACGTTTGGAGCTTCAGAACCAGGTAAAGGCTTTGCAGGTGGCAATCCCAAGGACTTTCCTTGTATACTCTTCCACAAAGTACTTTCTTTGAAAACACTGGAATCACACCCACTCCCATATGCACCTACATCAACATAAATGAATCGATAGTTCGAGTCAGCAACTGCCATCAACACAACTGAGAAATAGGACTTAT
Organism: Galeruca laticollis; assembly: GCA_963921935.1. Classification (NCBI taxonomy): domain Eukaryota; kingdom Metazoa; phylum Arthropoda; class Insecta; order Coleoptera; family Chrysomelidae; genus Galeruca; species Galeruca laticollis. The sequence goes on from OY998177.1 coordinate 151,279,284, forward strand.
AATTGGAAGGAACCACTAAACTCGGGCTTTACAATTCTAATGTGTTTCCCGTCCACAGCACCAATGCAGTGGAAAAAATTTGCTCGTTTTTCGAATCCAGCAGCAACTGACTCGCAATGCTCTTTCGCAAGTTTAAGAATAAAGGACGACCAAAGAATGTCACAGACCTCTCGAACAATTTTTGTAATTGTAGATATTCCCAATCGATAGCTATAATACAGATCTGTGAGGCTACATCCACTAGCCAGATACCTGAAAGTAAAAAAAAACAATAAATTGAAAATCAAAAATCCTAGTCTAGTATTTGTTAAATATTTTTTTGTTACAGGTCAACCGGTTGTTAAAAGGTGGAATAATATCAGAGACCTCAAATGGAAGAATCGAGACAAAAACTAGAAAAAATCAGGAGCTGCTGCGTCAAAACTGCGAAAGTATTTGTATCACGAACAATTACATTTTCTAGAGCAAGGCTTATATAACCGGTCAACTGATTCCAGCATGACCTATGAGCACACATATGAGGCAGAAAGTCAGCAGCAGACTGAAGAACTCCAATCAGCAGCAGATCAAGGGACGGCGACCCCAGATGCAACTAAGTAGACTTCGCAAACTTCATCTGCAAAAATCCCTACCGTGAAGACTACATCTGTGCAACAGTCAAAGAGGAAAATGAAGCGCACCCTCGATGAATTTGAACTAAGGATGCTTAAATCGATCGAGGCAGGAGACCAAGAGGACCGTCATATGAAATTTTTTAAGGGAATTCTTCCTTATGTTCAAAAGTTCACTCACAACTAAATTGTAGATTTTCAGATGGGAGTTCTGCAGGTGATTAAAAACATTCAGAACCCTGTCTCTATTCCAACAACCCAACCTCAACAGCTGCAGATTTATGCTCCTCTATACTATCAACAACACACACAACAGTACCCCCGCAACTCTTCTGACCTTTCATACACTCCTCCGCTATCCAGGGTCTCCAGTCTACATCATCAAACGATTCCATCGGGTAACAATTCTACTAACATCATATCTCCACTTTACCTGTCTCCTGATTCTAATGACACACAATCTGCGAGTAGTAATTTTAACAATTTGTCATCCCCTTTCTCACAGAATTTAGATATTGACTTTTGATCTTTTGAAGTATTATAATAATAAATAAATTTTTGCATTAAAAAATGAAGAATATTAACCTGAAATGAATATTTTGTTTTTTATTTATTTTAAAGAAACTTACCTTAATGTAACAACCAACATTTGTTCAGGTTGGATGCAGCTCCTCATATTTGTGTCTTGTCTTTGTAACTGTGTCTGTACACGTTGCAGCAACTCGTCAAAAGAAGAAACACTCATACGGAAATAATTAAAAAACTTAGTTTCGTTTTCTTTTAGTTGTTGAAAAATCACAAAGAATGCTCCTTCCAGGTATCTGCTTTCTAGCAAAGGGTGAACCCAAATTTGCCTATTACGTTGTTTTTTCGCCGATGTTTTAATAAAGCGAACAAAATCTTTTTGCGTCTACTGTCCATCACAATCAGCGGCAAACTGAAGTATCTAACACCAAGTGGTCCGAATTTTCGCAGACTCCAGGGCGCCGCCGGGCTAGGCGATTATACGGACGGATAAATATCCTGACCATGTGAAAGAGGCCTTAGACGCATAAACACTGGTAAACAAGAAAATAAAACTAGCATCTAGCGAGCTGCAGGTCACAGATGATCCTGACCAATCAAAAACGACCGAGGTTAGGAAGCGAAAGTTTAAAAATAATAGCTGCTTTCTTTTGACCAAAATATTAAATTATTTCAATTAAAACGCATTGTAATTGGTTCTTACTAGACAATTAACTCAGATTATTTGATATTCGGACGCATTTATTAAATCATAACGACATTCCTACACTGAGAGAAAAGAAAAGTGGAGATAATGTTTTGCATTTATTTCAATTTAAGAAAATCTGTTTGTTTAACGGTTAACTGTTTAAGGAATTTTTTTGGGATGTTAATTTATTCATTCTAGGTTGAGTTTCCAAAAAACTTGAAATGTTTTTGAAAGGAATACATTGTTAAAAAGTATGTAATCGTATCGACCCGATAACAAAAATTATAGTTATGATAATGTAAATTATCCTGCAATCCGTATTTTTTAATTTTATAAAGCTATGTTTGAGGTTATGTTTACTGGATTATTTGATTAATGTGAAAATGTGAGATAAATAATACTGATGGTTTGTTCAAGTATCATCAAACCATCTTTCAACATTCTCTTGAAACCCTGTTTTAATGATAATATGGGTTTGTTAGCGAAAAATGCTTAATTGAAGTGAAGTGACCTTTGAAGTATCTGAATGAAGAAAAATTAAAACCGCTCTCAAAAGACAAGAATTGCATAATTAATTTTGATGAATATATAATAATGATAATTGAAAAATATAGGTAATTATTATAACCTGATACAAGGTGCATTACATATTGCATGAAAGGACATGTGCTATTTAATAATATGGATACCAAGTGACAGCACTGCGGAAATTGCTAGAAATTCAGAATGGAAGAAAAATATACATACTTTAAAAACATTCTACCTTTCAAAATTTGTACCATTTATATTAACATAATAAAATGTTTTCATGATTATAAATTTTTGTTTGTTTCATGCTAAGAAAATTAAACTGAGGAAAAGTTGCAAATTTAAATGATTTAAAATAGGCCATTTAGTCTGAAAACACAGGACGTCATGTCACAACTTTGCCTCAATCTAATCATATTTGTATCAGTTTCAGAGTTCCTGTTGGTAGCTTTCAAATGTCATTTGCCATGTAGGCTCTTTTTTCAACTACATGTGTAAATATATTCAATTTTATCTAGAAACAAATAATATAAACAAAGAGTTTCCAAATTTATTATACAAAGAAATATTTACTTGTAATACAATGCTTTACATTTAATAGAAAGAGGAAAGTAAGGTACAGTTAAGAATTTAATTTTAAAATAGCAAACGTTTAAAAAACTTACAAAGCAACTATAACAACTAATAAAAAATTTAAAGCGAAAGATCTGTAATGACAAATAATAATGTATATTTTGTGGGAAGATCGATGTATACAGTACAAAATCAAACATACAATAAACATGTACAAGTTTGCTTCTACCTTGTTTGCAAAGATTGATCATATGTGTTGTGGAGATTGGAACTGAAACATTCTACGTTCACTATACAAAAAAATAGTGGGTTCATTCTCTTTTTTCCATGCCAGATACACATATGTGTGATCACCTGAATGGTAAATATTTTTTTTGTTTTTGTGTAATACATTATTGGTATTATTACTTTTCCATGCAACCCATCTAATATGCGATATTTGGGTTTACCCAAAAAAAGTTGGAATTTTGTATTTTATTGAGTTGTTTTTACGTTTTTCAGCAAGAACAACACAAAAAAATGGTTTTTAGAAAAGAAAACCTATCTGTATCACTCGATACAGCCCCCGAAGTGCAACATGTAGACAAAATTAACTTTTTAGTCGTCCTTTGTTTTACAATTTTTTTCTAATATCAACAACTAAGACTATTACTAAGTCATCCTTTAATAATAATTTGGTTTCTTATTTTCTTTGATTTTTTGAAATGCTTATATAATCAAACAATTTGCAAGGAAATTTTGACTATTAGCTAGACAAAGTTTTAAAATATTTACGGTTCAAAGATTTATAAAATATAATGTTACCTACTTCATTCATTAATTTTATTCAACAATTACTATTATCTATGGTGCATAGGCTAAGGTAAGCTGAAAAGTGGATAACCATCCTAATTTCTTATAAAATCTTTGGACAGGTTGTTAAGAGAAAAACAAATACACCTTGTCATTCTCTTGTTAAAACTGTTCTTAAAAAGACTTATTGTATGACGGAGGTAATGGAGTATGGAACTCTTAAGGAAAAAGGGGCTAAGTTCATTTTTGAACAAGTACAAAATGTTGTGGTGGTTGATTCAGAATTGTGGGTAGATGTTCAACACGGGTTTCTAGGTGCTTCTCCTGATGGTAAATATATTTAACATAACAAATAATCACCATGTGTTATAAATTATTTTTGCATATTAAATGACATTTATTGATAAAATATTTTAGGGCTTGTAGGTGATGATGCACTACTTGAAATAAAATGCCTCCACTCTGCATCAAAACTGAATTTACAAACAAATACAATAAGCGAAATAATTGACCTCATGAAGAACAAAATTTGTCTAGAAAAACAAAACAATAAAATTCAACTTAAACAGAATCACAATTACTATTCAGGTATAAACATGATATATTTATTCCAAAGAACAAAAACTCAAAATCATTCTCACATAATATATTTAATCACTTTGATGTATTTACCAACAATAAATAAGAATAACATTAAAAAGTAGTTATTTGTGTAATAGGTGCAAAAAGTGCATTTTTGTTGCAACGAAGCATGAAGCACTAAACACAATCTTGTGGAGTGAATATAAATAGCATTTACGAAGCACAAATTTACTTATTTAGCATGAAAATTACTTAATTACAATCACTTACAAATACAATACACACTTAACTATAAATTTGGGATATTTTTATGAACACAAAACATATGACAACAGCATTTGACCCATAGAGAAAGTTATAATATTATTTGTCTATGAATTGACCGTCGTCTTCTGTCATTATTTTATACAGCGCCATGCATCAAGACGGTGGAGCGGTTGAACTAAAGTAAAAAGATGTTCGTTTGCAAAAATTTGCGCACAACAAATCTCAAAAAATACAATGATTTGAGATTTCATATTTTTCAGAATCGAATTCTCTAGGCTTCATTTTGGGGATCAGGTTTTGGTGTCCAGATTGGTAACCACAAATTGTCAAATCTGTCAAAATCACACCATCACTTAATGGCTTATATCTTTTTTATAACAATATAAAACTCAACCAAAATACTTGATCCCCAAGACAAAGGTCCAAGTTATATTGTGTTAAAATTTCAACACTTAATTTCCCTGCGATCTTTAGATTTGTTGTGTACAAAATGACCTAAATTTTGTTGCAAATCACGGGTTCCAACTGTTTTCAGGTTCCTAAAACGTGAGGCCCCTCTTAAGTATATTGGCTGATTTCGTTGAATCATGAGTGCACGATTTCAATTTTCGCCTGAAGAAGATGAAAAAAGCTGGTTGAGATTGTGGCTAGGCATCCGGCATTGTACGATGCTAGCCATATGGAATATAAAGATCAAATGACGAAGAAAAATATATGGAAGGAAAGATCTAATGAAGCAGGAAGAAGCGGTAAGTATTTAAAACTATATGTTAAACAAATAATATTACATTTAAAGCTAGTTATGACTCTGTTCTCGCAATCTGCTTCTCCTGCCATGTGACAGAACCTTGTGGACTGTTAAAATAATTTATAAATTGATGGCGTATTTCAAATCCTTCATAATTTGCATATCCCCGAGTCGTATCAGTGGTTTCAGATTGTCTGATGGCATTTGTATTGCACTATCACAGTGATAAGACTAAGTGTTGCTTTCGAGGCATTCATCTCTCATATTATGCAGGCAGCATGCTGCGGTAAGTATTAAATCAGTATTCTTCGGCAGTACACCTACTGGAAAATAAAATATTCTAAATACTTGTGATAACAAAGCGAAAGCATTTTCAGATACTCTTCGTGCTCGGCATAGTCTGTAATTAAAAACAGCCTTGGAGTTGTCTGTTATAGCTTGATTTTTTGGAAACGGCTTCATCATATGTTTGTCAAGTCCAAATGCTTCGTCACCGATGTTAACATGCGGCAATACTATATCCGAATGGGACAGCTTTTTCTCTGATGGGAAATTAAATGTTTCGCAACGTATACGGCGTCCCATATTTGATTTTTCAAAAATACTACTGTGCATCAACCGCTGCTAATAACACAAGCGAAAAATAATTTTTATAATTATAGTACAGCGACCCACTTTTATTTAGAAAAATCATTCGTACGTTTCCCATCAATAGCTCCACAGCAGTTTGGGAAATTCCATTTATTATAAAAGTCATGAGATATTTTTTCGAAGTCAGTTATCGTTGGTTCGGGCAAGAATATTGGTACCAGTTTTTCGCAAAGCCCCTTAAGAACATCTGTGATGATAATGCTAATATATCCAGCAGAAATTTGGAAACCATATGACAAGGACCTGAATGTTTCACCTGTAGCCCTTAACCCGAAATAGAATGAATAATACTGGTACTAATTTCTATCTAATAAGTAAATAGGATGATTATTTCTTTATTTTTCGTTTAGGGTTACATTACCATTCTCTAAATGTATCTACAATATTTTTTCTGAAATCCTAACCATAAGCGTGTAGTCTTTTTTACAAAAATGGTATAAAAAAGATGTTGAAAAGGTGCCTTTATAAAACTTTTACATATAAAATCTCAAAATATGTTTTTAAATTTCTTTTTAGTTGCGAATTGTGAAAAACGTTGAGGGAATATCCGTGTTACATATATAAAGCAGAGAAAACCTGGATCTACTGGTTCAGCCGCCAAAGGAAAATCTAAGTGGTCAGAATTTTTAAATAAAGTTGCTTACGATCGAAATTATGTTCAAAGTTACCTGCTATAATTACTCTCTTTGGTATAATTATTTTTCTATTTTAGTACACAAAGCAACATAACTATAGAATATTTGAACGAAACTTCACATAATGAAGTGAATGAAAAACCAGTAGAACAAGAAGAGAACACCTTATCTGAAACCGTAATTACAACTGCTAATAATTCTGTTAAACAGCTGTAAATTTTAATTTCTGAAAATGGCCAAAAGAGAACAGTATCAGTATCATCTACTCCAACATATAATGTAAAAAAATGAAAAGACAATAGCGGAAAAAATATTGAAATTTTGCAAAAGAGATCTACTGAAAGAGAAAATATGTTGAAAAATATTTTTGGGAATAATATTGAGGAAGATGCTGTATTCACATTTTTTAAAAGCTTGGCAATAACTGTTAAAACTTGAGGCACTTGAGGCAAAATCTAGAATTCACGATGTAATAATCAATTAGGAATTGAAATCCATCCAACAGTCACAAAACCAATTTTCACAACACTTCACAACTAATTTACACGATTCGAGATCAGGAACATCGCATTCAGCAGCTCCCAGTGACATAGGAAGCTACTATACAGATTTTTCTCCTGGAGATATATCCTTCTCAGTGATAATGATTTAACTCAATTGTAATAATGATGTCAATTCGCTTGTAATGATTATGCTAATAAAAAAGAAACTTACCTTAAAGTGACGTATAGTTTTTGTTCTGCTGAAAGTGGTGATTTTACTCTTCTTGAGGATAGCTTGTTAATTTTGGTTCCTATACAGCTTAGGACAGAATTGAGCTGCATTCTATTCAATCGAAAAAAATTCCTGAACGTTTCTTCGTCATTGATTACATGATTTTCTATTAGCAGATGCGAGTATCCTTCGACATTTCTTCTTTTGTATAAGTTTTTTTCCATTTTTCATTTTTTGTAACCACATGAAAAAGTAGGTAATCATCATCTTCCTTTTCTTCACCTTTTACTCAAACTGAATTCAAACGTAGGCGTCTCCCGATTATAGGAAAACTGCGTAGACATGCGTCTGACTGTACGTCCGTACGTGTCCGTCAGACACGTGCGTTCTGACACTCATAGGAAATTCCACCTTAAGAAGAGGTCTTATTCTCAGAGTACCATACAGATTTCTTCGTAGGCGTCCGCTTTTTTGTTATATGTTTCTGTTAAATGCAGCAGTTTAAAGGTCTTGAACATTTTGTATCCATGTCCAGTGTGTAATGTTAAGCAGCCAAGACAGTTTTTTCTTCTTATTCCCCTCTTTTCTCCTTAGATCTAATCTTGAAGAACAAGGCACTGGAACTCATAAAGTTCTCCTCTGATAATATATCCTAAATAAGATATTTTTCTAAGCTTATCACTTCATAAAGCTCGCGATCTTTCAATTCTGCTCTTCAGAGAACTTCTTCATTTATTATGTGGTCTACCCACGATATTTTTAGCATTCTCCGCAAACGCCACATCTCGAAAGCTTTTACTTTATTAACGGAGTGGATGTTATTTAAAGTCCCGGCCTCTATACCATACAAAAGAACTGACCAAACATAACAGTTGAGAGTTCTGTATCTCAGTTTAAATTTGAGAGTTTTGTTTGTGTCGACTTTACCAAGTAAAGCCAATGATGTACAAGCATTAATGTGATCGCGAGATCCTTCAACTTTTTTTTAATTTTTAAAGGAAACAAATCTTTGATGTCAGTTCTAGCCCAACTTAAATTTAACGATGCAGAGGAACTATTAAAAAACAACACAAAAGGAACACAATATATTAGATTAGTAACATCACTCACACACAAATCTACGTATTTCTTTTATAAATGCAGGCGAAAAACGTCTGAGAAACGATCTTTTTTTAGGATTTCATTCTAGATGGAACGAGAACTGTTTCCCTTAACTCGATACACACTAATTCAAAAATGTATGAATAGCAACTTTGCTATTTGAACTCATCGGTTTATTACAAATAGATGAAGATTTGGACATGCTTACTATCTTCAACATCTAGCTAGCATAAATGCAATTCCAATGAAAAAATATTAATACTGCGGTCAGAAGGAGAATATCTTTTTCCAATGCATCAAGTGTATAACATGTAACAGTTTGTATAATTAACTGTGTCACTCAGATATATCTAGTGCCTTTATTATTATGTCTATTCTAACTTCTGGTGCTCTAAGAATCTTAGAGTATTTAATTTTGTTTCTAAATATATTTAATATCAAGTTTCCAAATATAACTAATATTAAGCTTCCATTTGTTTTTTTCTATATGTTAATGGAAGATTGTAAACCGTAGTCCGCTTTTTGTGTTCAAAATACGGGAAATAGTCTTTAAGGTGTGATGTGTATACCCTTGTTTACCCTTATCACAAATGCACCTGTACAGATTTTTCAAATTTTTGTTTAGCAGTTTAAAATGATTCTATGTGGAAGCCGTTGAAGCAAACAAATATCAACATCCGAGATTGGTTAACTAAGAAGCAAAAAATAACTCCCAAGAAAATATATAACTGTGTTGCCTTTGGAGTGTGAGAGAGCTAACAAGTTTTCCATTTCAATGAAATCCACAAAGTTCTGCAAGTATTGTTAGATGAAAATACATTTTCGCTTCTGAATATTTTTATTTCAGAATTCTCTTTTTTACTTTTTTCAGTTTTCAACTAGAAAGAAAGCGTAGAACGTCATCTGCTGTATGAATTAAATTGTTTGTTTGAAAGATTCTTTTTAAAAATCTTTTATTCTTAATTAAGATGAATGTTTGTCGTGCCATATTTCCAGATTAAAATATCTGACCTATTTTTATACCATTTTGTACAATAAGTAATCGTATTAGACTCGTTATGACGGAATCATGAATCGGTTGTTTTGATTGAACGTATAAAAAGTTCAATGGACAGAGCTTAGCAAATACGTGACGTCAGTTCGTGTAGAACTGTGAACAATGTACCAATCATTGAAGGTACAGAAGAAAGTCCAGGTAGAAAATGGAGTACTGCGAAGCTGTGCTTAAGCCATGTATGAAAGTTAAAATTTTTGGCGGATGCGCAGGAATTTCTAAGAACTGTTTACGATTTTTTGTGACCATGTTATCTAGACATTGTTTTTGTGACCAGTCTTATCTAGAAAATTCCAGGGAGCCGATTGTTTTTGTGTAAGCCGCAATCTAGAATTATCTAGTATAAAAAGGTACTAATATATAAAGGACTGACCAGCGGGAGAAGTTTAATTTATAAAGTGATCTCGTGATATAAACAGCGAACAAGTCAATAGTCTAAGTAGTGAAGTGATTAAATAAATTAATGTAAGTGAATATACTGTGTATATAATATAAATTAGTGAATAGTGTAGTGAATGAATTAATTAAGTTAGTAGACATAACGTGTGTGTATAAATTTATCCCACCCGTAATAAAAACGTTTGAATAAATAAGAAAAACATTACAGTACGTTAACATTTAAACGTATAACAATAATTAATAAAAAACAAATTGACAAAAAAACAATATAATGGTATTTCTGCTAAATTTTGCTGTTTACCAAAAATAGTAACAAAAAAGACCCCACTTGAACCTATTTATCGTTGGTTACTGAAATATTAACAAAGTCTTACGATTATGACAATGAGTATTAGATTAAAGACTCTTTTGATATAATATTACCACCGAAATATGTTCTTCTAGGTTTAGATGTAGTATCACTTTTTAGTAAAGTTCACTTAAATATATGTTTAACAGCCCTTCAACACAGATGAAGTGATATAAGTAAAAACTGCAAAATTAATAATCAAACTATTTTAGTATTACTAAATGGAATCATACATGGGTATTAACCCGGCTTGAGGAGCAGCAGAGTTCTTCTCTGGGCTCACTCAAGTAAGTCCTAGCAGGCGCGTCTAAGTCGCGAGGATGGGCCCAGCTTTCAGCTCGTGGCTAAGTTCTCCTAGGGACCCAGTATTGCGGGGTATAACGCTGTCCCCTGTCCGGGGTTACGGACGAAGACCACAACGGCAGCCGAGGCGTAAGAAACACGGCGACGATGGCGGAAGTGACAACCTAGTCTTAGGGGCGTAGTATAAGACAAAATGGTAAGAGGCAGCAGTCTTATCAAAATCAGTCCTTGGCGTGGGAAGAATGACTTCGAAGCGACGAGGCACTGAAAAGCAGAGGGCGGAGCTGAGGAGTAGCAGAAAGGCCTCTGTACTGCGGCGCAGAAAAGAAGCGGAACCCTTACTGTACGAATCTTTCCAAAAACTGCAAATGGCAGAGACACAAAACAGAACGGCCCTCAGTCTGGGGCACCCCTTAAATGGGGAGAGGGTACTAAGAATCCCCCCGTTGAAAGTTTACAGGAACAATCTACGCATTGTGACATGGAACGTGAAAAGCCTTTTTTGTACAGGAAAACTGGCAAATGTCGTACAAGAAATGCATAGACTAAACACAAACGTACTGGGTCTTAGCAAAGTAAGGTGGTCTGGATCAGGTCCACAAAAACAAACAATGGACGCAATTATTACTCTGGGGGAACAGACAGAAATCACCAATATGGTGTTGCTGTGATCCTTACGGACAAAGTGTCACAATCAGTCAAGGACTTTTTACCTTTGAATGACAGAATCATGATGATAAAACGAAAAATAACTCACAGAATTATGAACATCATTCAAACTTATGCCCCCACGAACGACAGACCCGACGATGAAATACAGCAGTTTTATGGCAAATTAGAGGAAATATTGCGCATCAGCAAAAAAGTCGAAATAACAATAGTACTTGGTGACTTAAATGCCAAAATAGACGAGGGAGCGGATGGCGATCACGTAGGAGCTAATGGCCTTGGCGTAAGAAATGAGAGGGGTGACAGACTGGTTCAGTTCTGCAATGAACAGAACCTCATGATAACTAATACTTTTTCCAAACTGCACCCTAGGCGACTATATACATCGACCTCCCCTAGACACACAAAAGAAAATATAATCAGAAACCAGATAGATTACATTATGATCGCACCATATTTCAAAAAATATGTTAAATCTGTAAAAACGTATCCCGGTGCAGATATCGGCAGCGACCATAATCCGGTGTTAATGATTTTCAAAATGCAGCGCTTTCAAAAAGTACAAACACAGACACGCAAAAAGATAGGAGTTGACAAACTTAAAAATCAAGACATAAAACGTGTTATAAGGGAAGGACTTGAGAACAAAATGAAAAAAATTTAAAGGTCAGTGCCAACAGGGGTAGAAACGGTTTGGACAACGTAAAAACTGTTATAATAGAAACTCAAGAACAAGAAATTGGTTACGTGACATATAATAAGAAGCAGGAATGGATGACTTCTGAAATATTAGATCTAATGTCAGAAAGGAGGACACAAGAACAAAATCCAGTGGAATACAAAAAACTCGATAATGCAGTTAAGAACAAATGCAAAGAAGCAAAAGAAAAGTGGCTATCAGAGAAATGCTCTGAAACCGAAAACCTCCAAAGAAAACACGACTGTTTCAACTTACACAAGAAAGTCAAAGAAATGACAAATCGAAACAAAAAAAGACAGTTTCAATACTGAGGGATAATAGCAACGAAATAATAACAGAAACTGAAGCCAAACTTAGAAGATGGAAAGAATATGTCGAAGACCTGTTCAATGACAATAGACCAGAATTGCCACTAACAACCGACGATCGAATAACTGAAAAGGGACCCGAAATAACGAAAGAGGAAGTCATATTTGCTATGAAAACCCAAAAAAACAGAAAAGCAACTGGCCCAGATAAGACACACGCAGAAGTACTAACACTTATAGCAGACGAAGAAGGAGCCGGACTGAACATATTAACTTCACTACTTAACGCTGTTTATAGAACAGGTACTATACCCTCAGACTGGCTCAGGCCTACGTTTATAACCCTTCCAAAGGAAAACAACGCATCAAAATGTGACGAATATCGAATGATCAGCTCAATGTCTCATGTTCTTAAGGTATTTTTAAGAATAATTCATACACGCATCTACAAAAAATGCGAAAGTCAGGTAGATGGCTGTCAGTTTGGATTTCGGAATGGTGTGGGTACACGGGAAGCACTGTTCTCTCTAAACGTCTTAACTCAAAGATGCAGAGATATGAACGTGAATGTATTTTCATGTTTCATTGATCACAAAAAAGCGTTTGATTGCATTAAGCATGAGAAACTATTGAAAATACTTCTAGCCACGGAAATAGATAAAGAGGAGATCATAATCATTTCACAGTTGTACTGGCACCAAACAGCAGACGTTAGAATTGAGCAATCAACATCAGAGGCTATTACAGTAAAGAGGGGAGTAAGGCAAGGTTGTATCCTGTTACCACTTCTGTTTAATTTGTATTCTGAGACCATATTTAGAGAAGCGCTGCAAGGGGTCCAAAGAAGAATCAAAATCATTGGAGTCGTTGTTAATAATCTGAGGTACGCCGACGACTGTGTTGTGCTGGCAGATAATCTGGCCGATTTACAAGACTTAATGAACCGTATAGGAAGCCATAGTGAACGGCATGGACTACTCATGAATGTGTCTAAAACTAAGCTTCTTGTTTTTTCAAAGACAAATATAATTGCCAATTTGTCCATTAACGATATACAGGTAGAACAAGTAAATTCATTCAGATACCTGGGGACTATCATTAATAATCAGTGCGACCCCAAGATCGAAATAAAAGCACGAATTGAGCAGGCCAGAAAAACATTTATTAATATGAAGCAATTTTTCACGAGACGCGAACTGAGCCTAGAACTTCGAATGCGTATGATCAAGTGCTATATATTTTCAACCTTGTTATATGGCAGTGAAGGGTGGACTCTCGATGCGTCTACAGAAAAATAAACGGTTTTAAAGATTAAAACTAACTTTATCCCCATCTGTGGCTCTGAACAATATTCTATCATAAAATTGTTACTTGCATACACTTCGGGGGATGTATCGTGCTAACAAACCGAAATTTCTCCAAAAATAACCAAAAATGTAGTATATCTGGATTTATAGGATCCGCTGTACTCACTATAGTCAACTGAAAATCAATAGGGTACATCTGTGAGACACCTTGAACAATATTCAATCATAAAATTGATCAATCGTATACTCTCTGGATGCTGTATCGTGCTAACAAACTGAAAATTCTCCTAAAATGACAAAAATTTGGTACTTCAAGTACCATAGCACCCGTTGTACTGGCTTTAGTGAGCTGAATATCAATGAGGTTCATGTTTGAGACGCTCTGAATAATATCCAATCATAAAATTGGTCACTTGTATATACTCTGGAGGCTGTATCGTGCTAACAAACTGAAACTTCTCCAAAAATGACAAAAATATCGTACTTAAAGTACTGTAGCACCTGTTGTATTGGCTCTGGTGAGCTTAAAATCAATAGGGTTCATCTGTGAGATGTTCTGAATAATAATCAATCATAAAATTTGTGACTTGTTGAATTCCGGAGGCTGTATCGTGCTAACAAACTGAAATTCCTCAAAAAATGACAAAATGTCTTAGTTGAAGTACCATAGCACCCGTTGTACTGGCTCTGGTGAGCTGAAAATCAATAGGGTTCATCTGTGACATGTCCTTAACAATATTCAATCATAAAATTGCTGACTTATTGCACTCCGGAAGTTGTATCGTGCTAACAAGACATGTAAGAAAAAGTGGCCGACGACAACGACGACGACGACGACATACACACAGGATTTTTTTCTAAAAACCCTTTTTTCCAACTTTTTTGAGGTAAACCAATACTTTTCTCGCATATTAGATAGGTTGGGCGGAAAAGTAAAAGTTGGACGCGTTTGAGATGTACCTATACCGTCGTATGTTAAGAATATCGTGGGTGCAGAAAATCACCAACACGGAAGTCCTTGCAGATTGTTAAGGAGAGAAAGACGAGATATATAGGCCACATAATGAGAGGCGAAAGGTATGAACTCTTGAGACTGATTATTGAAGTAAAAATACAAGGACATAGATCAGTGGGAAGAAGACAAAAATCCTGGCTGAAAGACTTAAGAAGATGGTTTGGATGTACCTCAATTGACATCTTCAGAGCCGCTACTTCCAGAATAATGATTGCCAATTGGATCGCCAATCTCCGACGGGAGACGGCGGATTAAGCAGAAGAAGTATTACTAACATTTATTTTCAATAATACGTAATTTTCGTACGTAATAATATAAATTACCAAGAACATTTTGAAACACTTACGGGCTCTTCAATATTAGTGTTGGGAACTTTCGATACTTTTGCGGATTCGTTCCTTTCGATTTCGATCCGCAAGTGGATCGAGTCCGACGGATTCGTTCCTCGGAACGATATACCTTCTGATCTGATGAATGAAGTTTCACTTAGGGTTCTAGGTATGCAGCCGCGGAACTGCACGCAAACTAAATATAGATTCGTTGTGCTGGTTATTAATAATATAGGATTGGGCAGTTGGATTTAAATTAGAGAAAATTTGCATTAAATGATATTCAACTATTGGCAAGCCAACGTGTTTAATATATTAAAGGTACCTAATTGAAAACAAAGATTCTTCTTATTAAATAAGTAGGGGAGGGTGGGCCACCATGAGACACGTTCACCATGAGACAATCGTTATTATTTAAAAAAAACGCGGCACATTTTGTCGCTATTCACAGAAACATCAAGTGGCAGGCATGTTAGTCTTATTTCTGTTGCCGAAGAAGCCGCACGTGCGTTCCCGAATTTTTTACCGGCCTCGATTTATTTTCGTCATAGTGAAATTTTTTGTTGCTGTGAGTTCAGTACCTCATCAGTGGTTCCCAATATAGTTCTTTATTGGTCTGAGGTGTTCATTAGAACAGGTGAATATTAATTTCATTGTTTATGTGTATTACTAGTAGATTTTTTCACGTTTTACGAAAATATTGCTGTTTGTAACTAAGACCTACAATGGGCCACAATGAGACATGAATTTCGGGCCACCTTGAGACGTGTCTCATGGTGGCCCATATGCAACGAGTTTTGTCGAAAAAAAATATTTTGTTCAAGGTATGTCACGAGGACGAAAGAGAAAATCTGAAAAAGGCCTTTTCAGTGCCGAATCAATGAAAAGGGCTGTCCAAGATGTTATTAAACACAAATTAAGCTTAAGGAAGGCAGCGGAGAAAAACAACGTGAAACATCAAACATTGGCGAGATACGTTAGGAAAACAAGAAATAGTGAAGGTAATGAAGAAAATGTATCCTACCGCCCTCATTACGATACCCGGAGAGTGTTTTCCGAAGAACAGGAAACTATTCTGAAGGGTTTCATTATTAAATGTAGCCAAATGTGCTACGGCAGATCTACAAAAGATGTGCGAAAGCTAGCTTATGAACTTGCCATCCATAATAAAATTCAGATCCCATATAGGTGGATAGAGAAGAAATCAGCAGGAGTGGATTGGTTACAGGGGTTTATAAAACGGCATCCAGAATTGAGCATTAGGCAACCTGAGGGCTGCAGCCTTTCTAGAGTTACCTCATTCAACCGCAATAACGTCGAGCAGTTTTTTCGCAATTTAGAAGATGTCATGAAGCGCTACAATGGGTTTGCAAGTGGAACGCGTATTTATAATTTGGACGAGACGGCGACAACCACTGTCCAAAAATCCTCAAGAATTTTAGCAAAAAAGGGAGTCAAGCAAATAAACAAGGTGACCAGTGGAGAACGTGGAATTTTGATTACCACATGCTGCATTATTAGCGCAGCAGGTGAGTAGTTTCATTTGAATAAATCGATTCTTTTTCCTAACCGTAGCTATGTCTCTTCTAGGAGTTTCGTTGCCCCCAGCAATGATTTTTCCGAGGGTCAACTTTAAGCCTCACATGTTACACGGAGCTCCATCAGGAACTTTAGGCCTTGCTACTCCATCGGGATGGATGAATTCTGAGCTTTTCGTATCTGTTATTGAACACTTCATTTTTCATTCTGGCAGTTCAACGTCAAATCCAACTTTATTATTGCTTGATAATCATGAAAGTCATCTTTCAGTTGAAACCCTAAACCTGGCCAAAGACAATGGGGTTGTTATTTTAACACTGCCTCCCCATTGTTCTAACAAATTACAGCCATTGGACGTATCAGTGTTTGGTCCATTTAAAACATATTATAACAGTGCGTTAGACTCCTGGATGATGACAAATCCTGGAATTCCAGTTACACTATTCCAGATTGCCGAATGCGTTGGACATGCCTTTGACAAATCCATGACCCCTAATAACATTAAAGCAGGTTTCAAAAAATGTGGCATTGTGCCATTTGATCGCCACGTTTTTGGAGATGACGATTTTTTAATGAGTAGCGTTACCGACAGAGAGGAGCCTTTAAGAGAAAGCCAACAGGAAGTAACTGTTGGAACACATGCAGGCAATCCAGACACTGGCGTTTTAGAAGCACATGCGAGCAATGCAGACACTGGACTTTCAAATGGAACAGCTGAAAAAAATATTTCAGCAACTACGAATTTTAAAACACCAGAAGAACTATTTGGGTATCCAAAAGCAAAGCCGAGAAAAACATCTAAACCAAGAAAGAGGGGTAAGAGTATGATCGCAACTGATACACCTGAGAAGTTAGAAATAGAAAAGAAGTTTATGGAGAAGAAGCGATCAGAGTCACTTAAAAAGGCCAAAGGAACGAAGAGAACAGTAACAGATTCGCCTGGAGTTAAACCAAATCAAAAAACTTTGTCGTCATCTGAAAGTGACAATAATTCATTTACTTCAGATTCTTCAGACGCAGAATCTTTCAATGATTTAGAAATGAATCAAAGTCAAGAAAATTTGAAACCTGTTGTCAACTCCTACGTTTTGATTGAGTTTCATGACAAAAAGTCTGTTTTCTTTGTGGGTAAAATTATTGAAAAAATTGAGGATGATTTTAAAGTTAGTTTTTTGAGGCATAGTATCAAACAAAAAAACTCCTTTATTTTTCCCGCTGTTGAGGATGTTGCGTATGTGAAGAAAACTGACATGAAATGTTTGCTTACAGCAAATAGTAAAGTGGGCAGCACAAAACGGCAGCAGTCTTTTATAAACTTTGGTGTATCTTTTGATGGCATCGATATCCGTTAGTACCTTTTGATGTTAGAACCTCAGATATATTTTATTTGATTGTTTTTTCCACATAATTGTGTAATATTTTTAGATAAACGTTTGTTTATTGCTTTTTTGTTTTGTTTTTATCTTGTCTCAATGTGGCCCACTTCGTGGGCTACCTTGAGACAAAATCAAATTTTTTAAATTCGACTATAACAGAAACAATTATAATATTGTGTTAATAATTTACTCAAAAAATGTGTGCATTAAGATGAAAGATTATGAAGCATACGTAACTGTAGCAAAAAAATTAAAGTTGCCAATTCTATTCCCAAAAAAGTAAAAATTGTCTCAATGTGGCCCACCCTCCCCTATATATATAAAAGAATAACAAAAATTGGAATTTCTTTAGGAGAAAACTAATGACAGAATATTTCAACAACAAAAAACTTTTTATTTCTATACATAATACATACAACTAAAAAATATATATTACTTTTTACATTTTACACAAAATAATACTGAAAACTCTGGAAAGGCAGAATAAAATAACATAGCTACGTTTTTAAGTTTAAGGGTTTAAAACATGTAAATTGGAACTTATAAATACTGTTTTTTCGACTTTCTCAGCAGACGCTCATTACAAATTTGACCAGTTTTTGAGAATATCCTTTCTGAAGGCACAGATGTGGCAGGTACACAGAGGCGACTTTTCATGACTTCATACAGATTGGGAAAGGCAAATTTTCTTTCTTCCCACCATGTTAGTGGATCGCTGTTCCTTGCTAATATTCGCTCTTCCAAATATTTGTCCATTTCAATAATCGCAATGGCTTGAGGACTAGTATCTATTTGTAATTCATTTTTATTTATCTGAAAATCAAAATTTCATATATTGTATATTAATAAAATCATAAAGCGACTGCCACTCATACCTCGCTATCAAAATCACTCCACAAGTCCACATTAGTTTTCTCATTAATTTTAGAAACATTTTCAGACGGCGTGTTTGGGAGAATATCTTGGTTTTTTCTCTGTTTTCGTGAAATGGCTGCAGTTATTTTTCTTACAATTCGGTCGTATGCATTATTGTAAGCAGATTCCTTTTTAAATCCGTATTTTTTAAATCGGGGGTCTAGCAACGTAGAATCGGCCCAGATTATGTTGTCTTCCGCATTTTGAAATCTATTAAGCAGTTCCCTTGAAATTTTTACACACATGTTATATACCTCAATCTCTATCACATTCTCACTCGAAAGTCTTACTTTCAAATCTGACTCTATCTTTGAAATATGGTTTAGTAATAATCTGCTAAATAATATTACTTTCGAAATAGTTACTCCTTTTTCTAAGCTCAATTCTTCGGTAACGTCTTTAAACGGTTTTAAAATTTTACAACACCAATCAAATATCTCGAAATCTTGGGAAGTCAGGGTCTGAGTACAATTCGTAACTGCAATAGCTGATAGTAAAGGATCCTTTATTTTTGTTATCCGTTCCAACATATCGTACGTTGAATTCCACCTTGTGACTACGTCATTCTTCAGCTTTAGCTCAGGATATTCCATTTGTTTCTGTAAACTTTTTAGTTTAGCGGCTGCAATAGGACTACGTCTAAAAAATTCTACTACAGATTTAGCTTTATTTCGAGCAATGTTTATTTCTTGTAGACCAGTTTGTAATACTAAATTTAAGCTGTGAGCAAAGCATCCGCTGTGGCACCATGTAGAAGATATGTTGCGAATAGCAGCTTTAATATTTGCAGCATTATCCGTAACTACCCCACATATTTTTTCTAAAATCTGCCATTCTGTCAATAGATTTTTAATTAATATCGCCAAATTTACTGCTGTATGTGCCTCATCAGTTTTATAACAGCCTAATACAAAAAATGCTAGTTTACCATCGAAATCAATGAAATGGGCTGTTAATGACTGATAAGATTCATTATTTAACGATGTCCACCCATCTGAGGTAAACGCAATGTAATTTGCCATAGTCAGACGTCCCTCTACAGCTTCTCTTATTTTAGTGTATAATTGTGGTATAAGCACATTTGACACCGTTTTTCGCGATGGTAGGGAATAATTAGGATTTAGCATATTTACAAAAATGCGAAACTGTTTATCTTCCACCAAACTAAATGGTTGATATTCTGCTGCAATCATAATTGTTAATTGCTCATCCAATTTTTTTGAAATTTGCAAAGGCAATGGTCGCTTCATGAAGTTAGATAATGTTAATTGGCATTTCCTTTTTGGGTTTGGAATGTCTTCTATGTTATTATCATTGCTGGCAGTGTTTTTAGTACAAGTCGTGTAAGCGGTAGACTCACCGTCAATAACGTTAATTTCATTGGCAGATGTAGAGT
The DNA here is from genome assembly GCA_963921935.1 of Galeruca laticollis. Classification (NCBI taxonomy): domain Eukaryota; kingdom Metazoa; phylum Arthropoda; class Insecta; order Coleoptera; family Chrysomelidae; genus Galeruca; species Galeruca laticollis. The sequence goes on from OY998177.1 coordinate 151,299,358, forward strand.
CACTAGTCGTAGACGTTGCTGAAGTGGATGGACCTATTAATGATGTTGGATGTTTTCTCTTTAAATGTCTAGTTAAATTAGCTGTTGCGCCATTTTTGTATGAAAAAGTACCACTACAAAAAGAGCATTTTGCACTGCTTTAATTCGCCACATTGGAGTAGTTCCAAATATCACTACGCTTTCTATTCATTATTTAAGAAACAATATTGCAGACTTCAACTGTACAGTAAAAACAAACAAAAAAATCTCAATAGTGAACTCAAAATCAGAGTGAAAACCACAGCAAATTCAATTTAAACGCTGAACACCGAAGTACTAAAATTTAATTCAAAATCCTAGGACCAGAAGTTCGGCGAATTGTAAATGCAATAAACATATATCTGAAAAGTTTTTTACTTGTCCCAAAAAAGATGAAGAGTTAAGAGATACCGAAATGTCGAACCAATACCAAAAAAAGCGGCTTGTAACAACAAAACAAAAAATAAGTAATAAAGTGCCGCCTTCCACCAGCACCTCTGAATCGGCGCATTGCCGACGTGCAATCTTACCAGTGTTGCCAGCCGTTAACCAAACTCAACTGACCCGTGATCTGCCTCGTGTATTCGTTCCTCGGAACGACTCTCATTGAATTATTGGATTCGATCCAAATCGATCCTACCCCGGATTCGTTCCTTTGTACCGAGTCCGGCCGGAACGACACATCACTATTCAATATCTCCTATATTAGTAGATTATGTAATGGATCACATTGTAGACTTTGTGATTCGAATTATCCAATCTAATACGATATGGAAGGTATATCCACCCGGAAACTGTTCCATATTGTTCTTTAGCCAGTAAAGTCACATTGTGTGGGTCAAGTGTTTTTTATTCAAGTTTTTTTGGTGTTAATTCCATTGTGATAGTGAAATGGACAATTTCTCTACGCATAATGAAATCCATTGTGTCCTTCAGTTACACTTTTATAATAGTGATTTTATTACTGCTCTTCAATTATAAGACATTGTTTCATATAGAGCAGATTCTGTTTTTAGGGTTATCTCTATCATATGCTTCCAACCAAATTTATATTCATTATGGACTCTTCCTTCTGGAAATTGGGGTTGATAATGTTGGACTCTTTCTTCTAGGAATTTAGGCTGATACTGATGTACTCTTCCTTCTGGGAATTGAGGCTAGTAATGTTCCTATAAATAAGACGTTTCCTCCCCTTTCCTCGAGTGTGCTTTCTCATTCACACTCGTGGACATTGTTTGATGCTTACCCCCTCTTTAAAATACTTTATTTCGTGACCCTTGATTACTCACTTTGAGTTCAATTTAGTATAACCCATTTAATCAAATCTCCTAAGTAATATATTACATTTAATATGTCACTAGAGCAGGGAGTGAACTTAACCATCGCGCTCCGGGCAGATCCCTTAGATGTACTTCAAACGATACCCCTTGAAGAAACGGATGACCTCGAGCAGCTGAAGAAGAGGTTGGACATGCGATATGGTCACGAACATCTAGAACACTGATAACGATTCCAGCTAAAGAACCGAAAGCGGAAACGTGACGAATCCCTTCAAGAGTATGATGTGGATATTCCCCGACTAGTTCGATTTGCTTCTCCACCAGTACCAGAGAATATGATGGAATATTTGGTCATCCAGGCCTTTCTTTATTGACGGCTTATGTGACCACAATATGCCCATCCCAAAACCTTGGTCGATGTATTGACCACTGATCTTGAATATGAAGCAGCCATGAAGGCTTCGGGATACAAAGGTAGGATGTGACGATAACAGACTTGACCAGATCGTCAGCTTGATGGAAGGTATGGTGGATAAGAAGGCGAAGAAAATCATATGCTCTGATTGTGGCGAGCTAAGGCATGTACGCAGTTCGAGTAATCGCCCTATGACTCCAAGAACCTCTTGAATATGAAGCAGCCACGTAGGTTTCAGGGTACAATAAAGTTAGGAATTTGCAAGAAGAAGTTGACGAAGACAGACTAAACCAGATCGTCAACTTGATAAAGAGTATGGTAGACAAGAAGCCGAAGAAGGTCAGATGCCGGAGTTGTGGCGAGTTAATGCATGCATGCAGTTCATGTAAGCCCCCCTGGACTCCTGCAGCCCAAGAACCCCAGTCACAGGGAAAACTAGCCAGTTGATGGTCATGCGCAGCAGACTATTTCCGTGTCAAGATTTTCACCGACATATTAAGCTCAGTGGGACTCACTTGTCCTAGAAGAAGTCCCGTTGAAAAGAATTCTTGAAAACGATGATGGTTCTCAAGAAGAGAAGACAGCTAATTATCCCGAGAACGGGACTAGTTGAGGTATTGATGAAGTTACATGACAGTACATCAGGAGGTTATCTGGGTTATTGGATTAACAGGTCTGACGATGTGAAAGACTGGTGTAAGAAATGTACGACGACTAATGAACCACATCATAAGAGAAAGGCACACATGAAACAATATAATATTGGAAGCCCTTTCGAATGGATTGCTTTAGATATCGCTGGACCATTTACCGACGACAGTAAATGGTGGTAAATACCATAGGAATATAAACAAGACAGATATCATTGTTTACAAAAATTTTAACGGCAACACGTAGTCATATTCTAGCTGCTTTTGAAACAAACGTATAATTCTAATTCCTAATGTTGCCATATGCACCATATTATTTTTCAATTCCATAGTAATATATTTTTAATAGAAGTTTTCATTGTAAACGTATGTTTACGAAAATGATGAAATATATTATGGCGAACTATTTTTATGAATTTACTACAGATCTTATGCAATATAATTACAAGAAAAGTACTGTTTATTATAAGTACCTGATACCCTCAAATCAAAATTTAATATTTGACGACAGCGCAAAGCTAACCAAACCCATAAGTGTGTCATAAGTTCCATATATTTACGAGTGTTTTTGGTGTTTAAATATAAAACTTTTTCTTAGAATAATTATTATGGTTTAGCAGTGCATTGTGTGTAAAAAACTGACCTTAAACTTACATTTCCCAAAATAAAGTCACACATCAGCTGAGAGCGAATCGGCCATGTTATGCCAACAGCCTATTTCCGACTTCTTTTTTTTAAGAGATATGTTTTGCATATTGGCGTGTAAATACATATAATTTTATGAATGACTTGTTGGAGATGTGATAAATACATTATGGTTGTAACGCATTATTTCCCAGAGTGGGTGGAAATTTACGCGATTTCGTCGAGGGCCAGTTATTTCAAATATTTTGAGAGCTGGGGATGAAGTGGACAGCGTTGCATACACAGTCAGATAGAATGGTCGAGAGAATGAACAGAACCATTGAAAATACACTTGTCCAAAGTAGTTTCCAGCCACCAGAAAGATTGGGACCAGTATCTTTCTCCATTTGCGATGGATTACCGATCTGGCATCAATGAGTCCATAGGTGAAACATCTACTAAGATCTTATTTGGATGTGAAATGAAGCTTCCTTGTGCCCTGGAATTTGGCTGTTGGCCTGAAGAAGATCTAACGGGAAAAGATTACGTGATACAATTGAGAAGAAGAGTGGAAAATGTGCACGAATTGGTTCGAAGTAATCTTCTAATTGCCAGCGACAGAATGAAAAAAAAACGGTACGACACGCAGGCCATAGGAGGCAGTTTTGAAGAAGGGAATAAGGTATGGTAACACAACCCGAGAAGAAGAAAACGCTTTTCTCGAAAAATAAGGAAATCTTTGGAAGTTTTGTACTTAGTTAATCAAGCAAAGGATCAATGACGTCATTTATCGCATAATCATGATCCCCGAAGTAAAACCGAAAGTAGTTCGGCCTGCGAAAGTGCTAGATATGGAGTCACTACACAACAACGACCAGATTTATTCATGCTCCCGGAAGGTTATTCACTGGCCCACAACATCCCCGCCAGTATCAAAAACGCACGAAGGCTGGAAACCGCCTTTCGAAAGAAGTTTGGGAAATCAGAAAAACTTCAAAATCAGATTCTAGCCCTGGAAAGACACTAAGACTTAAATACAACTCGTGGTACGTCTTCTACCTGGTAACCCAGAAATAATTTCAACAGTACCCAATGAAGACGGTGCCCTGTTATTTCCATACGACAGAGAAGTGTAGAAATGGGTCCAGTTGCTGATTTAAATATCCAGTCCCGGCCACGCAGAAGTCCCAGGAGGAACTTCGTATTGAGGAGGGGGTAATTTTACGAAATCGCATACTGGTATAGTTGTCGAAGCCGACCCAGTCTAATCCGTTATCGAATGTTCAAATTTTGTAGAAGGCGCAAAGATTTCCAGATTGAGTTCTAGATACCGATTTCTCTGGAAGGGAATTTTAATATATAAAGGCGGGGGTCTAGCAGCAACAATCACTCTACATTTTAACCGAGTCGTGAACAGGACAGTGAACATAAATAGTGTGTTTAATATAAATTAGAAGTTAAGTGTGTACATAAATTAAATAATATTAGTGAATAATTAAGTGTATACATTTATCCCACTCGTAGTCATGAAAACTGTTTAAATAGAAACATTACAGATACAAAAGACATCATCCGTCACACAAACGTTCAACTTAAGCGACGGATGAATTTCCTTTTACAATCTTTCAGGTGTTTCAGGATTACCCACAAACGGTTCCACATTCCCTTGAACTTTCTCTTCAAAGTCTTTTTCAACTTTTCCTCACAATACCTAAACGTTATAGGTTCCGTGGTCATATTAAGTCTCAGAGCAATTCGACCATAGGGATCTATCATCCCGCAATCGGTAACCATTTTTCCCGGAGACCGATGTCAGATTCGCTGCTGGGCTTTATCCCGTTCGCCCGCAACTACAATGGAAATCCTAGTTTGATTCTTTTCCTCCGCTTAATGATCTAAATTCAGGGAGTAGTTCTACTTGCTGCGTGGTTGAGAAACTACTAAAATATAGGAAATAATTGCAAAATGCATATAGGAAATTTAAACCTCAAAGCCTTTGTATCTCAGAATCATTCATTCGTAGCCCCAATTTTATTAAGTTAGTTGAATCTTTTTATATTACATCATCGTTGCACAATGCAAAAAAATGCATCTACGAAAGGTTTTCGTTACAAATGAAAATACATAAAAAGTCCAGACCAATTTGAAATCCAAATCGATATTGTAATTCAAATTTTCGCTACGCTGCAGATGAAATGTAGGTAACGTTGTCCCCGACCAACCGAATAAGGGCAATTACAGATAAAATCAAATTTAATTTGAAAGAGTTGGGTTTAATCATGTTTGTCGATTCCAGAAGGATATTTCTGTGACATTTTCTGAAAGGATTATCAGACTTAAAGTTAATCTCATCCATTACAAAAGATCCAACTTTATTCACGATTTTGGTAGTGACCGTCAGCTGGCACCATTATGATTTACGTCGTTTCGTATTCGTGTATCGTTAGGATATTGGATTAATTTCATTAAGAGGAATTTGCCGAATTACGCCAACTATGCTTTTGTGGATATTACATCACTATTAATAAATCAACATGATAAATTTTGTGTAGATATGTAGACATATTGAGGTAACTATGATATTTTGTAAAGCATATGACATGAAAATAGCGTTTTAGGCTACTTTCGAAGTTATGTTCGAAAGACAGCATTTTTTGAGATGTTCTTTTTAGTTACATTATTAAGTGCTATTTCAACTTTGCAATTTAAAAGTCGCAGAATATAATTACAATTATTCTTCAAGTTCGAGATACCTCCATTTATTATCATATCCATTTGTATTAATCACTTTACCACCTCTTGAAATTTTGAGGTCGCGATTATAAAGAAAACTACAACTTCTTCTCCTTCTTCATACGCCAGGACTTAGTTGTGTGTTTTCTACAATGTTTTTATTTTTGGAATGCCAAAGTCCAGTAGTAGTCGGATGTCGGGCATACAATCCACGTGGTGTCGCAACTGTTTTTGTATTGTTTTAACCCACTTTACTATGCCTTGTAGCCCACATATCCCTCTAGTTTCCTCATTTCTCGTACGGTCGTGCAGTGTACAGCCTATTTTTGATTTTAGTATTCGCATCTCTGTTGAGCTTAATATTCTTTTGGTTTAGGCACTTTCAGCACTTGTTCCAATATCATATGTCACGATGGGACTAACACACGTTTTATAGATTCTGAATTTGTTAGTGTTTATTCCTCCATATTAATATGACGTCAGGGTAGCTTTTGCTGTTTGGTTCTGCGCCTCTTCATTTAGGTTTCTACTACTTGCTATTTTGTTGCCAAGATATATGTATCTCATTACCTGCTCTATACTCATATTATATACTATCAGTTTGCATCTTTTTGGTTTTCTGGATATAGGGAGACAATTGGTTTTTGGTTGAAAATAATCATGTAGAAACTTTCCGCCACTCGTTCAAAAGCATAGAGAAGTTTATAAAGGTCATCTTCATTTTTAGATATTGTTGCAGTTCACTGCAAGTATTTGTATTTTTTATATCTTTTTACAAAAGCCGGCAACGCCGCATATTACTTCAACGAATGTTCTCGAGATCATACCGGCTAGAGCCAGGTGCTTTTGTGCTCAGTATAATAAATGACTCGAAAATGAATGTATCGCTTTATTTCTCAAAAACAATAACCTCAAATTTAATATGAAAGTATTAACGGTCCTTCGAAGCTAAATTAATTGTATTAATGAAAATTAACACTCTCGATTGATTGGAAATCTTTCAATTCACAACAGATATCATTTCCTTGCCTCCCACTTTGTATCCTCGATCTTCACTCTAATATGTCCGATAATTTCGTCATTGATTATGTTGATAAGTATTGGGCCGAGACTGTCCCTTTCCATTTTGTTCAAATATAATTCTCCTACCTGCTATAATATAAGTGAATTTAGCTGCGATGTAATAATGCACTTTTTTACATCGGGTTGATCAGAATATGATTTTCAATCGCGATATTCAATTTGATTTAACATTGCGATTTTAACTACATCGATGTAAATTTACAGCTGTTACGAGTAGTTGTACAGAATAGCTTAAGAGGGGCCTCCTCACAGATATATAAACCTAAAAACCTACACAATACTAGTTACTAATTTAGTAATTATTTGGTTCAAAATATTTACGATAGATGTCGATAGTAGTACTGAATCGGCTTTTACTTATTCAACATATTTTCACTCTCTGTCTTTCCACTCTTGACGGTTCAAAGAAACGCATCTCTGTTCGAATGTTTTGATTTCAATTATTTCAACTTCTTGTGAGCACAGAAACATTATCTCTGTTTTTTATGTTGCATCCAAACCACAGAACACCTGTGCATAGATAAGAGAATATTATATACACAGATACAAACAAAATTTGTTGACATAATTTCCATTTGAGTGTAGATTTTTGATTATTTAAGAGTTTCATAAATGTTTTTGAAAGGAATAAATTGTTAAAAGTACGTAATCGTATCGACCCAATATCAAAAATTATAGTTATGATAATGTAAATTATCCTGCAATCCGTTTTTTTTATTTTACAAGCTATGTTTGAGGTTATGTTTACGGGATTATTTGATAAATGTGAAAATGTGAGATAAATAATATTGATGGTTTGTTCTAGTATCATCAAACCATCTTTCAACATTCTCTTGAAACCCTGTTTTAATGATAATATGGGTTTGTTAGTGAGAAGCGAAAAATGCTTAATTGAAGTGAAGTGACCTTTGAAGTATCTGAATGAAGAAAAATTAAAACCGCTCTCAAAAGACAAGAATTGCATAATTCATTTTGATGAATATATAATAGTGATAATTGAAAAATATAACTATTATAACCTGATACAAGGTGCATTACATATTGCATGAAAGGACATGTGCTATTTAATAATATGGATACCAAGTGACAGCATTGCGGAAATTGCTAGAAATTAAGAATGGAAGAAAAATATACATACTTTAAAAACATTCTACCTTTCAAAATGTTTTCATGATTATAAAATTTTGTTTGTTTCATGCTAAGAAAATTAAACTGCAGAAAGGTTGCAAATTTACATGATTTAAAATAGGCTATTTAGTCTGAAAACACAGAACGTCATGTCACAACTTTGCCTCAATCTAATCATATTTGTATCAGTTTCAGAGTACCTGTTGGTTGCTTTCAAATTTTATTTGACATGTAGGCTCTTTTTTCAACTACATGTGTAAATATATTCAATTTTATCTAGAAACAAATAATATAAACAAAGAGTTTCCAAATTTATTATACAAAGAAATATTTACTTGTAATACAATGCTTTACATTTAATAGAAAGAGGAAAGTAAGGTACAGTGAGGAATTTAAATTTAAAATGACAAACGTTTAAAAAACTTACAAAGCAACTATAACAACTAATAAAAAATTTAAAGCGAAAGATCTGTAATGACAAATAATAATCTATATATTGAGGGGAGATCGATATATACAGTACAAAATCAAACATACAATCAACATGTACAAGTTTGCTTCTACCTTGTTTGCAAAGATTGATCATATGTGTTGTGGAGATTGAAACTGAAACATTTTTCCTTCATTATACAAAAAAATAGTTGGTTCATTCTCTTTTTTCCATGACAGATACACATATGTGTGATCACCTGAATGGTAAATATTTTTTTTGTTTTTGTATAATACATTATTGGTATTATTACTTTTCCATCCAACCCATCTAATATGCGAGACAAGTAGGTTTACCCAAAAAAAGTTGGAATTTTGTATTTATTTGAGTTGTTTTTCAGCAAGAACAAAACAAAAAAAGGGTTTTTAGAAATGAAAACCTATCTGTATAACTCGATACAGCCCCCGAAGTGCAACAAGTAGACAAAATTAACTTTTTAGTCGTCCTTTGTTTTACAATTTTTTTCTAATATCAACAACAAAGACTATTACTAAGTCATCTTTAATAATAATTTGGTTTCTTATTGTAATGTTTTTCTAATTTATTTAAACAATAAACGGGTGGGATAAATTTTAAACACACGGTATGGCTACTTACTGATTTATTTAAACACTAACTCACTAACACTTAATTTATATATACTTAACTAATCACTTATATTTAATTTATATGCACACAAACTTGATTATTAATTAGCACTTTACTGTTCGGTGTATTTTTTGATTATTTCTCGAGATCACCTTATCAACTAATTAACTCTTCCTGATCAGTCCTCTTATATATTAAAGCCATTTTTACAAGTAAATTCCGGACTGCGGCTTAAATAAAAACAATTGAATCTGGCCTTTTCTAGATAACTCTGGTCACAAAAACAATGTTTACATAAGATAGTCGTAAACTCGTAAACAGTTTTTTATAACTGCGTATCCGCCAAAATTTTAACTTTTATACCTGGCTTAGACAGAGTCGGATTTAGGGTCTATACCAGTGTGTTGTTTCGTAACATTATTTTCTTTGATTTTTTGAAATGCTTATATAATCAAACAATGTGCAAGGAAATTTTGACTATTGGCTAGACAAAGTTTTAAAATATTTATGGTTCAAAGATTTTTAAAATATAATGTTACCTACTTCGTTCATTAATTTTATTCAACAATTACTATTACCTATGGTGCATAGGCTAAGGCAAGCTAAAAAGTGGATAATCATCCTAATTTCTTATAAAATCTTTGGACAGGTTGTTAATAGAAAAACAAATACACCTTGTCATTCTCTTGTTAAAACTGTTCTTAAAAAGACTTATTGTATGACGGAGGTAATGGAGTATGGAACTCTAAGGAAAAAGTGGCTAAGAGCATTTTTGAACAAGTACAAAATGTTGTGGTTGTTGATTGAGGATTGTGGGTAGATGTTCAACACGGTTTTCTAGGTGCTTCTCCTGATGGTAAATATATTTGACATAACAAATAATTACCATGTGTTATAAATTCTTTTTGCATATTAAACGACATACATTTATTGATAAAATATTTTAGGGCTTGTAGGTGATGATGCACTACTTGAAATAAAATGGCTCCACTCTGCATCAAAACTGAATTTACAAACAAATACAATAAGCGAAATAATTGACCACATGAAGAATAAAATTTGTCTAGAAAAACACAACAATAAAATTCAACTTAAGCGGAATAACAATTACTATTATCAGGTATAAACATGATATATTTATTCCAAGGAACAAAAACTCAAAATCATTCTTACATAATATATTTAATCACTTTGATGTATTTACCAACAATAAATAAGAATAACATTAAAAAGTAGTTATTTGTGTAATAGGTGCAAAAAGTGCATTTTTGTTGCAAGGAAGCATGAAGCACTAAACACAATCTTGTGGAGTAAATATAAATAGCATTTACGAAGCACAAATTTACTTATTTAGCATGAAAACTACTTAATTATGATCACTTACAAATACAATACACACTAAACTATAAATTTGGGATATTTTTATGAACACAAAACATATGACAACAGCATATTTGACCCATAGAGAAAGTTATAAAATTATTTGTCTATGAATTGACCGTCGTCTTCTGTCATTGTTCTATATTGTTCTATACAGCGCCATGCATCAAGACGGTGGAGCGGTTGAACTCAAGTAAAAAGATGTTCGTTTGCAAAAATTTGCGCACAACAAATCTCAAAAAATACAATGATTTGAGATTTCATATTTTCAGAATCGAATTCTCTAGGCTTCCTTTTGGGGATCAGTTTTTGGTGTCCAGATTGGTGACCACAAATTGTCAAAACTGTCAAAATCACACCATCACTTAATGGCTTATATCTTTTTTATAACAATATAAAACTCAACCAAAAATACCTGATCCCCAAGACAAAGGTCCAAGTTATATTGTGTTAAAATTGCAACACTTAATTTCCCTGCGTTCTTTAGATTTGTTGTGTACAAAATGACCTAAATTTTGTTGCAAATCAAGGGTGCCAACTGTTTTCAGGTTCCTAAAACGTGAGGCCCCTCTTAATTAGTGTAGGGAAAAAATAGGGGAATTTAATTTTATGAATAGGGAAAATGTAGGGATTTTTTTCTTGTGTTGGGATGGCTCTTATAAACGGTTACCATCACTGTTTTACTGATACGTAATGTCATGTGTTGTTTCGGTCAACATGGCCGATTGCAATATTTTATACTTTTATTTTCCTGAAACTTTTATTAATATAAATGTTCATATTAAAACTAGGTAATTTATTTTCTTCATCACATATTTTTCTGTAACACCATTCACTTTTTGATTCCTTACTACTGTCAGCATCCCTATTGAGAATGGAATAGAACCTCAATGGATGAACATTGAATTATTGAGAGAGCCGAGGATGTATATTCCTCGAAAATTAAGCTACATGAGAAACGAAAATCAGTTGATTAAAAAAAAATAAACGGTTTCAAGGATTAAAACAAACTTTTCCGCATCTGTGGCCCTGAACAATATTCTATCATAAAATTGTTACTTGTATACACTTCGGGGGATGTATCGTGCTAACAAACCGAAATTTCTCCAAAAATAACCAAAAATTCAGTATATCTGGATTTATAGGACCCACTATACTCGCTCTAGTCAACTGAACATGAATATGGTACATCTGTGAGACACCTTGAACAATATTCAATCACAAAATTGATCAATCGTATACTCTCTGGAGGCTGTATCGTGCTAACAAACTGAAAATTCTCCAAAAATGACAAGAATTTGGTAATTCAAGTACCATAGCACCCGTTGTACTGGCTTTAGTGAGCTGAATATCAATAGAGTTCATCTTTGAGACGCTCTAAATAATATCCAATCATAAAATTGGTCACTTGTATATATTCCGGACGCTGTATCGTGCTAACAAACTGACACTTCTCCAAATATGACAAAAATATCGTACTTAAAGTACCGTAGTACCTGTTGTATTGGCTCTGGTGAGCTGAAAATCAATAGGGTTCATAAGTGAGATGCCCTGAATAATATTCAGTCATAAAATTGGTGACTTGTTGAACTCCGGAGGCTGTATCGTGCTAATAAACTGAAATTTCTCAAAAAATGACAAAATGTCGTACTTCAAGTACCATAGCACCCGTTGTACTGGCTCTGGTGAATTGAAAATCAATAGGGATCATCTGTGACATGTCCTTAACAATATTCAATCATAAAATTGCTGACTTGTTGCACTCCGGAGGCTGTATCGTGCTAACAAGACATGTAAGGAAAAGTGGCCGACGACAACGACGACGACGACAACATACACACAGGATTTTTTTCTAAAAACCGTTTTTTCGTGTTGTGGTTGATGGAAAACTTAAAAATTACTGAACAATTTTTTTCAAAATTCCAACTTTTTTTGGGGCAAACCAATACTTTTCTCGCATATTAGACAGGTTGGGCGGAAAAGTAATATGTTTTAAATTAATACCTTTTAGTATGACGTATCAGTAGTTGTTCCATTTAAGTGCAGGAGCTTGTTTGATTTAAAAATACAACAAATACTTTTTTGTCTTAGAAATAGAGCATCAAAAATATGTATATGTGATACAATTTAGCAGAATAATGTACTTGTCATTAGGTCTTAGGTAGATTTTTTATTTGAAATATCTCATAGCAAGATCAGGTAAACGGAACTGGAAATTTCCAAATGGTATGGAAAAGTGCCAAGTTTTCAATATGTTGGAAAGTCAACCTATTATTGTTATTCCTCACACTAGAAAAACAGTAATTTCAGAACTTGGGAATCAGATTTAGGATAAGAATAGTTTAGTCATTGAACTATTTGCATAATTTTTCATCAAAGACTATTTGTAATAAATAAACGTTTTACAGTATATCAGAAAAATTAATTACATTGTCTATTATTAATTAACTCAAGTAACACTAAATAAATTTATATAAAATAAGAATCAGTATTTATTCAGAATCTGTCTCACTATCATCAAAGATTTCTTTATTAACTTTATGTAATTATGAACGAGGCATTTGTGGTGAATCTGGACATTTCTATACTTCAGTCAAAATTTTACCCAATGTTTTTACAATTTTAATCACAACAACACTCATCCTTGTTGATCATCTAAGATTTGTTTATACAGATATAAAATGTTTTGTTTCTCTGTAGATGATAAGTGTTCTAAATTTACAGGGTTAATTCATTTTGGGGGCAAATGAGAAAGTTTGCTAATACTTGGAATAGTCGATTTTCAAAGAACTGTTATTATATTTTAACACGTTTAGAAATAAGTCCCAGTATATGGTAGGCTTTGCAAAAATAGGTCAATTAAAATGTTTTGATAATTACTCACAAAGGAAAACGTATTGTTTCTTGGAGTAAGAGAAAACAAAAAACAACGAACTCAGCATTTTTCGAGAGAACACTTTCTTGGTTCGAAAAATATATTTTTTCGGGGAGTTGGTTTTCGGATCAGCGTGGCGAACGGAGTTGGTTTTCAGACGAAACAGCGAATAGTCGAGTGGATCCAGTAAAGCCTACCCGAGGGGTGTTTGATGCGACGAAAGACAAAGTGCCCCTTCAAGAGGAGAAGACGTGTCCTGGGATAATGTTAATGTAGGATGTAAGTGAATAGTTTAGTATATTTCGTTTGCATTGTATTGTTAATTTGAGAGTGTACATTATATTGCTATCGGAAAACTATCAAACTTATGCTCAGTACGGACTGTCGTACTTTTCCGTAAGCGTGGCCATTTTGAGATAATATTGTATTGTCTCCTGAGGGCCATTGAATATATGCCCGGTAAGGCTGCTTTTAATTGTTTTATATTTGTTTTGAATACATTTTGTTAAGCTTTGAGTGCATGTCGATTTGTTATCGGAAACTCCTTCAATATATTTTTTTTTTAAAGAGTGGTTACTAAATTGATCCCAGACCCAAATAGCGTGACCCGTAGCTACATCGTCAGGAGGATCGAGCGGATAGGGGTCAAACATAAAACCCCAGCATACAGAAAACCCTATATCGTCGCAATAAGAAGCCACGAACGCAAGAAATAAAAAAAATAAACATTATTCACAATTTACACAATTGTTCGATCATATGACAAAAGTGCTGAGTAAAACTGGCTGTGGTCTGACCAATCAGGAATCTACAGAATTGCCAACTTAAATTCAGATCATTCCACCTAGTTTAAAAAGAGAGTATGGAAGGTTAGGAATATAGTTGAGGATAATGAAAGCACCACTGCAAATTTCATTAGTTTATTATTAATTGACGGAGAATGTCATAAAATTGCAGAACGATACTCAGACTAATGTTTCCGTGGTATATCAATTGTAACGAATAGTCGACGAGAAATAGAATAAGGGCAGACATTGTCAATTTGTCATTGTTATAAAAAGTTCGCCATTTTGGTATTTCATATTATTCTTTATTCCTACGTAATTATTTAATGTTAATATATTATTTCTTTAGTTTAAAGTGTTCCTTTCAAATATGTGTGTGTAAGACAACCAACAATTAAACACATATCACTCGACTTCTCCTCTGGTCGGCAAAAATAACCCGGTGCTTAACATTTTCGCATCATACATATATATTCATCATTCTATACATTAAAAAGGTAAATATACCAACTCGGTATACGGAGTGGTTGATGAAACTCAAAGAGTTCTTTGTAATAACGTCATAGCATAAAACATGATCTATTTAAGAAAATTAAGATATTTTAAAAAACGCGTTTTGTCTCACCTTGTACATTAAAAATTATTTTATTCATAAAATGTTGGAGTACTATTAAAAAATACAATACTACAAAAGTTGTACCAAACATAATGTTAACGTTACATTATTTATGAAGACAAAGGGTGTCAAATGGGACACTGCCTTAATAAAATTGATTATCTCTTCAAAGCTCGCACAGGTAGCAAAACCCTATATTATGAGAATCCGCAATAGTAGCTTTATAAAAAAAACGTTATATGCTGTTCTACTTAAAATTAGGAATTTCGGTAAACTTTCGATATATTAGTAAATGGAAGAAGGTTCTCAAAATTTTCGTTCAATTGGGCATATCTGATACGGCTATACACCGAATTCACAGATTCTAATAAATTATATCAATTTCCTCTAAAGCTTCTAATTGGAACTCCCAAAGAATCCCCCTGTATAATCTTATAACAAAAACAAATACAATTATGATCCAATAAAAATATTTGTTTCCCAGGCCCAGAAAAATCGACACAAATAAAAACCATTCAGTTGTCAGTTCCACACCAGTTAGGTCGAAATTATGGATCGACTGTTCAAATAACTGTTAGGGTTATCTGGACATTACGATAAAAATTTTGGTTTATAACAAATCTATTGTTAAATCATAACGGAAGGATGAACGTGCATCACCAGCAGGTTAGGCATTAATTTGCTTTGATCAATATTAATCTCCCAGTTAATTAGTATTCGACATTTCAAAAGATGTTATCATATTTGTTTATCACAATCTCTTCGTAGAGCCAGCTAAAAAGTCAACAACAAAAAGTTATGATAGCAAATTCTTCTGATATTAGTCGTAACCTCTATATTTGAAGATATCTTATATAAAAAGTTTTGAATGCGGGAGAAACTGTTATCGTGTATTGTTTATATTATTTGACACATTTCAGGAATGGAGCATGAATAATTCATTCACTATTATAATAAATTTGCTTATTTACCATTTGTTACTGAAGTTACACCAACTTATAATATGACTTTTCAAAACAATAAAGAATTTAAAAATTGCTCAAAAAACTGTTTTGACAATAAATTCACTTTTTTCTGTCGTCAAAGACAAAACGCCATTAGGTCATAAACAATAATCTACTATACTCCATGAGCCAATTGTGACCGTGAATATATTGGTCAGACAGCCAGGTTTCTTAGAGACCGCTGAACTTCACACAGGAGTGACTGTACATTGCACCCTGGAAGATGCGCTCTTACTGAACATATGGTCATGGAGGGTCACGACATGAATTATAGTTCCCCAAAAATCTTAGCAAAGCAGATAAATGCTACGAGGAGTTTGATTTGATTGGGATCTGTTCAAGGTTACTTTTAGACGGAAACCCAAGGGCTCTGAACAGTAGTTCAATTGTCACATCTTAACACATATTTTGAACAATTAAAATGATTGATTTAATGTCTATCCATTTCATGAAAGCGTAAAGTGATTGTTTCCACTTACATAGATATCTTGTTTTTTGAGGCAGCATGAATTGTTCCAACTTGTAGAATAATATCAGCGAAAACTAACAGTATCGCATTATGCTTCTTTTTCATTTCACAAAATTGAATCTAGCCTATTTAATATTTCTCACACTTTTTAACGTGTGCACATGCCTTGATCATTCGGGATTTAACATATTAATTTTTACATTGATTTAAATACATATTTTTATTATTAATATTATTATTAGTTAATCTTCTTATAAAATATGGTGTTCCCACTTAGGTGATTCTATAGTTTTTATTTAAAATAATTTATATAGTCTCTAATCAATCAGTTCCTTTTTAATTTATTATTTTTTAAAGGGTATATTGTAATATGTTTCTACAAAATATAATCCATTTAATAAACGTGACAGATTTTTAAATGACAATTAACATTTCTGGTTAACTACTTATCATGAATGCATTCATTAATTTGGAAGTAAAGGCCAAATTAATTTTATAGATTTCTAATAAAATATTCTTCACAGTACCTTTTTATTTTCTAAATTCCTATTCACTACAAATTTAATCTTCACTATGTCACAATGTCTAATACATTATGAATCGTATCACCAACATAAACAAAAAACCAACCTCGTTCTTGGCATGAAAAACAGAGTTATCAAGATCAAAATTTCCTTCAATCTCTTTAGCTAGCAAAAATATTCACACAATTCAGAACATTTTGTCAAAAATAAAAGACAAAGATCCCTTGATGGATCAATTCAATGTGATTTCAGAGAAACTTGCACTTTACCACGTCACACTTTGTCTATGAATCACATTCCTGATTACGATGGTGTCACTGTGTTGGATTGCGAGTCTAAACTTACTAAGAGATCATTTTTGGAGACCTCTCACATTTTTAAAGAACCTAAAGCTATGAATGCCAGAACTGATATTGACAACTTTAGCATTATTTACTCGTACCTTCTTAGTCTTCCTTCTTATATTGCGAGCACTAACCATCAACTTTCACAATGAATTTCAGTTGATGGACCTGTTTCTCTCTTCTTTTGCATATTACATATTGGCATCACTGAATTTTGATGACAGCTTTTTGATTCTGTATTTGTGTAGTTATCAATTGTCGAATCACAAATAAAAAATTCCTTGTGTTCCTGAACATATGATTGAATTATTTTTATCTTTTCCTTTTAATATTAATAATAATCGTTACATCTATATATCAATGTAATGTATTTATCACGCGTCGTGTTGCTTTCGTAAGGATTTCGTTAGTTATGTACATGTTATTCACATCAAACAGATTTAACCTCACTATCGTATGTAAAAATATTCAATTCTTGTTATTGGTCGTTTGACTTTTAATAATTTATTGGAGAGTTTTTGATGAAGAGCCAATAAAGTCTCGAAATCTTGAACAGAATAAAGGGTCAACTTTTTATTTCACCTTTGACTGAAGACCTGATTAAAAATTTTAATCTCCTTAACTTAGTCAGCCGACTAATACTCAACTTATGTTATGTTGCGTTGTATATGTGTATATATATATATATATATATATATACATATATACATATATACTTATATATATATATATACATATTTCTAAATAATAAAATAAAAATGATTTATTTTATTATTTACAAATTAATATTTAGTAATTAGTTATATGCTTCAAACAATGATTCAAACATGAGTAATTACTGTAATCCGATAATATGGATAACAATAATTCATAAATATGTGTAATAACTATACAAATCAATAAAACGTAACGAATTCATTAAATAACCCGAACGTTAATAACATGCATGTCATCAAATATACAACTACCATTTATTGTTACGGACAACAGTTTGTATGAATTGTTTTTAATTTATAGTTAATCATTTTTGGAAATATAGTTATTTTTAATACAGTTTTCGTCAACTTAGTTGGTATATTAAGAAATAAATGAAATTCGCGAACATCATTACTTTAGAGATATTAACATTAGTAGGAAGTTATCATAGAATGTATATTTTGAAAAGCAAGCAACAGATCAAGATCATTAATCCGATCTATTTGTTGAACATTTTATTGTAATGCCGGAAATTGTTCTAGTTTTCAGTTTGAAAGCGGTTAAAACCTTTACTTTTTGATATTTGGCAACGTGGAAATATGTCGACCGAATACTTGGATTGCTTTTTTGTATCAATTAAAATGGTTTCACTGTTTTTACGTTTGTTTCCAAATGAGAAACAAACTCTTTGTGTAAATACACACAGTACGGATTAAAAAACGCTTTCGATAATAAACATAAAATCGATTTCTATTGAAAATAACTATTATTTTCAAATAAACATTATATTCTGATGAGTAATAAATTGAAAAAATAAATAAAACTTCTTAGTTCTTCAATGAATTTAAATCAAATGTTCGAATAAACCGCCGTTTTGAGCTAAGCAGTAACCGTGTAGTGGATGGATATTTTATGTGAATCGACAAATTCTTGTATGATTCCGTTTTTAAATTCAGTTCCGCTATCTACAACTATCATAGAAGGTAATCCGTGGTGAGTTACTAATGTAAGGAAAGCGTTAATTACGTTTACTCCTTCTATTGGGCAGCCCTGTTCATATTTGGAAAATGCATCTATTATGGTTAGCAACTTCTGTCCATTGTCTTGAAATAGATCGACATGTACTATTTCTAATGGTTTGGTGGGTGTACGTGTGACCATACGTTTTGGTTTTGGTGGAAGTCTGTCATATTTATTTTCATGATATATATAGCAGAAATTAACAATGTTTTCGATATCCTTCTTCAAATTAGGCCAGAAATAACGTTTTCTTATTTGAAGTTCTGTTTTAGTTATTCCTCTATGATTAGTTATGCCCTGATAGGATTTTTGTATCAAATCTTTTTGTTTTTCTTCTGAATCAACATCTTCCAGCTGTATGTTACATTTAATTAGGTCGTAACCGTTGTTTTTGAATATTTTCCTGACGGTTTCACAAATTTGCTTATATAATTCGTCACTTTCGAAGAGACATGCATATTTACTTTTTTCGTTGTAGGTGGTTCTTAACGAAATTCATAATATCTGGGTCATGTAGGGATGTCTAAAATTGGGTTTTCTATTGCTGTGTGGTTCGTTTCGCCGTTTGATGTTTCTCGTTGATCTTCCTGTATGTTTTGTTGTGATTTCTCTTGATTTTCTTCTCGGTTTCTTTGTGTTTCATTTATTTGTAGAGGGGGTTGATCTAAGTTCGCCTGCTCTAGTATTTCTTCAATAGTGGGGGGCAATTCTGGAATATCTTCGTTGACAAAGTCTGAGAGTCTGTCCTCGGGTGGATTATTATAAAAAGAGGCATTTTCTTCTTCCGAGGAATCTAATTTTTTATTCACTTCATCGACGTATTTTGTTAGGTCAAACAATTCTTTGGTGTGTATTTCCACTCTTGAAGGGCGTCGGCGTTGGTATTACATTTTTTTATCTTATAAACAACTTCCTAATCGTACTCTTCTAATTTTAATCTCCATCTTACTAGTTTGGAGTTTGGTTCTTTCAATGAAAAGAGATACTGAAGCGGGCGATGGTCTGAGAGAATTTTAAAACCTTCTTCCGAATAAATAGGGGCGGAAGTATTTAGTGGCCCATACTATAGCTAACGTCTCTTTCTAAAATGTCGAGTACTTAGTTTCTGTCTCGTTTAGCGTTCTGGAAGCGAATTATATGGGTTTATCGCTGTATACTGGTCCTTGGGAAAGCACTGCTCCTATAGCATGGTTGCTAGCGTCGGTCGTTAGGTTGAAGGGTATTGTAAAGTCCAGGTACTGTAGAAGAGATTCGTTCATCAAATGCTTTTACAGGTGTTGAAGCATTCTAAAAACTCTGGAGTATGTTTGATCTTGGCATCCTTCTTTAGACAAGTTGTTAGAGGCTTCGTCCTTTTTGCGAAGTCCTTTATAAACTTCCTGTAGTATCCTGAAAGGCCTAGGAATCCTCTGATATCTTTAGCTGTGTTAGGTGTTGGATAATTGGCGATGGCTTTATTTTTGTTAGGGTTCGGTTTTATACCCTCTGAAGTGACGATATGTCCCAGGAAACTAACTTCTTTTCTTAGGAACTCATATTTGTCTAGTTGTATTTTCAGTCTGGTATCTCGGAATCGTTGGAATATTGTGGTGAGATTAGCTATGTGTTCCTGTAGAGACGTGGAAAAAACGGTAATATCGTCCACATAAACCAAACATATTTTACCTTGAAGTCCTTTCAATTCATTATCCATTACCCGTTGGAATGTAACGGGTAAGTTTTTAAGCCTGAATAGCATTCTTACATACTCGTAGTGTCCGTTCTCGATACTAAAAGCAGTTTTTGGACATTTCTATCTGGTGGAAAACGCTCGCCAAATCTAGAATGATGAAATATTGGCATTGGCCAAGTTTATTCAATATGTCTGTTATATTGGGTATTGGATACCGGTCGTCGATGGTTTTTTCGTTTACTTTGCGGTAGTCAACAACGATGAACCATTTAATTTTTCCTGATAAATCGAGGTTTTTAGCGACTAATCAGATAGGATGGACCATGGATATTGGTTAGATCTAATTATACCTTGATCTAGCATCGAGGCTATCTGACTTCTAGATTCCTCTTTGTGGATGTATGGATAGCGGTATGATTTAGTATATACCGGTATGCCATCCTTCGTTCTGATGTTGTGTTTAACTTGATTCGTAAAACTAAGAGGTGTAGCTGGTTTATGGAAGATATCTAAAAATGTTCTGAAGAGGCGAAGTATGTGTTCTTTTCTTCCATATTAAGATGGTCCGTTTGGATCAGATGGTCTATGCTATTCTTCGTACTTTGTGCTGGTGTTATTATCATAGAAACTGTGTGATATTCTTCGAGATTAATCTTCTTGCAATCAATCGGTTCAGTAATAGCGAATTCTATTGGCTCTGAAGTGAAATTTGCGATTTCCGTCCAGGCTAGCTGGTATTGTGCGTTAGAAAGGCTTTCTTTTATCACTGCACCTTGAATTTGTTGTCTCGGTATAAAAACGGTTAATTGCTTTTCATTATCTAGTAACCTGACTTCACTAATGGAGTTTGCTTTGAGTTGAATCCAGTAGAATTGCGTTTTCTTCGTTTCATAAAATTTTATAGTGATGGTTGAATGTTTCGTAGTAAGGATTGATCTAGGGAAATTTGATTGGGCATGGAAGAGTTTAGAGTTATTGAGACCAATAAGGTTTTCAAAGGTTTCATGGTGATTTCAATTCTGGAAACAAAGGGATCGTGGCCCTATGCTTTTGTGAATAATTTTGAAAACTGGAAGTGACAGTGAAAGGGTCATATTTGATAAAAATTTGGATATTTTGTGGTTAAGGAATGATTTTATAGACCCCATATCGATTAGGAGTTTTAAATGAGGGTCAGAAATTTCGATGTACTGGAGTTCCTTTTTTTCGGAAGAGGAATGCAGCTCTATTATGTTTTTGCTACTGTCATTGGTTCTATGGGAAAATTTTCATATTCTTCATACGGAAAGTCTTGTACTTCGGCGAGTGATAACTCTTCTAGTGGTTGTTTTATGTAGAAAAAGTCTTCTTTGTTGTCGTTTTGTTCGATGTTATACAATTCTTCGACGGTAAACTTCGGCTGAGATTGTTGTGGTTCTTGGTGTTAATTGGACGGTCTGTTCATATTTGTGACCGCTGTCGATAAACTCAAGGGGGTTGGTCTTTGTTGGTATGATTTCCCTGGTCTGTCGGACCAGAAATTTGGTTGATAAGATGCCCTAAATGGATGTCTTGTTTCGGGTCTTAGTTGGTTGAACGTGGGCATTTGGAAGTTTTGGTATGATTGTCTAGGCGGAAATTGGCTGTTCACTTGTCTCGTTGGTTGCCATCGAGGGTTGGAGAGCGTCGGTTGTGGGTGTACCATTGTTTGTGGAAAAACTAGAGGTAGCTGAGATTAGGTTGGTTCTTTCTGGGCCGAAAAGTTATTTGTGGATCGTCCTGGAGATAAAGATTAAGGCAAGTTGTTACCCCTTTGCAAATATCAGATGTTGTTCTCTTCTTGAATATATTGAATTGCAAATGCTAGGTTATTAGGCCGCATTGCCTTTACAGTAGAGCCCAAAGGTTCTCGTAAGCCTTGTAGGAATGTAGTTAATGCTTGTTGTCTAAAGAATTCAATTTTTCAATTTTGCTTCTTTTTATTTCTGGATTTTGGATGTGAATTTCGATGTAATTGGTAATACAGTTCAGAAGTCCCATTGTTTTCTCAAAAAACTGCATAGGTGTCTCTTGAGATCCCTGTCGAAGGTTAACTAAATCTCTAGTGAGAGAATTTTCGTTTCTTTGATTTCCAAAGTTTTGGATTAAGACGTCTTTCACAGCATCCCATGTTTCGCATCCATAAATAGAAATTACTAGTTAATTTACTTATAATACCATGGAACAGAATCTGATTCTGGATATTCGCTGGATTATTTTGGTTATGATAATGATTTAATAATAAAGTTGAAATCTTGATAAATTTGAATAGATAGGTAAACAGGGTGAAGTAAATAATCAAGCTCGGTATGAGACATTCGAACAAAGTTCTCGAATCTACTTTGCAGGCATAGTTTATTCAATAAAGAGGTGTATTTACCTTCCAAGAAACTCTTCACTAAAAAGTTTCTAACATACCATCATTTGCGTTTTCCTTTTGACTCTTTTTCGGTTTTTAATAGTTCTATCGCACGATTTCCTGCCATCACTACGAAAGCTGATATTACTTGATCGTCTGCCATCTTGTGAAGCCAACATTATTGTGCTAGTGCAGGATTCATATCGTAAATAATTCGACATGTCTATTGGAAACAAGTGACAGCATCTATTTGGAAGATTTTAAAGACAGCAATTTCTATCTTCCCATTAAATTCAGCTTGTTCTGAGCTCGATTATGAAATTTATGCGTTTTTAACCGTTTTTAGTTCTCTAATCTAAACTTTTATGCATTTGATGTGGGTTAAAAAATACTGTTTCCTCCGATGAATTATTCGCTGTTTGTTAAAAACCAATCTCATAATCTTCTGTTTCAGTTATAGACATGAGCAAATTCAATGGAATATCGAACTGTTCATTCTTCTAGTTCCATTCCACAAGTAGTGTAGGGAATATTAATTAGGCACCTTCTCAAACACCATTACGACAAATAATTATATTTGTAAATGGCCCTGAATACTTGTACTATCAACTACTGTTATGATTAATTATTGTCGGTGACTGATTTATCCGCAGTATTTGAAATATGTTTTGTCAATATACACCATTTTGTAATATTAAAGGTAATATTAACGAAACAGGGACTCGACCGGTAATTTCATGCGGCATTTAATTTTTTAATGATCAAAATAACTCACCTGGAAACTAAATTCTGCGTATCCATATAATATACATGTTTATGTGAATCTGTGGAATATTTGTAGATCAGAATTAATTTTGGAAGCATAACTATATCATAAAAGTCGAGGGAATCGGTCAATGAAACACAAATTATGTATTATTCGTACTAATGTATTGTATTTCCTTCAAAGTTGGCCCATTATGATAACACCCACGCCATTGAATAAACCATTGACCGTAACGTATTCCAAACGTATTTTCAGAAATGGAACTATATTTTGTATTTTATATCGGTAAAAAATGGGTTGTTGGAAGTGGTAACTAAATTTCATGTAAGAGAAAGAGGTCAGCCTAATCTATATAAGAAGAAAACGGTGGTTGTTTCAAGTTTTCGACTAGAAATTCGATGAAAATAATATCCGTTGCGTGAATATACGAAATTCTTTTCCAAAAATCTGGTTATATTTTGTTCAATTTTTTCATTCAAACGCCACATAATGATCAGGCGTTCAGTATCTCGCCTTTTGGCAAAACTCAAGTTCACATAACTTATAGAAATTCTGTCAACGTCACGTTTACTGTTAATTTAATCAACCTTGTTATACTTTTTCGATTTAATTAGAAAGCGCCATAGTGAAGTTTGAGGATAAGAGAAAAATTAAATGTCGATAGCGCCCTAGGCAAGTACCTCATCGGCGCCCCGCTAGCCGTCATTTTATAAATTTTAACTAGTACTATAGTCTATTTGAAAATCAAGAGAGAGTAAATTCCCAGAAATGTTTTGCAGTTATCAGTGTTAAAGGCAGTAAACCATAGACGTGCGTTTTCAAAATTAAATTAATATGGAAATAGAAATATTTAATTTGTTTTAGTTATTTATACCTAGATTACCAATTTTAGATAGATAAACATAATTCGTAAGTAGTAATTTAATTTGGGTAAAATGAAGAAAAAGTCAATATTATTTTAGGCATTTTGTTTTAGGCATATGTTTATTTATAAAATATGTATATAATATGTACAGATAATTACAATTATTTATAAATTAATATGAGGAGCTAAAAAAACAATTAAGTAGGTATATGAGAAAAACAAAACCAACCGCAAGGATAAAATTTGACGAGCAACATGCAAAAAATACGACAATATTAAATCTTAAAAAATTAAAATCTAAAAATAAAATTAAAGTACATAAATTAATAATTTTAAAGTTATGGTTCCTCGCACTCTGTGTCAGAAGATTCACCATCTGATTCTAGAGAAATTACAATGGGCTCTATAGTAATATCAATTATGTTATCTAGCTCCCACATTTTTTTTTCTATTTCTGTAACGTGTCTAATACATTTTTGCCAATTTTCACTTGTTACTTCAGATATTGCCTTATTGAAGAGATTTTTAACATCTGATAATTTAAAAGTCGTGTTATTTCTGGCAACATAACCTTTAACTTGAGCCCATATTAATTCTATCGGATTCATCTCACAATGGTAGGGTGGTGAACGAAGGATTTCAATTTCTCGTTTTTTGGCTATCTCCTCAATATTATATTTTTTATAATTTTGCTTATGTTTTTTAGCAATAGTTAACAATTCTGCCCTCAGCATTGTATTGTCAAAGGCTAAATTTTTAGAAGATAACCATTTTGCAATTTCATCCTTTTTCCATTTAGTGGTTGGTAAAGGTTCAAGTAATCTGGAGTGGTAACTTGCATTGTCCATTATAATAACCGATCCTTTTGGTATGAATTGAATCATCTGTTCAAAATATTCCTCAAACACGTCTCCATTCATTTCTTCGTGATAATCAACGGTTTTTTTTTATTCAAATAAGAGTAAACCATTCTCAAGAAAACCGTTTGTACTGCCTATATGACAAATAATTAATCTTTTACCTTTTCCTATAGGTTCCTTAAAACCAGTAGTATATCCTTCTAGAAAAGCTTGATGGGATGATTTTATATTTTTGTCTTTCCAAACTCTTCCTACACAATGTCCTTCATTAACCCATGTTTCATCTAAATAATAAATGTTTTTATTTTGAGCTTTAACTTGTTGTATTCTTCTGAGGTACTGTCTTCTCCAACATACAATTTCTTCAGAATCAATTATCATTGAGTGTCTGCCCATTTTTTCAAATTTAAAGTTTAACTCATGTAACACTTTCCATAGTTTATCCCGGCTTATTGTGGGTAAATCAACATCATTCGTAATGGCTTGCAAAACTTTATCTAAAGTTGGTATTTGCTTGTTTATAAAAAATGAGTGAACAAGCTTACGAATAGCATTTTTAAAAAACTCGTCCACGTTGACTTTTAATAGTTTTGGTCTACCTGGTTTCGGCTTTGGTGAGGTTACTCCACCTGATTTTTCCTCCTTTAGAACTCTATATATTGTAGATTTTCCATATCCCATTGCCTTAGATGTTGTTTCAACTACACTGTCAATAGTGTTTGAGGGATTTTGATGTTTAAAATAGTGGTACACATTCACTACAGCACTCTTTTCATTGAGCGATAAATGGTCTAGTTTTAATTTTTTCACTGGCGTATACTCACAAACTGCTTCCATTTTTAGTCACTACTATTTGTCACGTTTATCGAAAATCAAATAACTGCATTTCTAGAAACTTAAGCACTATTTAAGTCAAAATATCTGTCATTAGAAGCGGTCGGCGGGCGTAATTTCGGCCGGTAATCCCTTGGCCTACCTGCATAAATCAAAGGGTACCATTTATGACAGGGGTAATTTCGGCCGAGGGGTTGATGTTTACGATGAGATTAAAATATTGGTAATTACGCTTAATAGTTTCTGTAAAATATTAGTTGTGTATTTATTTGGAAATACCTAATCCTGTGTACCTGTCGGAAATACCTTTAATTTACTTATCTCTTTATTCTAATAACTATGTTTTACCTACTTAAGATTATTCCTTTAAATGTATAAAATTCACAAATAACAGGTATAAAATTATTATAGCTAGTCAGTATTATAACTTATCTTTAAGCTACTAGTCGATAGAAAGCATAAAATATATTATTTGTATACGATGGCATCAGTTTCAGTAATTAAGAGTTCACGCGGTTGTGACTTACTAGTTGTAGAAAAGTTTCAGTTTTGTAAACAGGACGTATTAAAAAGTGGTGAAGTACGTTGGAGGTGTATAAAGAAAAATTTAAGATGTTTAGCCAAACTGTACACTGTTGGTGCGGAATACACAGTTACTAGAAGTGAATTAATCCACAACCACGAGTCCGATGAAACTACGTTGGAGAAAAAAATAGTGACGACTTCATGCAAGCGCAAAGCTGAGGGAGACATATCGGAGAAACCTTCAAAAATTATTAAAAGCGTTCTTTCAAATCATTTGCCAGAGAATTTGTCATCGATAGATGTCAGTCTAATAAGAAGAAATTTGTACAACAGCCGCCGTAAGCTCTTACCAGCCCTGCCTAAGGATATTCACGATGTACATTCTGTACTCGATAGTTATGGACCGAAAACCACAACAGGTGAAAATTTTTTGTTTATTAACAGCACAGCTGATAATATCATTGTTTTTTCTTGCCATACAAATATAATAAGTTTATGTAAAATGAAAGATTTTTACATGGATGGCACATTTTCTTATTGTACAAAATATTTTTATCAGTTATTTACCATCCATGGACTGGAAAATGGGCATTATGTTCCTCTTTTGTATTGTCTGTTGCCCAATAAGACCAGTGACACATATATGAGACTTTTTCTGTTGGTAAAATCTAAAATTTTTGAACTTTATAATATTGTTTTTGAACCGAAGGAGGTATTTGTGGATTTTGAAATCGCAATTCATAACGCATTAAAAGTTGTCTTTCCCAAAACCAAACTAAATGGTTGTAGATTCCACTTGCACCAGGCGTGGTATAGGAAAATACAATCATTAGGGTTAACCCAAATGTATAAAGATAAAAACTGCGAGGAAAGCAAATGGCTTACTCATACTTTTGGGCTAACTTATTTAGACCCCTCTGAAGTTGAAGATTGTTTCATATTTGATCTCATGTCATACAAACCGGACCATAAACTTATAGATAAATACGCAGACTATTTATTAGAAAACTACATAGCGCCAGAATCTCATTTTCCACCAAATATATGGGCATATGAAAACCCATCAATTAAAAGAACCACAAATGCCTGCGAATCATTCCATTCGCACTTTAATTCTAGTTTTTTTTCAAGTCACCCTTCTATATTTATTTTTATAGAAAAATTAAAAGATTGTCAGATCGATGCATATTTAAAAATAAAAAATTTAAATATTCCAGCAAAAATTAAAGACAAACAAGTAAAAAACAAACTAAAATTTATCGAAAACATGGTAAATATGCTTCGATCTGACAATATTTCTAGAATTAATTTCGTTAAATCTGTATCACATCAAAACGTTTTTTAAAAATTTATAGTTTACCTAAGTTATAGAAATAAGTTGATGTAATAATTTTATTGAAATAAAGAAATATTTTAATATAAAGCATTCTGTTATTTTATTTGATTTGCGGCCGAAAATACCTATGAGATAAGGAAGCAACTTAAAACCTCCGGCCGAATTTACCTACCGGCTTTTAGTACCTGCCCTTTTTCCGGCCGAAATTACATCCGCCCGAAGCGTTAACCATTCTTGCCATTCGGATGTCGTTAAATAACAATTATCCCTTTCTATTCTGGTTACGCCTATGACGCACGTTAATCCTCTTAGGCCTACTGTAGTAACAATGAAAGATCATAAAATAATGTGATAGTCCAAGAAATGTAATAAATTTTGTATTGAAATTAACAAAAACCATTTAGAATGCATTACAAATATTGAAGTTTTACCGCACGTACTGTACTATAGTTTTGCATACCGAATTAGTTTTTATTCTGGGAATTTACTCTCTCTTGATTTTCAAATAGACTATAGAAAGCGCCATTGTGAAGTTTGAGGATAAGAGAAAAATTAAATGTCGATAGCGCCCTAGGCAAGTACCTCATCGGCGCCCCGCTAGCCGTCATTTTATAAATTTTAACTAGTACTAGTAGTAGTAAACATTTCGCGCGCCTCTTTGTAATTTCGCGCCCTTAGGCATGTGCCTAGTTTGCCTTAGTAATAATCCGTCTCTATTGAGCATTGATGTGTGAGTAAAATATTCCCAATCACCAGTTACCACGCATTTTATGAATGTAGGAACATAATTGGCTCGTTCTAGCAGGTCTTCATCGATCCTTACGTGATTGAGGTTTTCGGCAACGCTTGTTTTCCCTTACCAACTATTTGAAATGGTACGAATTGATTCGTGGTGCATAAAAATTTCAATTTTACCCATATTTATCGTGAAACAAAAAATAATTTCCGAGGAAAATTTTTTCCCAACATGAACCCTATTAATTTAGACTGCATTTTAGTTATAATTTTCCTTTTTACAGATCCCAATAAGTCTCATGTGTAACTGAATTCGATTTTTCAGGCTGAACCTCAAAAATATTGTGGCCTATTAAGGAGAGTAGTTTTCGTTCCTTTGCATGATATTTATTTTGAATAACGAGCACCGTACGATTGATTCGTTTATATTCTTATACAATTCTTATAATTTGCTGTACGTTCTATTTTAAATGATCTATTGTTGGTTATCTGAAACAACAATATTGTCACAAAAATCCAGTTTCCGTATTAAAGCTCCCATAACAAGGGTATTCTAATTATATACATTTTTCACATCACTATTAGTTTATTCTAAGTAATCACTCTCTAAACTAACTCTCTTGTTTCTGATCGGTTACCAAAATTTCTACCAGAAAACTCTTAGAACATTCTGGTACAGCTTTTTCTAAAAACCAGTTGGCGGAAAATATCATAACATTTGGTGGACGCGCCGGGTATCTTTTATTGATCCGGTTGTCTTACTCAACTTTTTGGTGTTTTGATCGTTTATAACTCAAATAGTTTTGGGAATAGAAACATGTGATTTTCGGCAGTATTATTCAAACATATAAAAGTTCATTTCTCAATAACGGGTTATATTATGGGAATTTCGATTTGACCGAAAATTAACAACGTGATTTTTAGCCCAACACAAAGCACCCTCTTTAAGCTTTTTAAAAATACATAGTTTGTTCCACTTTCTCCGGAAATTATGGCCTAAAATTCAAGTTTTACAACTTTGAGCGTTTTGTTAAGCAATTTATTGTAAATGCCGATAAAGCTAATAAATTTAAAATTGGAGACATTTAACAAAAAGGATTATTACAACAAACTTTCGGAATGGTTTTATTGGGCTTTTATACGTACACATTCGCAATTTTTTAATTAAGTTTCGATAACTAGCGGAGCAATTGGAAGTAGATTTATATATATTTTTAAGCAGGCTTTGCTTAGTATAGCAAATCATTATTTCACGCGAACTGGAAGTTTACACAATTAGTTTTCTTATTTCTCTTCGAGAAATGTTCTGAAAGAGGAAAGTGTGTAATAATATTTGCACGAATGAAGTCAATTGTGGTGAAACACACAGGCATACTTGTTCATCAAAAAAGAGAGGGTAAGCAGGACAATGTATTAAATGAAGTTATTCAAGTTCAAGAAGCTGTAGGTGTACGTTCCACAACATCAGTAAGAAAAATGGTTAGCACTACGGCCCTTTCTTGGAGCACGACTCATAGGATTTTAAAGAAACATTCGAAATTAAAAGCTTACAAATTTCACTTGGTGTAAGAACTGAAACAGGATGACCATGCTGTGCGCGTTAACTTTTATCGCCAATGCTCAAAATTATTTACTAGAATTAATTAAAGAAATCTGTTCACCTAAATGGTCAAGTCAGAGAACCCTCACAGAACTACTGAGTATGTGAGAGATTCATCCAAAGTAACTGTATGGTGTGCCGTGAGTACTACAAAAAATTATGGTCCATTTTTGTTAACGTTAACGTAGTAAATTACACTCAGGTGCAAAAAATTCGATCCATCGTATATTTTCCATTTATTGTGACTTTTAAAATTTGGTACTTATTATATGGCATATATAAATATAGAGAGACCCTCGTATAATTGGAATTATTAATTTATATACATTATTATAATTTTTCTTATGACATTTTTTATAGACAATACGAATTTTAGGTTTTTGTCAGAAATTTACGTCTGATAGAGCAGCAAGAAATTCATTTGTTATTTCAGTGACCCATACAAACCCACCGAACTAGTATTTAAACTTATTATTTTGTTAATTTATTTGAAATCCAATGGCTTTAACACCAAAAGATGCTGCAAGGGCAGTGGTTTTAGTTCAAGATGGTCGTAACCAATATTATGCGGCTGAGGTAGTAGGTGTTAATCGTTGTGCAGTTCAAAGAGCAATTCAGCGGTTTAATGGGACTGGAAATTACACGAGGCGACCAGGATCAGGCCATAGAAGGGCAACATTCGCACGCGATGATAGATTTTTGGTTTCTTCGTGTTTGAGAAATAGACATTTAACGTCAGTTGAGCTGGCAAATCGTCTGAGCGAAGTAAGAAATGTCGATGTGAGCAGGTGGACAGTTCGTCGACGACTCACTGAAGCTAATTTATATTCCAGGTCAGCACTATGTCCACTACTATCCATGGAACAACGCAGAGCTCCGCTTGCTTTTGCAAGGGAACACGAGGACTGGAATGACGCCGATAGGAGTAATGTATTGTTCTCGGATGAGTCCAGGTTTTGTTTAAGGACACCAGATGGTAAAGAAAGAATCTACAGAAGACAAGGAGAGGGGGCTCAGTTATGGTTTGGGCTGGTTTAAGTTCCGAGGCCCGTACTGACTTGGTCCTTGTAGATGGAGGTTCTATGACATGAGCAAGGTACATAACAACAATTTTGAATGAGCATGTGGTACCTTTTGCTCCATTTGTAGGGCCTAATTTTATTTTCATGGACGATAACGCGCGGCCACATCGTGCAAGAATCGTTAATGAATATTTAGAAGAAGTCGGGATTGTCCGTATGAATTGGCCATCTTCAAGTCCAGTTCTCAATCCTATAGAACATCTATGGGACACTCTTGGAAGAAGAATCTGGTCACGGGTACCTCGTGCTAACAACTTGGCTGAACTTAGTGTGGTGCTTCAGGCAATATGGGACGAACTGGACCAACTCGATGTCCAATATTTAATTAATTCTATGCCAAGACGTATGCAGGCTGTTATAAGGGCCCGGGAAGGAAATACAAATTATTAATAAAAAAAATAACACACTTAACATTTCATTATAACCATTGTTTTGATTACAAAATATACTTCATTTTTCCATTATTCGAATAAAGCCAATTGTTTTCATAACAACATGATTTTCTTGCATAAACTGTCTTTATTATTCATACCTTTAACATTTAAAACCGATCCAAAACTTACATGGTCAAATTTTTGTCTACTTTGCCAAAAAATAGTCGTGGATCGAATTTTTTGCACCTGAGTGTATATAGAGATGCTGCCATTGTACTTTTTTCCGCCACTTCAGCATGATAACTTACTACAAACATGTTACTTTCAGCAGGATAGTGCTAGTTCACACTCTGCAATCGTCGGTAGAGATTTTTTTATTGAAACGTTTGATGAAAGGTGGATTGGAAGAGGAGGTCCAGTGAGGTGGCCACCGCGATCACCTGATTTAACGGTATCGGATTTTTCTTTTGGGGTCTCTGTTACAACCCCCTACAACCTTGGAGGAATTAAAGACCAACATAATAAATGTGATTGAAAGAGAGATGTTAACAGCTAGTGACGCCTAGGGCAAGTAGATAATAGTCCACAATTATTTGAGCTCCAGTAATTATTAGTTTTCATAGTGAATAATTTTCCATCTGCAAAAGGAAAATACTACTAGAAAACATGGCAATAACTCGAGAAGAATTTGTTCAGGCTGTAAATGAAGCGATAAGAAATGTTATTAAAAATAAGTAATTTATCGACGAAATAATAAATAAAGTCACCGAAGCAGTTGTGAAGTTAATAGAAACCAAATTTAGTGATATAGAAACCACAGTGGCGGAGATGAAGAAACATTATAAAGCGGCGAATGAAAATTATAATAAAGATATGAAATTATTTAACGAGGATTGGTATAAACTGGAAGAAAAACTAGATCAGATGGATCAATCAAACAGATCTAACAACCTAAGAATATTTAATTTAGAAGAATCAAAGGAAAATACTAGGGAGATAGTAAAAGAAGTATTTCAAAATAAAACTTGCCGATCATGACATACAACTATGTTACAGGATTGTTAAAATAAACACTTCGAAAGCAAGAGGGATTTTATTAAAACTGAATCGTCTTGAACCTAGAGAATTAATATAAAAGAAAAATAAATTACCGAAAGGCACACGAATTGTGATGAGGGAAGATCTAACAAGCCTTAGAGTTGTTTTAATGTAGCGGTTCTCAAACTTTTTTGGTGACGGAACCCTTTTAGAAAGCGAAATTTTTGACGAATCCCTACAACAAAACAATTGTTTTTAAAAATGTATTGTTTATTAATAAACATAATAAAAGTAGAGTAAAGTGCCCTAACATCAGATAGTTGACTAATATCGGATAGTTCTGTTTTAAAGAAATATGTCATCTGATTACGGATAAACCTGTCTACAGTTTAGCATGGAGCTTAACCCAAGCAACCGAATAATATATTTTAATGTATCTGATAAAACATAGATGGCTCTAGAGTCACTTATACCGAACTGTCACATTCCGAGTTTTTACACGTGTTAGTTGAACATGTAATTTTTAGACATTCAGCTGTTTTTTAATTTGTCTCTGTAGTTTAAG
This sequence comes from Galeruca laticollis, assembly GCA_963921935.1. Taxonomy (NCBI): domain Eukaryota; kingdom Metazoa; phylum Arthropoda; class Insecta; order Coleoptera; family Chrysomelidae; genus Galeruca; species Galeruca laticollis. The sequence goes on from OY998177.1 coordinate 151,332,709, forward strand.
TTAGTCTATAATATGTCTACTTCAATTAAGTGCATGCGGACAATGGATTATTATAGTTTTCTTTGTTCCATAACCTTGACCTTCAACAGGAGACAATTTGCCTAATATCGGATGGTCACGTTGTCTTAATATCAGATATCCGATATTAGGACAAAATATTTCTTATCTGTCTATATAATCTCTACGTAGCTAAGGCCTTCTTAATAACTTAATTTTTATGTTTTCGTCATAATCCTTGTGGTACACCTGCTCATTTAATTTTCTATCTTACACTTTTTCTCAATTTCAGAAATAAATTGTCATTGAAACCCAAACAAAAACGAAAGACGTGGGATAGTAAATCCATGCTTGCATCAGTTACTGCGGTTAAAAATAAAGAAATGGGATACTTGCTAGCATCAAGAACCCAAGAGCACGTTGGAAGACTACGTAAAAAACAAAATAAAGTCACCTGAAGAGCTTATTCAAACCAATCTAGGACGTCCACCAGTGTGCCTAAAGAAATTGAAGCGGATTTGTTTGATTATTGTCTAGAAATGGATAAAAGATTTTACGAATTGCGAGCTTCTGATATTCGAAGATTAGCCTTTCAATTAGCCATTCGGAACAATTTAAAACCTAGGTTTTCAAAGAATCAGGAAAGAGCAGGTTAGAAATGGTTGCGTTCGTTTTTAAACAGGCACCCTGAACTAACGTTTAGGAGACCACAGGGTTTATCAACTGCCCGAATCAAGGGATTCAAGGAAGAAAATGTAAATCTCTTTTTTAAAATTTTGGAACCTGCGATGGAGAAGGTAAAATTCAATCCCTGTCGAATATACAACATAGGTATAACGTCTGTATAATCCAAGCATACCAGGATAATCACTTTAAAAGGTAAAAAGCAAGTAGGGGCAATTACCTCTGCAGAAAGAGGATTACTAATGACGGTGGTTACCTGTATAAATACGGCTGGAGGTTATGTGCCTCCAATGGTCATATTTCCCCGAAAAAACATGAAGGCAGAATTACTCAATGGCGCTCCACCAGGGACAATTTCTGCCTGCCATGTGTCTGGCTGGATTCAGACCCACATTTTTACCAATTGGTTACAACATTTTATTAGCCATGCTAAACCAAGTGAAGCTGATCTTGTTTTATTAATCTTGGACGGTCACTACTCCTATACGCGAAACCTTGACACGATAAACTTGGCGCGACAGAACCATGTGGTTATTGTATGTCTCCCGCCGCATTCTACTCACAAAATGCAGCCGCTGGACCTTGCTATTCATTCATTTCCACGCATCTTTCGATCGCAAGTATTTCTGCCTGAAAGACGCTCGGGAAGGAGCCTAACGATAATGAGTATCTGGTGCCAGGACCAAATACTCCAGCGCCTGCTCCGATGGTGGTTTTTGAACCATCCGTATACCATCTAATGGTGTTTTCTTTGAGAGTTTGGGTGGTGTATTCCCTTTCCCAGTCTCTCCTCGTATTTAGCATCGTAGTGAAATTCTTTTCGATGCTTACTTTCCTGATCATTTCGTCACTGGGAAGATTCGCTAATGAGGTGTATCTTGTCAGAGAGGACCAAGCTCCCTGATTTTTAATACTCTCATTGCCTGAACCTTCCTTAGATATTCTAAGAATTGCCTCTTGGGCAGATATTTCTATCACCAGATGTAGAGGTGTGAGATCTGTAATGATCTCAAGTGCCCTAGTTGGACACGTTCTCATAGCTCCAGTGATGCACACACAGGCAAGCCTTTGAACTTTATCGAGGGGTTTTCCTCGTGCTGTACTGACTTGCTTCTGTGTGCCAAACTATTGCCCCATACGTAATTGCTGGTCTCACAATCATGGCGTACATCCATCGCAGTATTTTTGGGCTACAGCCCCACCTTTCACCAGCTAGATTTCTGCACGCCATCAAAGCTCTTATTGCTTTACTAGCAGTTATTTCAACATGCTTATTCCACAGAAGCTTACTGTCTAGGGTTACCCCTAGATATTTAACCTCTGATTTCCATTCTATGATTTCCCCATTTAAGGATATGGGTTTCATGGCTGGAAGTGTTCTTTTCCGGGTAAATGGAATTACTATGGTCTTGCTTGGGTTAATGTTTAGCCCTACTGACAAGCACCATTGCTCAATGATTCTGAGGCCCTTTTGTAATAAATCACACAAGGTGCTCTCGAACTTGCCTCTGACTATTGAAACAATGTCATCGGCGTAGCCCATACATTAGAAAGCCAAGCTCCGTTAGCCTGTAGAGCAACTCATCTACTACGAGGCTCCATAGAAGGGGAGATATCACTCCCCCTTGAGGTGTCCCCCGAGTGGCTTTAACTGAGGTCGTTTGATTCCCCACCTGTGTCTCAGCTATCCTCGTTGTCAACAACTCATACATCCATTTTACAATGGTTTCATTCACTCCTCGCCTTTTTAGTGCTTCTTTGACAGACACATGAGTTGTGTTGTCAAAGGCCCCTGATATATCCAGGAATGCGCACATTGCGATTTCTTTGTTGTTCAGAGTTCTATGGATGACTTCTGTCAGCTGATACAGAGCCGTCTCAGTTGATCGACCCGCTCTGTAGGCATGCTGACATTTATGAAGTGGTATATTCTCCAGATTCTCTGTTCTTATGTAGTTATCCACTACTTTCTCCATCGATTTGAGTAGAAACGATGTTAGACAGTTGGGTCCAAAAGATCGGGGATCAGTCCCATCTTTTTTCCCTATTTTTGGTATGAAGGTTACCCTTGCCCTTCTCCATTTTCTAGGTATTAGACCCACTGCTAGACTGCTTCTTGTAATTTTCATTAGGTGAGGAAGAATCTCCTCTTTCCCTTGCTGTAGGAGTGCTGGAAATATTCCATCCACTCCTGGTGATTTATATGGTTGAAAGGTACTTATTGCCCATCCCAACCGTTGTCTGGTAAATATTTTCTAAGAAATGTCCCAATCTTCCTAGCGGGATTTTTTGGTGTAGTTCATTGCTATTTCGGTGCTTGTTGCTGGTTCACTACCTGGGAAGTGGGTTTTAAGAAGAAGAATTGATCGTTCCTCTTCACCTTCCGTGTATGATCCGTCTGGCTTTTTCAGCGACATTGTGGGGTTAGTTCCCCCATTTGTCATGACCATATGGTGGTTAGTTAAAACGTGGTTGGGTTAGGTTAGGTAGACTCACCGAAGGTGGAGTGGCTTTTAAATAGACTAATTATAAAATATCCCCTTGCGGGCTAGGAAAGTGTTTCCTGTTTTCCTTTTTGGCGTCAAAATCCGGAAAAGTTCGGCTTACTTCATGCAGGTAAAATTAAGCCTTAAAAAGACAAAAAAGTGCGAGCGAAATAAAAGCATAATGACAGTAGGTCATATTAGTGCTTTTAAATAAAACTCACGGTCTCTAGTTAATTCCACAATATAATAAAAGTTATTGAAAATTCTAAAAAATTAACAATTGTTTCGATAAATCAATATCATCGTCAGAATGACAGCAGTTACATTCCATTTTATGCCTACCTGATGTTTAGTAGTTATTTTTGGCTAGACCAAGAAGTAACCTAACTTGTGATTGGCTTAATATATGTTTATAGAAAAAAGAAGAAGATGTGATATTACAAATATTGAAGCTTAGATATTATTAGCCCTATGGTGATATCCTGGATATCATTTTTCCAATTAAGATCAGAATAACTGTGCAGTGATATAGAAAACCAGGAAAACTCTATCTGCTGATCTTCACAATTATCAATTAAGAAGACAGTTTATTAGTGGAGAACTCCCTAGATTCAACTGTTCATTGACTACTTCATATTGTGGGTTTCTTAAATGTCTTCTAATTTCCAGTTCTTCAAGGAAATCCAGTTCTTGTTCCTTTTCACAAATATGCAGCACTTCTAGTTCTGTGTTAGGTGTCAATGAATGATTGGTGTCAAGTAGATGTTTTGCGTAGTGGGATTTATCTGGTTGTTTTAATCTGTATGCTCGTAAGTGCTCACTGTATCGTATTTCAAAATTCCTAAGGGTCTGAGTCAAATAGACAGCATTAAATTCTGGACGTTTGAGTTTATATATACCTGACTTCTTTAATAGTGGTATTTTTGTTTTTACATTTAACAATTTTGTACTAACGTTACTTTCTGTTTTAAAAGAAATTGTTGTATTCGTTGCTGAAGATATTATCTTTGAAATATTATTAGAAATATTTCCTGCATATGTGATGGTTTTATAAGTTTTAATTTCATCAGCTTGTTTAGGATATATTAGTTGTAATGCCACTTTTCCTTCTTTTTTACTAATTAGCTTATTTATCATATCTAGTGGATAACCGTTAGATGTTGCTATTTGTCTAATTGTATTAATCTCTCTATCAAAATTACATTTGTTCATAGAAACTGAAAAAGCTCTATATATCATTGAATTATATGCTGCTAGTCTGTGTGAAATAGGGTGGTTAGAATTGAATGGATTTGTCACGTCAGTCTGTGTTGGTTTTCGGTAAATTGAATAATCAAGTACATTATTAACTCTTTGAATTTTTAAATCAAGAAAATTGATTGAGCTATTTTCTTAAATTTCTAATGTAAATTTGATTTTCGGGTGTAAATTATTGATGTGATTGAAAAATACATCTAATTGTCGTTCACTACCCATAAAACAAGCTAATATGTCATCTACATATCTATACCAAAATAAAATATTTTTCGAAATATTACTTTCAAAGATCTTTCTTTCTAAATTGTCCATAAAAATGTTTGCTAAAATAGCTTCAATATTTGTAATATCACATCTTATTCTTTTTTCTATAAAAATATATTAAGCCAGTCACAAGTTAGGTTACTTCTTGGTCTAGCCAAAAATAACTACTAAACATCAGGTAGGCATAAAATGAAATGTAACTTCTGTCATTATGACGATGATATTGATTTATCAAAACAATTGTCAATTTTTTAGAATTTTCAATAACTTTTATTATATTGTGGAATTAACTAGAGACCGTGAGTTTCATTTAAAAACACTAATATGAGCATATTCCACGAAGTAAGGGTCGAGACAGTCAATTTCGACAGTAGGTCAATTAGATATATAAGTCAAAGTACCAACCTTAATTACTTACTGCTCATCAACTAGCCAGCATGACTCTTTAGTAGGGGTAGCCTTTATGTTTAGACCCTTCAAAGTGAGGGAACAATAAAAGAAGAATTTATTATATTATTTGGTAAACAAACAGTGTGATGGCTAAGTTATTGAAATTGAAATTTCAATTTAGTTTTGAATCAAGATTGACATTTATTCGTTAACCCCTGTTCAGCTTTAACTAACTCTAATCAGTTTAAACCCGTAACGCGGCCCAGAAACAACCAACCTATTATCAACGACCTCTAGTTTTTCCACAAACGATGGTCCAACCACAACCGACGTTCTCCAACACTCGATGGCAACCAACGAGACAAATAAACAGCCAATTTCCGCATAGACAACCATTCCAACACTTCCAAAGGCCCACGTTCAATTAATCAAGACCCGAAACAAGACGACCATTAGGGCACCTAATAAACCGACCTTCTGATCCAACCGACCAGGGACATCACAACAACTAAGACCAACCCTCATGAGTATATCGACAGCGGACACAAATAGGAACAGACTGTCCAATCAACACCAAGAACCTTAACAATCTCAGCCGAAGTTTACCGACGAAGAACTGTATAACATCGAATAAAATGACAACGAAGAAGACTTTTACGAAATAGAACAACCACTAGAAGAGTTATCACTCTCCGAAGTACGACTCCTTATGAAGAATATGAAATTTTTTCCATAGAACCAATGACAGAAGCAAAAACATAATAGAGTTGCATTCTTTTTCCGAAAAAAATGAACTCACGTACATCAAAATCTCTGACCCTCCTTTAACACTCCTAATCGATACAGGCACTACAAAGTCATTCCTTAACTCCAAAATAGCTTCAACTTATTTCCAAAGTTTTATTAAATATGATCATTTTACTGTCACTTCCATTTTTCAAAATTATTCACAAAAGCATAGTGTCACGATCCCGTCGTTTCCAGACTTTAAATCTCCCTAAAAATCAAAGTTTCATTTATTCAAGTTCCACGAAACCTTTGATGGCCTTATTGGTCTCGATAACTTAAAACTCTTTGATGCCCAATTAAATTTCTCCAAATCAATCCTCACTACGAAACATTCAACCATCCCTATAAAATATTATGAAACCAAGAAAACGCAATTCTACTCGATTCAACTTCAAGCAAACTCCATTAGTCAAGTCACGTTATCAGTTAAAGAAAATCAGGGAACTGTTTTTATACTATGATAACAGATTCAAGGTGCAGTGATAAAAGAAATCGCAAATTTTACCTCAGAGACAATAGAATTCGCTATTACCGAACCGATAGGTGGCAAGAAGAATAATCTCGAAGAATATCACATATTTCCTATGATAACAACACCAGCACAAAATACGCAGAATAGCATAGACCATCTAATCCAAACGCACCATCTTAGTATGAAAGAAAAAGAACACATCCTTCGCCTCTGCAGAAAGTATTCAGATATCTTCCATAAACCAGACACACCTCTTAGTTCTACGAATCAAGTTGAACACTACATAAGAACGAAGGACGAAATACCGGTATATACTAAATCATACCGCTATCCATAAATCCACAAAGAATAAGTTAGAAGTCAGATAATCTCGATACCAGATCAAGGTATAATTAGACCCAGCCAATCTCCATGCCCTCACCTACCTGGATAGTGGCAAAAAACCCGATTTCTCAGGAAAAATTGAATGGCGCATCGTTGTTGACTCCTGCAAAGTAAATGAAAAAACCATCGACGACCGGTATCCAATACCCAACATAACAGACATATTGGATAAACTTGGCCGATGCCAATATTTCACCATCCTAGATTTGGCGAGCGGTTTTCACCAGATATAAATGTCCGAGGAAGATATTCCTAAAACTGCTTTTTGTGTCGAGAACGGATACTACGAGTTTGTAAGAATGCCATTCGGGCTTGAAAACGCACCCGCAACATTCCTACAGGTAATGGATAATGTATTGAAAGGACTCCAAGGCGAAATATGTTTGTCTATATGGACGATATGATCGTGTTTTCCACATCTCAACAGGAACACATAGTTGATCTCATCAAAATATTCCAACGTCTCCGAGAAACCCGACTGAAAATACAATTAGACAAATGTGAGTTCCTAAGAAAAGAAGTTAGTTTCCTGGGACATATCGTCACTTCAGAGGGTATAAAGACGAACCCTGCCAAAATTAAAGCCATCGCCAATTATCCATCACCGAAGAGAGCCAAAGATATCAGAGGATTCCTAGGACTTTAAGGATACTACAGGAAGTTTATAAAGGACTAGATTTGAGAGATCAATTGTGGATGTTATCTAGAGCCTTCTGAAGCAAAGTACAAGTACTAGCCGTGACTTTATTCTGGCAGTAGAGAATAAGGTCGTCGACATATAGTACATATTTGTCAGGTGGAAGTACTGAGGAGCAGATATCGTTGATACTCATCAGAAATAAAGTGGAGCTAAGAACCGAGCCGTTTGGTACTCCATTTTCTGGCGCGTGCGAAGTAGACTTTTGCGCATTTGTTACGACTTTAAAATATCTGTTGGATTCGAGCTTGTGAACTCGACGAGTTAACATCGCTGTGCGTAGGCTGTCAAATATTTGTAAATAAGTAAAACTTAAAAGTGATTAACGTGTGGTTCCCGTTGTTTATAATAACATCGAGGTAATTAAACTTTCAACTATAAATAACAACACTTTTTGCGATACTTGTTAATAGTATCAAAATAGCTGTTTCTTGTCGACAAGAGACGCATTTATTATATTCAGTATCGGAACTGATAGGTAACCAGTTTTTCAAATAATGGAAACTGGTTTGCTGGTATACCTTCGACAAATTAATGGCAAATAATAATGATAATATACAGGGTGCCACTTTTGACTACGAGAGCAGCACCAATCAAGATAGACTCAAACCGCATCCAAAAACATAATATCTCAAGAAAACAATGGTACTCAAAATCCTTCTCCTAGCACTTCGTATTCATCAGTAGCTAAATCCGTTCCCAAACCTGCATTTCCCAAGAAGGATCAAGCAATTGTCTAACATGCGGAAGAAAACCTAAAATTATTTGACTACGTTAAAGCCATAGGTAACATCATTGGTGCCAAGAACATTATATTTGCTTCCCGAATTTCTAATAATAGAATATGCATATACCTTTCCAAAACTGAATTAGTTGACCTTATTGTTAACTCCCACTCAATCCTATCCATAGGAAACAAAACCTCCGCAGACTTATTTCACCGTCCAAACGAATATTAATTTCTAATATTAGTCCATGCATTCCACATGATCTAGCTGAAATCGCTCTTAAAAATCTAGGACTGAATCTCGCCTCTACCATCTCTTTTCTAAAGGCCGGCATCCCTGGGGATGAGTATAGTCATATTCTCAGCTTCAGACGACAAGTTCTTGTTTTCCTACCATATGACAATTTTGAACTGCAAACATCTACAACAATCCACTTCGACAACAACGATCACCGAATATTTCTTTCCACTGACCGAATGGAAAGCTTCATATGCAAAGAAACAGGTCATATTGCAGGAAACTGAACGAACAAATGCCGCCTGATATTAAACTGAACGAGAGAAGTTTAGATGTAGTAGACCACTATAAATTCCTAGGAATAACCTTCGATAGTAAACTCACGTGGAAGCACCACATAGACGATGTTAAGTGTAATTGTTTAAAACGCATAAATCTGATCAAAACACTATCACATCGCACATGGGGAGGTGATGAACAACAACTACTAAAAATCTATAGAGCATTAATCAGATCAAAACTAGAATATCGCAGTATTGTGTATGGTAATGCAAGCAGATCTACTCTAAATAAGTTAAACTCAATACAGAATACTTCACTCCGCATCTGTTTAGGAGCCTTCAGATCCAGTCCTACGGAATCACTCTGCTGCGAAGCGAATGAAATACCCCTATATCTCCGTGGACAACAGCTTTTACTGTCATACTCAGCACGGGTATCATCTAACCCTACAAATCCAGTATATCACATCATAAACTCAAACCAAACCGAAACCCAAAACACCGTAACTAGCTATCATACAATACAACACCTTTTACAACATTTACTCGAAAATATAGACCTCAAACAAACGGCCAACAGTTTTCTCTTGGACTCACCACCCTGGATTAGAATAGCTCCATATGCGAACACAACTTTAAGTAAATACAATAAACATGAAGTATCGAGCTCTTTTCTTCACCAAGCCTTCCTAGAACTGATAGATCTGGAAAATCCTGATGAAATTTTATACACCGACGCATCAAAACAAGAGAATGGAGTAGGCTGCTCCGCTACTACAACAAATTATTCAATTATCGCACATCAACTCCCTCCCTATTGTAGTGTACATACAGGCGAACTTTTCAGTATACTCTCAGCTGTCAAATGTATTGAGGACACCCATATGCACCGATTCTCTGTCATCCATCCTCTCAATAAGGGGCATATACTCCAAAAATTATTTAGCCCAACAAATTCAAGAAAGCATCCAATGCCTTCACTTGAAAGGAATTCACGTGTTCCTTATCTGGGTCTCCTCACATGTTGGTATTACTGGAAATGAAACTACTGATAAGTCCGCTGAAGCTGCGGCATCGTCAGAGTTACCCAAACAACGTATTCAGCTCTACAGTGTTCTTAAAATTTTCTTTGAAAATAACATCAGTAATAAATGGGCAAATATGTTAAGCACATCCACTAGCAAATTGTCAGAAGTTCAACGAACAGCTAATTCCAGCATATTGCCATTAGTCAAGAGGGAAGAAAAACTCTTTTTTAGAAGATTGAGAATTGGACATACTCGCGCAACACATGGATACTTAATGGAATCTGATAAGCAACCACCATACTGTGCCCACTGTCATAATACCTTTCTTACGGTTAAACACATCTTGATGCACTGCCCTCACCATGTCACAGCAAGACAACGCCATCATCTGAATGGCGATCTTAAGAATATTCTATGTCCGGACAATAGCACCTCAGTGATTGATTTCTTAAAAGACATTCAATTATTTCATTTAATGTAAATTTATAATGATGTATTACGGTTGTAAAGTAAATGTGTCAATGACCATCAGATGTCGAGACACTAAATAAAAAAAAATATCTGTTGGTTAAGAAATTTTGTAGAAGGGAGATAATGTTTCCAGTTAAGTTAAAGTCTCTGAATTTCTTAAAAATGGAAGTTTTACGGATTGTGTCGAAGGCGCTGTCAATATATAGACTCACTCTTTTTTACTTTCAATCGCTTTTGAGATATCTGTGTGTCGAGTAACCAGATTGTCCAATGTGCATATGTTTGATCTAAAACCTGCCTGCCCTGTAATTAATAGGTGGTGCAGGCGTCTGTTAACCATTTTCTCGAGAATTTTACACAGCGCACAGGTAAGAGAAATTGGCTTACAGGAATTTGGAAAATTAGTATTCAAGTCGTTCTTTTTGATTGGTATAATGATTGATTCTTTCCATTGAGCCGGAAATTATTGGCCGCACCATATTTTGTTATGAAGTTCGATCAATTTAGTTTTTGTTGCTGAATGTAGGTTGTAGGAAGATCATAGGAATATCGTCCGGTCCTGCAGCTGTGTTTTTAGTGAAGGTAGGACTGTATTTAATTCGGTATCGGTGATGAGAAAATTGAGTGGGTGACAGTTGTAAGGGAATTGTTCATGATGTGAGTTCATTTGTTGCATTTGTAGGTTCGGGGTTGGATTTGGTTTTATTTAGAAAATGTTGGGCAAGGATATTAGCAATTTGTTGGTCATTGGTAATATTTTGACCCTCGTGGGTTGAGCCAGGTATTTTAAAACTGGTGTTTCTTCCTTTCGACTGTCTTATCTTGGTCCAGATTCGAGAAGGAGGGGTCTAATCGGTTATAAGGCTTGTGTATTTATTCCACGACTCTCGTTTACTTTGTTTTAGAACCCTTTCGGATTTCGCTCTTATTCTTTTGAGGATTATCAAGTCTGAATCATTTCTGGTTATTCGGTATTTATTAAGCGCCTTTTTGCACTACTTCACTGCATTGTTGCAGGATTCATTACACCAGGGAATGGTTCGTTTTGGCCAACAGATTCGTCTACATCATTCGAATAATTGATATTCTCTGTTATTTCCTTTAGAGTTTGACTGTAAAGTTCCCAGTTTGCTTTTGAGATTTTCCACTTTCGTTTAATGATAACTTGTTTTGATTTGTTGTTTGAAATTAGGATAGGAAAGTGACTGCTATCGTAAAGGCTATTAAGGGTGTGCCATGTTAGTAAGGGTGCTGTTCCTGGATCTGAAATGCTGAGGTCTATTAAGGAAGGGGATCCGAATTGTATATGAAAATATGTGCTGCTACCAGTATTTAGTAGATTAATGTTATAGTTGTTAATCACGGTTTCAATCATTTTGCCAAATAGCTTGTATCACCCTATCATTTCAGAAAATATGAAAAATGAAACAGCACTTGGAAAGAAGTGAAGTACATTTACGCTTAGATTGTCGGCATTCCCCTACTTTACGGGACATCTTTTTTGAAATAACCAAGTAATAAGTATGCGACAGATAACCTGGGAGACCGTGTATATTATAAGTATATAAATATAATTGTTTTTGAGTGCATTGTAATGAATGTCGGTAATCAGATGATTTAATAAGTGGTTGTAATTTCAGATATTAAATCGCTGACAGCCCTTAAATAATTGTTCTAATATAATTATGAATCAATATCTGAATCAAACATATATTTAGTATTGAGTTATTCAAAGTTTGTAAATTAATAATTAAATAAAATTATTGTTGCAGTCTAAGATTTTATTTTTAGGATTTTATACAGTATGTATATAACAAAAGTTTAGAAACGTTCAATTATAATATAAACATAGATGCCAAAACAAGCATGGTAAATCGCAAGTTTCATCATGATCACTATAAAAATATTTCAACTCTTTCAAACTTCTTGTAAATCCTATGTTCTTAGTTATAGAAAAAGTATAGTGCTTTACTCGTCGATAACCATATTCTGCAACTTAGAACATTATCAAACTCGGCTGCGCCTCGTGTGATAAACTGTTTTCTCGTTGCAGAAAATGCTACTTTAGTTACTCATTAAACAATATACAATGTACTATATTCCTTTTGGTTTTCGCACACTACAATATTTATTATGTGACAATATAGCACCAGATGTTTGAATAATTTTATTGATATAATCTCATATAAAAGAGATATAAGAATTTTTATTTCTTCAAAATAGATTACAATGTAGCAAGTACACATTTTCACGTATCACAAATGTCGATTATATGTGTAGATATACTAAGAAAAACGAAAAAAAGGTCGTAAAATAGAAATGATGAGAAAAGAGATTTCTCTAGTATATATGGACTGCAGTCTACAATGTAAAGACTTACTACGAGATACAGGATTATATATTTTGTTGCATCCGTTTCTTAGAAGACTTATACTGAAATAATAATCATTTAAGAAGACATTTCAAACACACAAAGTATTAATAGTGTTCTGAACATGGAATAGAATAGAATAATTTTCTGTTGTTGATATTAATGAAATTAAACATTTAATTTGATTAGTTATTCATGTCATCAAAAACATCTGCCATATTGAGTGTTTAAGTTTTAGTATTCAATTTTTATGTTAGTATTCAGTGACCCTAAAACTTAAGGTACACATTTATAAGAAGGAATACCAATTAGAGGAATGTGTGTCCTATAGAGTTGATGTAAGTGGTTATCATCTCGTAACTTCTAATTAACGTAACACTGTGGAGGGAAATTATGATTGAAGTCTGTAACATGTGGCGCAACTTAAGAGGGAACTCCGAAATTGTGGATAACATCAGAACCAGACAAAATGTATATGTGTAGTAGTAAAAGCAATAAATTTCCGGACAACAATATAAATTATTGGCATTGAAGGTAGAGAATGTGCTTTTATTACACATACTATTTTTTCTGAAATCGCAATCAGCATTATCATGAATTAAGGATTTTTTAAGACTATGTATTTACACAGGTAATTGAAAAAAACTGTTGACAGTATTCCCATAAATCAAGGAGAGAAGTTTACAACAAAGAGAAGTTGGGGAAATAATATTAAATGCATTTATGAAACAACCAGGTACCGGGTAATAAAAGATAATAACGGATCCAACGACATCATGACAAAAGAAGAATTAAGACAGGGGGAGTACTGATCCCGGCGTTATTCATAATGATAATGGATGTTGTATTAAAAAAGTACAAACAAGGGTTAAACAATTACAAGTAGGATTATAGATATATGGAAGTCGTTGGAACCTGTTTTTTCCGACGATTTAGTATTGTTCGCTAGAAACGAGAAGGAGCTGAAACATAATAGTCCAGTGAGTGGGTAGAAAAAAAGGCCCTTGGTGTGCAAAAGGTGGGGTAGTAGTTATTTTGGAATATATCGTTTACGAGTAAGTCCTGTTCATAAATCCAATTTTGCGACCTTGGGCGAGGGGTCGCCGTTATCTTGGATTATATGTGCAAGAAAATAATTTCTTAGCATATCTGCAACGGTTCACTTTACTACAAAATATGAAGAACGTGAAATAAAAATAAAGGCAAATTGGCACATTTGACGAAACTGCTATTACAGTTAAGCAAGCTGAAAAAAATGCCGATTTCATGATTATCAATACAACGATTTCCTTGAGTTCAGCATTTGATACAGTTTTCGGCATTGGATAAGACGTGGATCTTTTATCTCTGCTTACAGCACTGGCACCACATTTAAACATTATTTATTTTTGCAAATTTGGGGGAGCCAAAGTCTCTGAAAGAATGTATTCTGCAAAGAGTTTGAAACAAACAGAAGCAGCTGAAAACATTCTCTTTCTTCATGTATTTAGTGGCTGTGACTCTACGTCGTCACTTTTTAAGCAAGGAAAACTGAAGTTCTCGTCGATTGTTCAGAAAAATTCAAAACTTAATAGCATCATGGACAACTTCAAATAACATGGTGCCAAACTATCCAGCATTGAAGACGTTGGAGCACAGTTTCTTGTTGCTTTGTACGGCGGTGACATGGAAAATGTAAAATCATCTACAAAAAACAAGTTTCATCTTGCCTCTCTGCCCCCAACTAGGAATGCCGCACGGCATCACTCATTTGGAACATACCACATCAAGTTTAACAGTGGTATGGGATCCAAAAAATGCAGAAGTCTGGGAATGGAAGCAGATATTAATACTAAAGTCTATCCCAATGGAGTTGATAGCACGGATCGGGGGTTCAGACCATAAAATAGTTGTAAACCATATGCGCGACGGAGCTAGACAGAAAAAAGAGAGTATTGAATCAAACAAAATATATTTCAGTCAAACAAATTTGTTGTTTCAATATGGCGAAATAAACCTATCATTTAAAAGAAGACGCTAGTTTATTCGGATTGCAAGACCAATATTTGTTTGATACATGAAAATATTAGATGATGCCAATTGCTATATTTCATCCATTCAATTCTTCAAGAGTGTATTCCACCATCGAAGCAAATAAACAATTTTGTATATTCAAGAATATTAAATACTCAAATGAAACAAATATTTACTTGAGTTTTAGATTACATATTGTTCGGTTAAATACCAGACTGTTAAAATGAAAAAAAATATTATTGATTTTGTTCAAATATTCATTCAATATCAGAATCCGTAGTATTGAATCAAGAATATCGCTATTTTAAACAAATATATAATTAGCAATTGATTTAAAATTATACTTGAACGCTGAGTGTGAGTTACTCAAGTGAAAAAATATTTTTTTTAATTCAATAAATATATTGTTTGGTTCAAAAACATGCCTCCTGAAATGAAGAAAAATATTTTTGTGATATTGTTCTACAATTCGTATAACTGAAATATCTCGGTAAATATCTTCACACGCTACTGCCTATTGATGTTCCCAAATTTCAGTAGTTTGTGATTTCATTATGCATGACAAAAGATAGAAATACAGTAGAACGTTTTATTTTGTATTATCTATATGAGTTTTTCCAAGTATATAGAAAGCTTTACAAAATCCTCCGCAGTTATTTTGTTATACTATATTCAAACATTCCTTTTTTTCTGTGTACCTGCCCCGTAACCTATACAGGTACAACCCAATTTCCTGTTAGTATTTAAATCTAACTACCTTATAGAATAAAATTTGAACTAGTTAGTATTCGACAACTAGCAAGTAACGTCTGTTCGTCTAATTAAGATGGCTTCAAGTTTTTCTCCAATTCCCATTCAAAGAGTTAGCAAAAGTGCATATTTTTTGCGGAAAAAACATTAATTCTGAACGTTCATGATGCTCTTGTGCACCAAAACCCCACAAGTTCTGTTCGCGACATAATTACGAACTGTGCCAATATGATAGGGGTACGAGAATCAACGATTTATAGATTTTTACGTGAGAGAAAATGCCGGGACCTCGGTGAACCTGTTTCTCATCCAGAGAAGTAACCATTAGAAATTGACGACGATGTCAAAAACAGTGTACGTAGAATAGTGCATGGTATGTATTTCGCAAAAGAAATACCAATATTGAACAAGATTGTGCAAGCCGCCCAGAATGACGAAAACCTGCCACAACTATCAGGAACTAGTGTATGGAGAATTCTTCATAGAATGAACTTTCGGTGGGAAAAACAGAACAGAAAATCTTTTCTTATTGATAGGCCGAATATTGCCTGCTGGAGACGAGAATACTTAATCCGAAAATATCGCAACGAATGTAAGAATATTTTCTATTTGGATTAAACCTGGCTAAATAAAGGATACACCATATCGAAAATCAGGCAAGAGAAAAATATACTGAATTCCCGACAAGCTGATATGGAGGATTGGTCAACAGGATTAAGACTTCCGTATGGAAAGGGACGCAGGCTTTATAACCCATATAGCCAGTGAAAACGTATTTTGGATCAAGAATTATTGGAATTTCAATCTAATTCAACCAAAGACTACCACAAAGAAATCACGGCTGACGTTTTTGAGGAATATTTTCAACAAATAATCGAATACATTCCCCAGAATTCAGTTATTGTAATGGATATCGCCAGGTATCATTCTCGATTAGTAGAGAAGCTTCCCACAAGTTCATGTAAAAAAGCGGCGATAATTCAGTGGTTGCAGTGTAAAGCCTTAAATTTCGATGATTCAATAGCGAAAAAAGAACTTTTGCAAATTGTTAGATAGAGGCAGAGTTTAAAAAATGTTAAATCGATGAGATGGCAAAAAGAAGTGGTATTATTGTACATCGCTTACCGCCCTTACCATTGTGAGCTGAACCCAATAGAGCTTATATGGGAACAAGTCAAAGGTTATGTTGCCAGGAACAACAAAACATTTAAACTTCAAGAATTACGGCAACTTTTGATGGATTCATTGGCGAATGTGACTGCCGAAAACTAGCAAAGCGCCATAAAACATGTTATAGTTGAGGAGGGGAAAATGTGGGATCTTGACACGACTTAATCGACGAAACTACAGAGATCGGACTTAGGACAAGATTTTTCCGATGGAGAGTTTAGTTAAAAATGCTGTATATATTATAGTTAAAGTAATGTTCACCTGCAATTATTTGTTATATTTTATTTTATTTTTTATAAGAATAGGCGTGTATATAAATCTTAGTGCACAATTACTTTGTATTTTCATTATAATATTAATTATAATAAACGTTAAGCAAAAATCATAAATAACCCTGTTCTACAGCTATGGACCTTTTAGTTACCTGCCTATGCTTTCATTTGCATTTTATTAGCTATTGTTATTTGACCGATTACAGGGTGGCCTGGTCACAATTTCTTTCTTCTTAGTCTGGATACATTGTAAAACATAAATAAGAGATAACATTTTTTGAGACACTCAACCTCCGTTTTCCGTTTATTATAGATGCTCTGTACTATCAACTACTTTGAAACGAACTTTAAGAAACGTGACTATCAATATGGAGAAAACAAAAGTAATGGCAGTGGGGCAAGAACAACCTGAAAATCGAAATAGTCGAAATACGGTTAAAACCCGTGAGGAATTTCAAATGTCTAGGTGTCGACATACAGAACAGTGATAAGCAAGAGGCAGAGGTGAACAGAAGGATAAGCGCAGTAGTCAAAGTTTATTACACTTTAAATAGAAATTCCCTGGGAAGAAAATAAATTATAAGTAGCACCAATATATATATATATATATATATATATATATATATATATATATATTTATACACTACTACGCATAAGTACTGTTCGATAAACTGACTTATAAACGTTCATTTGGTGCTACTTATAATTTATTTCCTTCCCAGGGAATTTCTATTTAAAGTGTAATAAACTTTGACTACTGCGATTATATATATATATATATATATATATATATATATATATATATATATATTTATACACTACTACGCATAAGTACTGCTCGATAAATTGACTTATAAACGTTCACTTGGTGCTACTTATAATTTATTTTCTTCCCAGGGAATTTCTATTTAAAGTGTAATAAACTTTGACTACTGCGCTTATCCTTTTGTTCACCTCTGCCTCTTGCTTATCACTGTTCTGTATGTCGACACCTAGACATTTGAAATTCTTCACGGGTTTTAACCGTATTTCGACTATTTCGATTTTCAGGGTGTTCTTGCCCCACTGCCATTACTTTTGTTTTCTCCATATCGATAGTCACGTTTCTTAAAGTTCGTTTCAAAGTAGTTGATAGTACAGAGCACCTATAATAAACGTAAAACGGAGGTTGAGTGTCTCAAAAAATGTTATCTCTTATTTATGTTTTACAATGTATCGAGACTAAGAAGAAAGAAATTGTGACCAGGCCACCCTGTAATCGGTCAAATAACAATAGCTAATAAAATGCAAATGAAAGCATACGCAGGTAACTAAAGGGTCCATAGCTGTAGAACAGGGTTATTTATGATTTTTGCGTAACGTTTATTATAATTAATATTATAATGAAAATACAAAGTAATTGTGCACTAAGATTTATATACACGCCTATTCTTATAAAAAATAAAATAAAATATAACAAATAATTGCAGGTGAACATTACTTTAACTATAATATATACAGCATTTTTAACTAAATTCTTCATCGGAAAAATCTTGTCCTGAGTCCGATCTCTGTAGTTTCGTCGATTAAGTCGTGTCAAGATCCCATATTTTCCCCTCCTCAACTATAACATGTTTTATGGCGCTTTGCTAGTTTTCGGCAGTCACATTCGCCAATGAATCCATCAAAAGTTGCCGTAATTCTTGAAGTTTAAATGTTTTGTTGTTCCTGGCAACATAACCTTTGACTTGTTCCCATATAAGCTCTATTGGGTTCAGCTCACAATGGTAAGGGCGGTAAGCGATGTACAATAATACCACTTCTTTTTGCCATCTCATCGATTTAACATTTTTTAAACTCTGCCTCTGTCTAACAATTTGCAAAAGTTCTATTTTCGCCATTGAATCATCGGAATTTAAGGCTTTACACTGCAACCACTGAATTATCGCCGCTTTTTTACATGAACTTGTGGGAAGCTTCTCTACTAATCGGGAATGATACCTGGCGATATCCATTACAATAACTGAATTCTGGGGAATGTATTCGATTATTTGTTGAAAATATTCCTCAAAAACGTCAGCCGTGATTTCTTCGTGGTAGTCTTTGGTTGAATTAGATTGAAATTCCAATAATTCTTGATCCAAAATACGTTTTCACTGGCTATATGGGTTATAAAGCCTGCGTCCCTTTCCATACGGAAGTCTTAATCCTGTTGACCAATCCTCCATATCAGCTTGTCGGGAATTCAGTATATTTTTCTCTTGCCAGATTTTAGATATGGTGTATCCTTTATTTAGCCAGGTTTAATCCAAATAGAAAATATCCTTACATTCGTTGCGATATTTTCGGATTAAGTATTCTCGTCTCAGCAGGCAATATTCGGCCTATCAATAAGAAAAGATTTTCTGTTTTGTTTTTCCCACCGAAAGTTCATTCTATGAAGAATTCTCCATACACTAGTTCCTGATAGTTGTACCTGCGTAAGCTTTCATTTGCATTTTATTAGCTATTGTTATTTGACCGATTACAGGGTGGCCTGGTCACAATTTCTTTCTTCTTAGTCTCGATACATTGTAAAACATAAATAAGAGACAACATTTTTTGAGACACTCAACCTCCGTTTTCCGTTTATTATAGGTGCTCTGCACTATCAACTACTTTGAAACGAACTTTGAGAAACGTGACTATCAATATGGAGAAAACAAAAGTAATGGCAGTGGGGCAAGAACAACCTGAAAATCGAAATAGTCGAAATACGGTTAAAACGCGTGAAGAATTTCAAATGTCTAGGTGTCGACATACAGAACAGTGATAAGCAAGAGGCAGAGGTGAACAGAAGGATAAGCGCAGTAGTCAAAGTTTATTACACTTTAAATAGGAATTCCCTGGGAAGAAAATAAATTATAAGTAGCACCAAATGAACGTTTATAAGTCAGTTTATCGAACAGTACTTATGCGTAGTAGTGTATATATATGTATATATATATATATATATATATATATATATATATATATATATATATATATATATATATCACCACAGATGTCCGTATCGGCAAAATGGCCGATCGACATCACGGTTTTCGAAGGGGATGTAATTCAATATTCTGCGTGGTATTAGCCAGGAATGTACCGAAGAACGGTCAGGCCAATACGTCGAAATTATTGAAATATCGACTAAAAAAGGTGTAGTAGAAAATCGAAATTTATATTTCATATAGACACCTCTCATTTTCATTATATATATATATATATATATATATATATATATATATATATTGTTAAATTCACGCATGATCCATTTTTGATCTTGTTTCTTTACCTTGAGTTGGTTTTTCCAGACAGGAGGGCTTTATGCGCCTCCGTGTTGATATTGGTTGTTGATCCAAAATCGGAATCTTCCAATTGATGGCACAAATGTGCGTTTGGTTGTCCTGTTATTTTTCGTTATTTTTCGTTCTTTGTGTTCTTCCATGTTTCATTCAACATCGCTGCTCCCAAGTTTCACATCCATACTTGGTTATACCGTACTGATGAAGGCTAATGAGGTAGAAACATGCATGTTTACGGTTACCACTCCTCTTCAGTTACCTCTTTATTTTTGCGTGCTTTCCCATTATAACACTTGTTGTTTGCTCTTTGTTTATATATATATATATATATATTTATTATTTTGGATTTTTCTTTTGGGTATAGGTATAGTATCGAAACCTATACCCAAAAGAAAAATCCAAAATATTAAATATATACAATGGTTTAAGAATTGCTACAAATATATATATATATATATATATATATATATATATATATATATATATATATATATATATATAATAAGCAACGAATAGATTAGTGGGTATTGCACGCAAATAGAAGAAGGGGCTACTGAAAAGAGTGGTAACCGCAGACATGCATGTTTCTAGCTCATTAGCCGTCATCGGTACGGTACAACCAAGAAAAGATGTGAAACATGAGAGCAAAGGTGTTGAATGAAACATGCATGTCTGCGGTTACCACTCTTTTCAGTAGCCCCTTCTTCTATTTGCGTGCAATACCCACTAATCTATTCGTTGCTTATTGTTCATATGTCACGCACTATTCGTACTTCGTACATCTTGTTATATATATATATATATATATATATATATATATATATATATATATAAAACAGAACCTCGGGTAGTGACCGTAGGGAAAAAACCAAACAACTTAGTAGGGATGCGGTCAGAAGAGGGCTGAATCAGAAGACTCCTTTTTGACTAGTTAAGCTTTCGAAAATGTTTATTATTATTATCAGAACATCTACAATGAGTGATAACTATTATTAATGACTTATAAACCATTATAACAAACGATTTGACTTACCAAAGTGAGTTGAAAACGAAAGACATCCTAAAAAATATTAGTTTTTAAATGTTCATTTTTTTAAACTGATATTAAATGTTTGTGATGTCTTCATCAAAAGTATATTTCTGTATCATGGCAATTGAAATATGCCGTATAAAAATACTACACAGTTGAAATTTTATAGGTAGTTCCCCCGTAAATTTATTGAACACTGCGTGGATAACCTTAAAACGTCAAAAATGGATATACCGTATGCAAGTAAAATGTTTTGATTAAAAAATTTTAATAACTATTTTTTTGTATATAATCATTATTATACTACAATTGGCAGCTATTAGAAAAGTTCCAATTTTTTTCCATAAATAAAACATTATTATTGAGAGAATAAAATGTTTTCTGTACGATTTCATTGATTATATAAATTAAAAAGCTTATTATGTGTTTGCTGAACCAAATAGAAATATTAGATTTTCCAGTTCCCATTTTGTCAATAATCAAAAATCAGATAATCCCCTACACCCATCTTACATACCAACAATTTTTCTTGGCAAAGAAAATAAAAAGATCTATTAATTTTTTGCATTTTGTAAGTTATTTATTAGACTGTTTACATGACAATGTTTTTCTTATTTAACATCAGGGCCCTCTACTTTAGGCAGAAGTGCTGCCTCTATAGTTCGTTCTCGATCCCTATAATTTTAACAAATTTAGAATTAAAGACACTTTTGAATTTTCAGAAAAGATTAATAACAATAAACTTCCAGATGAATTTATTTTAGTTTCTTTCGACGTTGCATCTTTGTTTACAAATATTCCATTAGCCTTAATTATCACCATTTTTGAGGAAAACTTTGCTCTTATACAACAACATTCTAATACTTGAAAGCGGGATTTTTTGGACATTATCAGGTGCTTATATATCAACACTTACTTTTCGTTCAATAATAATTTCTATCAACAAAAAATGGGATTCCCTATGGGTGGGGCAAGCTCACCAGCAATAGCTGAAATAGTCATGAACTAACTCTTATATTATGTAACTGAGACAATTGATTTTGAATTTCCTTTCATCTATCAATATGTAGATGACTTACTTACGCTGTCCATAATATTTTTAATTCATTTAATTCTAACCTTACGTTTACTATAGAAGAGGATCACTCATCTGTCCCCTTTTTTTAGACATATTAGTGGTTAGGAATACAGATAAGATAGTTTGCCTGGATAGGTATAGAAAAGAAACTAACTCAGGTAGATACATGCCTTTCAAACAAAAAATCAATGCAGTCTTCGCTATGAAAAATAGAATCAATAGTGTTTGTCACGAGCAATTTGTACAAAAAAACCTTTTAGTTCTAAAGGACCTGCTCATAAAAAATCAATATCCTGTTAAACTAGTTAATAAGTTGTTTTTTTGTAACAATGGGAGTATTGCTTTCCGTAACTTAATTAAAGCTAATGAAGCAGAGCCCTTAAGGTATGCTAAATTACAGTATATCCATAATTTTTCTCCTTCTTTGACATGTTTGTTTTCTAATTATAACATAATAGTGACTAATTACAATTGTAAGAAACTTAATCTATTCTACTACAATTTAAAAGATAAAACACCAACATTACAGAAGTCGGGCATAGTATATATCATCCCTTGTGAATGTGGGTTAGTATACATAGGAGAAACTGGCTAAAAACTGTCAAAAGACTAGCTTTACATAAAAGCGATTGTAAAACCAATCCACAGGCTACTAGCTTTAGTATAAATATTAACCGGAGTGATCACAGGGTGCAGTACGAAAATGCTGTTATTCTAGACTCAGAAAATAATGTATTTCAGCGAAAAATATTGGAGATGTGTTACATAAGTGAATGCAAAAATAGTCTCAACCACAAGAAAGACGTAGATGGCTTAAGTTTAATGTATACATACTTACTAAACCAACAATATGCTAAACAAAATAATTGGCTAGAAATATTTAACCATTTACATAATTGATTGCATTGTATAGTACTTATAGAATAGAGGGCAGACTGAGAGTTGGTAGAATAACACCAGAACTACTCCAATTACGTCAGTCAGCTTTTGACATTTGTCGATCTGCTTTCTCCAGTTCTTTGTCCTATCAGTAGTGACAGAGAAATGGTTTAATCTTTATCCATCCTTTTTGCTTAGGTAGATTTTTGAAATAATTTTGTCAGGTAGTTGGCAATGTTAGTGAATTTAAGTCTACGAGTACATACATATTTTTAATATTTTCAAATTAGTATTGAATTCAATTTTTCAAATACTTCCAAAGGTGAGGTTATGTTGGAATACACCCCTTTTAGTAATGTGGTCGCTAGATTTTTAGAGCTTTAATGCTGATTTTGGCGAGTTGTAATAATATTTAACTCATATATACTTGTAATGGAGTGTTTCTCCATATTTTGTAGTCTTATATTTCTCACTAGTGGAATCATTGATTTCTCATGGCATTGTTGGCTGGGGCGGAGTGAGGGATTGTTTCTTAAATAAAGTTCATATTTTACAAAAATGGTTTTTAAGAATCCTCTTTCAAAAAAAGGTTTTATATCCATCTAATCAATTGTATATGGATGCCCAGGTAAAAGACGTATGTCAAATTTTCAGTCAAAAAGTATTGTTGTTTGTACCCCAAAGTAAAATGAAATTGGTACATCATAAACATTCTCACAAAACTAGGAGATATGAGGGGATCGTTTTCCCACGCAGTGGAAAAACTATTGGTCAAAGAAATGCTAACTATGTAGCAGCAGGAATTTACGTGCTGTTACCTGATAATATAAAAAGTTCAAAAAGTTATAATGTATTTAAGAAGCGAATTAAGAAGTGGATTATGGAAACAGACAGACAGTTCTTTAGCAATATATTAAATCAAACTCTATCATAATTGACAGTATCCACTTGAGCAGTTTATGTGTCTAACAATTGATGTGGTACCCCTTAAAAATTTACTATAAAACTTGACAATTTACTGGATTTGACAAAAAACTGATTTGTTCAAGTTTTCCGGCCACAATACAAGTAGTAATGATAACTACTTCAGTGACTTAAACTGTTTATTCAATTTAGTGTAATTATTTTCTATGTATTAATTATCTTTTTATGTATTACTGTATCTATCTTCATTGAATAGTCTTATCAAGAAATCAAAAATCAATTTCTATAAGAGTTGTCTGGATAGATCACAAACTAACACCAAGGCGCTATGGGAAACGATGAAGGATATTTCTGGGAAAAATAAAACTATCAAAATTCAAACAATAAAAAGTGAAACGGGTGGTCTTATCTATGACAAAAAAGAGATTGCAGATTGTTTCAATAATCACTATTTCTCTATTGGGCAAAAACTTGCAAAAAAAATTCAAAAACCTGTGAATTCTCCCCTGAGAAAAGGATCTTTTATGCACTCTATATTTTTGGAACCTACAACAGAGGGGGAGATAATTGAAACAATATCATCTCTCAAAATGAACAAAACTCCCGGTATCGATGAAATTGGAGCTGAAACTTTGAAAGAGATAAAAACAGAAATAGCTTTTCCTCAGAACAACATTTTTAATCGAATAATAGAAACAGGAAAATTTCCCAAAGAACTCAAAACGGGGGTTATTAAACCAATTTTCAAAAAAGGAGACAGAAATGAAATTTTAAACTACAGACCAATTACGCTCATTTCAAACATAGCTAAAACATTAGAAAAAATAATCAAAAAAAGAATGGTCTCTTACCTTAACAAGCATAATTTCATTTCAAATAATCCGTATGGATTCAGAGAAGGGATTTCTACTCAAGATGCTTTTATTTTTCTCACCTCCAAAATATCAGAAAATCTAGAAAAGAGTAAACCAAGTCTGTGTGTTTTCATGGATCTTGCTAAGGCCTTCAACACTGTGAACCACTCACAGCTGTTGATGAGCTTGCAAAATATGGGTTTCAGGGGAAGCACATTGAATCTCATGGAGAGTTACCTTAAAAACAGAGAACAATACGTGAAAATTGATAACGTCGTTAGTGAGAAAAGGGTTGTGGAGTGTGGAGTACCGCAAGGAAGAGTTTTGGGGCCAATTCTCATCACAATATATATCAATGATATATTGCGTCACGATACTTGTGGCAGCATTGTTTGCTTCGCTGACGATACAGCAGTGTTGTAGTGCTGATAGCTGGAATGACCTCAAAGCTAAAGCAGAGGAAGACATGGGTAAACTCTTTGAATGTTTCGCAGATGAAATTTTATCAATAAACTACGAAAAAACATTCTTTTCACCATTTTCTTGCTATGCCAACTCACTACCCCGATATGATACATTGAGTATCGGGAACAATATATTAATACGATCGGTAGAAAAAATCAAGTATTTAGGAGTAGTGATAGATAGACACCTGAGATGGAACTATCATGTTGACCAAGTGACTAGGACATTGAGGAGCATTCTTTATAGATTCAGATATTTACGAAATATACTAGACACCTCGCGAATGAAAACAATCTATTGTGCAATTGTGGAGTCTCGTCTTGCATATGGGATAGTTGGCTGGGGTGGAGTAGCAATATCGCATTTGGAAAAATTAGATGTATTACAAAAAAAATTTCTAAAAATTCTCCTTGGAAAACCACCACAATACTCATCGGAAGCACTTTTCAAAGAACCTAAATTGCTGGACCTCAGGCAACTTTACGTCCTAAGGACTGTTGTTGAACAACATGAAAACCGAACGAATTTGAACTATGTAAATCATAGACATAATACAAGACTTAAAGCCAATGCACAACTGAGCACAATATGCTCAACCAAACCAATCGTTCAGAGATCATATAATCATCTTGCAAACCGGCTCTTCAATTGCTTACCTCTGAAAATCAGACTTGCAACGACAATTTTTTCATTTAAAAAAGATGTCAAATGTTTCATTTCAGAGATAGATAGAGTTTCTATACATCGATTAATTGACCCTTCGATCTCATGAAACATACTATGTAATTGAGATAACACTATTCAGTTGTTCACTGTACTGACATAGAGAAGGCGAGTTCATGTTCATATTCCTTATATTGCTTTTATGTTCCTTTAACCCCATTATTTATTCAATAAACATGCACGATGAATGAATACCCACGCCCAGGCAATGCCTTAGTGGGTGTTTATTCATTATTGGAATAATAGAGTATATTGTTGTATTGACGTTTTGTTCTTTATTTATATTGTTATTTATTCATTTATTATCAACATTAAATTGATTATGTAATATCATTTTTCCTCGATTTAAGTATCCTTGACGACTCAATTTTCTAACTGTTTTAATTAACGCAAAGTTTAGTTATTAACTGTGCTTTATGCTGATTATATTGAAGGCATTCTGTAGTTTTCTCCTTTTTTATTATTATATTTTATATTTTGTGTTCTATATTTCACATTTTATATTTTGTGTCTTATATTGTATGTTTTGTATTTTATACATTGTATTTCATATTTTTGTATTCATGTCTTATATCATCAAATATATTGCTGGACTGCTAATTATCGATATCTACCACGTACAAGCTGTTTACGACAGCTTCTGTGTAGTTACCACGTTTATTTGCATTTGTTAAAATATGTGTTGTATTTATTGTATAAACTACTTTTTGTGAATGAACATTATTATTATTATTATGTGAATAAACTGTCAAAAGACTAGATTTACATGAAAGCGATTGTAAAAACAAACCACAGGCTACTAGCCTTAGTATAAATATTAACCGGAGTGATCACAGGGTGCAGTACGAAAATGCTGTTATTCTAGACTCAGAAAATAATGTATTTCAGCTAAAAATATTGGAGATGTGTTACATAAGTGAATGCAAAAATAGTCTCAACCACAAGAAAGACGTAGATGGCTTAAGTTTAATGTATACATACTTACTAAACCAACAATATACTAAACAAAATAAGTGGCTAGAAATATTTAACCATTTATATAATTGATTACATTGTATAGTACTTATAGATTAGACTAAGAGTTGGTAGAATAACACCAGAACTACTCCAATGACGTCAGTCAGCTTTCGACATTTGTCGATCTGCTTTCTCCAGTTCCTTGTCATATCAGTAGTGACAGAGAAATGGTTTAATGTAAATCTTTATCCATCCTTTTCGCTGAGGTAGATTTTTGAAATAATTTTGTCAGCTAGTTCGAAATGTTAGTGATTTTTAACAAGTCTACGAGTACGTACATATTTTCAATATTTTCAAATTAGTTTTGAATTCAATATTTCAAATACTTCCAAAGGTGAGGTTATGTTGGAATACACCCCTTTTAGTAATGTGGTCGCTAGATTTTTAGAGCTTTAATGCTGATTTTGGCGAATTGTAATAATAATTTACTCATACATACTTGTAATGCAGTGTTTTTCCATATTTTGTAGTTTATCCTGATGAAGTTTGTAATCTCAACCGAAAGCTTGAACTTGGAACAGAGGCATTTACTTAAGAAGATAACTTAAAACTTTCATTGCTTCCTCCTTAGTTCTTTTGGGAGTTTCCCATCGTTATAGCTTATGTTATATATATATATATATATATTTATATATGTATATATATATATATATATAATACAGTTTCCTTATTTTAAATTTTAAAAAATTTCATTTTAATATTTTCATATGCAATACTTTTGAACAATCCAGTATTATCTATGTAATCAATATGGTTGAAAAACCCATTATATTTAAGATGTGGCACTATTTAATTACCGATTACATTTACATGTCACAATTGAAAAAAGAAAGAAAATTGAATAATAAAACAGGAGTATAGGAACGAAATTTAGAAACGAAAAAGGAATTGCATGGTAAGGAAAGAAAATAGATGAAGTGAAAATAGAAAATTTAATGGAGATTAAGGAAGTTGGGAAGCAAAATGAGGAAATGGCGAAGTGAAAATTCCAAAGGTAATTTTAACCGGTGTTAATAATCGTGAATAAAGTATATAAATAGGGAAGAAATAAAAAAAATCATAAATTTACAATTGGAAGAAACCATATTAAACTGGCAACCACTAGGTATACCAAATATAAATGTAGATGTTATAATAGGAAATGATGTATTAGAAAAATATGAAGCAGTCATCAATTATGAAGAAAAGAAAATACGGTTCAATGGAAAATGGATGCAATTAAAAATAATAGAGGAAGAAGAGGAATAAAAAAAATAAGTTATTGTAAAAATAAAAATTTAAAAGATGAAAATGAAAAATTGAAATATGAAAGAGAAGAAGATATAGAAGATGTGAAAATGAATGGTAATAGGATAGTTTGTAATGAAGAATATTATGAATTATTCAAGAGGTATGAGAGATTAATGTTGAAGTAACCGAGAGTGGCTAAAAAAATATGTACATAATATGAAGGTGAAGAATATTGAGAATTTTTAAAGCAAAATCATATCCAGTACCGTATAAAAATTGAAAGATAGAGTAAGAAAAGAGTTGAAAATACTACAAGTATGTACATAGTACAAGTATGGGATCATAGAAGAAATTATAAACATGTGAAAAGTAAATTTTAAAATGAAAATAGATATTATGCAGGTGAAATTTCAAATTTAGATATAGTAGAGTTAATAAGTTTTATGGCATTTAGGATAATGATTGTAACGTTATTATAGACAAGATATTATAAACAAATTGGCTGCTTTACGAAGGTAGAGTAATATTGGCAATGTTGAAAGATGAATTTATAGTATAAAGAATCGATTTGTTATTCTTTTATTAGGAGGACTTATTACAGTTCCCTTATTTTAAATTTTAAAAAATTTCATTTTAATATTTTCATATGCAATACTTTTGAACAACCCAGTATTATCTGTGTAATCAATATGGTTGAAAAACCCATTATATGTAAGATTTTGCACTATTTAATTTCCGATGACATTTACATGTCACAATTGAAAAATATATTTAAAATTAAAAACAGGGCATTTTACTGATAAATAAAAGAAATCCAAATCTGTCTAGCATGAAAATAACAAATTTAGTTTTTTTTAAAAGAGAAATGTTTGGTACCACAGTATAATATGGTTATTTTATTTAGAAAAAATAGTTAGTTGAATTTGAGTATCCGAACGGAAAACAACTCGTTCAAGATTTCTCCAAATAATTGTAAATTAGTATATAGTAATTTGAAAATTGTAATTAATTGGTATAAAGTTTTATTCGGTACACCCAATATAAATTCAGTGCGTGTGTTTTTTTGGCAAGTTATCCATCGTTCGAGGATAGTGAAAGATCCTGAATTCCAAATTGAATTTGGAATTGTACAAGTTTGTTGTATTTTCCCATCCATATGATGAGTCCATTCCAGATTTAAATAATGCATTATTTCATAGTCATAAGTATACGTATCGAACAAACAATTAGAAGAAAATATAACAAAAATTTAGGACTGTGATCGAGCATTTGACATTCACCAATTCAGGTGACAATTAAAAATAATTTGAACAATTCGGTAAACTTAAAATAGGTATTAGGCATTCTAGTTCGTAATTTATTTAATTGTAAATTATATTTGATAAGATTTTGTTATGTGTTAAAAAAATGATAACTAGGATTGGTTTCACGATTTGGTAATTGTATATACACTTTTGAATTTTAACTTACTGTGAATTCGTTCATAATCTGACAATGACATTTGGTTGATTTTTAGCGACAGATAATTTCATTGAAATATAGTAAGTGTCATAATGCGCTTAAATAGCCTGTATAATCTAGAATCAACAGTTACATGATACTACTGGTTAGAAAATCTGGAACAAGAATTATAATTAATATTTAATTTGGACAAAACTTAAAGATTATAAAATTTTTTATTTTGATGGCGCATTGAACCCACCCTGAGATAAGAGTAATTAGAATATTTCTACATTAAATTTATCTTTCAATAAAATAAAAACTTTGATAGCCGGAAATTATTTGACAATTAGTGACAGTGCCAATTTTGAAACATATGACATACGGTGCATTAAGCTATATATATAGTCTTTGCTGACTACTTAGGAATAAAACTAGTGAATATTGGGGAATTGCAGCAAGAAAATGGAAAAGGTATACTCTCAGCGAAATTTTTTTAATGATATCAAATGGTGTCTTATGGTGGAGAACAGTTTTTAATATCTCTTCGACTGCCGGCAAAATTAATTCCTCGCCAATGGTGTGTGGTTTTCCTGACTTTGCGATTAACAATGAAACGTTATATGAGGCTCGTAGCCCATCATCGTCACGTTTAGAAGACGATGCAAAGAGGTTTGATATAGTTGGCTGTTTTAAATATTGTTTTTCGAGTTCTTGAAAATACAATATATCTTTGTTCTTCTTATCAGGATGCATTTTATGTAAATGCTCTTGTAGCCTAGAAGGTTTCATAGCTTCATTTGAAAAAACTTTTCGGCAAATTAAACACATAGGTAATGATTTGTTTGTAGAAGATTCCGCAAATCCATATTTTAAATATTCAATACTGTATTGCCGGCATTTATTTTTTAATTTAGAAGTAGATTCAGCCATTTTCATAAAAAAATTAAATTCTCAATTGATTTATAGATAGTAATGTTTATAAAATGACACACCATTCACGATTATTTACTACGGCAGAGCTTATGATTCACGACTATATGTCGCGGCCAAGCACATACAACTAACTAACTAAAAATTCGTAGAGCTGTTGCTTTTATACGTTTCATTTCGTGCATGATTCAACTTGTCTGTGTGAGAACATGTCGAAACATGTTATTTTGTATGAACATCGCGCGTTCGCTTATCAACGTGCAAGGACAAGTCATATACTTCTATTCTGAACTAAAAGAAATTATTAAAATTATTAGTATTATTATTAATGCTAATTTAAAACTTCTTATTAACCCTTATTAAATCATTTTTATTTCACCATTCCTCTTGACTGCTTATGATTTGCTTCTAAATCCGCTACCGCCCACCTAAAAGACTGCAGCGCCCACAGGGGGGCGGTATCGCCCCCGTTGGGAACCATTGCCCTAGAGCATGTTATGAGAATCGCAAACAAGAGGAATTTAAACCTAGGAAGTTAACAATTCGTAAATCTTACGAAGCGTATTATGCGCCCTACGTGGCTGGGTTTCGTAGTATTTAGAGGCAATATTGGACAATGGTTTTAAACAATAAAACCAACGTATCCGCAGGCCCATTTCCAAAGCCCCCCAATTGAAGGTAGGGCACTGAAAAATGATGTAAGGTTAGTACTACGTTAGTGCTGGTCAGTTCCGTATTTATTTTCGTTAGTGCTACCCCCTGTTATGTAGTACCGTTGGGGGGGTTTGGGAAAATGCTAGCCCTCCCCCCCAAATGTCGAAATTTGCTGTATCGTTAGTGCTACGTTAGTGCTGGATACTGCCGTATTAGTTTTCGGTAGTACCGGCCCTGTTGGGGGAGCTAAAGAAATGCTTTACATCGAAACAACTTAACAATAAATGTGTAAATATGCGATGCTTTATTAAATTAATCTTGTGATGCTCTCATAATACCGAAAAAAAGAAAGGAAATTATCTATACATTTCCATGAAATTGACGTCTTCAAACATTTCGATAATTTTTATTGATTTTTGAAACAAATTTTTTTCCATTTCAATAATTTTTCAATTGAATTTTCAATTAAATAGATTTTCATTCCAGTTACTTCTTTAAAACAAGTTGGGTAGCGCCACGATGTGGCGTATACAAGAACTGCTAATTTCAGTTTAATAAGAAATGCCATGAAGAATATCGCATTAAAAAGTTGGTCACCTTTAAATACTCCGGAGGCTAACAAACCGAAATTTCTCCAAAAATTAATAAAACTGTAGTATATCTGAATTTATAGGATTCACTGTACTGGCTGTGGTGATCCGAAATTGGTCAGTCGTATTGACTCCGGAGGCTGTATCGACATTTTACAAAAGGGGCCAACGACGACATACCTATACACAGGATTTTTTTCCTAATAATCCGTTTTACGTGTTTTTTCTCTAGAAAACGAAAAATAACTGAAGAAAAAACAGTACTTCCAATTTTTTTGGGGTAACAAATCAATACTTTTCTCGCTGAAAAGTAAAACCGGTAGGGACCGATTCTCAATTTTGGTGGACAGTTTTTGGCCTGGGAAAGTTCGTTGCGTAGCCATGGATTAGAACACTTGAACATCGTATTTTGGGGTCCGAAGTTGCGCCGATTCAAGAAAAATAGAAATTAGGCCACTTGTTTCATGATTAGATTACCTTATTTAATAATATTTGTAACTATTTCACTTCACAAGACAGCGATATATCGGATAGAATGGACCTCAAAATTATATTTTTGTAGAATTTGACATAGGATTAAAAAATTCAAGAATAAATGTGGTCTTATTTTAATGTATTTTTCCTCGAAGCAGCAGTTTTCTTATACATTTAGAAAAATGGAGGTATGACTAATATATCTTTTCTTCTTTCATTGTGTTAGGAGTTTTATATTGGAATCTATGGATTTTAAAAGTAAAAGTCGTGATTGAATTTTCCAAAGGGTTTCAAGGGTATATCTTAAAAAAGAACACAAATGGTAGTGAATTTCAGAAAGCTTTTCTCGGAAAAGCTTCCAATGTAGATACCTTTATCACTTCAGGGAGAAAGAAAATGAGTTTGCGAATGTTTCAGTATTTCAGCAGATATTTCGACTTCGATGTTTGGTATAAATCTGCAGCATCACTGTAATACTAACCGCGGAAATATCATAATTATGTTAAGATATATTTCCCTTTCAGTGATTTTGAAAATTAGTGCTTTGTTTCTGTTTTGTATAGCGAGTTTTGAAATAATTATGTCAATAAATTGCGCGTATTCAATAATTATGTTTGTTAAGGGGATACAATATAATTGGTCTGCAACAAGAGTTACTGGAATAAATCCAGTAAAAATACAAACGATACTTCCATTGACTCACACGTAAATACTTTTTTTGAGACAGGTCGACTTTTCATTTTTATATTAATCCCCAAATGAAAATGTCGAAAGTGGATAGATCAGGAGAATGTAGAGGCCACAGGTAAGGATCTTTCATCTGCCATTCATCTTCTATGAAATATATCGATATAGTTGACGGAACTTAAAGAACAATTGAAATTGTTTCTGATAATACAACGCATTTAGAGAAGTTGAGAAACATTAATTGAAGTTCTTTCTGATAATACAACGCATTTAGAGAAGTTGAGAAACATTTCAACTACGCCTGGGACAGTTCTTGGGTGGCTTGAGTAACTCGTCAATTGTCACAGCCAGTCACAAGCCCGGATAAAGGAGAAGGGTTCTTAGGTTAGGTTAGCAATCTGACTGAGGGAAAAGTAACCCTATACACAGTATAAATGGCAATGCCTCGGTACCTGAGCTCACGCTATAAAAGGGAAATGTTGAAATTCTAATAGAATTCCAATAGAAACATTTTAATAACTCGAATCAAGAATGTAAATTAAGTCCACACGACTATTACTCGAGCCGACCCTGCGTTTCCACAGATCAAAAAGTCGGTATTGTCAGGACCACGTAAGATTTCGTGTGGCACACGGAACCACCGGCCAAGGGACTCGAAGGAAAGTGTGTGTCAGTTAACCACAACAAAGTAGTAGATGTCGAAAGCTCGATTTTGCAACGTTTAATAACGAATATAACTACAAAAATTCATCAAAAGCTGTGTTTGAATAATTAGTAACAGCAATATTTCAAGAGTGTAAATTGCATAGCAAAAAAGTGTTAATTACTACGTGGATTGTGAATGTTTTACCACAAAAGGACCAAAACTGAGATCCCGCCAAGACCACATCCGTCTTTGTTACATGATATTACTCGTTTTTTCTGAGCTGTTATTGGAGTCAGTTATAGTAATATTTTGTTTTACAATTAACTTAATTTCAATCGAGGTTTCAGCTAATTATTTTTGACTATTTAACGAAATGACGACCATCATCAGAAAACTATCACCAGTGGCTGTGTGGCAAAAAGTTACTAATCGGCAAAACATTACAGTTCACTCTTCTAACCACGGCGCAACAGAAAACGTGAATGTACCGTTACTAGGCTTGCTTGCTGGAACATCCCATCTTGGAACGGGAAAGATCAAGAAATTATATGTAAAATGAAAAATCACAAAATTGATAAACTGATATCTGTGCAATTCAGAAGTAAAAAAGCACATTCTGGCGTTGCAATCTTACTACACGTGAAATATGAACATTGTATTGAGAATATAGAATACATAAATGATAGAATACTAAAAGTATCCCTGAATATTTATAACATTCTAACGCACCTTATCAGGAGATATCCTCTTGATATAAACAAACTTACCGAAGAAAAAGAAGGTTTCTACCAAGATTAACAAATACTATTGAAAAAACAAGTAATACTGAGCAAGCTACTGTATTTGTGGATCTAAATGTCAGAATAGCTAATGAAGTAATACCAAATATCAAAGAGAATTTCTTATTGATTTCTGTGCCCGAAACGAACTAAGAATAAATAAAACGTATTTTGCTCACAAACCACAACGTTAATACATGTCTAATAACACAAGAGAACATAGGTGTATGATTGACTTCATAATCAGCAACAGAAGAATTACCCCCTCACAAATACTGGACATGAGAGCCATTACTTTGACAAATGTAGATACAGGACATAACCTAATACTTTGTAAAATATTAATAAAAACTCCACACATAACAAGAAAACCACCAATACCAATTTAAAAATATAACATTGAGTCACTAGCAGACAACAGCATAAAATTTTTATACGAGAATAGACAAAGGGGAAGTTAAAAGAAATGAACACGTCACAATATGAATTAGATAAGCTTCGGAGACAGATACTAACGGCAGCGAAGAATTTATTGGCAAAAATAAAATAAACATCAATGCAGTAAACAATACAAAACCCTGGTTTTGTCAAGAAATTAAAGAATTCTCACAAGAAAAAGCAATTCTTTCTGAAATACCAAAAATTCACATGAAAATCATTTAAAATACGCAGAAATTAGAAACAGTATAAACTCTAAAATCAAATCAATTAAACGGTAACACTGGTTTAAATTCACAAGTGACTTGGACCAATGATCTTATAACCCAACAATTAGGGCACTTGAACCCTAACCCCCTCGTAACTAAAAAAAAATAACCCATAGATATAACATATTGAAATAAAGTTCAATTTGATTTAACATTGCGATTTTAACCACATCGATGTTACATTTAAAGCTGTTACAAGTAGTTGTACCGAATCACCCTATTAGTCTAGGGAAAAATAGGGGAATTTAATTTGATGAATAGGGAAAATGTAACGATTGTTTTTTGTGTTGGTAGGGCTCTTATAAAACGTTACCATCACTGTTTTACAGAGACTTGACGTCATGTGCTGTTTCGGTCAACATGGCCGATTGCAGTATTGTATACTTTTATTTTTCTAAAAATCTTAATGATCTAAATGTTTATATTAAAAGAAGATAATTTTTCAGAATTCTTTCATCATAAAACCATTTAGTTTTTGATTCCTTAGTACAGTCATCATCCTTATTATTTAGAGCACCAAATAGAGCAAATAATAAAAAGATATTTAAGAATATTTGTTGAGCCGTGACATTTGTTTTGACGAAAGATACAGCAAAGCTGATCTATTAGGAACATTAGCAGCATTTAATATGAAAAAGGGTGTATCTGCGATATTATGGTCAAAAGTGTGGGACATGGGGACGACAGTGATACTAATTGTGGACTAGACGTTAATAAATATTTTTGTAAATGGTACAAACTCACTACAATTGTTTTATCAAATTTTCAATTTTACAATTGTATATTTAACCTTTTATTTTATTTATTTCACAATAATTAATATTAAATTTTATATGTAAGATACTTATATCTAATTATAAATACGACAGAAAGACAAAATACATTTATTTTTGAAGTACGTCCCTGTTATTGTTTACTTTACGATTTGCAATGTACATATTTCAGAGATTATTGTCGATTTTCATATAGTAAGTCAAGACGAAATATCTTAATTAAAAACTAAATATTGTGTTGTGTGAATGTTATTACATCCAACGTCACACAAATATAAAATGACTATTATTAATTATAATAATACATATTATTAATGTTGCATTTTTCATAAATACTTCTACATATTCTCCTTCGTGCGCATTTTATTATATATTTTGGTGCATTCTCTGGTCCGTGGTCATAAGACAGTAAACACATCCGATATTGTGAGAATCATAAAGAGTAGCATTATCGAAATACGTAATAATATATAGAAGGTTCTATTTGGAATAAAGAATAATCAGTCGACTTTCGGTAGAACCAAAAATTCGGCATATCTAGAAACCCTATACGCCAAATTTTACATCCGTCGCGGGCGGATTGATGAAATTGTCTGATCCCAGTTTAGAAGATTCTGACATACTTTATAAAAAATTAAAGGTTATCAAATCTAATTATAGTTTTGGTCAAGTTTTTATACATTTTCTCATCGGAATCATCTAAATTTTGATATTATTTTGAAATTCGATATGTATTCAGATCACGGACATTTCACACAATCTACCGTGATCAGAATTTGAGAAAGTTTGTTTGGTTTCAGTTACAGAGAATCTATAATTCACATTGTCATTGGCTATCCCATTAAATCATTGAGATTAAATAGCTTCGTTAGCGAAGTTCCTCGTTCATATGAATTCTGCTGAACTTGAATAGGCAGATTATTTCGATGTACGGATGTAATTCTGTGAAAACGTTATAAAGCACAACAAGAGGAATCCCAATTTTTCGAAAAAGCTTTATTTTCGTAAGAGGCACTATTGTTAATAATGTGAGGGTGGGTATTATGTGTAGATTGCTGATATTGAAAACAAAATGAATCGTATAAACGTACTTTTCGAACAAAATATAAGCTTTACACTTTCATATTCCGAAAAATACTGTAATTCCGGATTGAATCCGTTGTTAGAGATGAGTGTATTAGTCGAATCAGCCACTCTCGTATTTTTAACAGAGATATTTGATATACAATTATGATTTTATGATGTGAAACATTGGTTCACCTTTAAATATAGCAACCAATAACATTTTATATGAGATTATCTAAATCAATCGCCTCATTTGGAATATATAATTGTTTTATATCTTATTATCAGTGAGATTAGAGTTTATCAATAAATGCTCCGAGTAATAAATCTACGTGACCCTTACCAAACCAATTCAGGATGAACCATTCAAGTAATATTGAAATATTATCGTGCACATTCATTTTTTCCTATTACTGTGTCGGCAAGGTAGTTTTATCATCTTGCAATATTTTAATGTACCCGCATTTATCCATGTTCCACTTAATGGTATATTATTCAACAAGTGTTAAAGTTGGCCATTTCCATGAGGATGAATTTTGCGACTCGAGCCCAATGCGAGTGGTGTAATTTATTCGAGCGGAAATGGCCATTTCTCACGAGTTCAATACTATACTTTTTCTAATCATATTAAAGAAGTAAGTTATAATTGTAATATTTTTTATATCTATTTTCTATCCATATATACTGTTAAGTTCTTGGACGACTTTCCCGGATAATGTGCTCAATCGCGCAACATGGCGTTTTTTTGTAGATTACTGACTTTTGAGAGGTCTATGAGTAACTATCAAAATAATCATATATTTGTAACAACGTAATATGTTAATCAGCGTGAAAAATAAATAAAAAAGTTATTATGCACAACAAATGAGTTTGGATTCAATCTCACGAACATTTAACAAGAAACATTACATAAATTTTGGTCCTATCGACCTGCGGACGTTACAAAAAAGGTGAATTAAAAGTGTATCAAGCATTGACGTACAAAATTGGTACATGGTAATTCGTTTCCCATAATCAGAACAGAAGAACATATGATCTCAACGATTCCAACACGAAAATAAGATCAGACTTTTCCATGTTTTTAAACTATTTCCTTTAAAGAATTAGATATTTATGCATGATTTGCGTCACATGCCAAGGTGTGACATTTTTCAATTTATTAACAAATATCGAGCCAAAATAGCACTAAAATCAATAAAAATCATAAGAATCTGTTAATATACTAACATAAAATAAAAATAACTAAAGAACTTTTACATATTTCAGCATACATTCAACAGTTTCAGCATAATTTCAAACAAGAAATCAATATTTGCATACTGTAAAAAAGCATCAACTTAATTTCATCATTCAAATAAACTTTCAAAAATAGACAATGCCAGATATATTAACAGAATCACAACAAGAGAGCTAAAATGATTTAAAGATAAATTTAAAAAGTTTAGTCGCAAAGAGAGGTCTTGTTAGAGGAAAACTAACTATATTTGAAACGTCAATCCAAGCTTTTATTGACAACAAAATATCATCAACTCAATTAAAATTACGCGTAGATAATATCATTTCAGTTTTAAGAGAATTTGAGGAGCTACAAGATCAAATTGAAATGCTAGAGTCATGTTATCCAGAAATGTTAAAACTTGAGGAACATCATGATGTGAGAATTCAATTTGAGAACGCATATTTTAGTTAACTCGCCACCGCACAAGGTGAAATAAAAAACGCTGAATCTTCATTCGCAGACATTTCTGAAAATAAACCCAACACT
This sequence comes from Galeruca laticollis, assembly GCA_963921935.1. Taxonomy (NCBI): domain Eukaryota; kingdom Metazoa; phylum Arthropoda; class Insecta; order Coleoptera; family Chrysomelidae; genus Galeruca; species Galeruca laticollis. Next base: position 151,371,474 of record OY998177.1, read on the forward strand.
AAACAAAATATTACCTCAAATAGAATTACCAACTTTTTACGGAGATTATGATAAATGGATTTCTTTTCGAGATATGTTCGTTGCGCTAATAGACAAAAGTGATTTATCTGACATTGAGAAACACTATTATTTGTGCAGATCTATTAAAGGCGAAGCCGCTGAGGTAATTGCATCCCTAGAGGTAAGAAACGAAAACTACAAAATTGCTTGGGATTTATTAAAGCAACGATTTGAAAATTAAAAGGTTATTATACATAAACATCTTAAATCTATTGTCGATTTTGAAATTATCAATAAAGAATCGTGTAATCGTCTAAAGGGGATTCTCGACACCTTGAACAAAAATTTACGGGCTCTAGAAACACTTTAAGTCTCGACCCAAGATTGAGGTCAATTACTTAATTTCATTATTTTGAAAAAACTATTAGAATCTACTCAAAAGGAGTGGATAAAATTCACAAAAAAATTAGATATGCCATCTGTTGAAGATGAAAAAACGTTTTTAAATGAACGAATTCAATTCTTGGATGATTACGAAACTATAAATAAGTCATCATACCAATTGAAAAGCCCGCCTAAACATTCATACGAACGAAGTGATACACAAACATACAAAAACAATCATTCATTCCTAAACACAGACACAAATAAAAATTCAAATTATACATGCCCTATTTGCAAAAATTGTCATCACATATATCAATGTGAATCACTTCAAGCCATGTCTACAAAAACTAAATTTGAAACTTTACAAAACCTGAATATTTGTACTAACTGTCTAAAATTTGGGCACAACAATAATTCATGCTATTCTTCAGGTTGCAGAAAATGCAACAAAAACATAATACTTGTCTACATGACAACAATTTCAAAGATTTCCATAATCAAGGGTCAAATGAAAAGGTTGTCTTGACTGCTAGTGTTGCCACATCGCCGGAATTTCATCAAATATCGAATATTCCAGAGAATACACAAAATAGTTCCTTCTCTGCAGTACTTGAAAAGGTAGTCGAAAATATTGATCAAGTACTTTTGTTAACTGCTGTTTTTTATATATTGGATGAAGAAGGCAAACCTCACGAAGCACGCGCGCGTTGATTCAGGTTGACAAATGAATTTTATCTCCCAGAAGTTGAGCGATAAGCTGCAGCTACCAATTGAAGTTTCTGAACATTCCATATCTGGCATAATTTAAGTTAAAACTAATATCTTATCTAAAACAAATGCAGTTATTCAGTCCAAACGTACTTCTTATCGGTCAGCCCAATCTTTTTTCTAAAGAAGAAAAAACATGCGAAGAGCATTTTATATCTACTCATACAAGAGAGCCCGGTGGCAGGTTTCAAGTATCATTACCATTCAAGGAAAACCCAAATGTACTTGGTAAATCACGGCACTCTGCACTTCACTGATTGACATCAATGGAAAGAAAATTTTTTAAACTACCGTACTTAAAAACTGAATACATTATCTTTATAGGTAGCCACAAAACATCTACTAACCAATCTCTAAATGACATATTAATGGTTGCTCCGGTTATTCAAAGAGATCTCTTTGCTATATTGTTAGAGTTTCGGCAGCATCAGTATGTTTTGACGGCCGATATTGCAAAAATGTACAGACAAATTAATATTAACCCTGAAAATCGCGACTTTCAACGAATACTATGGCGTTCCGATGTATCCGAACCTATAAAAGAATACAGACTTAAAACCGTCCCATATGGTTTAGCTCCATCATCTTTTTTAGCGACACGTTGTCTTAAACAATTATCTTTGTTTCTACGTAGACGATCTGCTATGCGGAGCATCCACTTTAGAAAAAACCATACAACTAAAAAATGACATAATTTCAATTTGTGACCAGGGAAAACTTCCGTTGAGAAAATGGAGGTCACATCATAATTCAATAATTACGTCTAAGTGTTTTTAAATGAAACTCACGGTCTCTAGTTAATTCCACAATATAATAAAAGTTATTGAAAATTCTAAAAAATTGACAATTGTTTCGATAAATCAATATCTTTATGAATACCTGTTTATTTACTTATTTGTTTATTGAAACTATTCAACGGTTTCAAGGTGGGCGGTATGTTAAGATCTTGGACTTTCCCGGATAATGTGCCCAATCGCGCAACATGGCGTTTTTTTGTAAATTACTGACTTCCGAGAGGTCTATGAGTAACTGGCAAAATAATCATATATTTCTGGCACCGTAATATTTTAATCAGCGTAAAAAATAAATAAAAAAGTTATGCACAACAAATGAGTTTGGATTCAATCTCACAAACATTTAACAAGAAACATTACATACACATTAAACGTACCGTATTTCTTTCTCCACTTTTGTTGTGTTGTAAGTTTGGCAGCCCCTTGCACGTCTGGCGGCGTACAATTTTCTGTATCTTCCACACTTTCCATTTTTCTTGATATTTTATAGAGGTGGAGCGAACACAGATTCGATGACAATTGTCAATTTCAAGTTTTTGAATAAATAATGAACCGCCTTATAATTGTCATAGTAGTGATAAATGCTACCAGTGGAGAAATTTAAAATCTCGTCGTTACATTGATCAATAACCCGTGGATAAAGTGTTAATTTATCTCCCCAGTTGGAGATTGAATAACTTTCTCAATTAAATACGTATTAGAAATGTACAAATACTTTAGCATGATTGGAAAAACAGAATATTTGTCTGTTTTCTCTTCTGGCTTGCAGAATGTTTCGCAATTACCATCGTCTCTGAGAAACTATTTCTTTATCTTTTCAGATCGATTTTCTGGGGTGTTTTGCATATCTAAAACCCATATCTTCCAACGATTTCCACAATGTCGTTCTGTCAAGTTGTGAACAATTCTTGTCTTCTTGAACACATAGCAGAATTGTGTCCAGAATAAGGATTTCTTTTTTTAAATAAAAATCATTGAACTTTACTTCTTAGTCTCTTTTTCAGTGATTTATCCAGTTAAATTTTTGGGCGACCTGAAGAAATTTTAGGTTGTTGATGAGTGATGAGTTCCAGTTTTTGTTCCTTTAACAAACAAAACACACTTGCACAAGTATTTTTGGTTTTCAACGAAAAATAAAAATTTAGTATAATTTTGTTTTTCATTTATTGATAATTGTGCGACTTTTGGCCGTTTACTCGGTCCTTGTCCGTACTCCAATACTCAAATTTCCACGCGCAACTCACATATTAATTAAACCGCAAACACAAAAACCATATCAGAGATTAAAACATTTACGCAGCTAAATGATTTGCTTAAAGAATTACACCAAACCCTCAACCTAGATAAACTAACTAGAGCCGTAGCAGATCTTCTCCATGAAATGAAAACTGCCGCTATCAAGTTGGAGAAGTTAACAATATACAACAACTTTGTCGCTGAAATGGATAAGTATGACTTCTAGGCAGGTAGATGGTACACCAGGACTTCAAAAACGACATCATCTTGAAATAACATTTTGTAATTATTTTCTTTCTAATCGTGACGTTCCTTAAACCCAACAAAAGTATTAATTTTAGAAACACGGAATATAGTCTTTTTAGACACGATCGCCACGCGGATGCCAACGGAGGCAGTATCGCAGTATTCATCAAAAACGGCATAAATTTCCAACTCCTGCAACAAAATAACTCTTTTATTGAGCATATCGCTACACTATTAGACACTAAAATTAAAATAGTGGGAGCATATAGTTAACCTAACAACAAATTAAGAGACATGGATTTTTATAACATAACTGTTGTGTATTGAATAACAATAATAATAGATTCCAGTTATATTTTATTCTTGAACAAACTTATAATATACATGAACATTAAGTAATCTCATTGACTACTATATATTTCCACTGACAGCTGACTAGGGGCGTTTTCACTAACGGTGCGTTTGCTATGTATCTCCGTAACACTTCCCCTCGTAATAATAAACTTATAGATCTAAACGTTTGGGCGGCCTTCTGTTTCTAGTACTGCGGCGAATTACCACATCTTCCTGATAATATTGATTTATCGAAACAATTGTCATTTTTTTAGAATTTTCAATAACTTTTATTATATTGTGGAATTAACTATCGACAAACGTTTTTACTATACACAGTGTTCATCGAAAAGTAACAATAATGAGAAAAGTAGTATTATGAATTTTTGTTTCGGGAATTCATACTGTTATATACGGGGTTTATTGAAATTATATGATCAGAAATATAATTATTGAAATTTGCTTGTAATATCTTATATTCTTTTTTTAAATGAAGTATATGTCTCACAAACGACTCTTCAATGTATATAATGTGTGAGTCGGTTTATTTATTGATATGTTGAAATTATATACATTCGAACAACATGTCGTTATGAGAATTGTTGTTGGTTCATCTTCGTTTATCCTGTTTGTGATTGTTTCGGGTTATCTATCTATCTATAAAATTAATATGGCTGGCTGAAACGCAGTGGGAATAAATTATCCAATTTGACGACGAGGAAATAATGGAGGATATGTCCTCTTAATTTTCAAAAACAGTGTTTCTCAAAATTTGAAAGACGAAGGCAGGTTATTAAGAAAGTTTGCTTTGCCGTCCTTGTTTTTACATGGTGAGTAATTTTTTTTATATAAATTTATTAAGTGTTATTAAATATGTAAATATTTCAGATTATTCAATGAAGGGGGATATAACAGACAATTTTTTGTTTCCCGTCAAAGTAGAGGAGCCTATACAGGAGACGATCCCTAAAAGAATTGAAGGTATTTATTATATGCAATTAAAAAAAAAGAGTTTAATAACATACATTTTTTTCTAGATATGCCTTCCAGCCATACATATTATTCTCTCGTTGGAAAAGTTGAAATGCATACCAGAAAATATGAGAGGAAATTAACAGAAATTGAAGGTAAGTTTTATTGTATTCAATATAGTAGTTTTAAATGAAACTTACAGCTTCTACATTCCACAATATATTGAAAAAATGTTAAAAATTCTAAGATATTGACAATTGTTTTGATATTAAATATTATCGTCAGAATGCCACAAGTGACATTTCATTTGATGCCTACCTGATGTATAATAATTAATTTTGGCTTGTAGTCAATCACTTCTTGGTTCTTGGTTCTTGGCATCAAATGAAATGTAACCTCTGTCATTCCGTCGATGATATTTAATATCGAAACAATTGTCAATTTCTTAGAATTTTTAAAATGTTTTCAATATATTGTGGAATTATCTAGAAACAGTAAGTTTCATTTAAAACAGTAATATGAGTAGATTCCGCGGAGTAAGGGTCGAGACAATTAATTTCATTCAATATGCATGCTACAATTTTGGACGTTTTAAAATGTACCCATTGCAAAAATATTAATCTGGATTTTATTTGATGTTATAGCTATTCTCTCCACCAGTGAAGGTATTGAGACATTTCCACCTTCACTAAATGTGTTGCGAAGCAAAAAAACCATTAATGGGCATAAAGTTCTTTCATTTTTCAAACGTAGGTACATAGTTTTAAGAAATAAATTACTAAATATGTACCTAAATGTTCATAATAGTATATATGTAGAATTGACAATCTTGTTTATTATATTTTTTTCATTTATTTTAATTAATCAGTATGTAGTAAAAATTGATAATTTTATTTAATGCCAAAGTTAATTCCAAAACATTCAATTAGAAGCATTTACAAAGTAAAAATGAATGCTTTACAATTAGCAAAAGCACTATTTTTCCACTAAGTACTTATATTTTGAGTTTACTCCTTAAGAAACGATTTTTATTCAGTATTAACTTTTGTTGAGCCATTACGTTCAAGTATTTGGACTAGCGGTAACCAAACATCCAAAATTTCCAATAAAAACAAAAAATAAAACAACTACAAGTTATAAATAATTCAGAAATAAAAAAAAATCATTAATTAAAAGAAAATCAAAAACTACAAAATTTAAACATTCAAACATTTTCTGATTATTATTTCAATAATAAGCACATTTTGTTTTCTTTTGTTGATATATATTTTCAAGCATATTTGTACGCTTACTTATATAACTGTTAATTTTCGAAGCTCATCCAGAAATGAGAAAGGATTTCCACAAGACGGTGGGATTTTTAAGAGCCATGAAGACCCATTTAATACTTCCGGTAAAGAAATAAAGATCTGTTTTAAGTGGAAATGAAATGTTAGATATATTATTTTGAATTTTGTACAGTCATAAGTGCTGTATAGCACTCTTATATGTAATTACGTGGCACCTTGTATTTACAGAGCTGGGCAGTAGTAAACTACATTTCCTTTAAAAATATTTTAATTACTTTTGTTCTAACAGTCACAGCAATTATAATCAAATATTTTATTTCACTGAAAGTTGCTAAAAATAGTAGTTACCTACTCATTGCTAACACTTTTTTCGATTAAGAAGTTAGCAGTCATAATCCACTAGTTTGTCCAGCTCTGTGTCTTTATAGGAGTATAATAATAAATAAATAAATTAATATAAACTTATCATAAATAATTTTCTACTTTTATCTTCATTTAACATCATTTAAAAATCTAATGATTCTCCAATCTTGAATGTATGCTACTCAAATTATTTTTAATTAGTGCATTGTTTTTATATTCTGTTTGTTAAGAAAAGTACTTCGTGAAAGAAATTATTTGTTGTATACCAAAATAAATAAACTGTTTATATGATTATTGTTTTATTTTTTTCATTTTAAGCATTTATGGTCCTTCATTTGATATTTCATTTAATTTAACTCAACTTCCAATCATTATTGAGTTAATGGAGTTAAATTGAATAAAATGTCAAATGATGGACTATATATATGTATATATATATATATATATATTCAATATATTATAATTATTATTTATTTTAATGTTTATTTATTTATTTATCTATGGTTCAAAATATTGAAATCGGCTAGCTTAATTGTTTATTAAATTTATATGGTTATATAATTCGAGAGCAATCAAACCCTCTCTACTCTTCGAGTTCAGGCTTCTGTAAATATATCTTAATCATATTAAATAAAAAGAAACACTTTACTTTAAAAATAATTTAATTTTTATAATGAAAATTTTTAATCTAAAAATTTTTAACTACGACGCCTATGGATGACCGAACGGAATTATTGATTTTTATACATGTACCATCCTATGCGCATGCTTAACTATCAGGTGATACTGAGCGAAAGAAAAGCACTTCATAGATGCGTTGCGTCTGTTTGATATTTCGATATGCATCCAGTTGTTATCGTTGAATGTTATTGGATGGTTTTATATATAAAAGAATTTATGTTAAGGAAAATATACATACAAAGACAAATTGGTACAGAAGAAATAAGTTATCAGATTTATATACACATGGAATTACTACATAAATGAAATATGATGCATCTTTCTTCTGTGATTAGAAATGGCGTAAGTATTTATCTGTATTTATTTCAGATTAGGCCTTTTTTATTAGTATTGAAAAATTATTTAATTAATTAACTATATAAAGTCCTTTTTTATTTCTTTTTTAGATCGATCATTTTCCGCAAAGTTTATTATACTCATGAGATTATACACTGATTTGAAATTTGTGAGTTTTTTAACTCTCATTATTGATCAATAATATTTCAAATACACACTGACCTGTAGTTCTGGAATCAGGATGTACTTCTCTGGACCCAGGAACACTACTTCGAAGTTCAAAAGGCAGATAATTTAGAGAATATTGATTATTCTCTCGGGAAAATTGAATGTTAATGTTTGGTAAGTACTGGAACATGCATTTATAAGTAATTCATAAGTTTTACTATTATAATTTGGATGATTTTCATGAAATTTCGGGAACACTTCTCGAACAACCCTCGCTCTCCCGACGCCAAGCCACCAACAACTTTTTTCTCGTTCAATTTTTTTCAACAAACAAGTCTTTTGTTTTTTCAGAACACTATTTTCAATAAAGTTTGTTTTATCCTTTGTTGATTAAAGTTCGTCTTGTCATTTTTTTTAATCAATCACCTATTGTCTGGAGTAGTCGAATTACGTTTACACTTATTACACTTAAAAAGATTTTATACATATACCAATATACGTTTCACTTAACATTGTCAGTTTTACATTTTAAGTTAATTGAATTTTTATGAAACAAATAGTTTATACTGGGTGATATACATAATTGTCTTTGACATGATAATGTTCAGTTTTGCTTTTCTTCTTACAATTTGTTGTTGTGACAATCGTACTTGTCTATTAACATAAATTCTTTTAGGTAACCTCTCAACATTCTTTGTTCTAATTATTCACACTAATTCTATATGGTCCTTCAAATTCATTAATCAGTTATCATTTATTGACTCTATAAATTTGTTTTGCTCTTTTCTGTCGCTAGCGTTTGTCGCTGAAACATATTGACATTTGTAGCATCAAAAATTCTAACCCACATATTTTGTAAATATTGAATCATAACATTGAATAATATCTTTTATGTTGTTGAACACTTATTGTTTAATATTTCTTTTTCAGATCATGTATTCATGTTATTACTTTATAAGAGATTTAATACTAACGGATGAGGTTTATTTGACGGTTTAGGATTTATGATTGAAGGTAATGTTTCTTTTTGTTTATTGCATTACAAGTTATAAAGTCTTTTAAATTACACAGAAGCTGTATTAGTAAATTGAAATGAAAGTGATTGTCTCGACCCTTACTTCGTGGAATATGCTCATATTAGTGTTTTTAAATGAAACTCACGGTCTCCAGTTAATTACACAGTATAATACAAGTTATTGAAAATTCTAAAAAATTGACAATTGTTTCGATAAATCAATATCATCGTCAGAATGACAGAAGTTACATTTCATTTTATGCCTACCTGATGTTTAGTAGTTATTTTTGGCTAGACCAAGAAGTAACCTAACTTGTGATTGGCTTAATAAATGTTTATAGAAAAAAGAAGAAGATGTGATATTACAAATATTGAAGCTTAGATATTATTAGCCCTATGGTGATATCCTGGATATGAAGGTTTACCAATGGGAAGCCCTATATCACCTATTTTAGCAAACATTTTTATGGACAATTTAGAAAGAAAGATCTTTGAAAGTAATATTTCGAAAAATATTTTATTTTGGTATAGATATGTAGATGACATATTAGCTTGTTTTATGGGTAGTGAACGACAATTAGATGTATTTTTCAACCACATCAATAATTTACACCCGAAAATTAAATTTACATTAGAAATTGAAGAAAATAGCTCAATCAATTTTCTTGATTTAAAAATTCAAAGAGTTAATAATGTACTTGATTATTCACTTTATCGAAAACGAACACAAACTGATGTGACAATTCCATTCAATTCTAACCACCCTGTGTCACACAGACTAGCAGCATATAATTCAATGATACATAGAGCTTTCTCAGTTCCTATGAACAAATGTAATTTTGATAGAGATATTAATACAATTAGACAAATAGCAACATCTAACGGTTATCCATTAGATATGATAAATAAGCTAATTAGTAAAAAAGAGAAAAAAGTGGCATTACAACTAATATATCCTAAACAAGCTGATGAAATTAAAACTTATAAAACCATCACATATGCAGGAAATATTTCTAATAATATTTCAAAGATAATATCTTCAGCAACGAATACAACAATTTCTTTTAAAACAGAAAGTAACGTTAGTACAAAATTGTTGAATGTAAAAACAAAAATACCACTATTAAAGAAGTCAGTTATATATAAACTCAAATGTCCAGAATGTAATGCTGTCTATTTGGGTCAGACCCTTAGGAATTTTGAAATACGATACAGTGAGCACTTACGAGCATACAGATTAAAACAACCAGATAAATCCCACTACGCAAAACATCTACTTGACACCAATCATTCATTGACACCTAACACAGAACTAGAAGTGCTGCATATTTGTGAAAAGAAACAAGAACTGGATTTCCTTGAAGAACTGGAAATTAGAAGACATTTAAGAAACCCACAATATGAAGTTGTCAATGAACAGTTAAATCTAGGGAATTCTCCACTAATAAACTGTCTTCTTAATTGATAATTGTAAAGATCAGCAGATATAGTTGTCCTGGTTTTCTATATCATTGCACAGTTATACTGATCTTAATTGGAAAAATGATATCCAGGATATCACTATAGGGCTAATAATATCTAAGCTTCAATATTTGTAATATCACATCTTCTTCTTTTTTCTATAAACATATATTAAGCCAATCACAAGTTAGGTTACTTCTTGGTCTAGCCAAAAATAACTACTAAACATCAGGTAGGCATAAAATGAAATGTAACTTCTGTCATTCTGACGATGATATTGATTTATCGAAACAATTGTCAATTTTTTAGAATTTTCAATAACTTGTATTATATTGTGGAATTAACTAGAGACCGTGAGTTTCATTTAAAAACACTGAAATGAAAGTATATACAATTATCTAATAAACATAAGTAATTTTAATGTATCATTCCTAACTTTTTAATAAAGTATAATCTAATGTTTTACTATTTAGTATTTCCTAATCACTCTGTTTCACAACAATCCCTATATCTTATTTATCCATAATATATATATATATATATATATATATATATATATATATATATATATATATAACAAGATGTACGAATAGTGCGTGACATATGAACAATAAGCGACGAATAGATTAGTGGGTATTGCACGCAAATAGGAGAAGGGGCTACTGAAAAGAGTAGTAACCGCAGACATGCATGTTTCTGGCTCATTAGCCGTCATATATATATATATATATATATATATATATATATTGCTATTTTTAATTAAAATAATTAAAATACAATGGATTTGAATATACCGCCAAAACCTAAAATTACGGAAATCTTCTCCACATCACTTAATTGTTTGATTCTCTGCGAATACTAGTTAAATTTGATATCAAATTTCACGTAAGTATGCAACTATGAATTATGATATATAGAACCTATCATTAAATTCCTATTTATGCACTCGAAATCCATTTAAATATGTTAAGTGTTTTAACTTCAAATTCATGAATCAGAAAAATTGTTATTAATCAACACTATAACACTTTTCAATTGTTTTCAGCTTCCAGATTACAGCCCTCAGCTCCATCTCCAAATGATTAATCAATTAAGATCAATACAGCTCGAACAGATTTTGGATTACAAATGATTTAAAAAAAATAGTTATCTCAAGATATGCATTGAGTACGATGTCAAGGTATGTGGTCAAATATACCATAATCCGCTTGCAAAACTTGTTAAAATCAATAGAATAGTTCTTAGTTATTGGAACTGACCATATCTTATATTCAGTACCCTGTTGAACAAATTTTTCCTTGTTTTTTTTTTGGAGGAAAACACTACAAAAAAATTTGACGCACTCCTTTTTTTTGTATCCTTAGTTTCCTCATAGTAACCTTAATTCTCCAGGTAAGTATTCTCAAATTATTTTTGACAATTTTTTGACATTTGGTGACATTAACATGAATATTTTTATTTTAAACTCTATTATTTAATAAAATATAATCATAGTATCAACCAAAATCATTTTTAATATTATTAACATTTTATTTCAAAATATTTTAACCCCCAATAGTGACATACAAACATTATTTATTGTGAATCGGCCTATGAAATATTGAATGTCAACATCTATTTTCTTACAAAACGTGCATACAGGGTGAATCAAAATTGTTCATCTTTGATTTCGTTATGTAGATTTGTTTAAAATTATTTTTAAATCATGACATTTCGAATTTTTATGAATGTATGTGTTCCAGTAGTCCCCAAAATCCATAATATATAAATACAACCAGAAATATTGAGGTAACGGCAAGATTAAAGAAAACTCTTCTCACTGTTTTTCCAAGCATTCGAAAAGTTTTATTTCCATTTTCAAGGATTAGTAAATTGAAATTGATATACTTGTTTCAATAAATTGGTAAACTGAACTATGTATTTAAAAGTGTTTATAATCATGTCATTTTGATAGAAATTTGATTATAAACATTTTCTTCTTTATTTATGCTAAAATTGTTGGAAACAAAAGACGAATATAGGTTATGTTATGATATAAGGTTAATAGATATTAAAATATTCTTCTTTTATTATATCCAACTCAATGTCAAATTAAACTTTATGTCATGTTAATAATTTCTTCATAGATATTTAAAGTTATAATAAAAGATTATAACGAATTCGTTTTATATTAAATTATCTAAAATATTAATAACAATTAACTAAAATATTTTTTTTTGTAAATAATTAAAATTTTTATTTATATAAGTTTTGATTACGGATAAGAATTTTGTTAATGGCACAATACGGTAATTGGAAAGCTATTTTGACGGATACAGTATTTAACCTTATTAACTTAAATACCTTAGTTACCTTGAGCATTTCATGCACATTATTAGATTATTTTACACCACATAATAATCTAAATGATTATATTAGGAGTTATCCTACAAGGGACAAAACATGTAGGCATAATATGCATGCGAAGTCGGGGCGGGTCAGTCACTAGGATCTGATAAATCGATATTAAGCAGATTTCAATTATTGAACTGTTGTCGGTAAAATGAAACTGTTAAATTGATAGAATATATCTATAAAAACTTATACTATCACTAATTACCTATATAGAATATTTACCTACATTTACGTGTCCACCAGTCTAAAACCGAATTAAATTTGAATATTACATTAAATTTCACAATCGGCTGTTGTTTTATTTAAATAGTTGTTATACATACACGAAACAAATCAAACACGAGTTTTCGTCCATTTAATATAGTAAATAACCAGTCATAAAATGCTAGTATGTTCCAACTGGCGTTTTAAACTGAAATAGCATCGGTGTTGTAATGATGTAATTTGAAAATTCGAAACATTGGCAGTAATGTATGAGAGGACATTAAACATTCATTGCTCAATTTAGTAATAGCACAGATCGAAAGGGTTGGAACGAAGATATGTGGAGAACGGAAAGACAAAATGGGTTGAAAATCTTTGAAAGATCTCGAGCTGAGTTATGGGGAGTTTGTGTTTTAGTTATCTATCTATTCATCTAAACTGACCCCTCGATAGATATGAGACACCAGATAGCATTAAATAATACAAGATATTTGACCAAGAAGTAATGGATGTTTATATGTTAAATACTGGTTGTCTCACCAATTATAACTGCTTACTGATTCATTTATACAGCGTTACAAATAAAAGGATATAACAAATAATTAAGAGCCGGTTGATGTTTCGACTGAAAAACTTCCATAAAGTTGAAACTTTTATTTGATACAATTATACAGAAATCAACTTATGACAGGGTTAGTGTGGTTGCAATAACATACAATATATTTTTCAACTTGTAAATTTACTATTTCTTCCTACTTTCAAAGTACGGCTAAATTGTTAGATGATTCGCTTGATTGCAAATACCTCCCGCATAAATCTATAGTTATTGAGATGATCTACATGCCTTCACAAATATGTAACAAATCGCTGTTGGTGGCAGCATACAGTATCACAATGGGCTCGTTTCATGGGTATGAATTAACAAGTGAAATCATATCACAAGGATTAAGAATAACATATATTTTTATATGATAACGATATTTATCTCAAAAAATTATAAATATCTTCAAAAATTAGATTAAAAAATTAAATTAGATTTAAATAAACCTCTGTAAGTCGACCAATGGCAGAAGCCCTTGTTGCCAGATAGAAAGTACGTTCTGTTGACAAATCCTACTTGCTATCCAAGTTGATTAAGACAAAGTGAAAGTCGACTAGAAGAATTTGTCAATTGACATCTCTTAGGGTTTGTAATGAACTAGATTGGTGGAGTGGACTGTTGAGTTTGTCGTTCACTACTGTACCTAAGTAGATGTGTTGTTTGTTAGCTTCGATAAGGTTGCGGAAGGAAGGACCAGTCGTAATTTTATGTAACGTTTAATAAACACTTAGATGCGACAACTTAAACACGTAAATCACTTTACAACAAAATAGTAACAAGATAGAGCAACAAGAATATCCACAGAGAATTGATACTTGGTTACTGTTCTCTTAAAGATACTGAATGTTCGTGAGGTAATTATGTATATTGTTCAGATAATTCTCGAACGACGTCACAGAAAATTGCACGTTTTTATATTGCGTCGTAACGCGAGATATTTTAATACTTCAGGTAAATCGTAACTTTTCCCGGTCTTAAATTTAAAATTGATATGATTCGTTGATCTAAATATAGTTTTAACGCGCACTGTATGTTTTTGAATACTTTTTTATGTCCACCGTTCAAGAGTGGTTTTTAGTTCTGTACTGTTTGCGATTGAGAAACTGAATCTTTTTAAATTGGTTATTTTCTGTAGATATAAGTTTTTTGGTGGTAGGACTTTCTCTTTCAGACTATAACTCTGTTAGTTGAATGGTGATATTTTTTGACATGAAGTTAATTACCCACTTTACCGTGAAGCGATAAATAGTGTCCTGTTAGTTAATTTATGTCAATCCATAAAACATTCATTTCGAATACTTGATTCCCTATTCATTTGTGAAAGGGTTTGAAATATTGTTCACGGTGCTAATTGAAGTTATTTGTAGTAACATATATATATATATATATATATATATATATATATATATATATATATATATAAGTATATATATATATATATTTAAATTATTTACTTTCTTGACCACTTAAGATATATTTTGGTTACTTTCTTGGATTAAAGGTCAAATATATTTAAAAAACATTTAATAACGACGTACGTTTCGACTTATGAAGTCATCTTCTGGTTAATAAAATAATCTAAAATTATTACATGTATAAATTAAAATTCTGTCAATATTTATAAAATCAAATTACACGAAAACAATATAAATTATTACCTTTCTTTCATTATTTCAGATATCACATGACAAGCTGTATATATATATACAGCTTGTCATCTCACAACATCAATATCCACAACCAACATCAGATATCATCCTCGTCGACTTTTTAGTTGTTTGAGTTTGAGTTATATTACTTTATAGTCAAAAGTGTGCTTCTGTTTGATTGTCTTTTGAAAGACATCTTTAAAATGGATCCAGGATTCACCGAAGCTAATTCGACAAATCTTCCTCAAGTGGATGTGGACATGGTGTCTCAGTACACTCGAACTCCCCTAAACAGAAAAAGAATAAGCTATCCGGTTCTAAATCGAGTTCGGAATTCTGGGGTAACGCAATTTGTGTATGTATGTTATATCACATGTTTTCCAAACAACTCAACCTACATGGAGAACATTTAATTTTCATTATACATACATTTTACATTATATTTTCTATTTTGAAAGCATCATGACTGCAATTTAAAATATATATTTCCAAATTTCTTGGACAACGCGAGAGTTACATTTTTTATTAAGTGGCACCCGATTAGGAGAACATTATTTGAAAGAGTACGTTTTGACAGTACTTTGCGTTTCTCTTAAAGGTGTTAAAGCAAAAAGATAACTAGTCTACTTATAAAGTTTTTCCTCGTGACAACAGCGCAAAATTTCTTTGTTTGCCATTGGCTCTAGCCTACTACAGTCTACCACTAGAATTCAAATTTCAATATTTTTTATATTTCTATTTGAAATCGTTGAGTGGCGTTATTAGTTGCAAATACTTAGTTCAGACCCAATATATATTGTGACATTTTCATTGAAATCCATGAAACGAGCCCATTATCCATATTATATAGAGCACATGTGCACATCTTTGACTGCGGATGTTGCCTATTTAAACCAATTAAAACCAGTTTGATCGGGTATATCGAAAATGAAGAATATTTGTTGGTGGTTAAGAAATAGACACCAATGAATGTTATATTGGCAGAATTTGTGTGTTCGCGAGCGCGCGCGCGTGTGTGTGTGAGGGTGTGTGTGTGTGTTGCTGATGTATGACAAACCAAATATCTTTAGAACTAGGCGCCAAGAAGGCAACAATAACAACGCCTCTTTAGTCTGGGTCCCTGACCACCTTGGAATCAAAGGAAATGAGCACGAATACCTTTTATTGGCCCGGAGCCTTTCTGTGTTGTAGGAAAATGCTTCTATAAGAAAGAGTTTTGGAAGAAGGAGGAAACCGATAGAGAAGTACTCTGAGGGCGCATACTCCTCATGGGCTAGTTATGGATAATTTCAACATGTTGATGTTCATGCCTGAATGGCTGCACTAGGTCTATTCAACCAATTGAACGATGTTTTGATTGAGAGAAAAACATAGTGACCGAGGAGCTACTAAAGAAGGAGTGGCGACAATCCGCTGGGGCGCAAAATTTTTAGGCGAGGATGGCACAATATATTACACTGAGAAAAGTTTTCTATACGTGGCTCCTTTCTTACCTTTACTCTTCTGATCCACTTTCAGCCCCTACCTGTTTTCCATCTCTGAATGTCAACCTCCCGTCCATGATTTTATTTTAATTTTTATACACCCTTACAAAATTTATTAGCCCCGCGTGTGGCCAATTATATAATATTTTATTTTTTTAAAGCCCCACGTTGGTTACGACAATTTATAATTATATTATTTTATGTGCATGAATAAACTTATGTTTATTTATGAGTATTATACTTACCTTCAGCTGCTCTTTATCAACAAAGCCAGGCATGAAAACTCTTTCTCCCTTCAGGTTCTGGCCGCCATATTTATTATTTTCTTTATATATGCTTGGAATAGACGTTAAATTAGCTGATATACATACAGATTTTTTTAAGTTGATAATAAATAAAAGATGAGAAATAATATTTGTATGTCTTAATTAAATTTAATATTTAATTCTTTTTAATTCAATTTTAAAATAAAATTTCAATAGCGATACGCCTCTGGCGTCTAAGATATGACCCCTAGAATCATTTATGACCTTGAATTGCCAGCGCCTGCACAAATGCATATACTCGTAATACTAACATCAGCTGACCAAAGATTTTTGTTAGAGATATATAAACGCAAGACATATATACAAACTATTTACAGAAATATACTGAATTTAGATAGACATGATGAGACCGGATGAAATTAAAATTACATATATGGATTTGTACATGTTATTTGACAGTGAAATTCCTAACTACTTACATTATAACGATTCTGGATAATATTTCACACAAGTAAGAACTAGTATTAATTTGTAAAAATGATTATTTTTGTATCATGAGTTTTGCTTTGGGGCCCAAAGATATGATTTCACTGACCTGATATGTTGAAATGTTCTTAATTCAGCATGTCTCCGACGACGCGTCCCTTAGGCAGTGCTGTCAATTTCAATTTTCTGTCTTTTCTCCATAAATACTTTCTTCTGAGGTAGGAAAATCGTTCACACTTAGCACTATAACTCCTGTTATTGATATGTATAATAAATTTAACTGAATTTCAAGATTTTCCAATAATTTTGTTAAAATTTACGAGAACCAAGTAACATGCTGTTCTCGCTATTCAAACTTCACCACGATTCTCTTTTGTTTTTTAATCAACAAACTTTTCTCGACGGATGTTCATAGCTTACTTGTTACGATATTATGTTTAACAATAATCGACTGTCTTGTAATGAAATGTTCGAAGTTATCGAATTGTTAACAATAATGTCTTGTAGATTTCTTTTTACATTTCACTTGGTTAATTCCTTCACAAATTCTTGAAATTCGTCCCTTTGAATTATATTAATACTCTTTTTTCTTCATTGAAAGCTTGTTTAAATGTATAATTATAATCTTAGTTTACATCATTTCTACAACCTAATTAGGAAATGCTATATATGTAATTGTTTCATTTTATTTCTTATTTCTCATCATTTACTTGTGAATAATAAACTCCTAATCGTTTGAAAGATCCGTTCTTTGCATTGCCATCGGTTTCAGTTACAATAAATATTGTATTGGCAGATAATTCTTTTTTTGACGTCCTATCCTCCTGTGCAAAATTCGGTAATCTAATGTAAATCTGTCATTCTAATAGGAAGCGTTTCTGTACCGTAAACAAATAAATATTCCTTCATATAGGTTATCAAATGTTACTTAATTATATTATTAAAAAATAATAATTACCTATGACTTATTGTAATATTAATATTAATTTCTTTTCAGATAGTTCAAAATTATTCAGGTAGTCCTATGTTACTGCGCTGACTGCAAACATGCAATCATACGACGTAAATAATTTGGTTAATATACTTGTAAAGGTATGATTTTAATTATTCCAATGATTATTTCTAACCACTTTTATGATTCCTATAATAATATTATCATGCAATTTATAATATTTGAGAAGAATATAGCTAATTTCTCTTATGTTTCCGATTCATTTCTTTATGTATATATCATTCTGTCTACTGTTAGAACCTGCGTTAAGTCAATTTCTAAACTTATTGTATCAGTTCAATATATATATATATATATATATATATATATATATATATATATATATATATATAGTTGAGTAACAGATGGAAATTAATTATTTCACACAGCTGGAATTATCTTTTCTAATGATGATAATATAAGAAGAATATATATATTTTCTATTGAATTGAACATTTATTATATTAGTTATGCTTCAAAACGAAAGAGATACATAAGTAATAGTAAAATTATTTACCTTAGGATTTCAGATTATAAACAGCATTATTTTCATAATATTTTAACCATATCTTAACAAATCATAAACTCATTTTCTTGTCTATAGCAAATGATAATTTGTATCCAGTATTTTGAACATCTAACAATGAATCTGAAAAGAAAAGAAATTATTATCAGACAATAATAAATAGAATTTTAGATCACAATATATATCAACAAAAGTGTAATGTTTATATTAAAAAAGAGATAACTGGAGTGACAACTAAAAACTTCATGTCAGTTAGCAAAGTACACTGAGTGCAGAAATAGATTCTACCATAGAATTATTTATGTTTGTGAACTATTGATAATAGAAAAATATGATGACTGAAATAAATAAAGAGCCAAGTTTGTAATATATATGTAATAATGAGTAAAGATTTAATTGATAGGCATTATGACAGATATTTGAACATTTTAGATTGAATATGTATTAATATTGAAATTTAAAGTCAAATAGATATAATTTTGTTTATTAAAATAAGGTTGTTTTTTGAAATATTGAGTATGTAAATAGAAATGGTAAATTAATTTGAATCATCAACAATCAATAATCATAGAAAAATATAAAGACATTTATCGACATATAAAACATTAGATAAGACAAAGTATATTCTATCTAGTATGTAGTAAGTTTTTTGTTTTACAAATAACAAAGCGAACAACAAAAAGTTTGTTGATTTGAAAAACAAAAGGGTTGGGTGTAGCGAAGCTAATGGAGAAGGACGCATGTAGGAAAATTTTATAAATTTGATAAAGATATTTGGAAAATTATTATAAATTAAAGTAAAAAGACGTTGCAAACTTTGAATCAATATACATTGAACATTTTAAAAAGAAAATATTTGGTTATAATAAGAATTTGTGTGAAATAGAAACATTTTAAATTTGAGAGGGGACGCTACCCGAATTTTCAAAAAGTAATCACTTGATAGCAAGAAAATACGTTCCTAAACCATTAATCATTGTAACATAAACATTATAAGCAAAAATATCTAAGTGATTTAACAAGATTTTACGAACTTACCTGCCATACAAACTATAGAGTTTGTATCTACAAGATTGTAGGAGATCCAGCTTTGGTCCAGAAGATTCCACAGCAATGGAATATACTAGAGACTTCCCAGTGTTGTGATCAGGTTAGTGTTTTAACGATTTATTTGGTTAACCATATTAATCTCAAACGTAATTCACGAATTTGGCCAAATTACACATTAATAATTTTAGGTATATAATAATATTTGGTTTTTGTAATTTGCACTGTATTATATTTGTTTTAACATAAGTTTTATTTACTGCTTATGATGCTTTTCAATTTTACGTTTGTTTGATAATTATAGGAACTAAATTTGAGTCGTTGATTTTCATTTACATGTCATTTGCTAAACACAGGGCAAGGTTTCGTACCATAGAGGTTGAATTACTGTGTTTCATATAATAGATTCACAGCGTTGGTGGAGATGATTTTCGTAAGTTATTTGTGGGATGCAGATTTCATATAATTTGTTGTTTAATTCTATCCAGAACCCAACGAGAGTAAGTGTTCTCATGCTCTCCATTAAAACAATAAAATTAATATTAAAATACAAATAAACTTACCATGAGCATAATAATAAAATAAATTATAATATATATATATATATATATATATATATATATATATATATATATATATATATATTAATACAGGTCCTTTATTTGAAATGTAAAAGAAACGTTGAAAATAAGAAAAATTATTTATATTTTGTGAGCAATACTTTTGATATACACTGTATTGTATGTAGAATCAATAATTTTGAAATTTGAAAGATTCGGTTTATATCAAATTTGACATTTTAATTTCCGATGACATTTATGCATAATATATTTAATGATAGATAGATCATGCTACGATTTGGGAAGAGGTATCTGCTAGCAGACTTACAATTGTAATAAAAGAATTTAAAATCTCTCTTTGTTATTGGGAAACATAATTTAGTATTTTTTTTAAAAAAAGAAAATTTCGTAACCACAGGAGAAGAGATTTATTTATTTGAAAAAAAGTTTTGTTTGTTGAATTTGAAACCCCTACGAGACAACATCGTATTTAAGAGTTGTCTCAATTTTTGTGAATTTAATAGAAATAATCAAATAGTATAATCAAATCATAAAGCCATCCATTATAAACTCAGTGCGTGGATAATTTGAAGAAAAATTGTATCGAATTCAGTTTAAGTGGTTCCAGATTTCTAAATTATTTTTAGAAAGTGTCCAGAATTCTAAATTCATTTGGAATAGTAGGGGTATTTTCCTGTCCCATAGTATTGGTGAGTCCGCTCCAGTTTTTAATTATTTCTTGAGAATAACAGACCTTTTTAAATAAATTTAAATAGATGCATACATAAGATATTTTTAAAATCAAACAAATTAAACATTACATATGAATATTTACATCAAGCGACGAATTTTATGAAATAGACAATTTTGGTCGGAGATTGTGGTATTTGACATTTATACACGTCAAGTGTAAATTCGACAATTTGAACTCTTGTTAAAAGGATTTAGTTAGGTTTTTCTAGTACATAGGTTGTCTTGATTTAGAGGTTTGCAGAAAATACGATTTTGTTCTCTAATGATATTATTGGGGAATACTAACCTTATAATTTCGGTAAAGCTGCCTGCCAAAAATTCACAAGCCCAATGTACCTCTACGCCCTATAGTCAGTTCGATGAACTCGACTACTTATGAAATCTCAAAATTTCTTTCAAATATATTAAAGGATGCTTTAGAGGATCGCACTGACTATTATGTTCAGGACTCTTTTTCTTTTGTCAACCTAGTAAGAGGTATTACTTTGCCAGACAATTATGTTCTGATCTCTTTAGATGTTGTTTCACTTTTCACCAACATTCCTACAGATTTGGTAATCGACATTTTACAGAGGAGATGGAACATGATTGAAAAGCACACTACATTATCCAAAGAAAGCTTCTTAATTATTATAAAATTTATCATAAACAATACCTACTTTAGTTTCAACAACAATTTTTATCAGCAGAAATTTGGTACTCCAATGGGTTCTCCTATAAGTCCTATTTTGGCAACTATAGTATTGGATGAGTTACTTGATAATGTAATCCCACTGCTACCTTTCAGCTGACGCTTTTTTTATAAATATGTAGATGATATGATCAGCGCTATTCCAGCTGACTATATACAAACAACATTAGATATATTCAATTCATTTAACGATAGATTGCAGTTTACAGTGGAGATCGAGCAAGAATGTTCTGTGTCTTTCTTAGATACGAGAGTAATACGTACTGAAGCACAGAAAATAAGTTTGGATTGGTATCAAAAACCAACAACATCCGATAGATTTTTAAATTTTTCCTCTAACCATCCAAAAAATCAAAAATACAACACTGTTATTGCCATGAAAAATAGAATCTTTCACATCTGTGATGACAACTGCATTCAAGACAATCTTAAGAAGCTTTTTGATATTTTTGCAAACAACGGGTACCCAAAGAACATTTTAAAAAAGTTAATATACAACACAGACTTTTACGATGGTCCCACAAATGAAGAGAAACCTACTAGCATAATTTATAAAAGGATTCCTAGAATACACTATTTGACTAATCGTATTACACCACTATCTAAAAATTGTATTCCTAATTTGAAAATTGCCCCTTACAATCTGATAACAATCAGAAACATTTTCTCGAAAGTGAAAGATAAAACACCCACGCTATTTAATAGCAATGTTGTTTACAGTTTGCCCTGTTCTGATTGCAATGGATGTTACATAGGACAGACGGGCCAATGGTTGAGACAAAGAGTCACTGAACACAAAAGCGATTGTCGCAACAAAAAAAAACACCTGTGCGGCAGTTGAAC
Source organism: Galeruca laticollis (assembly GCA_963921935.1). NCBI lineage: Eukaryota > Metazoa > Arthropoda > Insecta > Coleoptera > Chrysomelidae > Galeruca > Galeruca laticollis. The sequence continues at coordinate 151,394,018 of OY998177.1, forward strand.
ACCATATAAATACGGGACATGAGTTTGACTACATGAATATAAAAATTTTAGAAAGAGAGAACAGATATAAGAATAGGTTATTTCTAGAAATGTGCTACATCAATAAAACAAAAAACACCATAAATTATAAATCTGACGTCAATTAATTAAGCAATATCTATTGTAACATTCTAAATAACATTTAAGTATCACCATATAAAATTAAAAAGTAAGTCAGTTGTATCTCCCTGTAATTAGTTTGGTTCTACACTTTCTACAACAAAAAGAAAAAAACTGGTTGTTAATTTCATCAGCATGTTTAATTGTAAAATGTACCTACTGTCTAAAAATGTGTTGAACGTGTTGTGCTGTTTTATATTTTAATTAACTGACACCAATTTTCTGTAAGTAGTAATTTTAAAATGTTTTATTATTGTGTTGTTTTCATTCAATAAATCTTGTAGTCCGCTCCTGATGAAGCCATTAAATAATGGCGAAATATTGAGCAGATAAGAAAAACAGTTTTTATTTCTTATGACCGCAAACCTGAAATCTTCGTTAAAAAATAAATATTTCCCGGTCGAAAAAAGAAGAACTACTTCCTGTTGATTTTCAATACTAAGCGATAGGAGTTACCGACATCTATGACATGCATCCAACAACAAAACGAAAATATAATTGTTGAAGGAATAAAATATGTCACAACAATTCCCTATATTAAAAGTATCTAGGTTAGAATCATATATGTTTTTAAGAATGAGACCAACATCAGAATCACACATAAATATAATAACACAATTGGTTCAACATTTTTTCAAGAATTTTTAATTTTTTTTCCAAATTAAAAGCCAAAGATGATATCTTGAAGAAATCGGGAGTAGTATACAAGATACCTTGTCATGACTGCGAGAAAGTTTTCTATAGTCAGATATCTAGAGTATTAAAAAAAGATGTTACCCAACATAAGAGTGATATTAGGTTAAAAAAGCAATCTTGTGCCTTGGCTGAACAAAATATTACATTAAAACGTAGTGCTTCGAGATGTTTCAAACAATATCTGATACTAATTCTCTCAACAAAAAAATAGGTACACAATACTTGACGTACACCTACTTCGTCTTACTTTCACTTAATAAAAATAATGTAAATTCTATTGAAATAGATTAGGGTTTGAAATACATATTCTTGGTTACTTGATTTTTGGTTTGCGTTAAATTACAATCGACCCTCGTAACATCAATAATAAAAAATTTTGACCTCGAGAGAAACTTAATGAAAATTGCTAGCGCGCATGACAGATTCAAGAAGTAGTTGGTTCTCTGTAAAACTAAAAAACACAAAAATGTAATCAAAAAAATTATTTGTCTTCGTGTGCAACTTTGATCAGATTTCATTAATTAGTTTTCGAAATGTAACCCATTACTGATGACTGTAGTTGGAAATAATATTCTATGTTTCTTTGTGTGTTTAACTTGATTTTACAACTCACTTTGCACGTAAGTTATAATTTTATAATTGAATTATATTATAATAAGAACTTGCTCATATTTTAGCCTTGAAAAGGGATTTAGCAAAATCCGAAAGCTTGTAGTAATAAAAAAGCGTCTTATAAAGTATGATTTTTAATTAGTTACATAAAAAATTCTGTTTACTATATATAGTGAATGTAACATTATGTTTAATTAGCATTTGAAATGTAATGATATCATAAATAAATAGAAATTCGAAAATGTTTTCTTAAACATTTTTTTCAAATTACAACTGCATTTTTAAAAGTAATTATTATTATTGCTATTATTATTATAGATATTTAAATTATAGTCAGAATATCGAAAAAAATTAACTCTCATATTAGATATATTGGATCAACCAAGGAACACTGAAATATACAAACACACGTGATAAAAAAATGGGGAATACTTTTTTATTTAGAATAAGAGCTTAGAAAAGAATGATTAAAATGTCTATTAAACGTAGTTCGGAGCCGCGTTACTCTTATCTACCTATATACGACGAAGAAAAATCTCGTTGGCTTTTCGGACAAAACCGCATGTTCAGTTGTCTATTTTTGGAGTGAAAAACATTGGGGAATTTACTGGCCCTCCAGTAACAAATGCCAGCGTACATTAGGCGACCCCATTCACGGGCTACTCTGATCTAATGAAACATTTTCGGAACTCGGAAATTTAGCCTGGAAATTCCTCTCACGTTTCCCTGTTTATGTCTCCCTGATGAAAGTAATTAATTATTGGTTTATCGATAAGTGATAGTATGTACGCGAGCATGAGGAGATGAAAAATTTGAATTGGAAGGTATTATTGTGATTTTTTATGAAAAAACTGCTTAGAGAGGTTGAATGCGTTAGTATAAGAGAAGAGATATTGATAACTAAGCCAGAATATAGGTTCATTGGCTTGTACGTAAAGGCTTTCAGATGCGCAAATGGAAATGCTCTTGAACAAAGTCGTATTCAAAGAATACTTTCAAGTGGGAAGACTCACTAATATCCCATTGATATGTGTCTTAATAATGTTCATATTTTCAGCAGTCTCCTTCACTTTACTGGATATGATGTTTCCAAGAAATTTGATGATCAAATATCAGCACAAGAATTTTGAGGCTGGTAGAAGGTTATTACTGACTACTATGTTGGGATTAAGAGATGAAAAAGTTCTTCTGCTTAATCTCTTTTGGATTATCTGGAAGAGAAAGGAAGGTGTAGAGATATTCTGGAATAGATATACGGATAATTAAAGGAGTTGGCACTTAGTAGGTCATGAAAATAGATAACAGATAACAGGGTCGATCTTTTATTCAAGTTGAAGGAACAACGATTACATGAGTCATAGCAAGAATTAAAAATGTGGTGTTCAGTAAGCAAACCTGGGAAACTCCATGTTGATGAATGTGGGACATCCATCAACAGAAACCTTGAAATATCAATTATTAAGAATGTGTAATATGGTTAACTCCCCTTATACATATATTTAAAAATGAAAGGAAAAATATTTCCATTCAAATAAATGAAGATATTTGACATCCTGAACTGTTTAATATTTTTTTTTCAAATATTCACTTATGATACTTTCATCATATTATGTCTTTGAATAGTCACAAATGTTTTCATCATGCTTATTACATATATATCAAACTCTGAATGTGAGGGAGCTGGGTAGATTGAGTAACTCAGGATAAAAGAGGAGGGTTCCAAGTGAGGCCAGTGAACTCTTTGGGTCTCGGAACTGAATGGATTAAATAATGACGATCTGGCGAGAATAAGGATCAAACGAATACGAAAAGGAAATTTACTAAGAATTGGATGTTGGAACATAACATCATTTAACAACAGAGACCAAGAGATCATACCTGAAACAAAAAGACACAAATTAGACATATGTGCACTCTCGGAAACGAAATTTAACGACAGACTATTATAAGCTACAAAAATAAAGACCAACACACATAATAAGTATATAAGTACCCGATACTAGCAAACCTCAGACGGAGATAGATTTATTTTACCAGAGCCTACAAATAGTTTTATCCAATTCCGCTATAAAATGTGACACTTTAAGTCACTCCTTGACATTAGGAAACGTCACATTTTCCATTATAATATCGCACTATAAATCTGTCGTGATTTACAGCAGGAGGTCTAATATTTCTGTACTTTTTGAGGATGTCAACAAGATTGACAACAGCAATATTTCCAGCAGTGACCACAACTTCGCGAATAACGTTTGTTTTGCTTTCTGGAATTATAATTTTAAAAAAGGTGCCTTCATCAAATACGTCTCCTTCTCGTAGGAACGTCAGTTCAGCCTTCCTGCAGGCTCCCGGAATCCCTATTATCATTGCGACCTAAGGAGCAGATTTATTTAATAATAAATTATAAAGATATCGCAAATTAAGTCGTACTTTTGCAAATAGAAATATTTCGTCTTCAGCCTCTTTTATACATTTTTCTACTCGTGAAAATCTCCGATTTTTTGCATGGTATCCTGCTGACCGTCTCAGTCAAAAGCGCGTTGAGTTCAGATCTCAACATTGAATATGTAATCCACAAAGTCGACGCCTTTAATGTTTTTAAATTTTCAAAATAAGCAAGTAATACCTTTTCGTTGATGTTCTTTATATTTTCCAAATCGCACCATTTTTCAAATTTTTGGTAGGCAAGGGCGTATCTACTTCTTGATTTTTCAGGGATTAAACTACCCACTGCAGCATTTGCAGACTCTCTTACTTCAAACGGAATGTCTGATACGCTATTTGAAGACATTTCAAGTAATTACTTCTGACTTGTTTTGACTTATTTTGAAAAATCGTTGTTTGCTTCCATAGTAACAATACTTCTAACACCATTTGATTCCACATTAATATTTTCACTTATAATTACACGAGAGCTTTTTTTGTCGAAGTAAAGTTGACATGTATCAATAAGAATTTCGTTGCCTAGCAATTTAACTAAAAAAATTTTTCTGGCAGTTTTTTGAGTTGAATTACCTCATGGCAACAAAATTCGAATTGTAAACGTCAAGTTTACTTCGACTCAAAAAAACCTAGAGTGTAATTTGGTAAGACAATTTAATGAATATGTAAATCAATAAATTAAAAAATGAGATGTGAATTAGTTTACTTAATTTAACGGAAAAGTACAATTGTTAAAAACACAATTATTAAAAATAGCTTGATTTTCAGAACTTTCGTCTCTTTTGTTAATATTTTGCTGCATGCTAGTATTTTGAGCGGTGGTAGTCACTGTTTCCTGGATGGTAGTACGAATGGAACCAATTATTTCTCTATGATGCTCTTCATCTAACTGAAGGTACGGCTTTAATGACGATGAGTTGCTATGTCCCGTAATTTTCACCCATACCACTCCTGGACAATTGAGTTACGGCGGCAGCTCGATTAGAATGGTTCGTAATTTTCACCTGCTTTAGATATTTCGTTGATCCCAATAGAAGAATTATATTAACAAAACTGCCATCTACGGTTGTCATATATTAAATTTATCCACCTTTTTCAACTTTCAATTGATACTTACAAAGAAACCTTCTTCTTCCAATAATTCTCAATTTATTGACTCAAATTTATTCAGATAAAATTTTTATACATACATAATCATTTTCCAACTAATTTTAAGCTGATCTAGAAAATTATTTAGCAAGTTTCTTGACAAATGATCACCATACCTGAAAGAAATGAATCACCGGTGGCAACAGTGATGTTCTCACGGAAATATCGAAACCACACCTGCCAAACGTTCACCTTCAGAAATATTTTTACAAAAGTTACAAGTTTTATGTTTTAGATATGAATATCTTTTTAATAAGTACTTGGCCAATGTATGCATAATTCGCCCGTAGAAAATATGCTTTTCAATTAATTAGAAAAATAGAATTGCGGGGAGAGAAAATAGACGAAATTTGCGGTATAAGAGTGTCTGCCGTCTAGCGCAAAAATATTTAGAAGAGGGCGGAGTCGAGAGGTGACATGGCGCGAGTGACGAACAGTCACTCTTGATTTATAGCATGGAGAAATGTATTTATTTAAGACTGATTCCTTCTGTTTTTACAAGGCAAAGGGAAAGTAAAAAAATTAAAACTATTTAAATACAATGTAGGTATAAAATTTTCGTACCGAATCAACGTAAATTTTTTCTCGGTTGCGAAATATTTAAGAAAAATCACACAAAAATTTTTTTTTAAAATTATTCAATCACTTGGGAGATTATAAGTGATAATTCGCATAATCGGATTACCAAAACGCCTATATTGTTCTGCTCTTTTGTTGAAGATAATTCTAAATAGAAAATAAACTTAGACATTTCAATAATGTATGGAAATGAGTATGCGTTAGTCCGACCGACATTCACTGGTCAACCTCAGGCCGGCGTGTAATGGCCCTGCTTCTTGTAATTATTCACCACCGATGGCTGTTCGATATTTCCATTTGCATTTAGTTCTAAACTTTGTCATTATGCAATACACAACATTTCCACTAACGGCACCTTGTAATCTTACATCAATCGAATGGATTAGATTAACTGAGTAGAATGGATAATCAATTGTTGATAATTATTATTGATTTAACAGTAGTTACAATATATAAATAAATATATAGAGAAACTTGAGAGATGGTTGAATAAAAAATAAGTTCCATATTTCAAGATAATTTACAATATATATCGTCCAATTCATATTATACAAAGGAAACTATCAATTATCCATCAATTTCATACCCTAAGGGTAAAAACATAGTGAAGCATCACATCAAGCATCGCATCAAGCCTCACCTCGAGCATCAAAAACAAATACACGTACTAAATATAAACCATTCATAGTAAAGTATCGACAATCGAGTGAAGCATCGCATCGAGCATCGCCGTTTCCGAGGAATCAAATCAATTTGATTTTCAAGACTCTTCACAGGACTGATGCCAGGTCCGTCAAGCTGGCCCCTCCCAGATAGATTTTTTTTACCAAATGCACATATAGGGCACTTAGCACAACAATTTTTATAGCTAGCACACCAACAGCTCACAATAATAATGCTTTTGAATTCGGGTGGGGCCAGGTTATTCAACATGGCGGATCACCAAAGCTGGCGGACTAAAGAAAGTGGACTAATTTTTTTATGCTTTCTTACAATATGGGTATGAAATGGAAGGCAGCAAAATGGATGACATAGGTATTTTTATTTTTCTAAAAACTAGGTATAATCTATCTGAAGTTCTCATCGTACTTTTCAAAAGGGTCGTTAAACCAAGTCTATCGTTAAAATTTGAATCATTTTTATAATGCCGTTTTTATGGGTCTTAAGAGTAAATAAAATTCTTGTAGATACATCCAAACTGGCCGAAGGGCTGATGGTTGTAATAATATGTATTCTTTGTGATAATATTTCAAGCAACATGGACTATATAAGTAAAACTAATGATCCAACTATTTTCACGAGTATAATTCGATAGAACATTTTCCGATTAGATGACATACAACTGTATTAATGCGAAATTTATATTATTTAAGCAACATTATCATTTTATTTAATTACCCTTTTTGGTTCATTTTCAATCACTTTTTTCTTGGATTAAACTTGGAGAATCGTTTTCAAAACCGTGACATTTTTATGATATTTCAAATTAAAATTATGATTATAACAACAATTGCTACTTAGACGTTACTTAGATAGGGACTTAAAAGGGAAATTATCGGCCCTGCCGGACAGTTATCTCCGAAAAGATCATGCTTTATTTGGAATTTTTACCATATGAGTGGAGTGTTCCGAAAATTTTTCTTAACTACAGTAAGAAACAATGAAACCAGCCTTTTTACATATATATTCAATCTATTCATTAATCCATTTATTTATTCATCGAGTAAGTATTGCGTTAATTCACTGACCTCCGTCCCACTCCCCAGAATCAAAAGTGTAGTTGGTGTGCTAATTATAAAAAATGGTGTCCTAGATTGTGCTAGGTGTCTTTTATTTGTGCTAGCATTTTGGCGAAAAAATTCCAACCGCAGGGGGCAAGCGTTAACCTGGCCCCACCCGAATTCCAAAGCATTTTTATTGTAAGCTGTTGGTGTGCTAGCTATAAAAAATAGTGTGCAGGGTTCTGCTAGGTGTCCTTTATCAGTGCTAGGATTTTGGCGAAAAAATTCCAACCGGGGGGGGGGGGGGGGGTCTGGCGTTAACCTGGCCCCACCCGAATTCCAAAGCATTTTTATTGTAAGCTGTTGGTGTGCTAGCTATAAAAAATAGTGTGCAGGGTTCTGCTAGGTGTCCTTTATCAGTGCTAGCATTTTGGCGAAAAAATTCCAACCGGGGGGGGGGCGGGGGGCTGGCGTTAACCTGGCCCCACCCGAACTCAAAAGCATTTTTATTGTAAGCTGTTGGTGTGCTAGCTATGAAAAATGGTGTGCTAGGTTGTGCTAGGTATCCTTCATCTGTGCTAGCATTTTGGCGCAAAAATTCCAACCGGGGGGGGTCTAGCGTTAACCTGGCCCCACCCGAATTCAAAAGCATTTTTATTGTGAACTGTTGGTGTGCTAGCTATAAAAATTGTTGTGCTAGGTTGTGCTAGCATTTTGGTGAAAAAAATCTAACCGAGGGGGGGGGCAGCTTGACGGACCTTAATATGATATATGATTGGTGTACTCAAAGTCGTGTGCCGTATTTTGTTTTCTGTCAGTATCGTAGTTGACTAGACGTGAGAAGAGGTAAAGCATATTGTTGTGATTAAAATAGATAAAGAAAAATTAATAACTGAAGTATTTATTAGGCCTGCAATATGGGATAAAAGAGATAGGAGACATCACAACAGTTACGTGTTGGATAAAGCATGGACGGAAATAAGCAATGTTACAAATATGTCGAGTAAACTACAAAAAAACAATGTAAATATAACAGAAAAACTGTATTATAGCGAACAATTTTATATTTTTGATAGATTACAAATTATTATATATTAAGTGGGTGCAACGAAAAATAAGTTTTGAAAGTATCTCGTATTTTAATCGACGTCTTTGATGTCGCATTATGTTCTCTCCCTCGCCGTATAGATGTTGCCGAAACATTTGCATTAGTCGATATTGGCATACCTGCTAATTCACCTTCTTGGTTCATTAGTGTATTATGTAAAATACAAATAGCTTTTACAATACTATTAGCAGTATCTGGATTGGTTTCTATACATTTTCCTAGATTTCGCCATTTTGTGAAAATAATTCCAAAGCTATATTCAACCGTTTTTCTCGCTCTGGACAGACGTTTGTTAAATGCTTCCTTTTCTGCATCAAGGTTTTGACGTGCATAAGGTTTCAGAAGATGTGTCATTAAGGGACAAGCTTCATCAGCTATACAAACAAAAGGCACTTTGAAAGTTGAACTTGGAAGGAAGTCATTAGGTGGAATATGTAGCTTATTGGTCTGCATTAAACGATACATTTCTGAAGCACGAAAAGTCCCTCCGTCTCTTTGCTTGCCATATACTCCGACATCAATAATAAGAAACTTGTAGTTCGCGTCTGTAAGTGTATAAGTAGTTCTTATAATTATAAAACATAGATCCACTATGTGCTGAGCATTTACTCTAATATGTTTGCCATCCAAACTACCAATACAGCTAGGAAAATTCCATTTTTCATGAAAATCTTTGGAAGTCTTCCTGAATACATTAGTTGTTGATGGTGGCATGTGTAGGCGTTGTAAACACAAATATACGGTTGTTTCTCTTACCCTTGCAGACACTGTTGATGCTCCAATATGAAAAGAGAATTGTAGGCTCTTGAAACAATTTCCTGTAGCAAGATACCTAAAACATTAAATACAATGAACCTTTCTGCAAATACCTATTTTCGTTTTAATTTGTTTCAGTTACCGGAAGTGGGAAGTATTACGACAAGATTTTAAAAAGTATTTTGACAAAGCTCGGGAATGTAGGAGCGCTTGATGATTTGGAATCAGAGCGGCCTTATTTTAAAAGTCTTCTATTTCTATCGGATCAATTCACTCCGCGGGAATCTGATACGAATTTAGAAACACGAGGCATGTCTGTTACATCACCAAGCTCAGGTGGTGGACACACAGAAGATGATGAGGCCGATGATAGTAGGGAAGATAACCAAGAGGAGGAATTAGAAACTGTATCATCTCTTCCCTCTACATCACGTTCTTCCACTTCCACAACTGGTAAAAGAAGACTTGAAAATCAACAGCATTCTCAAATTTCAGTAAGCACTGCTCGCAAACGTTCTTGTACTAATGAGCTAATTGGAAGGGAATTAGTAGAAATTGGAAAAAAGAAGCTGGAAGTGATTCAGTCAATAGCGACAAGTGCAGCTATATCGAGGATATCAGCTTTTTTAATTCCCTCTTAGCGCAACTAAAGACCCTTGATCAAAGAAAAAAAAATGTTGTTTCGCATGAAAGTCCAGACACTGCTTTTTGTTGCGTTCTTTCGTGATGAGTCAAATACTCTTAAATCCTCTAGCTCAATATTTAACGAAAATATAGTACACAACGGTAATACTGAAATCACAGGACAGGATTATGGCAGTGTACCAGGGAGTGAATACACTTTATAATCAGTTTCCTTAGGTTTACCGACAAATGTAATCTATCATCCGTCTCCTCTTATTAAACTACAACTGAACGAAAACATATGAGGCACCCGGAAGGTAGTTGTACAAAAACTAGTATCATTTATAGTGTTAATCATGCTAGGGATTAGTTTTATCATCTTATTGTAATAACCAGCCGTTCCTCTATCTCAATGGGTTGTTGGTGTAGATTGCAATATGTCTTTATATGCCGTACTTGAATTAACTCTAAAATATGTGTAAATGTTTTTAAAGACATTCTCATGTAGTCTTGAAATCTGTCAGGAAAACGCTTTAGTTCAGTTAAAAATCGATGATATTCGCCAAATTGCCTCCGCAATTGGTTCACCGGATAGACATTATATTCTCGTCCATTACTGTTACCAGTTATCCACCATTTTACTGCTGCACTTGCATATATATTACAATCACTATCAGAAAACATGTTTTATTTATAAACAACTACTTTCTAACACCTCACTACGACTGTGGTATCATAAATCTTACAACTGCCTTTATAAATGCCCCACTATGTGCCTTCTGATGTCTGGTTTGAGTCGATGCTCGAGACGAGGTTTGATGCGACTCTTCACTATGTATTCATTGGATATAGGCCAACTCACCTATTTCTGATCAAGTAGTCCAGTTCTGTACGATCTTGTAGCAATTGAACCCAGCGAATATTTCCAATTTATGTAGTGTTCCTTCTGAGTCCACCCCGGGGTCACCATCTGGTAATGTATCTACTCCAGTTTTACCAATGTCAGGCAACATGGCCTGCCCAGTGCCATTTTGACGACTGTATACATTACACTGTATCTTTCTCCTTATCCACTGGTTGGTTTTGTGATTCTTCAACGAGATTTCCAACATTTTTCTTTTCGTGTGTTCATTATTGATTATACGTTTCATTTTTTGTATGTATTCCATGTCGCTTTCCTTCGAATGCCATCTTCCTCCGCATGTAACATGCCGATCGGCAGTTACGATTTTCATTGGACTATGGTCTTTCAATTTTATAAGACTCAAAATTGAAAAACTAGTTCCACTTCCAAATTTCGTGTATTTAAATGACATCGTACATAGAAAAATCCCCTTCCATTCAGTTAATAATTGAAAGTATTGTGGGGGCTTCACATAAATTCGCTGGGGAGTTAAAACTCTTCAAATATATTTTTCTCTGCATGTGTTTATAAGGTGTTATTTCGATTATAATATGGCCTGGCGTTGATTTAGTTTGCTCAATGGTAAATTCATTTCCAATAAAAAACACATACAGTTGAATTATTGGATCTTTACCCGTGCGTCATTAATATCTGATAACATAACCGACAAATGTCAAATTATTTTGTTCTGTTCTTCACTAATAATAGAAAGAGATACGACTTAATAATTATGTCGGTTATGTTATCAGATCTTAATGACCCACGGGATCCAATAATTCAACTGTATCATATTCCTTTGAAGCAAATTTTTAGTAAATTCTTTTCTTTCTATTTTTTTAGATTCATAATTTTGCATTTTCTGCTTATTTAGAGAACAAAACAAATAGGATAGAACAGACTTCTGTTAGTTTTATTTTAAAAACTAGATTCAGTTTTTTATATGTTGGAGCATAAGCTTTCAATATGTTCCATATATTCCTTCCTCTAATTTTTTCTTCTTCTCTTGTCTCCTCAGCCCTGCAGCCCTGCGTAGGCCCTCAGTAGCACCTAGAAGACATCCCTAGGACATAAGACAACAGGGAACCGGCCGGAATGCAAAATTGAGCACCACTTCTCCATCTACTAGGACATAGCTGAGAGCTGCATCATTCCAGACCCTCTCCAGGTTAAGTCCTTTGTCTTATTCTCAATTCATGGAAATAAAGAAATGGAGATTTTTATTGTATTCGTTCGTATTTGTCTTGTATTTTTGATATGCAGTCAATGTGAATTATTATTATTATTAGTGTTTTAAATGAAACTCAACGTGTCTAGCTAATTCCACAATATAATGAAAAATGTTGAAAATTCTAAAATATTGACAATTGTTTCAATAACTGAATATCATCGTCAGAATGACAGAAGTTACATTTTATTTGATGCATCAAACGTTGAGTTTCATTTAAAACACTAATATGAGTAAATTCCACGAAGTATGGGTCGAGACAGTTAATTTTATTATTATTATTATTTTTTTTCTTTTTCACACTTGTACGTGGTTGGTGGTAGCAGTTTCTACCGGACGCAGTTGCATCAAGGAATAAACCTACTTAATTAGGGGGTTAGTGTTCTTCGGACAATTGCAGTTGTTCCCAGATTATTATTATTATTTTTTTTGAGGCATCGATTGCTATGGTCATTAGCCTTCCAGCATTTTTTTCCTTCTCCTTTTTTTTTCTTTTCTTCTTTCTAAATTTCAGTTCATATATTCAACCCTATTATTTCAATTAATATATTATTGCAGTCATCAAAATGTGTTTTTTTTATATTCTTTTGTAGATTTCAATCTCTTTGAAGAATGAAAGTGTTCGAGATGCACTATTCATATTATTTTCCAGGCATGCTTGTAAGGTGTTCGTTATTCCAATTCGTTGTTTGATTGCTTGATGTTCTGGGCATTGTGTGAGTATGTGTTTGATAGTAAGTCTCCTATTACAGTGATGGCATCTGGGCTGCCGCTCTCCTGCCAGCATGAATGTGTTCGTCAAATTAGTATGTCCTATCCGTGCTCGGGTAATAACTACTTGATCTCTTCTGCATGAGTATGGGAGCGGTGTATAAGGATGAACTTTCTGCTTAATCTCCTTCAATTTTGACTCCGTACTATCCCACTCCATCTGCCATTGTCCTAAGATAGCGTGTTTCAAATGGGTTCTTATATCATCAACTCTAATATATATGTCCTCAGCAACAGGCTCTTGAGCAGCTTCTTTGGCAGCACTGTCAACAAGTTCATTACCAGCTATTCCATAGTGACTAGGAATCCATAAAAACGTTATTGATTTATTTTGAGTTCTCAGCCAATGTATTCTTGCAAGTATTATTCGTACCAGTGGATCTCTACTGAATGGATTCTTTAGGGCTTGTATAGAACTCAGAGAGTCGGTACAAACAACGAACTTATTAAATGTGTTGAATTCTATATATCCAGTACTTTGTAAAATAGCATAGAGTTCGGTTGTATAAACACTGGCTTCACATGGTAATGTCCATGAATGGACAATTCCCAAACTTGATATGGCGCATCCAGCTCCGTTGTCGGTCTTGGATCCGTCTGTATAGATAATATGACAATCTGAGAAACTTTCAATTATCCTGTGGAATTCCATAAGAATAGTGATTCTGTTGCATTCACCTTTTTTATATTTCTGGAGGTCGAGACATATATCAAGGAGGGCAATGTCCCAGGGAGGCACCTCGGACGGTCTGATGGTATAGCTCCTTGGAATGGAATAGTCAATCTTATTGATGAATTCTACAAATCTAATTCCAGCAGGACGAGTGATAGTTGGCCGTCGTTCATAGTAGTCATACTCCTCTTCTGTAAGCATCTGTAGGTGGTTGGGGTGGGTTGGGATTTGCACCCAATTTTGAGCTATAGCTCGTGAGTAGTTGCAGTCTACTGTATTTCAATGGGGGAATTCCAGCTTCACAGCAGAGTGATAGATATGGGCTTGTGCGAAATGCTCCCAGTGCGATACTCAAAGCCTGACACTGTATACTGTCCAACTTTTTTAGTATTGATTCACGTGCTGAGTCATAAACAAGGCAGCCATAGTAAATCTTGGACAATATAAATGATTTGTATAACCTCAGAAGTATTTCTCTGTCACATCCCCAATTAATACTAGCTAATGCTTTCAGTGGATTGAGCGCTTTCTTGCATCTCAGTATTAGATCGTTTATATGTAGGTCCCGTCTCAATTTTCTATCGAATATCATTCCTAGAAATTTGACAGAGTCGCTGCATACTAGTTCATGTTCAGACAGTTTCAATTTCGGATCATTATGACCTGATCTAAGTCGACAGAAATGAACACATTTGGTTTTCGCAGCAGAGAAAGTGGACCCTAAAGTCTTCGCTCGGTTACAGAGGCTATTTATGGCTTCCTGAAGAGTTCGCTCTATGTCGTCCATAGATGTTGCAGAGTAGAAGATCGTTAAATCATCAACGTATAAACATCGTCCCACTGTTGGATTGAGATTATCTAGAAGTCCGTTAACTGCAATAGCAAAAAGTACTACGCTCAGAGTAGATCCTTGTGGTACTCCGTTTTCTAATATATGTAGCTCTGAGGAAGTCGATGCTTTCCTGACACGGAATTTACGTTATTTGAGGAAAGTTGCGATGAAATTTGGTAGTCTTCCCTTCATGTCCCACTTTCGGAGTTGGTGGAGAATGTTGAAGCGCCAGGTTGTATCAAATGCCTTTTCTAGGTAAAAAAACACTGCTACTGTGTGGTTTCTGTGGGAAAAACTATCCTGGATTTCTTTCTCTAGCAGAACAACATTGTCAATTGTAGACCTGTGGCTCCTAAAACCAGACTGAGCATATGACAAGAGATGATTGGATTCCAGATACCACATAAGTCTGATGCTTATAATCTTCTCCATAAGTTTGCTAAGACAGCTTGTGAGTGAGATGGGTCGAGAACTACAAGTAAGTTTTGGGTCTTTCCCTATTTTAAGAACAGGAATAACTACGGCCTCCCGCCATTTCTCTGGATAGGTGCCGTCGATCCATATTCTATTATACAAATATAATAGTACTTTTTTTAATAAATTTGGTAGCTGTCTGATGAATTCATATACAATGTTGTCTCCTCCTGGTGCGGAGTCTTTCATTTCATAAAGTGCATTATCTAGTTCCTCTAGGGTGAGAAGGTGATTATAGTTGGATATATTTTCTTCCTGAAAGTCAATTTCTCGCTCTTCTGCCTGTCTATGGATCTGGAACTCGGGGTCGTAGTGTTCCGAGCTACTGATATATTCGAATTGATTAGCTAAATGCTCAGCAATCTCTTCCTCACTGATTATAAGTTGGCCATCAATTTCTAAAACCCGTGATGCATCCGTGAATGTCTTTCCTAGAATAGCGCGAATTTTTGTCCATACTTCTGATGCGGGTGTTCTAGCTGTGATAGTAGAGACATATGTTTCCCACGTAGCTCTTTTACTATCACGTATGGCACGCCTTGCTCTTGCACGTGCTCTCTTAAACGATATAGTATTTTCCAATGTGGGTGAACGTTTTAGAGTAGTCAAGGCGTGGTTTTTATCTGCCACAAGTTTGGCAACAATGTCATTCCACCAGGGAGTTGATTTAGTACCTTTACGACCACTTGATCGTGGAACCGATATTTCCGCTGCTGATAAAATCTCGCTACTGATCAGTTCTGTGGCTCCATTGATATCGGTATCAGGCAGCTGTAAGTTTCCTAATTGTTGTCTATACCGATCCCAGTTAGCATCACTCAATCTCCATCGTCTGGGCAGTGCTCGTGAGATGAATCGGCCAGCAAATTCAATTGAAATTGGGAAGTGATCTGTAAGATGATCTCCCAAACAGTTCCATTGTAGCGATGTCGATATAACTGGTGAGCATAATGCTAAATCGATAGCTGACAATGAGTTGGATCTTAGGTTTATATAAGTACCCTCACCATTATTCAAGAGAACAAGGTTCATTTCGTCGATGAAATTTTCGATAATTCTGCCTCTATTGTCCAGTCTATTCGAACCCCACAATGGATTATGTGAGTTAGTCTCCCACAATCAAGAAGGGAGCTGGTAACTGGTCAGCGATATTATATATATTATATATATATATTTTATTATTATTATTATTATTATTGCTCTTATCGATCCAAGAAGGAATATAATTTGTTGAAACCTTTAGTATTTAATTTCCAGCAATTTATATTAACTAGAACCATCGCGATTTTCAGTATTTTGTTTTGAAGTTAAAGTAAATATATTAGGTATAAGATTTTCCAGTTTAAATTTTGTGTTTAAATAAAGTTATCATTGCTTAAAAAACCGGTGGCGTCCGATTTAGTATCGATTGTTCACCCCATCCCAGTGTAAGTAAGCTATAAGAATATTTTAACTGAGGCCGAATACCACTACCTGAGTAGGGTATTTAGATGTAATGTGCGAACGCTCGTTGACAGACGGATGCATGCTGAAAATATCTTAGGAGAAAACACAATTATCCTGGAAATAAACAGTTACCTAATATTTTAAGCGTAATTATTTGTACATAAAACCATAAAACTGAGGAAGGGTCTTCAGTCGGGATAGGTAAGGTTACTGAGACCCTTACAAGCTGCTTTTTCATTTTTCGTATAAAAAAGAGCTTTCTCCATCTTTTCGATATCTATCTCTGGCATTTTCTTTGAATTGATATTGATAATCCTCTAGTTTTTTGTTGTCGTTTTTTCTTTGGGCTATTTTATTCGGTAATTTTGATTTGATAAATCTGTGTAAAACTCTCCAATCACTTTAAATTAAATTCAGTGGAGGTAATTTTCATTTCTGCGCGTTCCTTCCATTCAATATAAGAAAATCGAGGACGTGTTTTCTATGACAGTAATCGGAGAAAGTGGCACCAATATTGCATTGACAAAACAATAATACACTTTTTGTAATTCAGTAACAAAATAGGTTTCCTATTTGACCCTCATTTTAGTTACAAAATGTTATTAATTTTGTCACTAAAGTGACAAAATGGAGTTACATTTTGCAACTGACAAAATGAAAATTATATTGACGAATCTATCAATAATAAAAGAAAAATAGCTGTGAAGATACTTGGATAAAATACATCGGCAATATCAAAGTTCTCAAACAAAGTACATCAACAAGCCTAACAATCGATTCAAACGTGGCTCAGTTTTACAATAATGAGGATGAGATCCATATACGAGTAATGATCAAAAGGCAACAGTATTCCGTGGCAATACGTTTTAAAACTGTACGTTTCATTTTTAAAGTGAATTACAGTAATTTATAAATAGAAATCTATGCTTAATCTTTATTAATTTCATGTAAGTATTCTTACTAAAAATAAATGGATTTGTTGTAATAAGTACGCGTTTATTTTTTCAACAAAAATATATTTTTTTACAACTGTCTAAAATTTCCGACTTTCTTAACTGACTTTGAATTGAAAAAACATTATTTCGCGCACTTATGCACGAAAGGTTAAATTTCGCAAACTAGTGCGCGAAAGGTACAGCTTTACCCACTGATGGTGCACTAACACTACAATGGATTTGCTAAAAAAAGCACTAACTCTTTTAAAAACCTTATATTTGAGAATACATATCTATTTTTAAATTATTCTTTAAAATATATGTTAAATGTACAAGAACTACAATTAATAAAATTAAACCTATAGGTGGAAACTGCTACCAGGCTAAGGATACTGCAGACCGTGCCATCTATAGAGCCTGTCGAGTAACTAAAACCGCCAGATTTCAAAAAATTCCAAAAAATTAACGAAAACTGTAACGTCGTTAGTAATCAAATTTTATTGATTTTTATCGGTATTTTGATGTTTTCTTTAATTTCTATAGTGTAATATTTATTTGTTGTTTCGTTATTTTATTATTTCTTATTATTTCTTTATACAGTTTTGTTCCTCCAACCCAGGAAGATATAAAATTAATATCGCTGGAACGCAGTGGTAATAAATCATTAAATGTGTCGACGAGGAAACAATGGAGGATATGTCCCCTTCATTTTCAAAAACAGTGTTTCTCTAGATTTGAGAGAGACGGAGGGAGGTTATTAAGACAGTTTGATTTGCCTTTCCATATGAAAGGCAATTATCAAAAATTGACGATAAGTTTTGTTGTATTCAATATAGCATGCTATAATTTTGGACATTTTAAAATGTACTCATTCGAAAAATAATAATCTGGGTTTGTTGAGCCATTGCCACCCTCACCACATGCGGAAAATATTCCCTCCACCAGCTGAGCCCTTGCCGACTTTCATATATAACCCATGGTATGACAATTTATGGGAAATGAAAGCAAGTATTAACATTACGTCTAAGATAATGGTATAGCGGTAACCAAAAATCCAAAATATCCAATACAGACAAAAAATACAGAAAAATAATAAATCAAAAAATAGTTCAGCAATCCAAAAAATATTAAAAACCAAAAAAAATTAAGAATTCCAAAAAAAAAATCAAAAACGCAACGCTCGTCATCCAAACTACACATCTAGTGCAAAAACACGTTCATTTTGCAACTAGTTATATAAATAGCTATTAGCAACCATAAATTTCTAATAATTTTCTAATTAATGCTAAAGAGTAACAGTGAACTAATAGGCGAGGAAATTTGTCACAAAACCCAGGAAATTTGTCCACTAAGACGGATTGAGATGCAGTTTTTTGCATTTCTTCGTTAGCTCAATTAAAAACCTTGTTCATTTGTGCATCGAAATGTGCGCTCTTTCAACTGAATATTTTCAAGTGGTGGAAAAAAATTCATAACTGCCACAAAAATCATCCGAACTATGAAAAGTTTTGCATTCGGAGGTTTTTCGGGTCGAAAAATCTGAATAGCATGTCCAAATTAGCCTCATGTACACCTGGAGGTCAGCATGGTACTAGCAACGTGATCACCTGGAGTTCCCCCTCAACTCACGGATAAATCGAGGAAAACTCGTGTCCCGGGTTTTTTTTCAGGTCGCTCGTCACGAATTTGACAAATGTAATGACTTTATAAGTTGATAGTAAAAGTTTTCAAGGAAAGGTTCATTTCATTCTTTTTAGTGCATTTAAATAAAAGCTTGTCTTTAAAAAAAATTCACTTCAATAAGGAGACCTTCTATTATGCCTTACCAAATATAGTTCCCGGTTCAATTTTGGAGTTATCCTTCTCCTAGACAGGTCGCAAACCAATGCTGTTGACGCACATCTGACCAAATTATACAAGTCAAAGTTAACCTACCAACGCTACAGAATCGAACAATTTGATCTCAATATCATGATCGAGTACTCCAAAAACCACTCAACACCAGAATTTCAGACGGATTGGAGCAACGGATTGTAACTCGCATTCTTATCCTCAGCAACTCTTTTCATTTGATACCCATATTGTAGGAAAGCATTAAAACTTAGTTTGCCACCTTCTAAGTCCGCCATATTGCATTTAGAGTGACGACACTTTATTCTTCGAGTTGTTCTAAGCAAGCCATGTCAACACTGGATGTAGGCTTGCTCAACAGGGGTGATAAACCAACATTCATAAGAGGTGACGCGAGCTCCATATTGGATCTTACCTTCGTCAGTAGCAACTTCGCTAAGAGAAACTACTCGCGGAGGGTTTTAGACACTTATACGTCTAGTGACCACTGCGCGATACTGTGGGAAGTGACTTCTGGAAAAACTACAGGAGGAATGCATAGAAAATGTAATACACTTGAATGAAAAGTAACCGCCTTTGATACTGATGCTTTCACCGTTGCCCTGGATATCAAGCCAATAAAAAAGGGAAATGCTGAAAGTAAGGCGGACAAGCTGATGAAGAGGATCACGGAAGCCTGTGACGCCAGTATTTCCCGAAAACGCGGAATAAGTCATTTACCATCGATACACTGGGGGAACGACAAAATACAAAATAACATCAGATAGACGAGATCCCACGTATCACAGAGAACCAGCTAATGGCAGCGCGAAACAGTATCGGGAATACTAAAGCTCCTGGCTTAGATGGGATCCCGAACATCTCATTGAAATTGGCTACCAAAACGGCCCCTTCGATGTTACTGGAAGTCTATAATACATGTCTTGAAGAAGGTACTTTTCCACAAAAATGGAAGCAGCAGAGACGATTGACCTCGTCGCCAACTTAGGCAAGGACGCGATCGCACGCACCAGATGGTATAGAGGCACAAAGGAGTACTGCTGGTAGCAACATTGGATATCCAGAACGCTTTCAATACTGCTAGGTGGGATTGTATTATGAAAGTTCTCATTGAAATGAACGTGCCACGATATCTACGAAGGATCGTAGAAAGTTACTTCACTAATAGGATTCTAAAATACGATACGAAGAACGGCCCGAAGGAACACAGAGTCATTGGAGGAGTACCTCAAGGCTCAGTACTAGGTCCACTGTTGTAGAATATTATGTACGACGGGCTATTGAAACTAGCATTGCCAAGAGAGGCTAAACTTGTGGCATACGCTAACGATGTTGCCGTAGTGATAGCCGCGAAGCATACGGAAGAGATAAATTTTGTCTTTGACACTACTTTCGAGAAAATCACACAATGGATGGAGACAGTTGGTCTAAAGTCAGCAGAACACAAGACCAAGGCAGTGCTCATCTCTAGTAGAAAACAGGTGGAAACTATCAGCCTGAGTGTCGGAGAGCACGATATTATATCGCAACCGTTTATTCGGTATATGGGGTTAATGATCTATGCCAGGCTCAACTTTAAAAAGCAGGGAGAACACGTCGGTGCCAAAGCGTCAGTAGTCATAGCAAGCCTGTGACAACTGATGCCCAACATAGGAGGACCAAAGCAGAAGAGGAAAGCATTACTGTCGTCAGTAGTTACATCTGTGCTCACGTATGGATTACCTATCTCGACGGGTACACTTTGTATATAAGAATCCCGGAAGAAAATCGCGTTAGTCTACCGGCTGAGTGCCTGAAGAACAGTCAGCGCATTTCGCACAGTGTCTGAGGACGCAGTATACGTTATTGCTGGTATGCTGCCAATCGAAGTACTCGCAGAAGAAAGAAGTGTCCTTTACCGGCAAAAAGGATTAACTACGCTGAGCGCTGATGCACAAACAATAATAGAACGGCGGGATAGTATACGGCGATGGCAGATACTGTGCTATTCTACAAAAAAAAAGAAGGTGGACGTACCGCCTTATACCACAATTGGATATCTGGTTAAACCGAGATCATGGCGAGGTTAATTACTACCTGACAGAACTGATCTTGGGACATGAATGCTTTAGAGCATATTTGCACCAGTTTAGACATGAGGACTCTCCAGAATTTTCGTCCTGTCCTGGAGTTAGGGAGGACGCGGAGCACGTGTTTTGTGTCTGTCCCCGTTTCTGCACAATACGCAGCGATTGGGAAGCTACCGTTAAATCGAAAACTCGACCAGAGTCCCTTGTAAAAACTATGCTATCATCAGAGGAGGCCTGAGAGGCAAAAAGTCGATTTGCAACAGAGATATTCCAAGAACCTCGTCGTTTAGAAAGAGAACGTGCAACAAATCGAAACGCGTGAAGAAAGTAGATTAGTCTTCGACAGACAACTTCGTAGATCGAAACCACTATGAATTCGACTTATAGAAGGAAGAGCTATAGCTAGATCCTCCCTCCGCGAAGTAATGCCTAACGGTGGTACCGCGGGGGAAACAGAGGTTGGATATAGAGGAGGTTCTTTAGTCGGTATTGGAAAGGCTTCCGAGTCCGACATACCAGGCAGAATACCAAGTCCTGACGATGCGTAAAAGTATGTTCCTACCTCTTTATAAAAAAACATACATACATACATACATACATACATGTATACACACATGAAGATACACCTCCACAACTAACTTCCGATCCCGAGCGTGATCGGCAGAAACAGCCAGGAAGGACTGCAGGTGTAGTTCCTGACGGCCAACAATGGGAGCAGGCTGGCAGGAGAAAAAAGAAGAAAAAGAAGACCCCAGCAAAAGCTGGAAGTAAAACCCTACTAACGAACGCATTAGTGGTCCATAAGACGCAGGAGGAGACGACTTACGCCGACATAATACAGAAGGTGAAGGTAGACCCCGCCTTGAAAGACACCGGCGAGAAAGCCGAAAAGATCAGAAGGACGAAAGGAGCCAATTTGCTGATTTTGTATGGGAAAACAGAAGAGAAGGAGGCCTACCGGGAGACACTTAAGGAAGAAGTGACAGTAGAGATGAGGATTCTGGAATCGAAAATAGAAGTCAGGGACCTGTACGAATGGGCAACCAAAGAAGAAGTAGTTATATTCTTAAAAGATCATATCACAGATATAAAGAACACCCAACCATGGGTTTCAGACAGCACAAAAAAGCAGCGATTTGGGCATGCGGTAGACTGTCTTTCGAACAGCTACCAACTAACCCCACTTCATGGTTTATCAGGGCCAAAATAGGAGGGTGCACTTGTATGGTTGCTATGCTCCACCGAATTCTCCGATTGATGTGTTCGAGAACTTCCTGGATACTCTCGTAGAGGACGTGAGAAGACATGACCCGGTCGTAATCGCCGAAGACTTCAATGCTTGGTCCATTGAATGGGGCGGCCGTGAAACGGACAGAAGAGGTGAAGCCCTACAAGAGGCTTTCTCGACACTAAACCCCATTCTCATGAATGATGGAACTGCAAGCACCTTTCGCAAAGGCTCCGCAAACTCCATTATCGACCTGACGTTATTATTAGCATTGACCTAACCAAAGGCGGTTGCGAATGGAAGGTCGATGAGGAGTTCACTAATAGCGACCATCAAGCTATAATCTGGGAAATTAACACCAGTCTCAGAAGCCGGTGGCGTCAGGGACCCACAAGGAGGCAGCCAGTGGGCTGGAACAGCAAATGCTTTGATGCGTAGACCTTCAGGTTGATGATGAGCAGATCACCAGCGCCCGGACAACATCTGCCGAGGGCATCTCAGAAGAGGTAGCAGCGACCCTGGTGGCAGCAAACGATGGGTCGATGGCAAGGAGTCGCCCGAATAACGGCCCAAACGTCATCAACTCGAGTAAACGAGAATGTTGGAAGGAACTCTGCGCAGAAGTGGACCAGGACCCGTGGGGCAGACCGTATAAGACGGTCATGCATAGGAATAAGAGTCTACCCGCAACAACACCAACCTGTCTCGACATGTTACACAGAATAGTAGAAGATCTGTTCCCGGAGAAACCAGAACTTCCCGACTATTACCTAGAGGATGGAAAAGTGAAAATTCCTGGAGTGACTATGGATGAGCTCACGAGGGCCTGCACTATATTTCAGAATGGCAAGGCACCAGGACCAAGCGACATCGTATTGAAGAGTGCAATTGCCGCCAGACCAAACATGTTCATACTCATGTACGACGTCTGCCTGTGGCAAGGCATATTTCCGACCCGATGGAAGCAGCAAAGCTCTCCCAAAAGGGAAGAAACCACCGGACGACCCATCATCCTATCCTCAACTTTGCATGCTGGATTCAGGCGGGAAGAACTTGAAGCGGGTAGTGGCCAATAGATTGAAGCAATACATCGATCATCAACTTTCCGAATTCTAATTCGGATTCGGGCATCGACGCGCTGGAACTCATCACGAACATCGCAAAGGAAGCCATCTTAGGAAACAGATGGATAGGCGGTTCCAAAAAGTATTGCCTTATCGTCACCCTGGACATCAGGAACGCGTTTAACTCGGCCCGCTGGAATCGAGTATTGGAGGCTCTTGAGAACATGGGTCTGCCGTACTACCTACGGAGGATGGTCAGATCATACTTCAGTGATCGTCTACTGCACTACGACACGGAGCAGGGAGCAGAAGTGGCTAATCAGATTTTTAAAGAACAGCAGCAGTTAGATACCATTTACACGTACTTCCAAAAAGCGTTTAATACAGTAAAGTTCCTCAGGGATCTAACTTAGGACCACTACTGTTTGTTTTGTTTGTGAATGATATGTCCCAATGTGTATGTTTTTCAGACTTTTTATTATTTGCCGATGCTTTTAAATTATTTAAAAAAATACAAACAGTTAGTGTCATGTTACAAAGGTATATGACTAATATTCACAAATGGAGTATTGACAACTAATTAAAGTTTAATATTAGTAAGTGTTCTGTTATGTCCGTGTCTCGTATAAAAAGTGTATTATTTTTGATCACCGAATTGAAAAGGATACTCTATGTCCATGGCAAGTAATTAAAAGATTAAGGTGTAACTGTCATATGCATTCCATATTAGTAAATCTGTTGCTAGAGCAGATCGTATGTTTTGATTTATTTGAA
This sequence comes from Galeruca laticollis, assembly GCA_963921935.1. NCBI lineage: Eukaryota > Metazoa > Arthropoda > Insecta > Coleoptera > Chrysomelidae > Galeruca > Galeruca laticollis. The sequence continues at coordinate 151,418,110 of OY998177.1, forward strand.
GGCAAACGTATTTGTTATCAGATATTGAAACAATATCTATTTTATATAACACATTGGTTAGACCTAAATTAGACTTTTCAACTCTCATTTGGGGCGAACAAGCAAACGTACATTTAGAAGTTGTAAAGATAGTACAAAACATATTCTTGAGATATCTTTTTTTTTAAGAAATAGCGTACATGGCCGAACTATACAACAGTTAGAACAACAAGATTACGTATAGTGTTTAACATAATATCTTTACATTCTAGACGTCAGCTAATAGCAATGTATAAGTGTATAAGTTGGTAAGTATCACAAATTCTAGTGCTATAATGTCTTTAATACCTTTTAAAGTAGCCCAAAGGGTGACAAGATGCATAATTCCATTTGGAATACTAGAATCTTCCATCTCCTCCTCACCTATGAATTCCTTGCTGCGACTAGCTAATAATGTAGATCAATTGACGGAAATTAATTATATGATCCCGTTGCCACAATTCAGATGAGAAAGGTATAAATATTTAAATAGTGCCGGAGTATAAAACATTCAGTTTGATTCTATCAGTTTTGTATTTTGTATTTAACGTTTTGTTTTTGTTCGTTTATCTTAAACTAAAAATATCATAATCGTCATTAAAGTGTTAAATGAGCTGCTGTCTTTATAATTAGGTTGTAAGACCTGTTAGTACTTTAATAAATAAATAAATACATACATACATTGCAAGTTAAATAAAAGCTTGGGTGTAAGAATTCCAATTTTTCTACTCAGTTCTGCTCAACCATTTTTTTTGATAACAGATTGTAATATTGATGGCGTTGAAGCACCTGTAGAAGCTTTTACTGCTATCACTGTCCAGATAAACATACGTTCTGATTATAATGTGAATATATGTGATATAGACCATATGACAAAAGTATCCTAAACCAGAAAATATAAAAAGTCGTTTCCGCGATAAATGACGCACTACATACACAAAACTCAGTAATTTTCGTTACATGCAGCGAAAAAGATAATGATGAGATCCAAAAGCTATTTTTGCATATTATACTTCTGGCATTTCGTCTAGTTTGATTACTTCTGTATTCCCAAAAAACAAATGTAATAAATTGAAACCGTAGAAAAAATACTGTCGAGAATTCAACGGTATTAGTCCCGAGCTGTTTCCAGGTGGAATCCATTTCCATTAGTAATATGAACTGGATACACAAACCGATACGTATAATTTTAATTGAATGGATTGCAAAGAGCTTAGGATTAATTAATTCTGGAAAGCTGTTCGTTTTATATTTCAGATGAAATATGTATGTCTACAATGCGTAAAAATACGATATAATTCTCTCTTTCCAGTTGGATATACGATGTAATAAATTTTTATCTTTCACTGGAACACGAACAAATGTGTATAGTACTTTATTTTCATAAAAAACGTTCAGGTTAACGCTATGGAGAAAAACCTTTTTTTAGAGCAGAAGATGATGCACCTATTCTTCAAACTTGAAAAATTCCTGCGTAGGCGTTCATCGTTTGCTTATCTTGGAAGTCCTTTATTCCCGTCTATTAACAAACATTTCTCGTCCACGATAACATTTTTCTACCTATTCCTCTTCTCACTCCTTTAATTTTACCTCGAAGAATGAGGCGTTGGAAGTGGTAACGTCCTCCACGCAGAGATGTGTGTCTGAGGTAGCCTATTTTTCTCTTCTTGATATTCTAGAAAATTTATCTTTCAACTAGCCCTCCGGAGAACGTCCTCATTTCTCACGTGCTCGACCCAAGGTATCCTTAACATTCGCCGCATCATCCACATTTCGAAGGCTCCAATTTTCTTGATGATTGATAAGTTCAGCGTCAATGCTTCAACACCGTACTGAAAAACAGACTAGATGCTGCATTTTACCATTCTATATCTGATGCTCAAATTCAAGTTCCATTCTATAAGAAATTTCATATTTTCCTTAATTTTTTTGTGCATATTGATAAAAGGAAGTCCGACATATCAGCTCCTTATTCATTTGTAATAACAATAATAAATAACCAAGATTATTCTACGCATCTAAGGAGACTTTTACGAAAAACAGAAATCACAGAAAAATGTTGGGAACTGAACGATAAAGACAAGTTGTCATAATTTCAAGCTAATTAATTCCTGAGAGCCGTGCTAGGTGTAACTAGAAAGGACCTGTTATATATTGATTTAAGGGTACCCCCTCTGGTGTATGTACGTTTGCCCCCTTCTTAATTTTGTAACTAAGGTAAAACGAACACTCTACTTGTAGCAGGCAATCCAAAACCATTTCAATAAACATTTTAAAATCTATGTACATGTCATTCATTTAATATGAAATCAAAATAAGCTTAACTTAATGTTCTATTCAAGAACATAACAAGACGATATCAAAAATAGTGTATGACGAGACAGAACGAACGTTAGACTAATGTTAGAAACAAAATAACCACGACAATTATTGTAGTTGAAACTTATAAGCCAGAATCAACAATAACAGAAAAGTGAAGACAATTTAGAAAATAAACGGTTTCAAAGATTGAAATTAACTTTTCTGCATCTGTGAGACGCCCTGAACAATATCCTATCATAAAATTAGTCACTTGTATACACTACGGAGGTTGTATCGTGCTAACAAACCTAAATTTCTCCAAAAATGCAGTATATCTGGATTTATAGCACCCGTTGTACTTGCTCTGGTGAGCTGAAAAGCAGTAGGGTTCATCTGTGAGACACCCTGAACAATATACAATAATAAAATAGGTCACTTTTATACACCCTAGAGGCTGTATCGAGCAAACAAACAGAAATTTCTCAAAACATGACAAAAATGTCGTACTTCAAGTACCATAGCTGCCGTTTTACTGGCTCTGGTTAGCTGAAAATTAATAGGGTTCATCTGTGAGATATCCTGAACAATATTCTATCGTAAAGTTGGTGACTTGTTGCACTCGGGAGGCTGTATCGTGCTATCAAGACATGTTATGAAAAGTGGCCGTCGACAACGACGGCGACGAAATACACACGGGACGTGCTTGATGAATAAGACAAAGAAAAAATATTGCAGTATAAAAATAAACTGAAGGACAGCAAAGGCGTAAGAGTATTCATGAACAAGGACTTAACAAAAATGGAGAGGTTGAAACAAAAGCGAATGAGAGATATAGCAAGGGTAGAGAGACAAAGATCGGATATAACAAGATAATTATAAACGAAGAAGAATGAAGATGGGACATTAAGGAAAGTGAAATAAAGAAACTTAATACAAAAAAAAGCAAACGAGAATGAAATGGAAGAAAAAGTGTAAGAAATGACGGCTGGGCACGAACAAGGACATGAAAAGGAATTAACTAAAATAAAAAGAGATCAAAACAGTAAGACTAAAAATAAAAAAAGAAACGAAATTCAAAATAGAAAACAATGGGAATAAGCACATGGAATGTTAGGACTTTGTTATTGGGAGGAAAATGCAAGAAATAGGATCGGAATTGGGAAGGTATGGAATAAACATAGCTGCTTGGCAAGAAATTAGATGAAAGGAAAAAGGGGAAATAGAAAGCAAAAACTCTAGTTTTAGATACTCGGAGAGCGAGAGGCAAGGACAATATGGAGTAGATTCCATGATATTTGGAGACATAAAGCAAAATATACTAGAATTCTGACCAATAATCGGAAGACTTGTATACTTGAGGATAGAAGCAAAACCGTCCAGTCTATCATTACTAAACGTATATGCACCGACGGAAACGGCAAGCATGGAAAAAAAAGATAGATGATACGAAGAAATAGAGGATGAGATAAAAAATATTCCTAAGGAAGACACGATCATGGTACTACAACACATCGAGCTAGTAGCTGGAAAACATACAATACATGATAGGACCAATGACAACGGACAGCGATTATGCAACTTAACAACTAGAACGAGCATGATCATAAGCAGCACACAATTTCCACATCCCGACAAACACAAAATAACATGGATATCACCAGATCAGCAAACACATTGTCAAATAGATCACATACTCATAAATAAAAGAAGACAATCATCAATAAGAGATGTAAGACTTTATAAAGGAGCTTGTACAGACACAAACCATTATATGATTATGTCAAAAATAAAACGGGAAACAATATGTCACCAAAACAGAAACAAACATATAAAGTGGGACATTAGCAGATGATCAAACAAAAATGAAATCTATAGACCAACTAAAAAATTACCTAACCGCAAATCAGAGTAAAGAATATGATGATGCGAAGGAAGAATGGAGTAATATAAAAAAAGGCATACAAGAGACAGCAAAACAAATAATAGGTAAAAAGAAAGTGAAGAAGAAAAAATAATGGTATAATAATGAATGTCAAGAAATAGTGGAGAGAAAAATGTGAGCTAAATTGAAATGGATAACAACAAGCAAACCAGAAGATAGAAAGGTATACAGCAAAAGAAAGGAGAGTAATAGAATAATCAGAAAGAGAAAAGGACAATGGACGGACTTAAAAATACCGGAATTAGAGAACGAGAGATGAACTAGGAACTAAAAAATTTTTTATAATAAAATAAAAAAATAATAGGGTTTTAAAAAAGAAATTAAAAGGGATAAAGGACAAACAAGGGATAATTGTGGAAGAGGAAAAGCAATACAAGGAAATATGGACGATGTACTTCAAAGAATTACTAAATGAACGTGAAAGAAAATGAAAGAGAAGGAGAAGAAGAACAAAACATCATGACATAAGAACCAACACTGAAGGAACTGAAAGATATTATAATGAGAGGTAATAACGGAAAGGCACCTGGAAAGGATGGAATAAACGAATTAAATACGGAGGAGACATGCTGCACGATAGAATACATATACTGATTGAAAAAATATGGAAAGAGGAAAAAATGCCCAACGAGTGGGAAATTCGACAAATTATAACAATACACAAAAAAGGAGACCAGCAAGAATGATAGAGGTGTCACACTATTGAGTGTGGCCTATAAAATATTATCATCGATAATACAAAGACGACTAATAGCTGAAACTCATATTATCATAGGGCAATATCAATGCGGATTCGTAAGAGGCAGAGCAACAACAGATGGAATACATAATATTGAGCAAATAAGGGAAAAATCATACGAACATGAATATGAAATAGGAATCTTATGTTTAGACTTCGAGTAAGCCTTTGATTTGCTAGAGAAGAACGAAATTAAGAAAGCTTTAAAAGAACAAGGAGTAAGTAAAAAAATAAGAAAATTAATGGAGATGACAATGAAACAATCAAAAGTTAGTATTTTGACATAAAAAGGAGAAACGGAAGAATTCGAAACAAACAAAGGTGTAAGACAAGACAAGATTCACTATCATCTACGCTCTTCAATCTGGCTCTGCAAGTCGTTTTAAGAAAGATACAAAAAGAAAATCTGAGATCAACAGGAGGACAAATAATTGCATATGCAGATGATATAGTACTAGTGACAAAAAGAAGGAAAATCGTGGAAGAAATTCTGAAAGAGATTGAAGAAGATGGGATTAAAAATTGGGAAACAGGATAAAATGAAGAACTAAAAATACGAAACAAAAAGTTCGAAGACAGGGAGAAATGGAGACACATCAGTGAACAAACACAATGATGGTGGAGACTGATTCACTCCGTTAAATGAATTTACATAGCGAAAGCGGCGAAACCACACACGAGGGGTTAATCCATATATATATATATATATATATATATATATATATATATATATATATATATATATAAGTTTTTTGAGGTTCTTTGACTATAGTTATATTTTTCAAGAATATGTCTTGGGTTTTAGTCAAATAAAAACAGTATTGAACTGATTAAAAAGTCATTTTAATAAAATTGGTACAGCAATTGTGATGTTTCGGTCTGAATGTTAGACCTTTTTCAAACTAGAAGAATGTGAATTGTAATGGACAAAAACAATTGAAATTACAAAAAACTCACCTCGACGTGTAGTATTCCGAAACATTATTAACATTTATCCCATATTGTATCCTTAACATCCACAACACAAATTTTAAAATATTTTTGCTAAGCCTTTATTTAAAAACATATACTTTAAAAAGACAACAGAACGTATATATCGTTATAATTATCACTTGGTGGCATGGTTTCGTTTTAGTGTGAGACTAATTAAATTTATCATAGGAGTGGAATGTAAGTTGTATTCAGTTTGTCTATATCTTTTTTGTCGTTTATAAAGTAGGAGGATTTTTGAATAGCTACCATTTCATAGAACTCTCGTTTCTCAAGATTATTCTCTGTTTTTAGAATTTTAGTCTCTGTATAATTGAACTTATGGTTTTTATTCCTTTCGTGGTTAGTTAGTGCTGTAGCATTTTTTTTGTCATATTTATGGCTCTTTACTCGGTTTCCTAAGTATTGTGACGTTTGGCCAATATAAGTAGATTCGCAGTTATTGCATGGAATCTCATAAACAATATTACTTTTTTCTAATTTCGGAGTTTTTGATTTTAGCATAGAGAAATGTTTCGATAACAGATTATAAGGTTTATGACATATTTTTAAGTTGTGTTTAATAAATAAATGTTGGAATTGTTGTGACTATCCGTTAACGAAGGGAAGAGAAATAGAATGTTGATTGATATTTTTTATTTTTTGAGTTGTAAGAATTATGTACCCTGTCTTTGAAAATTTTATTAATGAGTGTTTATGGATAATCATTCAACTTTAATGCATTTTTCGCTTTAATAATACTTGTTTTTCGGAACTCCGAATCGGAAAGCTTCATTGCACGATCTGCAATGCAAATCACTACCGATTTCTTTTGAGAAAAAGGATGGTTTGAATTGAAATTGATATACCTCGAAGACCATGTGTCTTTAGTGAACCACTTTGTTCTTATATGATGTAAGGTAGTGTCCAAAAAATTTATTTTGTTGTTTCCTCCTATTTCCATTGTAAATTGCAATGTTTTGTGAAATTTGTTAAGTTGTTTTAAAATATTATCTTTCTCTACTTTAGGAATTGCTGTTATGCAATCATCCACATATCTATAAAAAAATGGAATTTCATATTTAAGTATTTTAATTGCTTGCTCTTAGAGTTCTTCCATAACTATTTGTGCTATGATACTGGAGATTGATGATCCCATGGCACATCCTTCTATTTGTTTATAAATCTGATTTTCATATAAAAAATAAGTCGAATTAAGCATAAATAAATTCATCTTGGGGGATATCAGTATATTTTTGTATTTCATTCCATTTTGTTTTAATAATTTCTGTAGCTAACAAAATTGGAATATTGGTGTACAAAGATACTACATCAAGTGAAATTAATATATAGTTGTCAGGAATTTGTATATTTTTTCCTTTTCCTTTAAAATGGAAAGAATCTTTTATATAGTGATTGTTTTTATTAAAGAAAAAATATTAAATATTAAAAAAAATATTAGAGAAAAGATAAAAAATATACAAGTCCTGAGGGAGGAAAAAGCAGTAGACACAATAACAGAATCGTAGTGTTATATATATATATATATATATATATATATATATATATATATATATATATATATTTTTTTTTCTGTGAAGGTTAGTGCGTTACTTTATCGGTTAACCAATTTAAAATTTCATGACTTGGCCATTTAAAATAATATAAACTTGCGCAAAGGTACCTATATTTTGAGTTATTAGATTTTAGTTGTTAGATCCACTATCTCGATTTTAAATTTGTTTATATTAATAAATGTATTTCTTTTCCAATTTTCAACGTAATTTTGACAATATATCATTACAGTGTCCGTCATTTTCGTTTCTATGCCCTCTATTAAAAACAGGAAATACTTTTCCATTAATTTCAAGTGTCAATTAAAAACAGGAATAGAATTGATAACATAGGCCTCTCAACATAAATTTAGACAAGGTATAATTTCATTTTAAATAATAGACAAAAACAAATAGTTCTTTATTAAATTATATAAAACAAAATAATAAGTTACATAATAAAGCTTTAGGCCTGAACTCAAAGAGATTGAGGAGTACTCATGCTCGACTTGATATATTTACCCTGAGCTATAAATAAACAATAATAATTATAAATTATCGCCGCAACAATTAATTTGTGCTAGCCGAACAACATTCATTGAACCTAAAATAAAATAATTAATTATAAAACAATGAATATATATCTATATATATATATGTATATATATATATATATATATATATATATATATATATACATATATATATATATATATATATATATATATATATATATGTAGAAAGTGATATTTTTCTAAACATATACCAATGTCACAGGCATAAAAGAAATTATACTTTTCAATTCACAACAATATTTAGCGGACCAAAAGAATTTATATTCTCAAACAGATTGCCGACAGACTATCAATATATCACACTTTCTAAAAGTACAGTAATATGAACAAAATAATGAATTTATATTCATTCAATTTAAATTCAATGACGCAGAAAGCGTCATAAAGGTTGAGACACAAATTACAGGACATAACTACTGCAGTGAAATACGATTTGCCACTTAAAAACTCACTTTTTAAAAACACTTTTATTTACTACACTGTTACAAACTACACAATAAACTGGTAAAAATAATATAATTAAAATCAGACTGAATATAATACAAATCGATCGTTTAATTTATATAAAAATATTGCTTCGTCGGCATCGGATGTTTCATCGAATGTTGCATTGGAATTTAGCAAACTCAGCGTCTAGATGTATGGCTTCGTATACAGGAAGTTGGTTCACTGTACTGTAACTTCTCCATCCCTTGGGGAAGTTTTGTAAGGGACGAACAAAACTTTGGTGTTCTCTTCGCCTTCTGTTGGTTTGGATTTTCTTTGGTCTTTTCTCTTGCGTCTGTTATTCTTTAGCCTATAACAAAGATAAATTAGGAGAATTGTAACGCCTATGTAGATGGGGGTCATCCAGAAATGGTTGTGGATGTGGTTCCATTTTTCGGCTTCTATTGGTTCCATTTGGTTTGCTTGCTTAATGAGTTCATGGAGGTCGTCTAAGGGCACTTGGTTTATCTTCAATGGTTTAAATCTTGTTGGTTTTTGTATGTTGCTTGTTTTAATTTGTGGCAATGTTAATGGTTCGCCTTCAATAGTGGTTTTGGAATTAATAAACCTTTGTTCAGGTGTTCTGAACTCGCAGTTTGGTAGAAGTTCGATCAGGTATACTCCTTGCAGAACCATTGGTTTCGTTGTGGAGCATTTAGTTGTTATTTTTGTGGGTCCAGTAAATATTGCTACGTAGTGGGAGTTCGATAGACTTTGGATGATTGTGTTCTGTATTTGCACTGGAATATAGTTGCAAGAGGCTTCTGTGTTTTTCAGTTGAAGAATCTGGTTGATGCAGTCTTCAGTTTTCGTTGTTGTTTGCAACGCTTTTTCGTTGCATAAGTATTCGGCACTGGTTTTTTTGCATGGAATTTCGGAGTATTGGAAGGTATCTTCATTAACCAAAAGGTACGGTTCTGGAGGGATAATTATTGTAGAATTTTGCGTAGGTATTGGGAATAGGTGGTAGTATGTGAAGGTGTGAATATAAGATGGGAAAGTGTAGGATAAATACGATAGTGTGGTTCGTGTAGTAAGCGTCTACGCTTATTATATCGTAATAATTAAGGATGTCTTCATCTTTGGTATATAGGAGATGATCTTCGCTGTGGTGTTCTAGCATTTTTGTCACTAGCCATTCTAATTCATCTTTTCTCAGGACACTATTGTGAAGGGTGTTTAGTCTGGAAAATGTGATTGCCTCTTCTAGATCGTTCAGGAGTTGGAGGATAATTTGGAGGGATAGGTTTAATTCCTCCAGTACATTTCTGGCTTGCAGATAGTGATTGAAATCGAATACAAATTTGTTCAGATTTTTACTGATTTGATCTATTTCTTCGAAAATAGTTTCTTGGTTGTGTGTTAGAAGAGTCACAGTTTCGTTAAACTTATCCAAAATCTTTAAATTCAAGCTCATGTGATGATTTACGTTTTTTATAATATTCTCCTGGTTTGTTTGGAGCGTTTGTATTGCTGTATTGTAAATTTCGGCGTCTTCCTGGTCTAGGTTTCCGGAGATGGACTTGATAATACTTCCTAAGCCGTTTAGAATTCCTCGTTTCCTTCTTGAGGTTGGATAAATTGATAGTATTTTCTCTTTGGCTGATTTTAGTTGAAATTGGAGGGCTTGATCGAAATTTTGTAAGCTTGTAAAATAAGGGTAGCTGAGGCCGTCTTCTATGGCTTTAGTTACTGCTTGATATTGATTATCGATAGTTTTGATTTCTTCCATTATAGGTTGTAGTTCAAAAAAGTGTATAAAGTCGTACGTGTTAGAACTTATCTTTACTTGTCCCAGGTTGAGGGGAAGCACTCCTGGATTTTCTTCCAGATCTCTCATTTTGATTTCTTCTTCCATTAGGCATGCAAATCTGCGAGGAGGATTTATAATTAGTTTTGCTGTATTGTAAATTTTGGCGTCTTCCTGGTCTAGGTTTCCGGAGATGGACTTGATAATACTTCCTAAGCCGTTTAGAATTCCTCGTTTCCTTCTTGAGGTTGGATAAATTGATAGTATTTTCTCTTTGGCTGATTTTAGTTGAAATTGGAGGGCTTGATCGAAATTTTGTAAGCTTGTAAAATAAGGGTAGCTGAGGCCGTCTTCTATGGCTTTAGTTACTGCTTGATATTGATTATCGATAGTTTTGATTTCTTCCATTATAGGTTGTAGTTCAAAAAAGTGTATAAAGTCGTACGTGTTAGAACGTATCTTTACTTGTCCCAGGTTGAGGGGAAGCACTCCTGGATTTTCTTCCAGATCTCTCATTTTGATTTCTTCTTCCATTAGGCATGCAAATCTGCGAGGAGGATTTATAATTAGTTTTCTTTTCGGGTTTGTGTTTTATGTTTTTCTTATGTACAGTAGCTGTCTGAGTGTCTATCGTTATAGCGTTATCTATTAGTACTGTCTTGGGTTGAAATCTAGGCAGTAATTTGTTTCTTTTCAAAGTTTTACTAGTGTAGATTTTAGTAGAGGGTTTGTATGAGATAGGGGTCTGTCTCGTTTTATTTCTATTTTCTATAATGGCCTTTTTATTTTCGGAAAGGCGTTTGTTGATTTCCCTATGGATTTCTTTTGTTTTCTTGCGATGTTGTTCTATGTAATCGTTTAGTAAGGTTCTTTTTATATCTATGTCGAACGGATCTCTTGCATTTAGGTGTCCGTTTAGTACTTCGATGGGTTTTAGTTTTGTTGAGGAGTGGACGGAGTTGTTGTAGCCTAGTAAAGCATATGGCATTTGTTCTTTGATGGATAACGTCGTTTTTGTGTTTCGGAGTATTCTTAAGTGTTCGATCAAAGTTGAGTGGAATCTTTCGATCATACCGTTGGACTGAGGACTGTCTGGGGTTGTGTAGTGGATTGATATTTTATGGGAATCGACAAATTCTTGCATGATTCCGTTTTTAAATTCTGTTCCGCTATCTGCAATTATCATAGAAGGTAGTCCGTGGTGAGTTACAAATGTAAGGAAAGCGTTAATTACGTTTACTGCTTTTCCTCCTTCTATTGGGTAGGCCAGTCCATATTTGGAAAATGCGTCTATTATGGTTAGGAACTTCTGTCCGCTGGCTTGAAATAGGTCGATATGAACGATTTCCAATGGTTTTGTGGGTGTAGGTGTGACCATAAATTTTGGTTTTGGTGGGAGTCTGTCATATTTATTTTCTTGACAGATATCGCAGAAATTAACGATGTCTTCGATATCTTTCTTCAAATTGGGCCAGAAATAAAGTTTCCTTATTTGAAGTTCTGTTTCAGTTATTCCTCTATGATTAGTTATGCCTTGATGGTATTTTTTATTAAGTCTTTTTGCCTTTCTTCTGAATTCACATCTTCTAGTTGTACATTACATTTAATTAGGTCGTAAGCATTGTTTTTGAATATTTTCCTGATGGTTTCGCAAATTTGCTTATATGATTCGTCGCTTTCGAAGAGACATGCATATTTCCTTTTCGGTTGGAGGTGGTTCTTAAAGAAACTTATAATATCTGGGTTAAGGTCGCTTTTCGAGAGTTGGACGTACATGCGTTGTTTGTTTGGAAAGATGTGTAATATTACTAGAGATCGAGGGTTGTAATTAACTGTTTTGAAGATGATTTGGTTGTTGTAGTAGTTGATTGGTCTCTCAGATATAGGGATGCCTAATATTGGGTCCTCTATTGCAGTGTGGTTCGTTTCGTCGTCTGATGTTTCCCGTTGATCTTCCTGTATGTTTTGTTGTGATTCCTCTTGATTTTCTTCCTGTTTTCTTTGTAATTGATCTAAGTTCGGCTGTTCTAGTATTTCTTCGATGGAGGGGGGCAGTTCCGGAATATCTTCGTTGACAAAGTCTGAGAGTCTGTCTTCAGGTGGATTATTATATAAAGAGGCATTTTCTTCGTCTGGCGATTCTTATTTTCTGTTCACTTCATCGACATATTTTGCTAGGTCAAACAGTTCTTTGGTGTGTATTTCCACTCTTGAAAGGGCGTCGGCGTTAGTATTAAATTTTCCTTTCTTATATACAACTTCGTAGTCGTACTCTTCCAATTTTAATCGCCATCTTACTAGTTTGGAGTTTGGTTCTTTCAAAGAAAAGAGGTACTGAAGCGGGCGGTGGTCTGAGAGGATTTTAAACTTTCTTCCGAATAAATAAGGGCGGAAGTATTTGGTGGCCCATACTATAGCTAACATCTCTTTCTCAATTGTCGAATACTTAGTTTCTGTATCGTTTAGCGTTCTGGAAGCGAATGCTATGGGTTTATCGCTGCCCACAGGTCCTTGGGAAAGTACTGCTCCTATGGCATAGTTGCTAGCGTCGGTGGTTAGATTGAAGGGTCTTGTAAAGTCCGGGTACTGTAGAAGGGGTTCGTTCATCAAAAGGTGTTTGCATGTATTGAAGCATTCTAAGAATTCAGGAGTATGTTTGATCTTGGCATCCTTCTTCAAACAAGTTGTTAGGGGTTTCGTCATTTTTGCGAAGTCCTTTATAAACTTTCTGTAGTATCCCAAAAGTCCTAGGAATCCTCTGATATCTTTAGCTGTCTTAGGTGTTGGATAATTGGCCATGGCTTTAATTTTGGTAGGGTTCGGTTTTATACCCTCTGAAGTGACGATATGTCCCAGGAAACTAACTTGTTTTCTTAGGAACTCACATTTGTCTAATTGTATTTTCAGTCTGGTATCTTGGAGACGCTGGACTATTTTGGTGAGATTAACTATGTGTTCCTGTAGAGATGTGGAAAACACGATAATATCGTCCATATAAACCAAACATATTTCGCCTTGGAGTTCTTTCAAGACATTATCCATTACCCGTTGGAATGTTGCGGGTGCGTTTTTAAGCCCGAATGGCATTCTTACATACTCATAGTGTCCGTTCTCTACACTAAAAGCAGTTTTAGGAATATCTTCCTCGGACATTTCTATCTGGTGGAAACCGCTCGCCAAATCCAGGGTGGTGAAATATTGGCATCGGCCAAGTTTATCCAATATGTCGGTTATGTTGGGTATTGGATACCGGTCGTCGATGGTTTTTTCATTTACTTTACGGTAGTCAACAACGATGCGCCATTTAATTTTTCCTGAGAAATCGGGTTTCTTTGCCACTATCCAGATAGGCGAGGACCATGGAGATTGGCTGGGTCTAATTATACCTTGATCTAGCATCGAGGTTATCTGACTTCTAACTTCTTCTTTGTGGATGTATGGATAGCGGTATGATTTAGTATATACCGGTATTTCATCCTTCGTTCTTATGTGGTGTTTAACTTGATTCGTAAAACTAAGAGGTGTATCTGGTTTATGGAAGATATCTGAATATTTTCTGCAGAGGCGGAGGATGTGTTCTTTTTCTTCTATATTAAGATGGTCCGTTTGGATTAGATGGTCTATGCTATTCTTCGTACTTTGTGCTGGTGTTGTTATCATCGAAAATATGTGATATTCTTCGAGATTAATCCTTTTGCAATCTATCGGCTCGGTAATAGCGAATTCTATTGGCTCTGAGGTAAAATTTGCGATTTCCGTCCAAGCTAGTTGGTTTTGAGCATCGGAAAGGCTTTCTTTTATCACTGCTCCTTGAATTTGTTGTCTTGGTATAAAAACGGTTCCTTGATATTCTTTAACTGGTAACCTAACTTGACTAATGGAGTTTGCATCAAGTTGAATCGAGTAGAATTGCGTTTTCTTCGTTTCATAATATTTTAAAGGGATGGTTGAATGTTTCGTAGTAAGGATTGATTTAGGGAAATTTAATTGGGCATGGAAGAGTTTTAAGTTATCGAGACCAATAAGGCCATCAAAGGTTTCATGGAACTTGAATAAATAAAACTTTAGTTTTTCGGGAGATTTGAATTCTGGAAATGAAGGGATCGTGGCACTATGCTTTTGTGAGTAATTTTGAAAAATGGAAGTGACAGTAAAAGGATCATATTTAATAAAATTTTGGAAATAGGTGGAAGCTATTTTAGGGTTAAGGAATGATTTTGTAGAGCCTGTATCGATTAGGAGTTTTAAAGAAGGGTCAGAAATTTCGATGTACGGGAGTTCTTTTTTTTCGGAAAAGGAATGCAGCTCTATTATGTTTTTGCTTCTGTCATCGGTTCTATGGGGAAATTTTCGTATTCTTCATACGGGAGGTCTTGTACTTCGGCGAGTGATAATTCTTCTAGCGGTTGTTCTATTTCGTAAAAATCTTCTTCGTTGTCGTTTTGTTCGATGTTATACAATTCTTCGACGGTAAACTTCGGCTGAGGTTGATGAGGTTCTTGGTGTTGGATGGACGGTCTGCTCCTATTTGTGGGCGCTGTCGATATACTCATGGGGATTGGTCTTGGTTGTTGAGATGTCGCTGGTCGGTTGGACCAGAAGTTCGGTTGATTTGGTGCCCTAAATGGTTGTCTTGTTTCGGGTCTTGGTGGATTGAATGTGGGCCTCTGGATGTTTTGGAATGGTTGTCTAGGCGTAAATTGGCTGTTTATTTGTCTCGGTGGTTGCCATCGAGAGTTGGAGAACGTCGATTGTGGTTGAATCATCGTTTGTGGAAAAACTAGAGGTCGTTGAGAATAGGTTGGTTGTTTCTGGGCCGAAAAGGTATTTGTGGATCGTCCTGGAGTTGATGATGGAGGTAAGTTATTACCCCTTTGCAAATATCGGATGTTGTTCTCTTCTTGAATATATTGAATTGCAATTGCTAGGTTAGTAGGCCGCATGGCCCTTATAGTTGAGCCCAAAGGTTCTCGTAAGCCTGCTAGGAATGTAGTTAATGCTTGTTGTCTAAAAAATTCCATTTTGCTTCTTTTTATTTCTGGATTTTGGGTATGAACTTCGATGTAATTGGTGATACAGTTTAGAAGTCCCATCGTTTTCTCGTAAAACTGCATAGGTGTTTCTTGAGGACCCTGTCGAAGGTTGACTAAATCTCTAGTGAGAGAATTTTCGTTTCTTTGATCTCCAAAGTTTTGGATTAAGACATCTTTCACGGCGTCCCATGTTTCACATCCATAAATAGAAATCACTTCTTTGGCTCTACCAGTTAATTTGCTTATAATACCATGGAAAAGAATCTGGTTCTGGATATCCGCTGGATTATTTTGGTTATAATAATGATTTAATCATAATGTTGAAATCTTGATAAATTCGAATAGTTCGTTTGGATTTCCATCAAAGTTAGGTATAATGCATACATTTTTAACGTCGAATTGAGCCATTGTAATATTATTTCTAATTTCTACTGTATTATTAAGGTCTGTATCGTCAATACTTAGGTTTCTAAGATAATTCGTCAATTCTAAGTCTTCTCCACTTATATTAAAATCTATTATACTTGGTAGTGTATCGTCTATGCTAAACTCTGAATCAGAAGATTCTGAGACAGAGGAGTCTGACATAAATGAAGTGGCTTACAAGATACAGATGATGCTACGGTGCATTCCTGGAATCCTTGTTATGCTTCGGGATGAACTATCTTGATGGTTACCCCTGGAGCTTGTTCTTTCGAAGATAGTGGATAAACGCTTGATAACGACGAGGATCACTTAAGGACTCTTCCACTATCCTACTGACTGCGCCAAATACGATTTGCCACTTAAAAACTCACTTTTTAAAAACACTTTTATTTACTACACTGTTACAAACTACACAATAAACTGGTAAAAATAATATAATTAAAATCAGACTGAATATAATACAAATCGATCGTTTAATTTATATAAAAATATTGCTTCGTCGGCATCGGATGTTTCATCGAATGTTGCATTGGAATTTAGCAAACTCAGCGTCTAGATGTATGGCTTCGTATACAGGAAGTTGGTTCACTGTACTGTAACTAGTGTAACAATACTGTATCCCTCCGTGTCACGGCTCGACAGTACTTTACAAGCACTTCCCGGACAAGTCTGAACAGGTACACAGCCAGTCGCTAACCGTGCGACTGCCGTCACATTACAGTAGTTTTGTCCTAACAATGTGTGTCTCGACCATAGTATCACGAACAGTAAGGATTTTAGCGATCTCCAACAATTTTGAAACTTCGTTTTACACGCTCAGTCCCCAAATAATGTTCTCGATCGGTAAAACATCCTTACGGTTCTTAATACTTATTATACTATTGTTTTTTTTACCGATCGATGAAGGTAGGTAGGTTTTTTGAAGGAACATGAAAATATCATGAGTTTGATCATATGTTTGTGCAATAAAGTAGAACTTTTTTACCAGATATTCGTTCACAATTATATCCTTGTGAGAGTGGTGTTATCGTGTAACAAAATTCACAACTTTCCTCTCCTCAAATTTGGTCTGCTACATTATCCTAAGATTATACTCTTCCTAAATTTTATGCCACATCTGTTGAGTTTTTTCATTTTGATTATGAAATGAATACTTATCCATTTTCAGTTAGTTTATAAATAAAATTATGAATGAACTCATAATAACAATATGTTGTCGCTTGGTTGTCTTAGCCGCCAGGAACAAACTCTAGCTTTGCTGAACAAACCTTCGTTTTTCTCCCGATTTTTTGCTCTCTACCCAAAAAATGGTATATAAATCGGTATACGGAAGATCTCAACCGGTAACATCTAACTAAAGAATAGACGAACCAAGTCCTTCAGAAATCCATCGAAAATGCGATCAATGGTTAAGTTTGGGGAGAAAGTCATTTTAAATTGCTTTGGCAACGCTGCACTAGGCTCCACATTAATATTTTCTCGCTTGCCGAGCTTTGAATGCGTATAGTATTGCAGAATTGTCACGTTGACGATAATTTTATCGGGATTAATATATTAATTCCATTTATTTTTTACTAACATATATATGCATTCAATAGAAGGCGGCTTCAGTATTAACATGTCTTCTTACGTTGTGAACAATATGCACTAATTAAGGACTTTTGTGATTGTTTTGTCCGTGTAAATAAACGCAAATTGATTAGTGTAGACTTCAAGACAAAAATTATTGCATAGGTATATATGTTTAAATTAATCACCGTATCCTGTTTCCATATTTTTGAAGCTTTCGCACAAATGTTATAGATAAACTATTGTTATTTAGGACAATGTGGCAACGTCGATTAATTGTTTACCTAATGTTTGATCGCAATTATTTGGATTTTAGGTAATCTATTAGTTGAATGTTTTTGATCTCAACCATCTTGTCAGCTAGGGAAATCAAATAAAAAAGACATCTTACTGAAAATTACAAACGAATATTTACAATTTTTAATCCTCAATCTGCTTCTATTGTAAACATTCAGATATAACTAAGTATTTTACAATATATATTCTCACATTTTAGATTGCTCCAATTTGTTCTAAAGCCGTTCATGTAGCGTAGAAACTTGATCGACCAATTGTTGCTTTGATAAAATAGCATGAGCTTTAAACTTCAATGGGTTTTAGCTGACCTCCAACAGAAAATCATGTGTTCTCGAGTTATTTCATGTATTCTATCGTTATTGATTTACTTGGGCTATTATTATACATTTTCCCGTTTATCAGATGCCAACAGTGTTTTTATCTATTTCGGTTGATTACTAGAGAAAATAAAAGTGTTATGAGAATGAATATGCATAAACGTGTTAATAATTACATCAATGTACTTAATAGGTAGTAAAGATATAATTAAAGCATTTAATTAGATCATAGATTAGTTCGTGATGAATTTATATGTAGTAATAATTCTCTATTATATGTTATGCTACTAGGGTGTCATAAAGTGTCAGCAATCAGCCCAAAATATGTACAAATTTATTATATCGTCTTCAAACTAGTCTCTCCATTTGAAATAATATACTCACGCCAAATATTCATCAGAACATTTTTCGAATGCTGTATTGTTTACTATATTTATGTATGAAATAATAGACATAAGAGCGTAATGCCAAGAAAATGATGAAAATATTAGTGAAAGTGGTAGGAGTTACAAGATTGGATAAATTATATACTATAACTTATTTGTACGCATAACGTATTTATTCCCGAGCTTTCGAATAACTTTTATTCATTTTTAGAGGCTAAAAATAATTGGTCAATGTTATCATTATTAAAAATAAAATATAATGATAAATACTTACATAAAATCTGTCGAGAATTTTGGTAAACTTGTAAATTTTTATAATAAATTCTCTTAAACATAAATCAACGAAAAACTCCAAAAAGAATATGACATCAAACAAACCGTTTGATTTGATCCTAAACTACTATAACTTTGATTCATTTTTTATAAAATTAAAGATTTTTATGAATGTTTTGTTCTTTTTTCAAAATCTTAAAGATAGGCATGGATAAGACTAAGGATATTGAAAACTGTTTTTTATTTATGCAATAATTTTGTTCTGCAATATACGTTGTTTCCGAAAAAATACGTTTTCTATAGTGTCAAAAATTTGGCAGATTGATAATCCATAGAATAGCCTTCATAAAACACGTATTCAGCTAAACCATATCTGTCAGGATATAATCTACTGTCACTTTTATGAGAAGCGATTCGATTGGTTAGCGATCTTTTGGAGTGACCACTGTATTTCTTATTACAAATATTGCAAGGAATCTCATAACTATATTAGTTAATTTGTTAGTAGGAATCTTGTCTTTGATCTTACTTAAAATTCAATTTATTGTAACACATTGTTTATTATTTCAAGAAAAAAAATAGAACTCGACATACTTTTTGTTTAGCAAAAATGAGACAGGTCCATAACATTTCAACAAATGTCAATAACGAAATCTAGGTTAACATAAACTATTGTTGTTTACATAAACGGTTAGTTAAAAAATCGAAGGCCATCGAAAACAAGATACAAACAACAAATTTGGGGGAATAATAAAAAGTCAGTTCAGAGCATACAGAACACGGAGTCGGGCGAAAAACGCGGAGGGAAAAATACTTTCCTATCACGGTGACGAGTGTTCGCGGGTTTATAGGGAGAATTTCTCTCTCCGTTGTGTCAGGGCGTCAAAGCGATACTCAGATATCCTTGACAGTGAAAACTGTCCTCCTGGAACAATAAGGAGTAAACTCTTCCCGGCCGTTAGCCAACATATCCCGACACCGTGTGTTAGAAATTTAGCGTCTCCGCCGTTCTAGATAATTATCGCGAGATCGCTATATCGAAATCAGTCAGCAACCAGAGACGGGAGGAAGGAAGTTTCCACACCGTAAGTTTTTGAACACGTCTAAGATTAATTGGAAAATTTTTTAGGGTCATATTTATATAGTGGAAACTATATTTTTTTTATCATTTGTTGGTACCGAAATTTATTCAGTTCTCTAGCTCGACTTTCCCTTTAGAGTGAGCAGTACATTAGATACGAGGCTGGGCAAAAGAATCAACTCTGTCCTGGCAAAGGAATTACTCATTTGAAGACCAGGAGATCCCCGCCTGAATCGGACTTTCTTTTGTTATTTCACGCTCGGTTGTAATTATTTCAAATGGTGACAGCGGACCCAAGATTAAAAAGGGTCTAGTTATTACAAGTGGTGACAGTGTTACTGGGTCGATTATTAGAGTGCTGAAATTATTACACTGGTGACAGTGGATTTTTTTTTGTTTTAAGGAACAACTCAATAAGGTACGGTAGAGTTGTACATCTGGTGACAGCAGTTATTAGAATAACTAATCACACATCTCCAACTTATATTTCTTTTCCATATATAAACCTGTCACACCTATACTTTCGGAGTCTTTAAACCACATAATATAAAAATTGCGAAGAAACAATGTGTTACAATAAACTCAATTTTCAGTAAGATCAAAGACAAGACTCCTACTTACAAATGAACTAATATAGTTTATGAGATAACTTGCAATATCTGTAATAAAAAATACATTGGTCACTCCAAAAGATCGCCAACCAATCGAATCGCCTCTCATAAAAGTGACAGTAGATAATATCCTGACAAATGTGCTAGAGCTGAACACGTGTTTTATGAAGACCATTCTATGGATTATCAATTTGACAAAGTTTTGACAATAGAAAGTAATTATAGAAAACGTATTTTTTTGGATATAGAGTATATTGCAGAACAAAATTATTACATAAATAAAAAAAAGACTTATAACCTTAGTGTTATCTATGCCTATCTTTTAGATTTTGAAAATAGAACAAAACATTCATAACAATCTCTAATTTTATGAAAAATAAATCAAAATTATAGTAGTTTAAGATCAAATAGTTTGTTTGATGTCATATTGTTTTTTGAGTTTTTCATTGATTTATTTTTAAAAGAATTTATTATGAAAATTTACAACTTTACAAAAATTCTCGATAGATTTTAAGTAAGTATTTATCGTTTATTTTTATTTTTAATAATGATAACATTGACCAATAATTTTCAGCCCTTGAAAATGAATAAAACTTATTCGACAGCTCGGGAATATATATCTAAAAGAGTTCACTCTTGTGTTTTATTGTCACATCCTCACCAAAATATCCATTATATACATACAGTGATAGGTAAACGTGTGGAACCAAGTGAATAACTCTGGAATTCTTCGAGATATCGAAGTGAAATTTGGAGGGTAGATCTTACAGTAAATTATGTATTTGTTGTTGATTGTTTCAATAATTTTGAGCAACCGAATTAAACGGTAGTAATGTCAATTTTAAAATTTGTTATACAACACAATGTATATTATTTTAGTTTAGAATAAATAATTTTATTACGAGTACAAAAATATAGGGTTCGATGTTCCAAATTTCAATGCCAACCAAGATATTTGCAAAAAAGTTTTTAAAGAAAGCAAATACCTAATGATATTCAGTAGCCTATTAATTGAATTAATAATTATATTAATAACTAAAACTAAACGAATAACAAAATAGTGAAATAAATTAGCAGTACCATGTAAACCAAACTTAAACTTAATGTATTAAATGCTCAAACTAAGCAACTTTTACTTCCTGATAATAGGCAAGCCGTTTGTCAATTCTCTTGTAACATAGATAATAATTTTTGGTGGAATTCTCTGAATCTATTGGGTTATTCTTTCAGCTAATTCTTGCAAATTGTTTGATCGATTAACATAAACCGTGGACATTGAATAACCCCATAGAAAATTGTCCAGGGTATTTAGAACGGGACTTAGCGCAGACCACTCATATGTACCCCTTTATTATAATCTATCGGTGATGAAAAGTCCTATCTAAATGATCTCGAACAATGCGAGCGTAATGGGGTGGTGTCCCGTCCAGCTGAAACCAGATATGATTGGGTATTTGTCCAGTTACCTCCAGCGCCGAACTTACTTGTGCTTCTAAAAGCTCTAAATACGTTTAAATTTCCTTGTAAGACGAAATGTCCCACTATTCTGTTACAAATACAGGCCCAAAGGTTCAATTTTTGGGAATATTGCGTATGAACCTCTTGTACCCAATATGGATTACTTTGCTACCAGTAGCGGCACTTGTGTCGACTAACTGTACCATTAAAATAAAATGTAGCCTCCTCTGAAAATACTACATTTCTCACAAAATCAATATCACAGTTCTAGGTTTAAGGTTATAGGTGAGTGGGTTAAATAATAACGCATTCAACTGCGACCCTGATGTGTCTATTGTGGCTCACACCTTGCTAGAGTTCATTGTACAGTCCACACCCTTTGATAAAGGAGATAAATCGTACAATACGAGACTTCTCTGAAGTCCGTGGGTTCCATTCGGGTTAAGCCTAAGGTCTGGGATCTGAATCTTTCTAGTGAGGAGCAGGTACAGTAAATGTCCTCTGCAGTTTTGTCTTCCACGTTACAGAAGCGACAGTCCGATTTTTGTTGCAGTCCTATTCTTCTCAGATATGTTCCTAGACGACAGTGTCCTGTTAACAGTCCTGTTAGAGTGCATACATCCAATTTTCGCCATTCTAGAACCTGTTGGGAGGCTTTTTTCGAGGGGTTTGCGATAACCACCCTCGAGTGTATGAGCCCCGGTGTGTCCCTCCAGAGCCTAAACGTTTTACACTTGGCCCAATCAGAGATGCAGGTTTTGGCGGAGCTTATTGCGATTTCAGCGACGGGTTCGGGTCCCATGCAGACAGAGTCGATTCCTTTTCTGGCGAGCGCGTCGGCCTCTTCATTGTCCTCCACGTCGCGGTGCCCAGGGACCCAGATCAAAGTAACTTTGTTCCGCTCACCCAGGTGATCCAGGATCTGATTGCAGTTTCAAAGTAGCTTATAATTTATTCGATTGGAGCTCAGTGCTTTTAGAGCCGCGTGTCTGAGATGATTTTAATAGACCTGTTCACCGGATGCCAGATACTCAGCTCCGTGGCGACTAGCTCTATATCTATCATATCTTGGAAGATGCCAATGTTTAATGAGATTTTAACTCTTGGGTTAGTTCCATAAACTTCCGTTCCTACACCGTTCTCGGTTATGGAGCCGTCCGTGAACAGCGCGTAGTCTGAGGGGGAAAATAAATTGTAGGCTTTTACCTTAGACTAGGAAAGAGAGGGGACGCGTAATTCTCTATGCAAGCTGTGTTCTCAGCTTGAATGCCTATTTTAAAACCGACGCCATATTTTGGTGATCAACGCCATAGTGAACACCAGAGACTAATCATAAAATAATAAATAAATCAATATAGTTTTATTTTTAAATTTCCCATGTATAAAGATTAATTTATAAAATAGAAATGTTAGTCCTTTAGAACTATCATATAACGACAATGAACTTTATGATTTGGTGGGAATTGATATCACAATAGTTGACAGCGTTACGAGTCCCCTCTTTTTCCTAGTCTAAGGCTTTTACTATGTGCAGCTGGGGAGTTACCGAGTGTGTGATCATTCCGAGTATGTGGTGCTTACTGATTTCACTTAGCAGACCCATGTGATCTCTCTGTAGCTTCTTATTGCCTTAGTGTTTTAAATTAAACTCACTGTTTCTAGTTAATTCCACAATATAATAAAAATTGTTGAAAATTCTTAAAAATTGACATATGACGATGATATCTAGAAAATTTATATTATTGTTTTTTTCAATTTCTATGGTGAATTGTATTTTAGAGTTAAATGAATTGAAAATATTGAGGAATTCATTACATTTGTCTTCTGGAATAGCAGCTAAACAGTCGTCAACATAGCGTTTGAAGAATAATATATCAAATTTTATATGTTCTAATACTTTTTCTTCTACATATTCCATTACAATTTGTGCTAAACTAGAGGAAATTTGAGATCCCATTGTACAACCATTTAGTTGTTGAAAGAAAGTATCATTATATTGAAAATAATTATTGGTTTGAATAAGCATAATACCTTCTATAAATTCATCATAGGTAAGTGATGTGTGTTGTTTTATTTCATTCCATTTTTCTTTTAAAACATGTTTTATTAAGTCATTTGGGATATATGTGTACACTGAGATAACATCTAAGGATATGATTTTGTAATTATTAGGAATATGTACTGTATCTAAAAATTCTTTCAGCATAAATGAATCTTTTATATAAAAATTATTTTTAGTTAATTTTGATAAAATGTTTGTTAGATATTTAGATAGTTTGTAAAATGGTGATTGAATATATGATACTATTGGTCGCATTGGTAAATTTTGTTTGTGTAATTTGGGTAGTCCATATATTTTTGGAGGTTTTGCATTATGTGTTTGTAGTTTTTTAGCTTCGTTTGTATTATTGGAACCATTATTCAAAAGTTTTTTATGATTGTATTGTTCTTGTTTTGAAATGAAGTAGTTTTGTCTGATTTTATTTTTTGATAAACATGTTTATGATTCAATAACTCTATCATTTTATTATTATATTCATCTGTGTCCATTATCAATGTTTTATCACATTTATCTGGTTGTAAAATTGTAATTTGAGGATTACATTTGATGAATTCTTTAGTTTTCTTCAACTTTTTTTGGATGTTTTTCTGAGTTTTATGATGTCGTAGTTTTATTTTATGGTTAGTGATAACATTGACTACATCAGCCCTAATATCATCTTTTATTTGTTCTGATTTATGCAATACCTCCAAAAATATATGGACTACCCAAATTACAGAAACAAAATTTACCAATGCGACCAATATTATCATATATTCAATCACCATTTTACAAACTATCTAAATATCTAACAAACATTTTATCAAAATTAACTAAAATTAATTTTTATATAAAAGATTCATTTATGCTGAAAGAATTTTTAGATACAGTACATATTCCTAATAATTACAAAATCATATCCTTAGATGTTATCTCAATGTACACAAATATCCCAAATGACTTAATAAAACATGTTTTAAAAGAAAAATGGAATGAAATAAAACAACACACATCACTTACCTATGATGAATTTATAGAAGGTATTATGCTTAGTCTAACCAATAATTATTTTCAATATAATGATACTTTCTTTCAACAACTAAATGGTTGTACAATGGGATCTCCAATTTCCTCTAGTTTAGCACAAATTGTAATGGAATATGTAGAAGAAAAAGTATTAGAACATATAAAATTTGATATATTATTCTTCAAACGCTATGTTAACGACTGTTTAGCTGCTATTCCAGAAGACAAATGTAATGAATTCCTCAATATTTTTAAATACAATTCACCATAGAAATTGAAAAAAACAATAATATAAATTTTCTAGATATGACACTAATTAAAACCAATGATAATAAAATTGAAACTAAATTATATACAAAAGAAACTTAGTCAGGACGATATCTAAATTATAATTCATGCCATCCAAAAATATAAAAAAATAGTGTTATTATAGGATTGATAGATAGAGCTATAAAACTAACTTCACCTAAATATCGTCCTGAAATAATTAAAAAACTTAAGATTGTTTTAGAAAATAATCACTATCCTTCAAATCGAATAAATAAAATTATTCAACAACGTACATACAAATACTACAACAACAATATAAAACCAAATTCACTAACAACTTTGAACCACGAATATATATATATATATATATATATATATATATATATATATATATATATAGCTCTACCTTATACGAATCAATTATCAGAAAAACTAAAATATATATTATCTAAACATAATATCAAAATATGCCATAAACCAAATAATACACTATCATCACTATTTACTAAATTAAAAAGCAAAACTAAAAATAATAAGAAATCAAATGTTATATACTCCATACTATACTTAAACTGTTCAAAAAATTATGTAGGAATGACTACACAATATCTAGAAAGCCGAATAAACGGCCATAAATACACTAAAAATGCATCCACAGCGCTACACAAACATGAACATAACGAAAATCATGAATTCGATTTCAAAAACACAAAAATCTTAACACAAGACACAAATTATCAAAAACTCAAAATCAAAGAAATGATATATATATATATAAAACAAGATAAATTATCAGTAAATGACAAACAAGACATAAAAAACTTGAGTCAAATTTATTACAAATTAATTAATTAATTTATTTTTATCACTCCCAACATAATATCGTTGCGTAAATATCTAAGGTAGGTATTCTATTACTATTGACACTTCATTCATGGCATTTTATTAACTTTTTCAAAATAATTTTTACAATAACTGTATTTTATGTAATTTAATTTTAATATTTATATATATTCTTTTGAAAATGCTCGTAAAATAAGAGCGAAACGTCAAGTTCAATAAATCTTTATTCGAAAAATTAATTTAAACTAATATATTTATTTCATACCCCAACCTTTGAACCCAAGATGATATAATTCTAAATATTATCGGAAGGTTGAAGAACATAAGTGATATATATATATATATATATATATATATATATATATATATATATATTGAACTAGTCCTCTATTATATTAAAATAATTCACAAATGTGAACAAACATAAAGATGTTATATTAATACGTAGGGTGTACCAGTAGACACAACGAAGTTAAAAACTAAGATTTAATATAAACGAATAGAATGAAATGAGCAGATATATTATCAGATATTGGGAAAAACAGTTACCAAAAGAACTTAAAGGATAATGAATACAAATACTAATAATAGCATTGTTTGAATAAATATAAATTTTTACCTTAACAATTAATCCCAGGTCAAGTCAATGTCAACATGTTTCAAAATATTCTGAACACTGCCATGTAAATATCCGAGTAATTATGATGTAGTATCAGTTGAAACTGAAATAACATAAATTAGTATTCAACTCAATAATTGGTTATCAATATTTACAGACGATGATAGAAAAGGGTTAAATTTGAAAAAGAGTTGGAAAGACTTTATAGTAGGTAGACATACGGAACAGAGCCAAGCTATCTGTCAAGGAAGTTTGGTAGTTCAAAGAGTTTAAGAAACAGGAAGTAATAAAAATTAGTGACTTTATTGCCAACTCAAATTTGTTGGTTATTAATTGAATATTGAATACTAAAGGCAAATTTGGAAATAACTAATAGTTTATATATGATGAAATTAGTAAAAGTTCGAAAATTTAAAACTAGACAGTTACATATATATTAATAGTTATTTTAGGTTGTAGACTTAAAAAGTGATATATAACAAAATATGATATTGTAACAAATGAAAAAGACATTTTATGGAATCCCTAAGATGATATACACATATACAAATAAGTGTTGATATCCTCCAGGACTGCTAAAATAAAAAGAGTAACTAGTGAACAATAAAATATATTTTGGACGTTCAATAATAATTTTCATAAAAAAGCCAAAACATTATAATATGACGAATATCATATCGTATACATGGATATCCATGAATTTTAATTAATAGATGTAGTATTGTACTTACTTGTTATAACTAATTCGTTCCATCATTGGTCACGCTGTACGTAAATGATTATCTAGCTTCCATTTCTTTCTTCTAATGCATGTTCAACTATTTCTATCTATCACTATTCTGATTTCACTTCACTCGTATTTCTTTTTATACCTATGTAATTGTATAGTCAGTTTTAAATAATATATCAATAATTTCAACGAATATATGAACGTTAAAAGCGTATAAACATTTCATACATGTAACATAGACTGTGAATTCCACATTTAGTGTCGCGTGGAACTTTATTAGAGCATAAGTTTCTCCTATGCGCCGACGCAATAGTTTTCATGCTCCATGGTATTCAGTGCGCATGACTGTATAGAATGCAAGAGTGGCATCACGAAATTTAGTGTAAAAATAATTCTGAATTTTGATCTTAACAATTTATTACAATATTTTCTTTAAAGTGTTATTTTCATTTTTATTCAATATCTATAATAAATTTATCAAAATTTGCTCACTTCACTCCTTCTGTGGAATAATATTCTGAATCATTGAACTAAAAAGTGTATATTCATGAAAGATTTATTTTCCGGATATAGCGAACCATCAAATTTGAGAATTAAATATTTAGGATTAAAATACATTTATTTATGTGCATCCTGAACCCAAAGGGAGGAGTCTACATGCCACCGACTCTATATTAAATAAAAGCAACGTTAACATATAATAATTCAGAGCTAGCCGAAGATAAGTCAAGTCAAAACAAGACAACGACTCTTTAATAATAATTAAGAATAGAAACAATAATAACATATAAAAATAATTAAATTGAATAAACGGTCTATTGACAATGTTATAATATTGACAATTTTATAATATATATATATATATATATATATATATATATATATATATATATATTGAACTCATCACAACATCTATAAGGGTTTGAAGGTGTTGGAGTGTGAGGTTTTCAAGCGTGAATTTGGTTGTAAGTTGCCAAAACATAGGGAATTATTTGTTTTTCATGATATGAATGAAATTAAAGTTAGTTATATATTGAATATAAACCTATGATATCGTTTGTTTAATGTAAATATAGAGATGCTAAAATAATATTCAAAACACTCACCATTGTCAGTGCTTCCTAAAATAATTCACTCATAACTTGTATATCAGACCATAAAAATCATCTTTGAACAATATAATGATTTGTAAATTTGGCATATACATCATTAAAAGTATCTAAACCCCTAAAAGAATAAATAAATGTATTTATATTATTATAATACATCATGTTTAATAAGAATTAGTAGCAAATTCATTATTTTTGATATTTACTATTATAATGACACTGAGAACTGTCAACAAGATTGGAATGTCAAAATAATTTCAAAACATGAAACATCAGCGATAGATTTCGTTGTGCGCGACAGGATTCATTGTCATAGAACTATATAATTTTGACAAGCGTATAAAGCGAGGATGTAAAATAACATATAAAGAAATTTTGTAAATAGAAATTTCAGTCCGCGTTTATAATGAACACTAATTGTGGAAGAATTCTAATATAATTGGAAAAGGATTGCATATGTATTTCAGAGTAATCAGACTGTAGATTTGTTTCATTTAGAATGGAATAGTTTTATACAATCAGAGGTTTTTTTTATAAATAGGGATATTTTTGGAAAAGTAGAGTTTTAAATTGATAAATTAAATAATTTGGAAATAAACAAAGCATTAAATATCATCAAATAGTTAAGAAAAATATGAAATTGAATGAAAACCTCTGATTTCTAAATTATTGTTAAAAAAATCTAGTGAGATGATGAGTTTTGTCCATGGCAACGGACAGGAGAAATGAGGGTTGTTTATTTTTAAAAATGAGAGGGATGATATATGATATTTTGGAGAGAGGACGTAGTAAAATAAAATTCTGATAAAACTCAAGAAAAGTAACAGAAAAAAGTTAAATAAAGTTGAAGAAGTATGTTGAGAAGATTTAGAAGCTAATTGAAACGTTAAACGGGACACGGTGAAGAACTTCAAGACTTACCTGGAGAAGTTTTGTCAAGCTGGAGTTCAGGTTGAGTGAATGCAGTTGACATATTAATATGAGAGGTGGTGGTATTGGATATTGGTGATCGTCGGTGCCAGAAGACATCATTGTTAGTGAAAGGTTAGTGTTAACCAATTTGAAATTTCAAATTTTGGCCATTTCAAACAATATAAATTTGCGCTAAGGCACCTATTTGTTGAATTATTAGATTTTAGTTGTTTGTTCCACTATTCTGATTTTAAATTTGTTTATATTAATACATGTATTTCTTTTCCAATTTCCAACGTAGTTTTGACAATATATAATTATAGTGTTTATTTTTGTTTCTATACCCTCTATTAAAAACAGGAATATAAACAATAACATAGGCGTCTCAACATAAATTTATACAAGGTATAATTTTATTCTAAATAATAGACAAAAACAAATAATTCTTCATCAAAATATATAAAACAAAATAATAAATCATATAAAAAAAACTTTAGACCTGAACTCAAAGAGATTAAGGAGTACTCATGCCCAACTATGATACATTTACCCTGAGCTAGCCGAACAACATTTTTTATTAATATATACAAAACAATAAAAAAAAATTGTTCTTATATATATAAAATATAATATATATATATATATATATATATATATAAAAATAATAATAAAACTGGTGAATATTGGGGTATGCAGCAAGAGAAACGGAAAAAAGTGTACTCTTAACGCAAAATTTTCGAGCTTTCGAGGATGATTGTCCTCATCATCAGGAATACTGGAATGGAAAAACAGCATTAAGATACTGTAGTTAATAAGTAAGATACAATATAGAAGAAATCGCAACAGGTGCGAACTTACCTCCGAATTGAGGTTAGAATCCTTTAATAATTACTATATCACAATATTATTAATATTACTTAATTGCTTTTGTTCTTTGTTTTCCTCGGCTGGTGGTGATTTTGACTTTATCATCCACCGTATACGTTTTGTTGTTATACAAACCTCTTAACATTGGAGATATATCATTTCCTCTTTTTCTTTCTTATGAATGCAATTTTTCAACCCTTCTGCATTCTTCCTTCCATCTTAAATATGAACTTTCACAACGAAGGCCACTCTCTGATGGGTACTTGTTGTCAGGTTCATCTACTTAACTATTGGTTGGCATTATTGCCAGTCAATTTAATCCCTCCAAATTAGAAGAATAACGATATCATTTCCTGGCCGGCTTTGACAATAAAAAAG
Organism: Galeruca laticollis; assembly: GCA_963921935.1. NCBI lineage: Eukaryota > Metazoa > Arthropoda > Insecta > Coleoptera > Chrysomelidae > Galeruca > Galeruca laticollis. Next base: position 151,448,689 of record OY998177.1, read on the forward strand.
CACTCGTGTTCGTTTGTCTGCAAAATGGTGTTAGATGTTGGCTTTTTTAGTCATCTTAAGGTGATTGTGTTATTTTAAACCTTTGTTAGTTAACTGTTTCATATTTTGAATATCCGTAGTTTAATTCTATACAACATAATGGATTCTAACCTCAATTCGGAGGTAAGTTCGCACCTGTTGCGATTTCTTCTATATTGTATCTCACTTATTAACTACAGTATCTTAATGCTGTTTTTCCATTTCAGTATTCCGTTTCTCTTTCTGCATACCCCAATATTCACCAGTTTTATTCCTAACTGTCAGCAAAGACTATTTTCCTTTTATATACATATATATATATATATATATATATATATATATATATATATATATATATATTTATTCTTGTTAAAGTTTTTTGGTATATTTCAATGTATTCGGCCTCCATCAATATTTTCATACAGGCAATAATTGTATTTATTAGTGACAAAAAAACCAATAAAACAAATTTTTATATTTTCATATCTCTCAAGTCATTAGGGAATATGTGTAAGATTATGAACTAGGTTATAAGCTCTCAAGACATATTTTGCGTATATCTTACTCCTGGGGGTAATTAGGGCACATCCCAATTTCTACTCTAAGACGCTCGTAATGGCGTTGTATACCTCGAAGGCGAAAACTTACTTGTAGCCTTCATTTGTGCTTTTAAAAGCTTGACTACGTGTTTCATGAATGTATAATGAGTGTGAAATCGCAGAGGATTCAAGAAGTATATTTTCTGAAATGTCGTCATTACATGAGATCTTTTCTTTGGATTGATGACATTCCTTACAGTTTTTTTTAAAAAGAGAACATTATTCTCATGAATATAAAAATTAGTATGAAAAGATATTTATAACTACTAGAAATATTTTGAATACTTAGTTAGGTTCCGAACGTCATAAATTAGATGCGTATTATTGGGATGTCAAAAATGGTGAGAGAAAAACGGTTAAATTGCGGTAAAATTGCGCATTTAAGGGAATAATAATTAAGTTTGGTTTATGGAGCAAATAAAATGAGATAACATAAAATAGAAAGAAATAAAGGAAAATTGTTCGTTTACACATACAAATAAAATAATATAAGGAATATTGATTGGCCAATAGAAACAGATCTTTTGCACCATAAAGAATAACGTTTCAGTAGAATTAAAAAGGTCTTCATGCTTCCAACGTATACCAGCTTTCTTCCCAATACTAATATTGAAAGTAGGGGCCTAGGTATTCATGAATACAGCAGTTTCTAGATTAGGTAATTTTATTACTTACAAACCACAAAAATACGTGTAAGGTTATGTGTACCAAAACATGAAATAATCAATAATATTAAGATTGCGCACATTCACAATCATCTCTGATGATTGAAATATATGACAAAAGCTCGTTAACATATTTTATTGATTCTTATGTTAGTGTATTCACAACAAAACATATTTAACTTTAGAATAGAAGCGTAAATTACGGATACTTATTGATGTTTCATTTTATTTTACTCTTTGGGTCACAAATATTTTTTCTTCAACCAACTTAAAATAGATAAAAGAAATAATTGTTTATCATCAGTAAAAAGATGCATTCTTATCTTAGATCCTTAGTCTTGTAAATTTTAAAACTAATTTGAATTAGCTTGTTTTATGGAATTGTTGGTTTCTTTTAATTGGTTTTTTATAATAGCAGCTGATATTAGGTTATTTGCTAAAACCGGTCTGAAAGTGAAACCGAACATTGTCACATAACTATATTGATTGTTTGTTTTATCGTATTGTGATTCTTGAAATAGTAATTTGTTAATCGATTAAGTTCAGACTAGGTGGTAATATATTTTATCTACAACTATCATATAATCTATGGATAATTATGAGAATATTGATAAGTAATGACAGTTTTTACTCTTGTCGGTTCAATAATATTGACAATTTGATGGAATAATATTATTCAATCGTCACGTCAAAATTAAATCATTATGCATTATTTTGGCGTAAGTAGGTGGTACGAGACTGCTACAGTGGTGACATTTGTTTTTACAAACATTAATAATTTTGAGACATTTTGTGAATTTTTATCTTGAGTTCTGTCTGTTTCGCGTACAAGATGAATACTATGACTAGTTCGAGTGCTTTTGATGAAGTCAAACTGCGTAGCAGTACTCCTCCTAACATACTGGAGTTAGCCGCACGCACAACAGAAACTTTGCTACCTACAAAACCCGAGGGGAAGTATGATGCTGCATACAAGAATTTTATGGATTGGCAGTCAATGCCAACATCCACTTATTTTTCTGAAAATGTGTTACTCCTGTATTTTGCTGATGGGCTTTCTACTTGATGCTTAAAAGTACTCTTTATATTCACCATAACATCCATCGGGAAAATTATATGAAGCTGCAAGCGTTCCTAAAACGCCCGTCCGAAGGCCATCGACCAAAAGAGCCAAGACTTTAACTCCGAAGGAACTGAATAAATTTTTTAAAGAAGCACCAGATCATCCATTTCTTCTGACAAAAGTAAGTCATCAAAAACGAAATTTTGAAATATTTCATTATTGTTTAGCACATGTTGCATTAATCATGGGTTTAATGGGAGCCTGCTGCACCAACGAGTTACATTCCATGAAAATTGAAGATATAGAAGATTACAATGGAGCTATTATAGTCAATATACATGTGACTAAAATCAAGACATCTAGATCGTTTACCGTGTTTGATGAATTTTACGAAATTTGTAGAAAATACCTTTGACTGCCACCAACTCATGCCACATCAAACTCATTATTTTTCAATTACCAGAATGGTAAATGCACCGTCCAATAAGCTGGCATAAATAAGTTGGCTGCTATGCGCAAACAATTTTTTTTGTTTCTAAAACTTAAAGATTCATAACCATTGAACGAATCATTCGGTTCGTTGATCATCGACAACAATTTGTGTGCATGGGGGTGGTGACATCACAGCTGCGAAACAGCTAGGAGGGTGGAAATCAACCGCAGTTGCCGAAAGTTACATCGACGACAACATAAATAACAAGTCAGAACCAGGCTAGGGACACTGCAGACCGTGCCATCTATAGAGCCCGTCGAGTAACTGAAATCGGTAGATTCCAAAAAGTTCCAAAACATTAATGGAAACTGTAACGTCGTTAGTAATGAAATTATATTGATTTTTATAACTGCGTATGCGCGATCTCATATTGCTCGTCACAGAAAACTGACTCGTATTTTCTGTCGCTTGTACGGTCATTTTCGTTTATCCTGTTTCAGATATCGTGGTTGTCATCGCTTCGGGCGTTTCTTAGTTCAACTGTTGACTCTTGAACTATCTTGAGATTAATATTTGGTTTCAGTATTTTGATGTGTTTTTAATTGCTTTTATTTGTTGTTCCTCTGTTTTATTATTAGTTTATTGTTATTAATTGAAAAGACAATGTCAAAGTGTATTGTGAAGGAGTGTAATAAGTGGTGTACTCGGTGTGTTTTATTAAAAAAATGTAAGATTTTTCTCTTACTAAATTAACAACCATTTTCTTTATTGTTTCAAAATACAGAATTAGTGTTGCCAATGTTCATAGTTAACTCCACGATATACTGAAAAAATGTTAAAATTCTAAAAAAATGACAATTGTTTTAATATTACCTAAATATCATCATCAGAATAACAGAAGTTACATTTCATTTGATGCCTACCTGATGTTCAATTTTTTTTGGCTATTCCAAGAAGTGATTGACTTAATATATGTTAATAGAAAAAAAATATATGATATTACAAATATTAACGTTTAGATATTATTAGCCCTATGGGGATATCCTGGATATCATTTTTCCCAATTAAGATCAGTATAACTGTGCATTGATATAGAAAACCAGGAAAACTATATCTGCTGATCTTAACAATTATCACTTAAGAAGACAGTTGAAAAGTGGAGAACTCCCTATATTTATCTGTTCATTGACGACTTCATATTGTGGGTTTCTTAAGTGTCTTCAAATTTCCAATTCTTCAAGGAAATCCAGTTGATGTTTCTTATCACAAATATGTAGTACTTCTAGTTCTGTGTGGTACAGTTATTCTTGTTAATTGCTTGCACAATTTTTCTTCCTCGTTCTGACCACAGATAACCCACAGATAGATGAGACACTGATTGTGGCGCCATCTAAAGAGCCCGTCGAGAAAACAACTGAGTGATGTTGGAAAGATTTCTGTAATTTTAGGTTTTGGCGGACTCTTCTATGAAAGGTGTCAATGAATGATTGGTGTCAAGTAGATGTCTGGCGTAGTGGGATTTATCTGTTAAGGTGCATACAGATTAAAACAACCAAATAAATCTCACTACGCCATACATCTACTTGATACCAATCATTCATTGACACCTTTCATAGAAGAGTCCGCCAAAACCTAAAATTACAGAAATCTTTCCAACATCACTCAGTTGTTTTCTCGACGGGCTCTTTAGATGGCGCCACAATCAGTGTCTCATCTATCTGTGGGTTATCTGTGGTCAGAACGAGGAAGAAAAATTGTGCAAGCAATTAACAAGAATAACTGTACCATACAAAGTGTTAACAATATTACAAATACAACTATCACAGAAAGTAGTACTTATAATATGACCGGTAAATAAAATCCACCAGTAACTTTTAATAACTGTAGTAATATTACTATTCATTATAATTATCATGTTGACAAAAATTAATAATACATGTTATTAAATTTATATTGCGATTTTTTCCTGATGGTTGTAGATATGGTATGGTATTCTAGTAATGGATATTACTCATTCGGATGAATAACAACACTCGTTACTCTAATTATAACTTTTTAACACCGAAACTATTTTTAAAACTTTATTTTTACAATATAATTAAAATTACAATACTTGCGAAGTAACTATTTCACAAAGCTAATAATGAACCGACAATGCTAACAATGAACTAATTATTGTAGTGTTTTTCTTATTTATTAAAACGTTTTTATTACGGGTGGGATAAATTTATACTCACACGTTATGTCTACTAACTTAATTTATTTATTTACTACACTATTCAGTAACTTATATTATATACACAGTATATGCAATTAAACTAATTTATATAAACATTTCACTAATTTATATTCACTTATTTATTGTTAATCTCACGATGTCAAATTATAAACTAAACTAACTCTTCATGGTCGGTCCTTTATATATTAGTGCCTTTTCCACTAAATAATTCTAGATTGCGGCTTACACAAAAACAAATGGTTTTCTGGAATTATATAGATAAGACTGGTCACAAAAACAATGTCTAGATAAGATAGTCACAATCGTAAACAGTTCTAAGAAATCCCTGCGCATCCGCCGTAATTTTAACTCTCATACATGGCTTAAACAGAGTCGGATTCAGGGACTATACCAGTGTGCTGTTTCGTAATATTATTAAACAACCACTTTTGCCAACTAACTACCAAGTTTAACAACTATAACAACGCTATTTTAAACAACATTTCTATATATATTAAAGTATATGCTAACTTTGCATTTCCTATCTTATTTACAGTAACATAATATTCTTATTTATTTATAGAAATTTCCAGTTCGTGGTACAAAAATCATTCTCATAATAGCCATCATTACTCGCTTATCGAATAATATATTATGAATTGTTTCATGTGTGAAATGTCTTCATTGGTGTGACAGATAATATATCAATTATTATGATCGTTTAGTTTTTTCTTGTTTCCGTTCTTAATATTTAAGGCGAACATAGCAAAGACGAGAGTCTTGTTGAGATTTGTTTTTGGATTAATTGCCTCATTTTTCTGGAAGGCAATTTTCTATTAAGGTCCTCCTTGAACCACGTGGGTCGGTTTTGTCTGCAACCCAACTAGATGTCATTATATATGCCGTTCTGATTTTGCCTATTTTCGGTTTAGATTATTTCATTTTTAAAACTTTGGTGTGGTGCAAGATATACGAAAATACATTAATCCGAGCATTTATCGGTAAGAAGAGTGCCACAGAAGTTTCTGGAAGTATTTTTCTCCTCGAAGATGTTTCTGAAGTTTTTTCCATTCTTTTCCGTTTTTCATACTGATGTGGATAGATGTTTCTTCCCAATTATCAGTTTACTGCATTAATACTTTGATGTTACCACCAGATACCAGTTTTCCTCATTTTTCATCTCATAGGATACATGTTTAATTTTATATTTTTTATACATAGTGAACTTGTTTGATTTTTGTGAACGTTTTTCTTCATTTTATTTACCTTAAGCTTTAAATATTTGTTTTCGTAAAATATTTTTTTGTAGTTTGAATATTATTAAAATATTTAATATTAATAGCTAGATTTTTGACATTAAATAGTGCAAACCCAGTATAGCTATAATATGTTACGTATTTCTATAATTTGAAACTAATATCTTATTCTTTATATTATTAACCTCTCATTTCAACTAGTGTTTTTAAATGAAACTCAAGGTCTCTAGTTAATTCCACAATATAATACAAGTTATTGAGTTTCATTTAAAAACACTAATATGAGCATATTCCACGAAGTAAGGGTCGAGACAGTCAATCTCATTTCAACTATTATTAATCAGGCATTTATGTTTGTTAGTATACTTGAATATATCAGTTCACATTTGAGTATTCAAGTTAATTTTTTTTTAGACTTTTGTTCTAAAAAGTTGGCTTTCTACTTTCTGAGGAATATAATAAAGTTTATTTTATTTACTATATTTTGTTTATACTTTTGGTTTACACTTTTATAGACACTTTATTAGTAAGTCCATAGTTATTATCGTCTTCAAACTTCTTCATGTTTCTTTTTTGGTGAAGTAATTCCATAGTTATTTATAATAAAGTGGTGGCCATGGGGAGAATATTTCCATTTCGATTAAATATTATGTTTTATTCTCAAAACGTTAGCAGCAGTTCCCACAACTTCTACTCACCGATGAACAGCTGCAATTCGCATTTAAGTGGCATACTTATTAGTTGCTAAATCAGAAACTTAAATAAATGTGGCTGGAAAAATAAGATAGAAAAGTGAAAAGTTGGCGAATTTTTATATTATTTTATATTATACTGGGTGGTGACTCGATCTTAGGACCATAGGATTTTAACATGTGAAATAAGAAAATCCTGAATATTCGCTTCCCACCAAAAGAATGAAATTTTGTATGGACGTGAAGCACATTAGTTCTGAAAATTTTGCCATAAAATAATCATTATTTATTATCAAATTAGTTTGAAACTTAAGAAAATGAATAAGAAAATGCAACATGTCGTTAATGTACTTCATTCTGAAAATTTCAATTCCAGTCGGTTATATCGCAATGATATGAGCGCTTGGTTTTCACGCCGTAGGGTTAGGGTTCGAAACCAGCGAAATACCATTTGTTGTTATTTTTGATATTAATTTTTTGCTTCAGTTTCTTATTAATATAATACTTTTCTCGCATATTAGATTGGGTTGGGTGGAAAAGTATAAAGGAGAGAAGTTAAATCTAGCAGAAAAACAGAAAGAGGGTGAGTAGAAAGTTTCTGAAAAAAAATTGCTCAATAAACAAGTTTATAACTTCTGAAGGTACATTTTTAGAGCAACTGAAAGTACAGCATTTATTTTCAAAAAAAATGTTGAATGGAAGCAATATTGAAACACAAAGGATTGTTTCCGTCTTTGAAATCTTGCAGTATATTATAACATCTTTAATGAGAGCCCTCCTTTGCAAACTATTGTTTGAAGTAGTATCGCATTGATAGGGGTAGACAAAGAAGATGAATTTCGAGAATGAATAGTAGTGGTTATCTGTAGCTCCGTGGAACTGTATGAAGCCATAACATAGACAATTAAAACGGCCATATTATTATCCATGCTTCTAAAAGGGAATAGTTCCTAGCAGGGAAGGATATTTTATAGAAAGGAACAGTTCATTTGTTATTCAATTTCCATTTATTATTTTACTAATTCTCACCTTTCGAATTTATAATGTTAAATTCGAAAATGTAATCGACATCTAAAGAAACATATCGCCTCTTTATGTCAATTACACTCTAAAAAACGTTTACTCATAATTCTCAAATTTAACTTTCTCATAAATCTTTTACTTCCATACAAATTTCCATTAATTATTCGTAAAAAAAATGCCCGTACTTCGGAGTTTATTAATCTCGTGTTCTTTGTTGCCTGCTTCTGAGAACTTGTAAATAATTAAGTGTTGTAGAGTGAACCGATATTTAATTCTGACATATTTCCAACTGATGATGCTAGATTCTGAGAAATGAGATTCTGTTTTGGCAACATTAATTCAAGTTTAAACATACGCAAAATATGGAGATAAACACTGATATGTGACATAGTTGTTAGTGTTAGTGTTTCATCTTTTTCATGATGTTTGAACATGAAATGTTATTAGTCGCTAATTTTGGAACCTACACGAATACTACTTTACTACCTGTCGCGCGTTTTGATAACCATGCTTTCATCATCTGAGACCGAAGGGAAACGTAAGATATGCTGAATTTCCAGCTGCAAGCAATTTATGTGAGACTATCTCGAATAAAGATAGAAAACCGATTGCTTACAGTCTTGTTTATAGTATATAAAGTGAATATTGAAGGTAAAATTCTAACGCCTAGGCTAATTTCCATTTCCCCACAAATAACTTGCTTTGGGCGCTAATAATTTAGGATATAATGCCAAAAACTCTGCAGTGCTTTTGTTACCTTTGATCTCTGAAGACGATAACATGTTCGGTATATGTTTTGTGAGCTGAACATTTTTTAAAATGAAACAGTAATTTCTAGATACTATTTTACAAATCGAACATAGTAATATTAGCATCAAGAAGATGAAAATGGTAAGAAATATTTCCCACAAAAGCATTGAGACGTTCTTTTTACGATGAAATGTGAAAATCGTGGAAATTTATTCAAGAAACGGAAATCTAAAGAAAACTGCACACAAGAAAATACAATATGTAGTTTCTTGCAGGTTTTTGACACATTCATAAATATTCTAACAATTGTAGGTATAAAATAAAAAATCTATCCATGGGTTATGCACTTTTGCTTTGGATAGAAAATAATTATTTCTCGAGCTCAACATGCACTCAACAATACTCCTTAGAAAGTGGTTGTAGCTTTTCGGTGATTGTACTGTGACGATCCGAAAAGTCACTATTATATTTAGTTAGTTTAATGTGCAGTGAACTTGAAGGTCGTTAACAAGTTGTAGGAAATTTGTTATTGTTCTAATCGGAATCACGACTGTTCGCAAATATAATAATAAACGCTGTTCAACGATAAATAATTTAAGTGTAGTAAGGTCGACGAAGATCATCGACTGTTTACGTTTAGGTTTCGTTTTTAATAATATATATATAGGAATTTATTCACGTTGAAAGTTGAGTTCATTGTTAACTAGTGTCATATTAGTAATGCATTTTGTGTAAGTTATCTATGGTCAGTAACTTTGTTAAAAAAGAATTCAATATATTATCCTAGTGATTTTTGATAAACTATGGTATTATTTCTTCCCACCGATTAAGGATAAGTGTTTCGCATTGATAATGGTATAATGGACGGAGGACTTAACGAGGAACACTTGCAAGCTTAATCACCACATGGCGATCCTGCAAACGCATGGTAATATTCGACAATAAATGGTAATATTCGACGATAATAAATAGATCCTGACAATTAATGGTAACATTCAAATGGCTAATGGTAGTGAAATAAATGGTAATAATTGGGTGATAAAGACGCATCCGAACGAGCAAAGTATATGGTCTTTTATTTGAATCTTCGAACTTGGCGGGAAAGAACTATGGGTGGTAAGGATACAAAACAAGTGGTCCTGGAAACAGGTACGGTGAACAACAATTCCATAGTACAGCAAGACAGTTTCGCTACGCAAATAATGGTTTAATTATAGATCATAACGATAGCGTTCATTTTAAAATTCGTACGGTCCCTTTGGAAGACACAACGAAGAGCACTAAAAAGAGACATCAACAAAAGCATAGCGGTATAGAAGTCGACGGGAACTTTAACGGTATAAAATTGTAAGTACATATGCACTCTATTCTTATGATTGAATGGTTGATCTTTTTTCTCTCTTTAAATGTCGATTACGTGAGAAGAACTCGAAGATGAGGTAAAATCAATCGTAGAAGAAGTAAATAAACAGGGAAAAGGGTTTTAAAAAAGGAAACTCCTAAAAATACAGATTTACATACTGAAGTAGTTAATAGTATAATAATTCTTTACAATAATTTTACTAAATAAATATGTAAAAATTGGAAAAACTTAAGTATAATACAGCAAGAAAGTTGGGTCATTTCAAGCGCTAAACTGTTAAAGTACCTACATCTATATTTGAGGAGATCGATACGGTTGTATTACAAGCAATAAGCAAACAGGTGAAAATGGCTACGAGTATGAATTTTTTTTTAATTTCGCGAGTAATGTATTACCTACTGAGTTTAATGGCGAAGCAAGTAAGTTACAACCATTTTTGGATTCGTTAGATTTATTACAAATAAACGCAACAGGTAACGAGGAAAATGCAGTTCTTTTAATTAAAACTAGACTGACAGGGAAAGCAAGAGGTCTGATAACGACGGAAAATTCTATCACAGAAGTCAGAAACAAGCTTAAATCAGGAATAAGAGGAGATAACCCAATTCTTCTCTTGGCAAAGCTAAAAAAAGTAAGACAAAACGGAAAGGATATAATACATTACGCGACAGAAGTAGAGAAGCTGGCGGAGAAAGTAAAGGCAGCATACGTGTCTGAAGGGATGCCAGAGAATTTTGACGATGAATGCCACAACAGACGCGACGAAAACAATTATAGCAGCGGGAAGCTTCGACAACACACAAGAAGTACTATTCAAGCTGGTATCAGTAGAAGGCGTAGTAAGTCATCAACAAGTATTGCATTTCAAAGACAATAGAAACTTCTTCAGAAAACCAGATTTTAACTATAGGAACAATCAAAGAAGAGGAAACAACGGCAGAATGTATAACGGTAATTCTCTAGGAAGAATATTCAGACAATACAACCAAGGAAACGGATATAACAGATACATAGACTACAACAAGGACAAGAAATTTATTAGGAATACTAATTACAACAATCATACTAATAATAACGTAAGAATATGCAAAATAGAGCATAGAATTGAAGAAATGAGCAGACAAATAGAACAGTTAAAGAAAGAAAACTACGAATTAAGGATGGATGGAAAATAAAAACAGTAACAAAAATAGGCCAGTACTAAAAATGATGAAAGTAGAAACTTTGGAGGGAACGAATAAATTTAAAGGAACAAAGATATATATTGATGAAGATTACCCAAAAGATATACTGGAACAGAGAAAACAGCTAATAAGATATATGAAACAGGCGAGAGAAAGTGGAGCCAAAGCTAAGATGATTGATAATACATTAATGATAATGTATACAGTCTAAAAGAACTAGAACAAAGAAAAAATCCGTTAGAAATACATACAAGATGGAATAAGTCAACGTTTAAGGAAAATAACGAAACTAATCGAAAAACTTTTAATACAACCTTCAATGATAAAAGATTTAAACAGCTAAGAGGTGAATGAATTGTCAATTTTACATTTTGAAAATAACCATATCTCGTTAAGAATGAGCATTCGGATCAAAAATAAATTGAAATTGAGTGAGGCCTCACCTACCGGAATACACAACTTGACTTAGGACGAATATTGGAAAAGCTTGATGAGCTTTCGGTAAAATTTGAAGTGAAAAGAATGAAGATATACGCAAATGATGGTAAATTCAAACAGTTCACAATGGAAGAATTTATGGAAGAAGGGAATAAAAGGTCAAAAAACATACAAGTATGTATCTGCGAAGTACCAAAGACGGTACAGCGGAAAGAATAGATTCAAGAGATTTTAAAAAGATATCATAACAATCCAATGTTTGGAGGACATGTAGGAAACAATAGACTATTAAGGAAATTGGGAGCAAGTTTTAGATGGAAAAACATGGAGAAAGATGTACGGAAGTATGTAAAGAATTGCCATGAATGTCAAGTGAATAAAGCGAAACCCAGTCATAAGGAGAAATTGGTCATCACGGACACATCTATAAAACTATTTGATATCATTTATATAGACACAATAGGTCCTTTTGTAGAAAGTAACAATGGGAATCGTTATTGCATTACAATATTATGTGAATTGACAAAATACGCGATCATGATACCGGTGAGTAACAAAGAAGCAGCCACAACCGCTAAAGCTATATTCGACAACTTTATATCAACTTATGGTTCAATGAATGAAATAAGGACAGATCAAGGAACGGAATATAAAAACTGAATAATGAAGAACTTAGCAGAACTTTTAAAAATAAAACACAATTTTTCAACAGCATATCATCACGAATCAATAGGCAGCTGTGAAAAACTGCTCAGAACGTTCAACGAGTACATAAGAAACTTTATCAAGGATTCTAGGAGAAACTGGTGTGAGTTTATAAAAATGTACGCATATTGTTATAATACAACAACTAATACGTATCATGGATACACTCCAATTGAATTTGAAAGTTACGACAAAGAATTGAAATATAGATTACAGTACGCGCATGACAGAGCTGGGCAGTTTTTAATAAAAAATATGTTAATTAGAGTAAATAAAAGCGAGAAAGAATCTTCACCCGTGAATTTTGAGATAGGAGATTCAGTCATTGTGAAAAATGAAGAAAGAACTAAGTTCGATCCTTATTATTTAGGTTCATGTAAAATAAGGAAAATAATAGGAGTAAACTGCGAGATTTTATCTCAAAATAATAAAAAACAAACCGTTCATAAGAATCGATTATATAAGTATAATAATAATAATATTTGTAATCAAAATGAGGTGAGAACGTAAACAAACAATGTAGTGTTTAAAAACAGACAAGACAGTGTAAATAAACAAACAACACGAGACGTTATATTGAGTATCGAAAAACTATCCCAGATAATTTTTCTCTTGGAAGAGGGGGTGATGTGACGATCGGAAAAGTCAATATTAGATTTAGTTAGTTTAATGTCAAGTATTGTCAGCGGCCAGTGAACTTGAAGGTCGTTAACAGGCTGTTATCGTTCTAATCGGAATCAAGACTGTTTGTAAATATAATAATAAACGCGGTTCAACGATAAATAATTTAAGTGTAGTAAGGTCGACGAAGATCATCGACTGTTTATGTTTAGGTTTCGTTTTTGATGATATATATATATATATATATATATATATATATATATATATATATATAGGAATTTCTTTACTTTGAAAGGAGAGTTCATTGTTAACTAGTGTCATGTTAGTAATGCATTTTGTATAAGTTATCTGTGGTCAGTTACTTTGTTAAAAATAGTATTCAATATATTATCCCAGTGATTTTTGATAAACTATGGTATAATTTCTTCCCACCGATTAAGGGTAAGTGTTTCGCATTGATAATGGTATAATGGACGGAGGACTTAACGAGGAACACTTGCCGGCTTAATCATCACAGTACGTTGTTTGTTTTGGAAATAATGCAAAGGAAGAATTTATTTGTTTAGATGCATATGCTAGTACAGCTCTCTGTAGGTATGTCTGATTCTCATTATCTACTATAACTAATGAAATTTACCGTACTTCGATCTAACGTTGCTTTTGAAGCTACCACAACGAAATTCCAAATTTCAAGGAAAATTCTAGTTTTAGTTTATATAAAAGGAAAAAACACTTTAATTTATACATGATTGAAACAAAACACAAAGAAGCATTTTTTCTACTTTTTCTGTGCGGGTAATAGGTTTCTCTTATTAGCCCAAAAGTTCATCTATCTTTGTAAATTTTTTTCTCTTTCTCCTCTAAATTAGCTTTAAACTGCTCTAAATAAGCATATAACATGTTTAAGATGCAATCTGCAACCCAAGCGATTGAAGTTATCAATCATATCAGAAATATGCTCATTGGTACTTGTAGCTTTTTCATACACGCCTATGTTAGCTTGAACTGTACGTAATTGGATGAAGAAAAGTTATGTATTTCATGCAGAGTTTTAATTTATAAAATCATTGCGAAGCGCTTTCGACAAATAATGTCATCATCAGTGCGTACCTGTAAGTAAGTAACATTGAATTGAATTTAAGAAATTTTGATAATGAGAACATTGAAAATTGAAAAAATTACTTACTCGTCAGGCGTACAAGAGCCAGACCATAAAAATACTATGTGTTCAGAGGACCATGTAAATATTTAAAAAAGGGACATCGTATGAACAATATTTTAAAATATACTTATTCCAGAATTAACCTGGATAAAAGTTTCAAAAGGCGCAACACATTTCTGCTGGAACTTAGTCCACTATATAACTAAATAAATAAATGAAAATTGAAATTGTGTCAAAAGCTGACAATGAAGTTTGGCATAGAACATGACATATAAAAATAATAATCTGTGTTTTGAGAATTGATAATAGACAAATTAGTCAAATTGACCTTTCTATTTTAAACGTCTATGATAAGGAATGTACGCTCTGTTTAAATTAACTTGAGTGTTGAGACAAAGGTCATTATTCAGTAATTCCCTGTTAATATGTAAATCTTCAAGAAAATCTAATCTATTGTAATTTTTGGAACTCACCTCCTGTAACATTTTTGAATTCCTATTTGGACTAAAATTGTGGTTGTTGAACCTTAAATGTTGACCAAAAGCTGAAATTTTGTTGGGATTTAAATGTTCGGCTATACGGATCCTTGAAGGTCTGCAAGTTCTTCCAATGTAGGCCGCATCAAAATCATCACAATTTAACCTGCATATGCCACCCTTTGAAAGTTTATCAATTTTATCTTTAGTGTTCACCAATTATCTGTTGACGCTGTGGTTGGTATTAAAAGAAATTTTAATGTTATCTATGCTGCTTTTAATGCAACCAGTAATTTTATTAAAAAAGGAATTGAAACAAATTGTGTTATTGAATCTACTTTGGGGTAGGCTGCATTAAGCTCTTTTTTGTTTTTGATTTTTTGGATCAAATTATTAATAATATTCGGGTTATAATTATTATTTGAAGCTATTTGTTTAATGATATTCAATTCATTCTGATAATCAACTGCAGAAAGGGGCACATTTAAATGTCTATGAACGTAACAATTGAAGGCTGCTATTTTGTGTTGATGAGGATGATTGGATATGCTGGGTATAACGTGATCGGTTTGTGTGGGTTTTCGAAATATGCTAAACTTTTGAAGATTATTAGTTTTATGGATTGTCAAGTCTAAGAAATTTAATTTAATTTGGTTCTAATTAAAGTGTGAATTTGATACTTGGGTGAACTTGGTTTATTTTTGTTAGAAGATTGTTGACAATGCCAATGTTATCATCCACAAATACCAAACAATCATCAACATATCTAAACCAATGTAAAATTTCTGGATTATTTGCATTGATAATGAATTTGTTTTCTAAATTATTAATAAAAATATCTGCTAAAAGAGGTGATAAACAACTACCCATAAACATTGGAACGTGCACACAGCTTGACAATTTTCACTGAACTGTATGTATCTATGTATGTAACGGAAACTTTCGACTTAATTTTCACCAATTTCAAGAAGTGTCTAATTAACTTGAAATTGCACAGGAGTCAGGGGCCGATGACAATAAAATGATCTCATAACTCAATGCTAAGGTTCTGACTAGGATCATCAGGATACGAAATTTTTTATTTTGACCCGCCAAAAATAAATAACATCGTTTGGAAATAAGATATTGAATATTAAGGATTAAAATCGCTACAGCAAAATTTATTACTATAGATAGCTTCTAAATCATTTTTAAAATAATTTGAGATGTTGGTGAATTATTAAAATACCTTTTTAAATAAAACTAGCTGTATTGTTGTACTTTTCTAGCACATTGTTAGACAAATTAATTATGGCTTTAAAACAATCCCGATATTATGAATGAGATGCTAGATCTACTCATTTTCTATGTCATTGACTGAAACCTTTAGTATTTGATTTTCAGCAATTTATACTAACTTGGACCCTCACGTTTGAATTTTCAATATTTTGTTAAGTTGAAGTAAATATATTAAGTTCAACCTCTCTAGTTTTTTTTGTTTAAAAAAATTGGTGGCATCGAATTTATCGATTGTTCATCCCGTCCTAGTATTAGCAATAGTGATACTTTAACTGAGGCCGAATACCACCTGAGGAATAGTCTTCAGTAGGTATAGGTAAGGTATTTGATACTCCTACAATGTATAATAAAGAACAAAAATTGCGAATAATAGATAATAAAGGGGTTTCCCTCGGTCGCCAAAAATTTTATTCAGTAAAATTGTTATGTTAGTTTTTGTAAATCATTAATCACAAATGCTAGAGAGAAAAGGCGCTAATATAACGCGCCAGTCCGGAGCAGTGAATGGATATTTTTTTATTTTCAATGCCTCGGCGGCAAAAGCTTAGGCTTTTACCTTTATTCATTATTAAATATACATATATTGCCTTTTGGAGTACATTTTAAACAAATCACTATATTGAAAATTTGTGGAAACTACTTCAAAGTTATAGTTTAACATTTACAAAATCAGTTCAATAAAATATATACAATACAAATTACTCGTACATTTTAGTAGTACTTACCAGCATCGGCCATCGTACCATCAAATAAACTTTCGCTCTTCCAAAAAATCTAAATCTTCTTAATCTCTTCAGTTTTTTATCGTTGAATCCCATACTTTGAGGCAAACGCTATAATCGTCATGATCACTGTAGTTTTCAATTTTATTTCACCAGCATATTTCAAACCTTGCGTTTTTTTATCATCACTTATAAGCTCACAGTTTTATATTTCTTGCACAAATCGAGAACGTTCAAATTAGCATCATTATATAGGAATTTATAGTGGAGTTTTGCTTAAAACGAGAAAACGGGAATAACGATAAAAATACACATGAATAAATCTAAATATTCATATTTTTGAGATAGTATATTCGAAAGCTCTCTAAGTATGCCAATCTAGTTGAGTACTGGGTGTCTCAGAAGTTTCTGACCCATTCTAACTGCAAAAATCTCGGAACTCACAAACGATAATAATTTTTTAATAATTTCTTCTTGTATAAAGTTTTTCAGTTAAATGTTTAATTAGTGAAACCTTATATTGGGTGTTGTAAAGAAATGGTATTTTTTAAATGCAAATATCCCTTCCCCTTTTCGAAAATGTATACTTAGTTGAAGTTTGGATGGAAATTGAGTTATTTGGTTTTTAATGTAATGTAGGCATCCAGAGGCGTCAATGTTAAACCGTCGTCCTTTCAAACAGCCCAACTGTGAGCCCTGTCCGTTCCAGAGTAAAATACTTTTCTGAACAATTATGTCAGCTTTAAATCAAATTCAACAAAATGTCTCTTATTCAAAAACAGCCAGTCAACACCTCCAAATAGACATCAAGCTATTTTATTTAATATAATAGAAGATAGTTCGCTAAATGACTGCCTAGAAGGATTAAGTCAACACGTAAACCCGAAGGATATAATATTCGCTTTTCGCATATCAAATGGTAAAGTGTGTATATATTTATCATCAAAAACATTAGTCAAATTTATAGTTGAAACAGGGCATATAACCATTTAACGGAAATGTTTTACAAGCTAGAAGATTAATAGCTCTATCAGCACGCTTAGTATTATCAAATGTATGTCCAATCATACCACCTTACATAATTGAAAAGGAATTGAAAAAACTAGGCTTAAATCCAGTATAAGAAATCTCATATATACGGATAGGATCAGTTAATCCCATGTTTAATCATATACTTAGTTTTCGCAAACATGTTTTCGTAGCATCCCTATCAGAAAATTTCGTACTACCTGAATCTTTTCTCATCGAATTTGAACAAACCTCATATCGAATATTCACAATTCAAAACGAAACATGCTTCAAATGTAAACTAACTGGACACCTGCAGCAAATTGTTCAAATACTACACCTACCAACCCAACTCGAAATAATCCTAATCAAACACCTACTACTATCCCTCAACATGCCACATACCAAAATTCACAGACTAACCCAATTCAACAAACCATGCCTATATCTTTGCTCACTTCAGATAATACCATATCCAAAACACACATACCAACTCAAGCATCTCCAAATACTGAAACTCAAGCTACAACTTCAACTATCATGAATCAATCCCTACTTTCAACTACAAACAAACCCATTGATACTCTAGAACTTCCACCAAAGCAACACCAAAAAGAACTTTTCAAGAAGTAGCTTCACCACCTGTAGAAGATACGTTTGTAAAACCCATCCTTCAATTAAAGAAAAAACCAAAACCAATAAAAAAACACCAACCTTCTAACATTACTAGAAAAGAATACCTAGGAAGCGAAACTCAATTGCTGAACTTCGATCAAGTAGTGAATCTTTTTGAAAACAGCCAAGGATCAAAAGACATACTCAGTTTAACAAAATCGTACACAGATGACCACAATTCCTAATCAAATTACATCCATATTACACAAATAAAATAATGAAGATTACAAGCACCAGATTGAGAAGCAAAGTAGCCAAACAATTGCCTATCCACCCCACAGCGATAAAATCATTGTTGGAAGAAGATTCCGACTCTTCCGTAAATTCATCTCAGGAATGACAACATTCACATCTCTACTAAACTGGAACTTAAATGGGTTCTATACCCATTTCGAAAAAATAAATCATATTATTGCTGAAATACACCCATCTATTATCTGCTTATAGGAAACAAATTTCCAAAATCCAAATCACGTATTTAACTTTCGCAACTTTTTACAATAATAGACCTAACCAAAATATATATATATATATACATTTATTTATATATATATATATATATATATATATATATAGAGAGAGAGAGAGAGAGAGAGAAGAAGGATAGTCTTTGCTGACTAGTTAGGAATAAAACTAGTGAATATTGGGGAATCGCAGCAAGAAAATGGTGGGAAATGTATACTCTTAGCGGAAAATGTCCAAGCTTTCGTGAAATGTTTCCTGTAAAACATTTCATAATTTACGATCTGTAGTTTGCGATTTTACAACTTTATCGAATCCAACCTCACTTCGGAGTCTCCCTGATGATGAGAACAAACATCCTCGAAAGCTTGGACATTTTCCGCTAAGAGTATACATTTCCCATTTTTTTGCTGCAATTACCCAATATTCACTAGTGCTATATATATATCCTTTTCGGTTGTGTTTGTTTAAAAATGATTTTGCGATATTAATCTCGTGCAAGTTTTTTGTTTTTATTGTTTTTATTATTATATTATACTATAACAGCCTCAATGTTGTTAATATTACTGCTAATTTGAATGTCAATTTTCCCTAACTGATGCCATGTGATGAGTTCTTCAATCTTATGTTTTACACAAAGGAAATTAATTTCACATTGGATCGTCCTTGATGATGAAAACGAACGTTTTCGAAAGCTTGGATAAAAACCAATAAAGAATTCTCTTTTTCCCTGTTGCTGCATTCCCCAATATCTCTGAGTTTTATTCCTAACTGGTCAGCAAAGACTAGCGTTATTTACGTTTACAGACATGGGGTTCTATCAATCCATCCATGCTACGTATGGGGAGGAAATTGTTAATATTGTTACGAACTCGCACACCGAAGCAGATACTAAGTACGGCCCTGTAACCTTATGTTAACGGAGTTAAGAAAAAGGCGAGCGCGCCGAATTCTGAGAAGGTCTATTGGGATCTTTTGAGACAGTCCTTTCTAAACATGTTCTTGAAAGGCATTTTAAGAAATATCGCGAAAGGCATGTCCCATCCCGAATATTCTAGTAAAGAAAGTTTTTGATATAAATACAGGACCGATCAGCGGATGAGTGGAGTTTATAATTTGCCATAGTAAGTTAAACAGTAATTAAGTGAATATAAAAGTGTTATAAATTAATAAGTTAGTGTGCATATAAATTAAATTCAAGTGACTAGTTAAGTACATATAAATTAGTGTTAGTGAGTTAGTGTTTAAATAAATTAGTAGGTAGCAATACCGAGTGTTTAAAATTTATCCCACCCGTTTATTGTTTAAATAAATAACAAAAACATTACAATATATATATATATATATATATATATATATATATATATATATATATATATATATATATATGTATGTATGTATGTATGTATGTATATGCAATATGTATATCCCACCCAAACAAAATATATCACAAAAACATTTAACAAATATTTTAGAACAAATACCTTCAGCTCGGCTTATTGTTGGAGAACTCAAATGCCATAACCCGATGTGGGGATCTGCAAAGTTGAACCGAAAAGGGCGCATCTTAGAAGAAATTATAATATCCAAAAATTTAAACTTGCTCAATGATGGGAACCAACCAAATTCAACATTCAAAGAGGCACAACATCGGTAATCGATATTTCTTTATGCGACCCGATCCAAGATACAACAAAATAGAAGATATGATCTCTAGCCGTTCGAAATATCGTTTCCCGCGCGCATGACGTCACGCAGAGGGTACAATTTAAAACCGTGAGCGCGGGCTAATGCATTTGATGTAATAGAACTTGCGTATGATGCGTTGCTAATGCATTTTGAAGGAAAATGAGGATGGTTAAGGTTGAATCAGATATTATTAGTATTATAAAGGCAAAGAGAATTCATGCAAAAGTGTTATATGGAATCGTAGAGCCTACCAGAGCAAAACAATAATTCTAAGATCTGATTGAAATCTGTTTGCTCACTTCGTAATAGTATATTACGTAACGTGTGTTGTAAGAAGCATTTTACGCACGAACGGAAAAGTTAAGCACGAGGCCGCGTAGCGGCGAGTGCGTAATTCCGTGAGTGTGTAAAATGCGTTACAACACGAGTTACGTACTATACTTTACCTACGACCCACTTCTACTTGTGTTTATAATCTTGTTAAGGTATTTAAAGTACAAGTAAAAACGTACATCCTCGATGCCCAGCCAAGTTTTATAAAAGTCGCTCTTCGGTGCCCAGCCAAGCATCTTAGAAGTTCACCCTCGATGTCCAGCCAGTTTCGTAAAAGTCCGTCCTAAGTAGTATTTATTTTTATTAAAAATGTATGTAGAATTACTGAAAATGCATAAAATAGCGTATACACCTCTCGACTAAAGTGACATTAATCCCTTAGGTGGATTACTTCTCTCAGGAATCAAACACCACCCGCGGAAATAAATGGGCCACTTTAGTCGCTTGGTGTATAATATACTATTGTTTACTAATATGAGATACATTCAAACAGCTGAAAGATGCGGATTGAATGAAACGGAACCAATTATCATATAATTCCAAATAACTCTTAGTATTAAATGCAATCTCATGTTATCTTCCATTTATATATAGAATAAATTTCAAAGTCCAATATCTAAGTAATACATTTTGAATAAAATGGCTACTTCTATTGACAGTTGCTAAGTGGATGCCGTGCGATTTACTTTACAGCCGTGCGTTTTGTTTTACCGTGCGTAATAGACGTCTTACATTGATTGCCGACTGTGTGTTTTTGACTACTTATAGGGGTGGTCGTAGGTAAAGTATATAAATACTGTACTGATAAAAAAAACATATTATTATACTTTTTGGATTTTTTGACATGATTTTATAAACATTTAAATTTGTAAATAAATATAATGAATTAAACAATTACCAAATTTTAATACTTAATCGGTTGTTTATTCCAAAATAAGTATACTACAGAACAACAATAAAGTACAACTCAGGTACTGTGGAGCATTCTTCAAAATAATAATAATAATGAAATTGTCACTGGTAATAACAAAATATCAAATTAAGATTTTAAAATATTATTTGTCAACTTGTATTTAAGAAAAGATTTATTTATTTATTTATTACGGGAAAACACCTCTAACTGTTACAATACAACTATAAATAATACAATAAGGACAGGTATAAAGACTGATACAGCATAACCAATTAATTTGAAATACATTACCACTTTCCCATGTAGCTACAGGTAATAAACAATACTTATATAAATAGAAAAAATTAAGAACACAACATAACTCATCAAATCACAGCCCTAAGCAATATTTGAACTGGCCCAAAGACGTATTGAACTAATCAAAATTAAAGCTATTCAAAAAGCACAGATATCTATTTATAGCACTCATAGCACCATATGTTGTTCTATGAAAGGGCACATGAAAGATAACTTGATGGCGAAGATCCTACAAGGAATGCTAATCCCCATATGACTCAAAAGATCCGCACAATCAACCTGCCCATTTAGGAGTTTAAATATAAATAAAGCCCCCTACATATCTCTACGATTACCAAGAGGAGCTAGTGACTTTTTTCTCAATTTCAGCATAATTATATGGTCTAATATTCTATGGTATTAAATTTATCTTCGCGTTTAGACAAACGGATCCACTCCCGTATCATTTTTTTGTCTTTTGGAAAGGCAAAAAAGCTGACATCGGGTGCAAAGCCTTTCACGTAATTGTCTGAATCACAACCATACACTACACATCTCATTTTGATTAATTTTTGCTCATTTTCAAAAATAAAAATGTAATGAAATTAACTGTGTCGACTCTTACTTCGTGGAATCTACTCATATTCGTGTTTTAAATGAAACTCAACGTTTCTAGCGAATTCCACAATATAATGAAAAATGTTGAAAATTCTAAAAAACACATAAACATATCCAATTATGTAACTGCAAACTAATTCAAGGCGTTCACTCTCGGCGTGACGTCAGAGCCAGAATGCGCGAAATCATATCTTATATTTTGTTGTGTCATGGACCCGATCTAGACCGGCAATGACGTACTATCCGAGTTAAAAATGATCGGAAAAACGCATTTTCTAAAGTGGCAGCATAAAAATTTACTTTCCGCACTAATTTTTCATTCGACAATATTATAGTTTATTATTGTTTCAATAAATGAAATGCTTTTCTAATGATGTGTTCTTTTTCATTATAATTAATTTGGTCACTTCAATTAAGTCATACATTAGTCCTGTCAGCTCCAAAATCATAAGATATGTATTCTAATAGGGAAATAGAAACACTGCAATTCTCAAATATCACATATAAAGCTCTCTCTGCGCACTCTAATGAAGGCGTCACCTTATTTTATAAAGCCTTGACCCGACCCTGTTTAAAACTGATTGATAGATTTATCACCAATATCCGGATTGGCCTTATTTGTTCCTCCGGCCAATTCCAATCAAAGGAACAAAATGACCCTTTTCGGCCATTGTCTTCAACCTGTACACGATCTTGCTTTTTCCAAGAGGATTGAGATAATCTACGCTAGGGCCTTGTCAATTCGTTTGCCATTAATTTAAAAAGGCCACATTCCTTATTGGCACGTACCGTTGTGTCGATATTAACCGTTTGTGAGAACAGTTAACAACGCCAATTCTATTTTTCAACTTTTTTCACTGTTAACTCATTAACTACAAGGGTTGTGAACGGCGATTAAAGTGTAGCATTAAAAAACGAGGAACAAATAACTCTTGCAAATAGATAGGATAACATGAATAAAGACGATTAAAGTGAGTTTGAGTTAAAAAACGTAATCACTTTATCCAAGTAAGCCCTTTCGCACACGGCATCGTAACGTAAGCGTATAATACGCGTCTAGAACAAGAGAAATACGAGCACGTAATGTTTATGTAGATCAAAAGAAGCGTTGTTGCGTAGGCGTAGCTCACTGGCGTCAAAAAGAAAGCGTGAATACTGTTATATAGAAATAATAAGCTATAGTTTGTTTCGAAATGACTGAAAAAGTGATTGAATTCTTGAAAATAGTTGAAGCCTTCCCTTGTCTATACAAATATGTAGTGGATGAAGACGGGTAGAAATGTCGTCATATACGAACTGTGTAGGTAAGTAATGCGATATAATATTTTTATTTTTAAGAAACAAATTATTTTTATACGATTTGTGAGTACAGTGCGGACAAAAAAATGGGGCAGTTGTTGTTGCCTAGTGTGAATATGACTTTTCCGTTTCCGGGAAAAATGGGATAGTTTTGTGGTATATTTAAATGATTATTTTTTGACGTTTCTTAAAACCAATGAAATGCTTCTTTATTTGACACAAGGGTAAGTTTCAACCAATCATGTCATTATTATAGTGGGAATAAAGCTCTTGTGATTATTCTCGGGAATAATCACTGTTGCTTTTATTTGTCTAGCAAGTGTCAGATAGTTGTCAAAATAATTATCTAATTGTGTCAATGTTATATATAAAATGAGTGAACATCATCGGTTTAGTACCTTTTCTGATGAAGAAATAACGAATAAGATTATAGAAACTACTTCGAAAAATATTCTAATAAGTAATCAGTCTATATGGAGACAATTTAAGACCTTCACCAATTTGTGAATCAAAAAATAATCTAGTCAAATATAACTCGAGAGTTCCATAAATTAGAAAATAATTAGACAGATTTTGTTCAAACTTGTTGCCATTTGGCAATAGCCACTCGAGCCCTGCGGGCTCTCGTGACTATTGCCTGGCAACAAGTTTTCAAAAAATCTGTCAAATTATTTTCAATTTATTCTCACTCTCTTGTTATATTACTACTGATAATAACACTAAAGTGTGAATAATATTGTTTTTCATTACTAAAGGTAAAAGGCTACTAAATAATTTTAAATTTTCAATAAAAAACAACAATTAATATTTAGTAATCCCGTCATTATGCTCTATGATTTCTCTTAATTTTCTGGTCATCGATCTATATAATGTGGAACAATATTTTTCAGTTCTTTCCTCCCAAGCATTATTCATTGTTGTCGGAAGATCCAACAAACCTTCAACGTTTCTTAAATTACCTTTCTAATTTCTCTTACTAACATTGCCCAAGTCTGGGCTTTTGCTACACGAGATAAGAACATTAATATTACGTGACCGAAACCATTCAGTCACTACACCAGAGTTATGCACTGCACAGTTATCTTGTTGGAAGATAAAATCATTGTTAGGGAAAATAGTCTCAACAGAAGCATAACATTTTCTAAAATTCTGATTTATGCTTCACTATTAAATCTTTCACCAATATGCCATAGAACTCCAGGTCCCTGCGTAGATATCCACGTTCACATATTTACAGAAAAACGACCACTTTTATTTGTGATATTGACATAATTCTCGTCAAACCTTGTGGTAGACACGAATATTGCCGCTATTTGACGATTGGAAAACCTTTTCATCCGTAAAAATAACACGATTCCAAAATTGTTCGTCATAAGCAATATGTTCTAAAGCATATCCCATTCATGCTTCTTTGTGACTATTGTTTAATAATAGTTTCCTTACTGCTGCAAGGTATCTCAGTTCAGACTGTGCTACTCTACGACGGCCCGTACGACAGGAAGCTGGAAAATGTGTTTAACTAGCGTTAACTTCTGTTTCAAATAGATTTACTCTTAAATAGTTGATCAAAGTAGCATCCAGTTCAGCAGTTGACTTTCTCGGACGTCTTGAGTCTGGAGTTCTATTAATCATTATCATTTCGCCATCTTCTTACAGATGTCAAATATTCAATGTTGCAATATGACATATTCATAAGACAAATTCAAGCAGCTAGACTTAGACAAAAATCTGGTATAGGAGTTCGAAAAAATTGCTATCTCAAAATATACTTATAGTTCAGTAAAATATGGGGAACATAATATATTATTTGAAAATTATATTACTAATTCTTGTTAATAAAACGAGATATAAGGTATTTAAAATTATAAAATTATTAAATACATTTTAACGATTGTTAGTTGAAGTTATAATATTAAATGAATATATCGTCTAATAAGCATTTTAAATTATAATATTGACTGGACTATGACAGTATTCAAATCAAAGGAAAAGCCGAAACTTTAAAGTTCACACTATATCTCTTGCGTGAACTATACCTACTACACATAAGGTGAAGTCAAGATCGACTTCTTAGAGAAACTGATCAGAGGTTAGATGGGTGATTCCAAAATCTGTCCGAAGACGAATCTTAATATATTATCATGATGCTTCTGCTAATTTTGCGTCGACAAGACACTGGAGTTAAAACGTGCCATATATTGGTTCCCGGACATGACGAAATATGTCAAGAATTATATAAATTCCTATTTATGTTGTCTATAAACCTTCCGTCAGGGGCAACCGATCTGATAGGCACAGCGCGTCTATTTTTTCCCCACTACGCCAGTTCGTGACGTTTTCGCATGCATAGTTGCGAATTTGATATACCGTGTTCATTATCTTCGACCGTTATTAACTTTACCCAGTGAGGAACAATTTATGGACCGTAAGTAGCATAGTAGTAAATCAAGACCAAGTACACAGTCCGACCCTACGCAGGGACGTCTTTAAAAAAATTTATTATCGTTTTTGCGTCACTTGACAAATGTTTTCTTTCAACCTTCCTGTTGTCCGAAACATCATCTTCAGTATCACTGTTGTCACTAATTTCAATGACTTCATTCTCTATTTCCATTTCATTCGACACAATGTTTTCTCATGGACGAAACACTGCCATTTTTATTTGCACAATGCACAATGATGAAAAGTCACAGACTGATATACTGCACCCTTGCTTTACCAGGTTGGTGATTTCTCCGACACTGTTAGAACGCAGGTATAGAGGATAATTTCTAATTTATGAGGAAGCAGTATCTGTGGTCTTTATGCATTCTTGTTGTATTTAACATTCACACAATGCTCCCTGTCATAAACACGGTATTTCAAATTCGCAACTATACATCTCAGTAGCTTCCTCTTTTAAGATGATCTACGCAACCTTCCCCGCTTAGTGTGTTTTCGACCTTCATTGAGAGAGATATTCAAGTTTTGATCTGATGAGCTCATTGCGCCCGAATTCGTAACGTCATACGAAGGTATGTATTTTCGAAAAAATTTCGAGAAATAGTTTCTTTCCTTAGCTATAACACTGATAATGGAAACAGTTTCAATAAATTTGAAAAATGCCGTGATTCATTAGTTTGATCTATCTGGCACATTGCGCCCTAGAATGTAACAATTTTTTTATTATTGGCTCCTTTTCCCAGATTTTTTGCAAAAATGTCCCGCCAAGTCTATAATTGAAATAACCCGAAACATGTAGAATAATTAATGGGTTTGGTAGATAATGATGACAACGATCCGACCCTAAATGATAGTTTTGGGGAGGAAAGTGACATTGCCTCCGACGATGAAGTAGAAGAACGCCGTGATGGTTCCGATTCGGAGCAAGAAGGTGAAACTGATAAAGACGATGATGATTAACTGTCTCGACCCTTACTGCGTGACATATGCTCATATTAGTGTTTTTAAATGAAATTCACGGTCTCTAGTTAATTCCACAATATTGTGGAATTAACTAGAGACCGTGAGTTTCATTTAAAAACACGATGATGATTATTCAAGTCCCAGTTTCTTTTTGGGTAAAGATAAGATCACCAAGTGGAATAAAAATCCACCTCTAAAAAGAGTACGTAGTAAATCTCACAGCATCATTACTCACTTACCTGGTGTCAAAGGAAATGCGAGAGTTGCTAAGAGTTGCCAAGATCTTTGATAGAGAGATGTAATGGAGTTCTGAAAATGAGATTCAGATGCTTATTCAAGCATAGAGTACTGTGGCATGTAGAATAATAAATTCTTGTGTTGTACTTCACAACATATGCATTGAGTACAACACACCAATGCCAGAAAACGAGGACTGAGGGGAAAACCTTGATTTTGGTATAATTTTAAATATAAATGGCCTTGAAGAAAATATTGAAGACCATGCAGCTGTAGGTCGAGTGAATCCTCAACTTGCTGCAGGACGAAGAGTAAGAACTCAATTAATAAATAACTACTTTCGGAATAATCATTAGTACCGCTAGAGATAAAAATAATCTTGTGAATAGTATGAATGGTAAATAAATCATTTTAAAAAATCTCGTGTTTCATTTTCAGAAAAGTTCCCATCCTTCTATTTTGGAACTAAGTAATGAATTTCATAAAATAAAAGTCATGAGGTACCTCAATAATCTTATATAAAAAAAAATAAACAAAATGAATAGAAATAAGGAACACAAGTAAAGAAAGATAAACTTTAAACGCAAAGCATCGTATACTCTAGAATAACAAATATCTCAGAACTAAAAAAAACAGCAACATCACAAAGTAAACTAGGAAAAATGAAAGTCAACAAAATGAACTAAAATATAAAAAAACACAAAAATTAACTAAAAATCAACTAATGGTTGTTACAAAATCTTCAATATTAGTTGCAATTTTCTCTAGGGCACAAGCTGTTCTTTCTTTAGCAGCTGCAGATTTTTCTTTAGAAATTGCTGACTTTTCTTTGGCAATTATCATCCTCTCTAATATAATAATTTTCTTATTAAAATATTCTGATTTTATTTTTTTCCTCAAGGCTAGCCTTATAACTCTCCACAGCCTCAGATGCATAAATCAACTTCTTTCTTCAAGCCCGAGGAACTTTTCTTTTCAAAACCTCCGAAGTTTTTGTTTCCTCAGGTATCAACTTATTGATATTGAGATTGTTCTCTTTTTCTACCCTATTTTCAAAAACATAATCTGAATTGAACTCAACAGCACAGATTTGTTCAGAGGTTTCAAATGAAAAATCTGTTATTGATTTCATTACATTTGTGTCTCTTTCTATAGACACAAGCACTTCACTTTCATATTCCGTGGTAGGATTTCCATGATAAGGTCCACCACCAGTTCCCCTCTTATAATTTTTAAACTGGCTGGTTTTTGTTTTGGTTCTGGACCTTATATCATGCCGTGTCTAAAACAAATGTGGAAATATTTTTACATTGAATAGAATTCGCATATTGTATAATGTACCTTCCTCCAGGATTTCCAATCCTTACATACCCCTCCACCACAGCTGTTCAATATTTTTGTAATATATTCCCACAATCTTTGGGCATCTTTCATGGAAAAATCGTTCGAAAACTTTCCGGTTGTTAGTTTTGGATTTTCTTTCATGAATTACAACAACAATCTTTTTTGTTCCATAGAAGCATTTGCTTGCCTCCTAATTTTGGTATTAATACTGACTGTAGAGTTCATTTTCATAGAATATAAACTTAACACATTTCAATAGTAGTGTTTTTAATGAAACTCACGGTTTCTAGTTAATTACATTTCAATAGCCTATTTACATTAGAAATTATAACAAAATGTCATTTGTAACGTCAACTAGCGCTGTATTGCGCTGTTGTCAAGTGTATTTGAGCAGTAGAAAAAATACTATTCGTATGATTTTGCGTAGGTTGCTCGAGAATATCATTTTAAGGAAATATTCGCAAATGGAGCATTCGCAGGCTTGCGTATAAGTGACGTTGCTAACGATGTCAAGAATATCTCCCCAGGTATCAACTTTGAAGTAATTTACCTTGGTGACGATCTAGAACCATTGCGCAAAAGAATGTTCCTGAAAAAATTGGCCCCATGAACTAACAATTGGAGAGCTAAGCCGAAGAAGTATAAAAACCATTGTAATGCCCATTGAACTTCAAAACAGGCTGAACCGGTTTAAGAAGGCTGACAAACCATGTATGCAAGAAATGCAACACTGCTATTTGCTTATCCCATACAAATACGGTGTGCAATCGGTGTTTTACTGGAGAAGTTACAGCTCCCCTCCACGAAGCTGAGTGAATAGATATTACTCTCCTAATGTTAAATATTTTTATTTTTCAAACGATTTGCTGCCTTTTTTACTTTTCGATTATATACTGTACTTTGTTCAAACTATGTATTTGTATAGATTTTATGTAATTAATTTTCTTAATTTATTTTCTATCGGTTTAATATCAAATGAATATATTATTGCAAAATTTTTAATTTTTTTCACTGTTTACACTCCTAATAAAGATATTACTAACTAGTGTTTTAAATGAAACTCAGGGTTTCTAGTTAATTCCACAATATAATAAAAATTCTAAAAAATTGACAATTGCTTCGATAAATCAATATCATCGTCAGAATGAGAGAAGTTACATTTCATTTGATGCCTACGTGATGTTATTATTATGTTATGTTATTTTTGGCTAGACCAAAAAGTGACCTAACTTGTGATTGACTTAATATATGTTTATAGAAAAAAGAAGAAGATGTGATATTACAAATATTGAAGCTTAGATATTATTAGCCCTATGGTGATATCCTGGATTAAGATCAGCATAACTGTGCAATGATATAGAAAACTAGGAATACTATATCTGCTGATCTTTACAATTATCACTTAAGAAGACAGTTTATTATTGGAGAACTCCCTAGATTTAACTGTTCATTGACAACTTCATATTGTGGGTTTCTTGAATGTCTTCTAATTTCCAATTCTCCAAGGAAATCCAGTTCTTGTTTCATTTCACAAATATGCAGCACTTCTAGTTTTGTGTTAGGTGTCAATGAATGATTGGTATCAAGTAGATGTTTTGCGTAGTGGGATTTATCTGGTTGTTTTAATATGTATGCTCGGAAGTGTTCACTGTATCGGATTTCAAAATTCCTAAGGGTCTGACCCAAATAGACAGCATTACATTCTGGACATTTGAGTTTATATATACCTGACTTCTTCAATAGTGGTATTTTTGTTTTTACATTTAACAATTTTGTACTAACGTTACTTTCTGTGTTAAAGGAAACTGTTGTAATCGTTGCTGAAGATATTATCTTTGAAATATTATTAGAAATATTTCCTGCATATGTGATGGTTTTATAAGTTTTTATTTCATCAGCTTGTTTAGGAAATATTAGTTGTAATGCCACTTTTTCCTCTTTTTTACTAATTAGCTTATTTATCATATCTAATGGATAACCGTTGGATGTTGCTATTTGTCTAATTGTATTCATCTCTCTATCAAAATTACATTTGTTTATAGGAACTGAAAAAGTTCTATGTATCATTGAATTATATGCCGCTAGTCTGTGTGACATAGGTTGATTGGAATTGAATGGAATTGTCACATCAGTCTGTGTTGGTTTTCGGCAAATTGAATAATCAAGTACATTATTAACTCTTTGAATTTTTAAATCAAGAAAATTGATTGAGCTATTTTCTTCAATTTCTAATGTAAATTTAATTTTTGGGTTCAAATTATTTATGTGGTTGAAAAATACATCTAATTGTCGTTCACTACCCATAAAACAAGCTAATATGTCATCTACATATCTATACCAAAATAAAATATTTTTCGAAATATTACTTTCAAAGATCTTTCTTTCTAAATTGTCCATAAAAATGTTTGCTCAAATAGGTGAAATAGGGCTTTCCATTGGTAAACCATCATTTTGAATATATATCTTATTGTCAAAAGTGAAATAATTCTGATTAATGCATACATCAAATAAATTAAGTATATCTGATATTATTCCTGGATTAATATTTTTATCTTCTAGTAATTTTCTTACAAGTATTAGACGTTCTTTAGGAGGAATTTTAGTGAACATATTAGTTACATCGAACGAAATGAGTTTATAGTTTTCTTGATGTGACAATTCCGTTCAATTCCAATCACCCTATGTCACACAGACGCGGCATATAATTCAATCATACATAGAGCTTTTTCAGTTCCTATGAACAAATGTAATTTTGATAGAGATCCATCCAACGGTTATCCATTAGATATGATAAATAAGCTAATTAGTATAAAAGAGGAAAAAGTGGCATTACAACTAATATTTCCTAAACAAGCTGATGAAATAAAAACTTATTAAACCATTAAATATGCAGGAAATATTTCTAATAATATTTCAAAGATAACATCTTCAGCAACGAATACAACAATTTCTTTTAAAACAGAAAGTAACGTTAGTACAAAATTGTTAAATATGAAAACAAAAATACCACTATTAAAGAAGTTAGGTATATATAAACTCAAATGTCCAGAATGTAATGCTGTCTATTTGGGTCAGACCCTTAGGAATTTTGAAATCCGATACAATGAACACTTACGAGCATACAGATTAAAACAACCAGATAAATGCCACTACGCAAAACATCTACTTGATACCAATCATTAATTTACACCTAACACAAAACTAGAAGTGCTGTATATTTGTGAAAAGAAACATGAACTGGATTTCCTTGAAGAATTGGAAATTAGAAGACATTTAACCCATAATATGAAGTTGTCAATGAACAGTTAAATCTAGGGAGTTCTCCACTAATAAACTGTCTTCTTAAGTGATAATTGTAAAGATCAGCAGATATAGTTTTCCTGGTTTTCTATATCATTGCACAGTTATACTGATCTTAATTGGAAAAATGATATCCAGGATGTCACCATAGGGCTAATAATATCTAAGCTTCAATATTCGTAATATCACATCTTCTTCTTTTTTCTATAAACATATATTAAGTCAATCACAAGTTAGGTGACTTCTTGGTCTAGCCAAAAATAACTACTAACATCAGGTAGGCATCAAATGAAATGTAACTTCTGTCATTCTGACGATGATATTGATTTTTCGAAACAATTGTCAATTTTTTATTATATTGTGGAATTAACTAGAAACCGTGAGTTTCATTTAAAACACTATTATGAGCAGATTCCACGAAGTAAGGGTCGAGACGGTTAATTCCATAATACTAACTTATTAGCTGCAAAAATTAATTATTTTATTTTGTTTTAATTTTTAATGTGTGCCTGTCAAGCACTACAGTCACCATATTGCGCCCGACGGAAGGTAAAATAAATAACCGTCTGGAAAAACTCTCTTGGTAGCTTATATACTATAAAGAAACAACCATATCCAATGGACACACTACATTCAGATCATCTTGATCCTTTTGTCAAGAGCGCGAGGAATAACGCATATTTGCTGTTTGTAGTAGATGCATTTACCAAACGTGTTTCTGAAGGCGGTTACGAGTACTAAAACGGTAACAGAAATAAGTTTCCTGAACAGCATATTTGGGGATTTTATCCCAAGGCAGATGTTCGTGAGATGTGTGTCGGAATAAAAGTCGTCAAGTGAAATTGATGAATTGAAACTATATTACAAAAATTAAATAAAACTAAGATTGTACACAGATGAAACGAGTTCTCTTCTCAGCGTCTTATAACATAATGTCGAAAACTGTGCCCTCAAAACAGGTATAAAAAGATACAATAAGGGTGGTTTAACCATTTTACCCCAGATGCTGTCCAGATGGCACAAATATTTATGACTCTGCTTTTTGTAGAATGATTTGATATGATGGCAAATATATAATGAGTGTTAAGTTACTAACAAGTGTGAACAGCAGATTAGATGTAATCGTGGTACTACTTTTACGAACAAAAGTTTCACAGAATATTGTTCAAAGTTAGGTATTAAACGAGTATTCCGTGCAACTTAAACTCCACGGTCTAACGGCCAGGTAGAGAGAATGAATAGGTCAAAATTCTCTCAGCGGTGATGGCCACTCTCGTAGACGAAAGCCATTGGGATGAGGTTATGCCGAATGTGAAACGGGGAATTGATTCTACGGTTAATTCTATTACTGTGAAAAGTCTCTATGAGGTGTTTTTCGGATATCGACCTCGAGGTGTTGACGATGCCTTTTTGTCGACTTGAGTATGTCAGGACGAACGTGCGAATGTAGAAAACCTGAGGGTTGAGGTATCTCAAAGAATAGTGTCGCGACAACAATACCAGAAAGCACTGTATGTTAAAAAGCATGCTAGCCCATAATCGTTTAAGGCTGAACAATATGTACTTGTTCGCAAGCCAAAGGGTAATAACGAAGATTACAGTAGAAAACATGAACCAAAGTATAAAGGACCCTTTGTAGTTACGGAAGTTCTCCATAAAGACCGTTACGTTGTTGAGAAACTGTCTGGATCGAAAAGATCGAGAAGAGGCATATACGGGGATATGCCCTTCTGATCGAATGAAATTATTTGTTACCAGAGTTTCATCAGATGATGAGAATAGTGCTGATGGCGAATAATTTGATTCACTAATTGTGAATCAACAATAATGATTTCTTTCTAATTGTACGTTACAGAATTAATCGTAGCTCACGAGGACGTGAGAGATCCTCAGGTTAGCCAATTGTAGTCACCCCGTACGAGTTTTCAGGAAAAACGCCACGGTCCACACCAAATGTCTCTGTTTCGTTAGCTGAAGGGGGCGATAACATTAGTAACAGCACTGGAGGACGGGATGTGTTTCTGCGACGATACGGTTAACACTCTCTTGTAAAACTTCGAATAATCAACCGCTTTGTTTGATATTTCTTGAACAGAATTATATAAAGTTATTTTTTCTGTAACAGGAAAAAGATTTGACATTTTATCTCTGTTGACAGGTAACAAAATACAACTTTTCAGGAAATTATTTTTTTACCCGGGAAAAGATATTTGATTTTAGAATATTTTATTGAACATAAGTTACATTTCCTTTATATCAAGAGTCAGAGAAAACTCGGAAACAGACATTTTTTAACTTTATATTTTCCAAAATAACTACTGAACAATCACTGAGTTCCCAATTTTTAAATCAAATCACAGAATTAAATTGACATACATTTGATTACTTTGAAGTTTTCCTTGGCAACGCAGGTCTAATTGTCGCTATTAGTGTATTATAAAAATATTAGATTTTAGCTCTCGGTTTTTTGTCTCCCTCCGCTTCGCGTCGGGAGACAACATAACCTCAAGCTAAAATCGAATACTTTTTTCCCTTGTATAATAAATAACTATTTATATTAGGTCTGATCCAACCAACAAAAAACCGTAATATTACGATACAAACCCAGTTGACCTGCTGATTAGTGAATATAATAAGTCTGTGTAATTTACATCAAATTTGCTGCGTTACTGAGATTGTACGGTACTAGAACGGTATTTACTTCGGTTGGAACAGACCTATTGTGTATCATTTGAGTCTACTTATTATAACAAGTGATGAATATTCATACCGTCCCTAGATTGCATCGTAAAAGAAAAGTCATGTTGGAATGATAAACACCTAATGTGTACGTATAATTTGCATATGCAGATGATGTACTTAGTTTTGATCAGCAGAAACAAAAAGAAAACTACAAAAAATTACAATAATTGAGGGGGTTACAAGCCAAGGGGTCCAAGTCGACTTCATTTCAATATTGAGTTAACTGCAGAAATCAAAACTTAATATATGCATTTACTTGGTGGCAAAGAGATCCAAGTATAAAATAAGTCCTAATGGCTCCATCTATCGACAATAAAATGTACTACTTACCATATTTTAACAATTCTTTAGAGCTAAACGGGTCCAAGTATACTTGACTCCGTTTGCAACCAAGGAAACTGTTATTATTAAGTTGATTACTAACGATTTTGTCAGTGTCAGCTGCTGTCCTAAAATCGTGCAAAATAGTGATTTAGGTGCATTTTTAATTTCAAAATGTCTACGTCAGGCGACGAAATAGGTAAGTACTTATTACAGGAAGAAACATTTTATATTTTAAATAAAAATTACGGTAAAATTTTATGACGCAAATTTTTTAAGGTTATGATAATAAAAGTAGAGTTTTGTTTTATTAGAACGTTAGAAATTTACATAGAAATATACTAAAGGGTCTGTTATACGAGTACTAAATGCGTCGCGTATCGCGTCGGGTTACCGTCCGTCAACGGATTCAATGGTCCGACAATATAGCAAATTATACGAACGACATTAACGGCGGCATTTGATTCCGTGGACTGGCAGTAACGCATTTAGAGCTAGTATAACAGAGCCATAAGAATATAATCATATGGTTTTTTTATTAAAATTTAAATACCTACAATTTTTTTTAATAAATTGACCTTTTTCTAGAGCCGTTTTCTGACAACTCTGATATGGATGGAGACTATGTTCCAAGTAGCAGTAGTGGCGATGATGCAGAAGTGCAAAACTTAAATGAAGCTGGTAGTGGGAAATGCAGAAAAAGGGTACGCAAAACTGCAACATGGAAAAGAAATTAATCAAAATTTCGAAGAAACAGTGGCCAGGAATATGTTGGTCGCAAGGGGAACTACATCACGCAAAGTCAGTTAAGGTTTATGACCATACAGGCAGATACAAATGTACAGAAAATTTTAAGGAGGTAGATAAAAAGACAATTTTTTCTGATCATTGGAATCTTGGAAAGAAAACCAATGGATGGGATCTACAGAGCACCTTTATTGCAACATGCATTCAAAATAATACTCCAAAAATGCATCGTGTAAACCTCATCAGACAAAAGAATATTAGCACTGTGATAGAACTCCAAAACAAACGTGTATGCAAAGAGTTTTTTCTGAGAACTCTAGATATTAGCCGCAAACTGTTTTATAACGTTATAAAGAAAGGGAAGGAGTCCGGAGTCGTCCAAATGGATCAAAGAAGTAGACATATCCCTAGCAATAAAATTGACGATGAGTTATTAAACTTAGCGAAAGAGCATATAAACTCATTTCCAAAATTTGTGAGTCATTATACTAGAAAAGACAATCTCAACCGCAAGTATTTATCTTCCGAGTTAAATGTAACAAAAATGCACAAGTTATACAACGAATTTTGTCAGGGAAAAGGAGCCCGACCATTAAAGCTGAGCAAATACCGCGACATTTTTAACACCCATTTTAACTCAGACACATGCGTAAAGTGTGACACGTTCGTCGCCCAAAAGAACGCTTGTGATCCAAAATCTGAAGAGGGCTCCCGCGTAGCCAGAAAACATGATCGTCATCTATGTCAAGCTGAAGCAGCCAAAAATTTAAAAAACGCGGCCAAGGAGTTAGCAAGGCAGTCTCCAGAAAGACGTGCCATTTGTTTTGATTTACAAAAAACATTGCCCACTTCACACCTGTCATGTATCAAGGTATATTATATGCGCCAGCTATGGACGTACAATTTAGGAATCCACTATTAAAAGTGTTGACCGTTTTTTGGTTTCGGGACATTCCTTTGTGGAATGCGATTAATTTATACTATTGCAAGAGGTAGAGAAAAATATGAAAAACCGTAAGCGACGGTGGATTACAAAATTATTTGAGAGTAGGCAGGCATACAGATATGAGTCTACAAGAAAACAGTGGAAATTTAAATCGTATGTCATCTGAAGATTTTATGCTTCTAATAATGCGATTGGTCCAAAAATTGGTAAAACTAATACTAAATTTAGAAAATGTATTAGTGTACAAGAACAGTTAGCTATTACCTTGCGTTTCTTCGCCACCGGAGATTCCTACAGGAGTCTACAGTATTTATTTAAAATTTCGAAGCAGGTAATTTCTACAATTATTCCTGAAGTCTGCAAGGCGCTGATTGATGTGCTAAAAGAACATGTACGGGTGAGTATGAAAAGATATTTATTTATTAATAAACGTAATGTAATGTATAATTATTAAATAAAAAATAAACCAGAACAAAAACAAAAATGAGAATAACATCAAACAGGACAGACAACAAAATTTATATAAAAGGAAATGGTATTTCGTAAGTTTACAAGTTTATAGATCTGGAAAAACAGTATTTAGATCTGGCATATCCAGTGAGGAATGGGAAGAACTGGGTGTAGGGCATTGAGAACTTGATTTTGATTGGGAAATACTTCCAGGAGAAGGTGTTCGATGGGTCCAGTCCATACGTGCATACGCATTCATGGGAGAAGTTTCATAACTTCCTCTGTCTGCTGCATATAAAATTTGGTTTACTGCATGCTCAACTTCAACACGTGTCCTTGGACTATATGTTTTAAATTTGTTTCCGACATGTGCGCCATAAACAGAGCATGGATCTGCAGGTTCTTGCGGACAAGCAACGGTTTCTTTCAAAATGCGATAGGCCTCTTCAGCTCGTGAGTTGCTGCTCTTTGTACTTGTTTTGTTTCTTTTTGGTTTGGACGATTGGAAAGTATGGTACTCGTCCGTTTCATTATTTACGGAAACAGGGTTTTCTATTATATATGAAGCATGGCCACCAGTCTCATTATTACCCGTCAGAGTTAATACATCAAAGTTTTCTGAAACATGGTCTTCGGCAATATTTTCGTCGATGTTTTCGCACTGAAAATATAAAAATATTTCATGTACACCTTTATAATAAACTATACATTGACATATTATACTGATGGACTGGCCCGCTTACCACACAATCGATGACATCGCAGTGGGAGAGAGAAAGATCGAGTAGGATAGCGCTAGGAGTGGCAAACATATTTTTGAATGTATGGTTACAGTATGGTCTTATGTGTTACTGCATGAACGTTTGTTGTATATTTTAAATAATTTTAAGGATTATTGGAAAATGAGATCGTGTTCATCTTTTAATTGTACTACAAGGTCGAAAAAAGGCGAGAAAATAAAATTTCATAGGTATGTAAATAAACAATAAATTTTATATAAGAATATAAGCTGAGGTTTATTAATTATAAGCCAAGTGATACAGCTGTTATTTGTGAAAAACATTCTAGAGTTGACGACTACGTATTAAATGTTCACGGAAATCGGGTATTAAAAAAGACAGCAATTCCATCGCAGTTTGATTTTCCTGCTCATTTGATAAAAGTTATCATAAAGAGAAAACCCGTAACAAGAACACTTAATGTAAACCAAGATGAAGGTGCTTTTGTTAAAAAATTAGAATTTAATATAATGTTTTTATTATAAACATACGAATACTTTTTATATAACAAATTTAGTAAACCAAAGTCTACATTTCTAGGGGATGCTGTTGCAGGATGCAGTACTGATATAATTCCTGAAGTGGAATCTATGGAAGTTGATTTATATGAACCAGAAGTTAATAAGCCAGATGAATCAGTAAACAAGAACATATTATCCAATGAAATGAAAACATGTTTGAGTGTGGAAAAACACAAGTTGTAAGGTAAGACCTACTGATTCTTAACTTTAAAAGTAGTTGACTGTTTAAAAAAATACTTTCACATATGCATTTTTTCTATTTGTAGAAAAAAACGAGATCCAATAGTCTTTGGAGATTTTCAGGAGAGTGATTTAGAATTTCCAGAAAAGAGAAAGAGATTTTGGAAAATTGCCAATCAAACTGTTTCTAAATATAAAAAAATGAATAAATATTACCAGTGTAAAATCAGTAGACTCAAGCAAAAAATAAAAAACCTTAATGTACTGATTGATGAATTAATGAGAAGCAAAAAATTATCTTCTGACCAATCATTTATATTAAAGGTAGATGAGTTAATGTGTTTTCATAGTAAGACATAATGCATGATTTTTGTATGCTGCA
Source organism: Galeruca laticollis (assembly GCA_963921935.1). Classification (NCBI taxonomy): domain Eukaryota; kingdom Metazoa; phylum Arthropoda; class Insecta; order Coleoptera; family Chrysomelidae; genus Galeruca; species Galeruca laticollis. Next base: position 151,487,982 of record OY998177.1, read on the forward strand.
AAACATTTTTGTTATTGAAAAAAAATATTTTCTGGCGGAATATTATACAGTTGCATGATTTTATAAAAATAACTAATATTTTCTAGGAAAGTATTCCTGAACCCATTAAGGAAATATTATTTAGGCAGTTAAAAAAAGCTCACGTGCCAAATATACTCCAGAATTAAGGTCATTTGCTCTGACCTCAAATTTCTATTCATCATCAGCATATCAGTATGTACGACGTATATTTGGTGTCAAATCGTTGCCACACCCTAGAACTCTGTCAAAATGGTATAGCTGTATCGATGGGTCACCAGGTTATAGTTCTCAAGCACTAAGTGCTATTAAAAATAAAGTACAGTTAGAAAAACAAAAGGGCAAAACATTGGTTGCTGGTTTAATTATTGATGAAATGTCCATTAGAGAGCATGTTCAGTGGACAGGAAGTAGACATGTTGGATATATAACCTTTGGTACAGGTTTACAAGAAAGTGATATTTTACCAAGAGCTAAAAATGTACTAGTTTTTATGGTGGTTGGGTACAATTGTAGATGGAAACTTCCAGTAGCTTATTTTTTAATTAATTCATTATCTGGAGAGGAAAAAACAAACTTGATAAAAACTTGTCTTCAACAACAAGTTTGACTTTTGATGGATGTGCTTCAAATATTGCTATGTGCTATTTATTAGGTGCTAGATTGCACTTTCCAAATATTAAACCATATTTTTTAAGCCCTGTAAATGGAGAAAAAATATATATTATTCTCGATCCTTGCCATATGGTAAAGTTAATTAGAAATTGTTTGGGTGACTTGGGTTACCTACATGATGGTGAGGGCAAAATAATTGAATGGGCGCTGTTTGGAGAATTAGTTAAACTACAAAATGAGTCTGGCCTTCACTGTGCTACAAGAATCCGCTCTAGGCATATACAATATTATAGAGAAAAAATGAAAGTCAAACTTGCTGTCCAAACTTTTAGCTAGCTTAAGTATTGCAGATGCCTTAGAATATTGTGACCAGGATTTAAATATAAGAGCATTTCAAGAAAGTGAAGGTACAGTAGAGTTTTGTAGAAAAATTAACAACATTTTTGACCTTTTAAACACTCGAAATACCTTTAGTAAACTGTCGTATAAAAAACCACTTTTTAAAGGAAGTGAAAATATGTTTAAAAAATATGTCGATGAATTTATAAACTATTTAAGTTGTTTAACAGTGCCTAATGGAGACGATAGTTTAAATTCTAATAGGAAAACTGGGTTTCTGGGCTTAATTGTATGTTTGTTGAGCGTGCAGGGTATTTTTAATGAATTAGTAAAAACAGATATTTTACAGTTTTTGCTTACATACAAATTAAGTCAAGATCACTTGGAAATGTTTTTTCTGCTATACGACGAAGGGGTGGCTTCTCAAATAATCCAACAGCATTGCAGTTTGAGAATGCCTTTAAACGATTATTAGTATATAGCGAAATTATTTCTCCAGATAGTGCTAATTGTTTGGCTCAGGATAATACATCCATTTTAAACATTAGTGTAAATCACAAGGAAAATACCTTGGATTCTTTAGAGGAAAATGTTGAATTATCCGAAGAATTCGATAATAATAATTTTATTGCTAATTATAATAACGTTACCAATTGTATATATTTAAGTGATGTTACAGAGTATATTGCGGGATTTGTGAGTAGAAAACTTGTGAAAATTATAAACTGTGATGTGTGTGCTTCTGCACTGACCAACAATATATCCTTGTCAATGCTACTTAATAAAAAGAATAAGGAGGACTTTGCAAGCCCGCTAGAGATGTGGTAAAAATTTGCCATGTTGCAGAAAGCATATTAAGAACACACACAAATTTTACAACATCTAATTAAATTTTAAAATTAATATGTTTGAGTATGAGGCAACTAAATGTAGGACAATTATTTGCACCTCTGTCAGACCATTGCTGAGAGCAAGACCCATTAGATGGGCATATTTTACAGTTAATTAGATTAATATTAAAACATTATTTCACAATAAGAATTCATCACATTAATTCAACCAAAAATGAAATAAATAATAGAATTAGACAAAAACTAACCAAAACCATACTTTTTAGTCACCAATGGTTTTTTATTAATTTTCCATGCAAATATGCTCCAACTAAAACAGTTTTTAAATGTAATAAAAAATTTAGTTTATTTTTTACTATTTTTTGACCTACCCTGTTTGACTTGCAACCATTATAAGTGCATCGAATTTAATTATCCAATATACACCAACTTTTTTAGCAATATTTGTATTTTTACTGAGCAATAAATAAAAAGACTTCAAAGTTGCTCACTTATATGATTACACTCTATAAATAAACACGTAACAATATATTTTTATGAAAATGAATTGTCTTTTTCCTAATGTATAACAATAATAATTGTATATTTTCCATTTATATGTAATATAGTAATAAAAAATGATTTTTGAATGGTTGTTTTATTATTTTGATTGTGTTATTTGGATTTAAAATAATATTAAAGATATTAATAAAACATGCTCTGTTATTAATTTTGAAACTAAAATAATCTTTGAACCATCTAATCCAGCAACAACAACTTTTACTAATAAGAAAATATATTTATGAGCACCCTTTATATGCGTTCTGCGTGTTTTCTGCCACACCTAGCTCCATCTCTTTCTAGGTTCTCTCTTTCTAGTCTCCTCCGCATTTTATCTTATAGCGTTTATTAACGTAGGCCAGTCCACTAGTATAATATGTCAATGAAACTATACAAGCAAACTATTTGTTTGATTTTTACTAATTTGATAATTTATTTTAACAATTATTTTGCTAACACTGTAGTTTCTTCAGAAAATATACTACAAAATATCTAATGAGAGTGGTCGAGGCGTTAGGGTGCCTGACCCACAAAGGATACTCCGAAACATTTGTTAAACGTTGTAAAAGCTATTTAACAGTGTGGAATTGTTGGATTCAATTTAAAATTAAAATTTAAAATAATATTCTCTTTTTTGTATCTATTAATGATTCTAAAACATTTAGTTTCTGACTTTTATTTTGAACATGAGGTGTTTTGAGACTTAGTTTGCTTGTATAGTTTATTATAAAGGTGTAAACATGGATTTTCCTCAAGTAAAGATCGAAACAATAACACATTGTGTTTATTTTCAGATGCCATCAACCCCTGAAGAACGGCTTGAAATTTTAAAAAGATACGCAGAATTATGGAGTTTTCCAAATTGCGTTGGGGCAATAGATGGCAAGCATGTTGCTTTACAAGCGCCATTTAATAGTGGGAGCGAATATTACAATTATAAGGGTTTTTTCAGTATTGTGCTATTCGCGGTGGTTGCTGCCGACTATAATTTCATACATGCTGATGTTGGATGCCAAGCAAGAATCTCGGACGGTGGAGTATTTAAACGTAGTGAGCTCTATAAGAAATTGGCCCGGAACGAGTTGAACCTACCAGAAGATTCTATTTTACTCCATTGTGAGAAGAAAATACCATATGTTTTTCTTGGCGATGAAGCATTTGCTTTATCTCGAAATGTTATGAGACCGTTCTCAGGCCAGTTTCAACAAAGATCTCCTGAACGTATTTTTAATTATAGACTTAGTCGAGCTCGCAGATTAGTAGAAAATGCATTTGGAATTTTGTCCGCTGTGTTTCGGATATTGAGAAAACCTATACTACTCCAGCCAGAAAAAGCGAAATATATAGTATTGGCAATACTTTTTTCACACAATTTTCTAAGACGAAATCATCGCTCTAAAGATGTATATACGCAACATTCGACAATGAAGTTAATGGACAGTTTATAGCGGGTAGTTGGAGAATGCAGAATAACACCATGACATCGCTAATACCTATTAGAAATATACCTCGAAAATCAAGTTTACCTGCTCAAGAAGTTCGTGATGAATATAAAGCCTACTTTTCAACCAATGGCCGTGTGCCGTGGCAGGATGAATATGCTTGATTTGTATAAAAATATTGTATCCAAGTGTTTACCTGTGTGTCAGCTGTGTCTTTGGTCTTTATCGTCTTTATCCAATAAAAAGTGAAACCTTTTAAATGCGAACCACTTCGATACATAAACTTTATGTTAACCCTGTGATGATCCGCCATGTTTAGCACAACGTGATCTTTCCACTCCCATCTTACACTATCACATCAAAAAATGTTGGCTCGTGGTTTTTAGGATTTTATGAATGACTAGGGGATGTGATTGGGCACATCTATGTTATTTGGTTTACTGTATACGTTTCCCGGAAACTATGGTGTTTAATACGAAACACTACACTCACAATATTACAAATTGTTATACTAGAATGAATTTAACTATAATTGGATGGAGCGTTTTCCAAAGAGAGAAGCGCGTCGCCTTGGGAGGAGGTCAGTATTAACCAGGGACGCGCAGGTTAACCCTCTACTAACCCTATACTATACTGTTCCCTGAAATGCACGAACCTTATTTATTTATTGTATTAGATATATTCTTGCTTCATTCCCCTCTTGCATATTGGGAACGACAGTGTATTTGACCAGTCGTAGCAATTTTGAATGTCACGTGGTTGTAAACAGAAACTTAATTTTCCTTCCAATGTTAAAGCATGCTTTTGTGTCATATAAGCGGGTAACAGGCTTTTTGCATGTGAAAATTTTTGTTATTTGTGAAGTTGGAAATATTTTTTGGTACGTGCAGTGGCAAGTATACTTTGATTTTATTATATTTTGGTTTATTATAAATAGATATATAAAGTATTCTGTACAGTATTCGGATTGTGTATTGAAAGAAACTGTATGCAACAACGTTAGGTTGTCTCTGTGGGTTATAAGCGACTGTATGCAACTTCGGACATTTATATTTGCTCTACCGACTGGCCCTAGAGGATTTTTTTAAACACGAATTTTTCAAGTCCCCTATAGACGTACGCTACTGACACAAAACCAAACATTGACAAGGGCAACCAGTCAACTAATTGTTTTTTACTGAACACCAAAATGTGGAGGTCTTAAAATGTCGACTACCGTGTATACAGGGCCGTTCAAAAATCAATAAAACAATTTAGGGGTTTCTAGGGATACTCTTTACAGTGTGGTAACCGAAAATCGCTAGAAACTTTTTTTGAAAAATCGACGCTTTGAAGCTCCCTAAAAATATACGCTATTGACATTTATAAAATGTTAATCACCATAAACCACCAACATTTTGAGTTAATCAAATGTCAATTAAACGCTATAACTGGGTGTTGCGATCTTAAGTGGGTCACACTATATATGTATATATGTATATATATATATATATATATATAAATTTTTTTTCCATTTTTCGTGGGCATCAGGTTAATAATTAACCTGATGCCCACGAAAAATGGAAAAAAAAATTATATATAAAGGTTAAAGAAAATCAAATAATTTATATATATATATATATATATATATATATATATATATATATATATATTTTGTAAATAAAAGATCTTCGCGTTGATTCCTTGGACTGAAATCCCCGTTATCCCCACCTATATAGCATTTTTCAGTCGTTATATAAAAAAAAAAAAAAATATATATATATATATATATATATGTATATATATATATATGTATATATATATATATATATATATATGTATATATGTATATATGTATTTATGTATATATATTGAAGCACTTTCATTTGGTTCTATTCAATTTAATAAGGATTAACAGTATTACTGAAATAAGTCATATTGATTTTTTCAATCCTGTACTTTATTAGCCATCATTTTAACGAATATTTATAAATTGTAAAAAAAAACATGTCTAAATTAATTATAGATGCTGATAGTAAAAACAGTGAACAAAATCCTCACTATAATACTGAAGAAAATCTGACCAAAGATATTGAAACAGACGATATACTCTTTGAACCATCAGAATCGAAAATATTGAAATCTGATTCAGATACAATAGAGATTAAAATTAATAATGCAGTACATGATGTAATTTCAAAAGCATCCGTTGAAATTAGAATGAAATTCAAAATAATTTAAAAGAAACGCGTCAAATTTTCATATAGTTAGTAATTAGGTTATTTTATGCAAGGGATTTCAGGAATTTTAATAAATAGTAAATAAGTTATGTTAATATTTATATGTATAAAAATCTTTATCTCTATATGCTAATTTCTAATACAAAAATGTCATTTTCATGTTTCATATACGCCTTAAAAATGCATGGTAATATAAACAGTGAATCGTCGTTAATCACACAACATCTATACAATTGATACGATATAGAGAAGTTTCGATAGCAACCCGCAACGTGATAGATTATGATGGAAATCAAAAAAGTCAGTTGGTTTTTAAAAATGTCAAAGTGAAAAGTCGTATTATAATTGATCTCGTCAAGAAGAACGTGCTAATTTACGCAAACTTTTCGGATTATTGTGGAGAAACGACCTCGTTCGAATTACAAGGAAGCATACAGTATATATCATCTGACAGAAACAGTAATAGTTTATGTAATTGGGTAATACCTTCACCAGAAAATACAATAACTACATTAAGAATATTAAAATTGAACTTCTCAAGAAATTCCACGTGCTTGTCAATTAGAAACTTCGACAATATTCAATTGAACGTGTGCAGTAACGACATACTACCCAAACCTGTTGTACTATCTTCAAGAAACAAACTCTCCGTAACTTTAAAATATAATAACCCAGTGTTTTTTATGTGTTTGGATTGATCTGGTTGTTACAATTCCACAAATATTTGTAGAACAGCAGATTTCGTTTGTACAGACCATTCTGATTTCACGGGGTGTGCTATTTAAAATTCATCAACTACCCCTTGCAGTAATATTTCTATAGATAGATGTTTCGACCCGTATAAAGACAAATGTGACGGAATCATTAATTGTCCAAAAGGCGAAGACGAAATAAACTGTTCAGAACTTTGTCCTCAGCTTATCAAATGTCCAAATGAAGATTAGTTTGAAGTGGATACAAACTTAATAAATGAAAGGTACCATTTTAAAATATTATATTAGAGATCTCTAAATTAAAAAAAAAGCCTTAATTTAAAAAACATTTTAATTGTTCAATAGTAATAGTAGTTTAATTTTTTTTGTAGTATATCTGTACACATTTTCTGTTTATGAATTTCTATGTTTTAAAAAAATTCCTGAAATCATAATTTTGTTCATTTCAATTTCACAAACCAATAATTAGAGTAAATTTGAATAGCGCACTTGAACCCTACCCTTTGATAGAGTTGGTATACATGTTTAATGATTTTTCAGTGTCAAATAATAAATAATAAATAATTATTGAATCCTATACAATATATATATATATATATATATATATATATATATATATATAGTGCAGCTGCATATGATGATGATGATGATGATGATGATGATATAGTGCAGAACAGAATTAAACAGGCATATCACGCAAAAGAGGTTACGGAGAATGAGTGGTAACCATAGACATGCATGTTTCTGGCTCATTAGCCGTCAGCAGCACGGTATAACCAAGAAAGGGTGTACAACTTGGGAGCAAGGATGTTAATTGAAACATGAGAAAACACAAACAACGGATTTTAACAAGATAACCAAACGCACATTTGTGCCTTCAAATGGAAGATCCCGAGTTTTCAGGACAACAACCAACAGAGACACGGAGGCGTCTATAGCTCTCCAACGTACATCATTGTCATTGTTATTTCAGCTGGGTGTTAGTGAGCAAGTTATAGCTCGCCTTGTGATCAAAAGCTATTAACATTATTTTAGATCTTGAAACGTCATATATGTACGATACATGATTTTCCACATTAGCTGTCATCAAAACAAAATATCGAGCATGATTAATAATGGAAAACGAAATAAGAGAAGCTCTATCTTCATATAAACCAGGATTAAAAGAACAGCTGGGAAAATTTCAAGTGATGTGGAATGCTTTCATGAGATATGTTTAAAAAGAGGAGGGTGGATATAGCGAGGCCTTAGTGAAAAAAAAACTCCGCTATGCCAGTCCCAAGCCTGGGGCCTTACCACGCAAGAGGTAAGCATGGAGGAGGGATCGAGGAGTAACACCTCGCTAAAAAACCTAGGTTCAGCTGGCTCCGGCTGATAGTACTTTGTAAGGGCCCATTATTGAGGGTTACAGACGAAGACCACACCGGCGGGGAAGGCCAAGAAGAGAAGCTCCGACACGGTGGATCCGGCGTGAGTGGTAACCCTGCTTTTAGGGGTAGTATAAAGGCAACTAGCACTGAGCAACGGCAGCTGGCTGCTCAGAACTGACCCCAAGCAAGGAGTGAAGGAAAAACTCCATTTGCTGGGAATCAGACATCAAACGGCAGAGTGGAAACCACAGAAAGGCGTTTGAACAGAGATGAGGAAGGCAAGGGGAAACCACCTCATTATATTTACCTAGTATAATCATCATGACAAATACACTTAAATCAGTGACCCTTAGTCCCCGGCAGGCCTTCAGTGGACAAAGGGTGCGAAGAATCGCCGGGAGAAAATTAAAATTGGAACGTGGGCAACTTAACACTGGAAATGAACAGACTGAGAGTCAATATATGGAATTAGTGAAACCCGATGTCCCGGTAGTGGCAAATGCATAACTGATTGAGGAACATTTTACTACTCTGGTAGTGACGATCAACAAAAGCATCCAAACGGTGTTGGAATTTTGGTAGACAAAGAAACAAGTAAATCTGTTACAGGATTTGTACCCCTCTTAGAGAGAGTAATGATGATACAGTTAGAAACATCAAAGATACGAACAAATATAATTCAAGTGTACGCCCCAACGGCACAAAGTGAAGACAAAGAAATTGATGAATTTTACGGACAAATAGAACAATTATGGAAGAACATTAAGAAACACAAAGTGACAATTGTAATGGGAGGTTTCAATGCCAAAATCGGTAGAGGTGGGGTTGTGGATGTCATTGGAGAACACGGACTGGGACAGCGTAACGAGAGAGGAGAGAGGCTGGTTGAATGTGTCCAAGAGAAAGATATAGTAGTACCAAACACCTTATTAAACTACCACCAAGAAGATTATACACGTGGAAATCACCATAGGACACAAAAGATAAAATAGTAAGAGACCGTATCGACTATGTCATGATTAATAAACGATACAGAAATAGCATACTCTCAGACAAGACATACCCAAGGGCAGACATGGCATGGGATCATAACCCTGTAGTTACAACATTCAAACTAGCTTAAAAACGTATCAAACGGTCCAACAAGAGTAACAAAATGGAAGTCACGAGATTAAGAAACAGCAAAACTAGATCAAGAGTTGAAGAACGACTTGCAGAAGAGTTGCAGACAGCACATAAGGGAGACATAAACATCGAATGGGAGAAAATTAAAAACAAAATTCTTGAAATAGGAAACAATAACTTGAGAGGGGTGAATGAGAAAAAGAAAAACGATTGGATGACCGATGAAATTATCGAATTAATCAGAACAAGGAGAGAAACTAAAACCACTGATAACAACAGGCATCGGGGAATACAAAAGAAACTAAAAGAGGCAAAAGAACAATGGTTGAATGAAAATGTGCCGAAATTGGAAAACTGTAAAAAGTACATAACTCCTTTAATATACATAAAAAGGCTAAGGAGATCACTGGAACTTATATAAAGAAGAACGCAGATATACTGGTGGATGATAATGGGAATATAGTGGTGGAGCTGACATCAAAGCTTAAGACATGAAAAACATACATCGAAACGCTGTTCGAAGATGATAGAAATAGCCCCTTACCCTCAGAAAATGTAATAGAAACCGGACCAGAAATAACAACAGATGAAATAGAATATGCGCTGAAGAACAAGAAGAACGGGAAAGCACCTGGTCCAGACGAACTACCCATTGAAATGATAAAACTGCTTAAAGAACATGGCTTGGATGCACTTGCTGAGCTCTTCGATGCTATCTACAGATCAGAAACGATACCAAATGACGGGGTGGTGTCGACATTCATTGTGATTTCCAAGAAAGCCAACGCAAGATTATGTAAAGATCATACGACCATAAGCCTAATGAGCCATACACTCAAATTATTTTTAAAAATAATTCACAAACGTGTGTATAAAAAACTGGATAACGACATCAACGATACACAGTTCGGATTCCGTAATGGAGTTGGCACGAGAGAAGCATTATTTAGTATAAACGTGATGACTCAACGCTGTTTGGACGTTAATAAGGATGTGTACGCCTGCTTTGTGGACTATGCGAAAGCATTTGACAGAGTCATCATGAACAACTTATCAAAATTCCGAGAGAAAAGCAAATATATACCAGAGATGCCAGAACTATTGAAAACCTATATTACGACCAAATAGCAAACATCAAGATAGATAATAAATACACAGAAAACATCAACATCAACATCAAACGTGGTGTACGACAGGGGTGTATACTTTCTTCGCTATTGTTTAATATTTACTTGGAAGTCATCATGAGGGAGGCATTACACAATGAAGCAGCTGGAGTAGTAGTAAACGGAGTTCCTATAAATAATTTACGATACGCAGATGATACCGTACTGCTAGCAGAAAGTATGTATGATCTGCGAAGAATGGTCCAAAAAGTGCATGAAACAAGTATCCATTATGGCTTGAATATGAACCTTAATAAAACAAAATTCATGATCTTTACCAAAAAACCAATTCAAAACACACAACTGATCGTAAACCATCAGATAATAGAGCGAGTCTATAAATATCTAGGAACCCTGATCAACTCATCAGAAATAAAAACTAGAATTGAAGTAGCACGTTACACCTTTAATACAATGAAGCAATTCTTTTGTTGCCAAACTTTAAGTAACCACCTTAAAATACGAATGCTGAGATGCTATATATTTACAATAATGCTCTATGGAATAGAAACTGCCCCTCTAATAAAAGAAATGCTCAAAAAGATAGATGCCTTCGAGATGTGGCTATTCAGAAGGGTACTCCGGATATCATACGTTGACAGAATTACCAATGAAGAAGTCTTGCGGAGAGTCTCAAAGGATCTAGAACTGTCCCAAGAGGTAATGGTCAGAAAAATCCAATATCTGGGCCACGTAATGAGAGGTTCAAGATACAAGCTGCTACAACTAATTATCCAGGGTAAAATAATAGGGGAAAGAAGCATAGGAAAATAGACGGATATCGTGGCTTCGAAATCTCAGAGAATGGTTCAACTGTACATCAAACGACCTGTTCAGGGGAGCAGTCAGCAAAATAAAATTAGTCATGATGGTCGCCAACCTTCGCAAGAAGTCGGTACCTTAAGAAGAAGAAGTGAAATAAAAGAGAATTCAATCATATTTATATTTATATACATAATAATGTTACTATTATTCCCTTACCATTGGTATGGATTTTCTCTCTGGAAATCAATCACTTTGATTCTGTAATATTGGAAAAAAGTCATATTTTTGGTAAATAGAAGAAGTAAATGTTCAGAATTCATCAAATATGACATGCAATTTAAATGATTTAATTGAAGTTTCAGTTCTCGGTCATGCACAACTTTCTTCCAAAAATCGATTATTTTTCCATCTCAACTAAAGTAGACACATTGTATATTTTATAATGCTAAATAACGGAAAATGTCGACATTCACGATCCATATTTTCAGTATACTATTTGTAGCACCTCATTTTCAAAATAACTTTCATAGCAATTTATCGAAATACCTATATTCGTCGTACGCCACAAAAACTACAATAGGACCAGATGAAACATAAAAAGACGCCTGATTCAGCAAAATTGTAGAAATCGTAAAAACTGACGTTAATTGTCTAGACGTCCGCCAGGATGTCGTGAGAAATTAGTGTTCGAGTTGAGCAAAGAATTCGATAACAATTAAATCAATGGATGTATACAGTATGATTCTCATGTTTGCATTGCGAATTACGAAAACAAGTATATTAGAATTTTAATGGAAGTATTTATTATTAAAATTATCTGAATATCTTAGTGATTGATTGCGGGAGAAAATAAATGTAACAAGTACATAGGTAATATTCAAATAAATGATATTTTGATTTAAGTGGTCATTCGTTTTTAGAGTTGTAAGTACTATCTCTCTTCAGTTGAAATTTTAGACAACACACACAATATTTATTAAAAAAAGTAAATTGGTAATTTTTTTCATTGGAGAACCTAAACTAAATAACGTAACAATCAGGATATGATTTATTTGATTATAAAAACAGCGGAGTAATTATACTGTTTATGTTATTCAAATTTCAGATAAAATCCAAAACAATGGCAAAGCGGATTATTTGGAAAAATTGAGGCAATATCAACAAATTGTTGTGAGGAGCGTCCGAGCTGGTCCGGCCCTGCTATACCTTCACATTGCCAGCAAACCTATTAAGTAACATTATCTAAAAATTTCTAGAACTGTCAATACTTGGCTTAGAATAATTAAAAAACCTGGAGTGTTGAAATTGCCAATATAAATACCGCCACGTGATCAAGACAGTTTAGTTGAGTAGTACAGTATTGCCAAATAGTACAGTGTCAAGATGAAGTGTGTTACTAAATATGAGTTAGAAAAAAAACTTGTAGAAGGAATTAAATAAACGTTAGAAACTGGTAGTCTCCTAGTCTTGTTACACTCATCCAGCTGGAAGCGCCATAAGAAACAATAGAAATACTGAGCAATAATATTTTATCGTTCAATTGTGATGAAAGCCCTTGTAAATTCCAGGCACACTATTCCACTTTTCAATAAACTTGATTCTCAAGCTCCAAATAAACCTTATACCAACCATATTCAGAATTTTTGCAAAAAAACATAAAGAGTATCCATATCCACCCAGAAGAAATAGCATCGGAACTAGATCTCAGATGCTGCTCGGATCTTGAAATAAAATCATCACACGAAACTAATGAAGTGGTAAAGTAATTTAACATATTAGTCCAGAATACAGCATGGGTAACCACGTACATAAATAATAGAAGAGCAACAAGAGACTGCAAAATTCCGTTGAACATAAGAAGTGTAAGTTAATAACGCGTCGAATGATCGTTTTTACATTCGCAAAATTCCTATTTAAACGGAAATTCCAGTCGAATTGCTGTTTCCTGTATCATTTCACTAAGAAGCCAAATTTAGTCAGTCGACGATTATATTTTGTTCACGGTGGTATCCTATTTCGCTGCCAGCCCGTATGTGACACCTGCAGCTCAAAGGTAGGGGTAGCGATAATACTGTCATCTAAATTACAAAAACCATACGGTCTAAGAGAAGGATTTATAACTATGTCCATTAGACGAGCTATAGTTTTAGGAGCATTAACTAAACCATTAGGAGTTGTAACAAACTCAAAAAGTCCTACACCGTACACGGCGAAAGCTGTTTTCGGACAGGAAGATTCAGAAAGAGATATTTGTAGAAAAACCTTTTTGAAATCAATAGACGTCTGAAATTTTGCGTCTCGTAGTTTACTAAGAATAATATCGACTTGCGTCATAGGATATAAATCACAAACGGCGATTTTGTTCAATTTTCGACCATCAAAACAAACACGATATTCTTCGGACTTGTTAGAGACAACACAGAGAAAACAGGTACCTACATCTAAATCCAAACTACGAACATCATTAGATAATTTAACATCCGGCACAGGATTGACAAGTGAAACGGTATAAGAAGATAATTGTTTGTCAAGATTTACAGAACGATAACATGAGGAAGATAAGAAATCTCAAACAAAACTAAGATAAGCTTGCCATTCAATAGCCGAAGTAGAAAAATTTGAAGTTAATTTTAACTTGTTGACGGTTTTCTTGATTTGCGTTTTGAACTTCCTGACTTTACTTCCGAAGTGGTTTGTGCTCAACTGGAGACTATCGTCATATATACAGGTCCAGTCTGAACCTCGTTTTTTGGATTTCAAGAACTACAATTTGGTGTTGTAGTGTATTTAGCACCACACCATAATAAAAAATAGACTTAGGAGAAGGACATTTCGTAAAAATATGACCAGTTCTACCACAATTCCAACATAAACTAGGAGATAAAACGGAAATAATAACGGAACTTTTTCGTTTAAAAGAAGAATTTGATGAAACATAAAGACAAGCCAGATCAGGTTCAAGTAGACAATTTTTCGACGAAGGTGGTCGATAACGATCAGACCAAACTTTGGATTCGTCAACTCTCTTACAAAGCTCGATAAGTTCATCAACAGTATTGGGACTATGTAATGCCAAAGCGGAAACAAAAAAAGTTGAGAGGTGTCAAGGGACACCCGGATGGAACGAAGTTCCTTTCGATTAATTTTAGTGAAGGAATTGTAATAAATTTTTTTTTTTAAGTTATAATAATATTTTTATTATTATTAACAAATATAATGTTATATAAACTTAATCAGTAGGCTCAATTTTCGTAATAATTGGCTTGTGGTAACTGAAGTAGGAAACATATGTTTGGGATTCTATTTTATTTAAATGTCTTGGAAAAACTGCATCAATGGTAGTATTATATTTTGTTGTTGATTCTGCTGGATTATTGTTAATTCTTAAATCAAATTCTTCCTCTAGAAACTGTACCAATGGTTTTGATTTTTCATTACTGAAGTTGATCTTAAAATCACCGGCTAAAATGAGTGGAACTTTATCTAATTTTTTGTTGTATCTGTTAAGCGTTCGAGATACATCTTTAGAATACTCTAGCAGTGCTCGATGAATGAACTCCTGAATATCTATTAATTTGTTATTTGGTGAGACATATATGACTGCCATGATTAAGGTAACACCGTTTTCCATTACACACTCTGCCGCACATAAATCTGCAACATTTGTACGTCTTACGTGCAAGTCCTGAATTTTTTCCGTCTAGCCCCCTTTCACTTCACTTCACTCCGTTCCAAAAAGCAAAAAAAAGAATTTTTCAGAAAATAAAAATTCCTCCCCGGCGGGGAATCGAACCCCGGTCTCCCGCGTGACAGGCGGGGATACTGACCACTATACTACCGAGAAATATGTTTAGCAGATTTCAGAAGTATTATTCATTATACAGCAAGCAACTGAAGTATATTATTTCAATTTTTGTTGTAGAGAATCTCAACAATTAATTAACATAATAAAGACAAAAAACTATACTAAGTAATATTAAAATATGATTTGTTTTTGAATTTATTAAAATTATGACGCGTACACTTGCTAAACACACAAAATGTGGAGATTATAAATCGTATGACTTGGTTGGAGAAACATGCGCACGCCGCACAGCTTACAATAGCTTCAAAAAGTGTCGTGACAACTTTTCGTAAGAATTTTTTCCGTCTAGCCTCCTTTCACAACGCGCGATAAGGAACTTCGTTCCAAAAACGATGGAAGATTTCTACGAATCTTTGCAACACGAAATTTTTCAACTACAACATTCGTTAAACGATTAAATAGACCTGTCATAGAAGAAATATAAACAGTAACTGGTCCATTCTCACCCATGGTTCGATTTAAAATCTCCAACTCTGAATTTGTTTCAGAACTGTCAAGAAAAAAATCTGCTTCTAATATAGCAACAATATCAGACCAAGAACTGAATTTACTACGATTATTAAGAGACCATGTAAAACCACTACCTCGAAAGAACTCACAAGACTGTAAAAATAATTCAGTATCAGAAATACCTCTAGAAACTCTAAGTAATTCAACTTTTTCTGAAAAAGAATGAACTGATTCATTCTTTCTATAGAATGAAATATTCCACTTTTATACTGGATCATGACGAGACTGTGGGACTGATGGAGAAAACAAAGAAGACGAAGCAAGAGGAACATTATTATTATGTGACTCTTGAACTGAAAGAAATGGAGTAATTTTTGTATCAAAATCATATTCAAGTAAAAGTACATCCCTATTCAATGAATTTTTAACTTGACCTTGTTGTTCATCATCTGGGTCAACGTTTAATCTATTGATTGTATTAGTTAAATGAGTCAACCTGGCATTTATTCTGCTAAAAACAGGTTCACGTTAATTTACATTGGAATTATTAATTACCTCACTCAAATCCTGAATAATGTTACGAGTTTCTAAATAATCCTCCTCAAAAGTATAGGTATTTATTGGTAACGAGAAACTACGATTAACTTTTTTACGAGCTAATAAACCATTAAGAAGCCTTCGGTTTTTCTCAACAGTATCAGGTACAGTTTCATTTCTGATTTTTATTTCATATGAATGTTCATATGCTTTTAAATTATTAGTCTGCATTTTATTTTAGAATAGAAATATTCTAAAAAATTGACAATATAGAAGTGATAGCTAAGTAAATTTGACTTAGAATATAAATAAAAACTAAATAAGTTCCGTTTTAAAATGAATCCAAGAGCTTAAAATTATTCAAAATTTACTTTTGAATGACCCGGTATATTAAATATTGTAACAAAATGATATCAAGTCGGAAAGAACAATCTATCAGCAAATACTTTTGAAATTTAGTTACTACCAAAACGTGTTGAGGAATTCATCAAGCAATTAAACCTTAACAACGAAAAAAACTAGAAGAAGCAAAAAAACCAACTGTCAACAATTGACAAAACTACAAAAAAAGGTACCTGAAAAATTTTCAAATGAAAAACGATATTCTAAGAAGCAAATTTGTCAGTATTCGTATTGTAAAATAACTTATATTATTGAATGTTTTAATAACAGCGAAATTTTATATATTGATGACACAAAATCTCAATATCAGTAAAAAATAATTATAACGGGGCGCCAATTTGTCACTAAAGAACTTTTCCCGTGGACTCCGCTCAGGTTGTCAATTCGGCCTCAGTTACACTATTTTTTATTACCTCAATTGTGATAAGGTGAATCAATAACAAACCTTTCGGGAAAAATGGATTTATTTTAATACAAAAACAAATTCACATTAACCATGTATTCACAATACAACACGAATAAAAATCAGTTTAACAATATAAAAATGTCCAACTCAAGATTTTATATCTACCGAAAATAAGTTTAAGGACTTATCTTGGAGAAAACCGGGATATACAGCTCTCAGTGACAGCAGCGGATCTTGAATAGCCTGCACTGGTCTATGGATGTTGGGGAGTTCTGGATAGTTTGAGACTTCTAGGTATGGTCGGCTTCAGGTGCGAAACAGGGTACCACCGTGAACAATGACTGACGTAAATTTCACTTCTTAGTGAAATGATATAGGAGTGACCGATTCGACTGGAATTGAGGATTAAATAGGAATTTGCGAATTTAAAAACTGTCATTCGACGCGTTAGTAATATATCGAAGTAAAATAATTTTGAATTAGAGGTGGGAGTAGTTGAAGAATGGGTAACGCTACTAAATAACTAATGAAAAATTGAAACATGTCGCGATGTCATATTACAACTCAATTAAACAGACTAACCCCTGAACTCCAAATAGCTCTACATCAGGTACGCAATGAGAGTTTTGAACACTATATCAAAACTATATATCCAGAGGACAACTCATTATGGAGAGCTACCAGAAAATTTAAAAGACCAAGGACGCCGATACCACCTATAAGAAAACCAAACAGAAATTGGGCACAGACTCATATATAAAGCTAACGTACTAGCAGATTATCTCGTTAAATTATTCACACCACTCCCCGACTACAATCTTTACGACGACAATTTAAACAATGTCTTGAATACTGCCTGTCAACTTTCAATACGTATTAAATGTTTCACACTAACAGAAGCCCGAGAGGAAATAGATAATCCACACCAAACCCCAGGCTGACTTAATCACTGGCGACATACTAAAGCACTTTCCCAGAAAAGCTTTGGAAAAACAAACTAATATTTACAATAGGATGCTGAGTTTAAGTTCTTCTCCAATCCATTGGAAATACACCCAAATCATAATGATAACAAAGCCTGGCAAACCACCTATGGAATCGGCATCGTATCGTTCCATAAATCTACTCTCGCTCATGTCTATAATATTTTGAATATTTCTGTTCAACAGAATAATTACATTAATCCCAATAAAGGACATAATTCCTAACTATCATTTTGGATTTCGATAATACCATGCGACAGCTCAACAATATTATCGAATTGTAAGCAAAATCAGAGACAGCCTTGAAACCTAAAAAGTGTGTGTATCTGTGTACCTAGATGTACAGTTGCGGCCAATAAAGAATGAGACAACTCTTATAGCAGATTTTTGTCTAATTCTAGATGCTTGAATTTGTCTTATGAATATGTCATACGTCAACATTCAAGATTTGACATCTGTCGGACAATTCTAAATTCGAAAGTAATGATGGCGCATATGAATTCAGTGACGGAAGTTGGAATAATCGCAAAAATAGACGATGGAGCAAAGCAGGTTGCAATCATGGACCAACAGGGAAGCAAGCAAATATAATACAATCAGCGTCCATCTTGCAATGGTGTTATAGTTTGTACATATAAACCTAATTCAAAGATTATTCACTCATCTAATTGTATATTTAGATTGTGCAGTCGTTCGGAGAGAATGTAACACTAAAGAAATGGGTGAACTGACAAGGTGAGTGAGAGTGAATGAACTTTGTTATTACAATATATATCTAAATGTAAACTGCCAGAACTATTAATAATTAATAGCAGTTCAGGTATTAGAATATAAACATTCCTGAAATTAACTGTCTCAACCTTTACTTTGTGGAATCCACTCATATTAGTGTTTTAAATGAAACTTACTGTTTCTAGTTAACTCCACAGTTTATTGAAAAATGTTAAAAATTCCAAAAAATTGACAATTGTTTCGATATTACCTAAATATCATCGTCAGAATGACAGGAGTTACATTTCATTTGATGCCTACCTGATGTTTAATTATTTTTGGCTAGTCCAAAAAGTGACCTATCTTGTGATTGACTTAATATATGTTAATAGAGAAAAGAAGATGTGATATTACAAATATCAAAGCATAGATATTATTAGCCCTATGAGGATATCCTGGATATCATTTTTCCCAATTAAGATCAGTATAACTGTGCAATGATATAGAAAACCAGGAAAACTATATCTGCTGATCTTTACAATTATCACTTAAGAAGACAGTTTAAAAGTGGAGAGCTCCCTAGATTTTTCTGTTCATTGACGACTTCATATTGTGGGTTTCTTAAGTGTCTTCTAATTTCCAATTCTTCAAGGAAATCCAGTTCTTGTTTATTGTCACCAATATGTTGTACTTCTAGTTCTGTGTTAGGTGTCAATGAATGATTGGTGTCAAGTAGATATCTGGCGTAGTGGGATTTATTTGGTTGTTTCAATCTAAATGCTCGTAACTGTTCAAAATTTCTAAGGGTCTGATCCAAATAGACAGCATCACATTCTGGACATTTAAGTTTATATATACTTAATTTTTTTAATGGTGATATTTTTGTTTTTACATTTAACAATTTTGTTACGTTACTTTCTGTTTTAATAGAAATCGTTGTATTTGTTACTAAAGATATTATCTTTGAAATATTATTAGAAATATTTCCTGCATATGTAATGGTTTAATAGGTTTTTATTTCTTTAGTTTGTTTATAAAATATTAGTTGTAATGCCACTTTTTCCTCTTTCTTACTAATTAGTTTATTTATCATATGTAATGGGTAACCGTAGGATGTAGCTATTTGTTTAATTGTGTTAATCTCTCTATCAAAATTACATTTGTTCATAGGAATTGAAAATGCTCTATGTATCATTGAATTATATGCCGCTAGTTTATGGGACATGGGATAATTGGAACTGTATAAAATAGTCACATCAGTGTGTGTTGGTTTTCGGTGAATTGAATAATCAAGTACACTATTAACTCTTTGAATTTTTAAATAAAGAAAATCGATTGAACTATTTTCTTCAACTTCTAATGTAAATTGAATTTTTGGGTATAAATTATTATTGTGGTTGAAAATTATATCTAATTGTCGTTCACTACCTATAAAACAAGGTAATATGTCATCTACATATCTATATCAAAATAAAACATTTTTTAAAATATCACTTTCAAAGATTTTTCTTTCTTAACTGTCCATAAAAATGTTTGCCAAAATTGGCGATATAGGGCTTCCCATTGGTAAACCTTCATTTTGAATTAATATGTTATTGTCAAAAGTGGAATAATTCTGATTAATACATACATCAAATAAATAGGGTATATCTGATATTATTCCTGGAATAATATTTTTATCTTCTAGTAACTTCCTTTCACGTATTAGACATTCTTCAGGAGGAATTTTAGTGAACATCACATGAAATAAGCTTGCAAGTTGAAAGTTTTTAATTTTTTGATCAGTTCCGTTGAATTTCTAATTGAATATTCAGATGTATATCCGTAACTATTGTCAAGTTTTTTTGCCAATACATTATTAGGAGTATTAACATAAGAAACTACAGGTCTAATTGGTTTCATTATTTTATGTAATTTAACGGTTCCATATAATTGTGGCGAATGAGGATTCTCATTAATGATGGACCTCTTTTCGTAATCACTGAAAAGATAATTTGAATAATTAACAATATCTCTAACATTATTAGAAAACTTTTTTGTTGGATCTGCTCTGAGAACTTTTACATCGCTAGATTATATAAAGTTATTTATCTTCGAATTATAATCATTAGTTGTCAATATGACAGTAGCGTTCCCCTTGTCAGATTTTGTAACTGTTACGTTATTATCTTATACTTTCTTTTTTATTGAAATTAAAACCGTAATGTCATTTTTTGTTTGACGTTCAACTTTTGAATATTCAATATTTTTTATTAAATTAGCAATTTTTAGTTTCTCATAAAGAAAATTGTTTGAATTAGATTTTAAAGCTATTTCTGACTCTGTAGCCATTATCTGTTTAATATTATTCGTAAGTTTATAAATAAAGAAAATCGATTGAACTATTTTCTTCAACTTCGAATGTAATTTTAATTTTTGGGTGTAAATTATTAACGTGGTTGAAAAATATATCTAATTGTCATTCACTGCCCATAAAACAAGCTAATATATCATCTTTATATCTATACCAATATAAAACATTTTTTGAAATACTACTTTTAAAGATTTTACCTTCTAAACTGTCCATAAAAATGTTTGCCAAAATTGACGACATAGGGCTTCCCATTGGTAAACCTTCGTTTTGAATATATATATATATATATATATATATATATATATATATATATTTTAATACATATACTCTATCTAAATTCTAAAGAAAACATTGAAATAAAGAAATATGTACATATTTGGATGTAATACTGGTGATATACAATGTATTATAAATAATTTAAAAGATTCAATATGCAAATAAAATTTGAGATTACAATTTCGAATGACAATAATGCAGAAGATACTTAATGATACATAGATTTTATAAAGATTTTAAAAAAAGAATACAGATGTCGCTGGTAGCAAAATTACAATTTGAAGAAAAGAATGAAAATCTCTCTTTGTTATATGAAAACATAAATTTGTATTTTTTTTTAAAAAAAGGAATTCTTTGGTAACCAAAAGAGAAGAGAATTATTTATGGAAAAAGTTTAGTTAGTTGATTTTGAACCCCTCTCGAGAGAACATCTAATATGAGTTCTCTCAAATTTGCTGAATAATATAATAGTAATTGATATATTAAAATAGCATCAGATTATAATAATTAGCATGATAAGATCAGTGCGTGAATAATTCCTTAAATAATTATATTGAAATAGTGTTAGTGATTTTTCCGGGTTCTAAATTATAAATTTAGAAAAGTGGTTCTGGCGATTCTAAAAGACGTGCTTAGAATCAGAACGAGGGATCCTGATACCTAGTTGGTGAGTCCAGTCCAGATTTTATAAATTATTTTTCAAGAATTAACAGGCCTTTAAATAAAATTAAGATAGATGCATCTATATCACATTTTTGAATACTGACAAAATTAACGTTAAAGATATATAAAATTTCACCTGAAGAGAAGAGAAAATTTTTTTGAATAGACAATTTTATCGCATATAGTTATTTGACATTTATACACGTCAAGTGTAATTTTCGACGATTTGAACGTTTAGAATAAGTAGTTAATTAGGTTGTTCTTCTAGTATATAGGTTGTTTTTTTAATTTTAAGGTTCGTAGAAAGTACGATTATTGTTCTTTATTATATTTTGGGAATAATAATTTATTTTCACTTGTTATCTGATGGTATATAATATATAATTTTTGATTCCAACTCACTTTGGTATTAATTCAACTCCTGTTTCATTGAATTTGAAAAATTTTGGATCCTATATAACTTTTGATATAATCAGTGACATTTAGTTAATTTTCAGTGACAGAAAAATTGTAGATGTCATTAGATAATTTAATGGTCTTAGAATATATTGAACAAGCAGTCACTATAGATTTGCAATAGTATAATTGACAATTTTGGAATATTCTTTGTAAATTTATAAATTTAAAATTTTGAATTATTAATTTTTTTTAATCTTTGAACCCTCCCTGAGGTAAGAGCGAGTAAGTCGATTTTGTAGTAATTTATCTTTCAGAATATAAAATTTCATATTCATCTGAGCCGGGCATAATAATTTGACAATTCCTGTCAAAATTTCAATTAGGTTATATTCAGTGATAAAGGTGTTTTCACATTAGTGTAGTTACTACCACGATTGTAACAACAGCATCTAATAATCAAATTTCAAATAAAATCATATAATACATAATTATAAAAACAGTAGAACATTAAAATATATTATATATATATATATATATATATATATATATATATATATATATATATATATATTATTGTCAAAAGTGGAATAATTCTTGATTAATATATACATCAAATAAATGATGTATACGAGTATCTGATATTATTCCTGGATTACTATTTTTATCTTCTAGTAACTGTCTTACAATTATTAGATATTCTTTAGGAGGAATTTTAGTGAACCTATTGGTAACATCAAATGAAATAAGCTTAGAGCTATATTGCAAGTTATGTGAATATAAAATGCCACACTAAAACACTTCAAGCACAAAAAGCTATAAAATGTGCTCAACGTGTTTGGCTCAAAGAAGAATGTAAGAAATGGTTTACAATAAGGGACTCCTTACACAACTACAAAAGAGTAGTACATTCGGAACTCACGTTCCAACTACATCCAGTAGAATTATACTGTTTAGATGACAAAATCAGAGAAAGTGTCAGCACGATGAAGCACAAGAAATTTGAGAAACAAGAACAAAAGCTACAGAAACTTGAACACACACAACATACTATAAACATCATGAAACTGTAAGTAATTACATACCAACACACTTTGCACCACGATATGAAAACCTTTCAGATACTAATTTTACAGATAGTGAAATTGAATTATTTAATGAAGGTTTAAATTACAGTATACTACCAAAATTTACGAATAATATTAAACAGATAATGGCTACAGAGTCAGAAATAGCTTTAAAATCTAATTCAAACAATTTTCTTTATGAGAAACTAAAAATTGCTAATTTAATAAAAAATATTGAATATTCAAAAGTTGAACGTCAAACAAAAAATGACATTACGGTTTTAATTTCAATAAAAAAGAAAGTATAAGATAATAACGTAACAGTTACAAAATCTGACAAGGGGAACGCTACTGTCATATTGACAACTAATGATTATAATTCGAAGATAAATAACTTTATATAATCTAGCGACGTAAAAGTTCTCAGAGCAGATCCAACAAAAAAGTTTTCTAATAATGTTAGAGATATTGTTAATTATTCAAATTATCTTTTCAGTGATTACGAAAAGAGGTCCATCATTAATGAGAATCCTCATTCGCCACAATTATATGGAACCGTTAAATTACATAAAATAATGAAACCAATTAGACCTGTAGTTTCTTATGTTAATACTCCTAATAATGTATTGGCAAAAAAACTTGACAATAGTTACGGATATACATCTGAATATTCAATTAGAAATTCAACGGAACTGATCAAAAAATTAAAAACTTTCAACTTGCAAGCTTATTTCATGTGATGTTCACTAAAATTCCTCCTGAAGAATGTCTAATACGTGAAAGGAAGTTACTAGAAGATAAAAATATTATTCCAGGAATAATATCAGATATACTTAATTTATTTGATGTATGTATTAATCAGAATTATTCCACTTTTGACAATAACATATATATTCAAAATGAAGGTTTACCAATGGGAAGCCCTATATCGCCAATTTTGGCAAACATTTTTATGGACAGTTAAGAAAGAAAAATCTTTGAAAGTGATATTTTAAAAAATGTTTTATTTTGATATAGATATGTAGATGACATATTAGCTTGTTTTATAGGTAGTGAACGACAATTAGATATAATTTTCAACCACAATAATAATTTATACCCAAAAATTCAATTTACATTAGAAGTTGAAGAAAATAGTGCAATCGATTTTCTTTATTTAAAAATTCGAAGAGTTAATAATGTACTTAATTATTCGCTTCACCGAAAACCAATGCACACTGACTATTTCATACAGTTCCAATCATCCCATGTCCCATAAACTAGCGGCATATAATTCAATAATACTTAGAGCATTTTCAGTTCCTATGAACAAATGTAATTTTGATAGAGAGATTAACACAATTAAACAAATAACAACATACAACGGTTACCCATTACATATGATAAATAAACTAATTAGTAAAAAAGTGGCATTACAAATAATATTTCTTAACAAACTAATGAAATAAAAACTTACAAAACCATTACATATGCAGGAAATATTTCTAATAATATTTCAAAGTTAATATCTTCAGCAACAAATACAACGATTTCTTTTAAAACAGAAAGTAACATATGTACAAAATTGTTAAATGTAAAAACAAAAATATTACCATTAAAGAAATCTGGTATATATCAACTTAAATGTCCAGAATGTAATGCTTTCTATTTGGGTCAGACCCATAGAAATTTTTAAATTCGATTCAGTGAACACTTACGAGCATATAGATTAAAACAACCAGAAAAATCCCACTACGCCAGACATCTACTTGACACCAATCATTCATTGACACCTAACACAGAGCTAGAAGTACTACATATTTGTGATAATAAACAAGAACTGGATTGATTTCCTTGAAGAATTGGAAATTAGAAGACACTTAAGAAACCCACAATATGAAGTCGTCAATGAACAGATAAATCTAGGGAATGCTCCACTTTTAAACTGTCTTCTTAAGTGATAATTGTAAAGATCAGCAGATATATTTTTCCTGGTTTTCTATATCATTGCACAGTTATACTGATCTCAATTGGGGAAAATGATATCCAGGATATCCCCATAGGGCTAATAATATCTACGCTTTAATATTTGTAATACCATATCTTCTTTTTTCTATTTAGATATATTAAGTCAATCACAAGATATGTCACTTCTTGAACTAGCCAAAAATAATTAAACATCAGGTAGGCATCAAATGAAATGTAACTTTTGTCATTCTGACGATGATATTTAGGTAATATCGAAACAATTGTCATTTTTTTAGAATTTTCAACATTTCTCAATAAACTGTGGAGTTAACTGGAAACAGTGAGTTTCATTTAAAACACTAAAACATTCCTAATTGTTCATTAAAATACTCAAGTTGTTAAATGAGGATGAAGTTTTTCTTTCAAACTTGAATAATATGTATTGAGGGAATCATTTTGTTGAACTTAATAGTGGGGATTATTGGGTGATAATTATAATTTAGCTTATATACTTGAAATAAATAAGTTAGAATTCAAAGCATCAAATGAGGATTTCATATAATTTCATTTTTATAGACATTCCATGCCTACCAATGGAGATGTTTGTGGAATTTGGTTGCCTACCGTCTAACAGGTTATAAATAATTAACAATATTTAAGTTAACACTTGAAGGTACGATATTAACGTCATATAAAATATGTAATATTCAATTTGAAGAAACTGCGGCATTTTACAATGTAAGCCAGACCTCAGTTTCAAGTATTGTAAGAAGATGGCGATATGGGGAAGAATTAATAGAGCTCCAGGCTCAGGATGTCAGACAAAGTCAACTGCTGAACCGGATGCTGCTTTGATTAACCATTTAAGATCAAATCCATTTGAAACAGTAGTTCAAGCTATTCCAGCATCCCGTCGTACTGGCCGTCGCAGAGTACCACAGTCTGAATTGAAATTCCACGCAGCAGCAAGGAAACTATTATTAAACAATAGTCACGAAGAAGCTAGAATGGGGTTCACTTTAGAGCATATTGCTTATGACGAACAATTTGGGAATCGTGTTATTTTAACGGATGAAATTTTTTTCCAATCGTTAAATAGCGGCAATATTCGTGTTTATTGCTCATCGAATACACGGTTTGTCGAGAATTATGACAATTTCACAAAATGGTCGTTTTTCTGTAGATATGTGGACGTAGATATCTACGCAGGGACCTGGAGTTCTATGGCATATTAGCGGAAGATTTAATAGTGAAGCATATATCAGAGTTTTAGAAAATGTTATGCTTCCTTCTGTTGAGATTCTTTTCCCTAACAATGACTTTATCATCCAACAAGATAACTGTGCAGTGCATAACTCTGGTGTAGTGACCGAATGGTTTCGGGTACGTAATAATAATGTTCTTAACTGGTGTAGTAAAAGTCCAGACTTGAAGCCAGTAGAAAATGTTTGAGCTATGTTAGTAAGAGAAATTCTAAAGTAACATTTTTGATGTAGAAGTAAACAATTGATCACTAGAGCTGAGGTTACCAACAACTTGTGTGTTTTATAATAAATAGATACAGTAAAATTAAATTATGAAGATACAATTAAGTAAATATCATTTTTAGTATTGACAGTGTCAGTATAATAATAATGATCAATCCGGTATAGTATTGACAAATTCAGTAATATTGACAAGTTCAGTAGATATAGTGAGGCGGGTTCAATGGATTGAACCCGCCTCAAACCCTTCACATCCAGAACATTTGCTTGATACTTTTGTAAAGTAGTTGCAATCTTGCTTAGGTATAATAAAAAAATAAACTGTTTTAAAGAATACAACTAACTTTTCCACACTCTGGAGGCTAACAAACCGAAATTTCTCCAAAAATAACCAAATTGTACTACTTCAGGTACTATAGTACCCGTTGTTCTGGCTCTGGTAAGCTGAAAATAAGTGAGGTTTATCTGTGAGATGCCCTCAACAATATGCAATCATAAAATTGGCCACTTATGTAACTCCTGAGGCTGTATCATGCTAACAAGAAAAACTGGCTGACGACAACGGCGACGACATACATACATGATTTTTTTCTAAAAATCCGTTTTTCGCGTTCTCACTGAAAAACGTTCACATTTTTTTGGGGTTAATCATTGGTTTGCTCGCATCGTAGATAGGGTTGGCGGAAAAGTGAAAGGAGTAGCTCAATGCATTGTAATACATGATGGAAAATGATCATTGACTTGCCATGTGAGTCGGTAATTGACCTAATAATCCTGTGAGACTTCGTAATTTACATTTCGTGAGCAATTAATTCTTTGCTTGAGGACGGATAATTACAAAAAAAACACCAGAAAGCACGTATACATTCAAAACACGTCAGTGACACAAATTAACATTCGAAGGAAAGTTGGAATATACGTAATTCTAGTTTGAGATAATGAGAGGTGTCCCTGAACATTTTGGAGAAATCCTATCCCCTACACCATATATCATCATACAATTCAAAAGATTTGCCAGAAAATATAATCTCGTCCCTGTTTGTATCTCCCTATTGGAAAGCTTGAGGCTTAGAGGTTTAGATGCTCGGTAATAATATTTATTCATGTAATTCTCTGGTTCCAATATATATTTAGTTTGCTTGAGATTTTTCATTCACTTGTTGTTAAAGATGTCAATTTAACGTATCAATATATAAGTAATTATTATCCAGTACCTTATATAACCTGTAATTTTGTCAGTGGACAAAAGAGTATATAATCAATATCGCTTTGTGTTCTAGTTTCTGTTATTCACCGTAATATTGAGTTGTCTACAAGTTTTTTGAGCACTTGTGACCAGCAGTTTGTCCAGTTACGCTGTGTGAATTTTCTAAGAACTACGGTAAACAACAGGATGCCACGATTTAAGGTAAACTCTGATTGGGGAAAGTTTCATTTTTCGCCATCCATTTATCTTGGCCAAGTGTCAACAATTTTCCCTTTTCTTTAAAATTGATGGCATACTTGCTTTCTCTTGACATAATTCGCTGATAAATATATTTGTGTAGCAGATACAAAGAATAAAAAAACGAACTTCAAAAACATAACAATTTTTTCAATAAATCTTTATATTGTTAATTTGCATTTATTCAGGAAAACATAGATTAAAAGAGTCCCTTAGCGTTGAATCTCAGCAGTTGGTCTTATTTTCCAATTTCTTATTCCTACGAGTATTCTTAACATTTTCACACTTTTATGGCTTATTTTTGACATAAAGTTAATGATCATTCAAATATTTTCTGTTTCAAACATCCTGTACGATACAAGTGCTGAAAAGGAAATTGGTTTTGTGCAAAGGTCACATCCGTTATTGAAAATGACACGTAGACTCTACGTATGGAATCTGTTTATTTAGGATAACGGAGTTTGCGGAAAATTATGGTTATGGGAAGATTCTGAATCGGCAGATTTTGTGAGTAAAGCCGGTTATGTTTTCACTTCGGAAAGAATTTGATAAGATTTTCAATAGAACGACAATACGATAAAAGATACCAAAAAAACGTTTGCAATTGTTTGACTCGAAAGGAGGAAACGGGAGGAAAATTTATATTGATAAATCATTTATTGGGAGTGCTTTTTATTTAAGTTAATTTTAAACTGGATATAATACAATACAAGAAAGTAGCGAAAATTGATTATTTAAAAAGTCGGGTGAAGAGCAATGCTGAAATATTCTCTTTCGCGTTGTGCGACCGACAACTGCGAATAATAATACCTATAAAAAAAGTAATACTTCAACAAAATCAGCTGAAGTTTTCTAAAATCTAAGTCGCCACCTACGACCGTAGACGTTGCCACTAGCTCTCGCGGAGATGGGAGGGGTTCAAAATTGTATTCAAATAAAAATAATGATCTTAATAAGGGCGCCAGGTAAGTTTGCCCCGGACACTATGGCCGTAGACGTTGCCACTAGCTCTCGCGGAGATGGGAGGGGTTCAAAATTGTATTCAAATAAAAATAATGATCTTAATAAGGGCGCCCGGTAAGTTTGCCCCGGACACTACGACCGTAGGCGTTGCCACTAGCTCTCGCGGATTTTCATCCAACACCTCTAAACTTACCAAATAGGTGCCAATACAAAAAGAATATAAGTCTTGAATCTCTTAACTACGTTTTTTCGACAGTGGCAGTAGTCAATAATGCATGTGAAATAACAAAAAGTCATGAGCGATAGTAAGCGAAAAAAAATAAGCGATAACACTAACTCTGAAGCAATTATAGAACCCAGATAATGTTACACAAGGAAAAAAATAGTGGCTGTTCCCAAATAGAAAGCATAATATCGTATGTCACAAAATACCAGTTCAGTCTAGAAAAATTCGAATAAGCATCTACAAGAGTGTACTTGACTTTACAGACTAATTATAGGTTATAAATTATTGGTTATAATTATAAGTTATAGTTAAACAAAGATCAAGTAACTCTACAAGTACGAAACTACTAATCAAATTTACTACAGGCTATATTACTGCATACTTTCAAAATCAAAATAAAGCTACGTCGCTTGAGCTCAGGCGCATGCGCAAAATCTATGTAACCACCAGTATTTGGAGTAATATTTAATTGATAAGAAAAGAAATCCGTAGCATTAATTAACGCTAAACAATTAATAAAAGTATACACCCTAAAACGCTGAAATAATTAAACACCTTTATATTTAATGAAATTAACTGTCTCGACCCTTACTTCGTGGAATCTGCTCATATTAGTGTTTTAATTGAAACTAGAAACCGTGAGTTTCAATTAAAACACCTTTATATTTATTTCTTAGAATTCTTAGATTTTTTGGATGGTTTAGTTTAATCGAATGAAGAACTGACGATACTATGCTTGGTAATAAACGAACATAATGACAACTTTCGTAATGATGATCACTGACGAAGTACGCTACTGATTCCTCGTGTTCAACTTCAAATTTTTGAAACACCAATCCAAATAGAGCAGAGCTAGGTATGCCAAGAGTATCAGCCCCTTATATGAACCCCTTATGCACGAGGTTACTGGTGGTAAACAAACTAAAGCGACTGCAATTACCAGGTCTGATATAACTGACAGACTGCTATACTTCAAGGACCGTTCGCTCATTTAAAGAATCTATTTGTAATATAAAAATAGAGAAATGAGCCCAACAATTTTTCTAGAATAAGTAATGAACTGTATAGCCAAAGAAAGATAGTTTTAGTAGCAGAAATCGAATAATTTCTATCCCAGTGCGGCCCTGGCGTAACAATATTTTCTTCGAACTGTGTAGAATATCGTTTCATATGACCATTAAACATAAAAAAAATTAGGAACAATATATCTCTGGACGCCGAAAAGATTTTCAATTGAACTAAGTGACAATTGAATGTACAAAAGTTTTAATATCGCCTCTAAAATAAGGTGCGATGTGCACACAACAGTTTTTAATATCGCCTTCGGACAAAAAGGTAATTTTTACGAAATTCTAGGTAGACAGCGTAATTTGTGCATTTACGGCCCGATTCTTTTTATGTGGTTTGTTATATGGCTTTTTTTTAGAACTAATTTTACAGTTATTTTTCGGAAAGAATTTCAAAAAAAGGCTGTCTATCCCCAAAAATCTTGTCACGAGAGGTAGTCTACGAAGAAAACTTGAGCGAATCAGTGGTGTTTTCCTTAGTTATTAAGATATCGTATCGTATCGTATAAAAGTACCGACGCCCTGAAGGGGAAACCTATCCTATACCTGGGCACCAACAAGAAAAGATCAATCTCAACCAAGAAAACTCCAACCCGACAAATTTCATTTACGAACTTCTCTCTCTCTATCTCTCTCTCTAGGTACCGATATTACTTGTGCTGAGTCGGTGAATTAAAATTACCGGAGTATCTGTTTATTGTGTTTATTACCGACATTAAGTTACCGAAGAATACCGAGTGTCTGTGATTTGTTCCATCAAGCAGTGAGAGTAGATTACTTATGACAAGTACTATCTTAAATTTTCAAATCGACCTAATCGAGAAACCACGCTGTAACATTCAGACTTACCTTAAGCATTAAAAAGTGCATGTGTGTCTACTTTGAAATATATTTTATTTTAAATCAATAATCAGCTTGAACAGTCACTAACTTATCTACACAAAGTATTGTTATTAATTATCACAGGTGATTGCATCTTGAACAGTAATTTAGTTAACAGCTACACAAGTTCCTAAAAGAAATTGAAACCTTGATTAAATATATAATTAAAAATTAATGTATTGTTTACTCACCAGTACTGAACAATAATAAAACTCATTAAACTGTTTCTTTCAATAAAATGTTTATATTCCAATGAGGTTACATTTCGTAAACAGTTCATACAACGAGTACACAAAGTTTAGAATGGCTTCAGACATAAAATAAATAAACTTTGTCGTTGATTTTAGTCGTCGTTTGGTAATACTTTTATTGCGAGCGCCTTATTGAATTTTGTTTTGTTTTTAATGTCATTTACAATGACATTCATAATAGGTACTTCTTTTGATTAGATTGACGTTGACACTTCACTAAACAGGTTGAGTACTAGGTACTACATAATTCTGAAATTCACTAAGCCTGCTCGGTTGAGTTCGGAGTTCGTTATATCTAGTGGAGATATTCCAATGGTCAGCCGAAAATAAGATTTTAACATAGGGATGATCAGAACTTGATTGGCCGTTAAGGTTTACAAAAACTTGGAGTCCGTTTAGTTTTGGGTTAACGGGTCCGGTTTTGGAATATCGAGATTGAGTAGCGAATTTTAGGGTTTCGTTTGCGGGCATTGTTAAGAAGCCGCTCTCTGCTGTTGTGAATTGGGGAAAGAGGTTTTCCTTTAACAAGGAGGTAAGCGTACGGAGCAATTTTTTTAAATTAGTACAGTCGTTAAGTGGTAAATTAATTTCAGATTCGCCGACCTAGTAATTTTTGTTAACGGTATCTGTTTTCTCAAAAGCAAGTCACATGTTCGATGCCGCCATTTTGGACTTAACCACATGGCATATTTGAGGGTTTCGAAGTAGCATATATCTACGCCTTGATAAACCGTCTAAAGCTTTTTGTGGGAGGAGGTCGCCGAGAAAACGACGTTTCAAGCGATACGCCACCCTGGAGTCGGTGAGTTCATTCCAACTTATCAAAATCCACTGGGAGAGTGTACCGGCATATTCTTATTACCACTAGTTTACGTGATACTACCTTCTTATAATAGTACAGTGTTCTATTGGACTTTTTGTAATTTGAATTCATACGTTAATTATTAAATCTCCCAACGGGAGTTTAATTTGTTTTTTTATCTTTCGTAACCTGTCATATCTATTTTTTGGTACAAGGCATTTGCTATATCTATGTATATATAGTTTTCAATTTAAATAAACTGTTCACCAAATGTGAACTTAAATACAGCTGTATTTAGGGATTATTATGGTTTTTATTTACACTTAATGCACCTAATGCATATTTTTGTTCTTTCATCATAAATAGTTGATTACATGTGCCTGTAAACTTATTTGATTAAAATAACCATATAGTGAGGTTCTGATTTTTATTTTTTTATTAATATCATTATGGTTACAAAGTTAAGTTATATTTAGAAAAGAAGGGAGTGGTATAAGTAATTTCTTATTTTTGAAAAACTACCAAAAAATAAGTGGCGCCCATATTCCTGTCGATTTTTGTGACTCGCAAGATCCTGCGACCACTGCTCACCAGACGAAGAGCTACCGGAACTTTGTAACTCCAAAAAGGAGTTGATTCAAGTGTATTCATCTGAATAGTATTGTGGTGATTGGCTGGAGACTGTTGGACTTAGGTATCGTAAATGATTATTTTGTATCTCTCCTACCTGGAGAAAATCGCACCTTTCCTTAGACGATGGTGAAAAGACTAATTTAGTGTCACGCCATTATTTTAGCGAAATAACCATACGGTATCAGAACTATTTTATTATGATAACGAGTTTATTTATTACTGATATTGCAATTGTTTTAGAGAACTTTTGTTTATGCTTTATAGAATAACCGTTAAGAAATTCGGCGTGCACGTCAAATCTAGATTAATTTATTTTTCGATCACTTATATTGACGTAACTTTCCCAAAGCCTATGTGTTTTTTTGTTTTCGAATAATTCAGTAATATATTATCCTACATTTTCTTTTTGAATAAATGGAAAATAATTCAGTTAATAAACTAATTTTTTAGTTTGCAAACTCTGCGACATTTATCGTTTGTGTATTGATATGATTTTGATTTGTATATTTGTCGTTCCTTGGAGACCATTCATTTCTCGAACAATTACCGTATGACTCGCCGTGTAGGGTTGAGTGATAATTTGTTTTATTGTTTTTATGTATATATTAATATTTTTGCGGTACCAGGTTATGCATGTACCCATATTGTGAATTTTTTGATGTTCTCTTCACTGACGCTGGTCAAACATGTTAATAAACTGGTTAACATAATAAACCGCGTTTAAGTGAGTACTTCCCTAACCTCCACGGACACATTACCGAATATATATATATATATATATATATATATATATATATATATATATATATAAGATCTACGAATAGTGCGTGACATATGATCAATAAACAACGAATAGATTGGTGGGTATTGCACGTAAATAGAAGAAGGGGCTACTGAAAGGAGTGGTAACCGCAAACATGCATGTTTCTGGCTCATTAGCTGTCATCGGTACGGTACAACCAAGAAAAGATGAAAAACATGGGAGCAAAGGTGTTGAATGAAACATGAGAAAATATATCAGAATTCAGCAGGATAGTCAAACACAACATTTGTGTCAGTAATATTAGAAGATCTCGAATATTCGAGACAACAACCAACATAGCCCCATCTTCTATTTGCGTGCAATACCCACCAATCTATTCGTTGTTTATTGATCATATGTCACGCACTATTCGTATATCTTGTTGTTATTTCATTGATCTGGGTCAAAAGTTTTCAGACGGGAGTGTTATATGCACCTCCGTGTCTATGTTGGTTGTTGTCTCGAATATTCGAGATCTTCTAATATTACTGACACAAATGTTGTGTTTGACTATCCTGCTGAATTCTGATATATTTTCTCATGTTTCATTCAACACCTTTGCTCCCATGTTTTACATCTTTTCTTGGTTGTACCGTACCGATGACAGCTAATGAGCCAGAAACATGCATGTCTGCGGTTACCACTCCTTTCAGTAGCCCCTTCTTCTATTTGCGTGCAATACCCACCAATCTATTCGTTGTTTATTTCATATATATATATATATATATATATATATATATATATATATATATATAATTTCTCTCGCTTATCACAGTTTTTGAAATTTTTCCCGTGAATTAAAATTTCTGGCGCCCTTTAATTACTTTTCCGGTTGATTAACGTTCCTAAAATAAACCCACGACTCTTAGCTCTCCAACCAAAACAAGAGTGCCGTTCGCATTCGTCTTAATTGTTTATTGCCCAGTATCGCTTCAAATAAGAATACGTCATCTTGGTCTCATCCAAGGAAACTTGGAGAAATTGGTACCGAACAATTAAGACGGTAACAGTCCTAAGAGATTTTTTTTACGGAAATATCAGTTGGTACGTAGTAACTATAGGAAAAATAAATAAATGATAATAATTGAATTAAAATATTTATAACAATTGAGGATAATTTAAGATTTGTTACTAAAGAAAGGTCTCAATTAGAAATAAACCGTTGTAGTTGGTACAACTATCCTCTATACTCACGTTGAGTTTCAGTGTCATTATTTATTTAGTTCCTTTACAGTGGTTTATTTTGTCAGCTCATTTCAAGAATGTCTACGACTTTTACAATGACGAAAAATATCGAACAAGGAATCTCCAGGGCAGTTTCCATTTTCTAGTACACCGGTTTATTAATTTTTCACTTAATATTGAAAGATACATCAAGGAAAACAATTTGATTCAGGATATAGCCGCTCTTAATTATTATGATAGGAAAATGTAGATACGTTAATTAATCGTAATAGAGTTATGAAATCTCTACGTGAAACGAATTTTTTCCAAAATTGGAGTGAAAAGCAGGAGAAATTTAGTTCAATACTTTTCAATCGTGTTTATACCGGATGTCTGATTAAGAGAGGTAACCCGCTGTATCTCAGAAACTATTTATCGTACAGCTTTGAGAAAAAAATCTGTATTACAAACTCGTATACGAGAAACTGCTAGAAATTATTTTCAAGTTCTCTGATCTACCGCTAGAGGGCGTAGTTCACAATAATAACACAAAAACATCATTTTTCTAAACTAAATGTACTGTTATAGTATCACAACATTTAAATATTCATAATCATTAGATCATTTTACGTTTACGTAAGTAATCACATCGTATAGGAGCGACAACAATGACCTTATTTCTCCTTTCATTTGTAGTGTTCACCAGTGCCCACAAGCATTTTTCTCTCCCACAAAATTTTACCGTCCGCTAGGCTAAACAGAACGGTAAGTACTTCACTTAGCGTTCACTAAACGATAAGTAAATTGCATACATCCAATATTTAATAAAAACTAATTTTGTCACATTATCCTTAGTGGAAACACTAGCTTTTTTGTTTAAAGATAAGCAATAAGTGTACCAAATCTCATCATAAAGAACAATACTGCTCTTCAACATTGAGTAATAAACTTCCAGCGGCTTTTAGTTGTTTAGTTCACTGAACAAAATATGTTACTAAATTTTTTCGTTTATACTAACTTTGGTTCCGGTGCACTTCGTGACCCTCGGAATTTTATGTTAATTTTAATTTTGATTGATAGCTTACCTTAAATAAAGCAGATTAGAACAAAAATTTCGCTGTATCATTCAGTAATTACTTTAAAAATCACGAATTTAGTTCGAAAAATCGTACTTTTTTAACACTATTATACGATAAATATTTTCAATTTAAATTGTAAAGGTTATTATCTTCAACTAAATATAAGCCTGTTCCACAAAAAAAACTGGAAGAAATACTTAAATTTTGCCAATTTTTAAAAATATTCTTAAGCATAATTATTTTCACTTGACCCTTATAGGTTATCAATTACACACTGAAATCGTATGTCTATGTAGCCAGGGTCACAAATTAGGATGCTTATCTGGCATCATGTGAGTTTTAGCGGCGTTGTCAAATGGTGTTTATTTTCTTTCAGTTGAATTAATTTTGTGTTGTAATAGATATATGCATATATTATAAAAATATAAAAGTATTAGCATCTATACTTAATAATGGAAATTGAAATAATAAATATCCTTAGAATGTACTTTTTATCTTAGATTTGTTTTATACCTTACAATAGATTATAAATCACTTATGGCCATTTTCATACAATATCGATTTGTTTTGAAAGGTTTATAGGCAAAATCATCGATAATCTATTCTTGTGCACGGTTGCAGTCACGATCGATATAGTATGTGTGTATGCTGGGTTGCAGCTATAGTAATCTGCGCCTGCGCTCAAGTAACGTCGACATTCCGCGAAATTTTTAAATATTCAATAAATTATTCCTTTCTCTTTAACAACAATACGCGGAACGATGCCGACGTTATTTCTAGATGCACTTTCCTTCGTTTATGATCCATGATAAAAGTGCTCTTTTATTGTTGAGTTTATTATTGGGATATGATTGGTTATTAGTAGTCGCAAGTGAAAAATTAATGATAATATTATGATACTATTTTGACAGTACCTAGTCAAAATGGAAGTGGAAAACGTTTTCCAACTGAATTCGATCATTAATTTAAACGATGAGGAATTGTTAAATAAGCTCCAAAATGTGAACTTGTTACCGCGAAATATAAGATGTCCTACTGCACGCTGTCGAAGACAATGTTCTCTTCAAAAACGGAGGACGGGTATTTTGGGACATGGTTTTCATTGCTCTAGGTGTAAACTTAGAATTAGTTTAGTGAAAGAAACTTTTTTTTGAAAACTGTAAAGTGCCAATTCGTACAATTTTATATTTCTTATGGCAGTGGGTATGTGAAATTCGGTCGGGGTCCAGTGCTATGTCAGTTTGCTGTAGCAAGAAAGCCGTAGTGCAGTACTACCGTTATTTTAGAGACACGTGTTCTTGGAAGTTGATTAAGAGGAACTATTTATTTTTATTTGATATGTATCACTGTAGCTATTAGTCGCTACTAATGAAAATACTTATTATAGATAATTATTTTAGATTAGATTGTTGTTGTGATAAGTAGTAAACATAAAACCAAATCATATTGTGTTCTCTTCCGAGAACTCGTACTGAAGCATTTGAATTTACTTAGTCATGGTTTAATGCCAGCAAGACCATATACAGAAAAATGCGCGCCGGTACGTTTCGCAATTGTGCGCGCGAATTGCGAAACGTCAAACAGGCGCGCTCGCTTTGCTCGCTCAATCAATTTGCTTCAGTATTTCAAACGGAAATCCAATCTCCCATAATTCAAATGATTATCCACATTATTATGAAATAATACGTGCTCAAATAGGTATACTATCAGGAATACATACACAATTTGCAAATGAGAAAATTGAGTGAACCGCTATCGACAGATTGTGAAAAATGCGCGCCGGTTCGACGTTTCGCAATTAGCACGCGCGAATTTCGAATAGTCGAACTGGCGCGCTCGCTTCGCTCACGACATCAATCTGCTTTAGTATTTCGAACGGAAATTCATTCCTCCATAAATCAAATAATTATCCACATTATTATGAAATAATACGTGCTCAAATAGGTATACTATCAGGAATACAGACACAATTTGCAAATGAAAAAATTGAGTCAACAGCTATCGACAGTTTGTGAAAAATGCGCGCAAATGGAAAAATTCAACAGATTGTGCAATACGTGCATAACTGATTTCAGCTAAACGAAGGTTGACCGGTATCGATTCCTTTAATGGTTCACATTTTTTAGGTGGGGACGGTCACATCGTTCAAATCGGTGAATCCGTGTTGACCAAACGAAATTATAATAAGGGCGCTTGATTCCAGAGCAGTGGGTGCTTGGCATCTATGATGTCACTGATAAACGTGGCTATGTAATATTTGTTCCCAACCGAACAGTCACTACTCTGGAATAAATAATTTCTCGTCACGTATTGCCGGGTACTGAAATATGGACTGACTGCTGGAGGGGATATAGTGGCCTCAAAAATCTGGGAGGTGCATCCCCTTACATACATAAGGAGGTTAACCATTCCAGAAACTTTGTGGATCCGGGAAAGGGAGTGTGCACGAACCATAGTGAAGGCCACTGGTCGTGCCTTAAACAATATTTGAGGGGTCTCGGGGTGACGTCCTCAAGATTTTTATCAGAATATGTGGATCAGTTTATGTGGTGGCAAGTGTTTAGTCCCACTCCTAATGCGCGATTCAACAATATTATCGAACAAATTTCGGCGCGTTATCCTGTGTAGTTTATAATTGACATTTAGTTAGATTAGATTAGGTTAGTTTGAAAATTCATAAGTAGGTTAGGTTAGGTTGACCGAATTCACATTTTTTTAAGACATGTCAGGTACAGAGTGCGGACAGATTAGTGGTAGGTTTTAGTAGGTAGGTGATCGACCATGGCTGTTTAGAGTGACGTGTTCTTAGCCCATTAAGCATTCAGGATGAAAACATGGTTGATGGAATCCGGCAACTTGGGACTCCGTCCCAAGGTCTTTAGAAGATTTCCCCCACCACAAAAAAATAGGTTAGGTTGGTAGTTAATCAAACTTCAGCGTGTTATCCTCTCTAGTTTACTACATTGTTGGGTTTTATTTGGTTTATATACTTAAGTTAGGGATGTTATTATGAACCATACAAGTTTGCTAGGGACGACAAATGTTCCAGAATAGAATATAGGTAATCTCAGATATAATAGTATATCAGAACTTGTACAATGCTAGCGTGAAGAAGGCACACAGCGGAAATTCATCACATTCCTATTTGCACTCATTTCTAACGAGGAGAAAACAAAGAGGACACAAAATTAAATCACTGATGACATTGTTTTTAAAAATGTGAAATATTAGGTTATGTGTTATGTTAAATCGCTTTATCTTTTCTCGCCTTGTCTATCGCCCAAGTTAGCTAGGTTTTTCGATCGTTTGATGGAAACTATATTTTTTCATTTATTCAAGTGAACATTTGTCAAATGTAAAATAATAGCAATATAAATATAAAATATGACTAAAATTGAATAAAACAATCCACTAGAACTGTGTTCTCGCGATTATTTTAAAAATACTTCTCCTCTAATTATCAACAATACGTTCGTTACAAGGAGAATATTTATACTTATCGGAACATTTAACGTTAATTTTTAACTAAAAATTACAAATATATACATAATTTTTTATATTTACCCTAACCACACAAGATATACGTACTAAGTTAGTACCTGTGGAACATATATAATACGTCCAAAAAAGTACATTTTCAATACATATATTTTAGATAATAAAAATAGTATAAATCTTGTATAAAGTATTTCTAAGCCGCCATGAGTCAAGGAAATGAGAACTGGCAACATTATCCATCCACTTATCCTTCTAAAATTTGTGACCATCTGATATCTAGACATAACTGTCAATTTTTTAAAAAATGGCGGATTTTTAGTACTTTTAATTGCGATTTTCTCTTTCAAAAGTGCATGATCCAAGAATTTTTTCTCTTAAAATGTTCTATAACAATAGGAATAGGGCATTCTAATAAAAAAAATCGCTGCAAAATTCGGAGGGTCGCGAAAGTCACCGGACCCTAACGTTCTTTACTTGAAATTTTTGTAAGTATTTTGGTATTTAAATTTTTATTTTTCCGGTATTGAAGACACAAGTGGATAAAGGTGTCATGTTGCAAATAAATTTTTTTGGGATAATTAACTTTAAACATTTTTTATTGGAACTTTTTTATGTGATTGAATTGAAAATGTTAGTTTCAATTCGTTAAGGATTATAATATACAACTTTGAATTATATTTAAATGTTTGGTTGAAACTCATCTTAATGAAAAAATGAAGTTTGAATGTACCTGACACCTTCATCCATTGAAGATTAAAAAAAAATTATTATCTATTAAAAAGTAAAAAGGCGTCATGTACAAAAACATGTATTTTATTAAGTTAAACAACTACAAAAAAATGACAAAAATATTCCTATTTCAATGTTATTTGGTTTTTCTCCTTTTCATAGGTTTTTTTCGTTTTCTTCCAAGATACGTTCATAAAACCATTTATATTCTTCTTTAATAAACACCAGTTGTTCACGCAAGTTCGACAGTTTTTCAGATGTGAGTCCACCCCTTTTTTGCGTAATTCTTTGAACTTTAATATTATCTGCTCTAGTCACCATCCTACTTCCTTTCTTCAATAGGTCAACCTTGTGAAATGGTGACATTTCGTCAATATTTTCTTTGTACATGTAACTTCCAAACTCATCAACTCTGACTCATTTAACACCATCTCTAAAATTGACTTTTTCATTCAATGCATTGTGTTTTTATTCCAAATATGTAACTTTGTAGGTGGTTCGTCGAAGGCAAAAAAGTAGTTTCCCATATTACAACATACAGAATTTTTGGCAGTTGCAGCCTTGATAATATCACGGTATTGTTCTGGCACGTAGATATTCTCATACTTCCTGAGTTTTTTCTCTATTCGCCCAAAATTTCGATCCGAATCTAAGTAGCTGTGACCCACTTCTGGGTACTTATGGTTAATTACTTTATATATGCCATTTAAAATTGAAAGCTGATAGAGGCAGATTATCGTAAAATTTTTATTTTGTCCGGAATACTAGTCCGACCAAATGATAAGGTGGTCGATTTGTTTATAGTCGTCTTTCAGCAGCTGACAAAATCTAAACAAACAACTTGCTATCTCAAGACTTCCCCGATTGGCCACGTCTTCCGTCCAATTAAAAAAAAATGGTTTAGGCCCGTCAGGTGTTATACAGTGTATTT
Organism: Galeruca laticollis; assembly: GCA_963921935.1. Taxonomy (NCBI): domain Eukaryota; kingdom Metazoa; phylum Arthropoda; class Insecta; order Coleoptera; family Chrysomelidae; genus Galeruca; species Galeruca laticollis. The sequence goes on from OY998177.1 coordinate 151,529,156, forward strand.
CAAAATTGTATAACCACATTTGACGCAAATAAAAAGCTTTACTAGTAGACAGTTTTGGAAGGGGCATGGTCTGCTGTAAATCCATGGTAATAAAGCAGGTATTTTTATCAGTTAATGGTTTTTTCCTGTCTTGATTTTGCGTATCAAATGCAACTTTATAATTTTCAGTGTGAATTTATGTGTTCCGACCAGAATCACAGGTGTTGCACGTATCGCTTCGTGGCTGGCCAAATGATAAATTAAATGCATTTGAAAATATATAGACATACTTGAAGATACATCTTGTGCATCACACTCATATTAAGAATGGGAGACAAATACATTTTATGGCAATTTTTGTTGCGTGAGTAGTGTGATTCTTCCGCAGGGTATTTTTTGATGTGGTTCGTGATATAAGTCACTACTTCTTCATTAATCTTATATCTGGCGATGGCGCATTCAGTCCCTTTTTTAACTTATTTCGTATTACTCCGATTTTTTTTCGGCTAAACTGATAAAGGGAACACATCGCATCTCGGCATATTACCTCTGTTTTCTTATTAAAGACAACTGAATAAGAAAATGTGAAGCTTTTCTCTTTTTTTGCACCAGCTCTATGTCTTTTAAGAGGACGAATGTTAATACTTCTAAACAACAAAGAATTTTTGGAGTTTATTTCTAGCGAATAATATTTCTTCAAAATCGCTTCCCTGTTTTGTTCGTTAAACTTTTCAGAGCATTTTAACCTACACCTTTATTTTATTTTCCGGCATGAGTTTCCCTCTCTGAGAAATATATTCTTCGCCTTTTTGTCTAGCGATGGCAGATTTATTTTTCTTCCAATTATCTGGATTTCTGATACGAACCTTTGCAGTTGTTTCCTTAAGTTGAAATATCTTTTTCTTTACTTTCTTTCTTTTTTCTTCGGAAATTTGGTTTTCATTTAAATCTATACATGTATTACTATCGCCTGTAACATGACCACAAAAATAATTTTCTGGAGTGGCCAAACCCTTTTCCAAAGAGTTCTGATTCATTTGAAACGCTTTATTACGAATGTTGGATAATGGTTCATTATATGAATCATCTCTGGATTCGTCCTCAGGCATGTATTCACTACCAGATGGATCATATTCTTCACTGTAATCAGTTTGTGACAATGTGGAACTATTAAGACCTAAAACTGCATACCAAAAATTATTAAGTATGTTTCAAAACAGTTTAATTTGAAGCATTTGACCTGATGTGACGATCGTATTAGCAGACATTAAGGTTTCAGCTGCAACTACTTCTTTGCTGGTACTAGGTAGGCTAGGAGTATATCTCGGGGTAAGTTCATAATTTTCCATCGCGACTACTATTTTGCAGGTATTATGTAAATTTTGTCTTCCTCGTTCAGGCTCAACTATCACTTTTTTTGATAGATTTTCGATATGTCCATAGATTTCTGTTTCAACAATTGCATTTCCGAAAGGTGTTCTCGTATTATATAGGTTATGGAAGAAATCCGTATGGGTGTCTAAGCCAAAATTGAAATACATTACAATATATTAGATAGCAAAAAATCTAGTAATTTCTTACCTTTTGTTTTGTTTCTGTTGCTTCTCGAGCAAAGACAATATATGTTTTCCTCGAGACATCACTTTTTTACTCAACCCTTTAAAAGATATTCAAAAAAACTTTTGAGCTCACGTTCACTTTCACACACTTTGTCATGAAATATTGATTTGGCATAACCTCAAAATAATGTGTCATGTACACTCTGGCTCCACCGACCTCCAGATAAATTTTAGTGGATAAAGGTGTCATGTTACCTTGACACCTTCATCCATCGAAATTAATCTGAATATCGGAACATAACACTTTTATCCATGAAAAATCTGAGCTATTTACAGAACTTTCGAAACAAAAGTACCACAGAATAAAAATATCATTTATAATAATATGTTTAATAAAAAAAACCGTTTTTTGAAAAAATGTTACATGACACATTTATCCACTTGTGTCTTCTATTATGATCGAACATCTAATACTCCAATAATCTTCTATGTCTAAATTCTCACTGTCGAACTCGTTCATTTTAATGATATTTCTTATTTTTCAAAAATAATGGTTTGAATAACACCAAGACACTAAATTACTGCTTGTCAAAACCAAATTTGTTTTCATCTGTCATAAACATAGCAACTACAGAAATGCCACCTAATATATAAGTAATTTGTCTAGTAACCATGTTTACAGCATTACTATACCCTGATTTTAATCTAGGAGGACTGATTTTAATTTGAGTTTGCAATTCTGTAGATTCCTGATTGGTCAAATCGCAGTCGGTTTTACACAACACTTTTGACATATATTATGATTGATAATTGTATAAAATGAAAACAAATAGTGTCCATTTTATTCTATCTTGCGTTCTTGTTATTGTTTTATTAAAATATAAAAACAGTTCTCGTCAGGACTAGTTTGAAAATGGACCCAGATAATATTTCAAGTACTAGCAGACATCATTCGCGCCCAAAAATTTGTATAAAGAAATCTCAGATGATGGACCAGAGACAAAAGTGAATGTCATTGTATCTAAAATTGTAAAAACGTTGAGTAAGTCGAAAATAGCATTTTTGTGTCAAATTAACGTATACAAATTTTATTTTTTAGGAGTTGCTAGATCGACCGTGCTTCGAATTATTAAAGAATATAGAAACACTGGAATAATTATCTTTTCTAACCATCGTGAGGTCGTCCAGGAATTGTTGAAACCAATTCCACGATATAACAAAAAATATAATTTCGTCGCATTGTTCATAGTTTCTTTTTTAAAAATGAAATACCAAGTTTGAATAAAGTTTTAACTGAAATAACAAAATGCCCAGGATTTACCACAAATTTCTCGTTCATCATTACATAAAGTTATGAAATAAATAAATTTTAAGTAACCCAAAGATTATACGAATTTTGATATGAATTGGAAGCTCATTTATTTATTTTATGGTATGTATTAAGTAAATAAATTTTTTAGATGCTTGAAAAGAAATAGTATTTAATTAGAACGCAATATTGTAAGATGAAATCAGTTATGGAAAAACTGTTGCCATGGCAACGATTGTGGTGATTAGTAGTAAACAAAAACCCAAATCATATGGTGAGGAAATACGCGGTTGCCAAGTTGACCCCACTTTCTTTTAGCTGAAATCAGTTATGGAAAAACTGCTGTCAAGGCAGCCATTGACATGGTAACTCATACACAAGAACCTAAATAATATGGCGAGGAAATGCGCGGTTGCCAAGTTGACCCCGCTTTCGTTTAGCTGAGATCAGTTATGGAAATACGGTTTTCATGGCAACGATTGTTGTGATTAGTAGTAAACAAAAACCCAAATCATATGGTGAGTAAATGAATGGTTGCCAAGTTGACCACTATCGTTTAGCGGAAATCGGTTATTGTAAAACCGCCATGGCAACGGGTACACAAAAACCTGAATAATATGGTGAAGAAATGCGCGGTTACCAAATCAACAACCTCAGCATGGCTGAAACTAGTTTCGCGTAAAATCCGCTGTCCTGGCAACCGTTTTGATGGTGAAGAAAGGGTGAAAACCTTAATTTCAAAATGCTGATACGGGCTTTAACCACTTGTGCTAATCTGAGAGTAGTTATGGAACACTGTTGTAGTGGTAACCATCGAAATGGTGGACATAAAGAAAAATTGAGACGATTAAAGTAACGCAAAGGTACAGTATCATCAAGAAAATTTTCATTGCGCTGAGTTTATTTTACCTTAACTATGGGTCGCACGTCAATGATTATTGTTTGTGCATCACTATAATTCACAAATGTCAGAGAACTGTCAGTTCGATAATATCTTCGTTAAGTGAACTCTCTCTTCCGAGAACTCGAATTGAAGCATTCGAATTTGCTCGCACTCATGGTTTAGTGCCAACAAGACCATATTGTAAGATGAAATACAGGGGCCATAGAGAACTCTTCTCCCATTATTTCTATGGAGAAACTGATTTGAGAATTTACCGATGTCCCAAATCAAAAAAATGTAGGCCGAATATATCTTTAGCAAAAAACACATGGTTGGAAAATAGCCATTTGTCTCCAGATAAGGAGTTTAGGTGAGTTTTTTCATCACATTTCATCATTCTCAATTCAAAAAGTCCATATTACAGGGTATTGTTCGGTTATGCTGATAACGAGAGCTATGAATGGATTTCATTTGGAGTTTGAGAAAATTTATCCAGTTCTACCCTTGCAGCGAGAATGCGTTACTGCAGAGAAACGGTTACGAATGCATTTACACAAATGCAGCTTTCCTTGCCAGAAATTGGAGGGCCTGGAACTGTAGTACAGGTAAAAAAATAATTTACATTATTATCCATATTATTCTGAAAAACGGGCTCAAATGGATATACTATCAGGTATACATACACAATTTCGAAATGAAAAATTGTTATGAAAAACTATCAACTTAAAGTGAAAAATGCGCGCCGGGTCGACGTTTCGCATTTCGCGCTCGCGAATTGCGAAACGTCGACCCAGCGCACTCGCTTCGCTCGCGGTATCAATCTGTTTCAGTATCTTAAACGGAAATCCAATCTTATCCAGATTTTTCATTTATAAACATACTGACTTTTCAGATTGATGAATCCAAATTTGGACAAAGGAAATACAATCGAGGACGAATTGTAGAAGGACACTGGATTAATTGTATGTCTCGATAATAAGAGGAATGCACACATCCTAATACCACTTATTGAGCAGCATGTTCAGAGAGGTTCTATTATCCACAAGGACATGTGGAAGGGCTACTCTAAACTTTCAGAGTGTGGATATCATCATAAGACTGTCAACCTTAGTGTTGAGTTTGTTGCTGCTGATGGTACGCACACTCAAATAATAGAGTCCCAATGGAGTGCTGCCAAAAAGTTTCTGAGGGGTTAGCATATTCCGGGGAACGAGTTTGCAGACAAACTTTGTGAATATTTGTGGAGAAAGTATTGTAAAAAAAAAGCTCGATCCAATGCTAGAACTCGTGAATTTTATAAAAATAGAGTATGGAGATTTTAGGTCAAAATAATTTATTTTTATTGTTGTTGTTTTATTGTTGATATTAAAGTGTTGTTTATATCGAAGTTAGTTGAAATATTTTGAATCATTACACATGATTATCCACATTATTCAATACTATCAGGAATACGTACATACACAATAACCAAATTGAAAATGTTTATGAACAGCTACCAACAGACTGTGAAAAATGCGCACTGGGTCGACGTTTCGCAATTCACCATAGGATTTGGGTTTTTGTTTACTACTAATCACTACAATCGTTGCCATAACAACAGTTTTTCCATAACTGATTTCAGCTAAACGAAAGTGGGGTCAACTTGGCAACCGCGCATTTCCTCGCCATATGATTTATGTTTTTGTGTACCCGTTACCATGGTAATGGCTGCCATGGGAACAGTTTTTCCTTAACTGATTTCAGTTAAACGAAAGTTGACCCGAACAGAGACCCATTTATTACATTGATGAAACCTGGCTAAATGAGGGTCATACAAATTCCAAAATATGGATGAATACATGTAATCGAGTTGAAAAAGAAGCTTTTTTTAAAGGATTGTCTACAGGTTCGAAAAATCAGTCGTGAAAAGGCAAACGTTTAATACTACGAAAATACTACTTTTAGACTAAAAGATGTAAAGGATCTTCTAGTGCAAGCCTTGGAAAATGTTACAAACATTCACTGGCAAATTTGTCTTGCATATGTCATAGAAGAAGAATATGAAATGTTCAAGTTATATAGGATTGTGGACGATCTTATAGAACTGATAATCGTTTCTTTCTCCAGTGATGACAGTGAGGCAGATTCTGAGTGAATAATTATTTATAACTTTATACAAATTTATTTAGTGTTTCTTGAGTTAACTAATAATAGACAATATAATTGATATTTCTGATATATACAAATAATGTTTAATAAAAAATTATGCAAATAGTTCAATAATTAAACTATTTTTATATCACATCTGATTTCTAAGTACTGAAATTACTGTTTTCAGAATGAGCATTAACTATAACAGGTTGTCTATTGAAAAATAGGCCCTTTCTCATACCATTTGGAAATTTCCTGTCCTTTATAGATACCTAATCTTGCTATGAAATATTCCAAATAAGAAAACTATATAAAAAGTGATGCCAAATACATTATTCTGCTAAAGTGTATCACATACAAATATTTTTGATGATTTATTACTAGAACAAAAAAATATTTGTTGTATTTTTAAATCAAAGAAGTTCTTGTACTTTCAATGGAACATTTTCTTATATTTCATACTTTACAAATTTTTGATTCAACTGATCATTTCTCGTATAGCTCAATTTCCGAAAAAGAAACATCCTCTGCTCTCTGAATAATGCAATTTTCGTCTATTGTGATTCCTTCAGTCTGAATTATTTACATTTTACATTTGATCAGAAACGACTTAGATTTTATCATTGTTTTAAAATTTGTTCCATCAATAAATACAAAACTGTTTGAAACTTTAAACTTCATGTGCCACTAAATTTGACAACTGTTATTAACCTTTTTACAAACAAAGTCGCCGACCTTGAAGTTCTTTATAGATTCAATTTTACAATTTTCGTTTTCAATAATATGCATTCGCTATTTCCCCGTGTGTCTATTAGGTTAATTATTATGTAGTTTATGGTTCATTATTTACAGACTGTATAATTTTAGTATGACTAGTATTTTATATCATCGCTTCTAATCTAGTAACATTTTTGTGATTTCTAGTGGTGTGATGCAGGTTTCCTGAAATTGTCCTCCTAGTTTAAAAGCAGGGTATAGTAGAAATTCATATCTGCATATTTTTAAATAAATTTTGCTTACCCCAATTGTGCAAAAAAGCATCACAAACGTTAAGGAATTACTGATGTCAGACAAAATTGAAGCCCTCGCTTCACTCAGTCTCCAAACATTGTATTGCATCGGCAAACTGCCTAAATTTTTCATCGAAAATATGTTATACAAATACACAAAGAAGACCATCAACCGAGACTGGAATGTTTATTATATACGAGGGCAATTCAGAAACTAACCTCCGATTGGTCACAGTGCGGGTAGTGGGGGGAGTAGCGCGCCATCTGTGCATTCACACGCTCAGCAGGTCAGTCGGCATCAAGCCGTAGTCGAGTGAACATCGTACCTGCGCTAGTTTAGTTTTTGTGGCAGTTTGAAATGTGTGCTGCAATAGAAAATCCCGCCAAATGTGAAGTGCGTGCTGCTATAAGGTTTTTTACAGCCAAAGGATACTCTGCAGCAGCTATTCATCGTGAGCTTTGTGCCGTGTACGGACCAAAAGTTATGAGTGAAGGAGTTGTCCGTGAATGGGTACGTTTATTTAAAAGTGGACGAGAAAACGTTCATGATGAAGAGAGGAGTGGTAGACCATCCTTGGTGACTGACGAACTCGTTCAGACAGTTGATGCAAAAGTTCGTGAAAATCGACGTTTCACAATGGCGGAGTTGTCTACTGATTTTCCACAGATTTCTAAGACTCTTTTGTACGAGATAGTGACAGCAAGATTGGGTTACCGTAAGTTCTGTGCACGATGGGTGCCCAAAATTCTTACCGACCACCACAAAAGTCAAAGAATGGCCTCTGCATTAGACTTTCTGTCACGTTATGAGGACGAAGGAGAACCATTGTTAAACAGAATCGTGACCGGTGACGAAACCTGGATTAAGTACGTGAACCCTGAGACAAAAGAACAATCAAAGATGTGGGCACATTCATATTCGCCTACCAAACCAAAAAAAGCCCGGCAAGATTTTTCTGCCAGAAAACTGATGGCAACGGTGTTTTGGGATGCCAAAGGGGTGTTGTTGGTTGAATTCATGGAACGTGGGACGACCATTAATCAAGACGTGTACTGTGAAACACTAAAAACATTACGACGGGCTATACAGAACAAACGCCGTGGTATGCTGACTTCCGGTATCGTTTTTTTGCACGATAACGCCCGTCCTCACTCTGCTCGCAGAACAACAGCCCTTCTTGAGTCCTTCAAGTGGGACGTTTTCAACCATCCACCTTACAGCCCAGATCTGGCGCCAAGCGATTATCACCTCTTCATGCATATGAAGAAATGGCTCGGGTCCCAGCGGTTTGATGACGACGAAGAGCTCAAAGATGCGGTCACAGGCTGGCTCAAGGCACAAGCGGGTGATTTTTATGCAGAAGGAATTTCAAAGCTTGTGAAGAGATACGATAAGTGCCTCAATCGTTATGGAGACTATGTCGAAAAATAGTGCAAAGATGTAGTTGTAAGATGTATATATTAAAATATTTTTACTTAACTTGGTGTATTTTTTTCAATCAACCGGAGGTTAGTTTCTGAATTGCCCTCGTATATATATATATATATATATTGAAAACATTTATCTCATTACAAAATTAGTATTAAAAACATAAAAATTCATGTTAAAAATTTTTTTTGCCAATTTAGGGGACATTCGGTATATTAGAAAGGTTCAATCTGGGTAACTATATTCACTGGATCATTTAATAAACAAATCTTGAAGTACCAATGTCTGTATTTAGTTATAACAGTTCCACGTAACTGTGAACGTATCCTATCAGAGGTGAATTCTAAAATTGTCATTTATCCAGTCAATAAAAGGAATTTGAAACAATGTCACATTGAAATAAAATAATAATAAAATGTTTAACAAATCATATTTTGCAATAGAACAACTATTAAATAACAATGGATATTTGAGTAAAATAAGACATTATGAAAGATGAATTGGTTGGATAAGTGACAAGTCGAGACTAAATCAAACATTTTTGACAATTGAAATATTTTGAAGGTGACAATTATAAAAAAGCTGATTTATATCCAGAGCGGATTACAACGGTTGATCTGATTGGAGATGATCGTAACGTGATTAGAAAAAGAAAATTATTAGGGGATGTCAGTGTCAGATATTTTTTGGAAAAATATCGAATTGTAATTTGAATTTAGGATTATTGATAATTATGCAAAAGTAAATAGAAGACGACGATAGAACTTGCCTGTAGCAATACATTTTATAAAGTGTTTCTCGTGTGAGAAATTTTGTATCCCGGAGGCAGCTAATTTGTATCCCGTTTAAAGCGAGAAGAGGCTTCTTTAGAGTCAGCTAAGTACACCGAGGAGAAGATTGATTGGTAACAAAATTTCAAATATTATATCGATATAAACGAGTTTAAAAGAAAACAAATTCAATTGAAAATTAACCAAAAAGCATACTTATTTGAACATAAATTTTTTGATCATTCAGGAACTAAATTAAAATCCAATTAGTGCGTGTAAACTCCAAAACCTTTTCGATACTTGTATTTTTTTTATAATTTCCACTCTATTCCGGGACTATAGTTAAGATTTAGTTATAAGTTGCATAGTTATTAGTTATATTTAAATAATTATCTCTAATGGAAAGACCTTTATAATTTTGAATTTGTTATTAGAATATTAACAGATTAGTTATTTTCTTTTGATTTAAATAAGAATTTCACTCATTAAATTTGAAATAATAATAAAATTGGCACCCGACAGAACTCACATGTGATAGGATCTCAGGCCGTGGCAAATATAAATTATATTATAAAGTTTATCAAGTGATTCACATCAAATATACATCTCAATATATATATATATATATATATATATATATATATATATATATGTATATATATATATATATATAGTTTTTCTTTGAAGTTTTCACCAAAGCAACCAAAAAAACACAACAGTATTGCTGATAAATTTAGATTTTTATTAAATGTTGTTACTTCAACCTTGTTATTGCCCCCCGTATCTCTACCTTTCGACAGCAGTCGATTTCATGTTGAAATATATATTCAACAAAATCAGTTCGTTTCTTGTTGTACGTCTTTTGGTTTTAAAAAACAGGAAAAAAATCCTGGCTCTCATTACTATATGTAGGAGAGAAATTATATTTAGTCGACATTTTAGTCTTTAGTGGATGAAGGTTTTAAATCAACACTACAAGTAAGTCGTAATGATTTCAAAAATTATTTTCTTTATTAAGTTAACCGATTTTTTCTTTCTGGTTTATTATAGCCTTTGAAAATGAAGACAATGCTCTTCGAAAGCTTGGGTAATGTACTATTTGATTCACTTTATCTCTAAGCTGTAAAGTTTTTTTGGCTGCTATCCCCACGAGTTTGAGGTTTTTTTTAACAAAGACCACTCTTTGAAGTTTAATTTATATATATATATATATATATATATATATATACATCTTTACACCTTTGTGCGTCCGTACATTGTCCTTTTACATTTAATCGTGCGTCCGATGGTAGTAGTGCGTCCGAAATACGGACGCACAATTATTTTTCAATTTAAACTACTTTTTAGATAGTTTTATATCATAACAATCATTCTCACAAATTTTATGGTGGACGTCAAAATACGCTAAAATGAGTGAATTATATATTATGTGAGTTCCATAAATTTCCGTACTGGCGCTACTTGTATATACACGATGTGTATATACTAAAATATTTTTCAGCCAAACCAAGCGACTTATGCGCCCGTTGGTGGCAACACCGCAATGTTGAGACGAGTGATTGTTTCTGAATATTTCTACGTTCGTCGTTTCTTAAGAATCTTTTATATACTTACATAGTTTACTAGAACTCTGCGCCCATATCAGCTATTGACAAAATTATGCCATCTTGTTGGTTGACGCAGTTTCATTTAGCTTATGTCGCTGGGAAGATAATACACTGCAACTTTTTGGGATCCATAAGAGATGAGACGTGAACGTAAGACAACTAATAACAATGAATTAGTAACTTATGACAAATATATAAAAATTTTACAGGTAACTTTACAGAAACATTGCTTAAAAAATTTATTCTGATTGTCGATTTTATCACTAAGCGCTTACCCAATAATATACAGGAGGTGTCGTAAAATTTCGAAGTCGATACACATGATTAATAATTACGTCATAAAGTTGAAGATGTCTATCATGGTTGTATGGCTCGTCTCATTTTTCATTGATCCGCAAAGTCTCAACTAATAACATTTTATTATTTTGGAGATACAGGATGCATGAGCTTCGTGGCCAGTGATTTATTGCCAGCAATCAAGTTTTATATAATTTTCGAGTTGGTTATTTTTGTATTATTTAAATTTTTTTGATTGTATAGGTTGTATCTTTAAACATTTGACAGTAATTAAAAACGATTTAAGATGTAAGAGCATAAAAAAGTATGTTATAGCGAAGATATAAACTGATTATCTTCCCTGGACCACCCAGTCTTAGACATGTTTTGTTGACGCCGCAACTTATATTATTAACAAACATACGTTTTCCTACCGCTTCACGCATATGCTAGAAACAACATTTTTTCTTCGAGCGGACGTATACAAATTAACAAGTTTATCAGTTACCTTTTGGTTATTGATGTAATCAGTTATTAGTTTTTAATGCAATATTGAACAACATTTCAATAAAACCTGATTAATAATAATAAAATGCAATAAATAATACCTTGCGTGCCGAAAAGTAGTATTTAGCGTGCGTTAAGGTAGAATCGTGCGCCAATAGGGACAATGTTTTTTGTAACGAATAGTATTAAATAAAATATAAATTTCAATTAATTTATTTTTCTATTGACAGTTGATAACATGATATATGTACAAATTTAAATTATTTGACACTTTCCACAACTTTAAAAAATTGAATTCAAAAAAGTGGAGCAAACAATTTGTAGCTGGCACTGGCTGGATTCTTTGTATATAAATGGCATAACCCTATTAATGCTCTACAACTTTGTCAACATTTATGTGTAACATAACCTATAAGTACAGAAAACGAATCCCACTATCAAAAATTTGTTTGAAGCATTAACCTCAGCACTACGATATTCTTGTGCAGAGTGCAAAAAATGTATCAAACTATAGTACTGAGACAAATACTTTTGATGCACGCCATGAATATTGCAATACCTTTGAAGCAGTGAAAGCGGAAGGAAGTTAACTCCATAGTTAATGCGGGAGAATCTGAAGCGAACTTGAAAACCTTGAATCAACTATTAAATTCTAACTGCCGTTTCGATATTAGTATTCAAGCGGCACAAGACTAATCGTTAATAAATGGAACAAACAAGATCACTATAGTCCCAATGGCCAGTGACTTGAAGATATTCAAAGAATATTTGAGGCGAATAACAGCAGATTCAAAAAGAAGACTACAAGATAATACTAATGATATAGCAGCATACATAAATTTGGTAGAAGCCATTTACTGTGAAATAATATTGTTAAACAGAAGACGTCCTGGTGAATTGCAGAGGTTGATATTACGTGACTACATGCTCTCTGCAAATTTCTCTAATCATGAAGAGTTTTCTCACGCAATATCACCGTCTAAGAAAATTGTAATGCAATCTCTGAAGAGACTTGTAATAAGAGGTAACAGGGGTCGTGGAGTTCCACTTTTATTTAATAGAGATGTCCAAGAAGATATTGAAGTAATTACTAAAGCTACACCATACTTGTTTGAGAAAACTAACGTAAACTTCTTTGGGCACCTACGAACTGGAAGTCATTTGTGTGGGTATAAGGTTCTAGCAAAACACGGTAGAGCTTAAAGAGTTTTCTGACGCAATATCACCGTCTGAGAAAAATGGAATGCAATCTCTGGAGAGACTGGTAATAAGAGGTAAGAGGGGTCATGGAGTTCCACTCTTATTTAATAAAGATGTCCAAGAAGATATTGGAGTAATTACTAAAGCCACACCACACTTGTTTGAGAAAACTAACGTGAACTTCTTTGGGCACCTACGAACTGAAAGTCATTTGTGTGGGTATAAGGTTCTAGCAAAACACGCTAAAGCTTCGGGCGCAAAAAATCCGGGTGCAGTAACTTCAACTCGATTGAGGAAAAATTCCAATTTTCAACTTGAAGGAATCGGAACTAGAGCAATTGTCAACTTTTATCTGCCACACACCTCACACGTCCATAAAAATTCACACAGATCACCAGATTACCAAACAACAAAAATTGCTAAAATATTATTACTCACGGTAAGATAAATCTCTAGAAGAGATCGAAATTAATAAGGAAGATGATCTTATGGAAGGACACCTGTTAAACGATGTAGATGAAGAGGACGTACTGAACGATATAGACGTACTGAAGGATATAAATCCACATGAAAATATACAACTTAATGGACCTTCCATATCTACATTAGATTCATCTACTACCAGCGATCTCCCGAAAAAAAAATTGTATTCGTATCCCTTGGACTAGTTAGCAAAAAAATATATGCAGGCAATACTTCAAACAACACAAATACAAAACGACATCCCAGGAGGCATCAATGTGAACAACTTATTGCCAATCATTCTCAACTTTGCCATAATAAAAACTGGCTTAAAATAAAAGTATTGATACAAAATATCTATGATAAAAAGTGCGAATGAAAAATTGATTTACTATGATTATTTTTTGACGTTTCTTAAAACCAATGAAATGCTTCTTTATTTGACACAAGGGTAAGTTTCAACCAATTATGTCATTATTATAGTGGGAATAAAGCTCTTGTGATTATTCTCGGGAATAATCACTGTTGCTTTTATTTGTCTAGCAAGTGTCAGATAGTTGTCAACGATATTTTCGTATATTGTAATAATTAATTAAATTAAATCTTTCAATAATTTTATGATAGTTTTATTGATCTTTTTGCATTTGGCAATAGCCACTCGAGCCCTGCGGGCTCTCGTGACTATTGCCTGGCAACAAGTTTTCAAAAAATCTGTCAAATTATTTTCATTTTTATTCTCACTCTCTTGTTATATTACTACTGAGAATGTTGCTTCAAGCTGCTAGAATAAATTATTTTATTTATATTTAGATTTACGTTGCTTGAATTATATTATTTATTTTTAAAATTCCTACTTTTGAACTTACTACAGGACTGTTACTATTTTAAATACTCTTTTGAGTTTATTATGAGTCTGTCTTTTTTTCAAACATCAACAATATTTTACAGTGGTTCATAAATTCCATTTTAATAAATCGCCCTTCTAAATACATTTTGCGTTTTATTTTCATTAGCTTTTTAATGTATCCAGCAGTATTATGTGACTTGGGCATGTTTATTTCATTGACTATATAGTATTTAATACTAAACAATCATTTAAGTTTACAACCTATCACTTGTTTTTGTTCTGCTACTCTAGGCATAACTTGAACCATGCAACCTTTTTGGATTACAATTAGCATTAATAAGCAATTTGGACCCATATGTTTATTTATATCAATAGATCGTTTGCTTTCCAGCATTTCGAGCAATTGCATATTGCTCACCAATTGTTTATCGAACTGTTTTTCACTGATGGTGAAATCCTCTTGTAAAACATCCACTACCATTTTCAAATAGATGTTTCTTTCTGTCCATAAAAGGTGAAACTACTATAAAATGTCTTCAATAACAGATTATTTAAACTTTCAACTTGAAATGACAAGCTATTTTCATTAATTCATTTATTACCATTAAATAGTTTTATATTGGACATCATTATTTTTAGGAGGTTCAAAATGAGCCAGCTGTTTAAATTTTTCTAAAGTAGACTTATTGTCGTAGTAAAAATCATTATTTTTTGTAACTAGGAAACCCAAAATCTCTGTTTCTCCCTATATTCTCAATAACAGTGCCTTTGGGAAAACGATCCAGTTTTCACAAAATAGGCCAATATGGTTCACCTTAGCGTCTCATAGTTTCGTAGCAATAGTGAGTTTTATGCCTTTATCAAGATATATTATTTCCCTAATTTTTAAATCACATATTGATCCCAATTTCCCACATTTATACTTGGAAAGTTCACCCAGGAAATATTCGATACTGGCTAATTTAATGTTTTCATTTTATTTTAAAACTAAAAGGATTATAGTTCTTGTTGGATTCTACAATTAAAGAAAATTTGTATGAGAGCTGTATGTGGAAAGAAGTCAAAATGGTTGCTGGGTTATGATAATAACAAAGCTACAGATTTTTTTTTGTAACGGCTATATATCTGATCGTATTATACCTATATTATTATTTTTATAAAAAATTTATTATCAACGAATAGCCTATTATTGATCCAATTACCCAATAATTTGTTAATGTATACTCATTAATCAACTACATCAAGTATCAAAACATTATAAGTTGGACCACTACATACTTTTATACGCTATGTATCCTATATGGACATAATATTTTTAAAATTATATGATTTGAACGGACGCAGAATCGTGTTTCAATGAAATAAATCGTCTATACTTCTGTGAAAAACTTGGCAACCTTGCATGGAAGTATGATTAAATGCAAATCAGACAAAAACGTATATGTTGGAAGTTCAAATACTTACGGCTGTGAGGAGCTAAAAGTACTTTAGAATGTCAAAAATGCATAAATTTTTTTATATATATAGACTAATTTAAAACGACAATGCAGCTCTAGATGCACAGAAGAGTAAATATACACAACCAAAATATTTAAGAATTTAGTCTTTCGAGGGGACGCACAAATACATTTCCTTGTACGGACGCACAATAGATACCGAGATGTATATATATATATATATATATATATATATATATATATATATATATATATTATTCTCTCATATTCAAAAGTCAGAAAGTCAATAAAAACTTACAGGAAGATAAAAATTGAACTAATAAAAAATTCCAAATTTAATAAAAGATATATAATATTTTGATAAGGCGTTCCAAATCTCAAGATTTTGAATGATTAATTTTAAGGAATATTGAATATCATTCACTATTCTCACTAATCGATTTTGCCTGATGGTGGTGACCAGAACCACACATTGATAATAAAATTTGTGAATCATTCTAAAATTGATATTGCAATATGAGCCAAATCCGTGAAACTTGTAAATTATTGTAACAAAGTTGTTTCATCATAACTTTTTCAATTTTTCATAAATGCAAATTAGATACGGCGTTTTTAATAACAGCATGATATTGCTTTTGAAGCAGCCCCTTACTACTTTGACAATTTAATAACTGAAAATTTCCTAACAAATTGTCCGGAGTCCAAATTACCGTAAAATCGATTCATTATATCTGACATTCTGCCATCTCGAATTTCGATACTAAGATACAACTTCAGTTTGTGATAATACAATTGATAATTTGATTAATAAAGGACTTCGTTAGGAATCAGGAATAATGGAAAAAATAATTGGGTGAGTTTACTAACTCGGATAATAAATACGTATAATTATGCTAAGGGAAAAATTAGATTAAAATTACAGTATTAATTATAAATTATAGATTAGAGTAACATATTACGAGGTTGTGTTCGAAAAAATAAACTAATTTCGGAATTTGTTTGTTGGTGTTGCATGAACTGATCTATTTCTAAGTGCGCTAAGCCTGTAACTTTTGATGAAACAGGTTCCTTGTTTGGTATTTTAAATCCTTGTAGAAAATACCCTAAAAATAATATTTTACTAATTTTTTGTGAGAACGTTATTGCAGAAAATAGAAGCAAACGACGTTCAAAAGGAAACAATATTTCACGATACTATTATCATTTAAACAAATTTCTGGCCCAAAACTCAACAAGTTTCATCAGTCACTATATTTCACTTATGGAATACCTGCCGACTATTTCCTCTTTCCAATACTAAAATTACCATCATCGTACTATTGCTAATATGATCATTTCTACTACAATAGACGAATCTTGGACATGGTATCAATAAACTACTTTTAATTCGTTACATACGATATCCTCAAAAAATGGTGAATGCAAAAATTGGTACATATTAATAAAATAGTGAATATCGGCCAAACGGCTTATTTGATCAAATTCCAACAATAGTACCTTTTAATTAACTTAAGGTATGGGGAAGTCATTTTCTATATTTTCATTTAGGGTGTATCATCCTTACAAATCTTTTGGATCGCTAACCATTGTTAGTAATTCGTCTCTGGCTTCAAGGCACTATTGTAAATCTGTTCACCTCACCAACATAAACATAGACATACATTACAAATATGCTGAAAATTTTATATAGATCAAATGAACAGTACGAAAATTAAAAATAAAAACGTATTCAAAATTCAAACTTTGGAGGCCTATAATTCGAAAACGAAGGCCTGTATTGAAAACGTTTATATGAGGTACTAACATTATTCTCGTTCATACTATACGCTGCTAATTTTTTCCCATTATTTCCGGGACAGCCTGTACTTACAGTGTGTCCCAAAAAGTTGTAGGGTAAAGTTGGTAGAGATGCCCCAGTGGTAGGGATGGCCAGCCTTTATTACTCGAAAACTTTCACATGTACGATCGTGCGGCTTATCCCTACCCAATCAGTTGTTTATGATTCACGAACGCAAAGTGATTTTGCTGCTGACAATTGTCTTGTTTTGACAAAATTTTATGCTGTGTTTTTGAGGTAGGTGCAAATTTTTATACATGATTATGGTATAGGTTGTAAAATCATCAATATTTATTTATTTAATCCAAAATTTTGACAAACAATTGCGTAATGCTTGTGCTTCATTATTCTAACCTCAAAACGCATGTATCTGTTGGTTTTTACAAACTGCATGGTGGGGCACCTTATACCACCTTTTGGTATAGATGCTCCAGTCAAAGTGGGTAGAGATGACCTATTAATTTATCAATTTCTTTTAAGATCATTATGCCATCCACATACAAACGGATTTGTCCTCAACGAGGGATGTGAACAGAAGCCAATTTATTGGCAGCTATTCAAGCAGTTCGGAATGGAGAACTGGGTATTAATGCTGCAGCTCGCAATTATGGCGTGCCATCCAGAACTCTTCGTAGGAAGCTGAAGTCAAACGATTATAAAAAAGGAAGAATGGGCTCAGAAAGCAGCTTAGGAGCTGAAAATGAAAAGACATTGGTTGAGCATATTATAAAACTACAAAAACATGGATTCGCGCCTAGTCATATAGATCTTCGACAAATGGCCTACAAATTTGCAGTCGCTTTAAAAATTCCACATGAATTTAAAAATGAACTGGCAGGAAAAGATTGGCTTCGCTCTTTTCTCAGAAGAAATCCCGAGCTCTGTGAGAAAAGCTGAAGGTGAGGGTCTACAAATCATCAGTTTATAATTAATCTTAATAATTGTTTTCTATATTTTAGGTGTTTCCATAACCAGAGGATTAGAAATATATCAAGATAGAGTAAATCATTATTTTGATCAACTCCGCTCTGTCCTAGAGAAGTTTAACTTGTTTGATAAACCCAGCCATATTCACAGTTAAATAATGTCCCAGGAAAGGTGATCGCTCGTAAAGGTTCTAAAAACGTAGCTGCAATAACTTCAGGAGAGAAGGGGGAGACAATCACAGTCGTAGCATGCTGTAACGCTGAGGGTACATTTATACCTCCACTACGTATTACGAGAAGCAAAAATATGAAACCTGAGTTCAAAGATGGAATGCCTCCTGGGTTTGAGATCTACATGGACGGAAAATCAGCCTACATAAACTCAGATTTGTTTTTGAGGTGGCTAAAGACCCACTTTACACCGCGCAAACCTGAAGGTACTGTTTTATTATTAGTGGATGGTCACAGCTCTCATTGCTGTGTCGAGATGCTAGAATTTGCTAGACAGAACAATATTATAATGATCAGTTTTCCAAATCATAACACGCACTGGTTACAACGTCGATAGGGCGGTTTTTAAATCAATGAAATCTGCTTATACTGTTTCATCGAATAACTGGATTCGAGCAAATCCTTCTAGAAAAATTGGTCGTTTTCAATATGGACGTTTATTAAATGAGGCATGGTGTAAGGCAGCTGTACCAGGAAATGCAATTTCCGCTTTTAAAGCACCCGTTCAATCCAGAAGCCATTCCAGAATACGCCTTCTTATCTGAAACTGCCATACTACGTACAGTTATAATCCCTCCAACGAGACCAAATCCGATTCTATTAATTTGAACGGAACTGTGGACAAAGAAGAGGCACTGTCACTTCAACAGCCTGCTATAAGTACTGCTCAAGAAATGTCACCCAATCCAAGAACAATAACCGTAAGAGAAATGTCTCCTTAGCCTAGCACCTCCACTGCTTCACAAAATTTAACTCAATCAATGATTCTTCCAGCAAACTCTGATATAACCCCAGGAAAAATGTTGGATCAAGTTTCACCCCCCCTCCCCCCAAGATTCGGGCATTGGAAGGTATCCGAAGAAGGGCTCAGCATATTTCTTCTGATGTCAATTATATTCAGAAAAAAAGCAAAAGAAAATAAAAATTCCTCAGTCTGTTAAAAAAGTTAACAGCAACAAATTGAAGCCGAAGAAGAACCGAAAAAGAAACACTTCTTCAACAAGCGAATCAGAAGTTGAGGACCTCACTATGCTTGACGACGAGGAATTTGATAATTCAGAAAATGATGAGTGCGTGGGATGTGGAGAAAAATATTCCGAGTCCACCAGGAAATATGACTGCATTGAATGTATACATTGCGAGCAATGCTTTCACGATGGATGCAGCAAGTTCGTTAGTTATTGCGAAAAGAAGACTTAACTCATTTTGCTCATTAATTTGTATCGAACTACATAGGCTATCACTACCACCCTATATGGGGTATCTCGCCCATATCGTGAGGGAGAGATGGCCAATAAAGTTTGTATTACCATAAAGCATGCTTATTTTCTATTAATAATTATTTTCTTAAAATTTAGGTCAAGTTCAAAAAAAGTGGGGCGTCTTTACCAATTTTACCCTATAGAATTGGACACCTTATTATCAATTTTAGGAAAAAATTGAATATTGCATAAAAATCTTTGCATGGCCTTAGATTCAAAATGCAACTATCAGATATTGTTTTTTTAGTCGTAGACGAGGTATGTCAAAAACATGAATTATGCTCAAGAGTACCGTTATTACTTATTTAATAAAAAGTTATTTGAGAAATTTGTTACTAATAACATTTTAGGTCAACATACTGATTTTGAACCAGATATTCTGACTGATTTATTTTAGTACGTAAATGACAATTTTGAATTTATGGGAAGCCACGCCCATAAATAATAGAATAAGAAGAAGGGACTGCAACATGCCATTGAACATAAGAAATATACTATTTGTTGAACAAAGAGCACGAGCAAAGTGGCAACGGACTGGAACTGGATAAAAACCAATAAAACAGACTAACCAATCAAATTCAAACAGCTCTACAACAAGCACACAATGACAGTTTTGAGCACTATATGAAAACTATATCTCCAGAGGATGACTCAATATGGAAAGCTACCAAAACATTTAAGGGACCAACTACACCGATATCACTTACAAGAAAACCAGAAATTGGGCACAGTATGATAAAGAAAAGAGTAACGTACTCGAAGATCACCTCGCTAAAGTATTCACACCTCTTCCCGACTGCAATCTCCACGACTACAATGTCAACAATTTTTTGAATACTGCTTGCTTACTTTCAATGCCGATCAAATACACATACTAAATACACCAGCCGAAACCTGAGAGGAAATAGATAAAACAAATCCACACAAAGCTCCAGATTGTGACTTAATCACTTATCCAGAGAAGCTTTGTTATTACTTACTACTATTTACAATAGGATTCTAAGTTTAAAATTTATTTTTGAACCAGTGGATATATGCCCAAATCATAATGATAGCGAAGCCTGGCAAAACACATACGGATCCTGCATCGTAACGGCCCATGAGTTTACTCCCGCTCGTACATAATATATTTGAAATAAATATGTTAGTTCCAATAAATGACTTAACTCCTGACTATCGTTTAGGATTTCGACAACACTATGCAACAACCCGACAATGTTATCGAATTGTAAACAAAATCAGAGACTGCCTTGAAACCATAAAAGTGTGTGATACTAGACGTATAACAAGCCTTCGACAAAGTCTGGCACGAGGGTCTCCTCTGCAAATTAAAACTGCATATGCCCAGCGACGTTCACCTCATCTTGAAATCCCATCTTACTTAAGGCACTTTCCAAGTTAAAATAAATTCCTTACTGTCCGAATACCATTTTGTAAAGACCCTTACTTTACGATATTCCTACGAATGAAGATTTCACTACAGCCACATTCGAGCGGTAATATTATTAGTAGACTCCGATACCAACAGAGCATCACAAAAATTATAGGACTGCCTTACTCAACAACATGGAAGAACAAAGTAAACTCTGAAAATTTAACAGAGATCATATTTACAACAAGACAATCGAATGTCTTACAAGTTAGTATCAGCAACAACCCTATTACCATAAAAACGGAGTCAAATACCTTGGACTACACCTGGACCAAAAGCTTCCCTGAAAACACCACCCTAGACGAGTTAAATTATCCCTGAAAGTTGCACAAATGCAATGATTAATTGGTGGAGGATCCCAACTCTCCTTAGAAAATGAACTCTCAATCTATGAAACTATCCTAAAACCCATCTGGAGGTACGGAATTGAAGTCTGGGTATGCAGTTAATTGTAATAAACGCGAATACCAAATAGAAAAATTTAAATTAGTAACTTTCAGAACACACGGTAAAACATATTTTATTTCAAATATAATTGAAAAGTGGAATGCGACCCACTTTTTGTTTAGAACAGCTTTGAAACGAATAAAACATTTTACTAGGTCAAAATTAAATAATTATTGTGTATACAACTAGTTAATAACGAAAAATTGAGGCCGCTTCAAAACAAAAATAGATTTTTGCAATTCAACAAAAAAATCTCCAAACCTAGTTCGGGGGGATACTAAAAACCAGGTACAGAGCAGTCAGAGCGACAGAGAGTGTCGGGGCGAAAAACGCGAAGGGGAAAATCCTTTCCCTGTCACGGTAACGGCTATCAGTTTTCTTGGTGTTAGCAATTTCAGAGGAAGAAGTTTTTTTCCGTTGTGTCAGGGTGTAAAAGGGATACTCAGATATCCTTGACGGTGAATACTGTCCCCCGTCGGTGACACAAAACGAGAAAACTCGCCCTCTACTCCAAGTTCAACATAGCTCGATACCGGTTACTAGCGTTACCCGCGATTTCTAGAAAAATAGTGAACGCAGGCAGTAATTGAAAACCGGAGAAAGGGAGTTTTTCAACGCGGTAAGTTTTTAAACAAGTTGAGATTTAAGTTTTTTTCTGAGGGGAAATTTATTCGTTTTTATTATTGTACGCTAGTAATTCGATTGCGTTTATGTTTTCGGAATTTTCACAAAAAAACTACTTCTGCTATAGTGAAGTAGAAAAATATACCCATTCGAAAATTAACCTGAAAATAGTAGTAATTTTACTTCATCTCGTGGTTTACGTTGGAAAATTCAATTCATTTTCCCCTTATTTACGGAAATTCAGAATTCTTTAGTTTGTTTTATCGCCAGCATTATTCATTTTTATCGCCAGTAGTTTTTTATTTTGCCTCAAAATCAAATTTAAGTGAATTGTAGAACGAAAATATAATTTTTCTATTAATAACGGTAGATATTCTGCAATAACTGGCATCCTCCGCACTGTCAACAATGGTATCAATATATTAAAACAGATGTTAATTATCACATTCAGTGTTAAACGCTTTCTATAACCAAAAGTGAGATCGGCAACACTGCCTGGATGCCACTATGCAAGAAAAATACATATACAGACGCCAAACTATACCGTTCTTCGATATGTATACTGATGGATGCCACTTTGTGCGTCAGATGTATAATAAATATATAAGTGTGCTACTATAACGCCGCGTACGGAGATCCTGTGAACCTTGGTGTATAGGTTTATAAAAAAAACGACCAAAGTGACGTCCTGCTGATTTCATCAGCAATAGATTCCCAAGAATTCATTGAACCGTTTGCGATGTTTTGGAGCTCGATGCACTGTGACGTCCGTATATCGGATGTCATAGTGCCGCGGACGCCACAGCTACCGCGATTTTAACATGGGCGTATGCCACTTCACGCCGTGAATGTATATATATATATATATATATATATATATATATATATATATTTATATATTTATATATATATATATATTTATATATTTATATATATATATATATATATACATATATATTCCGTGTTGATATTGGTTGTTGTTCCAAAATCGGAATCTTCCAATTGATGGCACAAATGTGCGTTTGGTTGTCCTGTTATTTTCCGTTCTTTGTGTTCTTCCATATTTCATTCAACATCGTTGCTCCCAAGTTTCACATCCATACTTGGTTATACCGTACTGATGAAGGCTAATGAGCTAGAAACATGCATGTTTACGGTTACCACTCCTCTTCAGTAACCTCTTTATTTTTGCGTGCTTTCCCATGATAACACTTGTTGTTTGCTCTTTGTTTTTGGTAAATTCAGGCATGATCCATTTTCATCTTGTTTCTCTACCTTGGGTTGGTTTTTTCCAGACAGGAGGGTTTATGCGCCTCCGTGTTGATATTGGTTGTTGTTCCAAAATCGGAATCTTCCAATTGATGGCACAAATGTGCGTTTGGTTGTCCTGTTATTTTCCGTTCTTTGTGTTCTTCCATGTTTCATTCAACATCGTTGCTCCCAAGTTTCACATCCATACATGGTTATACCGTACTGATGAAGGATAATGAGCTAGAAACACTTCTCTTCAGTAACTTCTTTATTTTTGCATGCTTTCCCATGATAACACTTGTTGTTTCCTCTATGTTTTTGTTAAATTCACGCATGATCCATTTTTGAAGTTATATATATATATATATATATATACAGAGAAAGTTTTATTATATTTTTTTATACAACTGTGGTTTCCCCATACTTTATTTATAATCCTACCCCAAATTTTCCCTAGAGTGTGTATACATAGTGGATACGAGGACAAACTGAGAGAACCATCCTGCCCTGGCGAAGGAAACCAAACCGTTTTAAGACCAGGCGTTCCCAGCCTAAATCGGACTGGATTTGCCTTACACGCTCGGCTGCATATATTTAAGAAAGGAGTTGGTGACAGCATTTGTTAGACTGGTGACAGCGGACCCGGTATAGAAGGCCAAGGTTGAGGGCCAAATTATTACAATAGGGTCACCATAAGAGTGTATAACAAGGTCTTCATTTATTACACTGGTGACAGCGTTTTTTTTGTTAATAAACAACTCGGTAAAATAGGGTCTAGAGTTGTACATAATCTTCCATCACCAAAATGCTGCAGAGCTGCCATTCAAAAACACTCCGCATGATAATCAATGCACCCTGGTATGTGTCCAACGTAACGTTACATAAGGACATTCAAGTACCCTGTATCAGTGAAGTGATAACAGTTTATGCCAACAAAACAAAATAGTAACAAGGTCATAAGACAACTTTACTAAGTCCCATTACTAGATAGAACACTCAAAAGACACTGGCCAGAAGCTTACCTCAAGCCATTTACATCCAGAACATTTGCTTGATCTTTTTTAAAAGTATTATAAATGTAAATAACTGTCTCAATAAATGTGCAAGACGAAAACTTTGTGCTTTTTAATTATGGTGAAGAGTAAAGTGCTTTTAAATGTCATTTACAAATAATCGTAGAAACCTTACAGATACATAACAGACTTCCTTCTATAAGATAAAAGTTAACCCGGATTAAAAATTTTCATTTAACCTGTATACCACTAAATATTTTGAAAATTCAATTCTTAATTATTGATTATTAAACGATGCAGACGCAGATTAACTTATATTGTATTTCTGTTTTGTCAGAAATTCTTGAAGGACTCCTCCAATTGCATTGTATTCCAATTCCAACAAAATTACCGTCAAATTTCAGTTCAGTCCAAGAAAAATGTCCAACTCAAATATCAATCGACGTCAAATCGGTCCAACTCAAATATCTGTCGAATCCAGTACTGTCCGTCGAAGTCAAATCGGTCCTACCCAAATGTCTGTTGAACCCAATATCGATCAAACCCAATATCGGTCGATCCAAATATCCATCGAAGTCAAATATCCATCGAACACAGCCAATAAGATAGATTTGAACTGGCCTAATAATCGTTATGGTTTACTACTATAATTTTTTTACCATTCTCATTACGTAGTAAAAGGCGGGTCATGCAATGACTTCAGCATTGACTACAACCGATTGGTAATTAATTATATTCATAGGCATAAAAAGAAGAATTAAAAAGCTTTTGGTAAAAATTGCTGCTGAGTAAAAGAAATTTTAAAATGCTAATATCACTGTTGGGGGTTGTTTTTCGGATGAAGTGTACATCAATAAAATTATTCAGCTGGATGATAGGTATATTTTTTGTTAGAAACAATTTTCCATAAAATGATGCGTTTACGTTTTCACTTTAGGGCTAAGTTGAATCTAAGATACATTACTTATAATAAAACCCTTGCGTACGCTAGCTTACAGTCGGTTATTAATATTCACGGTCAACCCCAGTGTCAAGATACCCAGCTCACTTTACTCAGGTCCGCCATCCGACAGACGTTACAGGGTTGCTATCAGCCATAGTACCTGACAGAACATCTCCCTTTCTTAGACCTAATTAAATTTACAAACATTCATAATCCTCTAAATATGTATGTTTTTTAATTTCATGTCTAGGTCTTATATTTGAGTTTTCTATAGACGGTTTAGGGGAAACAGTGTCATTCAAGTAAACATTCATTTTAGTGGTAACAATCTTATTAGGAGAAGTTAAACTAGATCTATAAACATCAAGAGATTCACCTTCAGGCGCACTAGAAATATCATTCCGTTTACAATCTTTATCTGTTTCTGTTAAACTTGAACTATTATTATTACAATTTAGAGGTAGGTAATTATCGGGTGAAGTATATGCCGGGGTAAACTGTTGCTGAGTATAATGAGGTGCTGGTATCGGGTGCCACCTGTTTCTTTGATAAATTCCAGAGTTTGATTCAATTAGGTACAAACCAGGGTCTTCTGAAATTTTGAGTATTCTAGCGTAAACTGTTAAATCCGTTACCCAGACATAATCTCCTACCTCTAGGTCAGATAATTTTCTGGACCGGTGTCTGTTATTAAATTGTTTGATGGACTTTTCTTTTACCTTACTTTTCCTATTGATCAAAAATTGCTTGTTAATGGGATTGTTAAGTTGAATTGGCAACAATAGCATAAAAGAACGCAACTTTCTCCCAAACATCAACCGCATTCTAAGGGTGCCGTTCGATAAGCCAATAAAGCTTTATAAAGGTCGTCATTTTAAGCTATTGCATATCTTCTATCGCGGGCCTTGAGCGTGGAGACCGAATCCAGAAATTCCGTAACGAAAATAAGCTAACACCCCCCACTCCGACCGGTACAGCGGTGATACTTTTTAGTGTTTAGATATTTATCATCTATGTACAACAGTGAATATCTGTACTCGTATAATTTGTGTACAAAGTGTTTTAGATATGAATAAACAAAGTGCATTTATTAATGAAGAAAGTCGTGAAAGAAAACGAGTGAGTACTCTATATACATACATTTTATTATTATTATCACAAATGCAGTATTATTTTTTGTTTTATTAATTTATATTTTTATGTATAGGTAATACACATTAATGCCGTGCAAAGAAAGTATATATGATATTATATCTATATAAATGTACATCGCGCGAAATTCGATGATCAATCTCTTGATATCGTTATTTTTGTTCAAATTGTTTTAATGAATAATTGTTTTGGTGTGTAATTACACTATTAATACCTAATTATTTATACCTATATATTTTCTTTTTATAGAGAAGAAAAGCATAAAGAGCTAAAAAAGAGCTAAAAAGAAAGAGAAATTGTGAACGTCAAAGCGTAAAACTCTATGCAATAGCTTTACCGCGGCAGTCTCCGAGTGCCACACGTCTATTTTTTTAAAGATTTTTAGCAATTTTTAAAGCTGTCTTAACTCAGCCAGTAGCCTGTGAAAAGTAAGGACTACTCGTTATGTGTTTGAAATAATATTCACAGGAAAACTTTTTAAATTCAGACTGAAATTGCGGATAAAATCTATACTGATAATAAGATGATAAATCATTACCCAAATTACTTTTATTTGGCCAACGTGCCTCGGTATATTTTTTAATTTGAACTGTAATAGGGTCTTTTTCCTGTTCAGCTTTAGTTTCGTGTAGAAAATAAGATTTTATCTCAACAGACTGGACTATAAAGCTAACATGTGCCTCTGTTTCCCACTGCAATTCATCTTGAATTGGTAACTCAGTATTCGATGAATAATTCCGCGATAAAGCATCGGCTATCACGAGCTCCTTTCCTAGAAAATAATAGATTTTATAATGAGACCTCATTAAACGGATTCTAAAACGCTGTAATCTTCGGGTTAATTCATCAATAGGTTTTTTCTATAAAACCTGAATTAGAGGAATATGATCAGTTTGTATTAAAATGGGGATTTCAGAAATTTATTCAGAAAATGTTTCAGCTGACCAGGTTAAAGCCAAAGCTTCACGCTCTATTTGAGCATACCTATTTTCTGTATTTGAAAGTAAACGAGAAGCATATGCAACTACTTCCGTGTTTCCGTCCTCTGAAGTAGACAGGACCCTAGTCCAAAGGATGAACTATCTGCCTGAATAGAAATTTGTTTTGTGGGATCAAAGTATGCTAAAGTACGACACTTTAATAGTATTGATTTTGAATTTTCAATAGCCTCCCTTTGATGGGTATAAAGCGAATTTATCATATAAAGATATTGCAAAATTTCCAAATTCCAGCATCAGAAATAGTGTAACCTTAAAACGTGAGAGATTGAGTAGCAAAAGCGCATTTTTCTTTGTTTAATGTAATAATGCCTTCTTGTTCAACACGCCTTAACACCTCAAACAGAATTTTATTATGTTCTTTAATAGTAGGAGCATGGACTAATATGTTATCAATGTGATTTATTTCTTCTTCTAAGCCAGATAATATTTTATTGAGTAACATGGAGAAATATTATAGAGCATAGGTAACCAAATGGCAACTTTTGAAATAGAATCTCCCAAATGGATTGATAAACGTGGTTAATAGATGGGAGTCTTGGCTAAGTTTAATTTGATAGAAACCTGAATTAGTGTCTAGTTTAGAAAATTAGTTTGAGCCCTGAATGTGTGATCAAATGGTCTCTACTTTACCTATTGGATAGTGTTACCGTAAAACTGTCTTATTTAAATGTGTAAAGTTGACACAGAAGCGAATTTTTTTGAACTTCAACGATTGGACTCACCCAATTAGTAGGGACTTTAACAGGTTCAATTATCTTAAGATTTTTTAAATGTTCCAATTCCTCCTTTAACGGCTTAAAAAGGGGAATTAAAATAAAAAATACATCAAAAACTACATAATGATACACCAAAATTCATTTTTAGAGATCATAAAATTAAACAACTTTGTAGCATAAACAGACTTAATAGTGGAAGAGTAAACAACTGAAGCTCGTCATCGATATAATGACCATTACTCAGAAAAATAAAATCATTACTTATACTACACTAAAGGTATAATTTTGTTTCTCTGTCGACTCTTTCCCGGATGTCGCCGGAATGTATGTACTTCTTTATTGCGCCAACCGGTAATTAGTATTAAATGTACAGATGGATGGAGTTTCCAGAGTTGGCACATTATAAAACAGGTAAATCTTGTCTAGGTCATGATGCCAGGTCTGGAGATTTTTGGTATATGTATATTTTTTCGCTTTTCGTATTATTGTACTTAATTATTGTATAATAAATTTAATTTGATTTAAGTAAAATTTGTTAAAATCACTCTATAACGAGCGTGTACAATTGTAATTCACATAACGTAACGTCTAATTTGAAATTATCCACCAAATGATATGTGTGTAGACCCTCTTTATAGGGTAATTTTAACAACTTTTACTTAAATAATGATATAACATCAAACATTTTATTTCATTGTATGTAGCAGTTACAGGGTTTGATGTTTTTTGACACCTGCTGTATGTTTTTCTCTTGTCAACAGCTTTGAGAATGACCTAATGGCTGAAAGCGCTTAACTGGAATTTTAATAAAATGACACACTCAGTACTCGTATTTTCATTCACTCAATTTATATCTAGTGTGTACACCATACTCAAACAATTCCATTTTAAAATGTACCCATCGAAGAAATAATAATCTGGGTTTTATTTTATGTTATAGCTATTCCCTCTACCAGCTATGGGAAGGAAGGTATTGACCCCTTGCTGATTTTCATATATAGCCCATGGTATGACAATTTATGAAAAATTAAAGTGAGTATTAACTTTTGTTGAGCCATTACGTCTAAGTATTTGATCTAGCGGTAACCAAAAATCCAAAATATCCAATAAAAAAAAATCAAAAAATAGTTAAAAACCAAAAAAAATCAAGAATTCCTAAAAAAATCGAAAGCTTTAAAAAAAGGAATTCAAAAAAACCAAAATAATTTAAACATTCAAACATTTTTTGACATTTTTTTGGCTTAGTACAAAAACATGTGTGAACTTATTATTTCAATAGTAAGCGCATTTTGTTTTCTTTTGTTGATACAAGTTTTCGAACATATTTGTGTGTTTACTTATTTATTGTTGTTATTTTGTGTGTTTACTTGTAGAATCTCAACCAGAAACGAGAAAGGACTTCCACGAGACGGTGGGATTTTTAAGAGCCCTTAAAAACATTTCAACAATCATATACTGCCAGGAACTGCAGTTACTTAAACTGCCTTATGCGATAGTTTCATAATAACGGAATGCTTTTAAATGTAGAAATATGCAATATACTAGGTTTAAGCTTGTGATATGAACCTGTTTAATACTTCCAGTGAAGAAATAAAGATGTGTTTTGAGTGGAAATGAAATGTTAGATATATTATTTTAAATTTTGTACAGTCACAAGTGCTATTTAGCACTCTTATATGTAATTACTTGGCACCTTGTATTTACAGAGCTGAGCAGTATTTAACAACTTTTCCTTTAAAAATATTTCAACTACTTTTGTTCTAACATTCACAGTAATTATACTCAAATGTTTTCTTTCTCAGAAAGTTGCCAAAAATAGTAGTTAACTACTCATTGCTAAAACTTTTTTTGATTAAGTAAGTAGCAGTTATACTCCAGTAGTTTGTTCAGCTCTGTGTGTTTATACGAGTGTAATGATAAATAAATAAATTAAAATAAACTTATCATAAATAATTTTCTACTTTTATCTTGACTTAACATCATTTAAAAATCTAATGATACTCCAATCTAGAATATAGGTTACTCAAATTATTTTTTAATTATTGCATTGTTTTTACATTATAGTTGATTGATTGTCATTCTGTGTGTTAAGAAAAGTACTTTGTGAAAGAAATTATTTGTTGTGTATTTTTATACCAAAATAAATAAACTGTTTATATGATTACTGTTTTATATTTTCCAATTTAATTAACCATTTATGGTCCATCATTTGATATTTCATTTAATTCAACTATTGAGTTAAATTGAATGAAATGTCAAATGATGGACTATAAATGGTTATTTTGAGATAAAATAATCAAAATACAGTAGATTTGAATATACCGCCAAAACCTTAAATTACAGAAATCTTTTCAACATATATCTATGGGTTATCTGTGTAATGTACTCTTTCCTCATAACGATAAAGACAATACTTCTCGATATATTTTAATTTAAACATGAAGCTGCACAATAATTTTTTTTCAATTTTGATGAGTACTAACAATGTCGATGTTTTGGGCCAATGAATTGCATTCAATACCTACGGAAATGAAACTTTTATCCGTATTAACAATAGAGATATTGAAATTTATTGACAAAAATAGAGCAGATCTTCTAACTTTATCAAAAAGGTTTGAAAACATTTTAAAATAAATTTCTTGATCTCTATTTTTAATTACAATCAGATAAGTGGCATTTGATGAATACTTTTTCAATATCATTTGTTTTGTGTAGTTGGCTCTGGTCTGAATTAATTGTTTTGATCTAGTGAGGTGCTGTCATAGTTGTCGCTAATGTCACTTGAAATTGTGATTGTTGTAAAATTTAAAGTCGTTTAAATGAAAATGCCTCGACACAACATGCTTTGTGTTTAGGTAAACGAAAAGTACTCCTGTGTTGCTGCTGCTCACAGATATCAACAAATGTATCCAATCAGAGTTCAAACCAATCGGCAAACTTTCAGCAATATTTTCCGTCGATTAGGAGAAACTGGACAATTCAGGAGTAACAGTGGTATCGGGCGACCGAAAATAATGACTGGAACAGGGGAATGATATTTTAGAACTTCTAATAATCTGGAACTAAGCACTCAGTATTTAGCCGCACTGACTGGAGTAATCGAGTAAGTTTTGCGAATTTAAAAAAAGTAAAATTTCAAACCGGTACAAAATTTATTGCCTAGAAATTAACCTCTAAGAATCAATTTTGCTCAGTGAATGATAAATATAAAAATGAATATCGTAATTTTTTTAACAAAATTCTTTCTACTGACGAAGCCACATTTACACGTAGAGGAGTTTTTAACTAGATAAACTGTCACAATTGGGATATCGCAAATGCCCATGTATTCCGAGAATCACATTTTCAGCACGGTTTGAAAATAAATGTATGGGGTGGTATCATCGGAAATAGTTTGTTGGGTCCATATGAATTACCAGCAAATTTGAATGGTAACTCATATTTAAAAAATTTCAGTGGTAGTGAATTTCTGTGGCCGCCTAGAATTCCCGAAGGTAATCCCCTAGATTTTTATTCTTGGAGCCACTCATTAGGAACTATGGCAGCAAATTGTGAATTTGGCTGATTTTATTGCCATTCAGTCCAACATATTTTTCAAAGTAAGATGATTTAGCCAAAGAATGAATAAGCTTATTGAGGTAAACGGTGATCACGTAGAACATTTGTTATAAAATGTTTTTAGTTTGTTTCTGATATTTTAGTGTTATTAAAATTGTAGGTACATTCATTTAGATTACATTTTCGGAACCACAATTTGTTTTTAATTAATCCGTTAATTTATTAGTGGTGTTCTTTATTGTTGTTAAGGATTAAATTTAAATTTGCCTATTAAATGCAATCCACTGGCCCAAAACATCGACAAAGTTATAACACATCAAAATTTAAAAAAATGTGCAGATTCATGTTTACCTAAAAATATCTCGAGACATTGAGTTTATCGTTGTGAGGAACGAGAGCATTATTTACGTAAATAGTACTGAAGAATCTAAAAATGGTACTAAAATTCCTATTTCGCCAGAGGCGTAGAACTTGGGAACGATTAACCAGTCACTTGCCCATGTCGTACGCCTCTGGTAGTAGCCAGTAACGTTTGTTTAACATAGTTTAGTAGGATCTAAAATTAGACTTTCTGCTAAATATGAAATGGATACGTGAAACAGTTTCAAAGTACTGAGCATAAACCTTTTTCAATTTTTTGAGCAAAACACTCTAACTCAGTTAGCAGCTACATTTTCTTTATGTGGTTTGGGTTACATCTTCATAATTTGAGGTCAGGATTCTATTGTTAAATTATTTCCAATTAATAATGAATCATCCTGAATAAATAAAATGACTCAGCGGGCCAAATAAATTACACTTTTATTTTAAATACTTTTCTCTAAAACGATGGGTTTCAAACTTCTGATTTTAGGTAGAGTAATTTATCGGAAAGTCCCGTACGTACATGTATGGGGATTAAAAATGATCCAAAACGCTAATATCACCGGTCGGAGCAGATTTAAGGCAAAAATGTGTATACATAAAATTAATCAGCAGCTCAAAATACACAACTTGTTTTATTTGTCCCTTCTTTATTAGAGATAATAAATGGAACGGAAAGTTTTTATGTTACACTGCTTAACTCGAAGGACCTTATTTTTTAACACTGTATTATTTGTAGGTGTATGATGGATCAATAAACTAAACTATTACATCACTTTCATTTATAGTGAATTATAACTTGTTCATTGCTTGAACAATTAGGAAGTTCACTGAATTGTTATCTGTAACTGTATGATGTTAATGTAATGTAAAATGAAACACCGGTGTTAAAGCTGGTATTTTCTTATAATGAGAGTACCGTTATTCGCGAAGGTTGACTGAAGAAGTGTGTATGAAGGATGACTGGGAAGTGGTTAAAATTAGGGTATTATTCATATTTATAGGTCGGTTAAAGTGAGTGGGAACAAGGAGCATCATATGAGGATTTGTCCAATGGGAGTAGAGAATTTGAAATTTAACGGTCAGATACAGCGAGTGGAAAGTACACGGTTGGGGTGGTTTTTTGTTGCATGAAAAAGGTTTGTTTGTTACAGATAACGAAGTTTGGAAGATAGGTTTTGTAAAGCTATAAGGTGTCGGTTGCTTTGAAATATTGAGTGGAAAATCATAAGACTATACTTATCCGTATTTCTTGTGTGAGAGTAACGTTAAAATGGATTTTTGTCGGTGTAAAGAAATATTAAATGTTTGAGAAGAATGATATATTTCCTCATATGATCTGGGCAGGATATATTAATTATGTTATACAGGGGGAAGTTGAAATAAATATTACAGGAAGAATTTGGTTGTTAAATCAAATTAGTACACAACTTTTGCTCCAAACATTTTTGTCTAAAATGACCCGTTTGCATTCTTGAAACTTCTTCAATTTACGTTTGGCTCCATAACTTTATTACTGAGCTTCGTCTGAGCAATAAGGGGTTACTCATAGTCAATAGCTATTCAAGGAATGAGCAGCATGTAATCAATATATCATGAAATAAATTAGTTAGATGGCAATAGGTACTTGTCCTTGTCTAATTAAACGTGAAATAGACTCTATCTCTATAAGTAAAATGACACAAAAAGCAGGTATAAATCTTAGTATAATTTCCGTCTCAATGAATTCCCGCAAAGTTTTAAACACGTAATTTCTTTGGTAAATAATTTTATCGGTACCTGGCACATACTATAAACCGGCAACATTATTAATGTACATTGCTTTGTTTTGTTCTATATTGCATGTTCTGTTATAATAAATGACTATCATTATAATAAGTCGATTTAAAATTCATAATAAGGTGCTTGCATTGAATAAATGATTTATATTACTAATCCATGAAATACGAAAATATTTATTTATTATGACTAATGATCTAATTAATACAGCAAATAAAGAATGCAATTTGGAATTAAAAACTTGAATATCGTTTGAGAAGAAAAATGAATACAATCTACTATTTTTAATGAGGTAATGTATAATGAATTCAAAACTTGTCTTCTAGTTGTTTATTTTCAGATGAGGATGAAATGTTTGTATAGGTACAATAATAGGTTAGCTCCATGACAAGTATGTATGTGTTGTTATTTATTGCTGGAAAACTTTGAACAGCAGGATTATTGGTGAAAGCTATAAGAAAGGTGGGACTGAATAAAAATTAAGTAAAGAGGGTCAGAAACAACGTTTAAAGAGAAGGCAGGATAATTATGAATTAGAAAACAACTACAGAACAATAAACTTGAGAAAAACAGTCAACTTCATCTACTCGTATATAAAAATTCATCCAATTAACAGAGCCTTTAGATGGAAATTCAGTGAACCAGTTAAATAACAACACAACAGCTACAAGGAAAGTAAATCGAACAAAATCGAGATACACGCGAGTGAAAGTCGGGATGAAACTCCGCTAAGTAGAATTTGACCCTCTCGAGAGGTGTTCGCTTGAGTGAGTCAAAACATGTTCGCGAAACGGACGATGGTCCAGAAAAGAAACCATAGGAAAACATTATGTGGTGTGTATGATGTAAACATTATTTTGAGTACCTCCACATGATTTTAAAACTGAATAAGCTAATAACAAATTTCAAAAACAACAAATATCGTTCAATTTAGTGCTTACAAGTGGTTTATATAAAAAAAATTCCAGTCTGCTTTCGGATCAAAGCAAAAATCGGCAATCCTTGGAGCTCTTCTTGATGGATTCATAAAGGGGACCATACACTTCAAATTCTTTGCAAAATGCAAGATAGTGAACTTCAAGTAACAAACAAAGCGATCTTTGATGAAATAAACTGAAAAATTGAACTGAAAAATTGAAGCATCTGAAACAAGATTCTTGTTAAAAATAGAAGAGACGAAACAGAAAATCCACAAACTTAAACCGGAAAACGGAAGTTTGGAAGAAAAAGTGGAATATCTTAAAAGAGAGAGCTGAAAGAAGAATCTTATAGTATTCGGATTGAATAAGCCCAGTGAGGGAATAACGCTTAAATTCATTATCAATGAAATAAAACAACTAGTCGACGTTGAGATAAACCAAAGTGAAATTAGCGACCTGTACACAATAGGAAAGGGGCAAAATTATCCAGTGAAAATTGAACTGACGAATAATTTTCGAAAAAGCTTGATTTTGAGAAACTGCTTCAAGCTTAAGGGTACACGCATCAAAATTGCGAATGATCTTACATTCAAACAAAGACAGGAAGGACAAGTACTAAGAAAACACCTCAATCTCGCTCGCTTGGACGGAAATAACAGAAACTGCTTTATAAGAAGAAATAAACTTATTGTTGATGATAAAGCATACCCACCAGAAGAACTGGAAAAAACTAGACTGAGGAAGACGCAGCTCACTCAAAGCCAAACAGTGCTCCTTCCACACCATTCCTTCTAAACACGAACAGCACAAATAAAATAACATCGAATCAACCAGTAATAAACAAAACCAATATCAGAGGTGAAAAGTCCACAGCTCCAGAAACCCCGAAGAATAAGAAACAGGCCGGTCTTCAGAAGACTACTAGGAGCCGAACTGGATCCAGCACCACAAACATGTATTAAATATTGTGTTTGTACATAAGTGTTCTATCTGAAACTCTAGTGTATAATCTTGACTGTAACGAATATCATGATATTTTTGAATCAGTAAAATTTTTTTGCTCTCATGAGAGTATTGTTAGTAATATCAAGTATAGAAGAATGTATGAGCCACTTGAACATCAATGCCTACAATAATAAAGTCTCACTTCAATATTAGTAGTATTGCAAAACATTTTGACGAATTATTGGTATTTTAGAATAAATTCAGGGGCTATTTTGATTGTATAGTACTGACAGAAACTTTGAAAATAAAAAATAAAATCTTTTTAATATACCTGGAGTCGAAAAATGTATAGTGGGAACCCAGTAAGACAAAACAATGGGGTTATTGTATATAAACACAAAAACTGGTTGGTGACATGAACATTAACATACCAGAATCGAACCAAGTGGTTGGAGATTGAGTCCACATGAATAGAAGGGAAATCAAACCATGTATCGATTCGATTTCAGCTGCAAGAAAGTCCACTTCTGAAAAAATATTTTTATTAAGCGGGTAAATTCCAGTAGCGCGGAATCCTATTACTGCAATTTCGCCGGTTTGAGTTTTGATATATTCCTTTCCAAAAAGTTCGCCAATATCATATTGCGATAAGGGACGATGATTATGACGAATTCATTGACTAATCTCCTCGCCGTAGTAAGCTTTTAACGCACCCATGAAAGTTTTGTCAAGAGGTTGTAGTTTGTGGGTCGAATAAGGGGGTAATGAGATTATCACAACATGGTTTTCTCTCTCTAGCCATATTAACAACGTCTAAATTACGAGTGTGACTATAATGTCCATCTAAAACTAGGAGAACAGGCGAAGATGCAGTCGGTTTTACCGTGTCAATGAAATGTCAGATCCATTGGGCGAATGAGATGGCCTGAACCCATCCACTTGTAACGCGAAAATTTGCCGAGCCGTCGGAGATTTAATATTGGCTAGCCTCTCGACTGAGAGAAGTCACAGCGCTGACGGAGCGAAGTTAAAATTCAGTCCTGCATTTGCCGTAAAGGTGTAAACACACGTTTCCAATTTAAAATTCTTGCATGTGCTCTGGGAGCCATAAGTATTTTAGTAAAAACCCGACAATTTCGACGTAGGGGAAGGAAAATACAGCTGAAACCGAGAGCTGGCAGCTCCGACCCGATAGGCTCCTGGTCCAGAAACGGCCGTTGACTTTGGATACCAGAAGACATTAGAGGAATTGCGTATTCGTGGTAAATTTCCGTAGACGGCGTAGTTCGAAGGAATTATTATAGAGGTAAATGGTTGAAAATACTTTCTCGGAATTAACAGTTATAGGTTTATTAACGTAGAAATTTTAGCTTTGAATCGTAGTTCATTGGAGCATGTAATCTGGATTTCACGAGATAGTTTCGAGGCATTTCATAAATTCTTATTAGGTCATATTCTTCATTGCTTTATATTTTTTTTGAAATAAGAATATATCACGAGGGTTGTATAAACGATCAGGGATGTGTCCAACGACATAGTTTTTATATTATGGGTTTTTTTGGTATCGTAGTTTTTTTGCTAAACGGAAAAAAACCAGTCGTATAGTTTTTATTCTCAGTGTAAATGACTTTTATACAGTTGAAAGTCAGGATGTATGATTATTTGCCAATTTCGAGGGTTGTTAATATAATCAGTATAATGGGATATTACGGGGGTACGTCGAAAATTTCACCAGGGTAAAATGTAAACCCTATGTAGAGGCTAATTCGTTTCTCTATTTTAGGGGGGTTTTTGTATGTGGATATTAAAATCACTGATTGGAATTTAATGAGACAGTGAGACCAGTTCCAGGAGAGCTGGAATAGTCTGGAGCAACATTAGTTCCTGTTCTGGTTCCGGAAAAAAGGATGAGTGAACAGTTTCCTTTTTTTTTATTCTTCATTTTCATTAGTACATTCACATTTATGCGTCACATATCACCGTTTTTCATATAAAGTTTTATTTCTTTTTTTTTGCGGCGATTATTATAATCTCGCTTTACGCTTGTACTTTGTATTTAAAAATTTGAAACCTTGCTCATAGTTTAAAATACGCTAAGATACTACGGTACGTACCTGGTACTGCGACATTTAGTGGATTTTTCTAATCCTGACGATTTTATGCATATAACTTGCGCCGTACATACTTTTGAATTGTATTTTCTCTAGCAACGCTAAACTCGTTCGCAATTGAAATTTTATGCTTATGCAAGTAAATATATTTATATTGATATTGGTATAAATTGCGGAAGTGTGAACCCTTGTACTGTACATTGTTAATTTTGATATATATTATCGTTGTATTTTTGAGGTATTGTACATGAACTATTTGGTCGTTTCTCTAGAATTTTAGAATTGAGACATCGGTGTAGTTTGGGGCCCTCAGCTCTTCTGCACCCTGAGTTTGAAGCCTTCAGCTCTGCTCAGAGTTTATAGAATCTGCTTGACAGTTAATCACTTAAGTTGTAACTGATAAATTAGCTAGACATTTTTGAATTTATGTAGATTTCGGCTTTCAGCCCATCTACATTCTGAGTTTACAGCCTTCAGCGGAGTTCAGACATTATTTGCAACATTTTTGTAGTGATATTGTAATAAACATTTCGAAAAGAGACCTTCGGTCCACAATGACTAATTAAAGCTTCAATCAGGGGATACTTAATGACTTTTATTTTCTTATGATATTTTACCTATCAGTTTAACCTTTGGAGTGTGTAGTGAGTGTTGTTAATCCACTGAGAAGTTGTGGGCTAATTTAACGAAGTCTTGGGTGCTTGCCAAAACTTCTCTGGCGCCCTTTTTGTAAACTTAATAATTCTTTGAAAAATCCACCCATTCTTCGACTCGAAGCTAGTCGACTGGCGAGCACGGGTTGTACCACGTGAGACAACCCGCATATCTATAACGAGCACTGAGAGGGTTGGTAGGTTTTCTCATTATACACTTAGGTGAACTGCTGATATAGATCCTGCCTTTCATAAATCGAATATTCATATTTTTTCTCGGAAATATGACCTTCGGTGGTACGAAGTGTCCCACTGAACTCATACAGGCTATTAAAGTGATTAAAGAGCCTCTCTCCATTGAAGTTAAAGAGGCAATTTGTCTTTTACCCTTACGACCGACTACTTCAGCGATCTTATTTTGCACAACAGTTAGGCCACTCTCATCTACATTAAACAAGCGATTAGCTGAGAAATTGTGTTTTTCATACTTTATCTACAAAATCGTAAAAAAGTTGTCAACACTCTCTTTGTTGAACCCTTTGGCGCGAGCAAAAGATGTCCCAGTAGATTTTCTAACTGACAAGGTATTTTTATGCCTTAGTTAAAATAGATCTAACCAGCCCCGTCCTGCTGTTTTTGTATCCCCAAATGGATGCTTTATTCCGTTTCTTTCTGCCAAGTTACATGACATACGTTGAATGTCTTTGCGGGTCAAGCCAAAAGCCTGACTTCCATTTCCAGGATATAGCGAACCAATGTTACTTCCAATTCTGAATTCAAAACTGTACCTCGTCCCAGTTTAATTTGTACAACCTGCTTCACGCTAAGATGATCCGTTTTAGCTAATCAATGCACTGTAGTCCTTGGAACACCAAAAGTTTGAGCTGCCTTTAGAGTGCCTATACTTTTGTCTCTTACTGCTTGAATCGCGCTTTTCATTTCCTTTATATCCCACGTCTTTCGCCGCTTGGGGCTCAAGTTGGAAGTCACCAAAAGTGTTTTGCGTGGCATTCTGAAACAAATCGCGCCATTTTCAAATATTGCTACAAATATGGGCTAGCCCATATTACAAACATAACAATGGCCCATATTAGAAAGAATATCAAAAAAAATGTATAGCCTCATAAATATTTTATATCTTATATCTGTGTGAATTTAAAAACCAAATCTAAAAATATAAGCCTTATATTTAATCTTGATTACTAGAAATCAGATTAGTTCCTAAAACCCACTTAGTTTCAACGGCAAATAACCAACACTGCAAAACTTTGAAACACCAAAGCACGTCACTTCGAATAGCAATATGTTCTTTTTTTCACTACTGGCTACGAAGTTGACAGTAATGCTATTCAACACTTCGATCTTGATTCCGATTTTGTTTATAATCGAAATCTAAAACCGATTGATGATTGTTGAGCGACCAAAAAAATTGAATGAATATAATTCAAGTATATTATAATTTTTTCTTTCCCGCGGGCGAAGAAAAAGTATAGTAAGCACCTCGTGTTAAGAACGTTTTTAGTAACTCGTTTCACAAGGAACTCGTTCCGCTTCGCTCCAGTGCCCAGTGAAACTCGTGACTAAAGTAACCTTTTTGACACTTGGTACTTAATATACTATTTACTAGTGCGAATGTCAATCTGAATACGCCTACTCAATTTTTGTTTTATTAGTGGAAAGGCGAATTTGCATTCATGTGCTATTCGATTTTTACAAGAAAAATTTATATTTTGTATTTTTGTCTTAATTTTGGCTAGTAGTGGAAATAATTATATATACACCACGGGGTGAAGGCTTTTGTAGCCCTCGCACCTTATTCCGCTCGGAACAAAGCCCCTCGCGAAATAATCTTGATGTTCGGTCAATAATAACAGTCTTCAACACCTTGGTGTATAATATACTATTGTACTAGGTGTAGTTCTTAGCATGGAGTAACGTGACCGTTCCGAAGATGCCTTCAACTTTTAAGATAAATTATGACACTTTTAGATCGGGAGATAATTTTTTTTTGGCAATGAGCCTGGAAACGTTTGTAAGCGTCATGTTTTACCTCGGATTTATTTGGAAATAAAATTTATGATGACACATTCAGCAGCATTTACTAAGTCCGAAAGTGTCCCGTGCTCCTGAATATCATAATCACTGTCCATTTTGAATATTTTTTAAGGATACGTAGGTATTACAACCAAATATGTAATGAATCTCTGACTTTGTCACAAGAATAAACAAACAGTGATTGCCAAGGAAACGATTTCATAGACAATAGAATGGTAATCAAAAATTGCTAATTCTTCGAATCTACCACTTTTATTGCTTTTTATTGATACAACGGGGAATAGATTAATCTCTTGGTATTTCAGTACTTTATTTTGCTGAAAATTTTTTGCTCTTGTAAAAATCCAATGAAATCAGTTAATTTGAGGTCATTTAATTGAACACAACCAATCAGAACAACATTATACTGAAAACAGATCCCATGGGCTGTTTTCACTCTATCACGTTTCTATGGATACAATTTGATTATTTATTTCGATTTTGACGTTTCAAATATTTATTATTCCAAAATGTCACGATTTGGTCATAATACTGACGAGAATATTAATGAAATTATAGCTCTGTACTTCTTTTCTATAATTAGCAAAAAAAATTCTATCCGAATAACTCTCGAACATTGATAAATGCTCCAAGCAACAAGCTTTCGAAATCTGTTATAAAATTTTTTCGAACAATTATCAATGTCCTTGGGTTATTACTACTGAAAACATATTTACAACTCTTCTATATGTTACCGTCAAACTTGAATATGTATTCATTGTATCAATTATCTAACCAACTAACAATTTGTAGTATTTTCCACATATTTAACTATATGAACCACCAGGAAATAGTCCGCTTTTACCAATAGAAACTTTCTAACTAACAAATATCCGTCTTATCTCTAGTGCACGATGCTGGTGTGGAGCAAGAAGCTATTATACTCTCATTTCTGAGTTCTTAACCATTCACAAGTTACTCTCAGAGTACAGAAACGGGTTACCAGGTTTTGGATGTTATAGATAATTACCAAACAGATATGTTGATATTTGTAATCAGCATTGGAGTTTGAGGATACATTGAAGATACACTTATATGTTGGTTGACAGTTTGTGAACTGTAAAGTATTTATTTTGTTATTTGGC
Source organism: Galeruca laticollis (assembly GCA_963921935.1). NCBI lineage: Eukaryota > Metazoa > Arthropoda > Insecta > Coleoptera > Chrysomelidae > Galeruca > Galeruca laticollis. The sequence continues at coordinate 151,570,924 of OY998177.1, forward strand.
TGATGCTTAGAGATATTTAAAGATAAGATATATTTGAACCTAAGATTTCACAATACTTTGTGGGAATTAATCAGAATTAAACCAATTTCTACCCAGTAAAAAGAAAAAGAATACATTTTTCATTTATTAAAAAAAACTAATCACAGTTGCATCATATTTACAATCTGTAAAACAATTTCAATTCATAGGTTTTCCTTAATACATCATAATAGTAGTTCTGAAAACAGATATTCATATACTTAATTGCAACTCTAGAAGAAACATAATATTGCTATTGTTGATCATCAATAGATACGGGTATTGTGTATCTTTCAGCTTTGGCGTCTTTTTGATTTCTCAAACTAAGAAAAATATGGAATATTGTATAAAATATATCATGGGTTATACAAATAACAAATAACGTTGCTGACCAGTTATTCCATTCGCTTAAATTAAAAATCCTCTATGTTAACATTTTTATCTTGAATAAATTGTAGATATTTTTTAAAAACAATTTCTATTTCCTTTAACGATGTCTCCATATATTTTAATTAAACATAATTGACACATTAATGAGCAAATAGTACGAATTTAATCAATAACTTCTATGGTCAACTATAGAAAACATATAAAAATAGACATTTAATGAAGACTAATACCACATTAAGAGCCTCTTGCTATAAAATTTGAGAGATTACTTTAAGTGACAACAATAATTCTGAATTGCAGCAAATAATGTTAGAAAGTCATGTCTTAGTTATAGGAGATGGAACTACGAAGAGAAGGAAGTGTATCATGTTCATACTGGGTTTATATATGGATAACTATTTTGAAAAAAATGTATTATAACGAGTTATTTTTTTTAAGCATGTCCGATGGTATTTTAATTTCAACAAGTGGATATAACTCGTTACTTACTTTTCAACTTTGATTTCTGGTACCGTTTCAATCCCGTAATATTAATTTGAGTATTTGTTTTATTAGTAATTCAAAAGGCGTTAATTACCATCTAAAGAAATATGTAAACTTTATTAAATTTCGCTTTTTAAAATTTAAATTATCGAGGACGCCCGGCATATAAACTACTTTAATTAAAACCAAAGCCGTCGAGTATAGTAGCAAAATTTCTGGTTGTAAGAAAATCGATTCAAGTTAATTCCCTCACCACCATTATCGCCAAAAATTATAGGTAGGAATCAAATTATAAATTCGAAAACCGAGCGTTTTGAAAGGGTTAGAGTTAGTAGAATCGAGAGATAATTTGGCAGTGAGCAGATATAAAATTGATAGTTGTGAAGTGGGGTTTTGAAGTTTTATATTCAATTTCCATAAATAATTTAGTAGTCCGACTATTTAAGAATATAATTCCGTATTTTGATAGAGCCGGTAAGCCGGTATTTTTTTTGAAACGATAAAAACAAAACTTATTTACATTTTTTATCACCGCGTTCTGTATATTGTTTCTTTGGAATTAAGGTCTGAGCCTTCAATACACTGAAGTAACATTTTGGATTTTAATTTTGCTTTTTAGATTGTTATACCTATTGTCCTATTTCAAATTACCCAAATCCATATTAGATTTTTATTTGCTTTTCTCCTCGATAATTGAATTCTATTTCGACTGTGCTCTTTTAGTTTTTTTATTCAGGAATTAACCTCTCTGTTATACAATTTTAACTGACCGGAAATTTTAAAGCATAATTTTCTCTAAATTACTTAGATTTATTTTAGTTCCAAATTATATATAGTTTTAACTGACCGGAAATTTGAAAAATTGAAAACCGACTGTGAAACGGATCAGAGGCTGTTGCAATCAGCCGTTTCCCTTTCGGAACGCGCATAATTTTCCCTAGATTACTTACATTTATTTTAGTTTAGAATTATATATAGTTTTAATTGACCGGAAGTTTGAAAAATTTAAAACCGACTGTGAAACGGATCAAAGGCTGTTGCCACCAGCCGTTTCCCTTTCGGAACGCGCATAATTTTCTCTAGATTACTTAGATTTATTTTAGTTCAGAATTATATATAGTTTTAATTGACCGGGGAATTGGAAAAACTAAAAACCGACTGTGACATGGATCAGAGGCTGTTGCCACCAGCCGTTTCCCTTTCGGAACGCGCATAATTTTCTCTAGATTACTTAGATTCATTTTAGTTCAGATATATATATATATATATATATAATATTGGAAATGTTTATATTCTTGGGTTCATAGGTTGTTTTAAATAATTAAAATACGATTGTATTTCACATTTTTCTATTGAAAATGGATAAAACTTTTAACGTTTCGCTTCTTCTTTGGAAGCATTTTCAAAATAATATCATTATAAGAATAAGGTACGATTAAAATATTTGTAAACAGATAAAAACATAACATTAGTAGGTTTTTTTAAAAACATTAATAAAAACACAGAATTAAAATTGACGTACTCACCTTAGAATTTCAATGCAACGATACTATACGAGGGAAGTTGAAATGAGTTAATTAATATATATATATATATATATATATATATATATATATATAGTTTTGATTGACCAAGAAATTGGAAAAACTAGAAACCGACTGTGAAACGGATCAGAGGCTGTTGCTACCAGCCGTTTCCCTTTCGGAACGCGCATAATTTTCTCTAGATTACTTAGATTTATTTTAGTTCAGGATTACATATAGTTTTAATTGACCGGAAAATCGGAAAAATTGAAAACCGACTGTGAAACGGATCAAAGGGTGTTGCCACCAACCGTTACCCTTTCGGAACGCGCATAATTTTCTCTAGATTACTTAGATTTATTGTAGTTCAGAATTATATATAGTTTTATCTGACCGGAAGTTTGAAAAATTGAAAACCGACTGTGAAACGGATCAGAGGCTGTTGCCACCAACCGTTTCCCTTTCGGAACGTGCATAATTTTCTCTAAATTACTTATATTTATTTAAGTTCCAAATTATATATAGTTTCACTTGACCGGAAGTTTGAAAAATTGAAAACCGACTGTGAAACGGATCAGAGGCTGTTGCCACCAGCCGTTTCCTTTTCGGAACGCGCATAATTTTCTCTAAATTACTTAGATTTATTTTAGCTCCAAATTACATATAGTTTTATTTGACCGGAAGTTTGAAAAATTGAAAACCGACTGTGAAACGGATCAACGGCTGTTGTCACAAGCCGTTTCACTTTCGGATTGAGCGTAATTTTCTCTAGATTACCTTGATTTATTTTAAATTGTATATAGTTTTGTCTGACCGGCAATTTGGAAAAGTTAAAACTGTTTGTGGGGCGGAACTGAGGCTGTTGCCACCAGCTGTTCCTCTCTCAGCCGGTAATAATTTCGTTTCATATTTATCTATTCTAAGACACAGTTTTATTTTGCTTGTATTTGGGTAACCGCTGTCGTATCCTCTGACCAATATTTTAGAATAATTTTAACCGATAATTTGAAAATTTAAATTAGTGTTTTAAATTAAACTCACGGTCTCTAGTTAATTCCACAATATAATTATATTGTGGAATTAACTAGAGACCGTGAGTTTCATTTAAAAACACTAATATGAGCATATTCCACGAAGTAAGGGTCGAGACAGTTAATTTCATGAAAATTTTAAGTGTACATTTTCCTATAATAATAAGATTCTCAACCAAGTATGAGGCTGTTGCCACTGATTGATTGATAATCTAGTTTAAATTCCTTAGTTTTTTCTTTGTTATAAACTGGTCTGGTCACATTTTCCCACCTATCACGATTGACCATCCCTACCGCGAAGATAGTTTTATCCCGTTGACTACCGTGATAGGTAATTATTGTTTTACTGCTGCTTACCGCATAATCACAAAACGACTTATACCGCTTCCGCTGTTATTAACAATTGCATTTGCTTGCTTACACCTGGTTTATTGTGTCATTGCTCACATTCCTTAATACCGGTCAATTTCGCATGGTGCATAATAACATAAGGCTTGAACACATTTGCTTACAGTATATATTTAACTGATTCGGTACCGCTGAGGCTACCTGGAACTCTTGACGCGAAGGGTCAAGGGGCCGTGGAGTAAACAACGTAAACTAATCTGGAGCCCGAGCATTTGTTTCAAAAACTTTGCATCGAGGTTGTCCAAAGTGACGCGTCAGTTGGTAAGAACCTGTGTGAGGTGAAGGAGGACGAAGCGGCCGGAAATCGCGTCACAGTATAGATAGAATATTCTTTGCATAATATTTTCCCTCATTATGGAAAATATACAAAAATTTATATGTCTAGCTATTTATAAGCTTTTATGTGATTATCCAACCACCCACAATTTTGTAAACGATGCTACTGTTCACTAAATATTGTGGCTACATCATTGTTCCAGATAATAAACCGTCCCTGTTACCTTTTCCGACATTCTTGATAAATCTTCGCTTTCAAGTTAACGAAAATCCTGCACATGATTACAAATTCCACAACAACCTTAATAGTCTTAGAACAATGTGATTTTAGTAATTTAAAGGATGTGGGAACCGTTTCAGGTATCGTGATTAAGTATAGAAATTGCAGTCTTCCCATTTGTTTACACGTGAATGAAGAAGAAATATAGAGGAAAAAAAAATGAAATTAACTGACTCGACCCTTACTTTGTGGAATCCACTCATATTAGTGTTTTAAATGAAACTCACTGTTTCTAGTCAACTCCAGAATATATTATGGAGTTCACTAGAAACAGTAAGTTTAATTGGAAACACTAGAAAAAAAATGATAAATAATATCATTAATTCAATCTAAAAAAATTACACAAGTATAAACGAAATTTAAATCTGAGTTCTGTTTGTCAGATTACCTATGTCTTACTATGCTCTAACGAAGTTTCCTTCCGTAGCTACCAAATTTTAAAGAAAACTGCGTTTATTTTCCATTTTTAGTTGTATATAAAAGAAAATGAATTTTAATTCATATATGTTTATCACTTTCAGTTACTGAAAACATTTCATATAAATCTACATTTAAAAAAACACGAAGAATAGCTAGAAATAAACAACATATTTATTCAGTGGAGAGTGAGAGGTTTCTCCTATTAGCGCCCAAATGTAGTCATCATGGTCTCATTATATTCTTATTCAAACATCACGTCATGGCGAAAGCGTTCTCTTTGCTCTTCAAAGTAATCTAAGTGAGCATGTAGCATGTGTACTTCGAAAGACATTTTGCGTTTGAAGTAATTATACAAATCAGAAATAATATCTTTGTAAATTGAAGTTTTCTTAGACTGAGCCGTGGATATTAAGTAACTGTGCAAATTGTTCACTCATTTTTTCTATTCCTGAAGAGACGCAAATACCAGTTTTAACTCTGAAAATTCAGGGAAATTCTCTTTGACTATTGAAAGCTTCAGAATCAACGGGGGATTTAGTATATGATTATACATAATCGGTTCATTTTTGACAATATGACTATCTGAAACTAGGTTTGTTCAGGTCATGAGTGTTACAGGTAGTAAAGTGCGTCGGCTTTACTATGCCATAAATATAGTATTTGTTCTGCACTCCCACCAGAAAACCGACCGTCTTGAAATCGCGCAGCCAGAGAAAAATATGGAAAACAATTTCCATTATGAAGGAGAACTATTATTAAAAGCAGTTGTTCCTCAAACAATCTGTTGAAATCAGAATTTAGGTTTATACAACGTGCAATACACAATGTTCCTAAAATTGATTCACAATAGAATCAAACAGAAATTCGAAGAAGATCATAAAGAGACACAATTCGGTTTTAGAAATGCACTTGGAACTAGAGATGCACTCTTTGCACTTAGTGTTTTATTATAAAAATGTCGAGATCAAAGAGAGGACGTTTATATGTGCTTCGTAGATGAACTAAACGTGATTAAAATAAATGGAGAAATACTAAATGTGCTAAGATACGCAGATGATACAGTAATTTCATCAGACAGCATCGAAGGTCTTCAGATAATGCTGGATCGCATCCACGAAGTGGGAGAAGAATTGTGCATCAGAATTAACGGCGCAATAAATCCATTTTTTATCTGCAGCCGTAACCCACACCTAGGTGCTAGACTTCAATTAAGCGGTCTTCCAATTGGAAGAATTCACCAATTCTTGTATCTGGGGACCATCATAAAGGACCAACTGGATCCGGACATGGAAATTAGGTGCAGAATATCAATGACGAAAACAACGTTTACAAGAATGAGAACATTTCTATGTAATGACCACCTTAACTCAAAATAAACATAAAGGATGGTTGAGTGATATGTTTGGTCGGTTCTGTTGAATGGAGTGGAGGCATGGACCCTGAAATTGTCAACAATTAATCGCATAGAAGCCCTAGGAATGTGGATACATGGACGTATGCTTAGAATACCTCGGACGGCACGCTTAACCAATGTTAAAGTTCTAAAGAGAATTAATATAGATAGTGAATCAATAATGTAAGGCTTCTCTTATTTATTTAAACAGTAAACGGGTGGGATAGACTTTAAACACACGGTATGGCTACTTACGAATTTATTTAAACACTAAACTACTCACTAACACTTAATTTATATACACTTAACTATTCACTTACATTTAATTTATATACACACAAATTATTAATTTATATCAACACTTCAGTGTTCGCTATTTCGGTGTATTCTTGTTTATTTCACGAGATCCCTTTATAAACTGAAACTAACCCTCCCTGGTCGGTCCTTTATATATTAGTGCGTTTTTTACTATATAATTCTAGATTGCGGTTTACACAAAAACAATTGGCTCTCTGGCATTTTCTAGATAAGACTGGTCACAACAACAATGTCTAGATAAGATAGTCACAATCGTAAATAGTTCTAAGAAATACCTGTGCATCCGCCAAAATTTTAACTTTCATACATGGCTTAGATAGAGTCGGATTCAGGGACTATACTAGTATGCTATTTCGTAACAATAAGGACTGTCAAACATACGAAAATGTCTTATCTGGGTCATGTGTTGAGAGGAAGTCGTTATAGGATCATGGAACTGATTATGAGTGGAAAAATTGAAGATCCAATAAGTGTAGAAAGAAAACAAGTTTCTTGACTTAAAAATATTGGAGATTGGACCGGTATACGAAATGCAGGCCCACTCCTACACAAAGCAGAAGACCGTGAAGTATTGGCTATGGTGATCACCAACGCCGGATGATACAGAAGAAGAAGAAGAAGCAATACAATGTATGAAACAAACCCTATTTGCTATGAATTGAGTTTCTGGTCACTTTCCATTGTAGAAATTCATTCATTCAATAACAATTTGTGTTATATATTCGACTAATGTCACGCTAAATATAATTGGAAGATTTGAAAGCACGGCAGTTTCAGTGCCTATTGTTTACTGTCATTGTTTTGTATCCAGTATATCTCGAATTTTTGTCATATGTTGTAATCAAAGATTAATTTTCCATCGAAGCGTGAATTAAAGTAATGTGTCAGAGGCATTACTCTATTTTGTAATTATGTGTATAATAGTGATAAAATATAATTATATTATCTAATAGAGATATGATATGATTGTATTAAACGGATGAAAAAGTTAGAATATGAAAATAGCGTGATTGGAATAAACATTGATATAAAAAATTCACAATTCAACATCATTACAAAATTTTAGTCACGTGCCGCGTAGTCCGATAAACTATCGTCATCGGTGATAGTAATAAGGGGTTCTACAGTGTTTCCTATTAGCTTCCCTCCCTTTTCTCCATTCGAATCTCGTGTTAAACGCACTTCATTTTTGTAAAATGCGCTAGTAACGAAAATCCAAAGCAATTTTTTTCTCTATTTACCTATAATAAGTATAAAAAAAATTATTGAGGAGCGTTCAGTTCTACATAAAAAGTGTATTCGCTGAAATTGTAACAATATTGAATTGATAAACTTAAATATAAAACTCCAAAACAAAAAAAAAACAGTAAAATACTTAGAAGTGAGTGTTCAAAATACCCATTATCTGTATTGAATAACATTACAATCTTTTTTTTTATTGATGCCTCATATAACCTTTTTAAAGCACACCACAGCGTGTTTAAATCGAACTTTCAAACACGCGCGTTTTTTAAAGTCTGTATGGTAGCAACAACAACTCGAGAAACGTAAGTATCAATGACAACTGTTTTTATTAGTTTTTAAATAGTATATTTTCATTGGGAACCAATCTCTTATTTGGTTTTTTTTGCAAAATTTATTTATATATTCATATATACATTGTATCCTTTTAAATATCAATAAAGAAACTTTTTGATTATTGATCTGACAGCAGTACCTCGTAACGTCAAATAAAAATAAATACTATTTGACTTTCACCAAACTTGGCTGGGCGTCGAGGAAGGACTTCCATTTTTTTGTAGTAATAATATAATAATAATATTTTATGATTTCAAAGTGCACAAATAAAAAAATAGCGTAAAGTATTCGTGGATAACTGGTCATTCAAACACTTGCTCTATTTCGAGCACTCCGGCTGCGCCGTCGTGCTCGAAAAATCGCGCGTGTTTGAAAGACCTCTTTATCCACTTATACTTTAATATACTATTTTCCATTAGCGACCATAATAAAAAAACGAAAGAATTGAACTTTACATCACTACCACGACCATCCACCGACTAGGAAATTTTCAATTTCAATATTAACACACTTGTAGAGTATATCCTGAAGTAATTCGTTGAACTATTCTTGAAGGGGTCCCTTCAAATTGTTTGGCAGTTTAGAAGAAGCAATGTAGAACTCAGATATTACACTATTAATGATAAACTCCGGCGGAGGTTTTTTTCTGCAGCTTATGAATATTGTTTTCCTTATTGAAAATTTCTCGTTTAAATAAACAATTTGGTTGATCTAGGATTAATACATTGAGAGTGTAATATGAAAGTTTAACTATTTTCTATCTCTCTCACTTTCTTCAATATCATTAAAAACATACGACTGGCTTATCCTTGTTGCCAGACTCAACCGGCAAGTATTGATATCTGGATTATCTGGACCTGGATTGAATTGATCTTCTTCATCGACGGTTTTTTGTGAGACGTAAATACCCCGTCTTACCTCAGTAGGCAAGGTTTGATTGAACCTTCCGTGACCATTTTATTCTTGTTTGAGGAACCGGTAACTTGTCATATCATTTTATTGTTGATCTGCCAAACTATTGAATATTATGAAAATCATTAGTCCCGATGACCACCCGACCCTTTTCATCATAGTATTAGATTTGTCATAGGAAAAGGGCATTCACCAATAAAATCCCTAAATTAAGATAATAAATATAAGCAGAGAGTTGTTTTATTGATCACAAACAGTCAAACAGTGTAACGCGAAAATTCGCCGAGCTGTCGGAGATTTAATATTGGCAAGCATGTCGACGGAGGGAATTCAGACCGCGCACTGCACGAAGCTAGGATTCAGTTCTACATGTGCCGTCAACGTGTACACACACACTTCAAGTGATAAATTTTGCATGTGCTCTGGAAGTCATAACATTATTTCACGAAAATCCTGATAAATTCTATGTAGGGGAAGAAAATATCGCTCGATATAACAGCAGACAGGTCTGACCCGATAATATACTGAACCGGAGGGTGCCGATGACCAAAGGATACCAGTAGAATTGGTAGAATTAAGGAAAACACGTGGTTTTCATATTATGGTTTTTTTTGGTATCGTATTTTTTTTGCTAAGCGGAAAAAAACCAGTCATATAGTTTTTATTATCAGTGCAAACGGCTTTTATACAGTTAAAAGTCAGGATGTATGATTATTTGCGAATTTCGGGTGATGATAATATAGTCAGTATAATGAGATATTACGGGGGGACGTCGAAAGTTTGACCGGGCTAAAATGTAAACCCTATGTAGAGGCAAATTCGTTTCTCTATTTTAGGGGGGTTTTTTATCTGGATTTTGTTCGCTGATTGAAGCTTGCGGAATCAGTGAGACCAGTTCCAAGAGAGCTGGAATATTCTGGAGCGAGTTCAGTTGCTGTTCTGGGGTCCGGAAGAAGGATAAGTGAATAGTTTTCCTACTTATTTTTCATTGACTTATACATTTACCTCATCCGTCAAATTTCACAATTTTTTTTATGTAAGGTTTTTATTTCTCTCCCACTAAAAAAGAAACATAACAAGTCTTTTTTGTGATGTTCTTTTTAGAGACTTTTCGTGATGTTTATTTAAAACGTTAATCAGATATCTCCTAGATGTCTTAATTTTATTACCAACTCTATTAACATCCATGTCATGTAAATAAAACATATTTTTGATGTACACAGTAATACTTGAATTCGCAGTAACATACACATCCTATTAACTTCTTTTTAGTAACTTCCTATAGGAAACATTCATACGATGTTAATTTGTATACTTCTCACTAATGTCACGTATAGAACGTTACTGTAATATTACAAATTAACATGTTTCTAAGATGATCACATGTTGCAGTTACTTTTACATCTTTCGAAATAATTTTTATTAACATCGTATTTATTACGTCTGTACGACGTTAGTTCATAAAACTCTCAGTTTTATCTCATATTAAACATCACAGTAACATAAAAAAGAAGAAAACAGAAGAGGATCTGATGAACGAAACATACAGTAGTTATCTGTGGAAACAAAAATGACAAGAATGAAATGTCGGATGGTTTTCAGTTATGTGTTATATTTTATTTGCAGGAAGCACATATTTTGCAAGTAGTACATGAATAAAGTGGTCTTCCTTTTCGTTAGTTCCTACTTAGCTACAGTTTCTATACTCATTAGTTATAATTCTTGTTATAATGGACGAACAACAATTGTTATCGGTAAGTACCTATTCCAAAATCATAATTATTAAAACTTAAAACTCATTCAATACTTTAATCGGCTATTATACATTGAAATTCCAGGTGGCGGAATTGTACACTAACATTATATAATAGAGTTTACAAAATTAGGGGTTTTTTCAAATTTTAAAATATTTTAGTTACCTAGTAAATATAAATTAAAAACGATTCACAATATTTCAAATCCTAGATATGCATTATACCCTACAAAAAACTTGATACTGCAATAGGGTAGATATTATTATTAATAATAAAACATGCTCATATGTTGGCAGATATTTAAATCTAGAATAAAATATTTTCAATGTTCAAGATGTTTCAGAAGCTACTTACACAAATAAAATACAAAACTAATAGTTGGTAATTATGTAATGAAAGGGGAGTAACTATTTTAGATAGTCTGATACAAACATTGTATTAAACAGTACAAAAAATATTGAATCAAGTATCTCTAGATCTAGTTTTTTTAGTAGTAATCTTAGCCATCAATATAGTTTTGCAGGTTTAGAAGATTTTAACATTATTACTAACAATTCTTGTGAACAATTAGAGAGTGTACAAGACTTTAAAAACAGAAAGTTCTGTTGAAAAGCTCATTTCCATTTGAAAATTCACTGCATACAATAAATAATCTGTATATGTCCCTTACAATGGTACCTATATTATTCTAGTTGAAGAATATGTAACTTATGATACTGAATGCTCCAGTCAACAAACAGCATTCAATTATTTATTATTGTAGAAACACAGCTATTGGATACTCAATTAGATACAATTAATTATAAACTAATTATAAACTCATTCAACTTGATAATGTGTTCATATCTCTTCTCATAAGTACATAGTTTTTTTGTATACAGTGTATTAATAATGCTTAGTTTTCATTGAGTTAAAATTCCACGATGTTAATATACAATTTGTTCCAGGATGAAAATAACAAGATGAGTTTTCATAGCACACCTGAATTTACCTGCCAAATGGAGTGAGGCATGGAATAGAAGGTAAATCATGAAAAGTCACTTCTCGAAATAAAATATGTTATTATTCCTTTGAAGATCCCGCATGTATCTTATGGAAAATTGGTCCCAGTCAATTGGCTGAAAATCAAGTTCGATGTAATTTATGATGATCGATCAAAGGTCTCCTTGAGCACAATTTGATCTAAAGTAATTGTTTTATTAGCTGTTGTTCAGAACACCTTTAAATGTTTCACATATAAGGATTTTGAAGTGTACGTTATTGAATGGTTGAGGTACTCGAAACAGCGACTCTTGCGTGAGAAAAAGTAACCGTAAGTAAACGATAGAATTTTCTTAAATCAGATTGGATTTCTGTTGATGTAACGTAATGTTTCATTAAATCTTTATGGTGTGAAATTTTATTAGTTTTAATATAATTAAAAAATTATTCTAATACATTTTCTGTAAACTAGCTGTAATGTATGTGTATCCGTTAAACTTTATTAATTCAGTTTCAATGTATGGTACGTTATGGTAACTACGGATTAATATACCCTTTTTTATTTCTTGCTTTCACTGAATATGTTCAATTTTTCCACTTTCCAGACTTGTTATGTAATATGCTCACACAATTTTTTTTAGGCTGGATTGCTGGACAAGATATTTTTTCTTCTAATTTTGTACCTGTTTTTTTCACATTTACTGTGCTGTTCATTAATAGTGAATAAACGTTTAAAATCCTTTATTGCTTTTTTGCTATTTTATTTTAAATGTACAGGATGAACAACTAAGAACGACTGTAGGCCATATCTCAGAAAAGAATCATGGTACAACTTTCAAAAAAATTACCTTTAGGTAAGGGATCCTGAAAAATTGCTGGAAAATATTTTGCAGTCTCTAAAATATCCGCTAGAGGTGGAATGAACACTCGAAAACATAATACTCCAAAAAAACATACTAAAGGTGTCCTGAAAATACAATTTTTGAAATCTTGATGAGATTATGAATAAATTTAATTAGGGAGATTTTTTGCCATTTTTCTTCAAATAATGGGTGGGGAAGGTTCAAACTTATGAACAAATGTATACCTTTTTCGTTTTTTAACCGATATTGATGATTTTAGCTGCATTTAACAGTTTTTTTGTTTAATAAGATTGATAACAAAATTAGGTAATTTTGTATCCTCTCGGAAATTTCAAATGTAAGTTGCAGCATTGTTTTAATTTTTATATCTGATATTGTGAATCTTATATCTTGGAATAGATTCCCATTTTTTTACCCCTTTTCATCAGAATTTAAAAAATGCCTCATTACATTTGAAATTTCCGAGAAAAATTGGAAAATTGTGGACTTTTTCACAAAGCGTTGACAAAATTGTCCAATTTTGTTATTTTTGTTAAGCATTTCTTATTAAAAAGGAAAAACTCTTTCAAAGGAAGCCAAAAACATGGATGTCGATTGAAAAAAAAGTGTAACGACATTTGTTGTTTGGGTTGAACCTTCCCCCACCCCTTACTTGAAGAATGAGGACAAAAAGTCCCTAACTACATTTTTTCATAATCTCAACAATATATCAAACATTGTATTTCTAGGATACGTTTAGTATGTCTTTTTTGGAGATAATCACAGTATTATGTTTTTAAGTGTAGGAGATATTTTAGGAACTCAAAAATATTTTCCAGCGATTTTTCAGGGTCATTTTCCTGAAGGTATTTTTTTAAAGTTGTATTATGACGATGTTTTGAAATATGGCCGACAGCCGACGTTCTTAGTTGTTCACCCTGTATTTGCTGATTAGGCACAGAAACATCTATGGGATGTCATCCAGAATGTTTGAGGTATATTATTTAGAGGTTAATGTAATGTCCATACAACATCTACGATAATACACTGTATTGTTTTTGAAATGTCGTATTTAGATCATTGATAAGATGTTATTTTTTAGACATTGCATTAACATCGACAAGATGTTAAAAGGCGTTTCAGAATGTAACAGAAATGTTGTTTTTAGTTCGTTATAAAAACTTCCTTTTGAGGAAGTTCTAGTAACCTCACAGTAATGTAAAAAGACAGCGCTTTAACATCGCTGAAAAGTTAAGTTGAAACATCACAAAAGTTAACAGCCACAAGCTGGGCATAAGCGGTTGTATAGATGTGCATGTGATGAAAACAACAGGAAAAAAAGGAAGAACATTATCACAATGTGATGTTGAATTAACATGACTAATATTTATTTGCATAGTGGGCTTTTTTTGCGGCAATTAGTATAAATTCACTTTTCACTTTGTATTTGAAATTGTAATGATTTACTTCATAATTTGAAATATTGGGCTGTTGGCTTTGAACGCTAGTATACCACGGTACGTACCTGGGTGCTGCGTTATTTAGTTAAGTTTTCGAACTCTGACGATTTTATGTAAATAATTTTGCGCCGTACATAATTTCGATTTATATTTTTTTAGCATCGCTAAGCCCGGTTGCTATTTAAATTTTATGCCTATGCACTTATTTATATTTATATTCGTATAAATTGCGGAAGTGTGAACCCATGTAACCGCGACATTGGTTATTTTGACATTAGATTTTCCATTGTATTTGAGAAATTGTACATGAACCATTTGGTCGTTTCCCTAACATTGTAAATTTGGGATATCGGTGTAGTTTGAGGCCCTCACGTCTTCTGCACCCTGAGTGTGAAGCCTTCAGCTCTGCTCAGATGTTATAGAACCTGCTTGTCAGTTATTTATTTAAGCTGTGACGTCGCTTGTAACTGATAATTTAGTTTTTATGTAGGTTCCGGCCTTCAGCCTAACTACATCCTGAGTCTACAGCCTTCAGCTGAGTTCAGGTATTATTTGTGACATTTTGTTGTAAACTTGTAGTAAATAATTTGAAAAGAGACCAATGTCCAAAGTGAATAAATAAAAACTTCAATCAGGGGATACTTGCTAACTTTTATTTTTTTTCTCAATAATAACTTACCTATCAGTTTAACCTTTGGAGTGGGTAGTTAGTGTTGTTAACCCACTGAGGAGTTGTGGGCTAACTTAAGACGTCTTGGGTGCTTGCCAAAACTTCTCTGGCGCCCTTTTGAAGAATCCACCCCTTCTTCGAGTCGAAGCTAGTCGACTTGCGAGCATGAGCTGTACCACGTGAGACAACCCGCATATCTATAACGAGCACTCAGAGGGTTAGTAGCGTTTTCTCGTTATAACAGCATATGTTGTACGACAGAATCTTAATATTTGTATATTAGAGAATATTCATTTATGCACATACATATATATTATCATGACATCAACCATCCAGCAAGTATAATAAGCGCCTTGAATCTAGTTGGTTGAATACATTGACGCTGTGACAAAACTAATAAGGCTGCTGATATTCGAATTTTAAGCTATAACAAGGGCGAAGCATTCAAAACGCTTTATTTTAACAAAACAAAGTTTAGTTAAAATCAAGGAAATCATAAGAAACAACTTCCCTTATAAATTTACCGATTCTAAAAAATATAATGCTTCAGTAAATAATCGTAATGAAATGTAATCTGACAGTTCTATAACCAAAAATATACATTGGTGACATTAAGTTGAGAATTTAATAATATGTAATGTCAGAAGGTTAGGAAGTGTCACGTAGGAGAAATATAAAAATTTTTGATCTGAGAAAAATGACTTGGAGAGTTTTTTTGAGGATTAGGAATGTAAATGTTTTCTGTTAAGAAGTGTAGGTGAGAAGAAGTAATAGACACAAAAAAGTAAAACAAACTCATAAGTGAGGGTACCGGGAAAAACGAAAATTAGGTAGTGGACATGTTTGAAGGGACTGAAGGTGTTATGAGACTATTTTCGAACAACGTGAATGGACTTTGTGTGTAAACTGGAGAAGTTAGAAACGGACTATCGAAATATTTGATAGAAAAGGACAATTTTGAAGACTGATAAGGTATTTAATATTAGAAATAGTTGATTATTAGTATATAGATAATATGTAAAAATTTTGTATATAATATAATTTGAACCCACAAATAGACTGAAGAGTCAAAATGGATATTGTTTTTCTATACTTTTTCAAAAAAATATAATATAAAATAAAATAAGAATCTGAGCTAGCCAAATTAAATTAAACTAATAAATAAAAAACGTTAATAATTATATGAACATCAATAATACAACAATTTGTCGCTGCAACGTGGGGCATACAAAAAATTTGCATATAAAAAAATTGACATCAAAAATAAATTGGTTTGAAAATTTTGAAGATCTTAACATAGAACTATTAATAAACATTAAATTTTAAATTGACAAACAATAAAATAAAAGCAAAATGGAAATAAGAATGACACTCAGAGATGGTAAACAAATACGAACAGATGGAGAATCAGAAAAAGAACGAGGAGAAAGGAGGTGATTTTCAAGTACAATATTTGGAACAAGGGAGACATAATCAGGATAATGATGAAGAGGGAAGCGAAAGAGCTGAACCAACTGAAGAACATGAAGAAACAATGAGAAGTAGAGAAGAGGTGGTAGGTCAGGATCAAGGAAGAGGAGCTGGAAGTAGGAGTGAACAAAATAGAATGATAGTATTCGTAACGATAATTGTTAATTGAGCTAAAAGGGTATCTCTGTGTACATGTATTGAGACTTTGGATCTAAGAAAATAAATGTCCGCCAGTAATTTCCGTATTGGAACATCAACACATATGATAGGTTCGATACTAAACTTCGGTCCAAGCGACAGAAACCTGAAAACATCCGTACGGATATTATGATTCGAAATGTTTTGAATCCAATTATCTTTGGAGCTAAGTTTTAGTTTGAGCTGTTCGTCTGTTAGTCTGTCGAACTTTCTCATATTTCTTTTCCTTGTTTTGTGAAATAATTGATTGTATGATCTGATTTGTTTGCTTTTAAAGTTTTCAAAAATTATGATACTTGTACATTCTGTAATTATATCTTTGAACTTTGCTTTTCTATTTTGTAAAATTTTTATTTGTCTGTGACAATCTGAGATCTTAAGATTAAGAAGTTTGTGTTCGAACCTACAGGTCCTTTGTGTAATGTTGTTGTTGTGTAGCAGGTTGGTGACCGATGAAGTACAATTTGTGATGTGTTTAGGTATTATGCTTTGTTGTCTGCATCGGATAAGCAAACATTTACGGTTGTATCCTTTAGCAAGTTTTGTGTTCAATTCAGACCAGTTCTTAAGTATCGTAACGGCCTCATTACCTAAAGTAGCTCTTATGTTCTCATAAAACCCCATACTTGAAGATAAAATGTGAAGGGTAGTCTTTGCTGACTAGTTAGAATATAGAATGTTTATGGAATTGCAGCAATAAAACGTATCCGTGTATTAAGTATTTAATCCAAGCTTTCGAGTGAATTTTCACCCATCATCAGGGAAGCTACATAAAAATGTATTTTGTTAAAAAATTTTCCTAAAATGTTTTATAAAAAACTTTTTATATAGTTTATATTTATATAGTCTATCTAACAGATAGATAACCAATTTCAAACTCACAGTAACTCTTATAGGTATTTTATTGTTTTTTTTCTATTCTCTATTGTTACTAAAATTCGGAAATATTATTAAGAAGTCTTCAAAACTAGCAACCGGATGACAAAGTAGCAAAGTACTTTCCCTCTGTCATATGCTCTATAAATAGCTGAAATTTAGTAGTTCATCGACAGTAGTTATTCACAGTCTTGATACAATTAAAATTATTGACCTTTACCCCGACGTCATTAATATCTGATAACATAACCGACATAATTATTAAGTGACATATCTATCTATTAATAGTGAAGAACAGAACAAAATAATTTGACATTTGTTGGTTATGTTATCAGATATTAATGACGTCAGGGTAAAGGTCAATAATTTTAAGTGTAAGTCATTCGTCATAACAAGTTCATAACCAACGTCACCCAAACAAACCTTGAAACCAACATACTCTTCCTCAGTACGTAAATGTAACTTATTGATTGCTGTATTTGTACATTTTTACGAAGGTACACCGGGGTAAGTGGAAATATGGGGTAAGTGGAACCCACTGCCAAAAATATTACTTTAGATGGTAAAACAAGCGCCATCTCTAGGAAACAGTATTTAATGGCTTCCCGCTCCCACTAAAATACACCTACTTCATTTAATTGCTTCCTGCGTGGATATTCTGAATGTGATATTGCAAGGTCAATCACTTCCTCGATGTTCAGCTGTTCGAGGGCATATTGTTTCGACTGTTTATGTCGTTTAAAGTGGAGTTACATTATTTTTTCTGCTGGTAAGTATAGATTCTATGTGTATTAATGTTATTTATTTTGTAGAAGTAATCAATTTGACAACATTTAATTAAAAAAATTGATAGGTTCCACTTGCCCCACTTTTTTGTTGTGGTTGGGGCAAGTGGAAATCAATAACACATTTGCAAGTGGAGACTATGTTCCACTTGCCCCGCTGATGATTCTTAAATTTTTATTGGACATTTTTTGACAAAATGCGTTATCTTAATTATTGTTACAGGTAAAATGGTGCGAAATTATACTAAAAAAGAGCACCTGCCCCGTATTCCAAAGAACAACTGGAAGAAGCAATGGAGGCTGTTCGAAGCAGAGTTATGACTCTATATAGAGCTTCCAAACATTATTGTATACCGAAAGCGACCTTGTTTAGAAGAATCAAAGGGCAGAGAGGCGTAAAGAGCACTTCAATGGGAATACCTACAGCTATACCCTTTGACGTTGAAACTAAGATGGCAGAGTGTATTAAGACCATGGAAAAATGGGGGTTTGGACTTATTTTTGCCATTGGACAGTACGTCAAAGAGAATGGGTTGAAAACTTGTTTTAAGGATTCGCTTCCTGGGGAGGACTACTTTATAAATTTTAAAAAACGGCACCGCCTTTCTCAGAAAAAAACACAAGCTGTTGAAGTAGCTAGAAAGAAAAGCGTGGATCCTTTTGTCATTGCTGATTATTTTAGTTTGTTAAAAGAAGCAACGTCAAATGTTCCACCAGAACAAATCTATAACATGGATGAGACTAGCTTCTGTATCGATCCTATTCGGGTAAAAGTCGTTGGAGAAAAAGGTAAAGCTGCTCATAGAGTTACCGCTGGACCGGGCAGGGAAAATTTTTCTGTTTTAATGGGAACTAATGCAGCTTGAGAAAAATTACCCCCCCCTTATTATATTTGAGGGGAAAAATTTATGGGATACGTGGTTAGCAAGCAGTGAAAATGAATATCGTGGTATACCATATTCAGTAACATTAAATGGGTGGATGGAAACACGAACATTCGCTAATTATTTTCACCGAACCTTCTTGAATCACATTCCAAAAGAGAGACCGTCTGCTCTCGTTTAGGACGGACATTATTCCCACACTTCAATAGGTCTTATAGCAAAAGCTATGCAGCAAAATATAGTAATATTAAAATTACCCCCACATACAAGCCACCTTCTGCAACCAATGGATCTATCAGTACTTAAACCCTTAAAACAAAAGTACGATGAGGCCATTGTTAAGTGGCAGTGAAAAAATTATGGTAAAAAATTACCGAAGTCTGTGTTTTCTGCGATAATTTTCAAAGTATGGGAAGAGTTAAATTCCGATATTATTAAGAGTGGGTTTCGCAAGTCAGGAATTTATCCATTTTGCAATTCGGTTATTTCAGAAGATACATTTGAAATCGAAGCTTTAAATATATTTAATCATTGTCATACCTCTGCATTCACCTCATCACTTGACGAACAATCCTTAAATACCTGCGGTTTAGATAATATTGCTCAAGAATGTGAAAATAAAAAAAAAAGAACGAATACAAAATAAAAATGGCGTACAACAAGAAGGAGGGACATCTGGCTTAGTCGAAATATCTTTTGAAAATATTCTTCTTGAACACGTTAAGCAAAATCCGCTAAATACTAACAGAATGGAAAAAAGATATATCCTGGAGATGGAAATTTTTTTACACAAGTTTTAAGTCGAACTAGTGATTTTTTAGGATCCACTTACCCCGGTGTACCTTATTCATATTCGACTGTCCTGTTAAATCTGAACGTAAAATAAATTTAAGTGTCACTGTTGTGAATTCTGCGTTTTCAATCAATCATCATCTCAACCTTTTTGTACTACCTGTAATCACTTAATTGGAATTACAGGCAATTGTTCATGACTAATTCAACGTCAATTTTACCGAGCAATTAACATAGTAATTTCATGTCGAAATTACGGAAACATATAAACTTTTAACTTGAAACGATCTTGTCTGTACTTATGAAGTATTTTTTCTGATTTTATCGAGTGGTACCTGGCATAATCCATGGCTATAACAGACACAGAAAATATTCTTTGTTACGTTTCAATTTGAAGATGTGATCCACGAGAAATACCTGCTTTTTCCGACTAAATTTATACACATTGTGAAATAACAAGAAACTTCTTTTACCTCATCGTTTCCACATCTGTAAGATGTGATTCCATCCTGTATCCTCCTTTCACTTTTATCAGTTCTCTCCGTATTTTCTTGAATAACTCAATTTAAAAAGGCTGAATAAATAGAATATGTAAACGCTTTGATAAAGTGCCATTATCAGCAACCGAATCCATCCCGTATTCTAATCTATCATTCAAATAAAACCTTTTTCGCTGATTTTTGACAACAGTGCCGTTGGGAAAAATTCAATTCTCATTCATTTCGCACATTTTTTTCACGTTTTTGCATTCAGTATGGGCGTTAATCTATTCAAGATCGTAACGATGACGATAATTTTTATCAGCTACACGACAAAAATGAAAATAAAAATGTCAGTATTTTCAGATGATTTAGCTTTCGACGGAAGCGTTTTGAATAATTGCAGCAAAATGTAGTGTTCGAACAACTGTTTGAACATAGTAATAAAATAATTCCAAAACAAGGTTGCGCATAGTAAATGTGGTCATAATATAAACATAAAAATAGGGGTAGACTAACAACAATTCGCATAGAGCTCTAAATTGGTACTGACCTTACTAAACCATTATAAATAATATATAAACAGACCATTGGGTGCAACAAACTATTCAGGGACAAAATAGTATATTGGTTTATTAGGAGTAAAAGTATAACTTTTTGTGGCGAGTCTGAATGTTTGATGGCCGAACGTTAGTGAGGCCGACAATTTCAGACGAGCCACAAAAAGTGCTTTTGCTCCGAATGAAACATGCTATTTTTTCCGCAAACGGCATCCAGACTATAGAACTAATTAATATTTAAATAAAAATTCAAAACGATTGCAACGAAGTTGATAAATTCAGAGAATAATAATTATAAAACTGCGCACAACATTTCCGTGGTTACTGGTTTTGTGATTGCCAAGTCAAAAACAAATTTGACAGTTCAATAATATTTTATAATGTCAGAAATATTGTGATTTAAAGCAACAATTGGACTGTGCATTTTTGGTAAGTACTTGAGCACCAAAATTTCGTTTGTTGTAGTAAAGTGTACTGAAATTTTCTTTTAGATTATATTATGTCGGATTCAGAACCCAACTGTACACCGCTCGACGTTGTTGACATTGCTAAGGCAGCTACGAATGATTTAATTCCAACTAAGTCAAGTAGAGTTTATAATCATGCTTACGAAAGATTTCTCACATGATGCAATGATAAAAACATTTCAAACTATTCGGAAAATGTGCTACTAGCTTATTTTTTTGAAATGACAACTAAATTAAAAATGAAGAGTTCAACAATGTGGTCTCAGTATTCCATGATAAAATCATTACTGAATATTAAACATGGATTAGATATTAGCAAATATATGAAACTACGTGCTTATCTGAAGGGTATACTCCCAAAAAGTCAAAGGTATTCACAAAAGACCAGTTTGAAGATTTTTTAAATAATGCACCTAATGAGCATTATCTAGGAATTAAGGTTAGTTATAATATTCTAACCTGCATAAATACAATCAAGTTTTTAAATACATACTACTTTTAGGTTGTTCTAATAATGGGCGTATCTGGAGCATGTAGATGCGATGGAATGGTGAACAGGACAATAGACGATATAAAAGATTTAGGATCTGTTATTCATATAAAGATTCCTGATAGTAAATCTAAAAAGCCACGATCGTTCACAATTATTGGAGAAAAATATATAAATCTTTACATAAAATATATCGTTAATAAAGTTTAAAAGTTCAACTAATAATTATTTTCCCTGTTAAAAATTCTACTTTTTTGTACGGCCGTCAGCGTACAAAAAAGTACTTTTTTTTCCGCTCACGGCTGTACAAAAAAGTGGCGTCTGTGAAATCATATTTCAACATCATGAATTGACGTTAATAATGTCTACTTTTTTTGACGATTGCGGAAAAAATCATTACTTTGCATTTTTTCTATATGTGAATTGAAAGTTGTAGATTATTAAAGTGTCTCCACAATTTATTGATCAATAATTTGTTCCCATAAATCAGTGTTTTAGAGATATCACCGTTTCAAATATTAAATGAAAAAGACTATCCATCTCGAATGTAGTCTGTAGGTAAATAGCAGTAAGTAAAACTAAAAATCAGTACTACAGCATGTATGCTCCCCAACGGGGAGTCCGGTTCTGACCGATATTCAGCTGCTGGTTGAAAATTTCAGCTCCAGATCAAATTAAGTATTTTTGTGGTAAAAACTCCAAAATATTTTAAGTGTATAGTTAGTGCAAACTACGATTCAAAGCAGTTTATTTCCTGTAAGTCGAACGACATTATCATATTTGAAATTGATCCATAATAAAGTGACATATTCGTACTATCTACAAAAACTAGTCATTAATTTTTTGGTTTATCAAGCAATTAAGGTTCCACTTATCTTTATTTCAAATGGGTACAGCGCCGAATTCAGATTTTCCGAACATCTGAAATAATGGAAGCCCATACAGAAAACCATACCAATTCACAAATAACCATGCAGAACCAAACCAGAAACTACTCATCTATCGTAAGCTAAATTTCCGTCAAAATCTCAAGCAATTGTATTTAGCACCATCGATGGCGTAAAACGTTATGAATATATATATTAGCCACAGGACCTTTAATCAAACAAAAAATATACTCTTCTGTTCTCGAATATCATGATCATCACGTAGCGTTACAACCCTGGGTGGGTCTTGGCTGACTGTACTACTTTTTTCCAATTTGTTCGGTCTTCCATCAACCTAGGGTCAAATGGAATGTTCATTTTCCGGAGATCTGCTTGGATGTTATCTCTCCATCGCATTCTGGGACGTCCGAGTGGTCTTATGCCTGTGGGAATCTCCTCCCATACCAGTTTTACAAGTCTTTCGTTATGCAGTCTGTGCACGTGGCCTGCCCATCTTAGTCGCTGTGATTTAATTTCTTGGACAATATCGGCGCCGTTGTAGAGTGCTTTTAATTCGATATTGGTTCTGATCTTATACTGGTTTGTGGTGATGTCATGGTGAGGTCCGAAAATTTTTCTAAGTAGTTTTCGTTCAAAGCGTCTGAGCTTTTCTTCGTTTGCTTTGGTCATGGTCCACGTTTCGCATCCGTATGTTATTACAGGTCTGACGATGGATTTATAGATTTTGACCTTTGAACTTTTTGTGAGATTTTTTGATTTTATGAGCTTATTCAGTGCAAATATACAGCGGTTTGCAGATTGGATTCTGTCTTTTATTCCTTCGGTAACATCGTTGTCCGCTGTCATTACGGCCCCCAGATACTTAAAACGTTGTACTCTTTCGAAATTAGAGGTGTTGATCGTCACATTTTGTCCTATTCTGTCTCTTCGTGTCGTTCTATTTATACACATATATTTCGTCTTCTCTTTATTAATCTTCAGCCCTACTTCACTTGTTGCTCTTTCCACCTTGTTGAAAATGTCTTTCGTGGATAGGATGGAGTCTCCAACGAGATCTATGTCATCTGCATATGCGAGTAACAGCTTGGGACCTTGAACCGATAGCAATTCTGTTTTTATTTCGGCCGACCTCATGGCTTCTCTAATACAAGGTTAAAAAGTAGTGGAGATAACGCATCACCCTGTTTAAGTCCACTGTTGATTTCAAAGCTGCCAGACAGTTTATTATTTACGCGTACTTTAGATATTCCACCCTCCATATAGACTTTGGTCATCCGAATAAGTTTCTTTGGTATTGAGAACTCCGCCATGGCATTCCATACTTGGCTTCTTTCTACGCTATCAAATGCCTGTCGAAAGTCTATGAAAAGATTGTGTATGGGTCTGTTATACTCCCATCCCTTTTCTAGAAGTTGTCTCAGCGTGAATAGTTGATCTATTGTTGATCTGTTTGCCCTAAACCCGGCTTGATATTCGCCTAGGACATTTTCAGCATAAGGGATTCGTCTACTAAGAATGATGTAATGTAATTTTATATGCCGTGTTTAGGAGTGAGATTCCTCTATAATTCGCGCATCTTGTTTTGTCCCCTTTTTTGTGGATGGGCACTATTATGTTTTCCTTCCATCGTGCTGGTATCCTTTCTTCTAACCATATGTGCGTTATTAGCTGGTGGATTTGGCGATGTAGTGCGTCTCCCCCATATTTCAGAAGTTCTGCTGGTATCTCGTCCGTACCCGGCGCTTTGTGATTTTTCAGCTTATTTAAGGCCTTTTGGGTTTCTTCAAAGGAGGGATTTTTGACGGGCATGTCCCTGTGATATAGATCTCTTCTTTGTGCTGTTCTTCCTGTATGATGTTTAGTAGGTCTCTAAAATACTTTTTCCATTCTTCAGTTATTTCTTTACCGTCGATTATCATGGGGCCTTGGTTGTCTCTCAGTGTATGGATGGAATTGGTTCTATGCCCTCTTTTCTCAGAGGAAATTGCTTTATAGAATTTTCTGGAGCCTGGTTTGGGCCATTCTCTCTCCATAGTTTCATATTTTTGTTGTTCGTAGTTTCTTTTCTTTGTGCGTATTATTTTTCTTGTTTCTTTTCGGCAGTCGTCATATTCCTTTTTACTTTGGTCTGTTTGCAGTTGTATCCAAGTCTTTCTTACTGTTTGTCTTTTTTCCAGTTGTTTCCGACATTCCTCGTTATACCATGTTTTTGCCCTCTCCTGCTTACTCCTTCCTCGAATATCACAAAATATTTATGTATCTGAGCAATGCAAATATAGTCGATGAATTTCTTCGTCAACATGTCAGTCCAAGACCCCTTATTACTCCTTCGGAGCGTCTAATCTTGTCCAACGTTTGTCCTTCAATAGAAAAGAGTTCAACCGATAACAACTTTACTGTCCCCTATATCCTTTTTGATAGTCAATATCCCAAATCCCGAATATTCCCATATTTTGAGTTTTCGCTGATTCTACATATCTGACAAGCTGATTATCTCTGAATCTATGTTTATCACCTATGAAAATACTCATTACCGGATATATATATATATATATATATATATATATATATATATATATATATATATATTGTATAGGATTCAATATTTATTTATTATTTTATTATTTGTGATTGAATAATCGTTAAGCATGCATACCAACTCTATCAAAGGGTAGGGTTCAATTGCGCCATTCAAATTTACTCTAATTATTGGATTGTGAAATTAAAATGAACAAACTTATGATTTCAGGAGTTTTCTTAAACATAGAAATTTATAAACAGAAAATGTACAGATATACTACAAAAAAATAAACTACTATTACTATGGAACAATTAAAATGTTTTTTAAATAAAAGCCTATTTTGTTTTAGAGATCTCTAATATAATATTTTAAAATGGTACCTTTTATTTACTAAGTTTGTATCCACTTTAAACTAATCTTCACTATCAATTTCTTTCTGTTGTACTGTCCAAAATATTATTGAAAAGCTCTTCTTAAATTTCACACGCAATGCCTTGATTTCTTCCCCAAGATATCTATCCTTTAACTGGATATACAATTATCTTCTCTCTTCTTCTGATGATTATAAATTGGTTTAAATTTCCATGTTTATCAAATATAAACGTGTTTTATCGTCCTTGTAGAAATAAATTACAATATCCCTTGCCTCTTTTTTGACGTTTTTTCAAATCAGAATAACTTTTCTCTCCTGTATATTGCAATTATCTTCAAATTATTATTATTATTATAAAATTGGTTTAAATTTCTTTCTATTATACTTTGAGTATCAACTTTTTGTATCGTTCTTATTGACGAGATCAATTATAATACGACTTTCAACTTTGACATTTTAAAATCCAACTGACTTTTTTGATTTCCATCATAATCTATCTCGTTGCGGGTTGCTATCGAAACTTCTCTATATCGTATGAATTGTATTGATATTGTGTGATTAACGACGATTTGGTGTTTATATTACAATAAACCATGAATTTTTAAGCCGTATATGAAACATGAAAATGAAATTTTGGTATTAGAAATTAACATCTATAGAGATGAAGATTTTTATACATATAAATATTAACATAACTTATTTACTATTTATTAAAATTCCTGAAATCCCTTGCATAAAATAACCTAATTACTAACTATATGAAAATTTGACGCGTTTCTTTTAAATTATTTTGAATTTCATTCTAATTTCAACGGATGCTTTTGAAATTACATCATGTACTGCATTATTAATTTTAATTTCCGTTGTATCTGAATCAGATTTCAATATTTTCGATTCTGATGGTTCAAAGAGTATATCGTCCGTTTCGATATCAATCCACGCCATTTTTCATATAAAGTACAGCTATCCAACGCAAATTTACATCAATGGTATGATTGGAAATTACATTAAACAGAGTTGTGTAAAAGCCTGCTTGAGTTTCCCATTCCTTCAACTTGAATTCAGCTGGTTTTAGTATTTCTGGATTCTGACTGGCAGCTCCTTGTAAGACTTCCACTACCAACATATTTGGTGAATCTACATTCATTTTGAAAATGAAGAAATTCTGAATTTATTTATTTAAAATGATTTAGTATGCTGGGAATATCATTAATCAGCTTGTTGATTTAATGCTAAATTATAACCTTCTGAAGCGCTTTCATTACATACTTTAACTTTTCAAGTATTTAATTAATTTGGATATATCCCTTGAATAACTGGATGGGCACAATTTGTTAGGTTATTAAATATTAGAAATATCTAATTTGAGATAATTCTACTTGTTTTCAAAAAACTGCTAATCCTTTCCACAATATTTGCGTTAATTATACCAACAAATAGATTGTGCCGTTCTATTTATTTTGCAAACTCGCAAGATATTTCTAATAGTAAACTTTCATCTAATTTATTGAATGCACAATACCTTCTGACAGTTTAATCATTATTAAATTGAATACAACCAAATGAAACTGCTTCATATATATATATATATATATATATATATATATATATATATATATATATATATATATCTCATGAGATATATAGTTTAATGAATTTTGAAAATAAGGACCGAATCCCAAGAAATCGCTGAATGGAAATATATATATAAATTGGTCCAAGAAAAATCCAAACACCTTAAATATATACAGAGCAGGGGTGAAATATGCTCACGTACAAAGAAATTGAAGAAAGCTACGGGAAAAACGTCGTTGACAAATTAAAGCAGTTCTCAAATGTACTTAGAAAAATAGTCAAACAGAAGAATAGAAGAATCTTTTTACTTCAATGTAAAAATGATAATTTATCACCTGTATTTCTGAAACTGAATGTTAAACATATTTCGTTTGATTGCAGTTATTTGGAACAAAGATTTATGCATATTTTCAGTAACTTCAAACGTAACACAATCAATTTGCTTCTCACTGACACAACTAAAAACCTGAACATATTGAATAAAAATAAAGAAAAACTTAATAATGAAATTAAAAACATGTTACCAGATTTTATATATCAGTGTATTTTAGAAAGAGAAAACAACAAAAATGAACAATTATTTGTAAAAATTAAAAACAAAAACATCAATAAATTAGACAAATTGCGGAATAAACACAACAATTTACCACAAAATCTAAATAAAACAGATTGGATAGAGAATTTGACAGATACGGACATTCCCAGTGACGTTATAGATGTATTAAGTTTAGGACCCAATTTCTCATTACCAATAGAAAATAAAAATGATATTCCTATTGCAGACATAATTTGTAATATAGAAACAACATTATTAAACTTGCCACCACAAAATAGAGATGAAATTAGGTCAAAATGTACAAATGTGCTAACGAATTACAAAAACAATTTTAATTCTACCAAACATAGTCCTCAAAGTAAAATATTATCACGTAAATTGAAACGCACTAAAATATTTTTAAAAAAACATCCAGAGCTTAAAATTCTAAAACCAGATAAAACAAACAAAACGGTTATTATGCATGAAACTGATTATGAGAACAAAATGAAAGAATTACTATTGGATAATAATACATACAAAGAAATGAAAAATGACGCTACAAATATATTACAAAAGAAAAATAACGAATTAATTAAAAAATGGGAAAATAATTTATACATATCACCAAAAATAGCTAGAGACTTGAAGATACAAAATTCAATTCCACCTAGGATATACGAATTACCAAAGCTCCATAAACCCAACATTCCGTTACGCCCAATAGTATCTTGTATTCAATCGCCATTAGAAAAATTATCAGCTTTTTTGAAAAACATATTAAATAATGTAGCATATAAAAACGAATATTACATTAAAGACGTTAGGCAATTCAAAAATAAAATTAAAAATATATCAATCCCCACAGATCACATTATTGTGTCTTTGGATGTGATATCCATGTATACAAACATTACTTTAGATTTAGTTCAAAATGTAATTAAAAAACAATGAGACCTAATTAAAAACTACACAGATATTCCTCTTGATGAATTTTTAGACTCTGTCAAATTAGTAATAAATTCAACTTATTTTTTATACAAAGATACGTTTTACAAACAAATCGAAGGTTGCGCAATGGGAATTTCTCTTTCAACTGTAATTGCACAGTTAGTCATGGAGGAACTAGAAACAACGGTAATAAATAGACTGAACTTCAAACCACCTTTTTTCTATAGATACGTGGATGATTGCCTGCTGGCCATTCCAAAAGATAAATGTGATTATGTGTTACGAGAATTTAATAATTATCACCACAAATTACAGTTTACTATCGAAACAGAGCAAAACCATCAAATAAACTTTTTGGACTTAACTATACACAATAAAAACGGAGAAATTAAAACTGCTTTGGTATACCAAATCTACTTGGTCAGGTAGATATCTTAATTTTAATTCACACCACCACATATCCCAAAAAAAATCTGCTATTATAGGCCTGGCCGACAGAGCAATTATTCTTTCTGATACTGAATACAGACATACGGCGATTGAAAAAGCTAAACAGGCGTTGAAAATAAACAGCTATCCCGAAAAAATTGTAAATAGTGTTTTTAAAAAAAGAATACATAAGCATTACAACTCGACTTCCATCTGTACAACAAACAAACAAAAAAACTCCAACTTTTTAATACTACCGTATATTCCAAAATTAACAGAAAAAATAAACAACGTTTTTAAACACGAAAAGGTACAGCTAAGCTACAAAGGACATAATCTACTAAACAAACATTTTAGTCAACTAAAATCAAAAATTCCAAAAGACAAAAAAAGTCATGTAGTCTATGAGATCCCCTGTAGAAATTGTGATAGTGTATACATAGGACAAACAAGTCAATATTTGAAAAATAGGATTAACAGCCACAAGTACGATAAAAAGAATAAAACTGCACTAACGAGTCACACAACCAACAATAATCATACATTTAATTATGAAGAAACAAAAATCCTAAAAACGGAAAAAAATACAAAAAAAAGAGAAATTTACGAAATGATATGTATTCAAAATAACAAAAATGCTGTTAATTCCAAAATATACACAAACAATTTGAGCAAAATCTATCACAATTTGATTAATTAACAAAAAAAGTACAAATCCAATCCACAGCATACAATTGAATTGCTTTTTATTATACGTAGTCATAATTTTTATACCCTCTACAAATTAATTCATTGTCCGTTCATGTTTAATGCATTAAATCGCAAAACAAAAACGATAATAGATAATAAAATACATCAATTATCAATCTTGAAGTTGTTGTTTGTGTACCTCCAACTAATTGAGTTGTTTTATTCAGGTCAAGTTGTTGATATCAAACAACTGTACAGCAGAAATTAGGCAATGTGAAACACAAGGTTTACAAAATACATCTCCAATACTCTCCAAACGACAACAATTTTCCCGATATCTCTCGTCAAAATCGAAATATGGATACTGAAATTTCAGATGTAGATGTAACTGGTAAGAGAAAAGCGGATGAGATTGTCACACCTCCGTTAGAAGAGCAGACTGTCTCAACTCCATTTATTGACAGAGTGGTATCTATAAATAAAAAACCCCAACAAGACGAGATCAAATCTTCAACGATAACTGTAAATCCAGAATCAACAAAAATATTCACTAAAGAACCCTCGACTAGCGTATCACATCAAAAGATGAACCGCAAGCACAATTTGTAAAACCAATTGCTCCAAGTAAAACTCACCAACACTACAATAAAAAACCGCTATCATTAGAAACCTCTCTTGAAGAACAACTATTACCTACCATGCATTTTATTGAAGAGCATTCTAGCATGTATGGATTGAATTATCCTCAGTTCAAGGATTTTATAGAACATGTCCAAGGTAACAAATACCCGTTAAGTGTAGCTCACCTATATACATCTGACGTCGACTCACTAGCTATTTTAATGATTAAAGTTTATCCATTTCTTACTGAAAAAATACATCTCTCATTTCACAAAAATAAGAATAAGAATAATGAAGTTCCTCATATCACAAGAAAACAAAAGTCACCCCCTGTATCGGATACTGATAGTGACATATCATCACAAGAAACTTATTAATATCGTTTTTAACGCCATAAACTAAATTCTCCCACTTTTACAGTTGAATTGCTAGATTAGGAATGTTAAAACTTCTTTTGTCTGAACAACATCCAAAAATCATGTGCTTACAAAAAACAAATTTTAAGGACCAGAATGTATATAAATTACGAAATTTTACTGCCTTCCATGAAAACAGAATGAATGCGCTTATAGCAAATGGGGGAATAGTAACATACATTGCAAATTCAATTGTAGCAAACGAATCTATTGTTGTTTCTGAATTGGAAGTTGTCGTTGTCGAAATTCCACTGCCGATGAAAATATATGTATGTGACATATATATTCCTCCAAATTTCAACCCCTTACTTATAAACAAATAAACGATCTATTAAATCAAATACCCAAACCTAGACTCGTAGTAGGAGATCTCAACAGCCACAATGTAATTTGGGACTGCGGTTTTACGCAACCACGAGGACGTATTATTGAAAATTGATTTGATGGTAATAACTTATTAACTCTTCCAAATAACGGCAAGAAAACAAGATTTAACGTTGAGTCTGGAACGCCCAGCGCAATTGATTTGTTAATATGTGATCCAAAACTAACAAGTTATATAACATTCGAAGTTCTTCCCGATCTCTATGACAGCGATCATTTTCCAATAGTATTAGAAGCAATGCATCTAGCACTAGATAGAAACGGATGGAAACTACAAATTCAAACACATACCTTAAATAGTATCACTACACCCTCTAGTCTAGAGGGTAGAGAGACTGAGAAGAGAGATAAAACTCGATCTCCTAGTAAACCTATTTTTTATAGTATCTTCGCTTGGAATATAGTTATTGAAATGCGATTCTCCACATTTCTTCTCACAATTTAGCCTCTCTCAATTAAGTAATTAAAAAATATAGCATCGCGTTTGAAGATTCCCAAAAAAAGTTGAAAACAAAACAATTGTTCAATCACCACCACCTAGTGACCATTAAAACCACTGGAATGGAACGATGATATAATATTTGATTAGGAATTGAACTTCCTTCCAAATGTTACTAAGTTTAACAAAATCCAAAGAGCGGAACAAAATCTATAACAGTTTTATTGAGTCAGCTTCCCACTCACCCCTACCAGTTATTTTACCTGATAAGGGAAGAAGTACTGGAGCAAACTTACGTAAGATGATCTAATGCTTACGAATATTTGAATTTTGTTGTACTATAACGGTACATTTATTATAAAAAATGATGTTTTTGTTTTATTATTGTGAACTACACCCTCTAGCAGTGGAGTAGAAAACTTGAAAATAATTTCTAGCAGTGTCTCGTATGCGAGTTTGTAATACAGTTTTTTTATCTAAGCTGAACGATAAATATTTTCTGAGATACAGCAGGTTACCTCTCTTAATCAGACACCCGGTACAAAGATATTCTGGTCATTAGTATCTGATGGTTATACAGATTAAAAAGGTATAGAACACAATTGTCGAACTACGAAAACATTTAATTTAGTTGTTGATGACACTTCCAAAAAGTCAATTATTTCTACATGCAATAACTGATTGCGATACTAGGTCAGCTATATAAAAAAAGGAAAACAACAAACTTTGAATAGTTTGATAAATTCCATGACTGATTTGAAAAGGTATTTAAATTTTGGCTTTTATCTCCAAGTCATCATCATAAACGGAATTCGCTTTTTTTCTTACTCAGTATATAAAAGTATAGATATTTCAGCTATGTGAAAATAAGCGAAAAATTAGGAGGTAGAACTATCTTGTCATCTTCCTCTTATCATGTTCAAGTGTGGCTAGACAATCAATTCAATCCAGAAAACTGTAATTTTATAAATTATTAGACAATACTTTGAATTCAATCCAACCAATTCAATTCCAACACTCATTTGCTCCCGAAAAACTTCTGATCACTAACATTGTTATTTCAAAGAGGGTTGGTTATAGTGCAATATGTTGCAATGAAAATGTCAGATTATTTTGTTAAACAGCATGTACCATTTGTCAATGTTAGTGTCAAATACCTACAATAAATGCGGACCTGTCTGAAATTATTTGAAGAACAACTGACCCATCTATTATGGAACAAATCAAAGATAGAAGATGAAGAAGAAGTAAGCAAAGATATTACTGTTTAAGTAGCATTTGAAGATTGTCAATAAGACTAAAATTTTTTTCAAATCAACAATAATTCCGTCCATTTTAATAATTACCTGTGGAATAATTTTTTATTAATAGAATATTGTATACTAAAACTGAATCTCAATAGATTGTGGAATATTCCTACAGGAGAAATCACGGTTAAAAACTATTATTATATAGAATATGACGTCTTCAACTTTTGGGATCGCGATATCTCTAAAATGGTAATTCGTAGTAAAATAAGTATATGAACAATTTTTGTAGACAATTTCATATACTACCACTTCTATCCCAGCTATCTTTGATATACCATCTCTATGGTTTAAGATAAACTGCAGAAGAATGCAGAAAACCGATTGCTTTGACAACGATCCATGGTGTTACATCTCTTACGCTCAAGGTCAAACATTAGTTCTTATGTACTCTTCCCACTTAAAGATCCTTTGTTAAGTAATATTTGACTATCTAAATAGTGTATAATGTCAAATATTTCATTCAAATTAGGTTCATTATATCAGCATTTCCTCAAAAAAATCCTTTTTTTTCAGTTATGCAACCACTGGTTGAATCATATAGGAAATTGAAAGCTATGGAGAAAATAAGATTATATAAAAGTTATGTGGTTTGGGAGGAATATTTTCATGAAGGATGTATTTTGCCCAACAGCATAAGACGTTTAAAATTGGGTTCATCACAGTAGAGTAGTTACAGAGTACAAAAATAAGTTTTTGGTCACAAAAAAATTTAACAAGCAACAATTTGTTAAGGTGTAAGAATATTCAGTATATCAAAGGTATTTCAATGACTTGTAGAATCTCACAAATGATTTAAGTTTGAGGCACTTGTTTAAGGACGAAAAATGATAACAATTACTAGAATTTCAATCTGATAACATATGTCTAATGAATTATATTATTATACGGTAACCACTTTAATCGTTTCATCTAAAATTTTCATTATACATGTTATGACTACTAATTTTAAACAAAGCATCTCTTCGCTTCTGCTTATATTTAACATATTGTCATCAATGGCCTATGTTAAAATTTTAAGTAAGTGAAACAAATTGGTATTTTGATACTAGAATGGTAATCATGATAACATTTGACAACTTAGTTGATATTCAATATATTAAAAGATATTATTGTTTTCATAAACATAATACCTGTTAAAAAATTAGTAATTCAAAAACAAAAATGTGCAACAAACTAAAATTACTATTCTCTGGTAAACATAACTGATGAAAATTATTGTGAAAATGTTAAACTTGTATTTGTATTTATTAGAATAAAGACAATTTCAACAGAAGTGTGTTTTTAGATACCAGACACCCTATATCTGAGCATCTAGTTCTTGCTGTTTTAGCGTTCTCAAGATAATGTTACGAAACAGCACACTGGTATAGTCCCTAAATCCGACTCTGTCTAAGCCAGGTATGAAAGTTAAATTATGGCAAACCCGCAGGGATTCTTAGAATTGCTTACGATAGTGACTATCTTATCTACATTGTTTTTGTGACCAGTCGTATCTAGAAAATGCCAGAAAGCCAATTGTTTTTTGTGTAAGCCGCAATCTAGAATTATCTAGTGAAAAAGGCACTAATATATGAGGAACCGACACGAGACAGTTTAGTTTAGTTGATAAAGTGGTCGCGACAAATGAAGAAGAATACAACGAAATAGCGAACAGTCAAGTGTTGACATAAATTAATAATTAAGTTTGTGTGCTTATAAATTAAGTGTTAGTGAGTAGTTTAGTGTTTAAATAAATTAGTAAGTAGTGTGTTTAAAATTTATCCCACCCCGTTTACTGTTTAAATACATTAAAATAACATACATTGGTGTCAGGTGTGGAGTAATATATATAAATTGCTACGTAAAAATGGCCAAGAGACTATGTGACTTAAAAGTGGCTGAGTTAAGAGCAGAATTGGAAGATCGCGAGTTGGAAACGTCCGGTAAGAAAAGTGAATTTGTAGAAAGACTTAAAGTGGCACTGGAAAATGACGGCTTTGATCCAGAAACAGTTTTATTTGATGACGAGGCTTCCACCTTAATTTCGTCAATTTCTGTTAATATTTCTGCTAACATGGACTAGAAGATTACTGCCATGGAAGAGAACATGGACGAGAAGATTTCTGCCATGGAAGAGAAGATTTCAACGAATGTGAAAAACGTTATTTCTGCTATAATGGACTATATTTCTGCTATGAAGGACGATATATCTGCCGATATTTTACTAATGATAAACGACATTGCCGCTGACGTTGAAAATGAAATTTCGTCTCTAAAATCTGAAATCGAGAATAGGATGTCAATGATGGACGAGAAAATCGAGAATGAGATGACAACGATGGACGAGAAAATCAAGGAGTTCGAAAGAAATATGACAGATGATAAGAACTCAAGACACGCCAGCGGAAGAAAAGAAGACCGAGCAAACAAAACCTTGCAAACCAGAAACACACTCTAAGCTAGAAGACATTGGTAGTTTTACCCGAGTCAAGACCCCAACGTTCGATGGAAAAATGTCGTGAACCAATTATGTGGAACTGCTTGAAGCAGCCGCTAGAGTGAATAATTGTCCGATAAGGAGAAGGCAGTAAACTTAACCATCGCGCTTCGCGGAGATGCCTTAATGTTCTTCAGACGACATCTTTGTAAGAAACGGACGACTTCGAGCAGCTGGAGAAGAGGTTGGACATGCGATATGGTCATGAACATCTGACGAAGCCCTTCAAGAGTATGAAGTGGATATTGCCCGACTCGTTCGATTTGCTTATCCGTCAGCACCAGAGAACATGATAGAATGTCTGGGCATCCAGGCATTTATTGATGGCTTACGTGACCCCGATATACAGAGGGCGCTTCGTTTAGCCCATCCGAAAACATTAGTCGACGCATTGACAGCTGTTCTTGAATATGAGGCAGCAACGAATGCTTCAGGATATAACAAAATTAGGACCATCCAAGAAGAAGGTGACAATGACACACTTGACCGATCGTCAACTTGTTGAAAAGTATGGTAGACAAGAAGCCGAAGAAAATCAGGTGCTGTGATTGTGGCGAGCTAGAGCATGCACGCAGTTCGTGTAAGAGTCCTACGACTTCTGCAAATCAAGAACCTCTTAAATGCAAAGCAGCCACGAAGGGCTCGCGGTACAACAAATGTAGGACCATGCAGGGAGAAGATGACGATTACAAACTTGACCAGATCATCAACTTGTTGAAAGGTATGGCAGACAAGAAGCCGAAGAAGGTCAAATGCCGGAAGTGTGGGGAGCTTGAGCACGTACGCAGTCCGTCTGAGCGCCCCAAGACTCCTGTAACCCAAGAACTCCAGTCACAGGGGTGAATATCCAGCTGATGTGAATCACCGAAAAGCCAACTCTTTGTCTAAACGGTCATGCCCTGTAGACTATTCACAATGCAACAAGTCAAAATCTAAGGAAGTTGCAGTTTCATGAACTACTGTAGTCAACGAGGAATGGTCACCCACCAGGATCAGAGGAGATCAGGAGAATGATCCTCACCTGAAGATGATCCGGCAATGGAAGGAAGAAAATCAGCGACCTACCTGGCAAGAAGTGTCAAGATTTTCACCGAAACTCAAGGCGTGTTGGGCTCAGTGGGACTCCCTAGTCCTGAAAGAAGGGCTGTTGAAAAGAGTCCATGAAAACGATGATGGTTCCGAGATGAGGAGACAGCTAGTTATCCCTAGAACGAGGGCAATTGAGGTACTGAAGAAGTTACACGACAGTCTATCGGGAGGTCATCTGGGAGTGAAGAAAACCCTTCAGCGAGTCCGCGAGAGGTTTTATTGGATGAACAGCTCCGATGATGTGAAGGACTGGTGTAAGAAATGTACGACTTGTGCTACGAGTAATGGACCACGTCGCAAGAGAAAGGCACCCATGAAACAGTACAATGTTGGAAGCCCTTTCGACAGAATTGCTTTAGATATCGCTGGACCATTTCCGACGACCGAAAATGGTGGCAAAAACATACTGGTTGTAATGGATTATCTCACAAAGTGGGTGGAAATTTACGCTATCTCGAACCACAACTGTCGCAGATGTATTGGTGAAAGAATTCATCAGCCAATATGGAGTGCCCTTGGAAGTCCACAGCGACCAGGGAAGAAATTTTGAAAGACATCTATTCCAAGATGTTTGCGAGAAGCTGGGAATGAAGAAGACCAGGTTAACAACATTACATTCACAGTCAGATGGAATGGTCTAGAGAATGAACAGGACAATTGGAAAATACCTGTCCAAAGTGGTTTCCAGCCATCAGAGGGATTCGAACCAATATCTTTCCCTATTCGCATTGGCTTATCGATCGGCAGTTAATGAGTCCACGGGTGAAACACCAGCTAAAATCCCGTTTGGACGTGAAATGAGGCTCCCTTGTGATCTGGAATTTGGCTGTCGGCCTGAAGAAGGCTGGACGATATTCATGAATTAGTTCGAAGAAATCTTCAAGTTGCCAGCGACAGAATGAAAAGTCGGTACGACACGCAGGCCACAGAAGGCGGTTTTAAAGAAGGGAAGAAAGTATGGTTACACGACCCGACGAGGAGGAAAGGATTTTCTCCAAAATTACAAAAATCCTGGGAAGGCCCATACTTAATCAAGAAAAGTATCAATGATGTTATATATCGCATAAGCAAGATCCCCAACGGAAAACCAAAAGTAGTTCACCAAAACCGACTAGCGCCATTCGAATTAGACCATGACCTAGAGAAAGGAGTAAACCATATTCGAGATGTATCTGACCCTACCTTCGATGAATTTATGGGCGCATATGGAGGTACCGGGAAAGCTAGATATGGAGTTACTTCAGAACAACGACAAGATTTATTCACTCTCCCGGAAGGTTATTCACTGGCATACAACATCCTTGCCCGTCTCAAGTTTCAAGAACACGCGAGGGTTGGCATCCGTCTTTCGGAAGAAGTTCGGGCAATTAGAAAAAGTTGAAGACCAGATTCCAGCCCCTGGCAAGACACTGAAACTGAAACATAATTCGCGGTACGTCTTCGGGGTACGTCTTCTACGTGGTAACTAAAAATGAATTTCAAGATCGATCTACCTATCGCGATGTGTGGGAAGCACTTCGAAACCTTCGGTACCATGTGTTAGAATCCAGCGTGAAGAATCTGGCTATGCCTAAGATAGCGAGTAACCAGTTGGATTGGCGAATCTTCAGGTTCATGGTAGATATTATCTTTCATGATACCGGTGTTCAGATATTAATGTGCAGCTACAACCCCCGTTATCAGTATCCGATAAAGACGGTGCCCTTCTATATCCATAAGATCGGAAAGTGTAGAAATGCGGCCAGTTGCCGATTCAAACATCCAGTCTCGGCTACACAAAAGTTCCAGGAGGAACTTCCATTTAAGGAGGGGGTAATGTTACGATACAGCACACTGGTATATTCCCTAAATCCGACTCTGTCTAAACCAGGTATGAAAGTTAAAATTATTGCGGATGCGCAGGGATTCTTAGAATTGTTTACGATAGTGACTATCTTATCTACATTGTTTTTATGACCAGTCTTATCTAGAAAATGCCAGAAAGCCAATTGTTTTTTGTGTAAGCCGCAATCTAGAATTATCTAGTGAAAAAGGCAGTAATATATAAAGAACCGACCCGAGAAAGTTTAGTTTAGTTGGTAAAGTAATCGCGACAAATAAACAAGACTACACAGGAACAGTGAAGTTTTGACATAAATTAATAATTAGGTTTGTGTGCATATAAACTAAATTTAAGTGATTAGTTAAGTATATAAAAATTGAGTGTTAGTGAGTAGTTTAGAGTTTAAATAAATTAGTAAGTAGCCATACCGTGTGTTTAAAATCTATCCCACCCGTTTACTGTTTAAATAAATTAGAATAGCATTACAATGATTTGATGTTAAACGAACAGGTATTAAATGTAGTATTTCTCTTAAAGTTCCAGTAACGTTGTCAGGTTATATATAAATAAACCAAAAAGCAAAATTTAAATCCTTCTTCTGTATAAAAATTCATGTAATTATTCTACATACACGAGAATTTAGTTTTATATTAAATAACCTTGAGAACACCAAAAGTAGTAATTAATTCGATCCATAAAATACTATTCATATAAGATTTCAAATGCTGGCGGTTCTGTTAGTACTGACTACAACCACTCAGATGTCACTGAAACCAGTTCAAAAATTTTGATATCTTTATATATAAAGGTTATCTATGCATTGACGACCTTAAATGAATATGACCCTCACTTCGTGGAATCTACTCATATTAGTGTTTTAAATGAAACTTACTGTTTCTAGATAATTCCACAATATATTGAAAAACTGTTAAAAAGTCTAAGAAATTTGACAATAGGTTCGATATATCGTCATAAGGCTAATTATATCTAAGCTTTAATATCTGTGATATCGTATCATCTTCTTATTCTTATACTGAGTCAATCACAAGATAGGTCACTTCTTGGTCTAGCCAAAAATAATTATTAAACATAAGGTAGGCATCAAATGAAATGTAACTACTATCATTTTGACGATGATATTTAATATCGAAACAATTGTCAAATTTATTATAATTTTTAACATTTTTCTCAATATATTGTGGAATTATCTAGAAACAGTAAGTTTCATTCAAAACAGTAATATTATTACATGAAATCGATGGAGACTTTTAATATGTTATTATTCATAATTTAATATATTATTATTTGTATTAGTATATTTATTGTGTGTACAGGTTGGCAATAGTTATTTGTGAAACAAGTGCCACAGTGACTCGTTTTGTAGTACGAGTGATTTGCACAACGAACCGCGAAGCGGTGAGTTGTGCAAATCACGAGTACTACAGAAAGTCATTGTGGCACAAGTTTTACACAGTATTTTTTATGATTCGCATTTATTTAATTATTTAAATAAAATAGAATTTCATATAATCCCTGTTTTTAATCTAGGTGGAGTGGGTTGAATTTAAGTTGGCAATTCGGTAGATTCCTAATTGGTCAGATCACAAATGGTTTTATTCAGCACTTCTGACTTTTGACATAATATAACCGAATAATTGTGTAAATTGTGAACAAACTTTCATTTAAGCAAAAAGAGGATGATTATTTGTTTCGTATATGCTCTTGCGATCTATTTATATTATATCATGAACAGAATTATTTCTGTAATACATCTTCACATAGATATCTGGTAATTAATCCCAAAAATCGAAAGTTTTGTATACCTATTTATTGATTCCATATAGTATAAAAATAAACAATTGACAAATCATTGATAAATAAACGTTAGCGTACTATATTCATTAATATTTTTAATATATAAATCATTCTAATTTACCTTTATTATAATAATTTGCTAGCTAGAACAACGCTAGACTATTTTATTTATAATTTGTGTCAAGGTTAAAGTCAAATGTCAAATAAAAATATAACTAAATACAATAACCAACTGTACACTAAAAATCACTATAACAGTGTTCAAAGAGCTTCATTGTGACACTCTAAACAATGTTATAATGAAGTATCTTTTATACGCGAATTATACAAATTAATTTTGGCAACGTCCGATGCGTCGTAGCAAAGACGTATGCGGATGGCAAGAGCTCACTTCGTTGGCAGAATTCGTAAGCTTCGATTCGACAGTACAGTTCAGAGAAAAGTGTGATTACCGGGGTTGTGCAATACTAACTTGTTATGGCGACTCCAGAAAGTAAAGTTGGTCATAAAAAGTTGAGTGAGCAGTGTCGTGAAATAATTATGAAAGTTTTAAATTTCATGACCGAAGAGGCAAACAATGGCAAGTCGACAATTCCATTAACAAAGGTAAGTTTTAATTATTGCAATAAAATTTTTAAACCAAAGTAATTATTTAACAAATTTACACTCGATAATACATTTTTTAAATCAATTTTCGTACATAAAATATTTATTTGTTAAACGATTTGAAAAAGTGACATTAGTGTGAGACAAAGTATTTTATGCACTCATGTGTCACTTTTATGCACCGTTATGTCATCATTACAGACAAATCGACGCCATTTTTAGACCATTTAGAGCAGTGGTGTCAAAGATACGGCCCGCGGGCCACGACCGGCCCTCAAGACATTCTAATCCGGCCCGCTTTGCTGGAGTCAACCAATCACATAGGTCTGCTGTGAATGGTTGAAAATATGCCAACAATAGTTAGAAATTAATGTTATTATGTTTTAAAATCTTGTAATTTTATGATTATATTCTATAAATATTATAATTAATTGATATAATTGAACATCCTCCACGGGTGTATTAACCAAACGTGTCTAACCAATCATGGCCAACCCGAGCATTTTACTGTACTCTACGGCAACGTCGCCGATGCAATGCCAGAGACGAACAGCAGGGCGGGGGAGTGTGCTGTGAACAGTGTAGCAGTCAGCTCCGTCAGTAGCCAGAAAAACGTTGTTCACAAGAATATTTATTCTTTTGCGTTGATTGTGCTTGTTGTGTGTAATTTATTTGAGTGCGCCTTGCGTCTGTTGCAATGTCTTCTAATAAACGACGGAAAGTTGATAGCGAGTGTCGAGTTTTTCAAAGTAAGTGGGAACTATAGTATTTTTTCATTGAATGGAAAGGCAAACCACTTTGCTTGATTTGTAATCAAACTATTGCTGTTTGCAAAGAATTCAACTTGAAAAGACACTATGAAACCCATCATAAAGAGAAGTTTGACAAATTCTCAGACGAGATCAGACTAGAAAAACTAGAATGATTTAAAAGTAAATTGAAGGGACAGCAATCGTTCTTTACAAAGGCCAAAGTTGATAGTGAGAATGCTATGAGAGCGAGTTATGTAATTGCACTAAAAATTGCAAAGAAATCGAAACCTTTTAGTGACGGCGAATTTGTTAAGGAATGTATGTTAGATGTGGCTGAGATTTCATTCCCATCCCAGAAACAATCTATTCAAGATATACCCCTGTCCAGAAATACAATTGCTGGCAGAGTAAATGAGTTGGCGGATAATTTGCACAAGCAACTTAGAGAAAAAGTGAAAGAATTTATTTTTTATTCCATTGCTGTCGATGAAAGTACCGATATCAAAGATACAGCGCAGCTTGCTGTGTATATTCGCGGAATCGATAAAAACTTTTTCATTACTGAAGAACTATTGAAATGTGTACCTTTGAAGGATACTACTACAGCTCAAGATATTTACCAGGCGATTGAACAATTAATTCAAAATAATGAACTTGATTGGGGAAAATTATGCAGTATTACGACTGATGGTGCACCAGCCATGGTTGGAAAAAATGCTGGTGTTGTAACGAAAATACGTAAGAAAATTTCAGATGAAGCTACACCTGAACACGAATTTGTGGGGATCCACTGTATGATTCATCAAGAGTCCTTGGCATCTAAAATACTTGAAATGGATCATGTCATGAAGCCAATAATTAAAATTATAAACTTAATTCGGAGCAAAGGCCTAAATCACCGTCAATTCACACAATTTTTAAAAGATCTCGATGAAGCACATTCTGATATTATATACTTTACAGAAGTTCGTTGGCTTAGTCGCGGTTCAATGTTAAAGCGATTTTTCGAATTGCGTGAACATATTGTTAATTTTATGGATCAAAAGGGAAAACCAATTAATCATAGCGACGAATGGTGGCTTGATTGTGCTTTTCTGGTGGATATGACGGAGCATTTCAATAACTTGAACGTTAAACTTCAAGGCAAAAACATGATTGTCACGCAAATGTACTCAAATATACAGGCGTTTGAGATAAAATTAAAGTTGTTGGAGTCCCAATTGCGAGATCAAGTACTTCACCACTCTCCTAGTATTCGAGCACGTGGTACGTACAGTGCAGAGAAACTAACAGAGTTTGCTACTCTTCTACTTGATCTTATAACGGAGTTTGAAGGTCGTTTCGCAGATTTTCGCGAATTGAACTCCTGTGAATTTCCTTTGTTTAATAATCCATTCACCTTTGAAGTTGCCAAGGCGCCAACAAATATGCAAATGGAACTAATAGACTTGCAATGTGACACTGTTTTAAAAGACAAGTTCAAGGAAGTTGATATTTTGACATTCTACTCAAAATATTTTAAAAGTCATGGTAACTATCCCAACATGAGCAAACACGCTGCTCGTATTTTATGTATGTTTGGAAGTTCATATATATGTGAACAGATGTTTTCAATAATGAAAATCAACCAGTCTAAACACCGTTCGAGACTGACAGATGAACATCTTCAAGCTATTCTGAAAATTAGTACATCTGATTTGATACCAAACATGGACGACATAATGAAGCTGAAACGATGTCAAGTATCTGGGTCATCGAAATAGTTACTATACTAAACTTTTATTTATCTATTGTATAGATATAACTTTTTTATTTTATGTTATTTTATATATTTCGTTGAATAAAGATTTCCGTTATGATATATAAACAAGCTTTTTTTAAGCCGGCCCCCCAAGCATGCCTCGAAGAAAAAATGACACTCATGTAAATTGAGTTTGACACCCCTGATTTAGAGCAACCATAATGAGACATTCTTTGGTTTTTGCATGCATGCGGCTCATGCGTCAATTTTTCCATTCTTGAAAAAAGCACCACTTTAATCCCTTGTTGCACAAATAACTATTCTGTTTCTATCTACAGGAGTATATAAAAGGGCACATGTTTATTTTGTGTCAGATACCTATTTAAATGTAATATGTTTTTTAGCTTATAATTATTATACTCATTTCATACACATCATTATTACGTTTCGGTTTTATTATTTCTTTTGAACCATCTGCCGATTTCTTGCGGTTTGGTCATATTAAAATATGTTTGAACTAAAATCTAAAGATGGTTTGAAACAACTAATGAACTGAGACGTAATATAGTATTTTTGAATTTGATACTTCTTTTAAATGGCCGAAAACCACGACAAAAATTTTTATTCCAAAAACGGTCACTGAAAAGAAATTTAACTACTTCCTCATTTTATTTGTATGAAAACACACATGAATAAAACTTTTATTACAACATTTATATCGACTTATTTTATTGTCCAGGGTCATTGAACGAGTTTCTGCTGCTATGAAAGTTAGCCAAAAACCGCTTTTCCGTATTAAAAAAGAAGCTCTGGCAGGAAGTAATGCTGACACTGATGTGCCTACTAGAAAACAAAGGACGTCTAGTATCCGTATGGATCAATTCGAAAAAACTGTGCTTGGAAGGTGCATAATAAATTAACACATATCCGAGAAAAAAATACCCACGTTAAGAAATGTACACCAAACCTTTGCAGATAGTTATGGCTTGGTGAATCTCTGCGGAAACAAATACATTCTTTAGATTTTCGTTGGACCAACATGAAAAACAACAGAAGTTTGTTAATGGAACGTGACGAAATCAGACATGTACGCCTACTATATTTAAGAAACATAAAACAGTGCAGAGAACAGAACGAATCTATCATTTATATGGATGAAACATACATTCATTCATGTCACACGCACTTTAAAGGATGGATTGACAAGAGTAACGAAGGATTAAGAAACCCCGTTTCAAAAGGTAATAGGCTCATCAATGTGCAAGCAGGAAGTGAAAATGCTTTTGTACCTAATGCTGGTATTATGTGGAACTCCCAGTCAAAAACAGGAGATTATCATAATGAAATGGCGTACAAAAATTATGAGAAGTGGGTATAAGGAAAACTTATTTCAAACCTACCAAAAAACGCTGTTGTGGTAATTGATAACTCCCCATATCACAATGTTCTAAATGAAAAATTACCTACGCCTGCTTGAATTACACAACAATTAAAAAACTGGCTTTCT
The DNA here is from genome assembly GCA_963921935.1 of Galeruca laticollis. Classification (NCBI taxonomy): domain Eukaryota; kingdom Metazoa; phylum Arthropoda; class Insecta; order Coleoptera; family Chrysomelidae; genus Galeruca; species Galeruca laticollis. The sequence continues at coordinate 151,615,601 of OY998177.1, forward strand.
GAAAGAAACATATATTACAGTGAACAAATGGTAAAACCGGATCTTTATAATGTTGCAAAAATGTACAAACCGCAATATAAATCTTATAAAACTGATAAATTGTTTATTCGACATGGATTGCAAGCTTTAAGGCTACCCCCTTATCTTCCGGACTCAAATCCGATCGAAAATGTTCGGGCGGCACTTAAAGAATATATGGCCAAACGCAATGCTACCTTCAATTTTAAAAAGGTTAAAGAATTCTGTAATGAATTTTTTGACACATTTTCTGCAAATAATTGGAAAGTTAGATGTGACCATGTTAAAAAGATTGAAGATGAATTTATGAACAATGAACCACTTTTAGATACTGTTGTAGATAATATTATTATTAATTTGGCCGAGGACATGGATAGCGAGGATGATGAAGTTGATATAGAAAGTGATTTTGAAGAATCATTTGTTGATGCACCTCATTGTTTTACTGTTGATGATCCCTGTACATCTAAAACATATTTTTCATTATAAAGTTTGTTTGTAGGTGGTATGACAGAATACATTAAACGCAACAAATGTAAAGATATAAATAGGTATTATAAAATTGTAGATATTAGAGACGAATTCCACTAGAGTAATATAATATTTGTAGCACATCTGTACATAGATCTAAATAAACAATAATTGACGGCACCCAGAACCAAGATTTTTTTGTTTTGCCAGTCCTAACTCTGTAAGAAGTGTGGAGGGACGTTTTAATTTCATGGTGAATATTTGCTAAAACCCCAAAAATTTACATATGAAAGTAGAAATATCTACCACAAAAAAGATTTAATATTTTATTTATATTATTAGTATACTTATTAGACCATCTCCAAAGGCGATTTCCCCATCTTGTTTCTCAAATTTTATGTATAAATCCGAATTTTTACATTATTTTCTACTACATGTCATTAGGAATAACAATTTTAGAAAGCTTAACAGGTAGGTATGTCATTAACTATTACTACGAACAGATAAGAAACATTGTTGGCCATTGTTAAATTTAGAAAATCGCTTAACAATCCTTATCATATTGTACGCTTTATCTGCAAAATATACCTGACTTCCACATAAACCTCATTGACGAATATTATGAAGGGACCACTTAAAAGACATTAATTTGAAGTAAAGGTGATAGCTTATGTCTCTTGGAATCTATTTATTATTTATTATTTACATCACATAAAATAATAAATATATAATAGAATTCCTCGTATGGTTTTTGAAGCAATAAATAATTATGTCTATACAAAAAAAAACCCAATTTTCGTTGAAAAATCTAATGGTTTTATTTCTTCATTCATTTAATTAATAATAAAGAACCCATTATTGTTATTTTGTTTTGTAAATTCGATTTTATATATCATTATACATGTGCCATAATTAATTATTTTTAAATACAAATTCAAAATATTGTGTTACCCTCGTACGTATTAACAGTCTCACAACCTTTAAAACTTTGCACGCGGAATGTACGTCGCCTGCTCTTCCCGGTAACTGCGTGTACAACGTTGTCAAGTTGTATGGCTTTCTCTCGCATCGTCAACTTCCAAAATTAATTTGCCAACCTGTACCCATTTATGGATCTATAGCGAATGTTGAATGTTTATTTTGACCGGATTATAGTATTATTGGAAAAAACAGCAACTTCCTTCTGCAAACCAACAATACCGGGGTCTTTAACAATAGGAATAGTCTTATCTCAAAATACTATTCTTCTCACACGAAATATCCGGTTGTTGAAGATTTTGAACCCTAGGATAAAACGTAGAGTTTTTGGAATCTTCTCTACACCTATGTTTTCATAATAGTCAACAAACTTTTATCGAGGCTGTGTTTTTTGTAACCCCAATTCATAATATCTTTTCGAATTTAATCGAACCTCTTTTCATTGCAAAGATGTAAAGCATGATATGTGTTGGGATATATTCACAGTTATAAACTCATCATGTTTTTCCTGTTGTTCAATAAATTAGTTGAGATTACTACATCAGAAACAAACACTGACTGAGCCAACATCGTCAGTTTCGCTGTGCCAATGAGACGGAAATTACAGTTTCAAGTTTGACGATGTTACGTAAATAATGAATCGAAATTCCTGTTTCATATTGTCTTTTGCTTTATTGTAACAACATTAGATTGAGGATTACTTATTATTGGCACGCGAAAATGCCGCTTGCGTATCGTGGATTACTTCCCAAGCGACGAATAATAAGTTGCATGATATACTTATAATTTATCAATGGATGAGTATTTGTTGATACTTAGGGTAGTTGGGGGTATAGGGATGTTGACAGTTGTTACAAATTCATGGGAAGATATGTTTTACACATTAAAGACAGTTTTTATAAGCCTAAAATAACATTTTAAGAGCCTAATTATTCGTCTTAAATTAAATGGAATTAATTTTAAATGCGTTGTATATTACCCATTACCACGTGACTGCGAACACCAATCAGGGAGCGATAACGTCACTGCCAGAACAGGTTGACTTATTTCTCATAACAAAGTTAAAAGTATGAACCATTTTCTTGATAATTTGTTAAAACAATCATAATGTTTTACAATTTTTATCACAATGGAGACTCGATCAATCAAAATAACTAGTTGTAACTTACCGAAGTTTGATTCTATGATGGTGCAAGCTCCTTTGCTAAAAATATGGATTTTATGCTGCGGAAAAAATGTCTTTGTAAGTACCTATAATTTTACATTGATATCATCATCATAGTCACAATGTCTTGTCAGACATGTGAACTCATAAAATGTACTAGGTCACAATTGGAGGATTGGGGACACGAAGATTGTTACATTGATTTACTTATTACAAATGAGAGAGACACCTTAATAATGTTATACACTCTTTTATCATATTTAGAACTACTTATCATCTATATGGGGTATAAGGAGCGACGGTACTGATGATACACATGGTACAGAAATACCAACCCAAATGTCAACCTCACCTGCACGCGGTACACCCTGCTATATAACTAACGACACTCTAACGTCCGAGTATCTGCCGGTATATGCAGATCCCTCAGAATTGCCAACAGTCTCTTCATAGGAGTATTATGAGCAAACTAGAGGTAGGGCACTCTCTTGTCCTTGGAGTGAGAAATCGCTCTAAAAGGCGGATGAACTGGAAGCAGTCAACGGCGTGGGAATGAAGAAGGCAACGGATAACCACTTCATAAAGGTCCCGGTGGACATCCCTAGTATAACAATAATGGCATCAAACGAACAAGTAGAAAGTACTGACCATGATGTGCGGAATACAAGTACCGGCAGAGGAGGAAACTCACAAATAGATTACAGGGCCTCCCAGGTCGTCAGTCTGCGAAATCCCCGTAAAGCCAATGAAAACATAACATCAAAAAAGGCTCAAAATATAGTAAAATATCAAACCCATACGAGAGTAGAAAACAATAAAATCAGAAATCGGCACTTGGAATGTAAGAAGTTTGTTTATGGCAGGAAAACTAGATAATACCGTCAGAGAAGTGCACAGACTGAAGATCAACATCCTGAGTTCAAGTGAAATCCGATGGCCTGGAAGTAGAAAATGTCAAAAGAATAAAACAGCTCGGGCAGTGACAAAAGAAACCATCCTAATGTAGTCGGTATCTTATTAAACAATAAAACAGGTCAAGCGGTAATTAGCTTTATTCCACTCTCACATAGAGCCATGATCATCAGACTATATGCCCAACCTACAAACATAAATATAATCCAGTGCTATGCTCCAACCGCAGAAAAACCTGATCGAGTGGTGGAGACATTTTATAAGGAAATAAAGGAACTGCTAGGATATAACAAATACAACGAAACTACTATAATAATGGGCGACTTCAACGAGAAGGTTGGCAACATTGTAGTAGATAAAATCGTCGGTAAGTACGTGAAGTAGGTGAACGCAATAGTAGGAGAGACAGGCTTGTACAATTTTGTCAAGAAGAGGAGTTTGTGATTGCTAATACATTGTTCAAACTACCAGAAAGACGTTTGTATACTTGGCAATCTCCGCAGCACCGCCCAAATAACATATTTCGCAACTAGATTTAAGAACGGAATGAAAGGCATAAAAGCATACCCTGGGGCGGTACTCTGAAAGTGAAATTCAAAGAACTAAGAAAGAGTAACAAAAAAAGTATAGACATGAAAAAACTTACCGACAAAAATACACAGAAAAGGGCAAAAGAACGAATGAATGAATAATTTGCAACAATAAAGTCAACCACAACATCAGATACGAATACAGAAAATGTATGGGATCGAATTAAACATGCAATTGTAAAAGTAGAACAAGAAGAAGTAGGGTATGCCAGTCCAAAGACCAAGAAATAATGGATAACAGAAGAAATTCTACTGATGATGGACAATCGGAGAGTACACAAACACAAAAACATCGAAAAGTACAAACATATAAATAGAGAAATAAGAAAGGAAATCCAAATATCAAAAGGAAAGTGGATGAAGGAAAGATGCGAGGAGATTGAGTTACTTCAGAATAAACAGAACAGCCACGGAGTTCATAATAAAATAAAAGAGGTAACGAATTCCAACAAAAACCAACCCGTATTCGGTATATTAAATGAAAACAATGAAATGATAACAGAAGAGCAAGAATTATTAAAAATATGGCAAACATATATACGGAAAACATTCATCAGCTATACGCCACGAATATACGACAGGAATAATGGATGTGAACAGGCTCCAAAAATTCTAAAATCAGAGTTAGTGAAAGCACTTAAACTGAGTAAAAATGGAAAAGCAACGGGTCCGGATGAAATCCGCATAGAAATGATAAAATTGTTAGAAGCAGAAAGTTTGTTGCCACTGTTACAGTTACTACAGAAAGTGCATGCAACAGGTAATATTCCAAAAGACTGACTCACCTCCGTATTTATTCCCCTCTCTAAAAAATCAAAAGCCAAGAAATGTGATGAGTTCAGACCGATAAACTTGATGAGCCAAGTGCTTAAGATCCTACTTAAAATTATACAAGCTAGAATCTACCACAAATGTGAAGTCGATCAAAGCGATACTCAATTTGGATTTCGTGAAGGTCTAGGAACAAGGGAAGCGCTAGCCAGCTTATTAATGCTCCTCCAGAAATGTACTTTATAGATTTTTAGGACGTATTACATAACAGAATATCACTCACACCCAAACAAATGAACATTTTAAAAACATGACAGTCAGTGATGAAAATTTGTTTTTAAATATACGAGTATTTATTCTATATAAGCCTAACGAGGTTTTAATTTGTCGTTTTTGTGTTGACTGGTATTGGAATGGATTTTATATTTATATAGGAAGTGGTCGATAAATTTATTATACTTCCAAGTATAATATTGTATTGTTTCCATTTAAACAAAAAAAATCATTGTTTACTTTTTTGTAAACTATTCCTATTATGGGGTAACCAAAGTATTCTCATTATGAGGTACCCTATACTAGGATCAGAAATTACGAATTAGGTATTAATATGCGTATCCATTTTTTTAATGTGCCAAATCTACATATAAGGAAAAACTGGGATACCGAAAATATGATATCAGCTATAAAGGCCTGTAGAAGAAGAACAATGGGTTACAAAAAAAAGTGCTAAAACACACGGGGTACCACGAACGACGTTGGAAAGGTTTGTTTATATGAACGGGCCTCCTAAAGTTGTAGTCCAAACCAAACTGGGTAAGAAACCAGTGTTTTCTGCAGAAATGGAAGATCATATTTCCACACACTGCTTGCAAATGGAACAATAATATTTTGGAATAACCAAAAAAGATATTTGCAGAATAGCATTTTCTTTGTGCAGAGCAAATAAAATAGAAAATAATTTTAACAATATAAAAGAGTGCCCAGGCTCTAAATGGTTTAAAGGTTTTCTTCGGCGTCATCCAGAGCTTTCCTTAAGGACCTCACAAGGAATTTCATCCGCAAGAATAAAATCATTTACTCCTGATAATATTTCCAAATTTTTTAATTTATATGAACCTCAAATGAATAAAATTGGGCATAATCCATCCAGGATACATAACTGCAATGAGTCTGGGATATCAATTGTCCAACATAAGCACATTAAACTGATATCTCGGAAGCCAAAAAAAACAAATAGGAGCCATTACACCCGCAGAACGAGGATCTACTATAACTGTGGTTTTTTGTTTCAATGCCATAAGACAATATGTGCCGCCATTGATAATATTCCCCAAAAAAAATATGAAGATTGAATTGATGAATGGTGCTCCGGCAGGTTCAATATACGCATGTCATCAGTCGGGCTGGATTCAACAGGAAATATTTGTGGCTGCACCATTTTATAAAATTCACCTAGCCAACCGAAGAAGATCCCGTTGTCCTTATTTTGGACGGCCATTACTCACATACGAAGAATTTGGAGGTAGTTAGTATTGCAAGAGCTCATCATGTTGTAATAATTTGCCTGCCATCCCATTCTACCCATAAGATGCAGCCGTTAGATGTTGCATTTATGTCACCGTTCAAAACACACTATGCACAGGAAATCCCTCAATGGCTTAAGCAACATCCTGGTCGGGTGGTGACAGTTTACCAAGTTGCGGAGCTTTTTGGCATGGCATGCAATAGAGCAGCCAGGGTGGAAACGGCAATTAATGGCTTTAGAAAGACAGAAATATTCCCAGTAAACCGAAATATTTTTCGAGATTACGATTTTGCTAAAAACAGTTTAGTTGAAATACAAACGAAAATATTGGGGATCTGGTGAATGATGGTGATGTGGCGAATGCTGGTGATATGGCAAATGATGACGATATGGAAGGAATACCAAAAGATATTTCCATACCGAGCATCTCGACAACAAATAGTTTGGATGGTGCTCTCTCTGCTAGGTCAAAATTAGTTGCAGATCATGCCATTCCAAGCACCCCAAAGTGTAATTCTGAGGATATGCTCCACATCACTCCTCCTAAAACTCCTCCTAACAAACTGATTTCACCCAGAAACGTATTGCCTATTCCAATTTGAGCATCAAAATTGATGAACAGAAAAGAACCAGAGGGGGCAAGTGCGTGGTGGTTACGGGTACATCCTATAAAGTAGAACTGGAAGAGAGTGAATGTTCCCAAAAGAAAAGTTTTTAGCGAATCAAAACCGATATTAAACAAAGAAAAAGCTACCACAAAATGAAAAATAAAAAACGCAAGAAACAGACTAAGAAAGACTCATCATTTGAGTCAGATATCGAGATGCATGTACAAGCATCAGACGATTCTAATTGCGATGAAATTGAAGCAGAATGCATGTTTTGTCACACCATCTTTAAAGATGATAGAAGTAGAGATGAGTGGGTTCATTGTGAAGGATGTTTGGAATGGGCCCATGTGCACTGGGCCGGAAATGACACGCCTAACTTCATTTGTGACTTTTGTAGGAGTTTTTGATTTAAGTATGTTCCTATTTTAGATGGTTTGTTTAAATAACATTTTCTCTTTGTTTCTAAAATAGAAATATTTTGATGTGAATCGTTAGACATACTCTATTTGAGTTTTTATAACTGTATGATTTGATTGATTTGTATCATATATCAATAAAATGTAAAAGTTTTTGAGAAAGATTTATTATTTTTTTGTACCTACTATACATAATTGCACTATTCACATAGTTTTTTTAGGTCATATCAGGTTCAGGAACCCCATATTAAGTCTTATCAGGGCCCTGGTAGCCTGATATGGGGTAGACAAGATATTTTTGGATAATTTTTTTATAAAATAATTCTAAAGTTTCAACCGTTTTTAATTCAGAATTATCTTGCTAGTATAGAAAAGAATCAATGTTGCTAAAATGAAAGCTAAACAGAGATACAAAATATGGAATTTTTGTAAAAATTAAAATGGTACCCCATAATAGGCGACTTTCCTCTACACTTCGAACTAGTAACTGGCATCTACTGTGATTAAACTGTTCACACAATAATGTCAACAACAATAATACCTTAGCCGACTTCGCTACCAGTGGAATTAATTTAGAATGTCAGGTTTGATTTATTTATTTATTTATTGGGGAGGTACTGGTCACTTAGGTTGAAGTTTGTGGTAATACCTGAACGTAAATTTATGATTTCCAAATTTTATTGTGAGATATCAGCCAAGTTAAAATTTTTCCTGGAATTTTTTTATCGGCCATGAATATTTTAAGAAAATTATCACTCGTCTTCGACTCGGGATAATTTTCAAAATACTCGGGACCCCAAAAAGATTTTCGGAAATAATTTTCGCTCTTGTGATATTATAACTGATAATTATCTACTTCTCATGTGTGTATCGTTTTCTAACAGTAAACATGTGAAAAGTTATCTTCAGTTCAAGCTTTTTCCCGCGTCCTGATTTTATTGAATTTTTCACTGCTTCAGTTTGGTCATCTCTTTCACCAATTTATTCACAATAGATCTTATTCTGTGATCTTGGTTAAAATACGATTTATCAAAGATAAAGTTTTTTGTTGATATATGCGCATATCATAATAAATATCAATAAAAATAAATTATTGAATAGTGGTTATTGTTACAATAATGCCTTCACAATGAATTGTTTCACCTTTGGCGAATATAATATAAATTGGGCCATACATAAACAAAAATTTTGATACAATAAATATAGCATTTGCAGTACTCTAAAAACAAAAGAATAATCGGTTAGATCTATTCAAAATAACATAATTCATTATTTTCCAATGAACTCTTATGAACCAGTAATAACTGATGTGTCCTATATTCAAAACTCTATGAATATTTTTGCGAATGAATTCCTGATATAAGAACATCACGACCATTTCTTAAGCGCGATTTAAAATTAATTACTCAGAACAACACAGGTAAATATAACTCCAAACTGTGGAATGTGTAACGAACAACTCACTGTGAAACACCTGAAGGTAGACTCTTCAAAATACCAACAACATCATTAGATAAATGTAAGCAATGAATTATACTTGAAATTTGATAGACATTCCAATTTTGTAAACCTAATGACAATTAAAAGAGATATAAATATTACATCAAAATTGTTAATCGATATGTCTCATTAGGTCACTTACAACCTTGGAGGTTGATGCGACTGAATTAAATTTTATTACTGAAATGGAAGCCTATCTTGAGTTAATAGATGCAATTTCTCAACTTACAATTGATTTATGTATGGGTACCTATAGCTTATAATGATACAACAGATTTTTTCGTCCCCAATGTTAATTAACATTCATGTGTATTTTTAAAAATTTCCTTTTATATATGCATCATCTCTAAACGGTTCAAATGTCATTAAAACTCACTATTCAAATATTTTAATCCCCGAGAATTTCATCTCGTATCGCAAATTTCATGAACCACGTTGTTCTCACGAGTTTTTAACAAGCGTGTTTTGATGTGACATTACACCTCCATCAGCGTGTCCGCGCCGTACACATGCACGAATGCTACTGAAAATGGGAAATTTACGGAACATCGGCGCGTTGAAGAACACGCGGGAAATGCAATGCAGGAGATGATGAGGGATGCTGTTGGAAGAGACGTCGCGACGCGGCCGTAGAGCATTGATAAATAAACGTCGTGCGCGTATATGATGATTACGGGTCATTAAATAGGCAAACTTTATTTTACCTTTCCATAAGTTTGACGAAACTGTTGAGCTATTCAACTTTTGTCAAGCAAAGATTTAGCACGTGCCCAATAAAATTTGAAATTTTTAATAATAGGATTGGATTGCGATTATGCAAAATATGACAAGAATTAAATATATATATATATATATATATATATATATATATATATATATATATAATAAACAACGAATAGATTGGTGGGTATTGCACGCAAATAGAAGAAGGGGCTACTGAAAAGGTGGTAACCGCAGACAATCATGTTTCTGGCTCATTAGCTGTCATCGGTACGGTACAATCAATCTATTCGTTGTTTATTGTTCTTGTTCATATGTCACGCACTATTCGTAGATCTTATATATATATATATATATATAAATATATATATATATATATATATATATATATATATATATATATATATGTATATATATTAAGCAAAAGGAAATTACTCACTTTACTTGTAAGTCTTATTTATTTATAACGTGAACTTCTGTGATTAAGACTTTGGCAGATTGATAGTTCATAGAATGTCCATTATAAAATACGTGTTAAGCAAGTGCACATCGATCAGGGTACAATTTACTATTATTTTAGTGAGAGTTGATTCAATTGTTAAGTGACCTCTTGGACTGACTATAGTACTTTTTATTACATAAACTATATTAGTCAGCTTAATTCTCGGTGTCATCTTTGATTTTATTAAAAATTGAACTAATTATCAGGTGTTGTTTGTTAGCAATTTTTATATGATGATATTTGAATATGCCAGAAATTTTTGGCGTGACTGATTTTATATATGGTAAAGACACATACATTGGGACGTTATTATTGTGACTTATAATGTCACTGTATTCTAAGTTTGGTGTTATGCCATTATTAATGTCAGTCCTTCTTTCAGAAGTGTTATATAAAATTCGTTCTAAGAGATATGTAGGATTAGAGTTTTCCTAAAAAAGATTGTAAAATAATTTTAAATTTTTGATCAAACAAATGAAAAATACAGTCTTACAAATTTAATATATATATATATATATATATATATATATATATATATATATTATATATATCGATTTTATTTTATATAATTGCCTTACGTTGTAGCGACAATTATTGTGCACACGGCTTTAGCAGCATATAATATTTATTTCACTCTGACAGTAGTTGTCAAAAATGCGCGGCTATCAAAAAAATTATATAATTTATTGAATGATAAATCTATTGTAGAATATTCGAATCACTCTTATCTCAGGTTGGGTTCAATGCGCCATAAAGTAGAAAATGTTTTATAAGATTTCAAAATATTGATTATTAATTTTGTTCTGTTTGATCTACCTATTACTATACTGTGGCTGTTTGTTCAGTATTCCAAAGGCTATTCAATTTCTTTCTGACATTCAATAAATTTCAAAAAGCATTTGTCACCAAGAATCCACATATGTCACTGTCACAAATAAAATTTTTAATCAAATTAAATGAGTTTAATTTCAATAAGTTGTTCAAATCTATCACAAACTATATCTAACGTGAGTCGAATTCCAAAAATTATATACAATTATTAAATCTGACAGAAAATAGACAAATATCAGTTTTCCTTTTTCCTTTTATCGAATACCAAATATCTTATCTACAATGAATGAAATTTCAGTCAATTACGAAGAATGTTTATAAATTATCAAATGGCAAAATCTTATCTATAAGAATACAAATTAAATTAATTACAAACTAAATTGAGAAATTCCTCTAAATGTCCGAATGATTTACGAATTGTCACTTCTACTTCGCGAATGTTAAAACCTCATTCACAGTCCCAACTTCTTTCAATATACTTTTCCAATCTAATTGATCAATATTAAATTTCTGTAATTATTCTAAATCAAATTTCTTTGTAATCGATTCATTAGATGCATCTATGAATAATATTGATTAAGCCCTGATATTTTGTTATCAAAAAAATGCATTATTTCATATTATCAATAGTATGGAATAGACTAACCAAGTCTCCAAAACTCCTACAAACTCGTACAATTCTAAATTTAATTTAGAATTCAGGATCGTTCACTTTTCCGAACTGACGACTAACTTTTTTAATAAAAATAACACGCACAGAATTTACAATTATGGGCAACCGGATACAAATTTCTATTATGAATTATTATATTATTTAATTAAATACTACTTGGCGAAATATTGGAGAACTATTAAATTACATGTTCTCCGTTCGGGATATCAAATTCAACTCACTATTTTTTATCAGATAAATAACCAAATAACGCTGTGGTTACACACTTTCTTCTTTTCAAAAAAAGCTCTATTTGTAACTTTTCTGTAACAAAGATTTGGAATTATTTTATTATCTACATATCTTATCATGAATTCTGTTTTCTTTAACCTACAATATCTTTTTCAACATATCATTAGAAATTAAATAATCTGCTAAATATTACATATACAGTGTTTTTCATCCATATTGATTTTATAGACAATACTGGGTTTGCCAAAAATATTGCAAAATAAAATTGAACGAAATTCCTTAAAATTTTAAATAATAGAACTGTATATATATATATATATATATATATATATATATGTAGTTAGTGAAATTTTTCTTGAACCTTCCAATTATATTGTACAAAAAGTTTTTCTTGGTATTTGGTTCAGTTTAAATTAGAAAACCGACTTTAAATAGTCATGTTATTTATTTGAAAATATATAAAAACGGGACGTTTCGACGGGTTCCCCAAGTCTTTTTCATACCATAATATTCTAAAAACCAAATCACAAAAATGTTTTAAAATATTTTTTCATATTAAAAGATAAACAAAACTCACCCTGAAACGTAATGAGAATATCCAAAATTACACCATGTTGTGTGTTACAAACTAATTTAAACCGAACCAAATAACGAGAAAAACTTTTTGTACTATATATATATATATATATATATATATATTATAATTGTGTTAAAAAAAAATATAGATAAATATAATTATTGATGATAAGATATTGTTTAGTTATACTAGGTTTTATCAACAAAATTAAATTTTATTATTACTTTGAGTTTTACCTATAACTTACCCAGGCTATTTTATTTCTCAGCCGGCAACATAAGACTTCTCCCTCTCCAAGACTGGGTTCAACAAAATCTCAGACGCCAATTATGTTAGTTACATTTTTTTATTCTATTTTCTTTTGTTTGACTGGTGGTACCGGAATAGATTATTATTATTATTATTAGTTTTATATCATAAAGTATAATAGCATGCATATAACAAAATTTTATAATGGAATGAATGAGAAATTAGAGTTCTGAAAATGGCGACACATATGCTAATATAAATGGAATATCAGTCTTTCTAAAAATAAAATGAATAGGCAATTTCTCATATTTTCATGGGTTTCGGTCAGAAATAAAATCACTTGCTTATAGTGGTTACGTTTCGGTCTATTTTATTTAAACCATTTTCAAACCTTTTTTTTGATTATGCCTCCGTAGAGGCTCGTCTACTACTTGACAGATAAGGTTTGAAAATGGTTTAAATAAAATAGACCGAAACGTAACCACTATGAGCAAGTGATTTTATTTCTGACCGAAACCCATGAAAATATAAGAAATTGAGTATTTACGGTCATTGAAAATATATATGTTTAAAATGAATAGGCCTTTTTTACATTCAAATCAGAGCAAATTGAATGTTCTTCTATCTCCTGAAAAAAAATGAGTAGTGTATACTAGACTTAGGTAGATGTCTAGTCCAAAAGTATCCTTCACGTTATATGCAAATGAACTTGCTAATAGTTATTTGGTGGAGATGGTTTTCACTGATTGTTTGAAATATTCCAGTAGTTTTACTGTTTCTGTTACTGCCAGGAACCACTTTTTCCCCACACCTTCTCTCACTGCTGTCTTCAGACCATCCCCTCCGTTTTTCCATCTCAAACCAAGCTTCCCATGTTTTTCTTCCTGGTTTTCAAAAAATGTTCACCAACCCAGCTGTTTATTAGATACCGACCGAAACACTCTTCCTTTAGTTATCGACCGAAACCCTATACACTACTATATCTACCCTTCGAAACAAAAAACATTTTTACAGATTACTGTTTTGACCTTCAACCATGAAATCAGACAAATTTTTAAATACTTATATACTACGTTACAATTATTATTTACATTTTTACACAAAACAGTTTCATTATAATAAACCATTCCACTTTTCTTTTCAATTTATGTTAATTTGTTAATTAATAAAAAAAACCTCTTGAATAATATTTACAAAATTAAAATGCTGGAATGTCATCTATTATCGTCTTTACATATTGTCGCACAAAAGAACATAGCATTAATTCATATAGATTACACCATTGAATATTACAGTTTTGCTTCTAATATTTACATACTTCAAAATCATATTTCAAATAATAATCCATACCGTTTTCTATCTTATATTTACTGTTTATGTTCATTTAATATGAATCTAGGAATAAGTATTGCTTATTTTAATTAATATACAGTACTGCCCTCTATTCGATGGATCCCGTACTTCCATCTACCGCCATTATTAGTCCTATCTGTATTTACTATCATCTGTGATTTGTCATTTAACCTAGACTTCTAGAAAATAATCCCGCCTTGTAACAAACTATTTCATGTATTCTATACAATTTCCAAGTCCTTCTTATTTACTCCTAACAATGTTTAATAGTTCAATTTTTTCCTAGTATGAATTTACGGTATTGCAATGTTTTTTTATGTTCCTATTTGTTCTAATTGACAGTTTACTGATTTCTTATAATTATATTTCTTATCCTATATTCTTTTCAACCTACTTGGGTAAAACATTCCTAAACTAAGCTTATTATCTTTTAAATATCTTGAACTTCAATTTTATAATTTCCTTTTAATGTTACTATGTATAGTCTGAACTTTTTATTTAGTTGTGGTGCTGTCGTACGTGAAGTCTATGTTGTATAATATATATATATATATATATATATATATATATATATATATATATATATATATATATATATGTAGATATATAGTAGTAGGTAGTACTATGAAGGTTGAGATACACACACCGTTACTTGTAAAATGTTTTTAAATGTATCGTTAAAGTTCATTTTATTTTAACTTAATTTAATATGTGATGTGGCACTCGCTGGAATATAATCCACAGTGTTTTATATTCTGATGAAGGTCAAAAACGACCGAAACGTTAATGTATTACAATATAAACTTAAAAATCATCTAATGATTTAATTAATCCAGGACCAAAAATTCCCAAGAAATATAAATGAAAAAAATATATATATATATATATATATATATATATATATATATGTATATATATATATATATATATATGTATATATATATATATATATATATATATATGTTTATAACAACAAAGAGATTCATGGGTAATTCACGCAAAAAAAGGGCTACTGAAACAGAGTTGTAACCGCGGACATGCATGTTTCTGGCTCATTTGCCCCTTCAGCACGGTATAACTAAATAAGGATGTGAAATTTGGGAGCAAAGATGTTAATCGAAACATGGGAAAACACACAAAACAACGGATTTCAGCAGGGAAACCAAACGCTCATTTGTGCCTTCAATTGGAAGATCTCGAGTTTTCAGGACAACAACCAAGATCGACACATAATACAACATAGACTTCACGTACGACAGCACCACAACTAAATAAAAAGTTCAGACTATACATAGTAACATTAAAAGGAAATTATAAAATAGAAGTTCAAGATATTTAAAGGATAATAAGCTTGGTTTAGGAATGTTTTACCCAAGTAGGTTAAAAAGAATGTAGGATAAGAAATATAATTATAAGAAATCAGTAAACTGTCAATTAGAACAAATAGGAACATGAAAAAACATTGCAATACCGTGAATTCATACTAGGAAAAAATTGAACAATTAAACATTGTTAGGAGTAAATAAGAAGGACTTGAAAATTGTATAGAATACATGAAATAGTTTGTTACAAGGCGGGATTATTTTCTAGAAGTCTAGGTTAAATGACAAATCACAGATGATAGTAAATACAGATAGGACTAATAATGGCGGAAGATGGAAGTACGGGATCCATCGACTAGAGGGCAGTACTGTATATTAATTAAAATAAGCAATACATATTCCTAGATTCATATTAAATGAACATAAACAGTAAATATAAGATAGAAAACGGTATGCATTATTATTTAAAATATAATTTTGAAGTATGTAAATATTAGAAGCAAAACTGTAATATTCAATGGTGTAATCTATATGAATTAATGCTATGTTCTTTTGTGCGACAATATGTAAAGACGATAATAGATGACATTCCAGCATTTTAATTTTGTGAATATTATTCAAGAGGTTTTTTTTTATTAATTAACAAATTAACATATATTGAAAAGAAAAGTGGAATGGATTATTATAATGAAACTGTTTTGTGTAAAAATGTAAATAATAATTGTAACGTAGTATATAAGTATTTAAAAATGTGTCTGATTTCATGGTTGAAGGTCAAAACAGTAATCTGTAAAAATGTTTTTTGTTTCGAAGGGTAGATATAGTAGTGTAAAGGGTTTCGGTCGATAACTAAAGGAAAAGTGTTTCGGTCGGTATCTAATAAACAGCTTGGTTGGTGAACATTTTTTGAAAACCAGGAAGAAGAACATGGGAAGCTTGGTTTGAGATGGAAAAACGGAGGGGAAGACAGCAGTGAGAGAAGGTGTGTGGAAAAAGTGGTTCCTGGTAGCAGTAGAAATAGCAGCAGAATACCTTGAATTTACACTGGTATGTTAATATTATTCCATTTACTAAAGCAGAAACAGTAAAACTACTGGAATATTTCCAACAATCGGTAAAAGCCATCTCCACAAAATAACTATTAGCAAGTTCATTTGCATATAACGTGAAAGATACTTTTGGACTAGACATCTACCTAAGTCTAGTATACACTATTCATTTTTTTTCAGGAGATAGAAGAACATTTAATTTTCTCTGATTTGAATGAAAAAAAGGCCTATTTATTTTGAACATATGTATTTTTAATGACCGTAAATACTCAATTTCTTATATTTTCATGGGTTTCGGTCAGAAATAAAATCACTTGCTTATAGTGGTTACGGTTCGGTCTATTTTATTCAAACCATTTTCAAACCTTCCTAAAAATTTTGTCAAGTAGTAGACGAGCCTCTACGGAGGCATAATCCAAAAAAGGTTTGAAAATGGTTTAAATAAAATAGACCGAAACGTAACCACTATAAGCAAGTGATTTTATTTCTGACCGAAGCCCATGAAAATATAAGAAATTGCCTATTCATTTTATTTTTAGAAAGACTGATATTCCATTTATATTAGCATATGTGTCGCCATTTTCAGAACTCTAATTTCTCATTCATTCCATTATAAAATTTTGTTATATGTATGCTATTATACTTTATGATATACAACTAATAATAATCTATTCCGGTACCACCAGTCAAACAAAAGAAAATAGAATAAAAAAATGTAACTAACATAATTGGCGTCTGAGATTTTGGTGAACCCAGCCTTGGAGAGGAAGAAGTCTTATGTTGCCGGCTGAGAAATAAAATAGCCTGGGTAAGTTATAGGTAAAACTCGAAGTAATAATAAAATTTAATTTTGTTGATAAAACCTATTATAACTAAACAATATCTTTTCATCAATAATTATATTTATCTATATTTTTTATCACACAATTATACTATATATATATATATATATAAAAAAGAAGATGTAGGAATATCGCGTGATATGTTAACAACAACAACAAAGAGAATCATATATATATATATGTATATATATATATATATTTATATATATATATATGTATATATGTATATATATAAATATATATATATATATATATATATATATATATATATATATATATATATATATATGTATATATATATATATTTATATATATATATATGTATATATGTATATATACATATATATATATATATATATATATATATAGTACAAAAAGTTTTTCTTGTTATTTGGTTCGGTTTAAATTAGTTTGTAACACACAACATGGTGTAATTTTGGATATTCTCATTACGTTTCAGGGTGAGTTTTGTTTATCTTTTAATATGAAAAAATATTTTAAAATATTTTTGTGATTTGGTTTTTAGAATATTATGGTATGAAAAAGACTTGGGGAACCAGTCGAAACGTCCCGTTTTTATATATTTTCAAATAAATAACATGACTATTTAAAGTCGGTTTTCTAATTTAAACTGAACCAAATACCAAGAAAAACTTTTTGTACAATATAATTGGAAGGTTCAAGAAAAAATTTCACTAACTATATACGAGTATATATATATATATATATATATATATATATATATATATATATATTTAAATTATTTACTTTCTTGACCACTTAAGATATATTTTGGTTACTTTCTTGGATTAAAGGTCAAATATACTTAAAAAACATTTAATAACGATGTACGTTTCGACTTATGAAGTCATCTTCTGGTTAATAAAATAATCTAAAATTATTATATGTATAAATTAAATTTATATCAATATTTATAAAATCAAATTACAAGAAAACAATATAAATTATTACCTTTCTTTCATTATTACAGATATCACATGAAAGACAAAACAATTTCTGAATAGGTACATATTTATCACGCATTGTTTGGACATTGAACTGAATACAAATTGGTCTCTCTATAGATTAGTTGTAATTTTTTTAACATAATTAATATTTTTCCTTTTTATATTTCATCGTTAGTACGGACAAATTATGATTTTAATGCTGTTAAATTTTATAGCAAAGTGCAAGAGATCAGAGCCAATATCATTCTCTCAAAATACCATCATAGATGATGTTTAAATTACTAATATCGCTTCTATTATTTATGCTATTAGGATCTTTTTAAAAAATATCATAATGTGTCCATACTAACGATAAAATATAGAATGGAAAAATATTAATTATGTTAAAAAATTACAACTAATCTATAGAGAGACCAATTTGTATTCAGTTCAATGTCCAAGCAATGCGTGATAAATATGTACCTGTTCAGAAATTGTTTTGTCTTTCATGTGATATCTGAAATAATGAAAGAAAGGTAATAATTTATATTGTTTTCGTGTAATTTGATTTCATGAATATTGACATAATTTTAATTTATACATGTAATAATTTTAGATTATTTTATTAACCAGAAGATGACTTCATAAGTCGAAACGTACGTCGTTATTAAATGTTTTTTAAGTATATTTGACCTTTAATCCAAGAAAGTAACCAAAATATATATATATATATATATACAGTTCTATTATTTAAAATTTTAAGGAATTTCGTTCAATTTTATTTTGAATACTTTTGGCAAACCCAGTATTGTCTATAAAATCAATATGGATGAAAAATACTGTATATGTAATATTTAGCAGATTATTTAATTTCTGATGATATGTTGAAAAAGATATTGTAGGTTAAAGAAAACAGAATTCATGATAAGATATGTAGATAATAAATGAATTCCAAATCTTTGTTACAGAAAAGTTACAAATAGAGCTTTTTTTGAAAAGAAGATAGTGTGTAACCACAGCGTTATTTGGTTATTTATTTGATAAAAAATAGTGAGTTGAATTTGATATCCCGAACGGAGAACATGTAATTTAATAGTTCTCCAATATTTCGCCAAGTAGTATTTAATTAAATAATATAATAATTCATAATAGAAATTTTTATCCGGTTGCCCATAATTGTAAATGCTGTGCGTGTTATTTTCATTAAAAAAGTTAGTCGTCAGTTCGGAAAAGTGAACGATCCTGAATTCTAAATTAAATTTAGAATTTTACGAGTTTGTAGGAGTTTTGGAGACATGGTGAGTCTGTTCCATAGTATTGATAATATGAAATAATGCATTATTTCGATAACAAAAATATCAGGGCTTAATCAAAATTAATCATAGATGCATCTAATGAATCGATTACAAAGAAATTTGATTTAGAATAATTACAGAAATTTAATTACAAAGAAATTTGATTTAGAATAATTACAGAAATTTAATATTGATCAATTAGATTGAAAAAGTATATTGAAACAAGTTGGGACTGTGAATGAGGTTTTAACATTCGCGAAGTAGAAGTGACAATTCGTAAATCATTCGGACATTTAGAGGAATTTCTCAATTTAGTTTGTAATTAATTTAATTTGTATCCTTATAGATAAGATTTTGCCATTTGATAATTTATAAACTTTCTTCGTAATTCACTGAAATTTCATTCATTGTAGATAAGATATTTGGTATTCGATAAAAGGAAAAAGGAAAACTAATATTTGTCTATTTTCTGTGAGATTTAATAATTATATAATTTTTGGAATTCGACTTACGTTAGATATAGTTTGTGATAGATTTGAACAACTTATTGAAATTAAACTCATTTAATTTGATTAAAAATTTTATTTGTGACAGTGATATATGTGGATTCTTGGTGACAGAATGCTTTTTGAAATTTATTGAATGTCAGAAAGAAATTGAATAGAATAGAATACTGAACAAACAGCCACAGTATAGTAATAGGTAGATCAAACAGAACAAAATTAATAATCAATATTTTGAAATCTTATAAAAATGTTTCTACTTTATGGCGCATTGAACCCACCCTGAGATAAGAGTGATTCGAATATTTTACATTAGATTTATCATTCAATAAATTATATAATTTTTTTGATAGCCGCGCATTTTTGACAACTACTGTCAGAGTGAAATAAATATCATATGCTGCTAAAGCCGTGTGCACAATAATTGTCGCTAGAACGTAGGGCAATTATATAAAATTATAGCAGAACGATCCCTACCAGGCTATACATCTCTATCTACAGTACCACCTTCATGTAGATAGGCCCCGCACAACGTCTGAGACTCTGTTATAAATGGTAAGATGGCGCCACTCGAATCGCCTTACACCACACCGATAGTGATGTAACCTAGTCCTATACATAGTAGCATGGTGAAGGGTAGAAGCGAACACGGATTACGTATTATTATATATTTTAAATAGTTCATGCTATTTTCATTTAGTAATATTTTTGTTTGTTGTTAAATAAAATTATTACTACACTGGCGCCCTGACGTGGAGCTCGAATTAAGGATTCCTGAATGCAAGTGAGAGTTTCGTGAATACTTCGACATTTTTTTGTCTTGTAGAATCGAAACTGTCACATTTGACAGATTGGAATTTCGTCAGTCCGGCTTTTTCCAGTTATAACGACAGGAATATTCGCTGTTGACTTTATCCAATCCGATTTCACCAAACATTCCGCGTCGAAGTAAACGCATTGCAGCAAGCCAAACAACCATGGCGATGTCTCCAGAGCAATTCCAACAGCTTCTACAAGCCGTAGCCGGCATAAGGACAGAACCAGATAATCGGAAGAAAGGGAGTTTGACCAAATGCACGGCCCGATTCGACGGACCACGTTGTCATGAGACAGTCGACAATTTCCTAAACACCATAGCAGTCTATAAGGATATGGAACAAATCACAGACCAAGACGCAATTGAAGGCTTGCCACTACTACTTACTGACACTGCAGCTACTTGGTGGCAAGGCATAAAAGGAGAAGCAACAGACTGGAATAATGCTATTCGATTAATCCGTGCCGCTTTCTCTCCGGCAACTCCTGCATATCAAATTTACCTAGATATCTTCAAGTCCCCTCAAGGAATCTCGGCACCTACTGACGAATTTATTTGTCAAAAACGAGCAGTCCTTTCCAAACTTCCACAAGGAAGACATTCCGAAGAAACACAGATTGATCTAATCTACGGTCTTATGCACATTAGACTTAGGGAAAAAATCCCAAGAGGAAAAATCACTACGTTTACTGACTTGCTGACAAAAGCTAGACAAGTTGAGCATCTAGAAATGGAACTCAAGGATACGTCTACTTTACGACGCAATGAATCAACCGATACGCTACCGGTAAAGAAAACCAAATTGAGATGCACGTTTTGTAATTTTAAAGGTCACAGCATACAAGAATGTCGTAAACGGCAGAAGCAAGACCAACCTAAAACGACTGCGACACATACGGAGCCTACACAATCAACCGCTACCAAAACCGACAAAGGTCACTTTCACTGCTACGGATGTGGCAGAGCTGGATACTTCCGCAGCAATTGTCCCAATTGCACTAATGTCGGCAAAGTTGTCGATGCCCAAGCTGTCCACTTCTATTCGATAAATACGCTTTTAAGATCTACACCTGAAGTCCCAACAGTTCCTGCAAGAATATGTGGTATTAAGGGCCAAGCACATATAGATACTGCGGCTAAAACAAGCGTAGCTGGCGTCACCCTCTACAAACTTTTAAAAGACAAGAATTGTGCATTCACCAAAACCACAGCCCGAGTCACACTCGCTGATGGACTTCAAAAGCAAACAGAGTTACTGACAACATTTACTACTATAGAGTTAGGCGGTAGAACTCATAATATCAACTTTGTCGTGCTGCCTAACGCCGTGGACAACAGAACCTTATTAGGTATAGATTTCCTAGAAAAAGTTGGCATCGTGTTAGACTTAGGACAACGGTGCTGGTACTACGCAGATCGGCCTTTCGAGCGTTTTGAGTTTCAACCATAGTACCAAGGACTAATACGAAGACCATGGGGTCAATCAGCAGAATCGAAGAAGCCGAAGAAATCTCTAAATATCGAAAGCGAACCAACTAAGGTACCAGATCCTAGAATACAATTTAACATCACGGACGTTGACGAGAATGATGACGTTTTATCTCCATTCTTAGAGTTTTTCACGTCACCCTTACGGGATGAGTTATGAGAAGCTCCAGACTCCAGATTCCCAAATGTTAAAGAAAACAAGCACACGAGTAATGCGTATGCACCGGAAGACATAGATAAAATTTTTCGTGGCAGCCTACCTCTCACTTACTCGCCACAAAAGAAAACAGGCACCAAGCGAAAAATCCTTGAGTTATTTAGTTTCGATGTCTCCCTGCAACCAAACGAAGCCGCAACGCTATGCCCGAAACCAGCTGAATGCAATACTGCAGGAATTTCCAAATTTATTTGAGGAACATGGCCCTCCTACCACGCGGGCGGAGCATCGAATAGACACAGGCACTAGTGGACCAATTTCCAGTGCGCCTTATCGTCTTAATGTCACCAAGCAAACCATTTTACGCGACAAACTCGACGAGATGTTGGCTAATGGAATAATCGAGGAAAGTGAAACAGCGTGGACTCCCCCCGTCGTCATGGTACCAAAGAAAGATGGCGATGTTAGGGTCTGCGTCGACTATCGCCGATTAAATTCGATAAGGATACCAGATCGATACCCACTTCCGCGTATCGACGATTTGCTACACACAGCAAAGAGCAAACCTTATATGACTACCTTGGATCTCAAATCTGGTTACTGGCAAATAAGAATGCATGAGGAAGATAAGAAGAAAACCGGGTTTATTACACCTTTTGGATTTTACTGCTTCATGCGCATGCCATTTGGTCTAAGATATGCTCCGGCAACATTTCAGAGATTAATGGATAGGTTTAAAATTAGTCTCAGTCATATAACACTTCTAGTATATTTAGATGACTTGATTATTCGTTCATCAACGTTTGAAGACCACTTGAGGGACTTGGAACAAGTTTTTCGACGTTTACACGATTTCCAACTCCGTATTAATAGAACTAAATGCCGTTTTGCTTGTTCGACCATTGGATTCTTGGGCCACGTGCTGACACCAGATGGGATCACGATGGATCCCAACAAAATTCAAGCAATTGTGGATTTACCTGTGCCTACCCATGTAAAGGATCTCCTAAGATTTATCCAAACTTGTTCATGGTATCGCCAATTTACTGCAAATTTTGCCAGCATTGCAAAACCTCTTACAAATTTGACTCGGAAGAATACTCCGTGGAAATGGGGAACAACTGAGCAAGATGCGTATAACAAATTAAAGAACTGTCTGATAACTGCTCCAATCCTCAAACAAGCAGATGAGAGTGAACCCTTCACTATTAAATCCGACGCCAGTAGCTATGCCATCGGTGCAGTTTTGGTCCAGGGGGAGGGAGCAACCGAACACCCTATTGAGTATACGAGTCGCTTATTAACGAGTGCAGAGAGGAACTATATGACCACGGAGGAAGTAGCATCACCTGCCAATCCACCCCTAAGGAAGAAAGGATTACGAGGTAGACCCAAGAAACAACAACCGTAATCGTCCTGCTTGGTGTGCTAGCCTCTCATCGGGACGATCTCGAAGCTAGAGGGGGAGGATATAGCAGAACGATCTCTACCAGGCTATACAGCTCTATCTACAGTACCACCTTCATGTAGATAGGCCCCGCACAACGTCTGAGACTCTGTTATAAATGGTAAGATGGCGCCACTCGAATCGCCTTACACCACACCGATAGTGATGTAACCTAGTCCCATACATAGTAGCATGGTGAAGGGTAGAAGCGAACACGGATTACGTATTATTATATATTTTAAATAGTTCATGTTATTTTCATTTAGTAATATTTTTGTTTGTTGTTAAATAAAATTATTACTACAAAATGAAATTGATATATAATATATATATATATATATATATATATATATATATATATATATATATATATATATATATATTAATTTGTAAGACTGTATTTTTCATTTGTTTGATCAAAAATTTGAAATTATTCTACAATCTTTTTTAGGAAAACTCTAATCCTACATATCTCTTAGAACGATTTTTATATAATACTTCTGAAAGAAGGACTGACATTAATAATGACATAACACCAAACTTAGAATACAGGGACATTATAAGTCACAATAATAACGTCCCAATGTATGTGTCTTTACCATATATAAAATCAGTCACGCCAAAAATTTCTGGCATATTCAAATATCATAATATAAAAATTGCTAACAAACAACACCTATAATTAGTTCAATTTTTAATAAAATCAAAGATATGACACCCAGAATTAAGCTGACTAATATAGTTTATGAAATTCTTTGTAATAAAAAGTACTATAGTCAGTCCAAGAGGTCACTTACCAATTGAATCAACTCTCACTAAAATAACAGTAAATTGTACCCTGATCGATGTGCACTTGCTTAACACGTATTTTGTAATGGACATTCTATGAACTATCAATCTGCCAAAGTCTTAATCACAGAAGTATATTATGAAATGCGTCTGTTTTTGGAAACAGCATATATCAATCAATCAAGATGATGAATGTATAAATAAAAAACAGACTTGAATAACCTTAGCGTAATATATGCACACCTTTTAGAATTTGTAGAACAAGGTTTAAATTCCAGTGATAATAACCATTAATAAATAGGATAAATTAACAAAATTCATGGTAATTCAACAACGTTGTTTAATGTATTTATATTAGTTTTTTGAAGTTTAATTTTTTGGAAGATATTTGCAATGATTTATTATTTATATACAATTTACAAGTATACCATCACTCTCGTTTAATTATGTGAGTAAATTATATATAATATTTCATTTTTATATTCTGACCATGAATATTAATTTTAAGTCCTTGATAATGAATATGTAGATAGTCGAAAGCTCGGATAATACATATTAAAAAGAGTACACCTTGGTATTCCTTGCCACATACCCACAAAAAATAATCTAAACTATTGAGTTGGCAAATAAGTCATCACAAATTATATATTTATTTGTATTAGCAGTTTCTCTGGCTCCGGTCCTTATTTTAAACTTTCAAAAACTACATGATAGAACGATGAAATAAAACAATTTACTATGTTTAAATCTTCATTCATTTGAACTAATGTTCAATTTAAACTGGTTGACGCGTTTCACTAACACAGTAGATTTCTAAAAACGGATGAAGGTATAATTTAAAAATGTTTTAATATATACAGTGCCCAAATACAGAATTCTATTATACTAATGGTAACAAAGGTATTGAAAGAAATTACCTGGAAATTCATTCACTACAAACATTCCTAAGCTACCTAATAAGTAAGAAAGTTTAATAAAGGAGAGTGATTGATATCTATTTGGTCGTTAAGAAGGTTACCTGAATATTTATTTTTGTTTATCTGAAGAGCCTCTAATAAATTTAAACTAATGGATTTACCGAGTACATATAGAATTCCAAAATTTGGTTCTAAAATGTGTTGGTTTTCTAGAGAATGATGTGAATAGATAGAAACTAACTTTTTGGTGTCATAGCTACGTTTGAGTTCCGAAATTCTAGTTTTATAATTTCTAAAAGTTCTTCCGATATAAATTTTATCACACTTGTCATTCCCACATTTTAATTCATAAACTCCTGATTTGTTTAATTTTGAAGATATAGATTTGTTATTTTTAATGAGTTTGGATAAATTGTAATCAGTTTTAAAGCAAATATTCATATCTAAAGTTTCTAAAAATGATTTAATTTTTAAGGATGGTGTTCCAAAGTATGTTAAGCTTTTAAATTGTTTATTCTTATTGTTATTAGAAGGGAATACTTGTTCAAATGTCTGTTTTTTTATTTTTTTATTTATGATATTGTTAATTAAGTTGAATCGTAATTATTATGAACTGCTATTTGTTTTATGATATTTAATTCTTTGTTATAATTATTATTATTAAATGGGACTGTTGAGAGTCTGTGTATCAAACTATTGAGAGCTGATAGTTTATGACTGAATGGGTGGACCGAACTATTATGAATTTTAATATCTGTATGTGATGGTTTATGAAATATACAAAAATCATATTTATTATTTATATTAGAAATTGTAAGGTCTAGAACGTTTATAGACTTATTCTGTTCAAGCTCTATGGTAAATTTGATATTATTGTGAATTGAGTTTATGTAAGTAATGAGAATGTCTAATTGTCTATTTGCACCTGTGAAGCTAGCTAAAATGTCGTCCACATATCGGTGCCTGTACATAAATTTTTTTCTGAATTATTTTTTCTCTATCATCCATGAAAATTTCTGCTAGTAGGGGGCTGAGGGGCCCATAATCAAACCATCTTCACTGCTATAAACCTCTCCATTGAAATGAAAGTAATTTTGATTCAAACACACTTTTAATAAAGTAATGAGATCAGAGTGGATTATCGGATTAACATCAATGTATGTGAGAAAGTTATCAACAAGAGTTATAGTTTCTTTAGGGGGTATAGTAAGGAATATATTTGTTTCATCGAACGATATGAATTTAGAATTATGCGGTAGTATTATATCTTGAATATTATTAATTAATTCCGTTGAGTTTTTAACTGAAAATCGAGGTTTGAATGGATAATATTTAGAAATGACATAATAAACCATCACATTCAGATATTATGATTCATAATAGTTCGGTTCACCATTTCAGTCATAAGCTAGCAGCTTTCAATAGTATGATACACAGACTCTTAACAGTCCCATCAAGTACTTATAATTATAATAAAGAATTCAATATCATAAAACAAATAGCAGTTAATAATAATTACGATCCAAATTTAATAATAATATTGTTTATTCAAGGAATACAATACAATACAATTTACAAAGTAATTATTGTTAAAAATACATGAATAAACATAAAATCACTGAAGCGCCAAAGACGCTTGTACGTGATATTTTCACATAATTAAAAAATACACTTATAAAACACCACAAAATATAAAATAGTCATACAGCCACCTTATTAAAACGATAGACAAATACCTACCTATAACTTCAGCATACATAATTGGGGATTTATTTGTCTGAATTAGATAAATTCAAAAATCGGTGAAACAGTCACAATAGGGTAAATTGACCAAATCGGGAAAATTTTACTTTATAATAATTCAAAGTGATAGAATCAATTAGATTCCTAACATCAAATACAAAATTTAAGGTCGACTAGATTATTGAATATTTCAGTATTGTACATCCATTCCTTTATAGAGCGTTTAAATGTTCTATGGTTATTAATGTTTCTCAAATTGAGAGGTGAAATATTATTGATTTTTGTTGACAGAAATTGCACTGAGCTTTGACCGATTGTTTTCTCACATATTGGAATATTGAAGTTTTCTTTTGCTCTCGTGTTGTGACAATGTGAAACTGGTTGTACTTTTATTTTATTTCTATGTATATCTGTGATCATCTTGTCATAGAAAATTTGTCTCACATCAAATATTTTATTTTGTGAAAAAAGTTTGTCACTAGAGAACCTTATATCTTTTTTATAAATGATTCTCAATATCCACTTTTGTAATACATTAAGATCCTGCAACTTGCTTCCTGCTACACCTCCCCAACCTAGGATACCATATTGCAACTGAGATTGCACCAACGAGAAATACAAAATTTTAAGATTTTTCAATGTCAAGAAATCAGCCAAGAATTTGAATTTAGTCAGCAGACCTCTCAATTTATTCTTGACGTTGTTTACTTGTAAGTCCCACCTTAAATATCTATCTATTACAATTCCTAAGTATTTGATTCGATCTTTTTCAAAAATTTGTACTTGGTCATCAATTATTAATGGCCCAGATCAGGAAGGTGATTGGAGTAGGATGTGAACGGCAAGTAACTTGTTTTTTGGCTGTTTAGAGTTAATTTGTTATATTTGAACCAGTTGCATATTGGTCTAAATCCTGTTCTGCTAATACTTTGAAGTCTCTCCAGCTTTCACCCTCATATATTATGGCCATATCATCTGCAAAACTGACTATTTTTCATGATGTTTGGGAATACAATAAACTATTTGTATAAATCGTAAATAATAAAGGTCCCAGGACTGTTCCCTGTGGAACACCACAGGTTACCGTCCTGGAACAGCTTGAAACTCCGTCTATACTCACAATTTGTTTTCGCTGTGATAAATAGTCTTTTAATTAAAAAATAAGCTTGACCTCTTATGCCGTAGCATTTCAGTTTCTCTAATAAACGTTTATGACAAACGGTATCGAAGGCTTTTGATAAATCCACAAATATGCACATGACCGGGAATTTTTTATCTAACACCTCATATAATTGGGATGTCAGTTGCAGTATGGCATCCTCAGTAGAGCGCCCTTCTCTGAAACTGGTTATTAGAGAATTCATGAAACTTTTCAAGAAATTCATACAATCTATTGTTTATAAGTTTTTCCAGTATTTTCGAAAACACCGACAATAATGAGATAGGGCGGTAATTTTCGACTTTTTGTTTGTTACCGTGTTTGTTTGTGTAGTGGTTTAATGATACCAATTTTTAAACAATTTGGGAATTTACCTTTCTGGAAACATTTATTGAAAATATCAGTTAAAGACTTGGCAATTTCTATATTTGTTTCTTTTAAAGTTTCTGATCTGATATTATCCCATCCTGGGGATTTTTTTTAGTTTTAAGTTATTTATGATATTTATAGTTTCTGTAACTGGATAGAGAAACACAGTATTATTTATATTGGTTATATTTTCTGAAAAAATTTTCATATCATTTATTTTACTTGCATAATGTTCACCTAAGTCGCTATGATAATTATCAAATATACGTATTTACAATTTCATTGTTTGATGTTATGAGTTCATTACTTACCTCTAATGTCTCTTTGCTGCGTTAGGTTTTCGATTGGGGCAAATACTATTAACTGCGTTCCATAATCCGCTAGAAGAATTTGGACTATTCTCTATGATTCTATTCGCATATTCTTTTTTAGACTTATTAATATTCTTTTTCTACGCCCTATCTTTAAAGTACCTTGTATTTAATCGGTTTGCAGCGCTTAAAGTGGTTGATTATGGTTACAGTGAAAAAAAGTAAAAAGGCGTTAAAGAAAGTGCCATAACGTCAACTTTATTTCACGCTTCTCATAAGCTAACACAATGAATCTTGGCTGGGCATCGAGGATGGACTTTCATGAAACTTTATGGTTAGAATGAAAAAAAGTACAAAAAGCGTTAAGTGCCATAACGTTAACTTTATTTCACGCTTCCCATAAGCTATCACAATGAATCTTGGCTGGGCATCGAGGATGGACTTTCATGAAACTTGGAATACGTAGAATTGTAATTTACCGAAGGAGCTTAATTAAAATATCCCAAATTTCGATTTGAAATTTATTTTTTTGTATAGGGCTGTAGAAAAAATAATGTATGCAACATGTGCATAAAGTGTCTTTTTTTTACTCATGGAATGCCATTCGTGAAAAAAAGTACCACTTTATGCACTTGTTGCATAAATTACTATTCTAAGTGTGTTCTTTAAGCACCTATAATTTTGTTTTAGTATCATATTTCCAGGATGTACCTTCAGTTCTCTATACATTTTATTTTTTTATTTATTATATTCAGTATTTCTGGGGTAATCCATGACTTTTCAGTTTTTTTCGTATTTACTATGATAGTATTTGTGTGTAACTAGATATATTTAGTTAGGTTTTCTATAAAGTTTTCCATAATCAAATCGACATTTTCCGAATCATAAATATCGATCCACTGTTCATCATTCAGAGAATTTCTTAGATATTAATAGGTAATATATTTTATACACTTATTTTGCTGAATCTTGTCGGTAGAAATTTACTTATAGTTGTAGATAACTGCGATCGGAAAATGATCAGTTATATCATAATTGAAAACGTATGAATTAAATTGATTTCGATTGTAATTTTTTTTAACAAATATGTAGTCTATACATGTTTTACTACTAGGTCTTGTGACTTGATTTATATACGGAATGAAATTAAATGAGTTAAACATATTTTTATAATCATCAGAATCATTAGTGTATTCCAGTAGATCGATATTCATGTCTCCAATGACAATGTGGAATTTATTTTGTTTCCTTAACTGAAGATAATCATAAAGCTCCTTAATGAAGTTATTTTTATCTGTACTGGGTGATCTGTAAATAGCTGTTAAGACCAATTTAATTTTGTTAACAATAATATGTAATTGAATGGCAGTACTCTGGGCAACCCGAACAATATTATAATTGTATTTTATATTACATTTAGTAAACACTAAGATCACATCATTTTTGTTTAATGTTCCTTCACTGTAGACATTGCTGTAACCTGGAATACTGTATACATCCTTATCGAAGATAGTGAAAGTTTCCGTTAAAATTATTATTTCATATTGCTCAGAAAGATGTAAGATTTTAAAATTTGGATGTTCATGAGTCAAATAGCTTTGGTTAAAATTTTGTATACCGTATATGAGTTTTCCTGATATTTCCTCATTTTCATAGTTTGCAATGAATGGATCCAGTTTTGAAAATAATTATTTCTATGTCTTGATGAAGGTCTTCTCTCTCTAACTGGGGTAGGCGGGGTATTTTTAGGTTTACCCTTATTTTTTAGTTCATCTTCTTTCTTTTTTCTCAGTTCAGCTCCTACGTTTTTTCGTACTTCCTTTTTTTCTGCTGTCTGTTTTATTATATTATCATCTAATTGTGTTGTATTTTCAGCTATTTCAAAATTGTCAGGCCAATCTTTTCTTGGAGTTTCCGGTTCGCTGTGCGTTGGTTTTATTTCAACAGCTGCCCGATCCTCTTCAAATCCAATAATTTCTTCAACTGTGTATACTACATTGTTTCTATAGAGTTTTTCGCCCTTTATATAGCAGCGATCTTGGGTTATGTCTCTTAATGTTTTCAGATAATTCTTGAGTATTTTTTTTCTCTCCTGCTGAATTTTAGTAAAATCAGGCACTATTGAGATGTTACTCCCTTTGAGCTTTTTGCAGCTCTTTAAAATGTCAATTTTCGCAAGAGTAGATGTTAATTCTACCTTGATCGGAGCTTTTTGGCTTTTTCCAAGTTTGTAACTGTTGCTAATATTTTGTGTATTAATCTTTATATCTAATAAGCTATCCAATTTACTACACACGTCGTCCACAGGGATATTATTGTCTGCGGTCTGAAATCAAAATATGATTATGTTATTTTTTTCACTATTCCTATCTAACCTTTCTATTTCATCTTTCAGTTCCAAATTTTCTTTCTCTAGTCTTCTTATTTTTTCATTTAGGATTGTTTCAATTTTCAATAATACATTTACTTCGCTTGCATGTATACTATTTTGTAGCTCTTTCTTACTATTAATAATTTCTTGTCTTAATCCATCCATATTTTAAAAACAGTCCGGCAACTATGCTAAGTAATGTTTATATTTCTACTTTCGATACAGAATAAAAACTACAAAATACCAGTTTATATTCATTTCTGGTTAAGGTATATCTATGCTTTAAAATCGTAATAATTGTTCCTAACAGCACTTACTTGCAGGTTTTAAGTCTTAGAACATCACTTTGATCAATTTGGCAATTTAATGCAGACTGATGCAGTTATAATTCAAAAGGATAGTTTTAAACCACTAAATTTCTCACTTTCGATAATTATACGTGTTTTACCTATCGTATACAAAACTTTATTATATCATTGACAATATCATAAATAAAAACATAAAGAAACAGACTTTAGAGCAAGTATTCCCTTCTGATAAAAATAATAATAAACAATTTAAAAGCTTAACATAGTTTGGAACACCATCCTTAAAAATTAAATCAATTTTATAAACTTTAGACATTGCTTTAAAACTGATTACAATTTATCCAAACTCATTAAAAATAACAAATTTAAATCTTCAAAATTAAACAAATCAGGAGTTTATAAATTAAAATGTGGTAATGACAACTGTGATAAAATTTATATTGGTAGAACTTTTAGAAATTATAAAACTAGAATTTCGGAACCCAAACGTAGTTATGACAACAAAAAATTAGATTCTAACTATTCAAATCATTTATTAGGAAACCAACACATTTTCGACCCAAATTTTGAAATTGTACATGTATTATGTACCTTTAGTTTGCATTTACTAGAGGCTCTTGAGATAAACAAAAATAAATATTATGGTAACCTCCTTAACGACCAAATATATATATATCAATTACTCTCCTTTATTAAACCTATTTACCTAGAAGATAGCTTAGGAATGTTTGTAGTGAATGAATTTCCAGGTAATTCCTTTCAATACCTTTGTTAACATTAGTATAATATAATTCGGTATTCATGCACTGCATATATTAAAACATTTTTAAATTATACCTTCATTCATTTTGAGAAAGCTACTGTGTTAGTGAAACGCGTCAACCAGTTTAAATTGATCATTAGTTCAAATAAATGAAGTTTTAAACATATTAAATTGTTTTATGTCATCGATCAGTATGGATCTTCATCAAGTGAGAGCCTTATCTATTCAATTTCTACATCATAGACTTAATCTTATATCCATTTATTTATATTTTTAACGTTTCGGCTGATTTTCGAGCCTCTTTCAAAAACAAGATACTCAGAACAAATTTTTTCTTATCCTCATAGTAGGATCGTCACATTTAAAATTACTATATAAAACTTTTATATAGTAGATATGGTAGATTAGGTACTTGGGCGGCTGCATTTGTTCGTATCACCGATTATTCCATTTGGATATTGAACTAAGTTCACGAGGTTACAGGAAAATCGCAGAAATCCTGCAACACCGACAGATGAAGCTTCACCGTAGTGAAATGAAGGGGTTGGATTTTACAATTCTATTGGTAGAGTTATGTTTTTGTCTGGAATGTGACTTGAAGTGGAGGTTGATGGAGGTCCTATGGAAAATGAGACAGTAGATGGATATCAACTTGTCACTAGTGATAATGTGTATAGGAATGGGCGACAGAGAAATCCGACTTCACTAAATTTCACGCGTTTGAGTTTTCATACAAAAATTAGGTCTTTCGAATACAGCAGCAACGCGGTTCATATTCAAACGATTGTTCAAAATTGCAATAGCTCTATCTCTTTCGGAATTACATGACGATGTTTAGTCACTTTATTTTGTATCTTAGGGATGTTGCGTTCAGGTGACCACACTTCGAGCTATTCTGAATGCACTGTACCACTCAGAGGCACGTGTTTGTGATAAATAAGATTAGAAATGAGACAAATTGAAACTTATTATTTCTTGCCTTAAATCATCCTAATCCATCGTGGAATCAGAGTTTAGTTAAATGACAAAATGGAGCACTACAAACAAAACCAATAACAAAAGAAGCTGAAACTTTAGTGTTTGTATAGAAGATATGATTAACAGCTTAATATCTGAAATTTACTAATTCGACACTTACTGTGTGGAATCTACTTATATTACTTTCTTACATGAAACTAACTGATTATAGATAATTCCACAATATATTGAAAAAATGGTAAACATTCTAAGAAAATTGACAATTTTTTCAATATTGCTATAATTGACGATGCATTTTGATATTTCTACACTACTTCTACTCTGCGTAGTGCAGCTGGTGTAGAAAACGGAACACGCCTATTTTCTCTTTCTGTCAAATGAACCGTCACATTTAGAGGGCGCCACAAGTTTCATTCCATACCAAGGGCGAGAATAAATATTATTGCCTTAGGGTTAGAATGAAACTATACCATAATCAAAAACTACGTCGGATATATATAAATTCAATAATGGTCCTAGAAAAAGGGCCATTTTTATCCTACACTACTCGAAAACCCAATTTTCGTGGCTCTATCGGGACGAGAAAGTAGGTATTTTCGCGGCTAGGCGAGAAAAGTAGCAAAGAATGGCTAGACAGGAAAAACAACTTCACAAAAATGACACTAGATGGCACCTGTTATACACTATAATTTGTTTTAATTGGGCTGGTTTTAATTTATACGAGAATAGTAGTTGAAGCAGTTTAATATTAATATTTTATACAACAGCTGTGCAATATCTCCACAACCGTTGTACTATTTAATTTCAATTATAACATTTAATTTTGATTTGTTCGTTACTTATTGTTAAATTACTGTCAGCCTACGTATACGTAACTTTACTGTTACACAACAAGCTCAAGTGTCGTATGCTCATGCACTTATTCTTTTTCATAGCTGCAAAGGAGCGTTCTGTTGGTGTGTGTGATTTGGTTTCCCTTGGCTCCGGATACTATGTCCATTCGCCAGCTTAAGTTCTGTTTGTGCGTTGGTGCTATAAACTGAGCGTTTTGTTGTCACCAAACAGCACCTTATTATAAATGACGACGCGGCTGTCACTTTTAAATTTCAAATTAGGGTTTTGTTGCCATTAAAACTAAGATGGAAAACAGTGTGTTATATAATATGGACGAATCCTACGGCGGTTATTCAACACCGGAAGAGATTACGCAAAAAGCAAGACTACACTACATGAAAAGTCAAATGGAAAATAGATCCAAATATATAAACATTTTATGGATGGGTGTTTATTGCATAATATTAAAAGGTACAGCGAAAATGTTATTTTCAACAACTCATCTACACTTTTCTACGAGTCGTTCAACTCATAACACTAAACGGTACAGTCAAAATATTTCCTACCTTTTTTTTGTCAATTTTTAATCTAATCTTATTATGTGTAGGATAAAAATTATTGTGTGTTCCCTGCCGCGAAAGTGGTTTTCCGGGCCTCCATTTCTTCTGTCGGCCCGGAAAACCAGCACTTCCGCATCTGGGTACACAAATAACTATTATTTTAATTGAGCAATAACAACACACTTTGCAATATATTAAGTTGTCAACCATCGTTTATATCATATTATACACTTTTTACTTCCATTAAGAAAGAGAGAATGAACGGTCCAATATTAAAGCGTAGCAAGAATTTTGTAATTTTGATCTCTTGTAGGTAGCAGAAAGTTTTTCTTGTTAAACAAGAGCAAGTTACGAAAAACTAAAATAGGAAAAAGGCCCTAACAGTAGGAGCAGAAAATCTCACGCGCTTAAAAAGTGCAAGCTGTTGTTTCTAAAATACCTTTTAGGGAATATTTATTATCTTCCTTAAAAAGTCTCACGATAGGTGAGAACATTTTTTGCAGATATTAGTGTTTTTAAATGAAACTCAAGGTCTCTAGTTAATTCCACAATATGATACAAGTTATTGAAAATTTTAAAAAATTGACAATTGTTTCGATAAATCAATATCATCGTCAGAATGACAGAAGTTACATTTCATTTTATGCCTACCTGATGTTAAGTAGTTATATTTGGCTAGACCAAGAAGTAACCTAACTTGTGATTGGCTTAATACGAGTATATGTTTATAGAAAAAAGAAGAAGATGTGATATTACAAATATTGAAGCTTAGATATTATTAGCCCTATGGTGATATCCTGGATATCATTTTTCCAATTAAGATCAGTATAACTGTGCAATGATATAGAAAACCAGGAAAACTATATCTGCTGATCTTTACAATTATCACTTAAGAAGACAGTTTATCAGTGGAGAATTCCCTAGATTTAACTATTCATTGACAACTTCATATTGTGGGTTTCTTAAATGTCTTCTTATTTCCAGTTCTTCAAGGAAATCCAGTTCTTGTTTCTTTTCACAAATATGCAGTACTTCTAGTTTTGTGTTAGGTGTCAATGAATGATTGGAATCAAGTAGATGTTTTGCGTATTGGGATTTATCTGGTTGTTTTAATCTGTATGCTCGTAAGTGCTCACTGTATCGTATTTCAAAATTCCTAAGGGTCTGACCCAAATAGACAGCATTACATTCTGGACATTTGAGTTTATATATACCTGACTTCTTTAATAGTTGTATTTTTGTTTTTACATTTAACAATTTTGTACTAACGTTACTTTCTGTTTTAAAAGAAATTGTTGTATTCGTTGCTGAAGATATTATCTTTGAAATATTATTAGAAATATTTCCTGCATATGTGATGGTTTTATAAGTTTTAATTTCATCAGCTTGTTTAGGATATATTAGTTGTAATGCCACTTTTTCCCCTTTTTTACTAATTAGCTTATTTATCATATCTAATGGATAACCGAAGTAAGGGTCGAGACAGTCAATTTCATTTTTTGCAGATTTCATATTTGCATTATTCAAATGAGTTCTAGAATAAAAAATATGTGCGGAATAATTTGAGTTTTAATTTTTCGCGACAAATACTCATATGTTTATTAATATATCTTCCAGCAATAATGCGGTCTTTATTTCTACAATAGTGGCAAAACGCTATCTTCTCAGTTTTTGTTCCAACCGAAACTAAGACCACTGAATATAATGCCTAGACTTTACATCAGTAATGTGAGCGTTCTTTTTGTTTTACTCACTATAAGTGAGCTGAGATTTTTCCTCCCCCTTCACCGATGCTGAATGTGTTGTAAGGGGGAATCAGTTGGAATCAGTCGGAAATAATGTGGAGGGAATGAAGAAATATTTGATTTGCTTGGTTTATTTGTAGTTTTAACCAAGGTTATCTATGGTTTTAACCATTGATATATAAACAATGAACACACATAATCTATTTTTCTTTTGTTACAAATTTTGGATACATGAATTAACATTATTAGATGCTGATAAGAATCTGTCGTATAGTTCAAATCTATCGACAGATCGCGCGCTTCAATTGAGGTGTCGTCTTTTTGGTGCTTACTCACATCACTTTATCTCAGATCACCTTAACTGAAGTGATCTGAGATCTCAGTAAAAAAACGCACCTATTATCAAGTGCATTTCGAACAAGTATGGAGTGTAAGTAACAATAAATGAGTGTATTGTGTAGAAATGATAGATTGTTGCAATAAGTAGCGTATTTTTTCAGAACATTGCAGACTTTGCATTTTAATGTTAGAAATTCTCGAGATACACTTCCTTATCGGATCTGACATATATATATATATATATACATATATATATATATATATATATATTATATATGTATATATATATATATATATATATATATATATATTATATATATATATATATATATATATATATATACAGAGTGGAAAGTCTAACTGGAACAAATTCTGTAACTTGATAAATAAAAGTTTATCGCAAAATTCCTGAAACACACCTATTTCAATTTTCGATTGGGCATATTACAAAGAGATTTGTTAATCTTTTTGATTATGTGGGGGGGGGTTGAGGGGTTTGCAGACAACCCCAACTTTTTTTTTTAAATGGAAGAATAGGTTGATTAATTTTTTATTTGAAAGCTTTTTCAATTGTAATCACAATTCCACTTTTTTGGTAGTTTTTATAAGCAATGTGTTGGGAAAAACTGATATAAGGAAATATTTACTCAAATTACTTTAATGTATGGGTACATTTTACTTTTCCGCCCAACCTATCTATATGCGAGAAAAGTATTGGTTTACTCACAAAAAAGTTGAATTTTTTCAGTTATTTTCACGTTTTTCATAAAGAACAACACGAAAAAATGGTTTTCAGAAACAAAATTGTGTTTATGTCGTCGTCGTCGTCGTTGTTGTCGTCGGCCACTTTCCGTTACATGTCTTGTTAGCACAAAACAGCCCCCGCAGTGCAAGGACATCTCTCACATGGCCCCTATTGATTTTCAGCTTAAAATTGCCAGTACAACGGGTGCTATGGTACTTGAAGTACCACATTTTTGTAATTTTTTGTGAAACTCCAGTTTGTTATCACGACACAGCCTCCGGAGTGGAACAAATCACCAATTTTATAATTGAATATTGTTCAGGACCTCTCACAGATGAGCCCTATTGATTTTCAGCTCACAATAGCCGGTACAACGGGTGCTATAGTACTTTAAGTATGACATTTTTGTCGTTTTTGGAGAAATTTCAGTTTGTTAGCACGATATAGCCTCCGTAGTATATACAAGTGACCAATTTTATGATTGGATATTGTTCAGGGCATCTAAAAGATGAACCCTATTGACATTCAGCTCACTAAAGCCAGTACAACTAGTGCTATGGTACCAAATTTTTATCATTTTTGTTAGTTTGTTAGCACGATACAGCCTCCAGCGTGTATACAAGTGACCCATTTTATGATTGAATATTGTTCACGGCGTCTTATATATGAACCTTTTTAGCTCATCAGAGCTAGTACGACGGGTGCTATGGTACCTGAAGTGCCACATTTTTTGTCCTTTTTGGAGAAATTTCGGGTTAGTACGATACAGCCTCCGGAGTGTATACAAGTGGCCAATTTTATAATTGGATATTTTTCAAGTTGTCTCACAGATGTACCATATTGAATTTCAGCTGACTATAGCGAGTACAGCGGGTCCTATAAATCCAGATATACTGCATTTTTGGTTACTTTTGGAGAAATTTCGAATTGTATAACACGATACATCCCCCGAAGTGTATACAAGTAACAATTTTATGATATAATATTATGCAGGGCTCCTCACAGATGCGGAAAAGTTAGTTTTAATCTTTAAACCCGTTTATTTTCTTACTTGATAAGTCCAATAAAAAACTAGCTCGATACTTTTTGGCCAATTTGATCTAAATGTGATTTCAACGTGTAAACAACAAACGAAATATAAGAAAATACCCTATTTAACCGAGACGCATCGTATCGAAATTTTAATGATGATCGGATATGGGACAGAAGTCGAACACAGGCTGAAGTCGCTCGTTTGTTTACTGAAGTTCATCCAGAATTACCTTCAATTAATCGAAGTACGATTAGCAAAATTTGAACTCGATATCGGGAGTTGAACCAGTTGAACATATTGATAGAAGTTGAAGAAAATCCTGTTAGTCCGCATTCATGGTGTCAGTCACACAAGCGTTTTGAAAATTCTTAAAGAAAGCAAAAAGCACCCATATAAGATGCAAAACCTACAGGAGCTTAACGAAAATTATCGTGATCGTAGACTCGAATTTTGCGAAGGAATTATGGCTTCTATCGATGGTAGACAAATTGCTTTGGAATGGGTGCTGTTTTCTGATGAGGCTACGTTCACATTACATGGGGCACGTCAATCGACAAAACTGCCGTTATTGGGCTGACGAAAATCCCCGTTGGATGCGTGGGCTGGAATTATTGGGGTCGCATGGTAGGTCCTTTTTTTTCAATGGAAATGTAACCGGAGAAACATACCTTAATATGCTCCAAGAAGAACTGATTCCTACTTTAGTAAATTTATTCCCCAATAATTTGGATCCCAACTTATTTGACCAACGGATGTGGTTTCAACAAGATGGGGCACCACCTCATTTTGCTCAAAATGTACGGACCTATCTTAACGAAGTGCTTCCAAATAGGTGGATTGTAAGAAGGGGCCCAAGTGAGTGGCCAGCAAGATCACCCGATCTAACTCCATTAGATTTTTTATGGGGATATCTGAAGAGCAAAGTTTATGCCACTAAACCTAACGACATCGCCGAGCTTCAACACAGAATCAGGGACGAAATTAGGCAAGTAACCCCGGAAGTGTTACAAAATGTTTGGAATGCTATTTATAATCGATTAGAATATTGTCAGCAACAAGGTGGAGAGCACATTGAACGTTTATTGCATTAAAGTAATTTTAGAAAATATTTCTTTATTTAATTTTTTCCCGACACATTGATTATAAAAAGTAACAAAAACAGTGGAATTGTATATACAATTGAAAAAGCTTTCAAATAAAAATTAATCAACCTATCCTTCCATTTAACAACATCAACCTAACCCCCCAGATAATTGAAAAGATAAACAAATCTCTTTGTAATATGCCCCATTGATAATAAAAATTGTCATGTTTCAGGAATTTTGCGATAAACCTTTATTTATCAAGTTACACAATTTGTTCCAGTTAGACTTTCCACTTTGTATATGTAATTTCACTTTTGTTATTTTTAGTTCACGCAATATATTTTTTATAATTTTCGTTTTTAAAAACACACTTTACGAAACCGAAAATATAATTTATATGACCCATTAATAGTTCGCCACAAATCAGACCGTTTTCTTAGTATTGCCTCAAGCCAATGACGCATAACTTCAAGTACTTGAATAGACTATGGTTACTATAAATACTCAGGCTTCTGTAATTCAGAAACAAATTTAGCTGCCATACTTTCTATGCTCGGGACATACGAAATAATTGTATGACAAGAGACAACCGATACGTATAATCACCAACTTCTCTAAAAAAGAGTAATTCATGATAATCTCTTCCACTGCTCCAACATTTTTATCGGTTCTTGAGATGTCTGAACATACAGGTTGCGTATCACGATTAAAAGCTTCTCACCCTTCTGGAATTGCTTGTACTATTACATAGTCAATATTGTAAGAGTGTCGCTGCACTTAATTTCTTTTTCATACAAAATCTGATACAGATTCTTCAATAAATTTTTAGATAGTATAAAATTACAAAGCACACATATTTATCAGTAAGAAACTAGCGATGTATAAAGGCTGATCGTGTCATCTATGCTAGAGATTCGTCTAACAATACAACAAAAGGAAAAAAAATATACATCACAAGAAAAATTACCTTACTTTTAACAAGACACAAATAAACAGACAAAATAATATGTGTATTCCATATAAATTCCAAAATAAATTGCTACAGAGACAAACGTATTGACATCACTTGAATGTTCTATATAGAAAACTTCGTAATAAAGACTTTAAACTAAATGACAGTTTAAAAGTGGAAAGTTTCCTAGATTTATTTGTTCATTGAGTACTACATGAAACGTCTCGGATATGCTCCACATGAACTTCAAAACGTTTATGTTCCATTAGAAAAGATCAGCATTATTGGAATAATCTACAAATTTTCGGCCATAGGCGTACTGGTTTGAAAACCGCATAATCAAATACAAAAAAATACAGTAAAAGTACTGGACTTCATTTTTTTAAAACTTCAATAAGACTAGGAACTGAACCTGGCGATCTGCACTTCTATATAAATCAGATGGCTCAATTATATTTAAGATACACCATAGGGGTTTATATAACATTCTCCCACTAAGAAGAGAATTTAGTAGCAATAATAACCTAGATCTAGCTGATCTCCAGGAGATTCGTTAACTTTTGAACCTGACAAAAATTTTTTTTTTAAATATGTTTCAATTTAATTTTGTTTTTTTTGATGAAAAATCAAATTGAAAATTAAATAGTTTTTATAAGCGCTAACGAAAGTTTCTCTTGCGTGAACAAATTAAACATGAAATATATCCTATGTGACAATAACTTGATTTAATTTCTTTATTAGTACCAGAATCGTTTAAATTTTGATATGAAATAATAAAAAATATCATTCTAGATGCTATAAAATAATTCACTTTATTTATCCCCTTCAGGTTTTTTGTTTACTACTATTATGCTAATTTATTCAAAATTATAAATTAAGCACATAGGAGATAATAATATGACAACGCTGAAATGAAACTTAGGTGCACCACTAGACTCCTGAGACAAAAGAACAGTCAAAGCAGCGGGTTGAAAAGGTTGAACCTGCTCCGAAAGAGGCGAAGACAGTTTCGATAGCCGTGGAAGTTTACTCATCGATTAACTTCAAAAAAGCAGACTGATATTGAAAAAGAAAATATTATTTCCATCAGGATAAGGCGCCTGCTCACACTCCAGCTATTGCTATGGCAAACATTCATGAATTTCACTTTGATTGGTTGACCTAGTACCATTTTGTCCAGATCATGCCCTCATTTACTTTTTCTTGTTTCCTAGTATAATCGAAAGAGAAAGTGTTATCATCCGAAAACGCCTATTTTGCAGAGAAAGACGAAAACTATTATTAGGATGAGTTAAACAAATTTTACGATGAAAAATAAAACTTAATTTTGAGAAAAAAATTCTTTGTTTATTTCTTTTCTTCTATTCACTAACTACCTTTTGGTATCAAACTTTTGTATTAATGAATCATATTAAAGAAATAATATTTTTTTCGTAAAGTATGCTATGCTATACGTTACTTTATCGTTTGAGGCATACTCTATATTATTCCAAACTTGTGCATGTGACACGTTTTTTAATAAAGTTTACGATTGCGTATGCAGAAAAAAATACTCGTCGCAGAATGTTGATGTGTGAAAAAATATATTGGTTAAGAGGGTTTTCCAAAGTTATTGTTCTACATGATAAACATATGTTACACTGAACACGAATTACGAATGAACTGTAGCAGAAGAATTTTACTAGATACAGACCATTGAATATTTAATCAACTGGAATAAGGGGATTTATGCAAACGTCAGTTAAAACAAATTCAATTCGTTCATTATATAAATACTCACATCAATGAATACATAAAGCCAGCAATCTTCGGAAGTCCTCAGAAACAGCTCTGTTTTTGATGGTTTTTTAAATATTATTCCAAATCAGAAACCTTTTAGACCTAACTATTTTTCTAATATATATGACTATACATTCTCATTGGAATTGTAGTCATACCCAGTGGATGTCTTGTCGATCCATTTATCATGAGGGATCAGTCCATTATAATCCATGTTCCTATACGTAGATATTGTGACTTAGTTTTTTCTACGATTTTTTGCCACAACTGTTTATCTTTCACTTTATTTTTCGCTTCCTCAATATTCATGATATTTA
Organism: Galeruca laticollis; assembly: GCA_963921935.1. Lineage (NCBI taxonomy): Eukaryota > Metazoa > Arthropoda > Insecta > Coleoptera > Chrysomelidae > Galeruca > Galeruca laticollis. The sequence continues at coordinate 151,658,658 of OY998177.1, forward strand.
AATCCGCGTTTACTTGGTCTTACCATCTTGTTCCCTTTGCTCTGTCTACAACTGGTAATTATTCTGTTATTTTGCTTATTATTTCATCTCCACTTTTTCTATAAATGTGGCCGTACCATCCCAGTCTGCGTGCTTTTATAAATTTTACAATGTATTCTCCATTATTTTTTGCACCATTCCATAATTCATTAATCTTCTCAATTATTCTGTTTCAACTACTCCGTAAATTTTCCTCTTGATTTTTCTCTCGAATATCCTTAATTTATTTTCTTCGTTTTTTGTCACTTTGGCTATTTCAGCGCCATCGCTCACCACTGGTCGAATCGCTGCCTTGTATATTTTTATTTTTGTGTCTTTACTAATTTTTTTATTTTGAAGGTATCGTTTGTATCTGAAGAAAGCTGTATGTCCTGATTATATCCGCTGATCTATTTCCAATATTCTATCGTTATCTCCTTTTAAGTAGATTTCTAAATACTTGGAACTTGTGACTCCTTCGTATTCGTATTCTCTTATCTCAATTGTCGGCCGTTGAACTCTATTTCTGGATATAAACATTGCTTTAGTTTTCTCTTGATTTACCATCAGTCCTCTCTCTTCAGCTTCAATCATCAATTTTATGAAGATGTCTTTGAGTTCTTTTAAATTTCTTGATAGTATCGCTATATCACCTGCATAAGCTAGGATTTGTGTAATTTTTGTTATAACGGTACCTCTTAAACAAACAGCTCTGATGACTCTACCTAATGCAATATTAAAAAGAGTTATAGACGTTGTTTGTCCTTGCGTCACACCGCTATTAAATTCAAATTCCTTTGTTTGCCCTTCTTCTGTCATCACTCTTGCTGCTGATCGTCCCATCGTCATATTTATTAGTCTTCTCATTTTACTCGGTACCCCGATGTTTTTCATATCTTCTTTAAGTGTTTCTCTGTTTATACTATCGAAAGCCTGTTTGAAGTCTTTAAATAGTATATTCAGATCAATGTTGTATTTATAACTTTTTTGAATAATTTGTGTCATTATGTAAATTGGGTCAAACGTCGACTTTCCTCTCCGAAATCCATATTGATAATCACCAATTTTTCCTTCTATCTTGTCTCTTAGTCTTTCGTTTAAAATTGTTGTGAAAATTTCATAGGCCGAGATTGATAGTGTTATTCCTCTGTAGTTGGAACATTTCTTATGGATCGGTATAATTACTCCCGTTTTCCATTCTGCTGGCATCTTCTCTTTTTTCCATATTTCGTTCACTAATTTGAATGAAATTTCCTTGAGCATGGTTCCTCCTTTTTCATTAATTTCCCACTAATTAATTTCATCGACTCTTGCCGCTATTATCATTTAACTTTGCTATTGCTTCGTTAAATTCATCATATCGTGGCTCTTCATCTACACATTCCTCCTCCAGCTCCATGTCTTCTCTCCAATGTCAGGTGTAATCTTAATTAGTGACTCCATGTCTGTTCTAGAGGCTTTGAATAGCTCACCAAAAATACAATATAAAAATGAAATTATTTTCAGTATAAAAAAACTACTTTTTCATCTCTATGCCAAAAATGTGAGAGTATATTTTATTTGGAGAAAGGCACATGTTGGTGTCCTAGGCAATGAATGGGGAGAACGGAGCTAACAAAGCCTGCAGCACTGACAATATCAATGTACTTTAGCAACATTCCACGATGTTACTAATGAATGTAAGAAACACTTTCGGAACGAATGGAAAACAGTCTATACGAAAACGGCATCAGAATCTAATCATCATTACTTTAAAATTCATCAGTCTTTACTTAATAATATATCACTTTAGTTTTTCTCTTAGGTCAGTAAAGCACTTGCATTATTTCTAGATTAAAATTGAACCATGACCGATTCCCGGCTCCTCTTCATTCAATTGGTGTGGTGAGAACACCCTATTGCAGTTATTGTGATAATTAGAGCTCGAAAAAAATGCAACGTGCATTTTTTTGCATCTTTTGCATTTTTTTATACTTTTTCCCAAAAAATGCATTTTTTTAACGATTTGAGCATTTTTTGCATTTATTGCCAATTATTTCAAATTGAACAGAAAGTTTTCATTATGGAATTTTTAAATCTGTTTGGGTTTGGAACTACCTGCTACCTCAAAATTGAAAGAACTTGAAAGAGTAGGTACCTACTGTATTGAAAGTGTATTACTATATTGATTATTTGATTACTTTATTCTTAAAATGGGAAATACCAAATACCATAAACAATTAACTGTAACCGGGGGATTCCCAAAACATCGCAGCCGGAGTGGCCTCCCCCGGTAAATAATAGGTAAACCTTCAATTGAGAAGTATCTTCCAACGAAAGCATTACGATTAGTGAACAGTGAACCTATTGTACTTTCTTTTAATCAGGATACAATATAGTGTTTGAGTCAAAATGCCTAAAAAGACATTTATTGATGTGTGGATAAAGTGTCACCGAGAACTTACTTGGGATGGAGACCACCTTTTTTGCACAGTGTGCTCAAAAATTGTAAGTGTATGTTACATATTGCTATTGGCTTTGGTTTTGAAGTATGTTTTATCTAAAAGTATTGGTATTCATGTATTCAAGGTAACATATTATTTTTTTCTTTTTACTCATTCGCAGCTTATTTTTTAACAAATTGTAACCGGATGTTACTATTTTGTTATTTATTGAGTTTTGAGGGTTCTCATCGATTTTGTGAACTTCTCGTTTATAATAAAGGCGTTTAATGATACTCCACAAGATCATAAAATCATAAAACTGTTAAACCTATTTCAAGAGATAATTATAAAACAAAAGGGTGAATTATATGGTCGGACGTAATTGACACGTTCTTTGTGTCTACCAAGTAAAAAAATTGTCCTCCTAAAAACATACTGGGTGTCGAATTATTTTGCAGTTAGATATTTGTTTTTTTTGCGTATATTTGTCTTGTAAAAATAATGAGTAGTTTTCCGTTCCCATTATAGATCCAAGCCGAGAATAAATTCATTGTGGATCAACACGTGAAATCTGCAAAGCATATTTCCAATATGCAAAGCATATTTCCAATATGCATAAATTATCATCGCAACAAACCTTAAGAGGTTGCCTCCAACAACAGAAGCCAAAAAAAGACGACCAGGAAGAGTTTAATGGTGATTTCTACAAGGCAATTATTGCCAGTAACATACCGTTGAGCATGTTAAATAATCCCAACCTGAAGGAATTTTTAGGAAAATACTGTAAACTAAATATTTCTGACGAGTCGACCTTACGTAAAGCATATTGTAGTAGACGAAACCACCGATTCGTGCGGTAGATATATCGCACATGCACTAATAAGTGTTTTAGGGGAAACAAATCCAAGCAAATCCTATCTTTTTGCTTCAAAAAAGCTTGAAAAAGCTAATAATTTAACAATTGCACGATTTGTCCAAGATTCATTGAACAATTTTTTCTTGCCTCAATTTCTTCCCACGGAAAAATTTATTTTATTTTTATCTGATGCAGCACCTTATATGATTAAAGCTGGACAAAATTTAAAAATATTTTATTCGAATCTGCAACATGTAACCTGTCTAGCTCATGGAATTAATAGAGTGGCAGAATGTATAGGACAGCAGTTTCCTTTGGTCAATGACCTAATTAGCAATGCAAAAAAAGTATTTTTAAAAGCTCCGACACGCGTTCAATTTTACAAAAAAAATTTCCAAATCTTGCCTTACCTCCACAACCTGTAATATCTCGTTGGTGTACCTGGTTGAATGCAGCTATGTTTTATGCTGACAATTACCACGCCATTAAACATGTGATTGACGATCTTAGTGACTCTTCATCTACATCTCTTTCAAACTCAAAAAATCTTTTTGAAAATTCATTAATAAAGAATAATTTAATATTTATAAAAACCAATTATATGTTTGTATCTACAACTATTAAAAATTTAGAAAAATCTTGTATTCCATTAACGGAATCAGTAGCTCTAATTAACCAGTTTGAGTCAAATTGTAAGAAAGTCGGTGGCCAAATTGGGACCGTCGTTCTAAATAAATTCAATTCTGTGGCTCAAAATAATACAGGCTTTCAAATATTGAAAAAGATGTCGAAAATTTTTATGGGCGAAAACGATGTAAATGTACCAAATTTAGAATTAAAAATCATTTGTAAATATAAATATGCTCCCATCACATCAGTTGATGTTGATCGAAGTTTTTCAATTTTTAAACACATGTTTTCTGACAAGAGACAAAGTTTCCTCCTAGAAAACTTTGAAAAACGCATAATTATTAATAGCTTTTACAATAATTGTAAGACGTGATTTATGTCTGTTTAAATATTGTTATTTTGTTTTATTGTTACCATAATAATTTTAATAGTACCTATGTATTATTATTATTATTAATAAAATCTGATACTTAATATGAATTATTAAATCCCGTCCCCACTGCCTACTTTAGTAAAATAATGAAATGATAGTATTATTGAACATTATAATATACATCATTTCTTGCATTTTTTTCTAAATTCCTTGCATTTTTATCTAAAATCCTTGCATTTTTTCTTAATTTGTGATGCATTCAAATGCGCATATTTTTGACTTTTTCGATTGCATTTTTTCCGAGCTTTAGTGATAATGATGAGATCGCAGATACAAATCATTTATTTTTTGGCTGTAAGATGGCACCACACCTTTTCTTACGAGAGATACATCAATATAATATACAACTACCAGCCTGTATCCCAACTCTGTTAGGTACAGGAAATAAGAATATATTCGATTTAATAGTGAATTTTGTCAAGAGAACTAATATTGATCTGTAAGAAATTTATTTATCCATATCACATAGTATGTGGCAAAGAGCGAGTGCAGATGCCACTGCTACCAACACACAACGGGGTATACCAACAAAAACATTCAGCCAAGGACTCTGCTTTACAAAGACACTTTATGGTTAACTTGAAAGTAACTCATTATTTTTGGAAATATCCGGATGACAGTATCATTTTGTTAAAGTTTTATCCAGTGAGCCTCATCCGAAATAGTCACCAGCATGTCTCATTGTGATGTCATGAGACTTGTGATCAATTAATTCATTTAGAAACGAAAAGTCCAAAGTTAATAATGAAATTTTTAATTTCTTACACTATTATGTTACTTCGAGCAGCGTAAGTATAACGTAATGTGATTTATTCACATTATCTCCAAACAATATATATATATATATATATATATATATATATATATATATATATATATATATATATATAAAACAATCCATCTTTACCAATCTGAAATTCTCCATCATTATTGACGAAAGACTCTCCTGTTATTTCTTGTTTTAAAAATAACTCTATTTATTTGGTTGTTCATAGTATTTAACCACGTCGAACATCACATTATGAGGGAAAAATATTTGAACCTAAATAAAATGAATTTAATCTACTTTTTCAAGTCGACCATTTCTCATAATGACTAAACGGCTCGTCGGCGAAAAAATAAACCAAAAAAATTCATCTTCGTTATTTTTCGGACACTTGCCAGACAAAAACAGATTAGTTCTTTCGCAGTCTTGAAGTATTTTTTAAAAGAAAAAAATTGGAGAAAGAGAAAGCACTTTAACGCGATCTGTTACATAAACTGGTTTGGAATCAAATTTTCGCGAAATATTTCATCGAAAGAAATGTTTTTTTAAATGCTTAATATCTTTATAAGTAGTAAATTACTACATTTTATTTTAAATGTGTAAACACATTGGTTCATTGAGAACACGTTTAGTCAGTCAATCATTGATTTTTTGTCCTTATTTTATTTAAAATATATAGGGGCATCTATCCCGAGCGTAAAGGTTAGTCACCATGAATTTTCGAAGGATAGATGCCCTTAGAGGCTTCTACTGTAAGAGCCTGGTCAAAGTGTTTGTATTACGTATGTGTGTGGAATACTTGCATGTCAATTAAGTGTTGTATTCATACCTACCTGCTTTTTGTAGGTTAGCCATGACTAGGAAATACAAAAGAAATGAGAGGGTTTGAGATTGGATTATCTCTTGGATAATAGAGTAGCTACAGTCAGCTATCGATAGAATTGACAAAAAAGAATTTGGGATCAATGATATATCTAGACGATTCGGGATTCCACCAGAGGATTAAAAACAGAACAATGTTATCTTTGAGAAAACATCCCATCCTGAGTTTTTGAAATGAAAATAAACGGTTTTAAAGATTAAAACTCACTTTTTCGCATATGTAACACGCCTTGAACAATATCCTTACATAAAATTGGTCACTTGTATACACTTCGGGGGCTGTATAGTGCTAACACACCGAATTTTTTCCAAAAACGAGAAATACGCGGTACTCTAAGTACCATAGCACCCGTTATACTGGCTCTGGTGAGCTGAAAATCAATAGGGTCAATTTATTAGACACCCTAAATAATATCCCATCATAAATTGATCACCCCAACATTTTTTGAAAATTCCAACTTTTTTGGGGTGAACCAATACTTTTTTCGCACATTAGATAGGGGTGGGCGGAAAAATCAAAAATTGATAGCTCGCATTGTGAAGCTTGGAGACACGGGATTTCCTTCAGATAGACCATCTATCGATCTATATCTGAGTTAGCGTACCAGTTTGCCGAAAATCTGCAGATTCAATACAAAGCAGAAGGTTAATTTTTCGCCAGGGCTAGAGGTTTTAGTTAAGAAGGAGTGAATTATTTTAATGAACTTGTAACCAAAGTTTTGACTGATAATGACCTCATGGATAACCCTGAAAGGATTTATAATAAAGCAATAAAGGCAAGAAAAGAGGACCAATGAAAAATCATTTCTCAAGTGTAGGAACTAAGAAACTGATGGCGGCGTGAATGATTGCAGGATTATTATTTAAAAGTGAACATTGGTCGGGAATACCGTAAAAGACAAGTTATTTATAGTTCAAACAGTGAAAACGAAGATCAAATTTCAGCTAATGTTGAAAGAGGCAAAAAACCAAAGGTTTACGTGTAAAGAAAACAAAGAGATATAAACAAGAAAAGAGTAATGATTCAGAAGAAAATTTGTGCATAGATTGCTTTGATAACTACGAGAATACTAAGTCTTAATCTGATTGGAGTCAGTGTATAATGTGCTAGAAGTGGCTGCACGAACCATGTACACTTTCTTAGAATTATTGTTCACGATGTGGAGAACTCGAAACGATCTTCGGTTCGACCTAAAGGAAGAAGGAACTTTGTATCTATAAATCTGTTCATTTTCTAAAAATTTTATAGTCACTAAAGCTAAAAGAAAAAGGTTAGTTTCTATTTTCTTAGAAATAAATAAAATATATAAATATATAAATAATTAATATAATATAATATATACAGGGTGTCCCAGGAGTTCGTACCAAAAATATTGATGGTATTTCATATAAAAGTTTTTCTTTACGCCCTTTGTTAACGAACTATAGGGCTCTAAGTTGGGAATGAGAGATGTTTTTTTATTTACAATTATTAAATGGCTGATTGGAGATTAGTAATATTTCAATCGTTAATAAACACCATAATTGCACTCTTTTTGGCGTGATATACAAGTCTACAACATACTTGTGAACTCAGGTACCGACTAAGTTAAATGGTGGACGCGCCATTTTTTTGGTAAGTAAAACTTTTTTTCGTTTTGACAAAGCTACTGTGTCAGTGAAACGCGTCAACAAGTTTAAATTGAACATTAGTTCAAATATATGAAGATTTAAACAAAATATATTGTTTTATTTCATCGTTCAGTATGGATCTTCATCAAGTAAAAGCCTCATCTATTCAATTTTTAAAACTTTTTTCAGTTATAAATGCAACAATTGGCTTTTGTGAACATTTTTAGAGATATCAAGTCCTCTTGTGATATCTCGATGACATTAACGGTTTAAGAGATACGGGTAATTTTATATCGCACTACACACCTATTGGCGCATTCACATTTATTTTGAATGTACGATTACAGGAAGCATCCTGTATTATTGTCTAATCATAAAAAACTGTATTGAAAACGAACATTACTTTAATAAAAGTGAAAATAGTAACAAAACCCTGAAAAATGAATAACTACATTACATTAACAGATTAAAAAACGAGTAACCAAGTAATTAACGACATTAAAATAGTCAAAACGGTTTAGAAAATTTACAACAAATGTTCAATATGGGCTCCTCTTACATCCACACATTTCCGCAATCTTCTAAGATTAAATCTTTGTACTTGAAATAACCTTCCAGGATTATTTCGGATGTTTTCGCAGTGAAAACGTATCCTATCAATTGATTCATGTCTTGTATTTACAGGTGTACTGTAAACTAAGCTTTAAAGGTATGGGTTGATACCTGGCGAACGTGCTGGCCATAGAAATGGTCCACCCCTTCCAATCCACCTATCTGAAAAAATATTGTTCAAATGGGCACGTACCTCACGACTGAAGTGAGGAGGTGCTCCATCGTGCATAAACCACATACAATGGCGCTTTTGTAAAGGTACATCCTCTAATAAAATTGGCAGAATATCCTGCAAAAATTGTAAATGAGACGGTCCGTTTAAATGATCCACAAGGATATACGGACCAATTAAGCGGTTGCCTATAATACCTGCCCATACGCTGACCATAAACCTTTGTTGCTGTTTAGTCTTAATTATCCCGTGAGGATTTTCATCATCACACAGATGTAGATTATGGGAATTAATTATGCCATCCCTGGTAAAACCTGCTTCATCTGTAAATAGGACATTTTTGGAAGTAATTGCACAAGTGCATCAAAAATACCGATAATTTTGCATGACAGCGTGTTGTCTAAAAACTGCATGAGAGTTCATTTTCATACTTTGGAGGACGAGCCCGACACCGAAGGTGGAGGGGTCTTTTAACAATATATGAAAAAATGTCCGAATGCAGTTTTTCCAAGACAACACGCTCGAATGCCAAATTTTCTGATTATTTTGATGCACGAGTGTAATTCGGGGAAATATTTCCCGAATACAAATATTGGTTTAAATATTAAATTCCTATTTCTTTTTTTTTTAGTACAAAATATCTATTTTAAAATATGCTGTTAGGTACGAACAAAATAAAAAGACACATACATACGACTTTTTCATAACTATTTTTGATAAAAAGAACGGAAATATATAATAAACGATTTTTTTTAAAGTAAACCTAAACTAGAAGTTGCAGGAATTGCAATGGAATACACAATTGTAATAACTCTTTGTGTTCTGATTAGACAATGCAGATACCGGTACATTATGGCTGATTAAGAGTTATGAAAAAATAGTGAAAAAAATATTTATCGATATTTAAAGGAAATAAATGTCAAACTTTGACTTGTGCCAAATTTGGTACAAAATGAGATAACAGTAACAATGTTAATTTTTGACATGTACAAGATTTGGCATACATTTCGGAAATAAAATAAAAGTAATAAGTATATAGTCAGATTTATTTGAAAAAAAAATAGATTTTATCTCAACAAAAGACTGAAAATCTTGCCCTATTCCGTGTGAAATTTGCTAAAACAATTGCGTTTCTTATTTAGACATAAAAATACTGAACATTTGCCACATGATATGTGGGATTTTCCCTTGCAATCTGGATATTTGCACCTCTGTCGTTCTTCACTTACTCTTGGCAAATGATTTAAATTGTCCGTTCTTATTCGCTGAGCTGGAATCTGCGAAAAAGGATATTTCTTTTTTTTTGAGATCCATTTGAGGTTGTAAGCTGGCACTTGGTCTTCCCCTTTTTCTTTCTAAACTATAAGCTCTCGTCAAAACTTCTGCGATACCAAGATGGAATTCTGAAAGTGGTAGGTATAAATCATTATTTGTTTTGATACGCCTCCACAGTATCCAGCTTTTGACACATATCATATCCAGGAAATGGAAAAATACCCTCATGTACCACTTTTTGGATCGAATTTGGATTCGGTAATATCCTAAAATAAAATCGAGAAGATCTACTCCCCCCATATAAGCATTATAAACCGCAACACATTGAGGGCGGGTGATTTCTATATGTGTCCTAGATTTCCTGCAGAATCTGTTTACCATCGATACAGGCGGACTCCCAACATATGTTGCCATGGTGTTCACAATTTAATTATCAAACCATGAAACTACAGATATGTCCACACCATCTACATTGACCAATGCTTCAATAACTGTACTTCTACCTTTTTTCACAGCTGCTTCCTTAGGGAATTCGAAATTATGCACACGTTATCCTCTTAGTGTCCCCAAATGTAAAATACCATTTTTTGTGAGGTATATTTATAGAGAGATGCTCGTAAACCAGTTATCAAAAAATAGTTTGTACTTTACATTTTTTGGAATTGATTCTGAAAGTATAACAACAACATTGCTGTTAGCTCCTAGATCTGGTTGATTATTTTCAAGAGTAGTAGCTCCACAATAAAAGTCGAAATCGTAAGAGAATCCAGACGCCCCACTTAGAACAAAAACCTTGTATCCTCATTTATGAGGTGTCTTGGGATTATATTCTTTGAGACTTGATCGAGCTTTTTTCGGAATAATTTGTTCATCCACGGCCATATGCTCCTCTTTAGGAACAAGTAAGAAACGTTCACGGATTTTGTTTAGCAATGGACGTATCTTGAAAAACTTATCATAACCTGGCTGTTCTTAAGGTACCTGGCGTGTGTTGTCATTGAAGTGAAGAAATCGTTTGATTTCTTCAAATCTATTGCAGGTTATAGCACGTGAGATGCAAGGAATATTTAACGATTGGTTCCAATAGGACCTGATTGAAGGGACTTGAACAATTGACAGGTATATTGAAATACCGCAAAAAATGCGAAGTTCTTCTTTGTATATATTGGGCGGTTTTTCAGGCCTACATTGTACACCAAACAAGTTTGACTGTTCAGCTATATAAGTGAAAATTTCGTCGGTGAAAAAATTTAAAAACTGAATGGGATCTTCGAGTGCTTGTATGAAAATTGGAAGTATTTCATCTCCTGTGAATTTCACAAATTCTTCAGTAACAACAAGGAACCTATTCTGCCATACAACTTCTTCTTATCTCATTTTTTTTGTTGTGATTTTTCATATTTTTTTCTAGTCGATGTCGATGGTGAATTTGTGTCACTATGAGATTTAGATGTCGAGGAAACATTTATATCACTATGCATATCTTGGTTAGATTATTGACTTTTGTTGATGAAGCATTGCTTTCACTATCTGATGCCTCACACAAAACTTTTGTAGGTTTTATGAGACTCCTTATTTTATTCTTTCGACGGTCATCATCGGAAGATAGACTGTCACCATCACTCTCATTAGTCATTGGACTTTGTACTTTTTTTGTTCCATACAACTTCTTGGTATTCATCAGAAAAACAAAAAATCCGATACAAAAATATTATCTTTATCTCATATTGCTCCAAATATGGCACAAGTGAACGAACGTTTTTATAAAGAAAAAAGTTTTGTACGACTTTAGTCATCACAGTGAACACTTACCCTTATAAAAATAATTTTTTCCATACAAATTAGGCCAAAAGAACCAAAATATTCTATATTGAATTTTCCCTAAACAAGCTAGCACCTGTAACCGTCCAGATATTTACTAAATGATTCATCAAATTTGCGCGTACGATAGTGGAAGGGATTTTGCGGCTATCTGTGAACAAGCGAGTGTGCTAGATATGGGACAACAAACTCTTCGGAAACATAGAAACAAATAATAAATTTGAACGTGTGCCAAATATAGCACGCTATGCAGTAAGGGGTTAAAGGTAAATTCTTCCATTTTTGAATTTAGAATAAATATTGTTACAATTTTTTACCCTGACAAGTGTAGACAGGCGACAAGCATTTAGAAATGATTTTAAAGTGGGATTACAGGCGCCTACTTAGAATAATGTATGTATTTGGTTGTTGTTGGCATTCTCGTATTTTTACTTTTGTTAAATTAATTGTGTTTGTTTTCAGAAAAGCTTTTTATACCTCATATTAGTATTCTTATAAATGTAGACTGCACCAATTTATTAATAATTTACTAATAATACAGGATGCTTCGCGTAATCGTACATTCAAAATAAATGTGAATGCCGGAGTGCAAGGCGACATAAAATTGCCCGTATCTCTTAAACCGTTAATGTTATCGAGATATCACAAGAGAACTTTATATCTCTGAGAATGTTCACAAAAGCCAATTGTTACATTTAAACTGAAAAAAGTTTTACTTACCAAAAAAATGGCGCATCCACCATTTCACTTAGTCGCTACCTGAGTTCACAAATATGTTGTAGACTTGTATATCACGCCAAAAAGTGTACAAGCATGGTGTTTATTAACGATTAACATTTTACTAATTTACAATCAGCCATTTAATAATTATAAATAAAAAACCATTTTTCATTCCCAACTTTAGAGCCCTATAGTTCGTTAACGAAGGGCGTAAAGAAAATTTTTTATATGAAATACCATCATTATTTTTAGTCTTTCTATGACCTCCTAAGTTTTTGGTACGAACTCCTGGGACACCCTGTATATAAATTCTAAGAAAATTTATTTTGTTGGTTTCCGGGTTATTGCGGTCACTAGACTAATAAAACACTTTTCATCTAAAATGAGACTCAATGGGATAGCTTTGGCATACATACATAAATCTAGAGAACTTGATATAAATGATATAGTTAAAACTTTTTGTCAAATGAAGGCCAGAAGAATTGAAACTTGTAATTGGTCTACTTGGATTACCGTTAATATAAGTTGTTGGATTTATGTATATACTATATTATAATACATTTTGTTGTCAAATTAAAAAACTTAAAAAAAATTATTCAAGCCCCCTCCCTTTGTTAAATCCTAGATCGGCCCCTGTACTGTAACATTTTAAATCTACTGTAAACCTGTGTATCTTCCTTTGAGTATAAATCAAATGTAATGTTTTGCATACATATATACTTTCAAGTACTCTATTTACTATATTACTTCCTTTTAAGCACAAACTAACAATAATTAGCAATTATTTATTTTATATTTTATACAATAACGTTTTCAATTAGTACTGTTTTAACCATTTAAATGTTTGTTTCCATTGAGGACATACTCTACTATCTGTGAGTTTTTGATTTAATTGTGTTGTTTTGTGATGTAGTTTCAATTTTACTATATTATTATAGTTCACTCCTGATGAAGCTATGAAATATATAGCGAAATATTGAGTTTTTAGATAAAAAGAATTTTATTAGTCTAGTGACCGCAATAACCCGAAAATCAACAAAATAAACTTCCTTTGAATTTATGAATAACCACGGTCGAATAATCCACTTTGTATATATATATATATATATATATATATATATATATATAAATATATATATATATATATATATATATATATATAACTGCAAGCAATCTAGTAGGAACGCGGTCAATATAGGGCTGATCAAAAGAAAACTATTTGTTGGGCTAGTTGAACTTTCGGAAATTACCTTCATCAGAACATCTACAATGGACAAAAAAATTTCCAATTAATAAAGCTGAAAATATATTTAAAAAAAAACACAATTGACTCACCAATGTAAGTTTTGAGAATCGTCCATCAAAACATCACAAGAGTTTTAACAGGGCTAATAAAGAGATTATCTTGATATTTATAAATGGTGGTCAATCTATCTTGCCTTTACCCCAATTGAACTTTTATAAATCGAGTATCCTCATCTTTAGAAAATTCAACTCACTGAACTGCCAGAAAATAATTTAGCGTCTCCCCAACTTGTCTTGAAAACCATTTTTTGTTCTCGTTGAGATGTCTGATTTACTTGGTCAAAAAAAAATCTAGTGTAATTATTAGTGTGAAGAACATATGTCGCCGACTTGGGTAGTAGACATGAATGAGTACTCACCAGTGTGTATCAATATCATTAGTACCTATTACAGCTACTCACCTGCAACAAAAAATGATCTCTATTACATTACTGTCAAGTGCAAAGCAAATAGTTATGAATTCATAATTCACTCCAATAATTTTAAAAGCTGTGATTATATTCATTGCCTATTTACTATGTATTGTGGGTTTCTCATATCTCATTTTAAAAATCGCCGTGAATCATATTTATCTTCAAAATGATACTATAAACACAATGTTCCATTTCTTCACACAAATGATTGGGTTGAATGCTATACTTATATAGAAAACTCTAACTCAACAACGAACTATGGTTTCTCCATTTTATGCTAATCAGAATTGAGTATAATAAACCGTTTATTAACATACATACTTTTCACGCTAAGTTTATAAAAGTGTCCTCTAAATATAGAATTCAAGCATCATTTGTCAATCTGTTTGCTCACAGTTCTCCATGAGAACATTATAATCTGTATCTCTTACAAAAGCTCAAATACAGAAAATAAACTGCTTCGATACTGCTTCTAGCAAGTTTATTCATAATAGATGCGAGTTTGTAAATCTTCTAACTGTGAGAGGTTATATGTTTATTCTTCATGTGCCATAGGCAACCTCTTACTACCTATCAAGTGGTCTCCAGTTATCACATATTGAATGGTTTTACTGTTCAATGACGGATCCGAACGTCTATGTTGAGAGACTGTACTAGGCAGAATTCTGTCGGTGGTTTACGATTGCTTTCCGACAGGTGACGTGCTGAATTTTATTTTTGACGTTTTCCAGACCCGGTTTTGAACTTAGATCGTCTTGGTTAACAGCATAGAAACAATATATATTAACGGAAATAGAATATTAACTATTATAGCGCCAGCGAATTGGTGTTTTGCTTCAGATACCTATTGGATGGTCATATTCATCGTTAAAATGTGAGATACGGTATTATCAATAGAAATTCCAAGTAACAGAATTGATGAATCCTGATAAATTCTGTCAAAAAAATCGTAAATATTACAAAAAATATACATGTTTCCTTCCAAATGCCATAGAGGATTTATTCACGATACTGAAATAGTAAATAAACAAGCAGGTTATGGGCGTGCATACATTTTATTCTTTATCAAACGAGACTGCGACATATTGAAATATCCCTTTATTAAAGAATTTACGGAGCATTGATTAGTGCTGGAACAACTCAGCTTCCTTGAAACGACTTTTACGATGGGCATCATCAAATATTGCTGAGATATACATTGATTATTCTTAGAGTAGTAAACTAGAATGCTCGTAAAATTTCAGATACTGCAATAACAGGATAAGAGACAGGACTCTGTGTAAGAGAAGCACTGAATATTATTAAAACATCAACTGACTTGGACATATTACCACAGCGTAATTTGATGGATATGTTATGCATCAAAAATACTACAGTACTAAATTATGCATAATATGAATTAATTGGGACGTAGTAGAATAAATAACGAAGAGCTCATTAGTAATTGGGATATTTTTTTTTGTAAAATGTGAACAATCAGTTGATATTCCCAATTACGACTCTCTACTAGTGATATTATATGGAGAAATTAGTACATATCATAGGTATGAAAACCAATTTTGACAAACATTTTCTCAATTATGGTTGATTTTGAAAGAAACATTTCATTCTTAACACTTCAAACTTATCTGTGATTTGGTAAAATTTAATCCATTCCTCCAATGCAACTGACATTAAATTGAATTAAACTTAAAGTCAATGTCACAAGTTTTTATTTTGCTACAATCAGCTACTAGTTTCTGCCTTTAATGGCCATCTTGAGAGAGCAAAATTTTTGGAATTAGAAAAGAATGAATATTAGAAATTTTATAAAAATTACCTATGTAAACGTAGTAGTGTTGCAAATTGGTGGAAGAAGGTTGATATGGAAATTAAAAATATATACAGCTACACCAGGAACTTTACGATAGAGATTTTGATTAATGGATAGATTTTTGTTTATGGGTAATGCAACAGGTGGCGGTAACTGAACATTTTTTTGACTTTGTAATGTTTACTGGTAAAGCTACATTCCATAGCAATGGTGTAGTGAAAAGACATAATCTTCATTAATATCTACTATCAAAAACGATGGTCATTGAATGTATGGGGAGGAATAATCGGATCTAACGTGATAGATCCTTACTGCTTTCATGGAAATTTAAATACTACATAATTTCGTAGATTCTTACTGCGTCAACTTGTTGAACCTTTGGAAGATGTTCCGTTAGTAGTAAAACGAATAACCTGGATTCAGTTAGATGGTGCTTCAGTCCATTTTAGTATAAGAGTAAGAAATTGTTTAAATAGATTATTTTCACGAAAATAGGTTGGTTGAGGCGGACCACAGAACTGGGCACCAAGATCCCCAGATTTAACGCCTATCGATTTCTTTTTATGAGGCTACACTGAAGATATTGTTTATAATACCAAACCGAACACTCCAGATGGCATTAAAGTGAGAATGAGAGCTGCTTACGCAACACTATCACCTCAAATGTTAAGTTTAAAAAAGAGTTCAATTGTGTATTGAACAAGATGATCATCATTTTGAACACCTTCTCTAGTTGTTAGTTTGAGTTTGTTTAAAAGTGTATTGCCTTTGCTAGATCTTGTTTATTGTATTCTGTTCATATTGATCTTTTGTTGTAACATTGTAATTAAAATGATTTTCCCCTGTTGTCGATTATTTTGATTACGTAATGAAATTGAATAATTTGGTTCCAGTCATTTCAATATTAAATTGAAATTTAATATTTTAAGCATAGCTTAGAATATAGCCTACCACTCCTTCTATAACATCACAGAAAGTCACGGATCTGACTTTAAATGTATTTTCCTACGATCACTACCCAAAGTAGGCTTTTGCACACTCAAATCTAACCGCAAAGTTGATGTTTTCCGTGATCTGTCATAATTTGATATTATGCCCGCTCTAGAGCGTACTTTTCCGCTCGCATGTTTTCATTTACAATAAACTAAAGAAAGTTAGTGAATAATAGGTATATTAATAGTGCATATACACTAAGCGACTAAAGTGACCCATTTAATCCCGTGGGTGGGACCCATTTAATCCCCGAGGGAATCAATCCATATACATTTTTAATAAAAATAAATACTACGTAGGATGGACTTTTACGAAACTTGGCTGGGCATCGAGGATGCACTTTTATGAAATGAAACTTGGCTGGGCGTCGAGGACGGACTTTTATAAAATGAAACTTTGCTGGGCATCGAGGACGGACTTTTATAAAATGAAACTTTGCTGGGCATCGAGGACGGACTTCCATTTTTTTGAAGTAAGTCAAAGTGCGCCAATAAAAAAAATAGCGTAAAGTATTCGTGGATAACGGGTCTTTCAAATACGCGCGATTTTTCGAGCACGACGACGCAGTGTTATAAGACCTTACAGATTAGACCGATTCAGACGTCCTTTTAATTATTATTTTCTATCTCATATACCCATCCAAAACACCTATGATATAGTTGTAGTTAATATTTAAAAATACTCAAAGTGTATAGCTAATTACTCCCAATATTTTTAGAACCTCAATTTGTTTAACCTTGTAAATGTCATCTTAATGTCATTTACGACTTTTATAAGTTTTAAATTGCCATTATTTGCGTTTACGCCGTTTTTGATAATTTAAGTTATTTTTCTCGAAACCTTGCCTCAAAACATCAAATTGCAAGAGGTTATGGACACAGGACACGCGTGAGACACCATTGAAGCTCCTGGAGTTTGTAATTTGTTGAATTTTTGTGTTAATAAGTGATATCATGAGTCAGCTTCCACTGATCGAGCGTCTAAAAGGGCACAAGAACTATGGTACGTGGAAATTCGCGGTACAGATTTATTTAGAACACGAAGAGCTTTGGGACGCAGTAAAAGGCTTTTTCATGTTTTTTCTAATTATCAGTCTAAAAATAAGGTGATCGTAGAAAAAATTTTGTGTGCAATTCGAGCAGAAAGTGTGTTGCCGCTTTCGGCAGATTGCCCGCGCGACGTGGCAAAGTATCACTTACCGCTCTTAATACACAAATAGCGACACAATTGCGACGAAGCAGTTTTTAAGAGCGTTTTAAAACAGTTTATACCTCTACGTCATCATTTTATGAGCCGAAAAAATGTAACGTAAACAACGTCTCACAGTTGTCATGCTAACCTCAAGAAATTCAAAAATCAAATGTAATTTTTTTATGTTTACACATTGAACGATATTTATAGTGTTCAAGGTGGAATCTTGTATCCCTATTTGTAGGTTTTCATTTTTATTTCCAAATGGAGAAAGAGAACATTATCCTAAGCCTTATGGAAGAACATACTTTTCATTAATAGTTGATGCTCTTACTTTATAGAAAAAAAACATATAAGTGATCAGTTACTAGTCTTACCCGTGCTATATCGAAATCAAAAACACTATAGAGTACTATTTGATGAAAATTGGATTAGCAAATATTTGGAACATGTTTTTTTTCAACTGTTTATACTTTATTTGTAAAAATAGATCACCCTGAGCTTAGTAAGTCCTACCATGGTGGAGGAGTTCCAGTTCCAGGTCATCTACAATTATTGATGATATTATGGTGGCTGGGAAAAGGAGAAACCTTACTTTCAGTTTCAGAACGATTTGGGGGGTATCTCTTTATGCTCTGTTCAATAGCACAGAAAGAATAGTGAATAGAGTATTAACACTAATGAACATTTACATATGCTGGCCAACAGCACCTCAGGAAATAGTTACTATCGTAAATCAATTTGAACAGAGGTGTGGTTTTCCAGGTAATATTACAAACTTTGAAAAATAAAATCATAATTTACACTTGTTTCAGGAGTTATTGGTGCTATTGATAGAACCAATATAAGGTTTAAAGCTCCTGAAAATCAACAGGAAAGTTATATAGATAAAAACTCTGATCACAGTATGAAATTGCAAGCAGTTGGTACAGCCAATAAATTAATAACAAATTTATTTGTGGGATTTCCAGGCTCAGCACATAATGACAGGGTAGATATTTTGTAATCTTCGTTTTGTTTATCAAATATGACATCAAATAGAGTTTTACACGACTGGAAATTATAGGGATAAGCAGGATTTTTGTTGATGTCACTGAACATAATAATATCAGAAAATATTTTCCAATAAATGAATATCATTTAGTTGGTGATGAGGCATACCCATTGCTGGAATGGGTAATGACTCCTTACAGGTAAGTCAATATATTACCTACTTTGAATTATTCATAAAAAAATACAAGCCTATTGAATATTCCAACTTTTATAGACATATATTTTGCTTAGGAATTATAAGCCATGTGGCAAGATTTGTTGGAAAAAATCAAATTATTTTTGCAAACCATAATACAATAATTACAGATGAATTACATACTTTGATGAACTTTTTATAATCATTGCAGAAATTCCATCACTTTACAACAAACCAGGTACAATATCAAGCACAGTCAGACCAGATTAGTAATAGAACATTTGTTTGGACTCTCAAAGGGCAGATGGCGGATACTTAAGTATATAAATTCAAATAGTGTTGAGAAAGCAGTGAAAAACATTGCTGTTTGCTGCATACTTCACAATTTTTGCTTGGTTAATACAGATTATTGGGAAGCAAATGAAATAGAAGAAAATGCTGAAGTTGGTGATGATATAAATCAAAATATGGAAAATAATAATCTAGCTCAACAAAAGAGAAACAATATATCCCAGGATTTGTTTTGAATTGGAAATATATATATATATATATATATATATATATATATATATATATATATATATATATTCTATATATATATATATACATATATATATATATATATATATATATATATATATATATATATAATACTTTGACATGTTTTCGTTATATTAGCACCTAAAATAAAAATATTAAAATAAGTAAATGAAAGTAGGGGCAGAGATGAAATTTTGTTATGTCAGCTTATGATAAATTTATTTTCCAATTTTCTGAGATATTTAACTTTTCAAAACAGTCTTAAGAAACAGTTTAAATCGTTCTACAATAAAAAAACAGTCTTAAGAAACAGTATAAATCGGTCTACAATAAAAAAACAGTCTTAAGAAACAGTATAAATCATTCTACAACTAAAAAACAATTCTTAGTTTAAATCTCCTACAACTTACAACAACAATAATAGAAAAACGGGGGTACTTAACCCACAAATGAAAGGAAAAACTAGAAAAAATAGTGCTAAACTTTTTTCTTCTCAAATATGAAGTAGTTATCTCACAAAAAACAAAGATATTGCAACCAAAAAAAACATGGCAATATTGTAGTTAAAACAAAAACTATAAAAACAGCGTGTAAACAAATTAGTCACTTTCACTGCTCTCTTTTCCTTTTTTTTTATCTTGATTGTTCCTATCTCGGTTTTTATTCAATGCAAAAATGAGTGACATTACTTGGTCATGTCTTTCCTGTGATTCATTTCTCATTAATTCTACCATTGTTTGAAATTCCATTTTTTGCCTTTCCTCTGCTCTCTCTGCCAAATTATAAAAATTCTCCAAAATTTTATTTTTATTTAGAGTTACTGTTCGAACACATTTTTTGAATCTATTTGTTGTAGATTCAGGTGTTTTACTTCCAGAGTTTGATATTACATTTTCTGAGGTCCCAGAATTTGAGGTGGATGATGAACATGAAGGCAAGGAAAATTCATCAGATTTGGAAGTTGAAGGAATTTTATTCTCCTTATCTCTACTAACAGGCATTGAACTCTAGCATTCTTGCAATGAGGTTCTTTTAATATTCAATGAGTCGATTAAGAACTCTGGATTTGCCTTGTCCTTATCGCCTAGGATTTCATCAATATCTTCATAAAATGGCGGTTTTTCGATTTTACCTAAAAATATAAAATTTGAAAATGCTTGCATAACATGAATACCTTCTCCAGTGCTCCGTTTCTTATCCTATATTTTATGTAGGAACTTTGGAGGTTCACAAATTTTTAACAACATTTCTCTCGGCCCTCTACTCTTACCCCAACAAAAAAACCACCTTCACTCATGTTCTGAGTTACTTCTAACCAGAGTGAATTCTTGGCTCTACATTTATCAGAAAATTTCTGATTTAATCTTTTTCTTAGAGCCAAAAAATATGTTGTGGCCACTTTATCAGCCTCTGTCTGAGTTCTGGAGGTTGTCCAAACTTTGTTTTTTAATATAGGTTCCCCATTCGATGTTTTTGTATCCCGTACTTTTGATGAAAACGAAGATGGAATGTCTTCATCAGAAATAGTACTTTGTTGATTGTGTTCTACTGCTATTAGTTGTTGAAGATATTGCTGCGCGAATATATCATCTAAAATAGAATGAATTTGTTTTCCATCGCCAGAAAAATTGAAATGAGGCTTTTTTCAACCGAATCATTTGAGCTTACCATTCAATTTGTGTGCTGTGTCTTTGTCCACTGTAAGCAGAAATTTTCCCAGAATCACTTGTATCATATTATCGTTTTCCATTTCATTTTTAATTTTTTGTTGGATTATTGGGTAGCAATATCAATGATCACAACACAAACACAAAGGAAAGTGAGGTTAATACATTTCCTTATTTCTGACAGTTTACCGTCTTGAAACGGTGTAGGAGACGCTTTTAAAACGTTTTGAAATAGAATCAAGTATTCACCAAACCCGTATTCAACCATTCCTAGTTAGCTTCCGGAGGAGTAGTCGAAATTATTTTATGCGAAGCTCTTCTTTACCTTTACGCGGAGTTTGGGCGTCATCCTTCATTTAATGTGCTCCGTTTCGTCTGTTCTGTTCTGTTCACAATAAATTTGTACAATTTCCAGCTACTATTTGAGCACAAAACAAGTTGTTGCTTAGGCTACTATTAAAGATCTGAATTTTAGCCTGAGCCGAATCTAAAAAAATATACTTCTTAGTCTTGGAAAAATGAGGATTTATTTTATTTACCGGGAATTGGTGTCTTAAAAATGACACTTTCGTTAAAGAATACTGTCATCTAAGTTCATCGCTACGTCGGAGACAGCAAATTTATAGAAATAGATCAATACACGATTTATTGGTCCTGGAGGCGGGCAGTCTCTCTAGGGTGGTCGTCGGATTGGGTCGCGGATGATTCTTCTCGGTTGTCCGGATTCCTCACTGGGACGCTAGGTTCCTATAACCAAAGGGGTGTGTCAGGGTCGAGATCCCGCGTTCAACGCACAGCGTAATATCGGAGGTCGGGAGTTTGCTTCCGTCCCGTGTTCAACGCGCTCCGGAATTTCGGCTAATCGGGAAGGCCTCGGTCCTGCGCTCAACATGCTGCAGGGCTTGACCTAGGGTAGTTGGCGTCCGCCCTAAGCTCAACACGCTTTAGAACTTCGTCCGATATACAGGGTTTGCTTAGCGCCTAGCCTCGGGTTCAACGCACACCGAGGGGTCAACGACAAGCGGGATGTTTATGTGTTCACAAATCCAGGCTCAACACGCTCAAGGATATAGTGCAAGACTTAGGTTATTTTCCGTTGAAGCTTCCTATCGTTATTTTACGTAAGGTAGAGTTTGCCTGGTATATCTCAGAACGTATGCTTTGGTAGTATCGGTCAAGTTATTAGCGGAAAGGCGAATGTGCTGCCCTCTCGGTGCTGGGTGCCCAACTCTGTCTAGTTTGGCTCGTGTAGCGTTCTGTTTTCTGATTATTTATCGGGGTTATTTCATGTTCAGACGACTGTGTCGTTACAAATATATATAATATACCCCGGATTTGGTCCTGACCGATTTTTTTCCTTTCTGTAATTGAAACACGCACTTGTTTGAAGACGATGGAAAACATAAAGAAGAATGTAGGCTAGTACTGAAGTCGATTCTTGAAAACGCGTTGAAAAAATTTTTTGATAAATTAATCAATCACTTATTGGAGTTAAGCAATTTGTCTGAAAATATTGTTATACCAAAATCAGATGATAATAAAAATATATCAAAAACAGATTTGGTAAAATACTTTAGATATATGGGATTTTATCACAACTAATAGAGTGAAATATAGCCATTTCCAAAGGAAATATTTGAACATTTACATATTTAAACGTTATGCTTAACTATTCAATTCCAGAGTCCCGACAAATCTGAATGGAACAATAATATTCATTGTCAGTCTCACACTATCTTTTCAATAATAACATTTTCTACGATGGAATAGAAACAGTTGATATAAAATAATATCTGGAACGGAATTACGTGTTCCTGATATTTGCATCTCAAAGCCTTAGGTTGCCGGGGACGATAATATTTTTAATAATAACTCTCTTTGTACTTCTAACATATAATTTTCCAACTGAATGCCACGCTACTGTACCCGTGACAGCTGCCACGTAATCTGCGAAGAAGCAACAATTCAGTCCCTGGACTCGAACATAATAAGATATTCAGTGACTGGCTGACGCATTCTCGCGAAGTCTCATCCCCATCCGAGTTCGCTTTACATGCCGTTAGGGTTTGAAAGGACTAGGAAGGATAACGGGCTCGACTTATCAGCACAATTGTTTCTCAAATTCACTACTAGAGTACGATGAAATGAATAGAAGCAAACTGCGTTTCACTATATATGTGTTTTATTTCTTGAAAATGGGTTGAATTCACAAGAATGTGGATTGAGGGACGTTTTATAACCGATAACAGAGTTGGAATTTTCTATAAAACATATGAATGCTACCGTAATGATAGCAAAACTAGTCAGAGAATTAAGAGGTTTGGAAAAATAGAATTTTTAACTCAAAATTGGCATAAATAAGCACACAATGGCAAATATCAAATAAAATCTAAACCTTTTGATGGAGCGATTGCTGAAGAACATAGTTAAGATTAACTGTACCACTGTAAACAAACAAAAAGACGAATGTAGGATAAAAAGAATGTCGACGATGCATTTAAGCGGACAATTTAAAATATCAATTCCAGGTACTTTTTGACGGTATTCATTTCGTTTACTATCAGGGCTTCCGTATTGATTGTGCACTTTCATTTTTAGATTTTCAACTTCTGTATACTAGATATTCAATCCAGCATTTTGGAATTGGCAACTATCTATCATAATATCAACTGGCAATTAGAGTCAACTTAATCAGCCTTGTACAAATTTTTTATTTATCATAAACCATTGATACTGTTTCTCATATAAGTATTACATATTTTATTATTTCGTTCATGACTTTAAGTGTGGGCGTCTTTTTTTATACACATTTATACACAGTGTATCTAGTCTGGTTGGAATCATATAAAAAAACTTTCTCTACGACCATTAGTGAGTGTATTAAATCCGAAATTAATTTCAACAGTAGAATGTAAACATTCTCGCTCTTGAGTAAGAATATTAATTCGGACGCTCTTGCTTTTTATGTGTTTTGCATGTATCTAAACACAAGTGGACGAAAAATCAAAGTCTTATGCTCCGGTTTTTGGGGTTGGTCTCTCCGTTTTAAGCTTCTGCGAACAAACGGAAAGTGCCACAGCTTAGTTATAAACGAATTCGAAATCAGCATGGTCTAAAACCCCCCAACGAATAAAAAAATTACCTCCGACCTTTATTTATTGAATTGTTTCGTTTAACTGAAAGGTGAAATGACAATATCAGGTTATTCCTCATTGGTTTTGTTTAGTTTTGGTTATAACACCTAATTCTTCTTTTTTTGCCCCCTTTTCAAATGCATTTAAAGATATTCAATAGGACCTCATAACCAGGCGCAGATATGGAGAGGAGGGGGGGGGGGGCATGAAAGAAAATTTATTATCCACTCAACTTGTCCTCCAGAGAATTGAAAGTAAAGCCTTGTGTATGTATATTGGTCCTCCTGCCTTGCGGCATATGGCTAATGACAATCCAATATCTAGTAATGCCGATGTCAAGAAGAACCCATCCCAACAGTCACACTCCAAGAAATCAGCAAAAACAAGAGGACCGTGTCTTGTTATTTGTCATAATAAGTTGTAAATTATAAAATGAGTTAAATATTATTGTTAAAGTTGAATGTAGATTAAAAACATTAATTAATTATTGAAATTTTAATTATATATTGTCATTGTCATCTTATATCATGTTATCCCCTCATTGGTCCATTATCCATCTGATGACTTCAATATCATTCATATCAATATCCTCTGGGGGGTATGTTATTTGTTTAAGTTGTAATCTATTTATCAGTAATTGTCTAGAGTTTTTTTTATATATAATTTGCAGTCGTTTGTTATATATTTCTGGTCTTCAGTTACGTCGCAGTGTGTACAATGTCCGTTTGTTTGTCTTAATTTAAAACGTTTGTAATAGTCATTCATATGTCCATGTCCTGTTATAAGTTTTATAGTTTTCCATGTTAACGTTGGTTATATAAGTTTAACTGTTTTTATTAATTCATATGTTTTTCTACCTTTTATGTCATTGTCCCATTTCTCTTGCTATGCCGTAATTTTGTCTTTGTGTTTTTATGTCAGTCTTCGTAACAATAGTTATGATGTCGCCGGGGTCATCATGGGCTAGTTTAGCTAGTTTATCTGCTTCTTTAATTCCTATATTAGTAATTGGTTGTTTTTGAGTGTTATACGTTATATTATTAATGATTTGTAAATTTTTCTTAATTTTTATTATAGTTGTCTTTGTTGTTACCGTTTTAGTTGTATTGTGTTGTCAGAGTCTGTATTAAATGTTATGTGTGTGTTGATATATCTTTGAATGTTGTTTAAAATGAATACTGTTTCCACTTGAAGAGCTAATATTTCTAATTTTTTTATGTGTAGAGTTGTGTTTATTTTATATTTTTTTCTTATTGTCCCGTCGTTTGTTGTAATATAAATTCCTATTGTCTTGTCTCATTCCCTATTATTTGCATCCGTGTATATTTGGGTATTTGATATTTACTGTGTTTTTTAATTGTATTGTTCTATTTGTCCGATGAGATAATAGTAATTTATGCAACCAGTGCATAAAGTGGTACTTTCTTTTGACGAATGGAAAAAGTTGGCAATTTCATGAGTGAAAAAAGACACTTTATGCACATGTTGCATACATTATTTTTTCTACAGCCATATACAAAAAAATAAAATTCAAATAGAAATTTGGGATATTTTAATTAAGCTCCTTCGGTAAATTACAATTATACGTATTCCAAGTTTCATTAAAGTCCATCCTCGATGCCCAGCCAATATTCATAAAAGTCCATCCCTGATGCCCAGCCAAGCATTTTAGAAGTCCATCCTCGATGCCCAGCTAAGATTTATTGTGTTAGCTTATGGGAAGCGTGAAATAAAGTTATTATTAAGGCACTTTTTTTAACGCTTTTTTACTTTTTTTCACTCTAACCATAAACAACCACTTTAAGCGCTGCAAACCGATGAAATACAAAATACTTTAAAGATAGGGCGTAGAAAAATGTTTATTCCAAATTCTCGTCATATTTTTTTGTTGTCTTTTTTCAATGCATGTTTCATGTATTATTTTTGCGTCAATGTCGAGCGGTCTTACCCTCGCCAATACATTTTGGCGTTGTTTTATATGCTTTGGTAATTGCAATAAGAAAAGGTCTTTCAGAAGCAGTTGATTGTTTTTTATTCTTGAGTCATATTCTCCAAACTTCTGTCCCATATAGTAGCATAGGTTTCAGCGCTTTTTTGTTTGAGTATTGTCGGTTTTCCTCCCCAGTGTCGTCCTGAATGGTTTGTGTCCTATATCTATGGCTTTTCGTCTGTTAATTTTTATATGTTGAAATCACAATTGTCCTGTGTCTATTATAAATTTAAGGTATAGTATTTTGGCCTTACATTGTACCGTTACGTATTTTTATTCCTGGTTGTCTTGTCTGTTTATATGGTATAAACTTTGTTTCTGTCTTGTTTCAATTATATGTCAATTTATTATGTTCTACCCAGGCCTCACATGCTATTTAGATTATAGTCCATTTGGTTTCTATAATTTTTAAAATTTATCCTGTAATTAGTATGATCTGATCATCTATAAAGGACTGTATTATCTCATCGATAGTTATTTGTCTGTCTTATGTATTTCCGAAAACCAGTCTTGTATTAATAATATCCACAGCGTAGGTCCGATAATATAGCCTTGTGGACAACCTCCTTCTGTCTCGTTCGTCACGTCTTCTGTTCTGATTTGTTTGTTTGTGTGTTGAAAAGTCTGAGCACAACTTACGGATATTATTAGGAGTGTCAACGTCAGTTAATTTGTAGACAATTGCAGGTACCCACCCTGAATTAAATGCGTTTTTAAGGTCTAGTGTTATTATTAGTGTATGTAATTTGTCTTTTTTATTTTCTGTTATTTTGCCAGGGGGACCGAAATAATGATTTATTGTCCACTCAGATTGGCCTCAAAACAATGAGAGCCCAGCCTTGTGGACAACAACTCACCTACCTTGCGGCATATGGATATGCCAGGGGGGACAGTGGGCATATTGAAAATACCCAACATAAAAAGTTTGGCAACTACGCCACTGGGCGAAAACGGCTGACGGTAAGGTTTTATTAGACGCTACGTTATTGGAAGATTGTTTGAACATGTAAATAATTTTTATTTAATTACCATTGCTATATTCAAGGAAAATGCATTATAATATTTGGAGTCTAATTCTATAATACCTTTTCTTATTGTTGATAAAATTGTAAATCCTTAGAATATAATTCTTTCGACAAAAATTTGTTAAGAATAACACGTTTATTGTTGTACTTGGTAAACAGCTTCATGAAATATTCACGTACTATTTATGTAAACTCAACATTTGTATACATTTATAGTTTCACACTCACTGTACCTTTCAATTTTGCTGGATAATGGACCACAATTGGAAGCCCGAAGTATTTGAAATACCTTATCCTTTGTACATTCATGATATTTGTCCTCTATTGATAATAATTAAGTATTGAATATACCGGCTTGTTAACAACCAATTGGGTAAAGGCAATTTCCCCAGTCCTTTCTAACATTTATGAATCCACAACTTCTGAAAATTAAAATTTAAGGGATAGCTTCTGACGTATGTTTCATCTTTTAGATCCTACATAATTACATCAACTAAAGTAATATCTAATCAGTAACAAATTGAAATCAAATTGAGTTAAATTCGTTATTACTAAAATTGTTACCGGGTGTGGTGCAAGGGAAATAATTTGTTGTGTAAACAAAACAGAATTTCTTTTGTTCTGAGTTTGATTAGAAGTCAACGTATCCGATGTCTACGAGAAGGAAACCAACCAAAATATAGAATACAGTCCACTAATCGTCCGATTAGTAAAATAAAACTGACAGAAGACGACGAGAATGTACTAAGTCCCCTCCAATACTGCACAGGCTGCAATTGCTTCCCCTTGACGCATGACCAAAGCACTTTTTTGAACCAATTTAAAAAATTTGAAATCGCCATTAGGGCGTCAATATATTTGCTATAGTTTAGTGATAGGATCCTAGAAAACTGTCGTTCGGTAGGGATTGTGACTGTATCCAAACAAAAACACAATTTTAACGTAAAGTGCTAGTTTTTTTCATAAAACTACTAAAAAACACAATAGTTCTCCTTATTTTTAAGCCAGTTAAATATTATTTATTGAAGAAAATTTGAATGAATCAGTATCAAGTCAAATGACATTGAACACCAACCAGAGTTTATTACGTCAGCTGGTGCAAAACTTCATCCGACGCAGTCAAAAATCTTCGTTGTTTTGTTGATGTCTATATTGGCTTCTAAGTAGTTTAACCGAAATTGGCTTGTTTCATCTTTGAAAATTAATATAAACATAATGGAGAGTGGATTTATTAAGACAAACAGTTTGAATTTGCCGAGAATTTCTTCACAACAAACAGTGATTTCTGTTCCGATGAATTCAGAAATGTGAAAACCTACATAAAGGTAATAATAATTGTTATTTCTGTAGTCAATAATCATCAATAGTATCATTCGGCAAGTAGAATAAAACGAGTACAAACATTCATTAATTCAATTTTTAGCCTAAAAATTCTAATATATTTTTTCTTTGAATACTTGATAAATATTAACTTATATAGAATAACAATAAACAAACAGTGCTATTGACACTTACGTCGAAATGATATTCACAAAAATACATTTTAATATTGTGTAATAACAAGTGTCGGATCCCTGCCAGCAAGTTGGAACTACATTTTCCTTTTATTTTACGACCGTGGGACGTGAATAAATAGTTTTTCAGATATTATTATTGTAGTGTTGGCAGGCTGAGGCACTGCATTACATTTATAAAACTTTCAATTCATCTTTTATAACAATAACTAGGTATTACGGAAAAATGTCTATTGACATATCACTGGTGCTTTGGGAATAATGATGTCACAGCGGTGACGTAACAAGTATTGGCGTGTTCGCGCGAAATTTTAAACTCTATTTAAAATAAATGATTTTTAAGGCTTTAGACATTGCGCAAAAGCACGGAAGTTCGGCCACTCATCGGTATATCAGAAAACGTTGTGCAAAAGATGAGGTTTTAATTTTTTTAAATAATATATGTCTTGTCTACGTTATAGATTTGTAGCAATATATTCGTTTTCACCGCTACTTGATATTTAAGATGTATTTTAAGATACAAACCTCCAATTCTCACGTTGATCGCAAAATGAATAAGAAGCTCCAGTTTCCGTCCACTTGGTAGTAATTTTCCTGTCTCCGTCCAGAAATTTTCAATTCAACTTTACGGAAAATGCCATTACAAATTGCCACATTTCTGAATCTCACCCAGAAGAGTATATTCGCTATTGTTTCCGCTGCTTCTCAGTGACTACGTTGGTAAATGCAGGTAAGGGTATTAAAAAGGCATGGTAGCTGGAAATCTTCTTGAGTAGCGGAAGGATATATAGAAAACTCTCCACAGAAACGGATTCGTCAGTAACCGAACCTTGAACCTCCAATTCCTCCTGCTACACGACTACAGATCAATCTGATTCGAAAAATATTACAGAAAATATTTTCAATAGACCAATTTTTAACTCTATTATTTGCATCATCACAATGAATATAAATATTGATTAACACAATGCCATACAATATATATATATATATATATATATATATATATATATATATTTATATATATACATATATATATTGTTATGATTTTATTTTTATTTATCATAATTGTTGTGATTTTATTATTTAATCATAACTATTTAATTCATAATTACATATGTTGTTGTGCGCCAGCCATATAAAAATCATTTATGTAATATATCTTTATATATATTGAACATAATTCAAGAACAAAGAAACTAAAATAATATAACTCATATCAGCATACTACACAGAATTATATAAACCAGTATCGGTTAATGAAAATATTTCCAATATACAGAAGATTTAATGCAGTATTTAAAAAAACTGTATATGTCTTACATGTACAAAATATTCTGGAGCATATATACATCATCTGTTAAGTGTTAGAGAATTATTAGCACCTATTTTGATCAGGATACATAATATCTATTACCTTATAAAAGTAAATATATATATATATATATATATATATATATATATATAGAAGAGATAGTTCTTCACTACTTAGATGGAAGTATAATTGAAATTCTCACTCTCACAAATATATTGAAGTTTGGAACATTTGATTGAATATCTTTAATATGATACCAAAAGAATTTATTGATGAAATAAGCTATTCATAATGGAATAAAATATATGAGCAATAGTAATAAGAAATTTGAATAAAAAGGATAAGACTTACCTTTGAACACAGTAGTTCATTTAAGAAGCATATCGAAAATCCATTGTGAGTGATAAATCAAAATTCCTTAATTAAAAGAAACATGTAATCCATATTCTAAAAATATTCATTGAACATTAATAATAGTTATAGTAAATAAACATGTAATAATTTAATTATTTAACATTTAGAGAGTTTTGGTTATATATATATCAAATAATGTCAGAAATATCAAAAAAATCATTTTATAAATTGACTGGAATAAGGTTATAAATTGAAAAAGAAGCAGAACCATAGAAATCTATATTTATTGAGTCAAGAAAGATGTGAATTTTATCGTTTGTAATTATATATTAGGAATTAGAAAATGAATCTGAAATCAAGATATTTATGATTTCGGATAGCAACGAAAAATAAAAAGGCGGGTTGGTTGTTGATTTTTGAATAATGATGGAAGTCGGAGATTAGAAAACTAAAATGGTTGAAGAATTTAAAAAGAGAGAATTAAGTTATTGTACAAAGAAGTGAGTTATTCCATATATTAATTCTAAATAGCTAGTATAAGGCTATTAAAATAATAATTTCTATGAAGATATATACAATATATAAATAAATTACGTTATTGGAGGCTATGGTACAAATGAAAGAGTCATTTCAAATTGAATAATCAGTTGATGCGGTACGGAATCGTAATGTAAAGTATCTGAATAAGATATTAAGTATTGATTGAGAATTCGAAGCTGGAGAATAATAGAAATTACAAACACGTGTTACCTGTAACAAGAAATCTAGTAAAAAAAAACATCTCCATCTGGACGACATATTTATGCATGACATGGTTTTTTAACAGACAGAATTTCAAGAAAGGAATATTAGTGGTTGAGAGGTTAGTGTTTCTTTTTATCTTTGTTGGTACCAACATTCGGGTTAGAGATGTACATTTATAATAAAAAAAAAGAAAGGTAATAACATTGACTTGAGTACTTACCATTTATATTTAACAAATATTTTATTGTTTGACATTTCAATATTATATTAGTATTTAAGATAGTTCATCACTTACTTTAAATTGATAATACATAATTCTTGATCAATATAATATAGTTGTTGTATTAAAGGTATTCTTGAAACTATTTTTCATGTTCAGATAAATATTACTTCAACTGATATGAGTGACAGTTGGAATCGATTATTCTACTGATAATTTCCATCTATTTTAATTGTGAGACAAAATCGATTGCTATATTAAAAGTTTCTATACATAGGCGCACGAATTAATATAAAAAATATAATATCAGTTATTTGAATGATTCATATATATGTAAAATATTGTAGATATAGAGTTAAAATCACTTCCGGATTCCAAAGAGTAGTAAGAGTTTCTCATGCTCTCCACATAAATATATAAATACATAAAAAAATTTCTTTACTTCATTACTGAGCTAGCTATACTAAAGTTGAATATATTAAATTGATAATATAACAATTATAGTGGTATTGTCGGCAAAGTATACAACTTTAACAATCCATTATAAATTTGGCGGCCGAACGTGGGGCAAATTAAGATTTTTTTCGTGACAAGAAAGTTTTAAAAACATTAGAATTAGATACAATTAAAATGGCAAAGAGAATGATGCTTAGGGACGGGAAACAAATAGGTTTGGAAGGCAGATCAGATGAGGAACAAGAAGAAAGGAGACGTGGAATGGGAGATTCAGATGTAGAGGAACAAACCTTAATAGATAAAGAAAGTGAAGAATCAAGGGAACAGCAGGATAGTAGACAAGACAGGCAGGATCGTGTAAGCAGAGGAGATCAAATAATGGAATTTTTAATTAATTTAAATGGGAAGATAGATAATATGAGGGGAGATTTGAATGGGAAGATAGATAATATGAGGGGAGATTTGAATGGAAAGATGGACAAGATGAATGGGAACATGAATGATTTAAATGGAAACATGAACAGGATGGAAAAGGAAATAGAAGAGGTGAAGATGGAAGGTTTGAAGGAAATTAAGAAACTTAGGGAGGAAAATGAAGAATTTAGAAAACAAATAGATAAAATTAAAATTGGTATAAAAGAAGAAAATACGAATTTGAGAGTAGAACTTCAGGAACATAGAATTAAAATAAGAGAAACAATTGAAAAACAGGTAGAAGAAGAAGTTCAGGAACTAGGAAGAAGTCTAGAAGAAAATTTATCAGGAGCAATTCAAGTAGAAGTGAAGAAACAAAATGAGAATATAATTGAAGAAATACAGTCTATAAAAGTACAAGAACAAACAAATGAGGAAATAATGCAAATGTATGAACAGAATTTAAATAAGAAATTTAATGACTTAAATGGAAGGATAGAAGAACAAACGGGAACGTGTAAAAAAAGGAGAGAAAGTATAGAGAAATTAGTTAATTGGGAATTAAAAGAAATGAACAGATGATTACAAGAAACTAAGGAAGAAATAGATGAAACCATAAGACTAATTGAAGAACCAATAATTTACACAGAGAATGGCGAAATCAGAGTGAAACTTAAGAGAAACGTAAAAATAATTGATCCAAGAATATTTATTAAGAGAATTGAAAATGAAAGAAATCGAATTGAGATTATGGTGGATATGAAAATAATAAAAAGCAACTTCAATGAGATGGAAGAATTTGAGATGCAAATTTCAATGCATTTATGGGAAGAAATTGATGAGATATGGGACTTCAAAATTAAAAAAATTATGGTGGTGAACAGAAAGAAGTTACAGAAACCAATAGGGAATCAAACAATAAGAGAAGAGAATAAGACGAAGTTTAGGAAAAGAAAATAAAATTGAATTATATGACAGGATTATGGGAACGAAATCTGGAAAACGGAAAGGAATTGTACATGCTAAACAATGGATATAAAAACGATGTGTACATAAAAGGTTTATGATTAACAAGTAATATTTAAAAACATATTTAAATAGAAATTATATAAACATGGATTGATAATAAAAGAAATGATAGACATGTTGATATGAATTATGGAAATGAAAATAGAAGTTACTGAAATAAAAAACGAATATATGGAAATGGAGATAAAATTTATGACAACAAGTATTGAGAGAATAGAAGAAATTTTAGAAACTTTGATAGAAGATATGATGATGAAAATAGAAATGAAATTAAGCAACAAAATAGATGGACAGGATGAAATAATTACATTTATAGGAACAAACGGACGGAAGTTATATGAACTAGGCAAATATATGATACAAAAGATTGAATTAAAGGATGAAAAAGAAGTTGATATGTAAGCATAGTCGATGAAGAAGTTAGAAACAGACATAGTTATTGATGAATTGATGAAATATGAGGAAATAATTGATTTTGAATAGATAGATAGAATTAAATGGTAAAATAATTGAATTTGAGGAGGTAAATATGGGAGTATTGGCAATTGAAGAGGATAATAGGAAGTTATGGAATATAAAGAGGAATGGAATTATGGTAGAATTGGAGTTAGTGAGTGGAAATAAGGAATATGAAGAGAAAGTGAAGAGTTTGATGATGAAATATGAAGGATTGATTGAAAAAGAAATTAGACTGGCTAACCATTATGAGTGTGAGATAGAATAAATAGAAGATGTGAAAAGTAATGGTAATTGGACAGATTGTAATGAAGAATATTATGAAGTTATAAATGAATTATTAAAGACATATGACAAAAGAATTTCGAAGGAACTAAGGGCTGCTTAACTAAAATATCGATGTAATAAAGGAGAAGAATACTGAGAAATGTTAAAGTAAAATCATATCCAGTTCCATGTAAGTTGTTTAGGCAGAGTAGAATAAAAGAGAGTTGAAATATTACAGATCATAGAAGAAATTGATCAACATGTATATAGGGAATTTTAGAATAACAAATAACAGTACGTTACGTGAAATTTCAATAGATATAGTAGATTTAAGAAGTTTTATGGGAATTAGGAATAATAGTTTAATTTGATTCAAGATAATTTTGAGATATGTTGATAATTATTTAATAGATAAAATTATGTTACTAATTTATAAATAGTTAGATTTAGTGTAGATATATGATAGGTATTAGAGATATAATAATAGATTGGGAAATTAATCGCCGTATTCAAAGAACATAATGAAAGAAGGATAATACACAAATTTAGACTTGCCTCCAGAAAAAAAAGAATTAATTTTAAATTGGAAATTTAAGTGTGAAGAAGATCTCAAGGTATTGAGAACTCTTAAAATTTAAATTTGAGGGGATTTGAACATAATTCAAGAACACAGAAACTAAAATAATATAACTCATATCAGCATACTACACAGAATTATATAAACCAGTATCGGTTAATGAGAATATTTCCAATATACAGAAGATTTAATGCAGTATTTAAAAAAACTGTATATGTCTTACATGTACAAAATATTCTGGAGCATATATACATCATCTGTCAAGTGTTAGAGAATTATTAGCACCTATTTTGATCAGGATACATAATATCTATTACCTTATAAAAGTAATATATATATATATATATATATATATATATATATAGAAGAGATAGTTCTTCACTACTTAGATGGAAGTATAATTGAAATTCTCACTCTCACAAATATATTGAAGTTTAGAACATTTTATTGAATATCTTTAATATGATACCAAAAGAATTTATTGATGAAATAAGCTATTCATAATGGAATACAATATATGAGCAATAGTAATAAGAAATTTGAATAAAAAGGATAAGACTTACCTTTGAACACAGTAGTTCATTTAAGAAGCATATCGAAAATCCATTGTAAGTAATAAATCAAAATTCCTTAATTAAAAGAAACATGTAATCCATATTCTAAAAATATTCATTGAACATTAATAATAGTTATAGTAAATAAACATGTAATAATTTAATTATTTAACATTTAGAGAGTTTTGGTTATATATATCAAATAATGTCAGAAATATCAAAAAAATCATTTTATAAATTGACTGGAATAAGGTTATAAATTGAAAAAGGAGCAGAACCATAGAAATCTATATTTATTGAGTCAAGAAAGATGTGAATTTTATGGTTTGTAATTATATATTAGGAATTAGAAAATGAATCTGAAATCAAGATATTTATGATTTCGGATAGCAACGAAAAATAAAAAGGCGGGTTGGTTGTTGATTTTTGAATAATGATAGAAGTCGGAGATTAGAAAACTAAAATGGTTGAAGAATTTAAAAAGAGAGAATTGAGTTATTGTACAAAGAAGTTCCATATATTAATTCGAAATAGCTAGTATAAGGCTATTAAAATAATAATTTCTACGAAGATATATACAATATATAAATAAATTACGTTATTGGAGGCTATGGTACAAATGAAAGAGTCATTTCAAATTGAATAATCAGTTGATGCGGTACGGAATCGTAATGTAAAGTACCTGAATAAGATATTAAGTATTGATTGAGAATTCGAAGCTGGAGAATAATAGAAATTACAAACACGTGTTACCTGTAACAAGAAATCTAGTAAAAAAAAACATCTCCATCTGGACGACATATTTATGCATGACATGGTTTTTTAACAGACAGAATTTCAAGAAAGGAATATTAGTGGTTGAGAGGTTAGTGTTTCTTTTTACCTTTGTTGGTACCAACATTCGGGTTAGAGATGTACATTTATAATAAAAAAAAAGAAAGGTAATAACATTGACTTGAGTACTTACCATTTATATTTAACAAATATTTTATTGTTTGACATTTCAATATTATATTAGTATTTAAGATAGTTCATCACTTACTTTAAATTTATAATACATAATTCTTGATCAATATAATATAGTTGTTGTATTAAAGGTATTCTTGAAACTATTGTTTATGTTCAGATAAATATTACTTCAACTGATATGAGTGACAGTTGGAATCGATTATTCTACTGATAATTTCCATCTATTTTAATTGTGAGACAAAATCGATTGCTATATTGAAAGTTTCTATACATAGGCGCACCAATTAATATAAAAAATATAATATCAGTTATTTGAATGATTCATATATATGTAAAATATTGTAGATATAGAGTTAAAATCACTTCCCGATCCCAAAGAGTAGTAAGAGTTTCTCATGCTCTCCACATAAATATATAAATACATAAAAAAATTTCTTTACTTCATTACTGAGCTAGCTATACTAGAGTTGAATATATTAAATTGATAATATAACAATTATAGTGGTATTGTCGGCAAAGTATACAACTTTAACAATCCATTATAATATATATATATATATATATATAGTTCCTGTATATTTATATTTTTTATTTTATCTAGCTAAAATTAAAGTCGATGTATCTCAATTTTACTACATATATTGAAATATCAATAGATTGGTTTTTTAACAAATAGTTTTCATATTTACAAAAAAATTTATAAATTCTAGTTGAAAATCTTAGTAAAGAAAACACCTTGTGTGCCAAATTTTTATCATGTAATCAATATTATTTAGTTTTTATTTCTTATCAAATCATTCAAAAATTTACAAATTAATCAAAATTTCTTACCGTTTTTCTGTTCTATTTTTTATCTTATACAGGCACTGCTTTTCTTTATATTCATCAACAAAGATCTTTGTTTGAAGTGTAAATTTTATCCTAAATTCACCTAATAAAAAAATATATTAATAACACAATTTACATTACATTCAATGTCTTTAAATATGAAGAATTTTCAATGTTATAGACAAATTCAAAATTTCAAAATTAACTAGACCTTCTCAAGTTATTTTCTTCTTCGTTTGAAATCTTCTTAAATATGGTCTGTATTTGTATAACAGTTTTCAATTTTCATTCATGTTATTATGTAAGAAATGTCCATTATTTCATTTCCATTTATATATGTTTTATAATAATTTTTCCATCCTTATATTCTCTGAGTATATTCAATTCTATCAATATTTCAATGTTTCAACGTTTCAACAATCTTAAATCAATCATAAATGGGTTTAAATCCTTTTTTCTTCTTTGAAAAATCAATTAATCAATCCTTCAAAAATATGTCAAGTCACTAGATTCTATTTTCAACACACCCCGTTTCCTAATTTCCTAACTTAATTCTAAAGGCTTCTTTTCACGTATTCTGTTTTTCTTTTATATCTGTCACATTATTTCTGACACGATATCACAATGAATGAAAATTATTCTCTTCTATTTTATTCTTTTAGCTTCCTGTATCTGCGAATATCTTTATTATAACTATATTAAATAAAAAATCTATCTAATTATATTTTTTCAACTTTACTATCATATAGTATATATATATATATATATATATATATATATATATATATATATATATATATATATCAGCACTACAGGCCTATCTGGCCCTCGGCTTCGAGATTTTTCACTCTCTCTCTCCATTTTTTCCTATTCCTCGCCTCGTTTTGCCAGTCCCTTACTCCTACTGATCTCAGGTCTCTCCTAATCTCCTCCAACCATTCCTTCTTTGGTCTTCCTCTTCTCTTTTTACCACCTTCTCCCCCTTTCAGCACTCGTTTCACCCATCTATCTTCTGCCATTCTACCTATATATCCTAACAATCTCGCTCTCTGTGTTTTAATCATATGGGTTATACTTGGGTGATTATACAAATCTGATAATTCTCTGTTTGTTCTTCTTCTGTATATTCCATTTTCTTTTATTCCACCATAAATCTTCCTGAGCATTTTACGTTCCCACATCTCTAGTTTATTTTGCTCTTTTTTGTACATTGTCCAGGTTTCACAAGCGTAAGCGTAACTGACGGTCTTATTATTGTTTGATACATTCTTATTTTGCTGTTCGTGATATGTCTTTTGAGTTAAACATCTGTGATACCATTCCTGCTGCTTTACTGCCTTTTGTTAACCTTTTTTCTATTTCCCTCTCTTTATCTCCTTTATTTGTGATAGTGACTCCCAAATATTCGATTTGTTCCACTTTTTCTATTTTGTAGCTTTTGTTCCCATTACAATTTATAATAATATCGATTTTTTCATTATCCTTCATTACCATGTATTTTTTTTTCTCGTTGATCACTAGACCATATTCTCTTGCCTTCTCTTCTAGTAGCTTAAATACGCTTAGCAGTTCTTTCCTGGATCTTGCCATAAGTACTATGTCGTCTGCATATGCTAGACACTGATGTTTATTCCCATAAATTAAACCTCGGGTTTTTATAACACTTTCTCTTAGTATAATTTCCTGAACTAGGTTAAAGAGGGTTCTGGATAATGGGTCTCCTTGTCTCAGACCTTTCTCTATCTTGAATTCGTTAGAAGTTCTGCCCTCCAAAATTACTTTGCTCTCGGTTTTTCGTATGGTCATTTCCACTAGTCTTCTCAATTTAACTGGTATTTTTAACTTTCTCATCGTCTCATAAATTTTTTTCTTTTGATAGTATCATAGGCCTGTCTGTAATCGATGAATAGCATATGCAGACTCAAATTTTGTTCGTAAGCATTCTCCTGAAGTTGTTTCATAATGAAAATTTGGTCTATTGTCGATCTACCTGCTTTAAAACCTCCTTGGTATTCTCCTACATTTTCATTGTGTTATTCGTCTAATCGATTTTCAAGTATTTTTGCCAGAACTTTGTATGTTACATCTAAAATTGCTATTCCGCGGTAGTTATCGCATTCTTCCTTGGGACCTTTTTTTGGATTGGAATTATTAATGCCTTGTTCCAATTTTTAGAGATTTTTTCTTCTAGCCGTACTTGTTTCAACAACTGCCATTTTCTCTCCGGTAATTGTTCGCCTCCATATTTTAAAATTCCTATTGGAATATTGATTTCTCCTGCACTCTTATTATTCTTCATAGAAATAATCCGATAAATAACTTGCTCTGTTCTGATAGAATTGCATTTTGATTGATACTTTCTGGTCGTGGACAAAATATAGTCTGTTACTCGGTTAGAATAAATAAATCTATTCTCGTGGTTTCTCCACTCATACTGATTTTTTTTCATTGTAACCTTGTTATGAATGTACTATTTTATTATAAATTTTAGGAAAAGGCTTTTTCCTCGTGAAAAGTTTTCCATGGCCGAAATATCTTAGCCCTATGAAAAGTTTGTCAAATAATATTGAATTAGAATAGTGTATTAGTTTTTGACGATATCAAAGTGAAGTTCATCAGAATTGGAAAGTACATTCAAACATGAAATTATCTGCATTTGTTTGAGAAAACTAGGTATTTTGATGCCATAATACAATTCACTGTGTTATCCTTAGGGCTATTTCAGTTGGTTTACATCTGACTATAAGCGTTGTCAAAAATCCTGTGTGTATGTCGTCGGCGTTGTTGTCGTCGGCCACTTTTTGTAATTATGTCTTGTTAGCATGATACAGTCTCCTAAGTGCATAGAGTCACCAATTTTATGATTGGATATTGTTCAGGGTGTCTCACGGATTAACCTTATTGATTTTCAGCTCACCAGAATCAGTACAACTGGACCTAGAAATCCAGATATACTACATGTTTGGTCATTTTTGGAGAAATTTCGGTTTGTTAGCACGATATAACCTAGGAGTATATACAAGTGACCAATTTTATAATTGGATGTTGTGCAAGGTGTCTGACAGATGAACGCTATTGAATTACAACTAACCACATGCAGTACAATGAGTCCTATAATATCGGATATACTACATTTTTTCTCATTTTTGGAGAAATTTTGGTTTGTTAGTACAACCAACACAAATAAACAACCTCGTAGTTTATAAATGCGGAAACGTTAGTTTTAATTTTCTCTCGATGTTTTCCACTTCGTCCTCTTTCAAAACATGGTTGAAAATAAATTATTACAAATAACTTCAGTTTATTTTTATAAACCTGTGTAATTTTCTGAGCATATTCTTCAAACTTTATGATTTGATATATATGCAAATTGCATCTCGAGCATTTCAAATATATCCATTCAGATATAGAAACTGGAATCGTGCATTTAAATAATTGAAGTTCATTCATAATGCAGTTCATTTGATATAGGATTGTATTACGGATTAATCTAATAGTGTATACAACTAGACATTTCCCATAATACATACATCCAGATATTCAGAGCAATGGAAACAGAAACTACAAAGAACTTCCTTCAATATATCGGAATATTGTTACTCAAGAGAAATTCTACATGTGAGTTAAGGGAACAAGACTTTCAAACAGATTCTTGATGTTCAAACTTTATATATATTTTTACCTACACCTGCAACTGAATTGCTTTAAAGTTTGCTTTGAAACGGCAGTGGAAGTGGAGATGACGTAGTGGAGAGCTTTTAATTTCAATTGTAATGATAATAACAAACTGTAAGTCTTCTTCTGTTCAGAAAATACTCTGAACGTTATGCTGACGAACCCTGAAAAGGCTTTAACCGCTCTATAGCTCATGTCATCCTCATTCTGGCTTGAATCTACTACCATGTTTTTGGGTAAAGGTATTTCAATATTTCTCGCCGCCTATAGGGAAGAAAGCAGTTATTTCTTTTCTTTGGAACGCGGTCAAAACTTGGATTGGAATATGGAATTTCTATGAATTAGTTCAACTACACTTCTAAGTAAATATTTCTTTTACAATAAAACTGTTGCTCAAACAAATCGATTCAATCATTCAAAAAACTTGATCAATACCAAAGTACCAGCTTCACTTCTGACAGATATACGCAACAAAAGATCAGATATAATGCTCAACAAATGTCATAGAAGAAGAAAAAGTTTGCTCTGCATTGTTTCTTGATGTGGTACAAGAATTCGATGAAGTTTGGAAAGAAGAAGTGTTGTATAAGATAAACAAGATTTTGCACTGATAATATATAGAAATTTGGACATCTGACATAATCAATAGACTCTTTAGGATCAAACAAGAAGATGCGTATTTAGAAGGTGTGCGTAGAGGAATTTTCCATGGATATGTCGTATATCTGGCATATACAGTTGAATTATTGGACCTTTACCCGTGCGTCATTAATATCTGATAACATAACCAACATAATTATTAAGTGGCATCTCTTCTTCTTGTTTTTTTGGCATCTTGCTTCACAGCGTCCGGCCAGGTTCTTTCTAGAATGCAGTTTCACGAAGAGTGCACCAGGTTTGTCCCATGCTCTTTGGGAAGGATAAGGTATAACAAGGGCGCATCCAGAAATAATCACTAAAGTCACGCCAGGTATACGGGATATGACGGTACAAGATTAGCTAATAGAAATTTGTCAATTAATTTGATGTCAAATTTACTCAAAAAATGTTTCATGCGAACACTTCATCAGGTAAATTAGCCAGCAACCATACCACTAAAGCTTAATATTACTAGTAAGCAAATACTTGGTAAGTATACAAGCTTCCTCAGAATTAGGGTATCTAAGAATGTCATTAACATCGATTGGTCCTTTTGTATATTTGAATAATATTTTATATGATTTTAACTATTTCGATGATTTCGACCACTAAAAATTATATGATTGAGATCTCCGTATTCCCCACAGTCGCATAGGGGGTTGCCTTTAATATTGATTTTATTTAGGTGGCTGGTGTACAACAGTGGGTTGTTGTCATTCTACATAGAGTTGAAATGTGGAATCTTGATTTGTAGCTAGTCTCATTGAACCAAGGCTTCTTTGTTGGTATGGGGTTTAGCATAGTATAGCTCTGTCCCGTTTGTCTTCCTAATTCTTGGTACTGGAAAACCCATTCGTCCCAGATCCTTTCCTTGATGTTCTTTATGATTAATGCATAGTGTAGTTTATTTATAGTTGCCTCTTCCGGTTAGTGTTCTTGCCTCTGCTGTCACCTTGTCAGCCTTTTCATTTGCTGGTATCCCCGTGTGCCCCGGAATCCACATTATTTGTATCCTATCGCCCTCTTCCTCTAGTCTGTAGATCAGTTCTTTTGTTTTCATTGTATTTGGATCTGTTTTTGCCGATATTTTTGCTCCCGATATTTTTTGTATGGCGCTTTTCGAGTCTGATAGAATTAACATTGTTTGGATATTTTTTCTTTCTGCAAATTTCATTGCTTCATTTATAGCTACATTCTCCGCAGTGTAAATGCAAGTGTCATCTCTCAGTCTCTTTTAAAATCCTGTTTGTAAGCTGGGACAGAACACCCCAATTCTACATTTCTTGGTTATTTGATCTAATGAGGCATCAGTGCATATTGTAGTAACATTCTTAAATTTCGTACTTAGTAGGTCTGTTTGTTTTGCATGATGAGTCACCTTTTGTTAATTTTAAATCGATCCATTTTCTTTCTTTTACTTGTGCTCCATATGTTCCTTCGTAACATCGTAATTTATTAGTTCTTTCCAAGTCTCCTATGAACATTAGAGCAAGGTCAAATCCTTCTATTAATGTTGATGGAGGTCGGCTTTGCCAATAACTCGGAGATTCATTACATAATTCATAGAATTCCATGAGACTAGCAGTTGTTGTGCCATTTCCTTGTGCCATCCACATCAGTGACAATTTTGCACATATCCATAATCAAAAGAGATTAATGTCATTTTTCCAATCGGAAAACGAATCAATTTACTAGTTTTGAGTGATGATGAGAGAAAAGCAAAATAGTTAGGCATGATACTTCACAATAAGTTGAAGTAAAAGGTTCAGAATAAAAACGAAGAAATCTAAATGGTTTAAAAAATATAAGTGACTGGAGGAAGACATTCTTGATCATCTTTGTTCAATCAAACTTCAATTTTGAATGGGATCTTAAAACCTATGTAGCTGAACGATATACAAATCCGGGCGGTGCTAACGAGAATTATATCAAATACAACAATTGTCCGACTAGTAAAATAGTCACACCGACGGAAACCGACGGGAATGTACCTCTAATTCCGCACACTTGGCGCTACTTTCTAGCAGTGTGGGTTATACGGTCTCGTCATGGCAACATTTTATATGAAAATATTTTTAGTGGGATTTCATTGCTTGTTGTAAGCTGCTTATGCTAATTTTTCTTTATTTTGATAGTTTTTTCTCTCTTTTTTGGGGAATATTTCTCGCACATTAGAGGCGTGATGAATTTTTTTCCTGAAACACGTATTTTTTAATTTGTATAATAAGAAGTCTGTGTACTTGTATAATTTTAAGATCTCGATAACCCTCCAATTTAAAGGGGAGGGGGGGTAATTTAACGAAGCCGTGCAGTAGAATACAATTTGTCCTCCACCAGAAGACCAACCAACCCCATGTTCTGCCGAACTTTTCAGTTCGACAGTTCGATCAACTACACTAGGAAGTGTTTCCATCGAAACAAATCATATTTATGAATATAAAAATAGTGTAATAACCTTGTTTTATTTCAGATCCCAAACAAGCAAGCCACACCAACCAGAATAAGGAAGGACATTTAGCACCTAGGTAAATATAAAACTCCTGGAAGCTAATACGTCAGGAGTCCGCTATCGGTGTTAGCTTTCACCCCCAATCGGTACTACACTCCCAACCGTAAAATATCCTCCAGACACACACGCAGCAGCAAAGCTGACAAATCCTCCACACGCCCTTTGTTACCTAGTCCAATTAACCTCCATCACACTATCAACCCCAGCCACCCCCTATTCGATTTTAATATATATTATGCAAACCTAGCCTACCTTAACCCCCCGCGGCAAAGAAACGCTTTCCCGCTACGAGAAAGAATTTCCCAAATTCAAATCAAACTTCAACACACCCTCACCTCAAACATTAAACAAAACCCACTCTTGCTTAACACCATCTCCTTAATCTTCAAAACAAACACCCAAACATCAACAAAAACGTACATCATACACATTCCCAACCAGGTCTTACGCTTCTTCCGTAAGATCTCAATCCCCCATACCCTCAGTCATCCGACAACCCCCCGTCCCCGGCGAAGATGGATTCACCCTCGTCAGTAAGACCATAACTCGACCAATAACACCAAACCCTATCAACAATTCTACAGCAACCCCCACCAA
Organism: Galeruca laticollis; assembly: GCA_963921935.1. Classification (NCBI taxonomy): domain Eukaryota; kingdom Metazoa; phylum Arthropoda; class Insecta; order Coleoptera; family Chrysomelidae; genus Galeruca; species Galeruca laticollis. The sequence goes on from OY998177.1 coordinate 151,703,254, forward strand.
CAACACTACACTTACACAAACTCTCAATCTTCGAAACCTCCCAACCCAATATTCAACATAAAAATCCACCTTCACCCTTCTAAACACTCTCGAGCTCCTCAACGGACACATCCTTTATCTAAAAGTTAACTTCGATAGAACACTCCTACTCAAAACGTCCTCTCCAATGTCTGTCTCAACAATTATGAGACGAATCCACAATTCAACTGGTGATTCTAACATCACCATCAACATCCTCAACTCCACCGAACGTACACCCCGACCAGAAAACAAAACTCTCATACCCACCTTCTCTTTCGTCTGCAGGAATGTAGACGCCACGATCAGCCTCGAAGACTTTGAAGAAATTTTTCACAATCACCAAATTCCGTTCCTCAAAACTGGGCGAATCATCGCCAAGTCCACTAACAAACCCACATCGATGTTTCGCATAGTTACTACTTCTGAAACCCATTACCACCAGGCCCTTACCTCCGGCCTCTCATTTCATGGTCTCCCACATCAGTGCGAGCCATCCAACGCCAATCCGCTGCCCCCAGTCTCTAAACATTGTAGTCGATGCACGCAAACCGGACATTCCTCTGACTCTTGTCGGTCTAAACCAATATGCCCTTCTTGCGGTCAAACAGTCCGGAACTCCTACATGTACAAATTGCGGTGGTACTCACTCCGCCTTCCACCCTCGCTGCCCCCATAGGCTAATGACACCTAGAACCCCTCAAGAGACCGCCCCAGTCTCACTCGAAAAGCCGCCAGTTCCCTTCGAACTCTCAACAGATACAAAAGTCGTCTTAGAAGTCCTCACAGTCACCCTAATGAACTCCATTCACAACTCAAGGAATATCATAGCCGTAACAGTTCGCCATTTAATTCCTTCCATTTATCGACACAACTGTTCTATTACAAACAGAGGCAGGCGTGCTCACTTTGCTGTCACTCCCATCAGGAGCGAAAGCGATTCAACTTGATCCGCGAGCCCCATCCTCCCCGTCGGTGCTACAGGTTTTTTACAATTTTTCTGTAGCATAGTGAATTTATTATATATATATATATATTTCCAGCACTCCTACAGCAAGGGATAGAGGAGATTCGTCCTCACCTGCTGAAGATTACAAGAAGCAGTCTAGCAGTCGGTCTAATACCTAGAAAATGGAGAAGGGCAAGGGTAACCTTCATACCAAAAATAGGGAAAAAGATGGGACTGATCCCCGATCTTTTAGACCCATCTGTCTAACACTGTTTCTACTCAAATCGATGGAGAAAGTAGTGGATAACTACATAAGACCAGAGAATATGGAGAATATAACACTTCATAAACGTCAGCATGCCTACAGAGTGGGTCGATCAACTGAGACGGCTCTGTATCAGCTGACAGAAGTCATCCAAAGAACTCTGAACAACAAAGAAATCGCAATGTGCGCATTCCCGGATATATCAGGGGCCTTTGACAACACAACTCATGTGTCTGTCAAAGAAGCACTAAAAAGGCGAGGAGTGATTGAAACCATTGTAAAATGGATGTATGAGTTGTTGACAACGAGGATAGCTGAGACACAGGTGGGGAATCAAACCACCTCAGTTAAAGCCACTCGGGGGACACCTTAAGGGGGAGTGATATCTCCCCTTCTATGGAGCCTCGTAGTAGATGAGCTGCTCTACACGCTAACGTAGCTAGGCTTCGAATGTATGGGCTACGCCGATGACATTGTTTTAATAATCAGAGGCAAGTTCGAGAGCACATTGTGTGATTTATTACAAAAAGGCCTCAGAATCATCGAGCAATGGTGCTTGTCAGTGGGGCTAAACATTAACCCAAGCAAGACCATAGTAATTCCATTTACCCGGAAAAGAACACTTCCAGCCATGAAACCTATATCCTTAAACGGGGAAATCATAGAATGGAAATCAGAGGTTAAATATCTAGGGATAACCCTAGACAGTAAGTTTCTGTGGAATAAGCATGTTGAAATAACTGCTAGTAAAGCAATAAGAGCCTTGATGGCGTGCAGAAATCTAGCTGGTAAGAGGTGGGGCTGTAACCCAAAAATACTGCGATGGATGTACGCTATGATTGTGAGACCAGCAATTACGTATGGGGCAATAGTTTGGCACACAAAAGAAAGTCAGTACAGCACGAGGAAAACCCTCAATAAAGTTCAAAGGCTTGCCTGTGTGTGCATCACTGGAGCTATGAGAACGTGTCCAACTAGGGCACTTGAGATCATTACAGATCTCACACCTCTACAAGAGGCAATTCTTAGAATATCTAAGGAAGGTTCAGGAAATGAGAGTATTAAAAATCAGGGAGCTTGGTCCTCTCTGACAAGATACACCTCATTAGCGAATCTTCCCAGACGAAATAATCAGGAAAGTAAGCATCGAAAATAATTTCACCACGATATTAAATACGAGGAGAGACTGGGAAAGGGAATACACCACCCAAACTCTCAAAGAAAACACCAATAGATGGTATACGGATGGTTCAAAAACCACCATTGGAGCAGGCGCTGGAGTATTTGGGCCTGGCACCAGATACTCATTATCGTTAGGCTCCTTCCCGAGCGTTTTTCAGGCAAAAATACTTGCGATCGAAAGATGCGTGGAAATGAACCTAGTAAGAAACTACCAGCAATGAGCTCCCATGTCATTGACTCAAAGTTGGCATGGGAGTGCCAAAAAAACTTGAAGAATTAGGCAAGAATAACAGGGTCTCTTTGGTATGGGTTCCTGGCCACTCGGGAATCACGGGAAATTAAGAGGCCAATACACATGCCAGGAAAGGAGCACAAATGCTCTTTATTGGCCCGGAGCCTTTCTGTGGTGTAACAAAATGCTCCGACAAGAAAGAGTTTCGGAAGAAAGAGGAAACCGAAAGAGAATCACTCTGGTGGTGCCTTCCCGGGTTGGAACATTCCAAAAAGTTCCTGGGGAACTTTGACATTGCTAGATCCAAAGAATATTTGGACCCCAGTAAAGATAAGCTACATCTCCTCACGGGCTTTCTTACAGGACACTTAATGAGAATAGGTCTAGCAGAGATTGACGAGTGTAGATTCTGTGGGGAGGAGGATGAAACTCCTGATCATCTAGTTCTGGAATGCCTCGCCATTGCAAGCCAACGCAAGAAATGCTTTGGACAAGAAACTTGTAAGAGGGAGGACCTAACCTCGTTGAAGCCGTCCCAAGTACTGGAGTTCATTAGAACCTTGGAACTGGAAGGCGAGCTGCAGTGGTGGCGAGAACAGCTCTGATAGGGGGGCACAATAAATCTTTGGTTACAGTGCACTGTTACTCCGTTAAAATCTTATCTAGTGAATTTATTCACTAGCCAAATGGACCGACGTATCAACGAGATTTTTGGATTTACTTGATGATGATACCAGTCATCCACTTAATTTCAACATTTTAACCAGTCATTCACTAAATTTTAAACTCAACATTCTAACCACCTCACCTAGAAAATAAACACTCAATTTACAAATTCGTCACCTCGAACTCCACCAGACATCTTCTACATACCTTTCTATGTCTCCTAGTCACTTTTAAAACAATCCTTAAGATCCATAAAACCACTCTAACTCTTCTTATGAACTCTCAAGACATCGGAGACACCCAATTCCAAAAAAAGTTCAATAGTTTCAAACACTCACCTCATCTACTCTTAACTATCCGCAACGCAATGTGGTTCGTCTTATACATATTCGAACTTTACTAGACACTTCTTAAACCCCATCCCAAATACCTTTAAAACCACGTTTCTCTCAAAACACCCAATTTCGCAAATAATCGATCCTGCGTCTCTCTCCGGTTGATTTCTAGCAAAAACCACAAATCTTCCACAATTAAAACCAAGACTTCCAAATCTAGACACTTTTCTTCTTAAGAATCCTATACACTTTTCCACTAACTGAAGTCTAAGTCAATTCTCGCACACAAACCACCAACAAAACACCCCCAACCCAGCCCTGCAGAGGAAATATATCCTAGGGACCAAATCTCAACACACACTACCCCAAATTAAGACAATCATAAACACATAAAAAATCATCGAACTTCTCTCTCTCTTTCGAGCTAATAAGACCAGTCTGACCAATGTAGCCCAATACGTCTGCCAACCCGCACTGGGCCGCGTGGCAGCCTAAGGCCGTAAGACGAGTAATTAATCAAATTTATCTTTTCACAAATAGAATCACGTTAGCGAATATAGAGGTTACGCGGAAAACAGTAAATAAGTTTACTTCTTTTAAATTAAAAACTATAAGCTAGGTATTTTGAAAAAATCCAACCGACATTTTGTAAGTATGGACTATTTTCTACAGAAAATTTAGACTTTTAAATGTAACTAATTTGCCTGTATTATGTAAATTTCTGTTATAAAAGAGTTTTCTTAGATATATTTTTTTATGTTATTAAAGTGAATCAATTATAAAATGCAACCGACAAATTGAAGTCAAAGAAACAAACAATCAGAATACGAAGTATCACTTTCATATGTTTTGTACATGCTGAGAAAACCGATATTCATACGAGCAAAATTATCAATTCATCGCCTTAACCCTCTCAACATGAGAGGAAAGACCATTGCTCCATCAGTGGGAACACTATAGGTTCTTGAGAGAGTTGTTGTTTGTCTGTGCACCATGTACTAAAAGTCTTGAAGTATGTATTTTATTATTTATAAATGGCAAGGAGTCCATTGTAACAAGCCGATCGCCTGTTACGATTTCTATCGGACTATGGTATTTTAATTTCGTCGTACTAATGTTTCGAAATTAAAAAACTTGTTTCTCTTCCATATTTCGTGTATTTAAACGATATCGTACATTGGAAAAGTCTCTTCCTATTAGTAAAATTCATGAGTTAGTATCTACATCGTTGTGGTTTCACATATTTGCTGGTAAGTTAGATTTTTTAAATATTTTTCCTGATGTTTATACTGTTTGATTTAAAATTATGATATGGGCTGGCGTTTGATGAATTTTGTATGTTTAATTCTTTTTTATTGTAAAATAGAAACATTTTATATTCTTTTTGAAGCAAATTTTTAATAATTTCTTTTCAGCTTTATAATTCCGCATTTTCTGTTTATTTAGGGAACAAAGCAAATATGATAAAACAGACTTCTGTTAGTTTTATTTTAAAAACTAGATTCAGTTTTTTATGTGTTGAAGCATAAGCTTCTTATCTGTTCTATTTATTCCTTCCTTCCCAGAATTTTTCCTTGAATAGACAACACCGCTAGAGACAACAGGAAACCGGCCCGGATGGATTCAGCACCCCATCTCCATCGACTAGGACCTAGCTGAGAGCTGAATAATTCCAGAACCTCTCCAAGTTAAGTCCTTTGTCTTATACTCAATTCATGGAAATCTAGAATTGGAGATTTTTATTGTATAACGGCGTTAGTATTCGTCTTGTATTTTGTATATGCAGTTAATGTGAATTATCTATTGAGTTATTAATAAATATAATTTGCTGAACATTTGATATTTGATTTTCAGCAATTTATATTAACTTGGACCATCGCGTTAGAATATTTTTAGTATTTCGTTTTGTTAAGTTAAAGAAAATATCCAGCTTTTAACCTTTCTAGTTTTTTTGTTTGATTTAAGTATCGCTTAAAAAGCTGGTGGCGTCCAATTAAATATCGATTGTTCACCCCATTCCAGTGATTGCTATTAAAATACATTAACTGGAGTCGAATACCACAACCTGAGGAAGAGTCCCAAGCCGGGGGAGAATATATGTTACACCATATATTAATTTTCAGTTTGCGTTGCGGAAGTTTTATACAAACTTCCATCCCCTTTATTTGTGGTTGGGGGTAAAAGTTCCAAGTTTTAGAATGTTCTGTTGTTACTACTAATACGAGTTCACACACCAAATTTAAGGTTTCTAGGACTTCAGGAAGTTACCTTGATGATCATTAGTGAGTGAGTCAGTGACGAAATCTGTTTTTTTAGATATCAATAAAATCTCCAGTATAAGAGCTATGCAATTGAAACTTCATATATCCGCTATAATATTTTGGTACAGCTCGTGTTGACGGAGACACGTTAGTGCCCCCAGATATATATACGCATGAATATTATTGTCCAAGTATTTTTCTACCACTCAAATAAATATATTTCAGATAAAATGGTTGAATATACAAAAGTTCATTAGCACAGAATGAGCTTTTTTGACGGTGTTTACATGTTGATAGCGGAATAACAGGATTACGTTTGAACTTCGATTTTGCATCGGAAACTCTGATGCAAATTTAGTCAGATATATTCAAAACTGGCAAATCCTATTTCCCCAACGACTGAATGCATAATAGTGAATACTGAAGACTCTAATTGTTGTTTCAAGGCAGGGTAATTTATTTGTTATCCTCGAATAGATCGATGTTGAAGGAAGTTTTACAAGTTTCTATAATGTACTGATAGAAACATATTAACAAAGAGATCAAATGCTAACGAATATCATTATTAAAAAACCCTTCCTCTTCCTAGTCTCTATTTCTATAAAAACTCGCTGTTTTTGATATTCAAACCTTTCTTTCACGTTTCCCTTCCGTTCATCAAAACTCCAGTGGTCTTCTGTCGCGACTCACTCCATTTAGATATCATTTGTTCTCAACACACGAATTCAAGCCCTCAAAACCCTAATTGGTATTTATTTCTATCAATAGAACTCCAGCCCCACGTTTTGATTAACAATAAGTTAATTAAATTTACTGCCTGGACCCACAATATGAAGTCATCAATGAACAGATAAATCTAGGGAGATCTCCACTTTCAAACTGTCTTCTTAAGTGATAATTGTGAACATCAGCTGATATAGTTTTCCTGGCTTTCTATATCATTGCACAGTCATACTGATCTTAAATCCTGGATATACCCATAGGGATAATAATATGTAAGGTTCAATATTTGTAATATCATTTTTTATATTAATATATATTGAGTCAATCACTTCTTGGTCTAGCCAAAAATAATTAATAAACATCAGGTAGGCGTCAAATGAAATTAACATATTATTCAATGATACATAGAGCTTTTTCAGTTCCTATGAAAAAATAAAATTTTAATAGAGAAATTATCACAATTGAACAAATACCAACATCCAATGGTTATCCATTACAAATGATAAATATATTAACCCATTAGCGTCCAGCGATCTATTTATAGATCACCACACAAAGTACCGCTTTTGAAAGATGACGTTAAGGCAATATAAGTTGTTCCCACCTCTACCCTTACTTTGGTGCAAAATAATATAGGTTAAGTATTTAGTTTGGTATTATGACCCCTAATAGCTGGTTTATTTACAACTTATAAGAGACATTTTTTTCGTCCATTGTTTATTAAAAGATATTCTGGAGTATTTATGAAAAACGATTAGGTAAGTGAACCCTATCTCAAATATATGTTTAGAAATGTTTACTTTTACTAAATATTTATGAAATATGAGCAGTATTTGATTGTATTCTTTTTGTCATGTGGTTTTAAATAGCGATCTATAAATAGATCGCTGGGCGATCCAGGGTATATAACATACAGTTTTCATCGATTATCAATAATGAAATTGTAACAATAGTAGAGGTATAAAACACACCGAATTATAATAATTTATAATAAATTTATTAAATCCCGAAACAATTACTGTGATTTTTGTTGAGTAAGGATAATTTTTCCCATTTTTGACGAAACACTTTTTTTAGCATTGAAAATGAATAAAAATAAAACATTTAAGAATTTAGAAGACGCTGTTGAGTACTTTTATTCAGAGGAAATAGAAGGCGACGTATTGGCATTGCAACCCGAAGTAGATGAGCTCACTGACGAAGAATTACTTGATGATGAAGAAACGGGTATCCCTGCTGTAACAGATGTGGTCGGCTACGTAGAAATACAGCCCAAGGATCCCGAAGACGACAGTGAAGAAGACACTGAAGAAAATAATTTGCCGTCAACAAGTTTTGTTTCCAATAAAAAGAAACCCAAGATCAAAAAATTGCAGACAAACTGGACAAAGACAACACCAAAGTATACTGTCGGAGCCCCGGAACAAGAATTTCTCGAAGCAGAGAATAATCTAAAAACTTCTTTGAATAAGATGACTCATGTAGACTTATTTCAACAATTTTTTGATGACGACATATTAGACATGATCACCGAAGAAACTACCAGGTATGCTGTAACTCAAAAAAATCGCCACGGGTTTATGATCACTAAAGATGATATCAAAATATTTATTGGTTTTCTCGTATTCAGTGGCTATCATACATTGCCATCCGAAAGGAATTATTGGTCCGATGAAGAAGATCTAGATCAATCCATTGTAAAGAATGCTTTTAGTAGAAATGCCTATCTTCAAATAAAATCAAGTATTCATTTTGTCGATAACACAATGGCTAAAGACAACAAAAGCGACAAAGTGTTCAAACTGAGACCATTGTTCGAAAAGGTGAACAAAAATTTTCTCAAATTTGGAGTTTTTCAGGAAAACCTATCAATCGACGAAATGATTGTAAGGTATTATGGTCGGCATTCGCTAAAGCAATTTATTAATTTAGTAGCGAAAATAATTTGTTCAAACATCAGAGACGACTTAGGATATTTACTTCGTCCATTACAATTTGGTTTCGGGTCGAAAGGTGGTTGTGAAGCAGTTGCACATGCAGCAAGACGTTACGTCTCTAATCATCCAGACGTTAATGATAAAGTTTTTCTGAAAATTGATTTTAAAAATGCTTTCAATACAATTCATCGCGATCATTTATTAAAACTTGTAGCAGATATTCTACCTGAAATTTTTCCTTTCATCAATCAATGTTATCGATTCCCTTCATATCTTTTATTTGGCGAAAACATCATTTATTCGGAAAGAGGCGTCCAACAAGGGGACCCTTTGGCACCTCTCCTTTTTTGCATATCGATACACAAACTTATTAGCAACATTGACACAGAATTCAGTGCTTGGTACCTTGATGATGGTTCTTTAGGTGGTAATACTAATTCCGTGTTCAAGTCTCTTGTCTATATAATAAACAATTCCAAGAATATTGGTCTTGAACTCAATTTCAGCAAATGCGAGTTATTTTTCTTAGAATCACCAAATAATCTAACCATTGATAAATTTGATTCTGTAGCATCAGGCATAACAATTACCAACAGACAAAATTTATTTCTATTAGGTGCTCCTTTATTAAACGAATCCTTTCTATCAGCTTTCAATGAAAAACTAACCTTTTTCAAAAAAATGTCATCTCGTTTATCCTGGTTACCGACACATATTGCTTATTACCTTCTAAAGAATTGCCTATTAATACTAAAATTAACATATATCTTAAGATGTAGTCCGACCTGGTTACATAATGATATCCTAATCAATTTTGACAATGCCATTCGTCATTCATTAGAGTCATTAATTAACATTAAATTAGAGGACCTTTCTTGGAAACAAGCTTCACTACCTATTTCATATGGTGGTTTAGGAATTCGCTCAATCGTTTCAGTAGCTCTTCCTTCTTTTTTGTCATCATTAAATAGTTCAAAAAATTTCATTAATTACATTCTGCCTATATTTTTCCACACACAAGACCCTTTATTAATGGTGGCAGAAAATATTTGGTCATTAAAGTCTAACAAAGTTGTACCCGATGATTATAAATCCTTTCAAAAATCCTGGGATATTCCTTTATTGAACATTGAAAAAGATAATCTGCTTCAGAAAGCTATCAATTTACCAGACAAGGCTCGTTTGAATGCAGCAGTCTCAAAGGAATCAGGAGCATGGTTGAACGCTTTACCGTCGGCCCCTTTAGGTACTCTTTTAGATGACGAAAGCTTCCGTATTTCTATTGGTCTCCGTTTAGGTTGTCAAATTTGTGTAAAACATCGCTGTCGTTGCGGAGCTGATGTTGATGAATATGGTAGACACGGCCTAAGCTGCAAATTAAGTGCCGGCCGTTTTTCACGTCATTCTGCAGTAAATGACCTAATCAAACGAGGCATGGCATCTGCAAAGATTCCCTGTTCGTTGGAACCGTTAGGTACTTGCCGCGACGACGGTAAACGTCCAGATGGTATGACCCTCATTCCATGGCAACGCGGCAGACCAGTTATTTGGGATTTCACTTGCACTGACACTTGGGCTCCGTCCCATGTCCGATCCACATCTACTTCCGCAGGCGCCGCAGCTTTACACGGCGAAACTTTTAAAATCAATAAATACAAAAATTTGGAGAACATTTACATTTTTATTCCTGTAGCAATTGAAACCTCTGGTGTTTTCGGTCATGAAGCATTAAAATTCATTAAAGAAATCGGTAAAAAAATATCAGTAGAAACCAATGATTCAAGAGCAACTTTGTTCTTTATACAACAAATAAGTATTGCAATTCAAAGAGGAAACGCTTCATCTTTTCTCGGTACGTTTCCCCGTTCTAAGCCTCTAGAAGAACTTTTTATGAAACCTAATCATAAGAAACGTAATTCTTCTACCACTTTCAAACTTTCTCAAATTACAGACTCTAATACATGTGATCTTTCCTTTTTCCGAAATTCTTATTCAACATCTTCATTCTCTTCTTCAGAATGTGTGCTTTCTGATAATACATGCGTTGACAATTTAATAAATTATGCCCCCAACAAGCTTTTGGGCCTCAGTGTACTAAAAAATACAGATAACCACAAGCCAGATGATGTCCCATTCATAGGAATACTGAAGAAGATGACTATGCTAGAGAATGATGCGATTCCTATACGCAATAGATTATCTCTAACCAGAACAGTTTTCAAATCCGTAATATCTACATCCAATTTAGTAGCAAACATCATCAATTCAAATTCCTTATCACGCCTATCAAGTGAGAGAGACAATCATAGAATCAGAGATTATTCGTACAATGATAGTAGTTGCGAAAGAGCTTTTAACAATAGTTCCACTTTCAGATCCATAAAGGGTATTTCCCAAGATTCTTTGGGTCTCAAAGGCCTCAAAAATATTGGTAACACATGTTTCATGAATAGTATTATCCAATGCTTATCAAACACAAGGTTGCTATTAGAATATCTAAAGAAAGACGCATACATAAGAGATATTAACATAAACATATCTAGCATGAAAGGAACACTAATTAAAGCATTTGCTGAAGTTATTCAAGAGCTTTGGTCTGAAGACGGTTCAGACAGAGTGGTTAATACAGTATCATTGAAAAGTAAGATTCAGCGATTTACTTCAAGGTTCATGGGATACACTCAACATGATGCACATGAGTTTCTTCGTTACCTATTAGCAGGACTTCACGAAGATGTCAACAAGGTATATGAAAAATCAAAGCCCATATTAACAGAAATTGATGACAAATTTAGTGATATCGAGAAAGCACAAGAATTTTGGTTAAGATATGCGAGAATGGACAACTCCAAGATTATGGATAACTTTGTCGGTCAATTAAAATCAACAATCAAGCGCACACACTGTGGTCACTGTTCAGTTACTTACGATCCTTTTTGGGATTTATCCCTTCCGATACCACAAAGAACGGGTCAATTACGACTTTCACAATGTTTAGATTCGTTTACAAGAGAAGAAACACTCGACGGTGATGAGAAACCAACTTGTTCGAAATGTAAGGAACGAAGACGATGCATTAAATCATTCTCAATTCATAAATTTCCGAAAATACTGGTTATTCACCTGAAACGCTTTTCGCAAACAGAAAGTTTTAGTGGAAAACTTAATGATTCAATAGATTTTCCAATAGAAGGGCTTGATATGAACCATTACGCGGCTGATAATGTGGAACCTTGTATGTACAACCTCTACGCTATATCTAATCACTGTGGAACCACTTATAATGGTCACTACACAGCATTTTGCCGACATCCCTACACGGGACATTGGCACGAATATAACGATTCAAGAGTGCTATTAATATCGTGGAAATCTTTAGTCAGTGGAGAAGCATATGTTCTCTTCTATGAACAAGATGACACAAAATCCCACCTTTAAGTTTAATAATTTTTTTTTATTAGTTTTTAAATTGTATATTTTCATTGTGAATCAATGTCTTATATGTTTTCTTTTCTGCAAAATTGATTTATATATTCATTTGTAAAATTAAAAAAAAAAATTTATATATTACATTTTTAGTTAATTAAACAGCATATAACAATTCCAAAAAAAATTTATTAAATCAAAGCCAATTCGCTTTGGTTATAAGTTTTGGGCAATGTGTGGTGAAGACGGCTAATATTTTTCTTTTTCACTCTACGCTGGAAAAGAAGCAAATAATGAAATAGAACCATTAGGTACCAGAGTAGTTTTAGAAATGCTATCGCTAGTGGAAAATCCGAAAAGCTACTGTGTATATTTTGACAATTTTTTTTGTAGTCATGCCTTATTTTGCAAGCTGAAGGAACTGAAGTTTAGAGCTACAGGTACAATTAGAGAAAATCGAACAGCACATTGTACGGTTGAGCCAACAAAGGTTTTGGAAAAACCAAATCGTGGATCATATGACTATAGCTTTGATACCCAAAACGAAATTTTACTGGTCAAGTGGAACGACAATAAGTGTGTTTCAATGGCCACAAATTTTGATCAGATAGAGCCACTTGCTAGAGTAGCCCGATGGAATGGAAAAGAGAAAACACGTATGTTAGTTCCCCAGCCTCGACTGATCCATAACTATAATAAGTGTATGGGGGGAGTGGATCACCACGACTGGCTTTTAGAAAAACATTCTATTGCAATTAGAGGCAAAAAGTGGTACTGGTGTTTATTTACGAGAACTATTGACATGGCTATTATAAATGCGTTCCTATTGTATAGACGAATCAATGGCAAGAAATCAATATCATTGAAAGATTTCCGACGTGAAATTACTGTAACCTATCTCAAGTTTGGACATGAACGAAGCATTTTGAAAGGTAGACCACTTAGTTTTCTATTAACATCGAGAACACAGGTGCCAGATGGGATAAGACTTGACGAAAAGGGACATTTTCTGGAATAACGATCTAACCAAAGACGATGCCAATATATTTCATGCAAAAGTCGACCTTTAACCTATTGTAAAAAAATGTAATGTAACCCTTTGTACTACATGTTTTAGCAAGTTTCATCGTAAAAATTAAATGTTGGAACTGAATAAAATATTTAAATAAAGATATTCGTATGAGAAACTAAATTTGCCCAATAGAAGCAGAAAATTCAGTTTTCCCAGAAAATTTCGACAAAAAAATAATTTGGGCGTTAATGGGTTAAATAATAAAAAAGAGGAAAAAGTGGCATTACAACTAATATTTCCTGAACAAACTAACGAAATAAAAAATTATAAAACCATTTATATGCAGGTAATATTTCCAAGAAAATATCTTTAGCTACAAATACAACAATTTATTTTAAAACAGAAAGTAATATCAGTACAAAATTTTTAAATGTAAAAACAAAAATATTTCCATTAAAGAAGTCTGGTATATATAAACTTAAATGTCCAGAATGTGATGCTTAGAAATTTTGAAATCAGATACGGTCAACACTTACGAGCATGCATATTAAAACAACTAGATACAACGCACTACGCAAAACATCTAATTGAAACCAAATATTCATTGACACTTAACACAGAGCTAGAAGAACTGTATATTTGTGATAAGAAACAAGAACTGGATTTCCTTGAAGAATTAGAAATTGGAAGCCACATAAGAAACGCACAATATCAAGTTGTCAATACACAGGTAAATCTAGGAAGTTCTCCACTTTGAAACTGTCTTTTTAAGTGATAATTGTAAAGATCAGCAGATATAATTTTCCTGGTTTTCTATATCATTGCACAGTTATACTGATCTTAATTGGCAAAAGATATCTTCATCTTTAATATTTGTGATATAATCCTTCTTTTTTTTCTATTAAAATGAATTAAGTGCATCACAAGATAGGTCACTTCTTGGTCTAGCCAAAGATAATTATTAAATATCAAATGAAAGGTAACTTCTCTCATTCTGACGATGATATTTATTATCGAAAGAATTGTTGAATTTCTTAGAATTTTTAACATTTATTCAATATATTGTGTTAATTTACCCAATCCAAAATTATTCAATGCGTAGTAATGCCATTGTTTGACATGGATTTATTTGACTAATAGAGCCATTCTTGAATACAATGAAATGCAATTATTCAAATTGCTATTTATCATCAACACATCCACCGACAATTTGTTCTTCGAAAATCTTTTATAACCCTCCGTCGGCTTCCTCAAAGTGCTATTATTTATTCCGACAATATTATTAAAAAATTTAAACTGTACAATCCATTTTGACTCAGCACATGGAAACATAACTTTAACATAATATAATAATTACACTGTTATTGCAACAGATTTTGATAGGAAATTTTCGATATATAAAGAGTAGCGTGATATTGTACTTTGAACGCCCATTCAAGTTACAATTTGCTGATCTATAGCTGAAGCATGGCATTGTAATGACCTGATCATAATAGAGAATTGCACATTTTTAGTGTTTGAAGTTATTTTACTAAATAAAATCAATCTTTTCTACTGTCTCAGTAGAGTGTATTTCAAACGAGTAATTTTTAGGTTGTAACGACACAGTCGTTCTGAACATAGAATAACCCCAATAAATAATCAGAAAACAGAACTCTACGCGAAGCAAACTAGACGGAGTTGGGCACCCAGCACCAAGAAGGAGCACCTTCGCCTTTCTGCTAATAACTTAACCGATACTACCAAAGCATACATTCTGCGATATACCAGGCAAGCTCTACCCTACGTAGAATAACGATAGGGAGCTTCAACTGAAAATAACCGAAGTGTTGCACTATATTCCGGAGCGTGTTGAGCTCGGAATTGTGAACACATAAATATCCCGCTTCTCGTTGACCCCTAGATGTGCGTTGAACTCGAGGCTAGACGCTGAGCGAACCTGCATATTGGACGAAGTCCTAAAGCGTGTTGAGCTTAGAACGGACGCCAACTACCCTAGGTCAAGCCCTGCAGCGTGGTGAGCGCAGGACCGAGGCCTTTCCCGATTAGCCGAAATTCCGGAGCGCGTTGAGCCCGGGACGAAAGCAAACTCCCGACCTCCGAGATCACGTTGTACGTTGAACGCGGGATCTAGACCCTGACACACACACCCCTTCTGGTTATAGGAACCTGACGTCCCCGTGAGGAAGTTGGACGGACGAGAAATATATTCCGACGACCACCCTAGAGGGATTGCCAGCCTCCAGGACCAATAAACTTTGTGTATATATCTTTATTGTACAGAATTTTAGGTTTTAATTGTAGATAATTATTATAGGTTAATAAAGAAATATATCTAACAACCCCATTTATGCTCTACCAAACTGACGTACCCTCACAAGGTCAAGTATTGTAGAAGAGTACTTAGGTTTTCAACGGCCGTCCATCATAAAAAACCTTCGTGAAAACCAAGCGAAGTTAATCCAAGAGTGGGAAGAAGTGAACAAGAAAGAAGGAAAACTAGTAATCGGAATCAGCGTCACCTTATCTCCTTTTTTGTTAACTACCGTTATGTAATAAATTCGAATACTGAATAGGGAAAACCTTAATCAGTAACTTTCATAACACACGGTGAAGTATATATTTTATTCCAAATATAATAGAAGTAGAATTCGACATACTTTTTGTTTAACAAAAATGAGACCATATGTATATGTAACTCGACAGGATTTAGGTATTATTTTTTGTCACATAACTCTCGCCCACCCCGTAGATAGGTGGTAGGTAAATGTTGAAACGAGACCAATTGTAATTTATATCGTTTGCTTGGAGCGTATGGTTTTGTCTCCGTAAAACCAGGTTATCGTTAAATTTTCGCAGCGATTAAGAATCTTTTTTCAGAAGCGGTCATATAATTTAATCATCTCTAGTGGAATAAAAAAAAATATATTTTATTCGCGCGAAAGCACAACTTGCAACACTGAATTTTTGTTAGTACATACTGAACTGTTCACTGCTAGGATTTATCAAATCAGCAGAATTTATTCCTCTACTTTTCCATTTTATTTACGTGAAGTACAATGACTTTCGACAAATAGAAAACTAGCGGTGGTCGATTAGTACCTTTTTTATAGTAGACAATTATTCTCGCAGTGAGGCAGGTCACTCACGGAGTAGAGGTGAAATCATAAGGTCCATTCACATATTGAAAATTTTGTATATAAGTGTATATCATTTTTTTGGGTCATATTTATACAGTGAAATATATAATATATTTTTTTATAATTTGTTGGTACCGAAACTTTATTCAGATCCCTACCTCGACTTTCACTTTAGAGAGAGCAGTGCATTTGAATACGAGGCTGGACAAAAAGATCAACTCTGTCCTGGCAAAGGTAATTAACCGCTTTAAACGCAGGAGGTCCCCGCCTAAATTGGACTGGATTTTCCTTTTTCACGCTCGGCTGCTTTATTCCATTTGGTGACAGCAAGTTATTACATTTGGTGACAGCAAGTTATTACATCTGGTGACAGCATTTATTACAGTGGTGACCGCGGTCTTCTAGATTGATACGAAGTTGTAGTTCGAAAGACTAAATTGTTACAGTTACTACACTTATGATTCTGAATTATTGAGATCATTCGAATCGTTTGTAAATAATTATAATATAATTTTCCCACCCAAAACCCAAAAAAATGTCATCTAACAACCACCCTGTGAAACATATTTCATATTGCTACACGAGACAACCTGTATATTGTCTCGAAAAGAAATATTCAAAACCATTTTGTTGAATATTTAAAAAAAATTCTACACCAAACCAACTCGATGAGAATCGTAAGAAAATACGAATATGCTTTTTATATTCAAAAAATAATTCTCGTAGTAACTTTTTCCTGTTCAGTATAAGAAGCAAAAATTATTTATCTTCTCTGGTAACTTCTAACGTGAACAATGTATATTTGTGTTTTTAAATGAAACTCAAGGTCTCTAGTTACTTCCACAATATAATACAAGTTATTGAAAATTCTAAATAATTGACAATTGTTTCGATAAATCAATATCATCGATGATATTGATTTATCGAAACAATTGTCAATTTTTTAGAATTTTCAATAACTTGTATTATATTGTGGAATTAACTAGAGACCTTGAGTTTCATTTAAAAACACTAATATGAGCATATTCCACGAAGTAAGGGTCGAGTCAGTCAATTTCATTAATGTATATTTGATTTTTGCATTAGGTTTTCCAGAATTTTGGAAAACGTATGAATTTAAGTGTAGTCTATGTTGGGTTCTGTATTTACTATTTTTGTGTTTCGCTTTAATTTTTCTCACGAATCTTGTATACATTATTCTAGCGATTGTAAACCAAATTCTTTCATTGAAATTTCCACACCTAACAATTTCGACCAATTAAAAGCCCATATTTTGTATCGTTCGCGTATCAACTAAAAACATTTCCGAAAATTTTTGTCCTCCTTGGGGTAAGGAGTATGAAATTTATGGGTAAAAAATTTCCTTGCAAGAAAATATATTTCTACCAATTTTAGATAAATGAATTCGTAAAAAACAGAGATGGAGCCACTATCGATTTATTTCTTATTATTTTGTATATCTAAAGTAATTTAATTATATTGTATTTATCCCAATAATATTACGCGAGCAACTTTCATTGGGGCTAAATAGTACTTCGGGTTCCTTGTAAGAAAATATATTTCTACCAACTTTAGTTAAATTAATTTGTAAAAAACTGGGAAATTGAGCTACTATCGACTTATTTTTTGTTATTTTGAGTAACTAAAGTAGGTCAGTTTGGTGTGGAATTTTCTTACCGATTACTACACGAGGTTAAATTGAATTCGGAAATAACTCAAAAACGCGACAGAATTTGTTAACTAAATTTCATATGTAGGTTCAGAATGTAAATACTGAGGCTAAATTCGTAATAGAGCAAAATCTGATCTACAGTTTTCCGAAAAATCTCATTTTCTGAAATTTTTCACCCGAAATCATTTTTTCTTACAAACAACTGACAATTTTTTTGGAATCCTCGTATAATTTTTTTGGTTTTTCAATCCATAGGAATCGGAAAAATTCAACTTTGATGTTTCATTATCGATGGGAAGTGGCTGTATTGTTTTTGATAGTATGAACACTCCTGTTTCGATTTTCCCCAATTTCAGTATTTTCATGGCATAGACGTAGTTACTAGAAATTTTTTTTAAGTAATTTTTTACAAAAATGTCTACTCCATGTTTAATTCCGTATATTGACTACAACTATAAAATGGAAAATTTCAAATATGGTAAGAAATTGAGATACATCTTTTCTCTAATGAATAGCATAAGAGAACAATCGATGTATAACATAGTTTCGTAATTATCGAATTTTTTATGGAAGCACGTTAAATATTTTTTTAAAATTTTGCAGTCTCGACCAAAAAATTGTAAATTTTGGTTTACAGCAAATGTATGGAAAACAGTATTCTGTACCAACTAGTTTAATATGAAAAATCCATTCTTTTGTTCATCAAGAATAAAACGAAAAAACGGATTTTACAAAAAAACCTGTGTGTATGTCCTCGTCGTCGTCGTCGTCGTCGATGTCGTTGTCAGAGGGCACTTTTCGTTACATGCCTTGTTAATACGATACATCCTCCGGATTTCAACAAGTCACCAATTTTATGATTGAATATTGCTCAAGACATCTCACAGATGAACCCTATTGATTTTCAACTCACCCGAGCCAGTACAACGGGTGCTATGGTACTTGAGGTACGACATTTTTGTCATTTTTTGAGAAATTTCAGTTTGATAGCACGATACAGCCTCCGGAGTATATACAAGTGACCAATTTTATGATTGGATATTATCCAGAGCATCTCAAAGATGAACCTATTGATATTCAGTTCACTAAAGCCAGTACAACGAGTGCTATGGTACTCGAAGAACCAAATTTTTGTCATTTTTGGAGAATTTTAAGTTTGTTAGCAGCCTACAGAGTATATACAAGACACCAATTTTATGATCGAATATTATTCAGGGAATCTTATAGATGAACCTTATTGATTTTTATCTAGTACAACGGGAGATATGGTAACTGAAGTGCCACATTTTTGGAGAAATTTCGGGTTATTAGCACGATTCAGTCTCCGTAGTATATACAAGTGACCAATTTTATAATTGGATCTTTTTCAAGGTGTCTCACAGATGTACCCTATTGATTTTCAGCTGACTAAAGCGAGTGCAGCGGGTCCTATAAATCCAGGTATACTACATTTTTGGAGATATTTCTGTTTGTTAGCACGATATATCCCCCGAAGTGCATACAAGTAATAATTTTATGATAGAATATTGTTAGTTTTAATCTTTAAAACCGTTTATTTATGTTCGGTTTCGCTCTTCTTGTGCGTATGAGATATTTTATCTTGTCTTCGTTAATTTGTAATTCTCTCTTTCCTGCCTCTCTTATGAGAGTTAACAATGTATTTTCCATGCTTCTCTTGTTTGTTGCCATTAACGCTATATCGTGCGCATATGCTACTACCTGCGTTGAAGCTTTCGCAAGTGATCGATTTATTTCAGTCTGTCTTAATGCTCCGTCCCATGATACAACAAAATAGAAGATATGATCTCTAGCCATTCGAAATATCGTTCGCCGCGCGCATGACGTCACGCAGAGAGTTCAATTTAAAACCATGAGCGCGGGCTAATGCATTTGGTGTAATAGAACTCGCGTATGATGCGTTGCTAATGCATTTTGATGGAAAATGAGGATGGTTCAGGTTGAAAGAGATATTATTAGTATTATAAAGGCAAAGAGAATTCATGTGAAAGTGTTATATGGAATCGGAGAGCCTACCAGAGTAAAACAATAATTCTAACATCTGATTGAAATATGTTTGCTCACTTCGTAAAGTAAATAATTACTGTACTGATACAAAAAAACATATTATTATACTTTTTGGATTTTTTGACATGATTTTATAAACAATCAAATGTGTAAATAAATATAAGGAATAAAACAATTAGCAAATTTTAATACTTAATCAGTTGTTCATTCCAAAATAATTATACTACAGAACAACAATAAAGTACAACTCATGTACTGTGGAGCATTCTTCAAAATAATAATAATAATGAAATTGTTATTGGTAATAACAAAATATCAAATTGAGATTCAAAAATATTATTTATCAACTTGGATTTAAGAAAAGATTTATCTATTTATTTATTAAGGGAAAACCCCTCTAACTGTTACAATACAACAATAAATAATACAATAAGGACATGTATAAAGACTGATACAGCATAACCAATTAATTTGAAATACATAACACTTTCCATGTAGCTACAGGTAATACTTATATAAATACAAAAAAATTAAGAACACAACATAAATCAACAAATCACAGCCCTAAGCAATATTTGAACTGGCCCAAAGACGTATTGAAATGTTCAAAATTAAAGCTATTCAAAAAGCACAGATATCTATTTATAGGACTCATAGCACCATATGTTGTTCTATGAAAGGTAACTTGATGGCGAAGACCCTGACAAGGAATGCTAATCCCCATATGACTCAAAAGATCCGCGCAATCAACCTGTCCATTTAGGAGTTTAAATATAAATATAGCCCTCAACATATCTCTTCGATTACCAAGAGGAGCTAGTGACATTTGTTTTTCAATTTCAGCATAATTATATGGTCTAATATTCTATGGTATTAAATTTATCTTCGCGTTTAGACAAACGGATCCACTCCCGTATCATTTTTTTGTCTTTTGGAAAGGTAAAAAAGCTGACATCGTGTGCAAAGCCTTTCACGTGATTGTCTGAATCACAGCCATACACTACACATCTCATTTTGACTAAGTTTTGCTAATTTTCAACAAAAAAAATGTAAAATTAACCGACATAAACATATCCAATAATGTAACTGCAAACTAATTCAAGGCGTTCACTCTCGGCGTGACGTCAGAGCCAGCATACGCGAAATCATATCTTCTATTTTTGTATCATGGCTCCGTCCAAGGCAATGTTGAAGAGTGTGATGGATTGTTTTACTTTTTTTTCAATCGAGATTTCTTCCTTGACTCCTTCGCTTGTTATTACTCTTTGATTGTTCCATAGACATTTTTGATAAACTGATCAACTTTGACGGTATTTCCAACTCTTTCATATCCTGTAATAGTTTCCTTCCATTAGTAAAATATTTCCTTAAATATAATATCCTACCTAAAATTATAACTTAATATTTTTTTATGAAGTTTAAAATTGTTCGTATTTGTCCTCAAAATTTTCTGCTATATTTAATTTTTTACGATACACCTGATAAATGGCTCCTGTCGAAACTGAAATTACTATTTCGAGGCACCTGTCTCCACTCCATAAAATATGTAGAAGGGAGTTCGTGTCAGAGGTACAGAGATCATTTCCTGAATTCATGAATGCATTGCCGTAAGTTAATTATTTCGACAAGAGCTCACTTTAAAGAAGACACAATATATTTGAACCCTTAAATACATGCACCGGAGCACAAAAAACATAATTTCTACTAAAAAGCGGTATAAACCCTATGCGATATCTCCCAGTCATGTTCCTCGACGTAACCTACTACCGTTGTGTTTATTAGGTGCTCAGACATTTGTGCTTTGGTGGTTGGATAGTTAGTTGGTTTTATTGGCTATTTCTTCAGGGCACTACAGTCCGGTGTATGAAATACACCGATGCGGGCAGCTATGTAGATAATATTGGCTGCCATTTTTATTATTTAAGGGACAAAGGGAAGATAAAAAAACCAACAGAGGCGTAATTAGAGGAGGCTCAAGTGATTTTCGACGTCGATTCAGAAGAAGAATTACCCGACGATGATACTGATACCTTTTCTGAAGAATACATAGAAGACACAGAACATGAATCTGAATCATAAATCGGGGGTAGCGACTCCGATAAATAAGAAGATATTGGAAATATCAGTAACTTTATTGGTAAAGATAAAGTGATTAAGTGAAGTAAAAGAAAGTTGCGCTTAAAATGTCTTTCCCTTGACCAAACAACAAGCAAGGGACATTCAAAATAAAATAGATGCTTATATGAGATCAATCTCAGATGAAATCATGCAATGCACGAATCTGCACATTTTAATTTATGAGAGAACGTGACGCTAAAGATGTATCAAAAACAGAGATGGGAGTGCTGTTGTCATCTGGATATAAGGAGCAAAATCATACCCACTTCTTAGAACTCTGGACAACGGAGGGGTTCTGAAAATTTTCAAACAAGTATGAGTAAAAACGTATTCCTATTTTTACATGCTGTTATCCGATATGATGATAAAAGTACAAGGAATGAAATAATATAGATCGATGAGATGGGCGATAGATAAATTCGTAGGAAATTGCAAAGACAATTACTATATGAGCGAATTTTTTCTCAATTGATGATATGGTAATACCTTTCCGAGGACGCTGTAGTTTTCTTCGATATATTCAGAACGCGCAAAAACATTTTATGTCACGAATACACCTACTGCGGATGTTCACCGCTTGTTGAATTAAGTGGAAGGTAGTAATTGGAATTTGGCATCTAAAAACTGTTATTCTAGTTATCATCGAGCAAAAGAATTTGTGGAAGATGAAATTACTATGATTGAGACCATGAGGATAGGACTATAGATCCAGTTTTGAGTAAACCTGATAATATCTTACCATATATCGCTACCAAAGGAGGAGTCGATACTATTGATAAAATGTATGGCATATAGTCAGTATCAAGAAGAATAAAAAAATGGCCTTCGGTTATTTTCGTTCCAAATTATCGCGAACATCGCGGTAATAATTGGTCAACTGCTCTATAATGCAGCTAAAGTCGATGCAGCTTACACGCACAGAAGATAATTTTTGAAGGTAGGTACTCTCCTCAGTTTAGATAAAACCAAGTCTCCTTGAACGAGCCTGCATACAGTTTTTGCCACCAGCAAAGATACGAGCGAGGCGCTTCATTTGTGGTAGGAAAACAAACGAGTTACAACGATCAATAGCTGAAGTTGGCAAATAGCATACGACCACAGTTGTTACTAGCGATTTCTACAAAATTGTCAAATCAAGCATTAAATGAAACAAAATAAACCATATACATTAGGTTTGGATTTCGAAAGTTTTTTTCTAGAATGCTTTCTTTACCGTCTGTTCTGCCAACCTTATCTACGGCGCAAGAAAAGTATTGGTTTACCCCAAAAACAGTTGAAATGAATGACATTTTTTTGAGCTATTTTCATGTTTTCCAGTGAGAAAAATACTGGAAAATGTGTTTTTAGAAGAGAATCCTGTGTGTATGTCGTCGTTGGCGTGGCCACTTTTTGTAACATGTCTTGTTAGCCACGATACAGCCACCGGAGTCCAATTTTATGATTGGGTATTGTTCAGGACATTTCACAGATGAACTCTATTGATTTTCAGCTCTCCATAGCTAGTTCAACAGGTGCTATGGTACCTGAAGTACCACATTTTTGGTAATTTTTCGATTTATTAGCAATATACAGCGTCCGGAGTGTATACAAGTTACCAATTTGATTAATATTTGAAATGAAACTTACAGTTTCCATATAATTCCACAATATGTTTAAAAAATGTTAAGAATTCTAAAAAATTGACAATTGTTTCGGTAATAAATATCATCGTCAGAATGACAGAAGTTACATTTCATTCAATGCACCTGATGTTTAATAATCATTTTTGGGTAGACCAAAGAGGTGACCTACCTTGTGATTGACTTAATATATGTTAATAGGAAAAATATAAAGATATGATATTACAAACACTAAAGCTTGAGAAATTGTCAATTTCTTAGAATTTTTAACATTTTTTAAATATATTGTAAAATAAAAAGTTTCATTTAAAACACTAATATGAGTAGATTCCCCGAAGTAAGAGTCGAGACAGTTAATTTTACCAATTTGATGATTGGATATTGTACAAGGCATTTCACAGATGAACCCTATTGATTTTCAACCGACCAGAGTAAGAACAACGGGTCCTATAAATTCGATATACTACAATTTTTGAAGATATTTCTATTTCTTAGCACGATACAGACTTCGGAGTATATACAAGTGACCAATTTTATGATTGGATATTGTTTATTGTTTCCTAAATTCCTAAGGACTCCGTAATGGCTCAAGAGCAAGTGGAAATTTATTCTATTCTTTGGATGTGGTTAATTTAAATTCAAATAAGATAATTCTGAGTTTATTCTGAGAATTCCAAAGGCACTTCAATGCATGCAATGTAATAGACATTTCCAAGTAGATTTCACCCACGAATTATGTCATCAAACACATGAATAGGTACTTAATTATCTCGAATAACAGCAGCTGTCTGTTCTGAAATCATTTGAGACAATATTATCAAACGATTAATATCAGTGTCGCCCCTGTAGGTCTATTGGATATTTTACTATTAAATTCCTAATGAACAATTTTAGTTTTGAAATACTAAACATCCTCAACTTCAAGATGAAATTAGCCCTATTCAACATTTATACAGGAACTAAACCTCAAGTACTCGCATTAGATATGAAATTATCATGATATTACACGTTAGTGAATTTTTTCAGTAATTAAAAATAAAATTGCCGAAAAACAAATACTATTACATATGAGGTACCTTGTTATAATTGTAATGTGTTTACATAGGACAAATATCACAATATTGAGAAAATATATTAAAAAATAATAAAACGGCCATTACTAAAGCTGAATTCATACTGTATGACATCTGATGTACATCCAAAATGAATTACTCAGAGTGAAATCATCTAAGGTGATCATCCTTGTTTACATATTTTCATCCAGTTTCCTGGTTTCATTTCTCGCGCATTGTCACTACTCATATTTTTATATCTTGTATGTGAAAATGTGCAAGAAGCAACTAGTGATGGCTCTATTCGGCAAGATTATACGCGGTGGCTTTGACATAATGTCACGTGAACTATTACATGACCTCATCTCTGTATCGACAACTAAACGCGCTAAAAGACATTGGTGGGTAAAAACCACGGGATTTAGGGAGATAAAATCTTGGAGCTTTGTCAACACTGTTAACATAATCAGCAGAAGAAAATCCCGAGGTGTACAGAAATCAATTAAAGAATGAACGAGGAATAATTCTCATATTTTCCAGAGAAAATATCTCCGTTTATGAAAAAGATAAAAGATACTTTGTTCCGAAAAATAAACTAAATAGTGAAGACTTTACTCAGGATAAATAATAGATTCAGGGAACAACTCCTTGATCAAATTTAGAATGGAGGTCAATATCATTCATGCTTCATCTTCAATATACATTTTAGTTTTAACCAAAGTGAGAAGCAATTTACAGTTATCACTGTAATTGAATCCCCCAATATGATAATCACACTTGACAAATGTAAATGAGCCTTCACCTTCAAATAACAAGAAACAAAACATACGTATCATCGAATTAAAACATCTGGCGGACTCAATTACCATTAAAGATATAACGCTTCCAGTCGTCGATAATTATAAATATCTTGGAATTATCCTTGATAACAAATTACTTTGGTCTAGTCATATCAAACACATAAGAGAAAGATGCGAGAAAGGTTTAAACATTCTTCGCACTGTCATAAAAACTAAGTGGGGTGCTGATCCAAATATATCTCTCATCTTCTACAGATCTTACATACGCTCACACATAGACTATGGGTGCACTCTATATGGTTCCGCTTCACATAGTAATTTGTTAATTCTTGACCGAGTACAATATAAGGCTATCCGCATCTCATTGGGAGTTATGAAATCGTCACCTTCTCATTTAATTCTGACGGAGGCTCAAGAACCGCCAACAAATCTAAGACGGAAATATTTAGCAAACAAACAAGTAATAAAATATCGATCATTTAATGCGTTGTTAGAGCAAAAAACAGCTACCTTGAGTGTGCAAGATCTAGTTAATCGTTTTTGGGCAAAAAGAAGTTCCCCTTCGTTAGCGAGCGCTTTTATTGATA
Organism: Galeruca laticollis; assembly: GCA_963921935.1. Taxonomy (NCBI): domain Eukaryota; kingdom Metazoa; phylum Arthropoda; class Insecta; order Coleoptera; family Chrysomelidae; genus Galeruca; species Galeruca laticollis. The sequence goes on from OY998177.1 coordinate 151,729,273, forward strand.
CAAATAAAATAGTGAAAATCAAAACTAGTACAAATTATCCTATCTATATGTGTCAATATGAAGCTATTATTTTCAAACCTTGCATCATTTATCCCTCATAAACCGACTATCCTACCATCAATAACACAATCTTTAAATCCATACTACAGAATCATAACAAAGATACGGTAATATATACGGACGGTTCTAAGGATGAATACGGAACAGGTTCCGCGTTTTTTATCGCTAGTAATAATATAGTCAAACATTTCCGGAACAAAAACGTTTGCTCAGTATTCACTGCAGAAGCAACAGCAATTGAAAAGGCGCTCATTTGGTGCCTGGAGGTGGCGGTGCCAGGTGCAGTGTTAATTAGTGACTCCAAGTCTGTTCTAGAGGCTTTGAATAGCTCACCATTAACACAATATAAAAATGAAATAGTTTTCAGTATAAAAAAACTACTTTTTCATCTCTATACCAAAAATGTGAAAATATATTTTATTTGGACAAAGGCACATGTTGGCGTTATAGGCAATGAAACGGTAGACAAGGAAGCTAAAAAAGCTTGTAGAATTGACAATGTCAATGTACCTTTAGTACCATTCCACGATGTTACTAACGAATGTAAGATACTCCTTCGGAATGAATGGAAAACGGTCTATACGAAAGCGGCATCAAAATCTAACAATCATTACTTTAAAATCCATCAATCGTTACCTAATAATATCTCATATTACACTTTCCCTTATGTCAGCAAAGCTTACACTTGCATTATATCTCGATTAAAATTGAACCATGGCCGATTCCCGGCTCATCTTTATAAAATTGGTGTGGTGAGATCACCATATTGCAGTTATTGTGATAATGATGAGATCGCAGATACAAATCATTTGTTTTTTGGTTGTAAAAATAACAAACAGGCATCAGACGTTTTCTTGCAAGATCTACATCAATATAATATACAACTACCAACTTGTATCACATCTCTGTTAGATACAGGAAATAAGAATATATTCGATTTAATTGTGAAATTTGTTAAAACAACTAATATTGATATATAATTAATGTATTTATCCGTATCAGAAAGTATGTGGCGAAAAGCGAGAGCTGATACCATTGCTACCAACACACACACACACACACACACACACACACACACACACACACACACACACACACACACACACACACACACACACACACACACACACACACACACACACACATACACGTTCCGCAATATTTATGGCATCGCATGAAATATCCCCAATTGTGGCACAGTCAACAAAGGAGCGTACACTAGTAGAGTATTTTGTAGCGGTTCCTCCCATATTTAACTTAATCGTTTACTCCCCGTGGTTTCCAAGTTATTCAAAAAAATTATTTGTGGTATCAGGTGCCTTAAACATTACCCAACGTGAAAAACCTACACAAGTTGCCATAAATATTGAGAATTGTGAAGATGTGTATAAATGGTGCCATAATTTAGTGTGTGAAGTGATACAATGTTGCCAAACTATAAAAAATGTTGCAAAATGGAAAAATATTCACCAATATGGCATAGACAGCTAGGGCATGGGACATAATCAGAATCCTTTAGTCTTATTTTAATTTTCAGTTGTTCGACGAAGTAATAGAAACTCTCCATTTTTGGTAGCCAATATATTACAATTGTGATAGAAATCTCTCACTCGAGTTATTTTAACAAATCCAGCTTTTCGTTGACTTGTGTTTTTGGGAAATAATGTCAATTTAACAACTTCCGTTTCATTTATATGGCAAAATTCAAGGTGTCGAGACATATGAATCACATATTTGGTACCATAGTAACAAACGTATTTTTTGTTTCGAAGTCGTTTTCCATTATATTTAATAGCTGCCTTTATTTCGATTCAACCAGGCACAGTTGGTTTTCGATAAATAGAGTAATCACTAGTGAGTGTTAACTCTTTAGTACTTACTACGTGAGCTTTCTTCACAGCACCAACTCATCTCACCAGATTTGTACAATTTTCTACTACTATCTATCTAAGTTTCTTTAAAATCAACGTCTTTGGAATACTCTAACGAATTTCTTGTTCTTTTCAAAAGTTCGACTGTATCTCCGAATGCGTTACTAGGTACCTACAATGGATCTTTGCCGAATTAGATGGTATTTTTCGATGCGAAGAATAATTTAAAAAAGCTATTTTAAAAAATTAATATCACATATATTCCTCACATGACGTATACGAAAATACGTAACAATGTTTTTTATTGACAAATGACATTTTTTACAAAAAAGCTAGTATAACCAGAAATCGTCTAAAAATTCGCTATTTCCACAATAATAAAGTGGCTATACATATTTAGAACACTTGCAAATTTTGGTAAAAAAAAAATCATTATTTCCACATCATGTTCAATTTATTGAGTCGTCTACAACAGTCAAAGTTGTACTATAAGATGACAGTATCTTAATTTTGATATTGTTTGTTGATTATAGGTCGTTGATTATAGGTCGTTGATTATATCAACGATGTGACCGACCAACCATTGTCTTCATCGGAGAGCGCAAAAAAAAATTAGGTATAGGGTTTATGTGAAAAATACTTGGGGATTTTCATCGTTGAAGTGAAGCTATGAATAATGAATTACACCTAACCCGTACCATAGATAACATTACGGGGCATTTTGATATCGGTAAATATGAATGAGTTATTAGACTCCTGTAACTAATTGAATAAAATATGTTTCAAAATATACCAATAGTAATATTAGACCTATAATCAACCAAAAATCCCAAAATTATGACGCAGCGTACATCGTTGATTGTTTTAGATAACACATTAAATCTTTCATTTCAAAGCAGTTATAGTTACAAACAAAAATTATCTTTTTTGCATATTTAACTTCTTGAACGTATACTCTAACCAATTTATGTGTCTCATTTATTATTAATATGAGTATATGCCTGTCGTTACAATTATTTGAAACATAAAAATTGTGGAAAATCTTGTATCTCAGAAACTGGATATTATTTTTATTTGGTGTCCTGAAGACTTTTAATCAGAGCAACAAGGTCTACCATATACGTGAAAAGCATTCAATTCGACAGAAAACCATTTTCTATATTAACGTTGCGGTCTCCTTTCTATAAAGTGACATCCTATAAACAATGAATTATTAAGTAACCTATATGTTAACTACCGTCAATTGAAAAAAAACTTTTCTTCTCTTACCTAAATTTGGTCTAACTAATACACTAGAGTAACAAGAAAATAGGATTAATTTTTATCGAATAATAAAACACTAAAACTATTTATATTTTAACAAAAATAACATTTATTAAGTAGTGGTTTTCATGTCCTGTACCATATTTGACTACTTAGATGACCATGCATATAAATTTACACATATATGATTACTTCACAGCTTTTCCAAATACCATGTTTCGATTTTTTTACAAAATAAGGTTACATCACTCTTAAATCAAAATCAAGTTATTTTTACTTACCCTGTATGTTTAAGATTTTTTATGTTTTGTTAATCCATGATTAATTTTCGGGGATTCACAAAGTTTTATCTGAGCAATATGGTGCGTATTTTGGGGATAACACTGTATTATTTAGATATAAAAGAATACAGAAACACTGCAATAGATGACGAACTTGAATTTTATAATATATATATATATATATATATATATATATATATATTCCTATATATACTTATAAATACGGTACTTAAACTGAAATTTGGAGGGTGAAAATGAACTATTTTATAATCCGCGTATAAAAGAGACTTCATTATAACATTGTTTACAGTGTCACAATGAAGCTCTTTGAACACTGTTATAGTAATTTTTAGTGTACAGTTGGTTATTTTATTTAGTTATATTTTTATTTGACATTTGACTTCAACCTTGAAACAAATTATAAATAAAATAGTCTACCGTTGTTCTAGCTAGCAAATTATTATATTAAAGGTAAATTAGAATGATTTATATATTAAAAATATTAATGAATAAAGTGCGCTAACGTTTATTTATCAATGATTTGTCAATTGTATATTTTTATATTGTATAGGATCAATATATAGGTATAGAAAACGTTCTATTTTTGGGATAAATTACCAGATATCTATGTGAATATGTATTACAGAAATAATTCTGTTCATGATATAATATAAATAGATCGCAAGAGCATATACGAAGAAGCTCTTTTTCAAACAAATAATCAACCTCTTTTTGCTTAAAAGGAGGTTTGTTTACAATTAACACAATTATTCGGTTATAATATGTCAAAAGTCAGAAGTGCTGAATAAAACCATCTGTGATCTGACCAATTAGGAATCTACAGAATTGCCAACTTAAATTCAACCACTCCACCTAGTTTAAAAACAGGGATTATATGAAATTCTATTTTATTTAAATAATTAAATAAATGCTAATTATAAAAAATATTGTGTAAAACTTGTGCCACAATGACTTCCTGTAGTACTCGTGATTTGCACAAGTCACCGCTTCGCGGTTCGTTGTGCAAACTCCAGTAATACTACAAAACGAGTCATTCGTGCTATTCAACACTTCGATCCTGATTCCGATTTTGTTTGTAATCGGAATCGAAAACGGATTGATGTTTGTTGAACGACCAAAAAAAATTGTCATTTATCATGTCATTTTACAAATCAAATAAATCAATATTGACATAACCACATCATTATTTCGGTTCATTTCACATGTATTTGACACTTTTCACAAGTTCATTTGGTTTAATCACGTTCAATTTTATAGAAGATGTTCTGTTAACTAAAATTGTAATATACAATTGCAAAATATCACTCACATCACATAACCCATAGACAAACGATAGTTTATTTAAATTTTCGACCAATCACATGCTTCCGATTTACGATTGTTTTCAATAGCATCATACTTTTAGACCGATTATAATCATAGTGATCGATTGATATCGAAAATGTATTGTTGAACATGTTGTTTTTTAAATGACAGGAAATGATTGTAATCGATTGTCGCGTTGAATAGCACTATAGTGACACTTGTTTTACAAATAACTATTGTAAGCTTCTCTACTAGTGGTAAAAGATGACGTAATAGGCATCAGTGACGTCACCAGGCAGCTGAAACCAATAATATTAAATGGGACCTTATGGCAAGTGACGCCTTGTTTGAAAGGTATTTAGAATACATATTCAATCATACTAATATATGAGATTCGCTTTTAATTATTAAAGATTCAAATGCCCTCTTATGGTTAATTGTCGAAAAGTTTTTCAATTGACGTTTTTACATGCGATAATATCTTGAATTTTTAGTTTAATTATTATTAGCTGTATCTGACAAAGTAACAGCGATCTTAATTATTGGTAAGAGTAGAAATAATTTTCATGCGGCGGCACGCATTTTTAATGAGAGATACGCCGATCGCCCTATATCGAGGACTTATTTGAGGGAACTTTTTCATAAGTTTCAGCATTCATGATGCCAAACAATCGGGTAGACCAAATAATGGTATTGATAAACAAATAGAAACAGTTGCTGAAATTGTAGTAAACCCTCCTTCTTCCACAGCCCAAGCGTCTACCTATGGAGTCAGTCATAGATCAGTAAACAGAGTGTTGATCAAAAACAAATTTCATCCATACAAATTTATAATGGTGCATCAACTTTCAGATGACGACCCCGACCGAATGCTGCAATTCTGTGAAAATATGTCGACTAAAATTCTTCAACAACCAGACTATGTAAGGACAATTTGTTTTAGTGACGAAATTACTTCCTTCCTTAATGGAAATGTTAATACTCAAAATGTGAGGTGAGTGACATAAATCCTCACATGTTTCGAGAAAAACATACAGTTTTCATTAAAAGTAAAAGTCTGGGCAGGTATTTTGGGAAACCACATAGTAGGGCCTCTTTTTTGAACTCTAATTTAACCGGTGGAGTATATTTCGAGATGTTAGAAAACGCAATTGAACCCTTAATACTTCAAATTCTGGAAGATAATCCAGATGAATTTGGTATCTTGGAAATAAAGTTCCAACAAGATGGGCTGCCGCACACTATTACTTTGCAGTAAGACGTTATCTGGATGAGGAATATCCTGGTAGATGGATTGGACGATGCGGTCCAATGCAATGGCCAGCTCGATCACCAGACATAACAGCTTTAGATTTTCTTCTGTGAGTATACCTTGAATCTGAAGTTTCCGCTACAGTTCCTGACAGTATTGACGTTTTAAAACAACGAATTATTGGAGAATGTAGGGTAATTTCCTCTGACACATTATATCGAGTCCGACAAGAGTTTAATAATAGGATGTTTTACTGCCAGGAAGTAAATGTAGAGAATAATTATTATAAGAACTTGTTCTTAATTATTTATTAATTATAAGCAAAACTCAAACTTTAGTGTTTATTTATTTTAACCATAAAAAATATCGTAAATCCTAAGAAAATTTGTATGATCGAATAGGTATTCTAAATACCTTTCAAACGAGGTGTAACTTGCCATAAGGTCCTATTTAATATTATTGGTTTCAATTGCCTGGTGACGTCAACGATGCCTATTACGTCACCTGTTACTACTAGCAGAGGGAATTACAATAGCTCATTTTCACGCTCCAAATTTCATCAGTCTAAGTATCACCGTTCAAAATAAAAAATGGGGGAGGGGACTTTTGAGAAGCACTGTATATATAGTTTGCTGTTACTTATATATTATCTACTACAATGTATTCCCTGATTTTTATAAATAGATATTTGTGATTTTGTTGTCCAGTTTATGTTTTGTAACATGAATATAGAGGTACTACCGATCCTCTATATCTTTATCTGTTGCATAGTAGGTGAAATCTTAGCTCCAAATAAGCAGCATTTAGTGAGATTAAGTTTGTTAGTATGTAAGAAACTTAACCGTAACATTACATTCTGGGCGAACGTTGAACAAAATTGAATAGTTCTAAATTCAAGAAAATATATGCGCCAAAATTTGGTTGGGCTAAATCGCCGCAAAACCTTAATCCGGTCCTGGGTTTACTCCCTACAATAAGAACACATTTTTGAACCAGTAGCTTTCAAAGTGAGATAAATTCATATTAGATATTTTCAATTAAATCTAATAGCTTCATAAAAAAGTAAAATGTCGTTGTATTACGATTATTGAGGTACTGCCTAATTTTTCAATTGATGTAGTGGAACGTTGATATAGCTACACAATTGATTGAATTATGAATATAATAAAAAACTTTGTATAGATATAGCTTGATTCCCTGTATCTTTGCTCATCGAGACCAGTTTAAGAATTTTTTTCCCTCAGGTGTTCATTTCACGACCTTATTGAAACGTTCATTTAGAAAAGAAGCTTTTACATATCTCTGTCTATCCAATCTGCTAAATTAATAAACCTAGATACAATGTTGCAATATCTTACCATCAAAATCTCGTGTGTTCATGATTTATCCACTATTATGGTAACTAACACTCTATAAATAGTAATATGGTAACGTGTGTAAGTTACCAGAAATCGGTGTTATGGCTCGAATGACACTTATGCAAGATCTTAGTAATGCGTTTGCAAAGTTGCCAAATATACAAATATACAGGGTGTCCCGGGACTAATGGGAAAAAAGTCAGGAGCGTATAATCTGAGCCAAAATAATGTTAGTACTTCATATAAACTTTTTCTATGTAGGCCCTCGTTTTCGAGTTATATGCCTCCAAAGTTTTAATTTTGAATTTATTTTTTATTTTTTGTACTCGTTATTTGATCTTTATAAAATTCACGGCAAAGCTATAATGTACGTGTATGTTTATTTTGGAAAAGTAAACAGATTTACAGTAGTGCCTTGAAGCCAGGGACGGACTACTCGCAATGGTTAGTGATCCAAAAAAATTGCAGGGATAGCACACCCTGTATGAAATTATCGAAATTGACTTCCCCACACATTAAGCTAACGAAAAGGTACTTTTGCTGGAATTCGATAAAATGAGCCGTTTGGCTAATATTTACAGTTTTATTAATGCACTACGTACAAATTTACCTAACTAACTTATTAATACGATGTACTACAAAAAAATAATTTGATGATAGCAGATGATAAAAACATTAAGAACTTATTTAATGGGAATTAAAAAGGTACGCAGACAACGTAATTAGTTGCTTTTAATCAAAATTACGAACACAACATTATTAAACCATTAAGAAAACCTCATAAAACACAAGTTATAAAACAATCGACTGAAACTAATTCCTAAACAACAAAAACTAACGTTCTTCTAATAAATGTTCAATATGAGCTCCTACCACTTCCACGCACATTCTAAGTCTACGACGGTTGTTTCTTTGCACTTCTAATAACATTGCAGTGTAACACATTTCTGTCTATTAAATATTGCCTTGTTTGCACAGGTGTTGCGTATACCTTACTTTTGAGATAACCCTAGAGGAAGAAATCCATAGGATTAACATCTCCTGATCGCGGTGGTCATTGAAAAGGGCCTACACGACCAATCCATCTATTAGGAAACCTTGTGTGTAAATGCTATCGTACATCTAAACTGAAATGAGGAGGGGCCCCATGATGCATGAACCATAAATTTCTACGAGTTTGTAGTAGCACATCATCAAACAGGTTCCATAACTCATTTTGCAAAAACTCCAAATATCTCTGACCGGTCAAAGTATCGTCAATAATGTATGGCCCTATCAAATGATTGCCAACTATTCCTGCCCAAACATTAACCATGAATCTATGCTGGCTCCTAGTTTGACTAATGCCATGTGGATTCACATCATCCCATAAATGCATATTATGAGAATTTATGACTACATCTCTGTTGAAACCGGATTCGTTCGTAAAGAGAACGTTACTAATAAATGTATTGTCTGCTTGTTGTTGTTGCAGAAACCACTGGCTATACTCAAGTCGTGAAGAATGATCAGCCACTGTCATACTGTGTACTTTTTTCATGTGAAAAGGATATAACAGCTGTTCTTTTAGAACGCGATGCACAACTGGTTTCGAGACGTTATGTTCTCTTGATAATTTTCGTAAACTCGTTGATGGTTCATTATCAACTGCATTTAACAAGTCTTGTTCAACTGCCACAGTACGTACGCTTCGTAGTGGACCTTCTCCACCTTTTTTTTTGGCAAAAAACGTCCTAAAATTTAAAACTTTGTTTTGTATACATGGAAAATTACTTTCACTTATTCATACCTGTTTCTCGTAACCTGAGATCAATACGCTCAAACATTCGTCTGTCTGGCAATGCTCTGTTTGCAAAATGTTCTGTATAAAGCCTTCTGGCCTCTAAACAGTTTCGAGAAACCAGTCCATATATTAAATTCATATCTGCGTGAATGTACGTAGTGCATTAATAAAACTGTCAATATTAGCCGAACGGCTTATTTTATCGAATTCTAACAAGAGTACCTTTTCGTTAGCTTAATGTGTGGGGAAGTGAATTTCGATAATTTCATACAGGGTGTGCCATCCCTGCAAATTATTTGGATCACTAACCATTGCGAGTAGTCCGTCCCTGGCTTCAAGACACTACTGTAAATCTGTTTACCTTACCAAAATAAACATACACGTACATTATAGCTTTGCCGTGAATTTTATAAAGATCAAATAACGAGTACAAAAAATAAAAAATAAATTCAAAATTAAAACTTTGGAGGCCTATAACTCGAAAACGAGTGCCTGAATAGAAAAAGTTTATATGAAGTACTAACATTATTTTGACTCAGATTATACGCTCCTGACTTTTTCCCCATTAGTCCCGGGACACCCTGTATATAATAGTTTTGAAAATAACAATTTAAAAATTCTTTAGTTGTTTCCAATAGTGGAACAATGTAAATAATAGTTATTTAACGAGCAAGTGTATTAGTAAGGGCGATTAACAATGAGTTATTTTAACGAGTGAGCGGAGAGTACTTTTTTTGTAGCATCTGCGCCGTGGTGTTTCGTATGCTTTTGATTCTTGACTCTTTGTAGAGTGTAATTTTTGTTAATTCTTCGTCTGTAGCATTATTTTCAAGTTTATAATCTCTTATCAATGAAAACTGCGAGAACTGTCACCAACAAGAAGCTTTGGAGAGACAGGTATCTGGAGATATATTCACCAAGACTGCCTTTCTAATTTCTGCAATGGATTGTTTTACAAATCAGTTTTTTCTCCAGAAACACCATTTTTGAACTGAAATAATCTGACGTTTTTTAACAAGAAATAAAAAAATGATATTTTGAATAAATAACAGATCCATGGTAACAAAATTGGCTTGGATTAACGCACCTTGAAAACATATAAATTTTGTCGCTGTAAAAATCACATATGAATTTTGTCAATGTAACTGCAAATAACTTTTTGTCAGTATATAAGATACTGTTGCTATGGTATTTTGTCAGTGAAAAAAACTAAGTGAAATAGTCATGGTAATTTCACTGCAATTGAACATATTATGAAAATTGAATATTATACAACAAATCAGTACTAAATATTGCCAATTTTTAGGCAAATTTAGCGTTCGGCGGAAAAGAGGTATTTGATTTAGGTATTCCTCTGCTGACAGCACTAATTAGGAGGGTTTCTTCACAAATATGTCCTTTCGGTTAATTAAACTGCCTGACAATTTTTGTCGAAAAATGCTCAATAATTTGGAATTTATAGACATTATTCACTTCTAATTTTTAAACTTTAACCCTCTGTATCTCGAAAATGGGTCGCAATAACACTCATTTTAATTTTACAATTAATCTCAACACAATTGCCATCTTTTTTTAGGACACCTTCTATACGAATAGCAGTGGAAATTCAACCATGTAGCATTCGAGTGCGTTTAATTATTCTGATAACCAATTATTTGAAAAAATGAATACCAATACATCACACCCTACGCCATTATTATAAGTTCACCTTCAACATCCCCCATCGTCACTAAGTCTAAATTTTAATAAGATCTCCTTAAACATTTTTAATTAAATAATAATTTTTTTATTATGGAAAGTGCATTTTTTTATTACATATAACCATTATTTTGTATATACCGTAATCAGATAATACGACTTTTCTAAAACAAAATAGTGACAAATGTGGCATCTTTACACACACACTGCTAGTTTGAAATTAGTTTCTCGAGTATTTCATTTAATATAACAGTGGTCAACCACAGCAGATAAATCAACAGAAGGCAACGCTGTAAATATTTGTGTAGATGGCACCACCATACGACCACGCCCCCGATGCCACAATTGGGTGTGTATTCTCTATGAATAATCCTCATAAGTGGTAACATACACAGATCAGTGAATTCTGAGAGATTTTCTCATTAATAGTTGCTTCTAATAGATTTGGCAAATAAAATACGAATAAAACTATAAATTTTGTGATTCCCATTTCTTTTCGGTTAAGAATAAGAAAGTTATGAGCATTTAAAATTGTGGAACCCGTGTGTGTGTTACCACAAATCGTGCATCCGCCACAGTTCAGCTTAATGCACGCACAAATTAGCCACAAATATAGTGCAACCAACCCACACACACACACACACACACACACACACACACACACACACACACACATCGAATTAAAACAAGTTGAACAAAATATACTATATATTATGAACATTCCCTATATGTATCAGAGGCATAATTTGTTTGTTTTATGCCCTTTTCGTATTTTGAAAAGTTCTATCAATAATTTTGATGATTAAAAACAAGTATTTAGTATGAATAGTTCGTTGTGGTAGTTATGTAGTAAGTAATTATAATTTTGTATAATTGTTGTATAAACAGTATAATATTTTGAAAAACACAGAAAAAGTGCCGCTACATCATAAATATATCATATACAGTGTTAGGAATATTCTTAGGACACATTTGTTTTATCGTCAATGTGTTAGAAAGACACAAATACATATAAATTCAGTGTATTATCCTTTTTCGCTAACAGGATATCATATAGTAGAAAACTTGCAATAACTGCTTGTGTAAACGTATGTCTGGTAGGCACCGCCCCCCAGAAACAGTGTTGCCACCTTTAATTGTATATTTATATTAATTGTAAAATGCATTATTCTAACATGAGGAAAGGTTATAAAAAGCTTTTAATTATGATAATTCAAGAGGTTGTAACAGATCAAGATAGTTAATCCCATCTGTTTGTTGAACATTTTATTGTAATGCTGGAAATTGTTCTAGTTTTCAGTTTGAAAGCGGATTAAACCTTTACTTTTTTTAGATTTGGCCACGTAAAATTCGTCTCCTAACACCTGTGTGTTGAATGTATTAGTAAAAAAAATTTAAGGTATGATAATTAACTTAAATAACATCAAATTCTATTTTTAAATAAAAGTAATATTCTGATAAGTAATAAATTGAAAAATAAAACTTCTTAATTCTTAAATAATTTTGAATGAAATGTTCGAATAAACCCCCGTTTTGAGCTAAACAGTAACCGACCTGGTTATAAAATTCTTGACGAACATGTATGAGCATTTGAGGTGTTATTTCCATACAGGCTTGTAGAATCTGTTCCCTAAGTTCATTGAGAGAACTGGCTCTATTTTCTTAAAATCCATAAATTCTCGATTTCACATAACCCCAGAAAAAGAGATTGTTGGGTTCCAAATCTTGAGACCTAGCAGGCCATCTAATGTGGAGATTTTCCGATTAGGAAATTGTGTATTTAAAAAATGTATTGCTAGTCGATAATTATGTGATGCACAACCGTCATGTTGGTACCAAATATCATTAAAGTTGACAACTAATTGTGAAAGGGCAGGAGTAATTTGATTTTCCAGCATGTTCAAATATTTTCGGTTAAATTGCCGTCAATAAAAAATAGTCCAATTAAATGTTCACCTAATATTCCAGCCCAAACATTTAACTTTTGGGGATATTGATTTCTACTATTGTAGTGTTTGTGTAGATTTGTTCTGGACCAATATCGAATAACGGCTGAATTGTGTGGGAAAAGTCGATTCATCTGTGAACAAAATATTTTTCGAAAAGTTTGCGTCCATAACTACTTCCACGAAATTGATTGCCTGGAAAAATTTCATGGCTCTTTTTCAGTTTAAAACTACGATAACCATTTTCTTTCAATAAAGTCCGAATCATTTTCGGATCAAAATCCTTAGCTAAATGAGTGGGACGACTGTAGCGGATTATTTTCCACACTTGCATAAATTAAAAAAATTAAAATATCTCTTTCTTCTTTTTCGGGTTGGGATTGACGATTTTGTGTACGCGGTTCATGTTTTGTATGAGTAACACATCCATGCTCTTCAAAAATTTTTATAACCGTTCTTACTTGTTTCTTGCTAACTGACTAGGTATTTTCAAATGCCACAATAAACAAATTTTCTGCTTTTTCTCGATATGAATTACCCTAATAATACCATTTTACAATTTGCACTTTTTGGTGTATCTGCATACTAATTTTATAAGATTTACGAAAGATCGTTACTCATTCGCAAACAAATGCGTAGTGACGTACTCAGTCAGTACCCAGATGTACAGATAAACATCCTCAAGAGGCACACGTGCGATTCGTATTGGTCTGGTATAATAATCTTCGCTCGCTTTTGATTGTCTGTCTCACTATTGTCTTTTTTTAACACACTTGTATGCCATGTGACCATTATATTTTCCCGTTGACTATGAGAGAATTATAGTTTTACGTTGAAATTTGATGAAGAATAATTTCTGTTATAAATAAAAAGGAATATTTTATGGGCACACTTCGAACGTGTAGATTGAAAATGCAGAGAGGGGATAGATAAAAACAGAAGAATTTCGGCTATAGATGAATTCGTTTTATCAGGATCGTAGGAATTACAGGTGGTTTATTATGGAGATATTTTTGTAAATACCATACAGTTATAACACAAATATTAGCATACGACTTATTTCGCATGTTATGATACCCTATTAAAGAAAATGGTGATACACTGAATATACTTGTCTCATTACAACATATTGTCGCTTTTGGATTCTGTATTGTTGCCATAGAATATTCCTTATAATCCTAATGGAAATTATTATATTCATTAATTGCACTCTCAATATCGACGAATGTAATTTTTTTAGCTTTTTGCCGTTGATTGATATAAGTTATCACTCAACGCTATCGCTTTGTCCTTCAGTGATTTTTTAGTGGCATATTATATCATCCAGTATAATTCCATGAATTGTTGAGGCTTATTGACATTAGTTGACAATGTTGGTTGATAAAACGGCTCTTTGAATAGTATTAATATGTAAATTTCCAAAACTCTTGTAGTTGGGGAAGCATTTTTTGTCATAATATAGATACACTTATTTCAAATATCTACTAGGTAGGTTTTAATTTATTGTTTAAATCCTATTTGCGTATACTAACCGAACTAATATAGTGAATCACTTCTGAATTATTTCTTTGTAAATTAATCTGGATGTTATAATGAAGGGATATACGAAAGTAATGTTGATTTTTTCATTGTTCATTGCATTAAGCTATCAGTTTAGAACATTCTCATTATTTCTCAATTAATAAACCAAAGTGTCCACATTACACATCTGTATCTCTAACCTTAACTTCTTCATTCGCGAACTTTTACATAATGAGTTGTTGTTTCTACAACATTTTGCTGTGGTAAAATGGCTAGTAATAGCCTAAATGTATTTCTGGATTATTGAAAACTGGAAGTAAATGCCTACCAGACATACGTTTAGATCTATTGCACGTTTTCCACTTTATAATATTTTGTTAGCGGAAAAGGATAATACACTGAATTTATAAGTATTTGTCTCTTTCTAACACATTCACGATAAAACATATGAGCCCTCAGAATATTCCTAACACTGTACATATACAGTATAGACGAGTAAATTTATCCATTAAAATTATGAATAAAAAATTATAAGGATAAAAATAATGATGTATGAAATGTTCACCGATTTTTAATTTAAAAATTGACAAATATTTATACTTTTGGAAAATTTACCTCTACATCGATTACTTTAGTACAATGAACATTGGGGTACAAACTGTGCTAATTCTCCAAATTCATATAACGATGGAGTCGATTATCTGAAATTTTAAATTGGCTTTGTAAAAAAGCCAACGCGACGGGTCATGTTTGCAAACTAAATTAACTAGTCCCTTTTATACGTAACAGTGGCAAGTATAATCTTGTTTAAGGCTTAATGTATTCATAGCATTGCCTTACATATGGTGAAACGTTTCGCGAATGATGAAAGGAATCTAAAATAGAAAATTAAGGTATTGACTATCAAGTAGTTTATTCCGAAACTCCATTCTATGGCTTCTCCTTTTGGTAATTTAAATAAAATGAGTTTTTTTCGAATTTCATTAACCTCAATGGCACCCAACTCATAATTTTTTTGAAGTACATATCGAGATATTTTCTCTTTCCATAAACATACTTTCAAGCCAATATACAAACGCTATCGAAAAATCTCTTTATTCCAAAAAATTAGTGTTTCCGGGAGCTGAAGCAAAACATAACAGGCAATTGAAATATGAAATATGTCAATAATTTTGGAGAGAATCTTTTATAAAAATGGATGAAGCAAAAAAGTTGGTGTTTGAAAATGAGCTTATATATATATATATATATATATATATATATATATATATATATATATATATATATATATTATGATACATATTATAACGATTTTGGTTTAATGGATGATTTAAGAGACCGACTTAGTGATTGAACCTTATATGGTGGATGTTTTTTTAGTGAGTAAATGATATTCATAATGAAAATGAGTCGGCATATTCCGCGAATGAGCCAAACACTTGATATCCATAGTGTGATCCAAATTATATTTCTGAAGATGGTGGTGTATGGGCAAAAATTTACTACAAAGATCAAAAGAGGAAAATGTAGTTTAAAACACTATTTCTAAATAATTCTACAATATATTGAAAAAATGGTGAAAATTATAAAAAATTGACAAATGTTTCGATATTACTTCATCGTCAGAATGACAGTAGTTACATTTCATGTGATGTCTACCTGATGTTTAATAGGAGAGTGTGGGGCAAGTGAGTCATAGGGAGCAAGTGCGTCTTTTAGAATAATTCGTACTAGTGGCAACACCGGCGAAAACAAGACAGTTTAGTTCCATACCGGCAGCCGCATCGTGTCTGTAAAATTCGCTAAAAAATATTAAAAAAGTGAATATATTTTTTGTTCGTTTCCATCATATTGCTATGTAATATTTACGATGTGTTGCATAGGGATTTTGGACGATTTAAACGCATTATCCAGATATTCTATGATAAACACCATATAACCTAACATTTTAGCAATACCGCGTGATACCTAGACTGTTGCCATATTTACTGGTATTCTTTCAAATTATATTCAAAGATTTTGAGGTCAGGCTGGGGCAAGTGAGTCAGCTATAACTCAATTGCCCCATGTTTGTGAAAACAGTATCTACGATGAATAACTATAAATTTTTGGTAAACACATCGAGAGTATTTTTTTGCAATTAAGTATGGTTCGCAACTATGTCCGTAAGACCCAAAGAGGATCGTACTCAGAGGATCCTATACAGCGTGCTTTATATTCTATTCAGAAGAAAGAAATATCCATCAAGAAAGCTAGTGGGGTTTTCAAAGTTCCAAGAACTAGCTCACATTCACGGCTGAAGCGTTAATTGTTCAACCCAATAACAAACTTAGGTAGGTTCAAGCCCGTCTTTACTAAAGCAAGAAACTATCAGAAATGTGACATATCGATCCATTCTGATAGTGAAGCACCTATCAAGGCATTGAGTTCTCATGTCATTGACTCAAAGTTGGCATGGGAGTACCGAAGAAAAATTGATGAATTAGGCAAGAATAAACAGGGTCTTTTTAATCTGGGTTCCTGGCCACTCGGGAATCACGGGAAACGAAGAGGCCAATGTACTTGCCAGGAAAGGACCACAAACGCCCTTTATTGGCCGGGAGCCTTTCTGTGGTATAGGAATATGCTCCTATAAGAAAAGGGAAACCGAAAGAGAAGCACTCTGGCGGTGCCTTGCCGGGTTGGAACATTCCAAAAAGTTCCTGAGGAACTTTGACACTGCTAGATCCAAAAAATATTTGGATCTCAGTAAAAATAAGCTACATCTTCTCACGGGCTTTCTTACAGAACACTGCCGCCTTAGTAAGCACCTAATGAGAATAGGTCTAGCAGATATTGACGAATGTAGATTCTGTGGCGAGGAGGATGAAACTCCGGATCACCTAGTTCTAGAATGCCTCGCTATTGCAAGCCAACGCAAAAAATGGTTTGGACAAGAAACTTGTAAGAGTGATAATCTAACCTCGTTGGAGTCGTCCCAAATACTAGAGTTCATTAGAACCCTGGAACTGGAAGCTGTAGTACTAGCGAGAACAGCTCTAAGGGGGGACACAATAAACCTTAGTGTATTCTAACTCTGTTAAAATATAATCTAATTTAAAGTCACTATTTAATTCAAAGCGCCACCGAATTTTACTACTTTTGGAAAATGCGGAAATCAAATTGGTAGGTACCTAGCTGTCGAATTGAGCAACCTAGTTTGGTCACAACGGTAATGTATATTACTAGTAATTCCTGTAGTTAAGTTCACAATTTTGAAGCTCTAATCACAGTTATAAGTAATTATATGATATATGATATAACAATCTATAATCAGTATCTCGTTTAACACTGCTTGATCATACAAGCTTTACACTTTACAACCCGTTTTACACGACACCCTTTTTTGTACCTAATACCCCCAATAAGGTAACATTATTTACATTGTTACGTTGAGAATTTGCACTAGCATTGTTCATCGCTTGGTATAAGTTTGAACACACTTATAGTTGACTATTGCTACAAAACCTTAGTTTATTAACAATAGTCGTTACTATTACCAGCTTAGTTTCTGTTATGGGATTTATGATTTTACATTAGAACTTGTCTTTCTTGTTTTGTTATTCAATATATTTTATATTATTAGTTGTTCCAAAAATACCTACAAGTAATTCGGACATATAATTATGTAAGTATCATCTCACCATAAATTCTACCTGGATTGTTTGATAGATTATATTATTGTTACAATGTGTACCTGTCTGTAGTTTCTGATGGTTATGAAAGGAAGTATAAACCATTCGTTTTCTCATTTTAACTCTGATTTAGTGATATTTCATTGGTATTATAAACTATTTTTGAGTAGCTCAGTATGTTTTATTTATATTTGATAACAGGTGGTTGTCCATACGTCAAGTAAAATGACAAGAACATAGAGAAAGTTTTGTGTATGGTCAAGAAGTCTGTTCTTTGATTAATAGTTTAGGAACGTTCGTTGTTTCAGCACTACTGGTGTTAGTTTAGCGATCAGTGGGGGATTATTTGTTGATGGGGTTGTATGTTTTACTTTGAATAATAGGTCATTTGAAGTCTCGTTGTAACGCACTGTTCGGTTATAACCTGATGTAAATATTTCATGATTAAAAATGTGAATGTCAAATCGTGCATAGGCGACAGTTTAGTTGAATTGGTATTCATGTAAATTTTACGTGATTTCGAAGGTCATTCGAATTAAGATTACTGTATTAGACGATGTCTGATATTAATTAGACTTGGGGTAGGGAATGCGTTCAATTATCTGTTCATTTTTGGAACCGGATATGGCATTGACATTGATGGTTGTCGTGCTTCCGACTAGAACAGGTGGTTTGTGACACTTACTGATAGTGGTTCGCTAGAGAAAATCACGTGCGTAGAGGGCTAATATAAATTGAAGTTTAGGGAAATTACTTTCCACCCTTTGAATGAGGGATTTTTGTCAAATTGGCCCCTAGGTGATGTTTGGTTGGAGTTTGATTGTGTTGGTTTTGATGGGAAACCAAGCACCTTACCGTTGATACACGGGATATACAGTGTTGTGAACATTACGAGGGAACATACGTTTTACCGTCAATGTGTTAGAAAGAGACAAAATACATATAAATTCAGTGTATTATTCTTTTTCGCCAACAGGATATCATAAAGTGGAAAACGTGCAAAAATCTAAACATATGTCTGGTAGGCATTTACTTCCAGTTTTCAATAAACAAGAAATGCATTCAGGCTGTTACTCGTCACTTTACCACAGCAAAATGTTGTATAAACAACGCATTATGTTAAAGATCGCAATGGAAGAAGTTAATGTTAGAAATACAGATGTGTAATGTGAAAAGTTTAGTTTATTAATTGAGAAATAATAAGATTGTACTATATTCTGATAGCTTGATGCAATGAACAAATAAAAAAATCAACATTACTTCCGTTTATCCCTTCATGATTAATTTACAAAGAAATGATTCAGTAGTAATAAACTGATTCATTATATCAGTTCGGGTAGTAGACGCTAATATGATTTGAACAATAAATTAAAACCTACCTAATAGGTTTTTGAAATAAGTACCACTGAAAAAGCACTGAAAGATAGCTAAAAAAATTACATTCGTCGATATTGAGGGTACAATTAATGAATATAAGCATAATAATTTTCATTAACATTATAAGGAATAATCTATGGCAACAATACAGAGTTCAAAAGCTACAATATGTTGTAATAAAACAAGCGTATTCAGTGTATTTTCTTTAACAGAATATCATAAAATGAGCAATAAGTCGTTTGCTAATATTTGTTCAACTGCTTCTGGTTTTAAAAATATCTCAATGTAAACCGCCTCTGTTTCCTACGATCCTGATAAAACGATTTCGCTTACAGCTCTAATTCTTCTACTTCTATCTGTCCCCTCCCTTCATTTTCAATCCACGCGTGCCCTTAAAAATTTCCTTCTTATTTGTGAGAGAAATCAGTCATATTTAATTTCAATGCAAAACGCTAACCTCTCACGGATAAAGGGAACTTATAATGGGCACATGGCGTTACCAGTGTGTTAGAGAAGGACAATCATGTGACAGATAATTGAAAGCCAGCTTAGATTATTATAACAGACGAATACGAATCGCGCGTGCGCCTCTTGAAGATGTTTAAATGTACAATCTGGATAGCTCAAAACGGGGGTTCATTCGAACATTTGATTTAAGCTCATTGAAGAATTAAGAAATTTTATTTTATTATTTATTACATATCATAATATTACTTTTCTTTAAAAATTCTAGGCACTTTCATTAGAATTCGAATTTAATTTTTATTATCGTTTTTTTTTCTAATTTGTACTGTGTGTGTGTTTACATAGAGAATTCATTCTCATTTGCATACAAACGATAAAGATACCAAAATTTTTCTTACAAACACATTCGAAACACAGCAGATGTTTCGAGACCAATTTCACGTTGCCAAATCTGAAAAAAAGTAAAGGTTTTAACCGCTTTCAAACTGAAAACTAGAACAATTTCCAGCATTACAAGAAAATATTCAACGAATAGATGGAATGAATTATATCTTGATCTGTTACAATCTCTTGAATTAACATAATTAAAATCTTCTTATAACTTGTTCTCGTGTTAGAGCGATGCATTTTACAATTATTACAAATATACAATGAAAATTAGCAATACTATTAGAAGCTACAAAGAGTAAGAGGCCGGCGTTGTGGGTTTTCCACTTATGAGATCCTGTTAGCGAAAAATGAGATATTTGGAAACACATATTATTATTAATACAAATTTTATTTCGCATGTTATGTTATTTATTCCAATACTAACCGAACTAATATAGTGAATTAGATTATTACTATTGAATTATTTCTTTGTAAATTAATCATGGAGGGATAAACGAAAGTAATGTTAATTTTTTTTATTGTTCATTGCATTAAGCTATCAGTTTAGTACAATCTTATTATTTCTCAATTAATGAACTAAACTGTCCACATTATACGTCTGTATTTGCACGTATCTTGAAAGCGGTGCCTACCAAACATACCTTGACACGTGGTGGGAGTATATTTTCACCGTTTTCCAATTTATGATATCCTGTTAGCGAAAAAGAATGATACACTGAATTTATATGTATTTTGTCTCTTTCTAACACATTGATGATAAAACATATGTGTCCTCATAATTTATTTTCCTAACACTGTATACGCAAATCCGTCGAGATCGGCCATTTTGGCCATCAGAAAACCAAAACTACCGAATCATCAACTTCAGGTATACTGGACTGGTACTAGTATAGGCTATACGTACTCACCGAAGATCGTCGTGGTTTGGAGTGGTAGGGCCATACCGATATGAAGAAAATAAACCCGGATGATGGAGACTGCTGGTTCCCGAAGCTTCGTATCTGATGAGGATGGACAGTAGTCGCCGCTGATAGGATCAAGGAGATGGAAACTTTCCACCGTGGAACGGTTCGAATATTACTGTTTATTTTTTGGTAAATTGTTCAAGTAACGTATATTTTTTTTCATGAACAAGTAATGACATTTTCTTTCGCTTATATTAATTTTTTATATAATTGGTTCAAATAAATAATCTTTGATATTTAGTGCAGGTGATCAGGGGGTTAATTTTTCGTATATATATTGTTAAAGTAATATTTGACATCTAGAGTTGGGGTTAATTGGTTTATTTTTTTGTATATACATTAGTTAAGACAATTGGGACAGGGGATAATTGGTTTTCACATGTTTTGTACATTGATTTAGAAGTTTGTATATTGCTTAAGAAGTTTCTGACATTTAGGATAGGGGAGTCAGGTGAATCCTAAAGTTTCTGGCATAACGGTAAGTTGGTACCACGTATGGAACTCGATACGAATTAACAAATTATTGAAATTTCAATATGTATTTATTTACAACTAGAAGCTAAGGTTGAATAGTTGTCGTTGATGTTACTCTTGTAGGTAACAATCATTTTATTTGGTAGTACATTTATTTCCGTTATATTATAAGTATTCGTACACTTATAAAAATATTGGAAGCCCCTCAGGCATATGGTTGCATTTCAGGCATCTGCTGACTTTATATCTAAACTCTCATATTAATTAATGTGTATTGTTAACCTTTTTTTTCTATCAACCATTGTAACTTCAGGTATTAGGTAAAACTTTGACTAAATTTTGTATTAACTAACTTATTACATTTAGTTTGGACTCTGTCCACTATTGTAACTCATTATTCTTTTGGTTAACTTATATTTCAAATTTATAATAGTTATCTGATATAAATTTGAAATATAAGTTAACCAAAAGAATAATGAGTTACAATAGTTGACAGAGTCCAAGCTAAATGCAATAAGTTAGTTAATACAAATTTAGTCAAAGTTTTACCTAATACCTGAAGTTACAATGGTTGATAGAAAAAAAAGGTATTTTTTTTCAATATTGCCATTGGGCAATATGGTGATTTATAAGTGTGTTTTGATAACCACTCTTTAGCTTAAAACTTACATTGTATTAAAACTTTCATTTGATATCCGTACTCCTGAATAAATCTCTGCAAACTGTCTGAGGTCTTTGATTGACTGAACCTGATTTTGGTAGTTTAGTTGGGTACAGGTATAGAGAAACTGGGTACGTCATTCGGATAATTTGGAGTACCTGCCGCCCGTATTGGATCATCCTTATATTAAAGCCCACTCCCTTCTTCGGCATTGAGCAGCCGGTGACAAAACCCAATTGCGACTAGCAGGAGGCGTTGTAGGGGAATTCGGTAAGTTGTTATGGTACTGCAGAGTGGTTATCACATTTTTTGTGACAGTCATCTGTCGTATAGGTACGTCGCGGTTGGTCTTCCCTCGGGGAATAACGGTGGACTGTTACTTAGGCGATACATCGTTACAATTGAGGTTGCACCCTTTGCATTGTGTGGGACACCCTCCGTTACAACATGAGCTGGACAGCTTGGAGTCGTTTGAATACATCTTCCAAATTTTTGAGACGTTCGTCAAATGTCTTCCCTAGTACTACGAAGTCGTCCAAATAGACCAGGTATGTCTTCCAGGACAAACCACTCAAGACATTCTCCATGAGTCTTTCAAATGTCGCGGGCGCATTACAGAGCCCGAATGGCATGAAGTTGAATTGCCGTAATCCTCTCTTATATATTAATTGCCCTTTTTTCTAGATAACACAAAAACAATCGCCACTCTGGATTTGTGTAGATCAGACTGGTCACAAAAACAATGGACCTTACTGGAAATGTCTAGATAAGAATAGTCACAAAAAATAAAGGTAAACATTTCGAAAAGATCCCTGCCCATTCGATAAAAATTTCAATTTCATACATGGCTTAGGAAGAGTCGGATTCACGGACTACACCAGTGTGCTATTTCCTAACAATATTGAAAAAATTCTGAGAAATTTACAATTGTTTCGATATTGCTATCATCGTCAGAATGACAGAAGTTACATTTCGTATGGTGCCTATCTGATGTTTAGTAATTATTTTTGGCCGGTTTTCTGTAACCACTTCATCAACTCGTTGCACAATGTCTTCTGTGGCGACAGACTTGCGTCTTTGTCCCCCTTCATCAAGCACATCATTTCGGTCATCTTTAAATTTCCGGCACCACTCACTCACAACTTCATCACTTAAACAGTTTTCTCCATACACACGGGACATTCTTCGGTGCATTTTCGCTGCATTATTCTCTTCTGCTTGCAGTAAACAAATAACACTTCGCAATTCACATTTAGCGGGAGGTAGCCATGTTTACGTGTCTGTGAATGTCAACACAGAATGGTTTCACGAGCTCGGTATTGACAGTGCGTGTGGTCGGATAGATGCGCAAAGAACTACTGCGCATCACGTCTACCTGCAGCTTGTCTCATTTTTGTACGAAACAAACAGATGTTGACAAAAAAGGCTGTCTATATTCAGTGCATGTTAATCTCTGATATGTTTTTTGCCCAAAATATGATCTTAAGTTGTCGGGTGGCTACTCAAACTTCAATATTTTTTGGGCAATAGCTTCGGTAAATGTACGACACTCCATTTGCTGTATTAGTTTTTCCAGCATCATATCTAGTTGCTCTTCCCCTATACACTGCACTGTGTTTTACTTGAGTTTCCTCCTAGAGCCGATTTCCGAGAATCATCCACTAGGTTCCTTGTCATGTATTCTAAATCATCATAGTATGCGAGAATAATCAAATAATTCGCGAAACATGGAGTAAAAATTATGCAACCTATGTCTCCACAATTTATTTAATATTATGAACGTGCGCGTTCTGGATACATTGTGATGAGGCGACAAGCAGCATCCTTGTTTCAGTTCTCCGCTGTTGTAGCGTTTTTGGACTGCCTTTATTTATTAAAATACATACAGGTTTATCAACCTAATTACACGAATGGTAATTTAATTATACTCCTCTTACAAAGTTTTATTGTGAACAATTTTTCTGTGTGTGAGGCTGAATACTGGCAGATTGTTTAACAGCAGTGAGTGTTTATATGCCAAGTTCTTTTAATTGTTGTCTAGAGCCATCAACTAACTATCACCTGTTATTATATTTCGTTATTAAAATCAGGAATACACTAGTTAAACAACAAAGTTAAAAAGTGAAAGTGGACCAGCAGATTCATTGTAACAATTACTGCACTGGTAAGTGTTAGTAACTTATAATTTATTGCAACAGTTCCGCAATACAAATTAGTTCTTAGACTGTTCGTAAGAACAAAATCGATAATTAAACGAAATCCCGTTTTTATCAATTTTAATGATGGGAGTGGACCAACTGCACAAGCCAAGAAAAAGATAATCCAACGTAGCTAAAATGTTTATAATTGCCTTATAATGTGAAACAAAATATATATTTAAAAGCCATCAACATGGACTTTAACATTTCGTCAACAAATCAAATACCGCAGCCACAATCGGGTATGTACTACACTACGGGTCCAGCAATACCGATGTTTCAACCAGGTCAGTTTTCATCGCTTCCAGTGGCGTATCCTTCACAACTGCAAATGGCAAATGAGCAACAGCCGCAAGGTAATATTCAACCCAATTTTTATTATCCAATGCAAAACCTGCAATACACTAATCCTACTCCCCTTCCTCAATCACAAACTAACGAATCCCAAGAATGGAAAATAGTAGAAAATAAAAAGAGAAATAGAACTAGTCCAGACAAACGCTCAGTTAAACAAACCAAAATCAATGATTATTGGTTAAATACGCCAACCACTTCAAACCGGTTTGAGCAACTAGGAAATGATGTAGATGCAGAACAGCAAATGGATAACGAAGAACAGAAAGAACCTAAGCCTCCTCCAATATTTATTAAAGGAGTCAAAAATATAACTCCGCTGACAACGCTTTTAAATCATATAACTAAAAATGGATATGAAATAAAGGTATTAGGCTACGATCAAATAAAAGTACAGCCAAAGACTGTAGAATATTATAAAACAATAACCCAAGCACTTATAGACAAAAAAACAGAATTTCATACGTACAGACCCAAAGAAGAACGTAGCTTTAGAGTTGTGTTAAAAAACATGCACAATTCAGTTAACCTAACAGAATTAAAAGAAGCGATTGAAGCGCAAGGTCACGTAGTCGAAAATATCTGGAACATCAAACATTTTAAGACCAAGCAACCGTTACCTATGTTCTTTATAGACCTACAACCAGATGTAAACAACAAAAAAATATACGATATTGAGAATCTTTTATTTTACAAAGTGAAATTTGAACCACCTCGACAAAAGAGAGACATTCCACAATGTGCAAGGTGCCAACGGTATGGTCACACAAAAAAATACTGTCAACACAGACCAAGATGCGTAAAATGTACTGAAGATCACGCAACAGTTGATTGCCCAAGAAAAGAGAAATCCACAAATGTAAAATGTATATTATGTGAAGGGAACCACCCGGCAAATTATAAAGGTTGCTCTATCTATAAGGAGCTGCAAAAGAAAAAGTACCCTCCCCTAAGACAAAAACCGAACACAACGATGCAAAGAAGAGAACAAACTGACCAACCAGGAACAAGCTATGCACAAATTTGTAAGGGACAACAACAAGAATTCGCTGGAAATAACACACAACCAGTTAATATACAACAATACCTTCCAGCGACAAATGATATGGCTGAACTTAAACACATGATGAAAGGTCTCATGGAGCAAATGGGCACAATGCTAAATCTGTTGACAACCGTGATTAGTAAATTAAAATAATGACTAAGTACTTAAAAATATCAATATGGAATGCCAATGGGCTTACCCAACATTCACAAGAACTCAAAACTTTTATATATAACCACGACATCGACATTATGCTGGTGTCAGAAACCCACTTTACAAAAAAAAGTTACCTTAAAATTCCAAATTATGTAATATATGACACCCAGCACCCGGATGGTACGGCGCATGGCGGAAGTGCTCTAATAATTAAATCTAAAATAAAACATCACGAAACAGTTAGCTTTAAAAAAGACTTCTTACAAGCAACAAGCGTAATAATAGAAGACTGGCACGGCCCATTAACAGTTTCTGCCGTCTACTTCCCACCAAAACATGCTGTCAAAAAAGAAGAATTTGAACAATACTTTAAGCAACTTGGTAATAGATTTCTCGCAGGTGGTGATTACAACGCCAAGCACACCCACTGGGGTTCGAGGCTAATCAACCCGAAAGGCAGACAACTCCTGATGGCCATAAATGATAATAATTACAAACACCTATCTACTGGCGAACCTACGTACTGGCCAACGGATAGAAGTAAAATCCCAGATCTAGTTGATTTTTGCGTAACCAAAGGTATCCCAAAAGAATCGCAAAAAGCAGAATCCTGTTTTGATTTGTCTTCTGATCACTCTCCCGTACTAATAGAGCTGAGTACAACAATACTAATACGAGAAACACCCCCAAAACTCGGCAGCAAGAACACAAATTGGGATATATTTCGAGAAATAATAGACGAGGAATTAAAATTAAACATACCATTGAAGTCACGCATAGATATAGAAAATGCAGTGCAAAATCTTAACAAAATTATTCAAGCAGCAGTGTGGAACAGCACACCTACAAACACAACTACTTATTCTCGTCAGGTGTTGCCAACTATAATAAAACAAAAAATAGTAGAGAAACGACGGCTACGGAAAATATGGCAGAACACGAGGTGCCCTCAAGACAAAACAAAACTTAATCAAATCACTCGTCAACTTAAAGATTTACTAAATAATCACAAAAATGACAGTATCCAAAAGTATTTGAAAGGGCTCACCGCAACCGAAGCTACCGAATATGCACTTTGGAAAGCCACTCAAAAAATCAACCGGCCACAACTGCTTAATCCACCTATACGCAAAGAAAACAATCAGTGGGCAAAGAGCGACGAAGAAAAAGCAGAAACATTCGCTTGTCACCTTGAAAAGGTCTTTCAACCGAATCCACCAAATAACGACAACGACATCGAAGCACAGCTCTTAACTGATCTAGAATCTCCATACCAGCTAGAATTACCAGCAGAAAAATTTACAATCGCGCAAGTCAATAGTATAATTAAAACAAATTTAAATCCTAGAAAAGCCCCTGGCTATGACCTTATTACAGGAAAAGTACTTCAAGAACTACCAAGAAAAGGTGTAGTATATTTAACACAAATATATAACGCAATTCTGAGGATAGGTCACTTTCCCATGGTTTGGAAAGTAGCCCAAATAATTTTAATACTTAAACCTGGTAAACCGGCTGAAGAAGTAAAATCATACAGACCGATCAGCTTACTGCCAGCAATGTCCAAAGTCCTGGAAAAGTTAATACTCTCAAGAATTGAACCAGTCCTAACAGCCCGTAAAATTATACCAACTCACCAATTTGGATTTAGACCAAAACATGCGACTATTGAACAAATTCATCGTGTCTGTACAAACATAAGCCAAACACTAGAAGACAAAAAATACTGCTCTGCAGCCTTTTTGGATATTTCTCAGGCTTTTGATAAAGTTTGGCATACCGGCCTCCTCTACAAACTAAAAAAAATCCTTCCACTTAGTTACTTCCTAACCCTAAAATCCTACCTAGAAGATCGCCATTTCCTCGTCAAATATCAAGACGCGCATACGTCAATATTTCCTGTTAAATCTGGAGTTCCTCAGGGCAGTGTTCTGGGACCTGTGTTGTATCTCTTGTACACAGCCGATTTACCTACCACCAATGGCGTTGTAACAGCCACATATACTGATGATACCGCCCTACTATCAATGCATGAAGATCCCAATCAAGCATCACAAATACTCCAAATGAACCTGAACAATATACAAACCTGGTTAAAAAAGTGGAGAATACAAGCAAATGCAACGAAATCGGTGCATGTTACTTTTACGAACCGAAAAGGAAACTGCCCACCAGTGACCCTAAACAGTCAACAGCTTAACCAGCAACAGGATGTAAAATATTTAGGCATGCATATAGATAGAAAACTGACCTGGAAAAAACACATTTTCATGAAGAGGAAGCAACTTGGACTGAAACTTAATGGTTTATATTGGCTTATAAGTCGAAAATCACAACTATGTCTACAAAATAAAATACTTATTTATAAAA
Organism: Galeruca laticollis; assembly: GCA_963921935.1. Lineage (NCBI taxonomy): Eukaryota > Metazoa > Arthropoda > Insecta > Coleoptera > Chrysomelidae > Galeruca > Galeruca laticollis. Next base: position 151,757,761 of record OY998177.1, read on the forward strand.
CAATCTTGAAACCCATTTGGAGTTATGGAATACAACTATGGGGAACTGCTTCTAATTCTAACCTCGAAATCTTAGAAAGGTTCCAATCCAAAACTCTTCGAGTCATGACCAATGCACCTTGGTATGTCCCAAACAACTATATACGAAATGACCTCCAAATACCCACTGTAAAAGAAGAAATATCAAACTTCGCCCAAAAATACCAACAGAGACTGCAGCAACACCCCAATAATTTAGCAAAGTCCCTCAGGAGAATACCGGCAAGAAGAAGATTAAAACGTTATATTGTTAGTGATTTACCAACAAGATTTTAAATGTATATTTAAATTAATGTGCACAATACCCTAGAGACAAATAATTTTATATTTTATATAAAATATTTAAGAATAGAGTATGGTTATAGGACCATTGCTCTGCATGTTAATGTGATTAGTGACAAACTATTTACCTATTGTAATTTTAATTTACAGATTGTAAATAAATTGGGAAGTTTAAAAAAAAAAAAAAAATTGTTGTCTAGATATTGTTACCTTAAAACTATTCAATTTAACACTAAAGTCTAATGAATGGAGACTGTTTACTTTATTGGCAAGCTTTAAAATGGCGTCTAGAGGTGAACTAATGGCATTTATTGTTTCCCAGGCTCCCTATGATTTTACGAATGGTCCACTGTCGTAATCTTTTTTCAGGTGGACATAGAGTAGATTAAGCTCTTGGTTTCTAGCTATCTATCTATCTATAGTTGACCCTCTTGCACTAAACACGATACAAAGAAAATGTAATCCATGTCCTATGGCAGTATTTTCAATCTGCTGGACACTGGTTGCATCAATAGTTACTGACTTTGGTTGTTAAAAATCCAGATTGAAATATGGGAAAAGGAATAAAAAATTAATAATGGAAAATATAATCAGTTAGGTAGGCACAATATTGGATACATTAAATTCCAACATGAAGCAATCCATGTTAATTATAATGCCTGAACTAAACATGAGCCTGCGATTATCAGATTTTCATTCAAATTGCTATTCTTTTTTCACTCCTTATTAAATAATGTATTTTATTTCCATCTGTTCACGTATATTCACTGTCTACTAAAACAATAATATATCATATCAAAACATATATACCTTCAGAAGAAAATATTTCAAAGACTAATTTTAATAGAAAAATGTGCATTAGCATTTATTAGAAATTTCCCAGCTACAGGTTTATTAGGCTTTATTTTCTGTGAGCTTGTAAATCAGTTCGAAACTAAGTTTTTGCCAAAAGTAACTAGTGGAGGGATTAGAAAAGTTACGGAGCCCATCAGTAGGCTAGTAATAGACTATCTAAGTAATTTTCTCAGATTAAAGGTCCGGGTAAACGAGGAAACCTGTTAACATTTCCTGATTTCTTTTGAAAACTTCTAGAAAAGTTGTAGATGTTTATTGTCACCGGACTAATAGGTTTAGCTATAAATAGAAATCAGACAAGTTTTTTCATCAACACAAAGTATAACTAAAGTTATGAAATTGACAGATTATATTCTGTGATTGTTAGACACGTAGTCAATATAAATTATTTCACCACTATTAATTGGAGATAAAGTGTCTATATGACACAATAGAAGAATAAAATATAATATCCCCTAGTTGTAGATTAGTAGATTAATTTAATAATTGGTAATATTTATCTCAAAACTCATAAATTCGAATATTAAATTGATAACAATTGCTGTAATCATGAAACAAAGTATTATAGGCCACCAAATGAGAATAACAACTATATACTTTCTGTCAAAACAATTTGATAAACCAAGCTTAGGGGAAAGTAATTAGCTAGGGACAATTACGTATAACGCACCTTCTGAAGATCTATGGCAGGTCGTAAACAATTGCAGTAGCTAAAGAATCTAGTCAGTTCAACCGAATAACTAACTTATTGTTCGACAGATTTTAACGGAATTCGGACCTACATTACCTATTTGTTGCTAGAAAAACATCCCGGATTTATGTTGAGACGAAACAATAATTCCCTCCTTGACCAATTAGACCACAAACTGGGTACATTTTGGTAAATATACTAATCATCATGACGGGGACAAATTCAATATACACTCAAGAACGCCTTAATTATCTCGGAAACGGCTAAGCAAGATTTTTATAAATTCTGGTTTGTAAGCGTTTTGTAATATGGCTGATATTATGGTGGTGTTTACATTGATGTCAGATCTTTCGTTTTTCTGGAAATATAATGAACTTCCGTTTCCTAGATAATTCAGTGTTCACATCCATCGAAGAAGGTTAACTGCAAGAAGTAGCAATCTGGAAATTCGGTGACTGCTACATACCGAATAAATCCAGTAGCAGATTGCCGCCAACTTCGACTAAACTAGAGATTTTTTATCTCTCTACTGTCCTTTAACGTGTTGAAGGACAACGACGTCTATAGACGTTATTGGCAATGTGCGCTCTGTGACACCTTAATTTAACGACCTCTATGGACGTCTTTTATAATACCTCCATAACTCGACAAGAACTTCTACAGACGCCGGATTTGAATGGTGAATCGGTAAAGTGTCATATCAAGCACAGTAATTTGACTCTGTGCATTGGATGTGAGAGGTGGAGATAGTTATAACATGGCGTCATAACGGTTCGTGCGGTGCACCTCTGCAGGCCTCTGTCATTTACTATTTCAGTCGGTAGTCAGAATGCAACACGTGGTATTGCGTTAGCGTAATTAAAATTAGTAGTCAGATGATTTTTCTCGTATTTTTTCTAATTTTTGATCAATAACAATTATTGTTTCGACGTGCTCAATATCTATTGAGATATGTACTAAAAATTATTCTAATTTTTAAGGGCTTGAGTATTTATGAAAGCGTTTTTTAGTAATGGACGAGATCGAAGAACAACAACTTTTAGAGTGGTACGAAGAATCAACCGATGATGATTTGATGAGTGCATCTGAACATGACCCCTATAGCGATGATGGAGAGTTTGGCGGTGATGCTGACTATGTACCTTCTTCGTCTAGCAACGATAGTGACGAAAGAGACAATTTATTGCCAGATGAAACCATCGAAGCAGAAGTGCCCGGAAACGATGTTTTACTATATTATTGCAAAATTTTGTTGCAATAGTGTCTCCACCTATTCACATGTGTCCGTTAACGTGTTAAAGGACATTCTTGTTGATGAAAAACTGCTCTTTATAGAGTACTACTGTTTATGAAAATTGCTTTTAATCAATAAAAGCGAAGAGAAGTGTCCGCACACAGAAGAAATACCATACAAAAATAACAAGTAAAGATGAAAGGAATCAGGTGAATATAAAATACTAACTGGCAGACAAAAAGGGTCAGGAATCCTGTAACCGGGGAAGAAACTCCCTCTGGCAGTGAGTCCCATGCCGGCTCTTGTCCGCCACCCCTCTCTACTAATAACCCTCCATTGAACGAAACAATTCATTTGTTTCGTACCCTTTCGCCCACAACCAACAATAATGTCTTCGAAGCGCTGCCCCATCCAAACCCGGAGCCAAAAAGCACCTTCCATCTCATCTCACGATGAGTTCCCACCGCTTAACGCATCCTCAAACCTCGACTACTCAGCCTTGTACCCAGACAAACTACGAGAACATAACGAGGTAAAAACTCAAAACCAACTCCTAACGGTAATGATCACCGATCTGAAACAGAATTCCAAACCAAACACCCGTAGTTCTTCGCCTATTCCGCCAAATCACATGCTTCACACGGCTCACGCCCTAGTTCATATATCACTGTGAACTCGACACCAACCAACCGCCAAGTACAAGAGGGTGACTTCACTCAATTGGGTGCCAAACCCAAGAGACTTCGAAGAAACCCGACTCCGCCTCCACCAATCACCCAACAACAACAGCCAAGTCAACAACCTCGTCCTACCCAACAACCTCGAACTTCCCAACAACCCAGACCTCAACAAACCCGACCTCTACTCCAAACCCTCAGCATCTGAAAGCTTCCACCCAAATTTTTTCCTAGAGGGAGTTATTTAACCTCATCAACGCTAATGAGCTGTTGAGGGTAGATATCGACTTCTTGAAAGCGAATCTCAATCGGAGCTTCTCCTCAAAATACTATCAAACAAAACCTACCTGTTTACTAGTCTGCAGAAATATAGACACATTCATGTCCGACAAGGCATTTGAAGAAATCCTCAAAGACCTAAAATTCCCTGCAACCAAATCCTGGCGAATCATCTCCCGGAGAATCAGCAAGCCCACTTCCATCTTCTGACATATTACGAACTAGCTTACCACCGCGCCCTATCGATGGGCATAAGATTTCACGGTCTCTCACATTAGTGTGAGGCCTCAAGCCCCACCAACCCACTACCCGCAGTTTCCAAATACTGCAACAGGTGATCCAGCACAGGCCACCTTGCCGAGTCATGCAAGGCCAAACCAGTCTGTCCCTCCTATGGTGCATCTGACCTCAAATCCACCAATTGCTCTGAGGCAAATGCCTCTTCTAGTAAAAATTGCGGCGGCTCGCACCCCGCTTATCATCCCCGGTTTCCGAAGCGGTTGTAAGCACCTAGAACACCCCTGGAAATCGCTCCAATTACCCTGGAATAACCTAACACTCCCTACGACATATCCACTGACACTAATTTCCTAATAGAGATTTTAGCAACGACAATCATGAACGCCGTCCCTAAAACCCGTGGCCTAGTGGCTGACACATTTTCACACATCATCCCCTCATTCGACGGCTACAATTGTATCGATACTAGTGGCGTGGACAACCGGGTCCACTTTGCTTTTACTTCAAAAAGACAACATTAAGTCATGGACTTTATAATCGGGACCGTGAATTGCCAAGGTCTAGCCAGAAAGCGACATCTTTTTAAACACCTTTTACATTCCCAAAATATACAAATATTATCTATCACCGATACTCATTGAAGAAGCCTCCTCGCTTTACTGGCTATACCGCTTTCCACCTAGACAGGAACTTCTACTGTCACGGCAACGGACACAGCCGCTCCCTGTATTACTGTCTCTACAGAACCTGAATTGCATAGCCATCGATATATCGTGGAATAATACCAGGACAATATTTTTTCCTTATTATAAACATTCCAATCAACAATTATCAATCGCCCTTCTCGAATATGCATCCACTCTACCACGAGCCGTAATAATAGGCGACTTGAACTCACGTAACGCTTACGCTCTTTTCGGTGATACACTCATCAACCCAAACGGCAGAATACTCACCAATCAGCTAGTTTCCCTTCCCGTTTCTCGGATTAGAACAATAATCCAGCCCTAGTAAGTACCTCGGCGCTTCCATTGTCGACCACATAATTTGCACTGACAGGTTATTAACCCGCGTAGACCACGAATGCTTTATAGGCGACCCTATCACCTCATACCTTGTCCCTCTACTGGTCAACACATCTCTCCACAAGCCAACCACCGTCAACTACATTCACATATGGCAATTTTGAAAAAGCCGATTGGGATTCCTTCGCAAACCACGTCTCCACTAATTTACCATAACCCGTCATTCATCAGACTACTGATGACATAGATAATCATGCAGAGGAATTCCAATACCTGTTAATCGATGCACAAGACATTGCCATACCTCTCACCACCATAAATACAAACTATCATGCCATTCCGCAACGAATTCTTCAAATAATCCGTCAGAAGAGACATTTATATAGGTAATGAAATTGACTGTCTCGACCCTTACTTCGTGGAATATGCTCATATTAGTGTTTTTAAATGAAACTCAAGGTCTCTAGTTAATTCCACAATATAATACAAGTTATTGAAAATTGTCAATTTTTTAGAATTTTCAATAACTTGTATTATATTGTGGAATTAACTAGAGACCTTGAGTTTCATTTAAAAACATTTATATAGGTTATACGTCCGCACTCAAGATCCCGCTGTCAAAACACAATGAAACCGTCTGAATGCTCAGGTTCTGTACGGAAATCAATGCTGAAAAGCAGATACAATGAAAGGCCGATACAACCGGACTGGGCACCAGACAAGGGCGCGTGTTTTGGCAAAAATTTTACCGCCCTGTCGGTCTTAGAAGGAAAGTAGAAGCACATCTCGAAGTGTAAGGACGGAAGATCGACACCTCCGAAGACAAAGCCACCGCCTTCAAAAATAACCTACAAGCTGTCTTTACACCAACTGACAATCCAATATTTCTCAGGGACTTTGCCATAGAAACAGACCTCCTCACCCGAAACATAACTAGGAGCCCACACTTTAATATCTTCCTAAATGAGAACTCTCCGCTTCTCTCACCGTTAACAATCGAAGGAGTTCAGCAGGCTTGTCGATCGGGGAGAAACAGTGCCCCAGGGCACGACGGAATCTCGAGACAGGCACTTAAAAACTTGCCAGAAGAGATTTTACCCCGCTCTGCGCCCTGCTGATCGCCTGTTTGTCATTCTCTTATTTCCCTCTTGTTGGAAAGCAGCCAACATAGTTCTCATCCCCAAACCCGGCAAAGGCCCTACAAAGCCTGAATCCTACCGCCCGATTTCACTTATCAGCGTCCTAGGTAAAATCTTTGAACGTTTGTTAAAAGAGAGAATCTGGGACTTCTGTACCGAAAACAATATAATTCCGGCATATCAATTCGGAATGAGGCCAGGCCGCTCATATCAGAACGCCACCACCAACCTTCAAACTATCGTCACTCGAGCTTTCAATGAACGACGCTGTTCAACCGCCATTTTCATGGTAGTTCAAGAAGGTTTCGATCAAGTCTGGCACGCCGGACTTGTGAGAAATCCGAGCATCCGATTGCCACCTCAAATTGTTAAGTTATGTGATTCCTTCCTCACCGACCGATCAATAAGCGTCAAAGTTGGTTATATATTATCCGATTCATTAACACCCCTAACCCCGACACCTTCATAACAAAACCAAATTATATGCGGACGATACCGCATTAATCATTTCCGCCGCTGACATTCGCTCTCTCAACATTCGATCCGAAAATCTACTGACGCAATTTTCAAAATGGTGCAGGAGATGGCGATTGACACAACACTCAGAAACCCCAAGCTATCGTGTTTAAACACCCTTCCACTCTGAGCGAACGTCTTCTACCAACAAACTTTCGCCTCGTGCTCTGGGGAGAACAACTCAAAATCCGTAGGGAAGCCGTTTATGTGGAAGTGAGATTTACTCACACTCTTAACTTGATGGCCGACCTAACAGACACATTAAATAAAGTCCGACGACGAGTTGGTCTCATTAATGCGATCGGCGAAAGCTTCAGACGAACTCACCCAACCACTCTAGTTCATACGTATAAAACATATATCCATAATATAATCGACTATAGAGCAAACGTCTATTGCACCCTTCCCGACCATCTTTTAAAGAAGATTCTGACTTACGAGCAGTCAATTCTTAGATACTGCCAACACAGGTCACGCTATTCACCATCAACACAGTATATGTCAATTTTAACATCAAGCCAATTTCTTCCTGCCTGAACAATTTACAAGCCCGATACGTTAATCGCACTATTGTAATAAATGCGAATACTAAATAGAGAAAAGTTAAATCAGTAACTTTCATGAGACACGGTAAAATATATGTTTTATTTCAAATATAATAAAAGTAGAATTCGACATACTTTTTGTTTAACAAAAATGAGACAGGACCATAACATTTTGCAACAACATAACAATGTAGGCCGGTTTAGAACGTCTTTCGACGTTGTCCGACGCCTTGCCTCCATCTTTTCCTGTCGTCCCAGTCCACTTCTTGCAGGTTTCTAGCACTCATGGCTTTAACCACGCCCTGTTTACAAGTGGTTTTCGGTCTTCCTCTTTTCCGACGTTCTATCGGTTGCCAGTTCATTACTTGTTCAGGGAGTCTTGTTTCTGACATACGCTGTATGTGCCCATACCATGTAAGTTGTTTTTTCTCTATGTCGTCTATAATGGTACCTTCAATCCCCATTATTTCTTTAATGTTGTCATTCCTGATTCTATCTCTTCTTGAAATCCTGAGTGATCTTCTCATCGCATCCATTTCAACAGATTCTAATCTTTTTTTATATTTCTCTGTTAGTCTCCAGTTTTCAGATCCATACAATAGGCTGCTTTTCACTAAAGTTTCATATATATTGAATTTTCTGTTCTTTGTAATATTTTTATTCCACAGAATGCCATTGAGACAAGATATCGCTTTTGTCGCTGTTGTTATTCTACTTTCTATTTCTTTGTTATCTGTCCCAGTTGAGTCAAATGTCACTCCCAGATAGTTATAGGCCTGACAGTGTGTTATTGTTTGATCATTATTTAATGTTAGATCACTAGGTTCTCCATCGATACAAAGATATTTGGTCTTTTGAATGTTGACCCTTAGACCCCAAATTTCGTACTCTTCAATCAACTTGCGCATCATGTACTCCATATCTTCCTTATCATTTGATATAATTGCTTGATCATCGGCAAACTGCAAAGTATAAAGTGTTATCGAGTTCTATTCCCATTCCATGAATTTTCCTTTTCCATTGTTTTAAAGTTGCTGCCACATAGATTTTGAACAATGTTGGCGATATACAACATCCCTGTCTCAAACCTTTATTTACTGTAAATTCATCAGTGATATATTTACCTATTTTTACTCTTGAGTTTGCTCCATTATAAAGATTTTGTAGAGCTGTAATAAGAGTGTGATTGATGTTGGTGTCTTTTAGAACTTCCCAGAATATCACCGTTGGTATTGTGTCGTATGCTTTGTGTAAGTCTACAAATGTTATATGTATTTCTCTGTTAGTTGCCGTCTTCTTTCCATAACAATGAACCAGGTTAAATAAAAAATATTGTTTTGTATACAAACGGTTAGTTAATAAAAATCGAGACAAAATAGGCAACCTTGCAATTTAGCACAAAATTCCGAACAAATTTGGGGGAATGATAAAAAATGAGTTCAGAGCAGACAGGACACAGAGTCGGGCGAAAAAGACGAAGGGAAAAAGTACTGTCACGGAGACGGTTGTCAGTTTTTTTAGTGTTCGCGGGTTTATAGGGAGAATTTCTCTCTCCGTTGTGTCAGAGCGTTAAAGCGATACTCAGATATCCTTGACAGGAAAGATGTCCCCCTGGAAGCAATACGGAGTGAATTCTCGAATTCTCGACCGTTAACCAACATATCCCGACACCGTATGTTAGAAATTTAGCATCTCCGCCGTTATAGATAAATATCGAAATCAGTCAGTAAGCAGAGACAGGTGAAAGTAAGTTTCCACGCCGTAAGTTTTTGAACACGTCTAAGATTAATTGAGAAAGTTTTATTTTTTTCTGAGCGCTGATATTGATAACAGATGTTTGCATAGATAGAACATACACCCTTTTTTATTGGACAAGTTCATAGGTTCAGTTAAATCTGTAGGTCCGGTCTCATAATTTGTGCACCGATAATTTTATAGATATAATTTTATTGTGTGGGATATAATAGTAAGATTATACACACGATTAGTAGGAACGATTTTTTTTTGTATATATGTAACTTAACAGGATTTAGATTTTTCTTGTCACATAGTTCTCGCCCACCCCGTGGATAGGTGGTAGATAAAATTCGAAGCTAAACCAATTGTAATTTATATCGTTTACCCGGAGCGTATGATTTTGTCTCCGTAAAACCAAGTTATCGTTAAATTTTCACAGCAATTGAATTATATTCTTTAAGACGCGGTCATATCATTTAATCATCTCTAATAGAATATAGAAAATTTATTTTTATTCGCGCGGAAGCAAAATTTGCAACACTGAATTTTTGTTAGTACATACTGAACAGTTTATCGCTAAGATTATCAAATCAGCAGAATTTATTTGTTTTTTTCCATTTTATTTAAGTAGAGTACAATGACATTCGACAAATATAAACTAGCAGCGGTCGATTAGTACTTTTATATAGTAGACAATTATTCTTGTAGTGAGGTAGGTCATCCACGCAGTAGAGACGAAATCATAAGGTCCATTCACATATTGAAAATTTTGTATATAAGTGTATAGCATTTTTTTGGGTCATATTTATATAGTGAAATATATATTATATTTTTTCATGATTTGTTGAGACCGAAATTTATTCAGTTCCCTACCTCGACTTTCCCTTCGGAGTGAGCAGTACATTTGAATACGAGGCAGAACAAAAAGATCAACTCTGTCCTGGCAAGGGTAATTACCCGTTTTAAGCCCAGGAGATCCCCGCCTAAATCGGCCTTTATTTTGATATTTCATGCTCGGTCCAAATTATTTCAAATGGTGACAGCGGACCCGAGATAAAAGGGTCTAAAAGTATTACAGTTCTGACAGTGTTACTGGGTCCATTAGTACATTTGGTGACAGCAATGGATACACTATCGAGTCGGGCAATGAAATCTCGAAAAACGCCCTCCTCACACCGTGGATCGCAAACAGACGGCCTCTCGGTAGAAAACCCAAAAGGAACCTTCCATTCCGGCTACTAGCCACGGCTTACGATAACCTCTGCGATGAATACTCTGACTACCTAGACAATTCCCCTATCTCTGTCAGATAATCACACATTATATTTTTCTCATACATTACTTCTCACATATTATATTTTTCTAATACAATTTACTTTCACTAATAAATTAATTTATTGTACAGTTTAGGTAAACCCTATATTCCAACCGTCCTCACTGCCCCGTCGGCGTTACAGGTTTTCTGCGGTTTCACTGTAGCATGGTGAAATCATGCACTAGCCAAATGGACCGACGCAGGGAATAATTCAGCCGCAGCTATACCCGCCGATTTTCTTGATGGTTTTGATTATTATTGTTCAACGCCATACTACACATAAAAGCCCAAATCCCCGCAAAAGCTCGTCTCCACAAACCTGACCAAATCCATTTCCACCATCAAACGCCCAATTCTATACACTTCTAAATAAAATGTCTCCTAGACACTTTTCTCACTAAAATTCCAAATATTCTAATAAATCCCAAATTCTCATTAAACCCTCTCTTTATACAATAATTTAATAAATAACATCAATCTCTTATAAATTTCCGAAACCTAGCCAACCCAATATGCAGGCAGCGTAGTATGTTTCGTCTTCTACCAAAACCTTCCAATTAGACACTTTTCGTCACGCTATCCTATTCACTTTCTAAACTTCGCAGCTTCCAAGCATCAATTCCGATTGCCAACCGAGATAACTTTTCTTCTGGACCAGTTTCGAATTAAAAGCCCGCTCCAATACTCTCAATCCTTTACATCTATTAAAAAAAATTTTAGACACTTTTCTTATTTTTCATGGACCCTTTTTCAGCTCGGCCGGTTTTCAGCCGTCCAGCCAAATACACCAAAACTCAATCTATGAACGCGCATTAAAACCCGCAAAACACCCCCAACCCAGCTCTGCAGAGGAAACTAATTCTACATCAGATCAACCAAAATAAACAAACAATTTCAAATTTTTAAATAAAACCCCCTTCCTTTACAAACGTTTTTCGAATTGCTCTCTCTCTCTCCCTCTCTTTCCCTCTCTCTATCTCTCTCCCTCTCTCTCTCTCTCCCTATCTCTCTCTCCGAGATAATTGAGCCCGCAATATAGGGAAAGGGCAAAACAAACAAAAGAAGAACAGCTGATACCAATTACCAACTGAAAAAAAATATTGGTACTTGAAAATAAACGTATAATAGAGATTTGACAGTAAAACAGAATTAATACGAGATATATTGATCCCGAAACTTTGTACCCGCAGAAGTTAATTATTAACCTCATTGCTCTTCTTAGTGAAATCAGAATTATTTGAAAAAATATTGAGATTATTGGAACCGCTGTTTGAAAATAATGGCATAAGACTTTCAACCCAATTTAAATTCCTAAATAAACATACCACGGTAGACAAAGTTACGAAAGTGATTTGTGAATAGTTTTAGCGAATATTCTCCAAAATGGAGAAATCTGAATTAATGTCACGTTTTTTAGTTGAGTTTTTTGTTGTTCTAATAGTATATTCAGTCAACAAATGATCAATCTTTGTATAATTTCTGTTATAATTTGGAAAGAAGTATAATTAAGAATTATCTATTTCTTAACCTCCTCCTATAGCAATAAATATCTTTTTCAGCGTTCTCGTCTAACATTATATCAAATCTGGGCCGCCTTAACAACCCTGGCTTCCACGTAAGTTGTTTTTCCATTGGAATCTCTCCTGAAAATGAAAACTCTTAACCCGACTAAAACCGCAATAAAAAAAACAGCAGACCAGGAAAAAATAAATATATTTCTTGGCGACCATACCCCGATGATTTATGATACCACTCGACGTGTAACGTCTTTTACAAAATAAGGAAGATATAACAGCTCTTGCACTCTTGTACAAAATAAAGTGTTTTATGAGTAGCCCGAATTTAGGAGAGCGACAGAAGCGTTATCCCATCTCGTTTTTATAGGGTTAGAAAGAAATATAATCTCTTCCATTTTTTCATGGGAAATGACAATGTTTGGGAAATTTTTCATGTGGATTGGTTTCTAAAGTAGTGAGAAATTGCCACATATTGGAAAATATTGTAGAGACATGGAAGGTCACCGGCAAAATATTGACTTAATAAATTTTGAATGTGACAGTTTGTGGTGTAGAAGAGAAAAAGGTAAAATTTGAAAAATATATTTAGTCCCTAGTTTGCAATTTAAAATTAACACAGCCTCGGAAAAATTTGGGACTAAACGAAATACGATAAGGCTGTAGGTACCGGGAGGTTTTGAGTTTCGAATTCCCGGGAGTTTTTATAAATTTAGTTGTCTCGTATCCAGAGACTTTCGGGTCGAAAGTCGGAACACGCTTCTTGGAATTTTATTTACTTGTTGATTTTGTTCACCTCATATTAGATATTTACATTGAATATGATTAGTTAATTTATAAAAATACGATAGTGTCACCTAATGACTGACCTAACGAAAAACACCGTATCTGTCAATTTGGTCGAAATTGAGATTTTTTGCTTTTTTGGATGCTCCAGGTCTAAATCTATCTATCATTTTTTTTGGAATTTAAAAAAAATATTTCATATAGATTTTTTATATTAAAAATAAGCATTTTGAACGTGAAAAGAATAACATAAAATACTACAAATGAAGACCATATCTTACTATTTTAAACGTAAATCTTTGAAATTAATCGTACTCGTACATACTCAACATAAAAACCGTATGTATGCCAAATTTCACTAAGTACGGCGTTTAAGGTAAAAGCACCATATTCTGACGTATGCTGAATCGACCTCTAATCCCGTCCTATTTCTTAAGGCAAACTTTGTCAGTTGATTTCTTTGAACTGACAACGAATATCTAAATGCGATCAACTTTATTTGTTACAGAATGTATTAGGTTGCAAAACAGCGCCAAAGTGGTGTTGTACGCAATCCTTGCTTGGACCTAGTATCAATTTTAGTATCGACTAGGTCAGTCTAGGAGTCAGAGGTAAAACGTTTACATTTTGGTGATAGATTGAACAAGTAATTAAAAATATTTCGAAGATCAAGTTTTGCTTACCCAAGCTGGTTGCACTTTTCTTTTATGTTGAACAAAAGTATTTAAAAATAGATTTTCAATGGTTTTGGTTCATTATTTTGACACAAACTTATACAAATATAATTTGAATTACAGCTGTGTGCACAAGAGATGAAAATCCCAAAAATTTTTTCTCCCCTAGGAGAAACAATGTATTGTTGTGCAATCTTCTATAATTAAAAATTTCGCAGAGCGCTTTCGGCATTAAGCCATCATCAATGCGGTCACTAAAAATTTGTGAATTACATTTCGTAAGTTTGATAAAATTGATACATACTTGTCAGAATTCCGAGACAGGGGCCTCCAAATGTGTACGTCTGTACATTTAACTGTTTGGTGGTTCACATTATTGGTTTAAAAACAGTATTAAAAATACATAAAAATTAAAATTCAGTAAAATGATTCAGCAGATCTGAAACATGCATTTTTTGGTTCGGCCATTTTGCCAAGTTGTCATCAGAGAATTATTCACAAAAATTGCAAAGACCATGATTGTCACTCCATTCCATCGAGTAAGTTCCGAATCGTCGGAGCATAGACACACATTGTGGTTTGATATTGTTAAATGAAGGGATTTCGCGACCCTCAACAGATAGGTACCCACCATCTACCAAAAATAATAATTTTGGAGACAGACTGGATGTCCGTCTGGTGAGGGTGGCGAAATCCATAGAAATATTGGGATGTGCCAGATACGCGAATGCCCGAGAAGAACAATAAAGCGCTGTTATGGACATTGTGCGCGACAATTACATTTATATTTCTGTGGTGTGGAATGTGATTCGCTTTGACGTTAGATGCTATTGTTTGTAATGTGAATTGGAATTTAGAACATAGGGTTGAAATGAAAATAAAGTGAAAGAAAATGACAGAGCTCTAGGAAAATATATAATTGATGGGAAAAATAACAAGTGATGAATGAAGTGTGTGAATGGAGGGATGAAGAATGGTGAGAAGTAAAATCCAACGAAAAAGTAGGAAGTGTGTGGAAAGTAATGAATTCAACCATGCGTCTAGCAAACACCAAAGTATGTTGAAATATGAAATACCAAGTAACCCTTACATGCTTCGCTTGTATGGGCTTCCCAAGTTACACAAACCTGGTATACCCATTGGACCTGTGGTAAGCTTTGTCAACACTCCAGTTTCAAAATTAACTACGTTCATCTACAACTTAATCCATTCATTAACGAACTTCACCCCTACAATCTCGGTAAGTAACACACTTGAATTATTTAACAAAATCAAAGATTTTCATATACATGATGGTTGTTTAATGGTTTCATTCGATGTGAGTAACCTGTACACTTCGGTGCCGGTCTTGGATTCAATTCCTTTGATGCGCGAGATTTTGGAATCCGCAGACGTTCTTCCACTGCATATTGATTCAATTATCACTTTTCTAAAACTTTGCCTCTCACAGATCTTTTTCACTTTCAATAATGTCATTTACGAACAACCCGATGGCTTCGCCATGGGCAGTGGCTTATCTCCACCAATTGCAGATATTTTTATGAACAACTTAGAAAAGAAATTTATAATCCCTATAAATAAGAAAATTATCTTGTATTTTAGATATGTCGACGACATATTTTGCTTAATCGAAGGCAACATAATAACAGCTCAACAAATTTTAAATAACATCAGTAACATTCACCCTAATATCAAATTCACTTTAGAAACTGAAATAGATGGATGTTTCAATTTCCTTGACCTTAGCATACGTTGTTGCCGGTCCGAGTTCGGCTTTGGGGTTTATAGGAAGCCTACTCAAACTGACCACGCCATACATGCTGATTCCGACCACCCTCCTCAGCACAAAATGACGGCTTTCAACTGCTATGTCCACAGACTACTGAACATACCTTTAAATAAAGCTCAGTATAACAATGAGGTTAATACAATCAAATAAATTGCAGTTAACAATGGATATCACCATTCTATAATCGATAATCTCATACAAAAAATAATTAGGAAAATAAATCAATAACTAGCTTATCCATCTATCACAAACAATAACTTTTCATATATTTCAATACCATTCATAAGCTCTCTTATTTCTCATCACTTAACAAACATTCTCAGAAACATTTCTAGCAACTTTAAAATTTCATATAATGCTTCAAATTCCTTTTATAATGATTTAGACAATTCTAAAGATAAGTTGAATTAATTTTCTAAAAGTGGCATTTATGCGCTGAGGTGTGGTGATTGTGAAGCTGCATACGTGGGAAGAACTTGTAGACCATTGGAGGTGCGTATGAGCGAGCATTTGAGGTATCCAGATAAATCAGCGTTTGGTTTTCATATTAAATACAATAACCATAAGTTTGAACCAGAAACTAATTCAACACTAATCAAAAGTATTATCACCAAAAATTTCAACCTATTAGATTTTTATGAAGACATCGAAATAACAGCCGAGATAAAAAGAAACAACAAATGCCTTAACACACAAGTTAATTTAAATAGGAAATGTACACCTTTGCATAAACTCTTACAAGGACTTCAATGATGACAACAGGTTGACATAAGTTTTATTTCACCAGATCGCAATTATTGGAGGTCGGCGCCCTCATCGGTGAACTATCAAATCTGATGGCTTTACGGTTGGGAGACGAACGGATCTCATATAATATCAACTTTCCCATAATTCGTGTAGTGATTTCGGTTTCTAATCGCATTTCACATTCCGGCATATGTACAGTGGGGTGTGTCAGACGCTTGCTCGAATTCATTATTTTCCGCACTTGTTCCTACTTTTTCGTTGGCTTTTGCTTCTCACCTTTCTTCATCCTTCCATTCACATGATCCTTTATCATTTGTTAACTCTTTTGAAGTCGGCGCCTTCATCAGTGAGCTATCAAGGCTGTCTCCAAATTTACTATTTCTGATAGACGGCTGATGGCTTTACGGTTAGGGTGACGAACTCACATCTTACATTCCATTTCACATTTATCATATGTTATAATTCTTATAGTTCGGTGCCCTTATCGGTCAGCTATCAAAGCTGTCTCCCAATTTGTTATTTTTGATAGTCGGCTGTTGGCTTTACAGTTAGGGCGACCTCCTCTTATATTGCATTTCACATTTCAACATACAGTGGTGTTTGCTAGACGCATGTTTGAATTCATTACTTTCCACACACTTCCTACTTTTTCGTTTGATTTTACTTCTCACCAATCTTCATCCCTCCATTCACACACTTCATTCATGACTTGTTATATTTCCCATCAATTATATATTTTCCTAGAGCTCTGTCCTTTTCTTTAACTTTATTTTCATTTCAACCCTATGTTCTAAATTCCAATTCACATTGCAAACAATAGCATCTAACGTCAAAGAGAATCACATTCCACACCACAGAAATATGAATGTAATTGTCGCGCACAATGTCCATAACAGCGCTTTATTGTTCTTCTCGGGCATTCGCGTGTCTGGCACATTCCAATGTTTCTATGGATTTCGCCACCCTCACCAGACGGACATCAAGTCTGTCTCCAAAATTATTATTTTTGGTAGTTGGTGGGTACCTATCTGTTGAGGGTCGCGAAATCCGTTCATTTAACAATATCATACCACAATGTTTGTCTATGCTCCGACGATTCGGAACTTACTCGATGAAATGGAGTTACAATCCTGGTCTTTGCAATTTTTGTGAATAATTCTCTGATGACAACTTGGCAAAATGGTCGAACCAAAAAATGCACGTTTCAGATCTGCTGAATCATTTTACTGAATTTTAATTTTTATGTATTTTTAATACTGTTTTTAAACCAATAATGTGAACCACCAAACAGTTAAATGTACAGACGTACACATTTGGAGGCCCCTGTCTCGGAATTCTGACAAGTATGTATCAATTTTATCAAACTTACGAAATGTAATTCACACATTTTTAGTGACCGCATTGATGATGGCTTAATGCCGAAAGCGCTCTGCGAAATTTTTAAATAAAGAAGATTGCACAACAATACATTATTTCTCTTAGGAGAAAAAAAATTGGGATTTTTATACAAATATGTCTAAAAAAAAATTCGTCGTAATAAGGGCCCATTTTTGTAGCCAAAGCTAATGTCGTCGTAATACGTCGAAGTAAGGATTTCCTACTATTTTATTCAAATTAAATTCTAAAACGTATATGAACTGCAATCAGGTAAAAATATTTGTAAATTATAAATTAGGCCTTTTGGATATGCTAGGAGCAAAAGATGCCTTATAGATTTCTCACTAGAAAACTAAGCTTTAATGTTTAGAGAGTGTGTCCCAAAAATAGTTTATTTTAAATTATAGCTATACCCACAGCAATCTTTAATTTTCCAATTAGACCAAAAATATTCTTATTAAGTGAATAGTATGTTCAAGATTTCATTTCAATTCATTTTGTTTCAAAATATTTATACCAATCTCGGAGAATCTTTAAAAAAAGTACGTCGGCATAAGGATACGCTTTTTAATTGTCCAGGAGGTCAGGTCAGGTCAGGAGGTGTTACAATATTTTGATACTGACCTAAGTAGACCGTTTTACAATTTCCAGCAAAATGGCACCTACAGTAGTAATTAAAGCTAAAAATAAAAGAAAAAACAGGTATTCAGAAGCCGCGGTTAAATAAGCTCTTGAAGAAATAAAACGAGGTATGTCGTTTATAAAGCCTCCAAAATTTACTGCATACCACAGACAACATTAAATGACAAGAAAAAGCAAAAAGATATTTTCAAAACAAGTGGAGAACCGCCTATCTTAACAGCTGAAGAAGAGAAGCTAGTAGTTTGGATTCAATTTCTGGGAGATGCTGGGTTTCCCTTGTCTAGAGCTCAACTATTTGACGTGGTATCCACATTGATTAAAAACCTAAATCGACCTAATCCCTTTAAGGATATGAGACCAGGAAAACATTGGTACCAAGGATTTTTAAAACAAAACGGAGATGTGTCTTGCCGAATAGCACAAAACCTTCCTTCAAGCTGAGCTAGAGGAACTGAGAAGGCCATTAAGAATTGGTTTGTGAAAGTTCATGAATATTTTGTAAAACATGAAATAACGGAAGTTTTAGAAGATCCCAGCAGAATCTATAACTGTGATGAGACCGCATTCTTTTGACTCCTTCAGAAAAACAAGTGCTCGTGAAAAAAGGTTCAAAGACTGTCTATAACAGAGTCTTAAATGATGATAAGGAATTCCTCATAGTTTTAGCCAACGCTTCTGCGAACGGTCAAGTTGCTCTACCGGTGGTTTTTCCATATAAGTCCCGGGTGCCAAAAAATATCCCTCAATCTATGCCAACCGGTTGGTGTTGTGGATATACCGAGAGTGGTTGGATGAATGCGGAAGCTTTTATTGAATATGTAACCAACGTTTTATTTAACTGGTTAACGAAAAACAACATCACACTGCCCGTCGCACTTTTCATTGATGGCCACACCAGCCATATTTCATTAGCATTAAGTGAGTTCTGCAGAGCAAATGGAATTGTATTGGTACCGTTGTTTCCGAATGCCCACATAATACAGCCATTAGATGTAGCAGTGTTTCATACTGTTAAGGCCAAGTGGCGAACAATAGTCGATGATATTAGAATTAAACACAAATTTAATAAAGTTAAACGAACATATTTTGCCGTGCTAGTGAAAGAATGTTTCGATAAGACCTTAAAACCTCAAACAATTTAAAGTGCATTTGAATGTACTGGATTATATTCTTTTAGCAAGAAAATTAAATTCGAGAAACTCCAAACAAATAGAACTCAAGCCCCACACGTTAGTTCTTCACAGGCCTCTTCCGAAATCACTGTACCAGGACCAGATTTTAGAAAAAAGTTTAAAAGCAAGCTATCTCCTGAAACGTTACGCCAGTTTATCAAACAATCTAGTAATGCAGGTTGGTCAGGAAATCCATCTTATACCAAACTTTTTGAATTCTGGAAATCACTTAACCCCAGAGAGAAAGTGTATGACCAGCTACTATCGAATAAGCTATCAAATAAAACTGCACATCTTGTCAAAAACTTTGAAGAACTGCGCTGTCTGATGATGAACAGACCTCGTTACATCAGTTAGGGGACTCAACACTAATTAGCAACATAAATGATGATGAAGATTTTAGTATATTTAGCATTGGAGGAGATGGATTTTTAGAATTGGTCGCTAAAAATGAGGAATACATGACAACTGATAATTCAATCAACAACCATAAAAAATCAACAAACGAAAGTATTGAAACAATCTTGGAAGCTCATTCAACAGCAAAATTGACCTCCTCTTTAAAACCATTTGATAGTAACACAATTGACAACAATACCGCGAAAAAAATTTGAATTTTAAAAATAGAATACCTTGAACCAATCAAGCTTCCAAATGAATCACCTTCCAGTTCATCACTACAATCTGATGCTCATGACACTACAGTCCATGATAAAGAAAATAGTTCTGTAAATAACAATTTTCTTATACCGCCCAATCAAACAATTTCCGAAAAATCCGATTTTGTCAACTCACCATTATTTGAGGTATCTTTGGAACCATGTAATCGTCAGTCATCTTCGTCATATTTTAGAACACCGCTTAAGTCTCCCACGCCTTTCAAAAATGCATTTTATTTCCCCAAAAATCCGAAAGAGAATGCAAAAAACGAGTAACAAAAAAGATAACACCGATTGTAGCCATAGCTGATGAATTTGTAGAGTAACAAAGGCGACTAGAAACCGAAAAAATGTCAAAAGAGGAAAAGAGAAAAGAAAGACTTGCCTAGAAAAATAAAGCGAAAACTAAAACAATCCTTAAGAAAGCAAATGGCAAACAAACAAAAGAGGCAAACCCAGAACAAATAACCCAAGAACAACTAGCAGAAGAAGCAAAAATTTATGAACAGGAGAATGTAGCGGAAGAAAAAGAAGAGAATAGAGAAAAAAATCAGAAAATATAATGAACAAAGCAAAAGCCGAACCAGTAAAAAGTAAACGCAAAAAAGAGAGCGGTTATCAACAAGACAAGTTATTGATAAAAATAAATCCAAATTTTTTATTTAGGCGTTGGAACGGATTGGGATACATTGGAGATGACCAGCTGTCGACGATGTCATATGGTTTGGAAAAGACGAAATTGTTTCTCGTATAAGTGCTCCTTGCCTTGTAAATAGTGGAATATAAGTGATATACTTAATATAAGATTTATATTTGATGTAAGTAGATTCTTAAAAACCTATATGTGAAAGTTGTTACAAGTTTTTATTTTTTTGTTCTTATAAGCCGATTATTCTTTAATTTACTTCAATAAATATATCGTTCTGCATATTTTCTCGAATTCAATGTTTTTTTATGTTAATTACAACCATATTCAAAAATAAAAACAATATAAAAGTTTACGCCTCTCAGGTCGGAATTAGGGTCTCAGTTAAAAATATACGTCGGAATAAGGAGATTCTGGCATTTTTTTTAAAAACATTTGTTTTCCCAAGGAAGCACATTATATCATTTAAAACATATATTTTTCTATAATTCACAACATATCATGTTACATTTAAAAATGCCAAACTGAATGTAACAAAGTCCGTTTTTCTAATATTTTAACTCAAACTCAAAAAATCCCAAACTGTGGCGAAAAATGGAGCATTTTGCCTTATGTTCCTGATTTAATGCTCCCGCCAAAAGTAAAGTAGCGTATGTGGAATTTTACTAATTTTTAAGTTGACGTGTGCACGCAAGCTTAGTGTTACATGTAGTTAGTACTGCAGCGGGAGAAGTTTGCTCTGTGAGTTTTCAATTAATACATGCGAAAAATAATGGGATCACGGGCTAAGCGCATGGTTCTCCAAGCTATCGAAAATCACCGTTCTGAAAGTACAAGTTCAAATAATAACGATTCCTATTTATTACTTGAAGATAATATGATTATATTGGATGAAAATATGCAACTATTAATTACGGATAGTTTCATAGAAAAAAATGTCCCAATTAACACCGATATTTGTGAAACTTTAAATATGGAAATGTGAGGTACCTGTTTTTTATTTATTAATTACATAATTTTAAGTAAGTAAGTGAATGTATAGCTTAATAAAGACAAAGCTGTGTCAAAATTTATTTATAGTTATTGTTTTAATATTTTAGAAACTAAAAAAAATATTGACCAACTCGAAAATATTGAAAATTTGAAGTTAAATAACAATGCTATAACAGAAAATGAGAAGATAAATATGGTTGTTTTAAATGAAAGGTAGTCAAAATTAAAAGCTATGTTACTCTTTTATAAAATATTTGGTTTGTAATTTCATTGAATATTATTGGTATTCAATTTTAATTATTGCGTTATATTACCTACTAAATTTTCTAATATTTAATTATTCTTTTATTTTTAGAGAAGGTCCTTGAAATAAGCCAAACTATAATTGTTGAGGAAAACATAAACGAATCGGATAATCTATAGGGTATGCATTTTTAAATTTGATTAATAATTTCTGCTTCGTATTTGTTTTAGTTTATTCTATTTAGATCGTGTGATACATTGTAGAAGAGGTGATTGATTACTTTGAGCTTGAATTAACAGAGGTCGAAGCAAATGAATCAGAGGAACCAGAAAAAGAAAACATAGAGAGCAAAGAAAGTTCTGTCTCAGAATTTGTCCCTACCTCAGATGAAGAAAACCACATAGGTAAAAACAAATTAATTTATGCGAAAAGATTTGCAATCCTTTTTATTATTTATGGTCCCACACTTTTCTGATTAATTCTTTGCTTTTTTTTAATTTTATTTGGTCATACATAGTCTGAAGTGTAATTTGTTATTGAATGGAATAAGATCCGCTTAAACTGAAAACAATAACTGATATCTTTTTAGATTTAAGACAAAGTACCATAAATTATATGCAATTAGATAATAGTTGTTCAAAAAAAGGAGAAGTCGAAAAAGGAAAAAATATGTATTTGGGAAAACTGAAAAAAAAGAGTTTCTTCGTGAGAAGATAGTGGAGAACCATACAGTGAGGCCAGCTAGTGAATGTAAAAAAGAATGTTTTAGAAAGATTGAGGAACCACTGTGTGTAAAAAAAAAGTTATTGGGCTAAAAATTCATACAAGTAACTAAAATAAAAGAAACAATAAATCCCGGATTAAATGACAGAGAACATAGAAAAAAAAATGACAAAAATATATTTTTTAAATCGGAAGGTACTGCCCGTGTCGAAGTTTGTAAGGTGTTTTTTTTACCACTTTGGGATATCCTGGTAATAATGATACAATTTTGCGGGTTATAAGGAGCCCATTAGGAAACCAACGTGGTTCTTATAAGAGGAAAAAATTCGATCATGATATTGTTAAAAACCATATTAAAAAATACTCACCATGTGTGTCCCATTACAGACGAGAACACGCTCCAATCAAATTGTATTTTCTAAGCGATATAACTATAACCAATATGTTTTCCGATTTAAAAAATGCTATCTGAATTTTGAAATATCCTATGAATTATCTAGGAGCATAGTTAAAGAAATGAACATATCTTTTACAAAACTGGGCCACGAAGAATGTGGATCATTTTTATTACATGATCCTAACCATAATAAGGAAAATGCATCGGTTAACATAGATTGTTCTAATTGCTTCCAGTGGCTGCAGCATATGAAAAAGTTGAGGAAACTAGAGAAGAGTACAGAGCTGACAAACAGGAAAAAAATAATGCAGAATATATTCTATTCTACAGATATGCAAAAAGTGATTATGCTTCCCAGAATAGATATATTTAAACAAGTGGTATTTACACCTCGTATCATAGCCTTTAATCAATCCTTAGCTCCACATGGCAGCAATAATAAAAAAAAATAAGGTCTAAGCAGTTCTTTGGCACGAAGCCATTGCTGGACGCAGAAAAGAAGATCTTATTAGTTGCTACAATATATTTTTAACAAAATATGCTAGAGAAGGAGGCTATATGCATATGGACCGATAATTGCAGAGGCCAAAATAAAACTAGGTCACTTATAATCTATCTAGTAAATATAATTAGTACAGATAATATTGCCGCTCAAAAAATAACTATAAAATATTTTGAGCCTAGGCATACCTACATGACTGTAGACAGCTTTCATCACTTGGTAGAAAGAGGTTTAAAATAAAATCCCAAAGTATATGATTTTCAATACTTTTTAAATATAGTACAAACCTGTTGAAAAGAGAATTCTATAAATGTGAAAGAAATGAATTTCACGGATTTTAAGCATTGGACAAATCTTACCTTCAACTATCAAATTAATAAGCTCAATAAAAACCTTCCCGTTTTAAAAGATACTGTTTTAATAGAAGCAAGAATAGGCTGTAAAAATTTATTTTATAAAATAAGCTTCAAGGAAAACGATTACATTGAATTAAATATATCAACTAAGAAAAACTTATTTTTGCAAGAACCCGAAAGCTATACTCCTGAAAGAAAAAAGAAAATTTTAGAGAATTTATCCTCAATTATTCCAAATCAGAAATTAGTTTTCTGGAAAAACTTGATGGCAAGCAATGTGGTGGATATGATCAACAATATTGAAGATGAATAGAATTTATATTATCTTAGCGAGAAAACCATTTTATTTTTTAAAAAATTATTTTTTCATGTTACACTTTTGTTTTTATTTTTTTGTTTTTATTCCAAAAAATATTAATAATAAAGATATTAAATAGAAGTTTGATTGGTAAATATATACACAAAATATTAGTCATAAACACCTTATCTGCATTATACGGTTTTCATCACAGGTGAAATAGTTCAGTCGTATGCAACAACCTAGACGTATAAGAACATACGGTTGTTATGCCTAGTTATGAGCACTCGCAGAATAACGCAAATTCACATATATGACCCATTTTGTGAATTTACTTGAAAATTTCAGGTTTTATACAAGAAATTTGTATCTCATTACATATATCCAATAAATATATTCGATTACACGCATAATCATAGTAATTTTTACTCTTATAGAGAAATTATGACAAATTTCCTAATCCAAAATTTCAATTGCCATTTTCTCGGAAGTTACATTATTGCGGATACGGTGTTTTTCTTTAGCACGGCAGTAATGACGCGAGTAAGAAATATGGTGAATATTGAGAGTTGAATTGGAAAGAGCTACCAGGAAAATTTATTATGGTACATATAGTTCACAGATTCCCATCACTGAATCGTTATATTATTTAGCAGTATTCTATCATACCAATATTATAACGTTTGCATGATATAATCACCTGGATTACTTACCCAGATTAATGGAAACTGATTTATTCAGCACTTACCTAGAAAAAAGGAAAAGAGTGTTAGTACCTTATTTTTGCATAAGATGAATTATTCTGTTGGGGCGAAAATATTATACGCGTTTACTATAAAAATTATAAAAATTTTCATGTCGAACTATTTGAGAAAAAAAAACGTATTCTATATCATACATTTTTTCATTTACTATTCAACAATGTGAACCTGATACGTGAAACAATATTTTTATAGATAAAAATTGTTGGAATTTGATTAGTTTAGATATTCTCAACCTTTGTATCATTGAGCAGCTACTCAGATAAATCAACCTCCCTAGGTAAATCTGTTTAATTGTTGAATGGAGTAAAATTCATAGGGACGCCATTTATGTTTATTAAGGATAGTATGAGTGGTTACATGTGATGAATCAGTGGGAAAAGCAGAGAGACTTCCTTATTTCCTTACTAAATTCATGTTTTATGCGTTAAATTGATCCACAGATTCCCCCGTTTGCTCTGCAATAATGGTATTCTTATTGGGTTTTGGGTGTTGGAAAATGGAAATATCGTTAAGCAAATAATAATAAACTGCTCCATTGAATTTCACCTAATTACAAAATACTACATGTAGTTATACAGTAAGGAAAATACATAAAACTAAGTGAAACTAAAGGACGAAGTTCAGTTCCTACGATAATAAAAAAAGATTATCGAAGACCTGCTCTTTCACTTAACCCTGGCGGTACAAGAACAAAAATGATAGTAACATATAGATAGCACGAGTAAAAGTTACATCGCTAAATCAAGACTCCTCGCAGTAAATGAGACATTGTAAAAAAAATTAAGAATGCTGCTGGTCCAAGAAAAACTTTTTAAATTCAATTCCAAAGCACTGTACACTGAATGCTTTGAACTGTTCCGATATATTGTTATATAGGGTGGTGATCTGGTAACTAAGTCCTTTAGGGATAACCATACATTTGAATTTTTGTGGAAATGGTGGAAAAAGATTCGAAAGTGTCATCTTATTTTTATCATAATTTTGATGCTATTCACTTTTTACAGCGCTCATTAAAAATTTATATCTGAGTACTTCAGAAAGTGTTGAGGAAGTATATGTCATGCATCGGTTTCCCGTTATTAAAGTTAGAATACTTAGTACTCGCCGAAAAAAAAATACAATGTATAGCTCACTTTGAATTACTATTAGAAGGTTTTTCATAGTATGCATTTGTTCATTTTTTTATTACCTTCAATTTTCGTGCTGACACATTTTTTGTAAAAACTCATAGTTCTTGAGTTATTTATGAAAAACTGCTGTAAAACATGTATTTTTATCCCGAAACATCACAATCATTGATCATTAATAACACAGAAAGTATTGATTTATTCCAAACAACTTTATATAAGAAATTTTGCTTAGAATTTGTCCCTCTATCGATTCCTGGGGTTATTTTTATTGAAATAATTTTCACCCCCGAGAAGGGGTGGCATCCACCCCCAGGGAAAAAGCGCAAGTTGGCACTATGTCACTTTTGTTTCATAAGGTATATCCCACCTACTCACCAATTATCATGGAAATCGATGGAGGTTCAACGAAATCGGAGGTGTTTTTCTTTAGTACGGCAGTAAATCATTAATAAACATTTTACCTAGCGCGTCCACCAAATATTACGATATTCTGGGAACTGAGATCTAGAAAATGGTATTATGTAATGTAAGTAACCGGTCTGGCTGAGTGTTAGTTCTGTAAAAGTTGTATAGTAGTGTCTTGTCATATAAAACCGTGACTATTGTTATAAGATAGTCAGCAAAATGAAATAGATAATTTGAAATGGATTTCTTTTCTAGTGGTCATCTCAAAAATAAAGTGTACGCAGCACTTGTTCAACCAAGACATGATATAATAGACATAGTTGGTTAAATATTACATCTTATCCTAGATATGATTTGATTAGATAGTCAATTGATTCTGGCAGTCAAAAGAGTAGAGATGACAAGAAGGCGATTTGAAGTTTGAATCGATTTAATGTACTGTCAAAAGACGCCATTGCAAGAAACAGTTTTAAATTATAATGAACATTATTAAAAGCATATAGTCCATACTATTTACAGAACACAAACAAAACACTACAGTTCTATTAGACATAATATGGAATTGCTGATTCAAGTACAAAGGAACAACCTTCGTAGACTAAAGTGCTTGGAAGTGGGAGGAGCTCTTATTCAATATTTATTAGAATAACGTTAGTTTTTTTGTTAGTTAGGGATTACTTTTAGTGTAATGTTTTATTACCT
This sequence comes from Galeruca laticollis, assembly GCA_963921935.1. Classification (NCBI taxonomy): domain Eukaryota; kingdom Metazoa; phylum Arthropoda; class Insecta; order Coleoptera; family Chrysomelidae; genus Galeruca; species Galeruca laticollis. Next base: position 151,784,854 of record OY998177.1, read on the forward strand.
TGACGTTTTCTTACTGGTTTAATAACTTTGTGTTTGTAGTAGTTATGATTCAAAGCAACTATTTACGTTCTTTGCATACCTATTTAATTGCCATGGAATTCGTTGTCAATATATTTATTATCGATTATTGCTAAGTTAATAATTTCTACTATAGTAGATTGTAGATGAATCTTGGACATGGTATCAGTAAATTACTTTTATCTCTACGTAGGATATCCTCATAAAATGGTGGATGCGCGAATCGTTACGAAGTGCATTAAAAAAATGTAAATATTAGCCAAACGGCTTATTCTGTGAAATTCTAACAAATATACCTTTTAATTAGCTTAAGGTGTGGGGAAGTAAATTTCTATATTTTCATTTACGGTGTATCACCCTTGCAAAAATTTTGAATCACTAACCATTACCAATAGTCTGTCTGTGGCATCAAGGCATTACATTAAATATGTTATAAATATACTGAAAATTTTATGAATATCGAATGAGCAGTATAAAAATAAAAAATAAAAAGCTATCTCAAAATTCGAAATTTGGAAGCCAATAAATCGAAACCGAGGACCTGAATTGAAAACGTTTATCAAGTGGTACTAATATTATTTTGGCTCATACTATACGCTCCCGACTATTTCCCGGGACACTCTGTATTAATTAGTACGATAACACTCAGTAGCTTCTATATATTTTGCAGTATCGATTAAAACGAAATGTACCAGAGAATTCATTTTAATGCAAATTTCAGGATGCACGAAAGCCGATTGCTTTATTCATATCCCCTAATAATAAAGGAATAAAAGAACTTGATTACTACTATATCAATCTTTACTTGATTATATCTGACATGAATCCCATTTTTTTCACTTACTTAATAGTTAAAATATTATAAGTGGCTCAATACCTTTCGTTTACGTAGCCAGAAATAATGATCTCAGCTCTCAATGATAAATTATTCACGTGCACAAACTTGGTAGCTGGCCTCGATATATCAATAGTATTGTATTTTGACCGACACATCATTTTCTCCGTGTATAAGTTTAGTAGAGGCTCCATAATGGAAAAAATCCGGTAGTACAATGAAAATGAATAATGTCTTATTTGATAATTTGAATGAAATTCGATCTGTACGTGCGCGTTCCTGTATGTTTAATCATTTCAGTGCCCTCAGTTGAGCCAAATCAGAATAAAAAAAAATTCTACCGTACCTTCAATCGGATTAGTAATTTCTGATAAAACTAAATTTATACGTGAAATAATAATTTGCACATATTATAAGCTTGTATTCAGTGGAATAAATTGAAGTCACCATGAATCCTTGACAATAGGTGTTATAAAGCAAAACCTGTCTTAATGAGATTTCATTCAACTAAAATACAAGTATCATTTTGAGTAAACAATTCACATAAACTGTAATGAGTAACTGTCAAATAAAAAAACAAGATCTAATCAACACTGATAAATATATCACTGCTAACTATATCACTCTCCCCCACTTTATTTTGAAACATAATCTTCCAAATAGTCAGGACGTCTTGTTGGACGAGACGATCTTTGAAAGGTTGGTTGGTATTGAGGAGGGTCGATCGGTTGAGATAAGAAATCCACTTGGTGTTGGTTCTCTGCTCCTTCTTCTTCCGGGGTTGATACAGGTTCTCGTGGGGTAGATATATATCTTCGACGGGTTGATACAGATTTTCGTGGGGTAGATATAGATTCAGGAGAGTCTAAATTAGTTTCGTTCTATGCTTGAGGACTGTCTGCTTGATTTTCTTTTTCTTGTTCTTCGCTTAGTGGAGACTGCATTAATGATTCCCCTGCAGGTGCTAGGTTTCGTAGATTAACAGTTGTTTCCGTGCCATCAGGGAGACGGACTAAGGCGTAATCAGGGTTTGCCTCCACTAGCGTGACTTCTTGCACCAAGGGGTCGTATTTACTTTGTCGAACGAAGTTCCTCATCAAAACTTTGCCTGGAGAGAGAAGCCACGATGGGAGGGCAGTGCCAGTGACACCCCTCCTCTTATGGTAAAACATCCTCTCGTGTGGGGTAGCGTTGGTTGCCGTACAAAGCAGTATTCTCATTGAGTGAAGAGCTGCAGGTAGTACTTTCTCCCATTGATTTACTGGCATTTGTTTGGACTTTGAAGCAAGGGATATACTTTTCCAAATTATGCCGTTATATATTTCAATTTGCCCATTCCCACAGGGATTGTAGGGAGTTGTCCTGCTCGTGGCTATATTTTTGGAGTGTAGAAATGTCTCGAATTCTCTTGATACAAATGACGTGCCTCTATCGGAATGGATGTACGTGGGATAACCAAATACTGAGAATATTTGTGATAGTGATAGTATGACGGTGTGAGCTGATAGATCGGTGAACAGGATAGCAAATGGAAATCTAAAATACTCATCAACGACTGTGAATAAATATTTATGACGAGTACTTGACGAGAGTGGCCATTTAAAATCAATCCTAAGGCGCTCAAAAGGTGATGTAGCTTCAATAAGGCTGTTGGTTTTCTTATTGTAGAATCTTGGTTTTATCTATGCGCATATTTTGCATTTTGCCGTCATCTTTTTGATTTTGTCTAATGTATAGGGAAGATTCTGAACTTTAACGTAATGATTCATTCGTGCAATACCAGGATGGCATAGGGAATTATGAATTTCTTCCAATTTAGAGTATGTGTTCGATGTGCAGCAAAATCTAGAAAATGCATCAGCCTGTACGGGGCTAACTCTAATCGCCATCTGGTGAATTTTTCATTCTTTATTTTCACGACATGTCTTAAGTCAAACATGTAGCAAACAGATTTTTGGTCAGTTACTAGTTGGAACTTACGTCCGATTAAGTAATATCTCCATTTACGGAGAGCTTCCATTATTGCATAAGCTTCCTTTTCAACTGCAGGGTGATTTTGTTCGCTCTTCGATAGCGTCCTCGAAAAGAAAGCAACTGGTCTATGGTTCTGAGTGAGAATAGCAGCTATAGCAACATCAGAGGCATCGGTTTCAACACAGAATGGAGAGTTTTCTTCTACGTTAACTACAAATGCTTTGAGCATACAAGATCTAATATCATTGAAATATTTGACTAAAATTGGATCAAGAGGGAAAGTCTTGCATTTAACTAACCTGTGAATTCTGTCACTAAAGATTTGTTGTGAGGAATTGGGAAATCTAATAATAGTTTCAAACGATCGGTGTCTGGGCGTAAGGTGTTATTTTCTATAAGATATCCTAAAAGCTTGATTGATTGCAAATTGAATTTAGATTTTTCTTTGTTGATGGTTAAATTGTATTTCTTACATACCTCTAAAAACTTTTCTAGGTTTCCGTCATGTTCGGATTGAGTTTTCCCACTTACTGTCAAGTCATCTAAGTAGGAATGAACTAACTCCTTGAAGACCTTCTTTTGAAATTATTTCATCAATTTTTCTTTGGAAAGCAGCAACGCCGTTGGATACGCCCATAGGTAATCTTTTAAATTGCCAAAGTTTTGCAGCAGCTTCTAATGCGGTAAACGGCCGGTCTTCCTTCCTGATGGGGATTTGATAGTATGCACTTTTCAGGTCAATAGTGCTATGAAATTTGTATTTGGCCACACTTGATGGTAATGGGTATGCATCTAGCATTGTATATTTGTTGATAGTTTGAGAATAGTCAACGACCATTCTTTTTCTGTGAGTGCCATTTACAATGAGTACTTGAGCTCTCCAAGGGGATAGGCTTTCTTCAATTATTCCGTCTTTCAGGAGACTCTGAAAGTGTGACCTAATATAATTTTCGTCATCGTTGGAAAACCTTCTGGATTCAACAGTAATAGGGCGATAATTGGGCGCTAGATGCTCAAAGAGGGACGCTGGCCCAACTTTAGCATTTGCTAAAAAGCTACTTACATTCAAAGTTGGTCTGTCACCGCCAAAGTTTACTGACAAATTCGAGTGCTGTTTAAGATTGTCATGTCCGAGAATAATATCTGCACAACAATATTTGAGGACACAGCTTGAATTTAGAATAAGAATTGTTAAGAATTTCCAAATCTCCATAACAGTAAGCTTTAACTGGTACCAGTAATGAGGATGAAGCCATACTGACTTTCGATTGTGTCGGGTGCAATTTGATCTTCAGATTTGCGGCAAACAAGTCACTAATGTAGCTTTCTGTACTTCCGGTGTCGATGAGTGCTTCCGCCGTTAATGGTTAGTGTGATTACTGACTTGGAAAGGCTAGTCGGTGAAACCGCTGAAATTTTAGACTATCGAGAAATAATGTTTTGAACTGATGTAAAAGTTGGAAAGTTGTCTTCTTCGAAAGAGTCACATTGTTTTGCGGCAGCAGAGGTTTTCGACTTGGATGACCTGCAAACCTTAGAGAAATGTCCTTTTTTGTTGCACAATTTGCATATTTCTTCACGTGCAAAGCAAGATGAACGCATATCACGTTTATATCCACAGAAGAAACATTTCGACATGTTGGTTGTAGCAGAAGTTAAGGGACTGTATAAGGTTTTCTCAAGAGTCTCACTATTTGACGTTGAAGCTAACTGTGGTTGGAGGGCATTAAAAGACTCAGAAAATGTTTGTGCTGATACGAGGGCACCTGCTTTATTAAATACCTCTTCTAAATCTAAAGTTATATTTTCCAACAGTCTTTGTCGGATACTAGGGGTGATTAGTCCATTAATAAAAGCATCTCGAATGTATTCGTCCCTGTACTTCTCAGCGGTCACTGCTTTAAAACCACAGTCTGCACTTAAAGCTCTTTACGATTGTATATACTGATCTACAGTTTCCCCTGACTGTTGACGTCTAGTCATAAGTCTGTACCTCGCATACACTTCATTCTTCGGTTTTATATAATCTTTCTATAGCCTTAGCATAAGATTCTAGAATAATAGTAATTTGTCAGTTTCTTTAGCAGCAATTGTGTCAACAAAGGTTTCAAAGGTGGTCTTCCAGTGAGTCCATTGGGAAGTGGCACAAGGTGAGGTGTATTCGACTTTAAATCGTTCAGGCTTGAAATACTTGTCCATTGTCTTGATTAGTATTTATTATTATTAGTTGAATGAATTGTTATAAAGCAAAACCTGTCTTAATGAGGTTTTATTAAACTAAAATAGAAGTATCATTTTGAGTGAACAATTCACATAAACTGTGATGAGTAACTGCCAAATAAAAAAGCATGATCTACTCAACACTGATAACTATATCACTGCTAACTATATTATTTGGATGATCACTATAATATATAGCGTCTCTAACGTTAATTTGAAACTATAAAAATTGAGTAAAATTCTGTATATGTAAAACGATGTTTTATACATCAACTGATCAAATTGAAAGTGGCAAAGTGGAAGCCTTTGGCTGGAGCTACACATCCAATTTCGTTTCCAGGTTTATTGCCTGCCATTACAATTCTGACTCAAACAATGCATTCCGTTAGACCAATACTTAGTGCTAGATTATAATTCCAAGAACAACCAATAAGCGCCTGAAGTTATATTATTACTATCGTTACTGGTTGATGTCGTTATCAGCAGAGCTGAAGTAATTAGGAACAATGATGAGAATTAGGGTTTTTTATTAGTAGCTTTGTTCGGACATTTTAATTTGTATTAATAACCACTGTTTATTCCGTTGATATTTGTATGAAGAAATTATTGTTTGCACATATTATTTCAAGAAATAATGAATTTATGATAGTCTAAATAGAAAGCTTTGGGGAAACAATCATTTTTCACTTTATGAAGATATTTATACAGTAGATTGGAGGTGAAAAATTATCGTGAATGCTCAGTTTTCCATGAGATTAAAGTCAGAAAGTTACTCATAAATTGATACAGTATTTTATTTGAAATGTATTCAGAAAAGTGAGTTGAAAACGAGAAAACTGGGGTAGATTGAGATAGCATGAGATGAAGAGACATGAGGCAAAAATCTCTACATAGTATAAAAGGAAGTCAGTTTCCCTATCTGTCAGACTGTTTATCCGTGAACACATCTCAAACCACGCAACGAATTTTGATACGAGTTTCATCGTCATTTAGATAATTTTTCTTGGAAGGTTTTCATCAGTACAAATTGTAATGTCAATTTAGCTAGCGTGTGACCGCTTTTTTGGAGACAGACTGACATTTCTCGTATGATGTTATGATAGGTTTGGTACTTTCAAGCAAGAATTCTCAGCTGACCACGTTTTTCTTACTCATGTATAATAGTATATTATATTATAAGGATTAAAAGTGACTATTTTTTAGCAAAAATAGGCACTTTAAGTCCGTATGCTATATACTATTTTTTCTCCAACCAAGTCAAAATTAAAATAAATTTAGTTTTATTCAAAAATCGTTAATAATTTGGTAATAAATTTGAACACCTATTAATTATAACAGCGATAGCGAGTCGGTAGTCATGGATATCTGGTATTGATGGTAAATATTGATTGTCAAGTAGACGTCAGTAGACGTACTAATCATATAATTTTTGTAGTAGTTTTCACGCTGCTTTCAGAATGAATCCCGAACACGATGAAAATATACCTGCGGATATATTGGAAAGTGCCGAAGCAGTATATCTAAATCGGAATAAGTGCAGTTTACGGGCATTTGCCTTTTTACGAATTCCTTTTGTTTTTCGTAACTAAATAAGCCTCCTGAACATAGATATGGAAAAAAAACTCGGCGGTCTCATCAAAATTTCCCCCCCTCCATTAGATTTTTTTCCTGAAAATCGGCTTTTTTATATTTTTTTCATTTCGTAATTAAATAGCCTGTATAAACATAAAAAGAACAAAATACCCCCCTCCCCCAAACAAAAAATAATTTCACAACTAATCGGCGTTATTTTTTCATTTATTTTAAGTAAATAGACGTCAATCTTCACACTGAAAATATAATAAAACAATAAGCATAACAAAAATAAGGAGTATGCATCTCTTTCACATTTGACCAGGTCCTCGAATTTTTGTTGCCTTGGTTATAAATGCGTCAAAGACTACTTCTCTGCAAACATTGACCCAATCCACTAACGTATTTTGCGCGAGTTTTAGCTCGTTTTGCATTCGCAATAGCTGGTCTTTATTGACCGACAGATGGATAAATCCCAAAATTTCCCAAATGGGCAAGTGGGATTCATAAAAAAACTTCTATAACTCAAAGATGCTCTAAAAAATTTAAGAGGGTAGGTTATTTCTATATAATGTATATTTTGGTTGCCATGGTAACTAATTTGCGTTACAAAGTAATGGGTATTAAGTTATTCAAGAAGGGGAATGGGATATAATCATTGGATTCACACTTTCCCTTCCTGAGTAACTTAATGTGCGTTACAAAAGTTTTGGATATTAAGTTATTCAAGAAGGGGAAGGGAATATAATCATTGGATTCACCTTTTCCCTTCTTGAGTAAGTTATTGTGCGTTACAACGTATTGGATACCAAGTTATTCAAGAAGGGGAAGGGTTAACCCAAATATTATATTTCCTTCTCCTTCTTGAATAACTTAATGTGCGTTACAAAGTATTGGATATTAAGTTATTTAAGAAGGGGAAGGGAATATAATCATTGGATTCACCCTTTTCCTTCTTGAATAACCTGATGTGCGCGTTACAAAGTATTGGATATTTTTCAAGGGGAAGGATGAATGCATATTACTTTCACTATGAGGGAAACTATGTGCGAAATTTAGATATATTCAAAACCGAAGTTTATTAAATTATAATAGTATTAAACATTTATTTAATCATAAATACAATGGAATTATTCAATATTATTAGAGAAATATGTCAAATTATTTTATTATATTGAAAATGAAAATACGTGAATCCTTTTTATGGGAAAAGTTTCCAAACGGTTGGCGAAACTACAATATATTATTGTCGGTTGTCGAGTATGACATTGACTTTCATAAGTGTATTTGCATGGAAAATAAATGTTTTTAATAACTTTTAATATTCATATTTCGAAAAGTATTTGTTCTTTCAACTCGTGACTTGGTATAAAACGTTACTATAATAATAACTGTATGTAAAAAAGATATGAGACCCGAACCGGATTGGAGATATTTTAAAATTGAAAATGTGCCTGCATGACAATACAAGTAAGTTTGAATAATTTTGAAAATTCATATCTCGAAAAGTAGTTCCGCAACTTGTAGTAACTTGTTATAAAACTTTTTTATAATAAGATCTATCTGTACAAAAAAATTAAAGCCTGAACTCGATTGGTGGCATTCCAAAGTTTAGCCATATGGCCGGCTCATCACTGTAGCTATTTCTGCTACTTCTTTTCTTTATATGAATTTCGTATATTTTCCAGAAAAAATTGCGATTTGGCAACATCAATAATTACCGGAAGCGTCAAAAACAGCGGAGACATCAAAAACAGATTTGAATAATAAACTAGAATTTTATACTTACCTTTTATTACAAAAAATACGTTTCTTTTTATTTTTTTTGTATGTCCATTACATTTCCAACGAAAACCATCTATGGAATCTGGCCGGGGTGTCATTATGAAATGTCCTTCGCAAAAATTCACCGGACACTTAATTTCATTATTTGCGGAAATTAAACCCAAACGCTGCGCTTGCGATATAATCTTATTATTATTTCGTCAGGTTTAAATATCGTCTAGATTAATAAAATTCATTTTTGTCGGAAACCAAGAAAATCTTAAATATAGAAGCCCAACAAAAATAAACAGACACACAATACCAACGGCAACAAATAATAATGACAATAGTTTGACACTTCTATGACAGTTAGAAATACATTTTTTGTTATTGCCATTGTTGTATAACTTCCAAAAGTGAACCTTTTAAAGAGTGAATATTTTCATTAAAATAAGAGACCGCCAAGATTTATTTTTATTTTTATGCTTCTACAAACATAATCCACCCAATTAACCAAAAATTTTAGTAATACAAGAAAAACCCGTAAACTGCATGTATACCTCTAAATCTTTTGCCACCCAAATCTCGCCAAGTTTATGAACTTGCATATCAGCGATTCATGGATTGGTGTAAAGAAAAAAATGTGCAAAACTATGCGGAGAGTGTTCTTATGGTGTATTTCTCAAATTTAACGAAGACCGTCAAGCCATCCACTCTTTGGTCACAGTATTCAATGTTGAGATCCACACTGGATATCAAAAATGGTGTAGATATTAGTAAATATTCAAAATTGCGAGCATTGTTAAAAAGGCAAAGTGATGGATATATACCTAAAAAGTCTAGGATTTTTACAAAGGAGGAAGTGGATCCGTTCCTGGATATGGCACCTGATAATGTATATTTGATGATAAAGGTTTTTCGAGTATTAGGAATTGGAGGTGCTATGCGCTGTGACGGACTAGTTCATTTGAAAATTGATGACATTGAAGATATGGACTCGGTCCTGGTCGTAAAAATTGTGCAGACAAAAAACAACAAACCTCGTTTGTTTACCATTATAGGCGATAATTATTTGCGTTTATTCCGAAAATATGTTGCACTACGGCCATCAAATATACAGGAACGTCGTTTATTTTTGAAGTATGTTAATGGGAAGTGTCAAAGAATGGTTGTTGGTATTCACAAAATTAATGCCGTGCCGCAAGAAATTGCAAAAATTTTGAAGTTAGAAAATTGGAAGGAGTATACTGGACATTCGCTAAGAAGAACATCTGATACACTTCTTATTGATGGTGGCGGTGACCTCACTTGTCTTAAAAGACATGGAGGTTGGAAATCGAGTACGGTAGCAGAAGGATATATTGAAGAATCACGTATCAACAAAGAGAATACTGCCAGAAATATATTGCAACCTGACAAAGAAGGTACAAGTACCTGTTCAGATATTTCCTAGAATGTTTCATCAACAGTTACGGAGAATATTTTGAGTTGTTCTAACATCAATGAAAATCTTTTTAATTTTTCGAAAATTGTTAGTGATAATTTCAGTGGTGCTTTGAATTTTGGCAATAATTGTTCCAATTGTACATTCAATATCACTATAAATAACAAATAAATACCTATATAAAGTTGCCCAATTAGTTTGTTTTACTAAGTTTGTAAGAGACAATGTTTTTTTCTTCAAATTTCAATTAGAGAGCTTAAATGCAATTACTTCTAGTCCTAGGATTAAAACTAGCGTTTTTAATCCTAGGATTAAAAGTGTTGCTAAGCAACGAGCAAATTTTTCTACGGTAAGGGAATTGATGACTTTTGCACCTGAAAATAGTACAAAAATGTCAACATTTTTTTATGGTTGGAGAAAAAATAGTATATTGAGTCTGGAAAAATGCTTTTCTGGACGTGTAATGAACGATATTTTTTATTATACGTATCTGAAGACAACGCAAAAAATGATAAAAAGTAAATGTAGATTATTTTATTTTAAAAGTATCTAATCATTATACATCGTAATAGTACCAATCACGATTAACAACTCCATAACAACGATATATTTATTATCGACATTGTTTAATTTTCTGTCAGTTTAATTCACGTTAAGTTTAAAAAATGTGCTTGCAAGAAAATCCAGATATTCCTTCAAACATATTAGAGCTAGCGGCACAAGCCAGTGCTGATTTGTTACCAGCAAAATCCAGGTCGAGATATGCACACGAGTATCAACTTTCCATGGTATGGCGAGATCTCAAAAAAATTAAAACTGTGTTATGATATTCTTCTAGTTTATTTTGTCGGAAAAACCAAGAATATGAAATCTTCCACATTATGGAGTCGGTTCTCAATGCTAAAGAGTTGTTTAGCTATAAAAAAAATGCTGGCAACACAAAATATCCAAAAACTATTGCTTTTTTGAAGCGACAGGCTGTGAAATATATACCAAAAAAAGTCCAGGGTACTAACAGCAGAAAAAGTAACCACATTTTTTTGCGAAGCTTCAGATGAACAATATCTACTGGCAAAAGTGATTTTAGTGTTTGGGATCATTGGCACATGTCGTAGAGATGATTTAATACGTTTGAGTTTAGACGATGTGGAAGATAATGGGCGCTTTATTGTTGTGTCTTTGCGCGATGGAAAAAATCATATGTCAAGAAGTTTTACCATTACCAATGAGGGATATACATTCGAGCCCTGTGCACTTTACCGTAATTATGCAGATATACGGCCTAAAAATATGAACAGCAGAAGATTATTTGTTGCGTACGCAAATCGTAGGTGTTGCGCCCAATGTTTTGGATGCCATACTATTAGCCTGTCCCGAAACTTGTTGCAAAATACCTGAAACTGAAATATCCCGAAAATATACCGGACATAGGCGAAGGCGTTCTTCGGCAACCATGTTGGTGGTAAGCGGCGCTGATTTGCTCACTCTGAAAAGACACGGAGGGTGACGTTCCTCCAACGTAGCAGAAGGATATATAGAAGAATGCTTACAGAGAAAAATAGAAGTATCACAAAACTGTTCAACCCTTCTCACTTGCAAAATACAAGCTCTACGACATTCCATCAAGAAAATCGAAACATCTGCGAACCGTTTGCTTAAACATCTTTAGTTCTGTTCTGATAACCAGAACAATGTGTGAACGTACTCTTGTGTATCACAATACCGGAACGTGCCCTTATGTTTGATAGAACAAAGATAGTGTGGGAAGAGCGACAAGTAACCTAGCAACGAAAAAACAATGACAGTAGTATGAGTTTGACAATATTTTTAGAATAAGTTTTTTCCACCATTTATGCGAGTTTGTAAATTGAACGTTAACTAGGTTATTTGTACGTTCTATGCCTTTAACGGCTTATATATACTTAGCATAAATAAAGTATCCTACAATACAGTCCACTTTGATTTTACGAACTTTTCGAGCTAACCAATTTTTGTCGCATGTCGCACACAAGAAAAAATCCAACAAGCTATAAAAAAGCATGATCAACCAAACACTTCTTGCCTCTCCACAAAATAGAAGTCTTCAAAAGTGGGACATATGGTGAAAATTCATTTTTTTTGCAGTTGTAATATGTAACGAAAATAATTTCCTCACAAGACTGGTCATTCAAACTGAATGATTTGAGGTCTCCATGTTTTCGTGTAAAATTGAAAAGAAATGTTACTCATTGGTGGAATAATATTTTACTAATATGAACATTTTTATCACTGAATAAAATTATCACAGTTCAAATATAGTGGCGAGTTTTTCCCAGAATTTATATTTAGACATTAGACAATACCAACTATTCCTTGGAAATAACTGCCAGTGTATTTGATTTCAACTATAGTTTACTATAATTGAATACGAAATGGATTCACTTCATACAACTACCTACAAGCTCGTAGAAAGGCCAAGAAGCCAGAGAACGAGAGTGATTCAAACTAATCAGACTATGATAAGACCAAACGTAGAGTGAGGCAAAGAAAAAAAAATATCATCAGATATTCGAAATCATCAGCGGATGAGCTAGAGATCATTATAATACATAAAAAATACTCTCAGAAGAAATTGACTACCCCACCTAAAATGCCTATCCCATCAAGTACATATGATTCAGTACAATCAAGAAGTCAGCTAGATGATCCAGTTCCTGAAGGCATTCCTAAAATACCTACTTAAGTTAGCAGTAAATCTATTGGTTTGTTTTATTTCATGAATCAATGATATTTGCATTCGAAATTATGTTGAGATTTGACTGATGCTCCTTCTTGTTATATGTTTCAGATGAATTTTCCTGTTGTTGCTGTTGTGTGCACAGAAGTAGTAAGTTAATTGTAAAATTGAATGATAATAATTTGTAATACACGTTTGTTTGATTTTTTCAGGTAATAGTTTGAGAAACATTATAAAACAACAGATACTTATGAGAAATACGTTGACTCAAGTTGTTGAAGAAATACAAAATTTAAGAATAGTGCAACTAACAAACATCCATGGAGAAACCCATCAGTCCATATTTGTAATGTTCAATTTCTTACCAATTAATTCTCATGAACAACTAATTTTTGTAGAGGAGTACTTACAAAACGAAAAAAAACCTCAGAACCACTGTGAGTAACTGAAAAATTTACTAACAACCTTTTTTGTACTGTATTTTTTCTTTGTATTTCAACCTTTTTTTAAAATTAATCATCTGGTTTTCAGGTTGATGAATTTTCTAAGTAGGAGGAAACAATTTATATGATTTCAGTAAAAGGTGTGGTTATGTCAAATTCCTTCGCCTCAGAATTCAGTTACCATGGCACTAAGAAGAAAAGGATCTTCAAAAATCTGGAATTGGCAAAAATGCTTTTGGGTAAGGGTTTATCTTGAAATATTTCTGTACTTTCCAGTGATCTGTAATTCAATAATCTATATACATACATTAATCACAAGTGCCTGTCTGTTCGTCGTAGCATCTGAAAACTTGTGTCCTCTTTCTGTGAAAATGTATTGTTTTAGATGCATCTCAACAATCCAAACTATCCGATAATCAGAAAGCTACCGAGAAAGCAATTAAAAAGAGGCTAAGAAGAGCTACAGAAAGAAGCAAAAATGTGAACGTGCCAAATGACAATAATAACAATAATTAGTCTAACTTGTGATACTTGTTATGATATTATGTTTTTAAGAATATCTTTTATTTTCGGTTATCAAGAATCATTGTTTCATTATTTTTATTCTGAAGAGGTCTTTTAATTTTACTAATATTCTACTACTTTAGAACAATTCAGTATTATTTTTTCTGTATTGAGACCAATATTTGATGTTTATTTATGTAAAGGTTTTCACAAATAATTTGAATTTAAAATTATCTATTATTGCTGTTGAAAAGACTACACAATATTATAGTTTATATTTTTTCCTGCAGATTCTGAGTATATTAAATTACAACTCAATTATCATTTCAAAATTCCTATTGTTCTCTCAAATAAAGTACCTACCCAATCATGCAAAACAATACCTTCTGTGAAATGAAATTTATATTTTATTTTTGCTTTGATTATTTTTTTATGTGCAATTATATTTTTCTTTAATTAATAACCAATTCATATGTATATTATTATGATTATCATATTTAGAAATCCTTCCAATATTCTTGTCATTAAGAAGCTCTGAATAAACAAAATGCATGCAAAATATATTCTTTTTCATAATAAGTCTAGTGCAGGATTGTTTCGTATATTTTTGCAACCCACCAGGGATTTTGAAGAATTTTATCATCCAAACTTCTTAAAATGAGCAGTACTTTAGGGGCGAGTGCTAGAATTTACGGAAAACTATAGTCTATAAACTATCCAGTTCATGTCCAAAACATCCAGTTCATGTCCTAAATGTATCCAGTTCGTGTCCTCTAAACATATAGTTCACGTCCATAACAAGTACATGGGATGTCCATAACCTATCCTGTTCATGTCCAAAACGTATCCAGTTCATGTCCTAAACATCCAGTTCAGGTCCATGAAAAGTCCATGAGATGATCATGGTTTATTTATCATGTTCAGTGAATGTCCATATTTGTCCAAGCTATATCCATTCTTTGTACGAAACGGACATCCACGGGATGTCCAATTTTGTGGCAAATGGATATTCGATGGATGTCCATAGGATATCCTTCTGGAGATGAACGGATATCCCATAGATATCCCTTATGTCCGATGGGGATATTCATTGGACATCCATTGTATGTTCATGTGTTATCTGGGATGCTAACAAGATATGTTACGAAAAGTGACCGCGACAACGACGAGGATATACACACACGATTTTTTTTCAGAGAACCGTTTTTTCGTGTTCTTCTTGCTGAAAAACGAAAAAATAAGTCAACTTTTTTTCAAAATTCTAACTCTTTTTGTGGTAAACCAATACTCGTATCACATATTAGATAGGGTTGGGCGGAGAAGTAAAAATCCGTAGAGCACCGCTGTCCTTACCGTCCGTCCGATGCCGTTGTGGGTATGCGTACCTTAACACACTAGAAACATGAAGCTTTGAAAAGGTACCTTTTTTCGTTATATGGTATATTATGGGTAATAATCCATATGTCTCGCATATTTTTTACTTAGTATCATGAAATTAACTGTCTCGACCCTTACTTCGTGGAATCTACTCATATTAGTGTTTTAAATGAAACTTACTGTTTCTAGATAATTCCACAATATATTGAAAAAATGTTAAAAATTCTAAGAAATTTGACAATTGTTTCGATATTCTGACGATGATATTTAATATCGAAACAATTGTCAAAGAACCAGGCAGCCGGCTTATGGAGAAATGGGCTTCGGTGAAATTTCATGAATTGTTAGTATATTGTAGTTGACGACTTTCTGAACAATAGTGTCGATGGGCCCAACTCAATCCTATGACTAGTTTCAGAGATACAGGGTGTTGAAGTTGGAAAATAGCCATTTTTTAAAAGCATGTATTTCTCATTTTCTTCAATGTACTAAGAATTTTTTCCTGTGATAGTGTTCTAATGACACTAAATATTAGTCCCTCATAAGAGAAAGTTTCATTTGCTACAGGGATACTCAAAAATTCAAAAAACGGAACGTTGACTTGAAATATAATTCAACTTTCAGGAATCTCAATATCTGGCTGGATTTGCTTCTGGTTGGTTTATAATAATAAGAAATGCAAAAATTTTTTACAGGGCGAGTCATAAAGTTGATCGCCCCTGTATCATATATTTAATAAAATTTTATATACCTTGTACTGCATGTTAGTAGGTGACATTAAGTTATTTTGAAGTATATATAATTTATATATGATATACAGGGCTATTCAAAAGATATGTATGGAAGAAAATCCGAGAATCGATTTTTTTGGAAATCTTCCTGTAATTAAATATTTCCTCCGTGAATTTCTGTGATACTTCCATATTACCCTTACTTTGAGTTTGTTCGTTGGATGTAGAAGTTTTTTCAACGTGCTATGATTAGTTTTCTTTATCCCGACAATATGATGACAAGCCTATCATTATTTTCTTCATATACAGGTGTCCCGTAAAGACCACGTCAAACTGAAGGAGAATGTAGATCTAAGGGTGCCCTACCTGCTATGAAAAAATTCCCGTATAAAAGTCTCACCGTTTTCGAGACATTTAATTTTTATAACAATTATGAATTGTTGCCCCTCTCAGTAGTGTTTTTTTACGCTGTTGGTACAATTTTACACTTTTCTAATTCATTTACTCGGTGAAATATTGTTGAATAATTATTCTAACTTCTACGTTACGAAAATACTCCGAACATTTCAGAGGGGGGCTGTGAGAAATGTTTTTATGAGAAGTTTGGGAGTAGATTTTTTTTTAGAAGTTTAGCCCATCGTAGTGAAAACAAAATAATGTACTGTGCTACAGCAGTGTGCAGCAGCACACTACATCAATGAATTGCCTATTTTATGGTGATTTCAAAATGGTATAACACAAGAGATTTGTAATCGTAAAAAAAAGATATTGCCATTTATATCCAAAAGGGAACGTTTCTGACAAAGTATCAATCGACGGTTTTTATTTAATCACTTATTGTAGGTTACTAATATTTTCAATGACATTATAATCATTTACAATTATTATAGTACACGTTCGAAACAGCGACCTCCTTCGCGTATACAGGCCCTACATCGACTGAGAAAACACCTTTACACTGCCCTCAAACTTTTTTCACGATTGTATTTGTCATCTGAATTTGATGTTTTTCGTTATATTATACCGAATACAAATTACGTCATCGACTGGTAACCCATTATCATCAAACTCTTCAACTTAAAAACATCAACATCCTGTATTTCTCAAAATAAGAAAATGTAAAGTCCCTACCTCAATTTTCATGACTTTTCCAAAAGCCAGTTAATCGAAATAACATGAATTCATACTGAACAACCTTATACAATCAAAAGTCATAGTGGTCTGGGAAAACAAATTGTTGGTATTTAGACGTATCTGTCAAAAATAAACTATTAGTTTATAAGTGTATCGTTAAGATGTTAGCATTATTCTAAACAGTTTTTCATAAATACTTTTGTTGGTTCAAGTTTATATTTGGAAAGTGTTTATTATGGCTTTCGCGAATAGAGCAAATTGCTATGTGTGTAGGAAAAATTATAATAGACAACAAACGAATCGTCTTTATGATGAAGAAAACCTTATAGTGTAAGAACTCGCAATTTTGAGACGTGCAGCTCGTGGAGGACCCCCTTTGAATATTGATGAAGATAGCAGGGTATGTTTCAATTATTCACAAGGTATATTGTCAGAAATCAGAGCAATTGAAAATAATCCAAATCATCTCAGTAATAATGTACTTTTCCCGGCTAAATCACATACCTGCATGATATGTAATGCCAATGATAATATTCGGAGACCCTCTATTGAATGTAGGGTTATCATATTTATTATTACGAACATAGTTGTTCCTTACTATGTACGTATATGTCAACATCATCTCAATGAAGATAGCCTTCTTTTGAACATGCTGCATGGTGGATTACGTTCTCTCAACCGACCATGCGTGATAAACAATCTGTTTCAATTTCTCCAGTGCCTTCGAACCGCTGCAACCACGAATCACGGTCGAAACTATGTAAATATGGATGATTTCATAGACGGCGAATTCAAATCATCAACATCGATTTCAATGAATTATATGAGACCTGTAATTTATTTGAGCATGGCGGAAATCGTATAGTTATTACAAGAAAACACTTGACAACTTTCCTCCTGAAAATGCGACATGATTTATCAGATGATTTTTTGAAAATATTATTTCATTATCCTCCTAGACAAACAACTAGTTCGATTATAAATAAGGTACGGTTGTGTTTAAAGCAACGGTTTGTACCATATAATATAGGATTTGATGCAATCACCAGAGAAAACTTTATAGAAAGACATGTCTCGGGATTTACCAACAACCTTTATAATTCTCACCCTGGCATTCCCAAAGCTATAGTATATATAGACTGTCGTATACCAAAATAGAAAAAAGTTCCAATTTTCGAGTACTAAGACAATCGTACTGTTATAAAATGCAGCATATGGTAAAACCTGAATTGGTAGTTGCTCCCGATGGATACATCCTAGCAATTAATGGACCATGTTTTTCCGACGTCCGAAATAATGATGCTACTATTCTACAGTTTGAGCTAAACAACGATATAAATGGAATGAAGAATTGGTTTGGAGAGGGGAACATTGCAATTGTGGACAGAGGGTAACGAGATTCGGTTCCGTTATTGCAAGAGATTGGTATCAACTGTCTTATGACTCCGCTTCTTGTGAGAGCACAGACTCAATTGGAAACTCGTGATGCAAATTTTGCACGATATATTACAACTACACGTTGGATAGTGGAATCTCGTAATGGACATTTAAAGTAAATATTCAAATTTTTGAAAAATACAATTTCGATACACCATGCTGCTAATATAAAGGAATATTATCAGATAGCTGGAGCTCTAATAAGTAAATTCCATCCCCCAATAACCATGCCTCATACATTACAAACAGCGCAGGAAATATTAGATCAATTAGAAGAAGTTAATATTATGCAAACAAGAGTTCAAGCTGAAAACCTACATTTAAGGAATGGTCATTGGACTTTATTAAACCACTTGCACGCACCTAAATTTCCTCGTTTGGATTTACATTATTTGAAACAGCTGACGGGAATTTATCATGTTAACTTGGCAAAAACTTATATCGACGACAAACTTCAAAGAGAAGAAACAAATATACTTCAATTCGATGAAATGGTGGGGGAGCCGAACATTTTACGAATGCGAGTTTACTCCAGGTTTCGTAATTCATGTAAATATATGTTGTGGATAGCTTTCGCTGTTGAAGATGATATCGAAAATCAACCTTTGGAACTTCACTATTATTGTACTCGTAAGTCGGGAGCTAGAACTTTAGGTACATGTGCTCATGTGGCCAGTGTTTTATGGTTTTTGTGTTATGCCAGATACGAACAGAATATGAAATATCCAACTACTCATCTCCTAAATGAAATAACTGATGCAGCTGAAAGGATAGTACCAGAAAACATAGATCATGGTCCAGATATTGTAGACGTTTCAACTCCTTCAGTAACTTTTAGTAACTTTTTTCCGATTTCTAAATTAGCTTATATTTAATTTTCACCCTATATACGCGATTGTAAATGATTATAATGTCATTGAAAATATTAGTAACCTACAATGAATAATTGAATAAAAACCGTCGATTGATACTTTTTTTTGGATATAACTGGCAATTTCTTTTTTTTACGATTACAAATCTCTTGTGTTATACCATTTTGAAATCACCATAAAATAGGCAATTTATTGATGTAGTGTGCAGCAGTAGCCCAGTACATTTTGTTTTCACTACGATGGTCTAAACTCCTAAAAAAAATCTACTCCCAAACTTCTAATAAAAACATTTCTCTGAAATGTTCGGAGTATTTTCGTAACGTAGAAGTTAGAATAATTGTTCAACAATATTTCACCGAGAAAATGAGAGGGGCAAAAATTCAAAATTTTTATAAAAATTAAACTGTAAGACTTTTATTCGGGGGATTTTTTCATAGCAGGTAGGGCACCCTTTGATCTACATTCTCCTTCAGTTTGACGTGGTCTTTACGGGACACCCGTATATGAAGAAAATAATGATAGGCTTGTCATCATATTGTCGGGATAAAAAAACTGATCATAGAACGTTGACAAAACTTCTACATCCGACGAACAAACTCAAAGTAAGGGTAATATGAAAGTATCACAGAAATTCACGGAGGAAATATTTAATTGCAGGGAGATTTCCAAAAAAAAATTGATTCTCGGATTTTCTTTCATACAAATCTTTTGAATAGCCCTGTATATCATATATAAATTATATATATATATATATATATATATATATATATATATATTTGAAAATGACTTATTGCCACCTACTAACATGCAGTACAAAGTATATAAAATTTTATTAAAGATATGATACACGGGCGATCAATTTTCTGACTCGCCCTGTAAAAAATGTTTGCATATCTTATTATTATAAACCAACTAGAAGCAAATCCAGCCAGATATTGAAATTCCTGAAAGTTGAATTATATTTCGAGTCAACGTTCCGTTTTTTGAGTATCCCTGTAGCAAATGAAACTTTCTCTCATCAGGGACTGATATTTAGTGTCAGAACACTATCACAGGAAAAAATTCTTGGTACATTGAAGAAAATAAAAAATACATGCTTTTAAAAAATGGCTATTTTCCAACATCAACACCCTGTATCTCTGAAACTAGTCATAGGATTGAGTTGGGCCCATGGACACTATTGTTCAGAAAGTCGTCAACTACAATATACTAACAATTCATGAAATTTCACCGAAGCCCATTCCTCCATAAGCCGGCAGCCTGGTTCTTTCTTAGAATAGTTAACATTGTTTTAAATATATTGTGAATATATCTAGTTTCATGTGAAACAGTAATACTTAGTATCAGCTTATATTAACATTTAGCTTAAGCCGGTCCATTGCTGAGAATTTACTTTATCTATAGTTTAAGAGAAGTAAACTTTGAACCCTACAACTTCCCGAAGTTTGACAAGACTGCTCTCGGGTTACAGTTCTGATAGTGACACTATTTATTACAGACTGTGGGCATTTCAAACAATAATTAGATAGCAGCAGTAGTTCGATATGTATTTCTATTGGTTACTAGAAGTTTCCCGTCTTTTGAAAACAGTTCTTATTTATTAATGAATCTTTTTATTAATAAAAGTCAAAGTTGATAAGTAGCTTATCCTTTTTTCAGGCAAATTTGTTGGAAGCTTATATTATGACATACATAATCTATATTGTTCTCTTATTTTGTCCAGGCTTTTGTAATATACCATGAAAAGAAGTTTTATGAATGAACATGTGTGGTTCGCAGTACTTATCTTTATTTGAATACTTATCTCATTCTAAGGATTCTCTTACTTTAAACCATTGAATACATTCTTCTTTAAGCCAGACTCGTTGAGTACATTCTACAGCTTTTTGTGTTTGATGTGTTTTATTTAGGCATTTTACGTTTACATAATTTGGTATAACTTCTTTTCCAAGGATTCAAGGTTAAACCAGATGTTTTGTGATGTTTTGCAACGTTTTTGTAGTAACATTTTGTACAGTCGGGTCAAATTATTTAATATAAAATGCAATAATAAAACACCTCAAGCACAAAAAGCTTTAAAATGTGCTCAACGAGTCTGGCTTAAAGAAGAATGTAAAAAATGGTTTAAGATAAGGTACTCCTTAGACACCTACATAAAAGTTGTACACGTTACAACTACATCCAGTAGAATTTCACTGTTCAGACGACCAAATCAGTGATAGTGTCAGCACAATGAAGCACAAGAAATTCAAGAAATAACAAAAACTAAAAAACTTGAAAAAACACAACATAGAATTTGATACTCTAAACATGTTGAAACTGTAAGTACTTATATACCTACCAACATACTTTGCACCACGATTTGAAAACATTTCAGATACTAACTTTACAAATAGTGAAATAGAATTTTTAAATAAAGGTCTAAACTACAGCATACCATCAAAATTTACGAATAATATTGAACAAATATTAGCTACATAATTATAAATAGCTTTAAAATCTAATTCAACTAACTTTCTTAATGAGAAATTGAAAATTACCAATTTAATCAAAAATATTGAACCGTCAAAGGTTAAACTGTCAAACAAAAATTAACATTTCAGTTTTAAATTCGATCGGAAAGAAAGTAGATAATAATTACCTAAAAATAGCAAAATCTGACAAAGGGAATGCCACTGTTATATTAAAAACTGAAGACTATAAGTCAAAAATATATAACTCTATAAGCTAGCAATGTACAAATTCTTAGAGCAGATCCACCATAAAAGTTTTCTAATAATGTAAGAGAGATTGTTAATAATCCAAATTATCTTTTAAGTGATTATGAAGAGGAATACCGCACGACGGCGATTTTGTAACCTTTTGTGTTTTGATATTATTTATTTTTTGTGATGGATAACCAACCCGGACCATCAAAAAAGGAAAAATGTAGCAATACTTACGATAAAAATGATGAAGAAACATGTTCATAATGTTATGAAGAAATTGATAGTGATCATATTGATACAGACATTCTTGGCGAGGACATTTTAGAATTTAATGAGCATGATAGTGCTTCAGAAATTGAAGGATAATTTGTAAAAGCAGAAAATGAAGGTGAATTAGAGAAAAAAGAATGAAGTGATGATTCTGAAGCTGAATATGATACAGAAATAAAAATAAAAAAAATACTGTGGTAAAAATATATTCTCGCACCAGAACTTTACAGCTCAATATTATCTTGCAATTGCTAGGTTTGCACCCAAGTGCTAGGTTTGGGGATAAAGCTGAACCTCTTGAAATGTGGAGTAAGTTGTTTAATGAAGAAATGCTACTTAAAATATTACGATGGACGAACTTATAAATTGAAAAATGAAGAAATAGTTATTCACGAACCGCAAGACCAGAATTAAAAGATCTAGATCTGATTGAACTAAAAGCACATTCATTGGTATGCTGTTTTATACAGCCGCATTTGTTTCAAATCATGAAAAAATTGAAAGAATGTTTGCAACTGATGGATCTGGCAGATACATTTTTCGCTCTGTTATGTCTAAAAATAGATTTTCCTTTTTGTTGATATGTTTGTGCTTCGATAATCTTGACACTAGAGATGAGAGGAGACGAACTGATCCTTTGTGTACTATTTCAGAAACTTTTAATAAGTTTATAGTTGATTCACAGGCTGCTTACACCTTCGGTGTCAATACTTGTATTGATTAAATATTAGTATCCTTTAGAGGTAAATGTAGGTTTAAAATGCATATACCCGCGAGGTCATGTAAATACGGTTTAAAAATAATGTATTTGATTGATGCACGAAATGACTACTTTTATAATGGTTACATTCATAGTGGCAAATATACGGACGGAATTGGTTTGGCAGAAGAGTTAAAAAAATTCAGTGAGCCCATCCAAGCAGTTCTGAGTTTGCCACAACCTATTTTCAATACAAATCGAAACGTGACAGCAGATAATTGGTTCAAGTCAATTGAACTGTCGCAGCAGTTGAAAACCAATGGTTTGACTTGTGTAGGCACATTAAAAAATAACAAACAATAAATCGCTCCAGAATTTCTCCCAAATCCAAGAAAGGAGGTGGGATCAATCTTTGCATTCACAAAAGATATATCTTTAGTGTCCTACGAGCCAAAAAAAAACAGAGCAGTACTTCTAATCTCATCGATGCACCATACAAAATCAATTGATAAGGATAACAAGCCAGAAATTATTTCGTTTTATAACAGCACTAATGACCAAAAATGTGCTAAGCATTCAACAATTCGACGTACCCAACGCTGGCCAATGGTGATTTTTTTCCGATTACTCGACATTAATGGTATAAATTCATATATACTTCATCAATCACTAATCTCTCAAGAATTGTATCAAATTATAAATTCCAGTTGCACACCCTGAAGAAAAATTACAAAAACGTAAAACATGCTATACATGTCCTTATAAAAGCAAAAGAAAGATTTTTCATCTCTGTTTTGTATGTCATAAAGCTATATGTTTGCAGTTCTGCGCCCAAGTGTGTAATAATTTCAAACATAATTTGTAAATTTTGAAGCTTCGCAGTTTTTGCTTTTCTCTACCTTTTTGTAAATTTGGATTTTTGTATTACGTTTTGATATATTTAAGCTTCAAGAAAGTATTTGTAGTATATCTGATTGTTTATTCAATTTTCCAGAAACCAATTTTTTTGTACAGTTCACATAAATATATGTCATAAGCACACATATTTCATTGCATCAATAGAAACTTATATCTAATGGTACATATTCATATTTATATTTTTTTAATTTGCTAGACATTTATTACAAACGGATGTATCATATAAACATAAAAAAAGAAATAAAAGTTTGCAAATTAACTCAAAAAAATTATCGGTACTGTGACCGCATGACGGTGACAATGTTCCAAATATCTGACGACGGTTGTTAATGGTTAATCATTTCCGCCACTGACATTCTCTCTCTCAACATTCGATCCCAAAATCTACTCACTCAATTTTCGAATTGGTGCAGGAGATGGCGGGTGACTCTCAATACTCAGAAAATCCAAGCCATCGTATTTAAACACCACTTTCGACTCGTGCTCTGAGGAGAACAACTCGAAATCAGTAGGGAAGCTGTTTATTTGGGAGTGAGATTTCCTCACACTCTCAACTTGATGGCTGACCGAACAAACACACTAAATAAAGTCCGACGACGAGTTAATCTTCTTAGGGCGCTAGGCGGAAGCTTCTGACGAACTCACCCAACCACCATAGTTCATACGTATAAGACATATATCCGTCCTATAATAAACTATAGATCAAACGTCTACTGCACCCTGCAATTATCATATGTATCGGCAGCAATGCATGGTTCGTCATCCACCAGAACGTCCCAATTCTAGACACTTTTTCTCGCACAATACCATACATTTTTTAAATTTCGCTGCTTTCAAATATCAATTCCTGACACAAATTGACATAGCTTTTCCTTGGAACACTTTCTAGCGAAAAACCCGTTCCAAAATCTCAATTCTATACACCGTTTTAGTCAGTTTTCCGAGATCTTCTAGACACTTTTTTAACCGGCCGATTTTCAGCCAACCACCAAATACACCAAACTCAATATATGAACCCCCAACCCTGCCCTGAAGAGGAAACTAATCCCACACCAGGGCAATCAAACAAAACAAACTCTACCAACTTTCAAACAAAACCCACTTCAACACAAATTTTATCGAATTCTCTCTCTCATGTTATTACTCATAATAATATATTACCAAAAAACTTTACAATATACTTAATAATTACGTATACATCTAAATACTCAATTAAAAATTCAATAGAACTAATACAAAAATTAAAAACATCGAACTCATTCCATTTGGTATTACCAATATGTTCATTAGAATTCCACCAAAATAATGTCTTACACTTGTAAGAAAATTACTAGAAGATAAAAATATTAATCCAGGAATAGTATCAGACATACCTCATTCATTTGACGTATGTATTGAGCAGAATTATTTCACTTTTGACAATAAGAAATATATTCAAAATGATGGTTTATCAATAGGCTGTCGTCCTATATAACCAATTTTGGCAAACGTTTTTAAGGACAGTTTAGAAAGAAAAATATGTGAATGTATCATTTCAAAAACTATCTTATTTAGGTATAGATATGTAGATGACATATTTGCTTGTTTCATAGGTATCGAACGTCAATTAGATGTATATTTCAGCCATATTAATAATTTACACCCAACAATTAAATTTACATTAGAAGAGGAAGAAAATAACTCAATAAATTTTATTGATTTAAAAATTCAAAGTGTTATTAATGCACTTGATTATTCAATTTAGAGAAAACCAACACACACTGATGTGACTATTATATAATTCCAATCATCCCATGTCACGTAAATTAGCAGCATTTAATTCAATGATACATAAAGCATTTTCAGTTCCTATGAACAAATATAATTTAGATAGAAAAATTAATACAATTAAACAAATAGTAACATTCAACGGTTATCTCTTACAGATAATAAATAAATTACTCAATAAAAAAGAGGAACAAGTGGCATTACAACTAATATTTCCTAAACAATCTAAAGACATAAAAAATTATAAAACCATCACATACCTATGCAGGTAATATTTCTAATAATATTTCAAAGATAATAATAATAAACAACAAATACAACAATTTCTTTTAAAACAGAAAGTAATGTGAGTACAAAATTGTTAAATGTAAAAACCAAAATATTCCCAATTAAGAAGTCTGGTATATATAATCTTAAATGTTCAGAATGTAATGCTGTCTATTTCGGTCAAACCCTTAGACATTTTTAAATTAGATACAGTGAACACTTATGAGCAAACAGATTGAAACAACCAGAGAAATCTCACTAAGCAAAACATCTAGTTGACAACTAACACAGAACTAGAAGTACTGCATATTTGTGCAAAGAAACAAGAACTAGATTTCCTTGAAGGATTAGAAAAAACTTTAGAGGCCCACAATATGAAGTCGTCAATGAACAGATAAATCCAGGGAGTTCTCCAATTTCAAACTGTCTTCTTAAGTAATAATTGTACAGATCAGCAGATATAGTTTTCCATATTTTCTATATCATTGCACATTTATTCCTATCTTAAACGGGAAAAAGATATCCAGGATATCCCCATAGGCCTAATAATATCTAAGTTTTTTCAATATCACATCTTCTTCTTTTTCGTATTCATATATCAGTCACAAGGTAGGTTACTTCTTTGTCTAGCCAAAAATAACTTCTCTCATTCTGACGATGATAGCAATATTGTAACAAGTGTCAAATTTTTTAGAATTTTTACCATTTTTTCAATATATCGTGGAATTATTTAGAGACAGTTAGTTTCATTTAAAAAAGTAATATGAGATACGTTAGTCTATTTTGACATCAAAAATACAATAAAATGATTTTTGGAAAATATGAACTTCCGCACTTTGTGATGGAAGATATATCATATTTTGTGTTGTATTATTCTGGTTTTTCAAATAAACAAATTAATGCTGCTAATCAAGATAGGAGTGTTTAAGAAAAACTGTGTATATATTCACGTATACAACTCAAAGAGATTCAGCGTATCTGATGCAACTATGTTTGTTTTAACATTAGGCAAATAATACAGACTGTGGTCTTTGATTAGGCTGGTTAGTTTTCACTAAGATTAATTCTAATTGATCGAACGGTTTTTATTTTATTATATTTAAACATTTTCGACATATATAAATGGAATGTTTACATGAATATTTGAAAATGGCACACGCGGCAATTTAAAACGATTTCAAATTTACGATTTAACATTTTTTCTAATAACGTTTCGTCTATAGTTTAACAAGAATATTTGTTGATACTGCAATCGCTAGCTCTCTATAAAAATAGATCTTGTGTTTGTATTCGTTTTCCTTGAAGTAAAACAAAAAATATCATTAGTATTGAATCAACCTCCATATTTACTATGGGTTTGAGTCCAATTATATTTATATTTAGTGCTGTTTGTTCAATACTTTTCGGTCCAATTCCAAGAAAAGTCGCAATAAAGTCAACATTTGTGCCGGTTATTACTTCGAAATCCATCCGTCATTGACTTGTGATAAGGTTTCCTTTTTCGTTCCAGTTTTCAAATTGGGATTCCAGTTAGCGGTCTTATCTCCAGAAAACAGAAAACAGGGAGTTTCAATAATAATGGAAAATATTTGAACTGTGGAATCTCAAATTTTAAGATATAACCTAAATCGCTTAGGTAAAATATGGCTCCTTACTGAGTTAAGAATTAAAAAATTATTTGTGCTCAGTACATATCGCTGTGTCTTTTTAGTATAAGTCCGTATACAAAATAGTGTGAGACTGAATGACTGATATCTACTGCTTGCGACTCTACGCAGTTTCAGTTCGCTATTGGGGTTTGATCTAAGTGTATGTGCATTGTGAAAATCATGTGAAATGGAATTGTAAGAAATGTATCTTTTGGAATATTCCGATATGAGGCATTTGAGAGCTCGTTAGCGTAAAAAAGATGTTCGTGTTGGGTGAATGAAATACTTGTCAGGAGAAATTAACTGCATGAGGAGTTATTTAATAATTCGCGGAGATTCTTTGACTTTTATCAGCACCTATCTCTTCCGGAATCTTCGTCCACAGTTTTCTCTGAACATAACGAGAATTATATCTCTTCTCTTTCATGTTCTTGAATGTGGATGTTTCCCGTATGGCACTAATCAATTTTTCGTTGTTAATATGCTTATGGACGAAAATATCTCACTTAAATATCCATATGGAAAACAACATCTCACTTACGTAGATCAACGCAATAATGAACCACAGTAGAGGCAGAAGATTCAGGCGATTATATGCGACAAATCCCATTCTAGGGGGATTGTTTGCCAGTCACTTGTAATTGGCTCAATTAGATTGTTCAAGGTAGCTTGCAGTGGATGCTATTTTTTAAATTTGGGATATTAGGATTAGTCACTCGTATACGGACGTATACTACGATGTCATAGTATGACTACGGTTTCAATGGAGCATTAGTCTAAGGCTGCGTTTATCTTCGCCTTTAAGTCGATATTTTGTAAAGGTTAGGTTGGGTTATACTATTTACTGTTCGACTCAAGTCATATTCAGTTCATTTCAACTATTCTCACTGCTCAGAATGATGGATTCTGGGCGAACAGAGTTGGGAATGTTAGGAATAATAATTTTCTCCAACAAATTAAGAAACTTAGTCCATTTCACATTTTTTTTTGTACTGAGGCTCACGCAGGTGAACGGACTGTGTCTCAACCTGAGCTTATAAGAGTTTCAATAAAAAACCGCCCATTAATAAAGCAAATCTGACCATATATTCGTAACCGTGGGTATGTAATTACGGGAAAGCCCTACTTTGAACGTGTTAGGATAATTTTTTGATGAATAATACATATTCTACGTTTTATATACTTGTTCACGGCCCTATCTAGGCAATAATTTTGTATAGATAGAACGGCAAAGAAAAATGGATAGTTGTTGGGACATGGAGGCCAGGAACTAGTTAACAATCGAAAGATTGATTCCCAACATAAAAGTTCTGAATCGAGAGTTTAGTTCTCATTTTAATTCTTTTTAAATGAC
Organism: Galeruca laticollis; assembly: GCA_963921935.1. Taxonomy (NCBI): domain Eukaryota; kingdom Metazoa; phylum Arthropoda; class Insecta; order Coleoptera; family Chrysomelidae; genus Galeruca; species Galeruca laticollis. Next base: position 151,813,528 of record OY998177.1, read on the forward strand.
ATATAGTATAAATAGAAATACATTGTTTAGTGGAAACAAATATCCTCAAATTGTTACAAAGCTGCCGTTTACATTTCTCAATTTTAGAAATGTGAAAAATATTTATCATGTTGGAATTTACACTAAGTAATTCCAACTGTTCTAACTATCTATTTCGAGACACCCTGTACATATGTCTTGAGTTATGGAATGTGAATTTACCTGTATAAGCGAAATTGTTATGTTTTATTGTTTTATTTCAGCGAGGTCGTTATGCTGCTGTTTCAGCAATACGAACTTTCGTTATTGTTAATCACAATTAAATCAGAGAGAATGACTTTATATTTCATAGTGAAAACATCTAAATATTGTAAATTAGTTTAAAATAAAAGTTTTTAAAAATATTAATTGTGATTTCAAACTTATAAAGTGGCGCAGTCAAGTCAGTAGGATACTGAAAGGGATTTTATAGTAAATAACCCTTTGGTATCAACCATTAGTTCAGTGAAAAGAAGAATCTACGCAGTAAGAAGAAAGAAAAACGTAAATTTTTAGAAGAAAAGAAGAAATGAAGCTAACCATATTACTGTAAGTTGCTCATTCCTTTAATTTTATGTCATTCTCCTCACCTATTGCATTATCTATCGACGAAAATTGCCTTAGTGTGAATAGTTTTAATATTAGTGATTTTGAAGACGATATATCTCTTGATTTAATAGAGGAATTTGGTAATTTATCTATTGAAGATTCAATTAATAATTCTTTTAATTTAAATAGTAATATAAATAATTTAACAATGTCAATCCCAAAATTTGATACTAAACTTTTAGATATTGTCCCGAGATTTAACGGAAATCCTCTGGAACTATCTTCTTTTATTGATATTAGTAATACATTAATAAATACTTATTGGGATACTACTAACACAAATTGCGTTCAAAATATAAGTCTTATATATGGAATTTACTCAAAATTAGTTGGAAATCTGTTAAAGAAGCTTTAATTGAACATTTTGGTGATCAACGCGATGAAAATGGTTTACTTTTTGATTTAGACCAGTTAAGACAATGTAACACTGAAAATCCTTTACATTTTTATACTAGAGTTATGTCAAATTTAAGTTCATTACATAATTATGTCGATCTTCACGAGACTGGAGACGCTATTAGAATAAAAAAGACTTTCTATGATACTCATGCTCTTAAAATATTTTTGTGCGGTTTAAAAGAACCATTAGGTTCAACTATTCGTGCTATGAAACCCAAATCGATAGCAGAAGCTAGACAACAAATAGTTTCAGAAAATAATATAAGATATTTACAGAGACAAAATTTTGATAATTCTAGAACGAGACCTGTACAAAGACAAAACTCTCACAATAATTCTACCAATTTCCAGTTGAACGTACCACAACCTAATTTCCAAAACACTTTTCAAAATCCTAACCACTTTCCCCGTGGCCCAATTAATATACAACCACGTCCGCCCCCAAATCAAAAGTACTTCACTAATCGTCAAGTTTTTGGCCCTCAAAGAAATCAAAATGTCTTCAGGCCAAACTCTCAAACTTCACAACAAAGACCCACTCCTATGAGCGGAATATTAAACAACACTTTTAGAAAACCTTCAAATAACTTTCAGAGACCCATTCCTATGAGTGGAATATCAAATTATTCTATAAATCGCCCATCCACATCTGCATTTCGACATCCAGCACCACCTCAGCGAAATTTCATATCGGAAGAATTATACAATTTAGATAATTCCCAAAATGCATACGACATGTCCCAAAATCCATACGACATGCCCCAAAATCCTTATGATATTCCCCAAAAAATGATTACGATTTCAATTCATTCAATTTACAACAAGAAGATAACCAATATTTCTATTATAATAACGAAAATATTTTAAATAATACAAATAACGAAACTTGTGAAAACCCTCAACAAGAAAATTTTCACGTAACAGCCTCAAATCCAACAACCACATAGAATTACATTCTATCTATGATAGAACAGACCTGCCTTATATAAAAATTGATAACCCACCTTTGAAACTTCTAATCGACATAGGTGCTACTAGATCATTCATTAATCCTGAAATTGCCGAAAATTATTTTTCCGAATATATCGTGAAAGAGCCTTTCACTATTTGCTCCTTATTCCAAACGACGACCAGAGATTTTTGTGCTAAAATTCCCGCATTTCCAGAATTCAATACAAATCGAACAATAAATTTTTGTATTTTCAAATTTCATCATTTTTTCGATGGCCTTATTGGCTATGATACACTAAAACATTTAGGTGTTGAACTAGATCTTAAAAATTTACTTCTTAAAACAAATAATGCCCAACTTCCTCTTTCACACTACGAAAGTAAAAGAAAATTATTATTTTTTGCCAGAATCGAACCTAATTCTATCGAATCTGTAAAAATTCCAGTAAATCTTCGTAACGGTATTGTTGGTATACCGCTAACCAAATTATTCAATTGTTTAATTAGAGATGGAATATCTCAAGCAGAAAATGGTTATGCTCCTGTCGATATTATAAACAACACGGATAATATCGAAGAAATCTATCTATATGAACCAATTAAAACCTCTCCTATTGAAAATGAATACGAATTTTTTCATGTATCAGTAACACCTTCTCCCGATAATGATACCAACACAAATGACGTGACAGAACTAATACGTACTTCCCACTTAAATGAAGAAGAAAAATTTCATATTATCAAACTTTGTAGAAAATATTCAGATATATTTTATAGAGAGAACTCTCCTTTAACTTTTACTAATCAAGTCAAGCACCAAATAAAAACAACTGACGAAATTCCCGTCTATACAAAATCCTACAGATACCCTTTCATACATAACCCCGAAGTTGAAAGACAAATAGATGATATGCTAGAAAAAGAAATAATACGCCCAAGCGATTCTCCGTGGAGTAGTCCAATTTGGATAGTAAGCAAAAAACCCGATGCTTCCGGTAGAAAAAAATGGCGCATTGTTGTAGACTATCGCAAACTCAACGAAAAAACTATCGATGATCGTTACCCCATTCCTAACATACGTGACATTCTTGATAAACTTGGCCGTTGTCAATTTTTCTCAACCCTTGATTTAGCAAGTGGTTTCCACCAAATAGAGATGCACTCAGATGATATAAAGAAAACAGCTTTCAATGTAGAAAACGGACATTATGAATACGTTCGAATGCCATTTGGAATAAAAAACGGACCCTCAACTTTTCAAAGAGTAATGGACAATGTCTTGAGAGAATTTATTAATAAAATTTGCTTCGTCTATATGGACGACATAATTGTTTTTTCTACATCCCTTCAGGAACACATTGTTAATCTAAAGAAAATTTTTCAAAAATTACGAGAAAGTAACTTGAAAGTTCAGTTAGACAAATCCGAGTTTTTAAAAAAAGAAGTTGCATTTCTTGGCCATATAGTTACACCAGACGGTATAAAACCGAATCCAGCAAAAATTAAAGCCATCCAAAATTATCCGATTCCAAAAACTGTTCGCGAAATAAAATCATTTTTAGGATTGTTAGGATATTATCGTAAATTTATTAATAATTTCGCAAAAATAACTAAACCTTTTACATTATGTTTAAAGAAAGGCGCTAAAATAAATATAAATGATCCTTTATACATTAAAACTTTCGAAGATTGTAAAGCTTTACTTACAAATCAACCAATTTTAGCTTATCCCGATTTTAATAAAGAATTTATTGTAACTACAGATGCTAGCAATGTTGCTATCGGCGCAATTTTATCACAAGGACCAATCGGTCAAGATAAACCTATTGCTTTTGCTTCAAGGACACTTAATGATGCAGAAACATCTTATTCTACAATAGAAAAAGAACTTTTAGCTATAGTTTACGCTACAAAATATTTTAGACCTTATATTTTTGGCAGAAAATTCAAAATTGTTACGGATCACAAACCCTTGCAGTGGTTAATGTCCTTAAAAGAACCAAATTCTCGATTAGTCCGCTGGAGACTGAAACTAGAAGAGTTCGACTATCAAATTGTATACAAAAAAGGTAAATCAAATAGCAACGCAGACGCCTTAAGTAGAATAGAAATTTACCCTGTTGACTCTACACCATTTCTTGAATACATGAAAGAATTTAACGAAAACGTTAACCAACCTCCCGATTTGGACAATTCATCTATGATCGCCCAAATAGATCCAGATCCTGATAATGACATTGAAACAATTCATACAAACCAAGAAGACCCAATTTTAGGAATACACATTACAGATAGACCTCTTAATAATTTTCTTAATCAAATTGTTATGATAAAAGTAGATAAAAACCCTCGTCAAGAAATAAAAAAGCTTTTTGATAAAAATGTTAGAACTAGATGGCAATTATATGTTACTAACGAATCTTTTAAATCTCAAATCATAACATTCCTCAAAGAATATGGCGTTCCTAAGAAACAATACGCATTTTTCTTTCAAAATGATGACAACGAAACTCTCTATAAAAATATGTGTAGATTCATACCAGAAATTTTCAAACATTCTGCTTACAAATTACTTAAGTCAAATATTCTCCTTTTTGATGTAATTAATCAAAACAGGCAACAGAATCTGATAAAAACTTGTCACGAAGGCATAACAAATCACAGAGGCATAAATGTAACTATTCAAGAACTGAAAAATAAATATTTTTGGCCCAAATTAAATGAAGATGTTAAAAATTTTATAAATACTTGTAACATATGTCAACAAGCGAAATATGAAAGACACCCACCTTTAATTAAATTACAATTAACTCCCACACCTACTAAACCATTCGAAACTGTGCATATAGATGTTTTTAAATTTGAAAATACTATGGCATTAACAATTTGCGACAGCTTCTCTAAATTTGCTCAAGCTTACATCATCCCATCACTTTCAGCTCTTCATGTGTATCAATCCTAATCAAAATTTATCTCCCGCTTTAAAATACCCGAAAATATAATTTCAGATAATGGAACTGAATTTAGTCAGAACCTAATCAAAGAATTTGCCAAGTTGTACAAAATAAATTGGCACTATACTCTTCCTTTCAACCCTAATAGCAATGCAATTGCCGAGAGATTTCACTCAACTCTCTTAGAACATATGCGAACTCTTTCGATAACCAAACTAAAGCTCACTCCATCCGAAAAACTTAGTTATTTAGTTATAGGGTATAATAATTCCATACACACCGCGACAAAACAAAAGCCAATAGACCTTCTTTCTGGACATTTAGAACTTAAAGACCCTTTCGATATAGATTCTGACGTACAACTTATTAATCACCAACTTAACGAACACAAAGAAACAATGAAAACAGTATATGACAAATTACATAAAACTTCACAGGAAAACAAATCAAAGACTATCGAAAAAGAAACGCTCTGATGCTCCTATCATCGAGCCCGGTACTATTTGTTACAAAAAACAAACAGACAGACAAGCAAAAACAAAACCCCCTTACAAACCTGAACATATTCTCAAATCAGAAGGACTTACTGTTACAACTCCCCAAAATACTTACCACAAACTTTTGTTTAAACCTCCTAGAAAACTGACTAACGTTATTTTACAGGATGACGATACTCCCACTGACAATGAACCAGAAAGTTCAAGTTCTCAATCTTAAAGACAATCCCGGTATTCTACCCTTCAAATTAGGAAATGCTAAAGTTAAAATTGCAACCCACACCTTTCTCCATTATATTCCCGAAAAACCTATCCAAGACCAAATAAATTCTCTAACCCTCACATATAAACAATTAAGAAACGTAATTGACAATTCAACAGCTCCTAATAGACTTGCTCTTTTTACAATATACAAACACTTACGTCTTGAAGTTGAAAATATAAATCAAAAAATGTTTTCAATTTTTCCTAATAATTCATCTAAAAGAGCATTATTTAATTCTCTAGGATCTCTTGTAAAATTTATTTCAGGTAACTTAGACGAACAAGATGCTATAGAAATTCACAATAGTATTTCTCAATTAGAAAATAGTCAAAACAATATCATAAGTAAACTGAATAATCACGTATCACTTAATCAGAAATCAATGAATGCTATAAATGATACATTGTCAACAATAAACAGAAACCAAATGTCAATTGCTAATAAAATAAAAGAAATACAAATAATATTAAACGAAACTAGAAGTAACCCTAATCAATACTTAGAAATAAGAGATATTTTAGATCAAATTAAATTTAGTTTAGACTTAGTTTTAAGCTTTTTAGCAGATATAGAAAATTCCATTAGTTTCTCCATTTTAAATACAGTACATCCTAGTTTAATCTCTTCGGATAATTTCAGAGAAATCATAAGAGATTTACATACATTTCACAATAAGGATCAAATATTATTTTCTGCAGACGACTACTTAAATTTTTATAAGGTAGTGAGAACAAAAGTAGCTTATTCACATAATAGGTTAATTTTCTATATAGATTTTCCTCTGGTTCACCCAGACTCCTTTGATCATTATCATCTATATTCCGTTCCAAATATAAACCAAACAATTATTATTCCTCAATTACCTTTCCTTATATTGAGCAACAATTTATACCAATACCAAGAAGAAGAATGTACAAATCTTCAGTCAATTTTCCTGTGCGACCAAAATCGAATTCAACCAATAGAAAAGTCAGATTGTGTTACATCTCTGCTCTCATTCAGCGACACTCATGATTGCAAACAAGTTCCTGTCCAGACAATGTTCCAAATTGTTGAAGAAATCAGCAACAGCCATTACATCGGTATTTTTCCAGAACCAATGAAGATCCAATTAAATTGCAAAGAAAGTGACATTTCGATTCTACATGGCACTTATCTTTTTATCGTTCCACCCAGCTGTCAAATTAAAACTTCATCTGTATCATACTCCAATGAAAAAAGTACCATTACAGGACACGCTCTGATGCTAGAAGAAATTGTTCAAGCCTCTTTTCCAATAATGAACGTACAAAAGTTGAAGATAGAAAAAACACATTTAGACAAACTTCATCAAATGGTCCTTCAAGAAAAAGATGAAGTCCCGTTAGAAGAAATTCGACTTCACCAAAACATTTCCAAATATGGACTTAGTAGTATCATGATATTAATATCATTATTTTGTAGTTTATACACGTTTAAGAAGAGAGATCTCATACTGAATCTTTGCACAAGAAAGAAGACCACCAGGAGTCCCGACATCACTCAAGTAGCTCCACCGCCCTTACGCCCTTGAGTTCCATTTGAGGAGGGAGGAGTTATGGAATGTGAATTTACCTGTATAAGCGAAATTGTTATGTTTTATTGTTTTATTTCAGCGAGGTCGTTATGCTGCTGTTTCAGCAATACGAACTTTCGTTATTGTTAATCACAATTAAATCAGAGAGAATGACTTTATATTTCATAGTGAAAACATCTAAATATTGTAAATTAGTTTAAAATGAAAGTTTTTAAAAATATTAATTGTGATTTCAAACTTATAAAGCTTGGAACCAGCGTAGATATCGCCGCGTACCTAACAGTAATGACTCTCTGCGCGCAAATTCATTTTTCAGAGAGTATTATAACAGTCTTCAAAAACGTACTGAGTAGCTTTCGCCTTAGGCACACCTACTGCGGGAGTGTCTACGCACTTTAGACCAAAACTAACCCAGTAACTCCAGTACAACGGGTGCTATGGGACTTGTAGTACCAAATTTTTGTCATTTTTGGAAAATTTTCAGTTTGTTAGCAGGATACAGCCTCCAAAGTGTATACATGTGACCAATTTCATGATTGAATATTGTTCAACGTGTCTCACATATTTTGATTATTGATTTTCAGCTGAATAGAGCGAGTACGGCAGGTCCTATAAATCCAGATATATAACATTTTTGGTTATTTTTGGACAAATTTCTGTTTGTTCGCACTATACATCCCCCGAAGTGTCTACAAGTGACAATTTTATGATAGAATATTATTCAGAGCCACAGTTGCGGAAAAGTTAGTTTTAATCTTTAAAACCCTTAATTTTTTTTGAGTTATTTTTACGTTTTCCATCAACAACAACACGGAAAAATGGTTTTTAGAAAAAAATCCTGTGTGTATGTCGTCGTCGTCGTTGTCGTCGGCCACTTTTTCTTACATGTCTTGTTAGCACGATACAGCCTCCGGAGTGCAATAAGTCACCACTTTTATGGTTGAATATTGTTAAGGATGAACCTTATTAATTTTCAGCTCACCAGAGCCACTAAAACGGGTGCTATGGTAATTGAAGTACGACATTTTGTCATTTGAAAAATTTCAGTTTGTTATCACGGTACAGCCTCCGGAGTTCAACAAATCACCAATTTCATGATTGAATATTATTCAGGACATCTTACAGATGGACCCTATTGATTTTCAGTTCACCAGATCAAATACAACTGGTGCTACAGTACTTTAAGTATGATATTTTTGTTATTTTCGGAAAAGTTTCAGTTTGTTAGCACGATACAGCCTCCGGAGTATATACAAGTGACCAATTTTATGATTGGATATTATTCAGAGCGTCTCAAAGATGAACCCTATTGATATTCAGCTCACTGAAGCCGGTACAACCGGTGCTATGGTACCAAATTTTTGTCATTTTTGGAGAATTTTCAGTTTGTTAGCACGATACAGCCTCCAGAGGGTATAGGATTGATCAATTTTATGATTGAATATTGTTCAAAGTGTCTCACAGATGTACTCTATTGATTTTCAGTTGACTAGAGCGAGTACAGCAGGTCCTGTTAATCCAGATATACTACATTTTTGGTTATTTTTGGAAAAATTTCGGTTTGTTAGCACGACACCTCGCTCGAAGTGTATACAAGTAACAATTTTATGATAGAATACTGTTCAGGGCCACAGATGCGGAAAAGTTAGTTTTAATCTAATAACCGTTTATTTTTGAATTTTTAAACTGTTGGAATTACTTAGTGTAAATTCCAACATATCTGAATCAAGTTAATGAAATTGTTGTTGCTCGAATACAGCACAAATATATTCCTGTTAACAAACATATTAATTAAAATGTCTTAATAGTTTTATCCTTGTTTGTTCAATTATATCTTGTCTGCAGTTTTTTATCCTAAAAACTTTGTATAGCATTATCCAGCATCTTTTACGAGTAACTCCTCTGGTAATTAGAAGTTGCCATTTCCAAAATAACGTTGTTCTGTGTTTAGTTAATTGAGCGAAAAGCTAGTTAAGTTAGCGAAAAACAAAGAGAGTAATTGCTCGTCAACAGTTTTATTTAAAGCTGAGGAGGAGAGTTTTTAGATAATGTCGTTAAGACGTTGCTCTTAATTTATTTTATTTTCTTTTGAAAAGATTACGAATGGAAGCCCTGATGGAAGATTAGATTAAATTGTGAAATAAATAAATTTCAAACAATGAGTTGTACAAATAAAATATTCGAGATTCCGCAATATACACAGAGACTAATGGGAGAAGAGTCGGGAGCGTATAGTATGAGGCAAAATAATGCTAGTACTTCATATAAACTCTTTCAATTCAGGCCTCGTTTTCGATTTATAGGCCTCCATAGATTGAATTTTCAATTCGTTTTTTATTTTTCATTTACAGTAGTGCTTGGAAACTAAAGACGGGTTACTCGTAATAGTTAGCAAACCAACATTTTTGCAGTGATGACACACCCTAAATGAAAATATCGAAAATGATTTTCCCATATCTCCTTGATAAAGAAAGCCGTTTGACTGATACTTACTATTTTGTTAAACCACTTCGTACTGATTTGCCATTCACCATTTCATGAAGATATCCTACGTTACTAGGATTTTATGGATACCATGTCCAAGATTCACCTACTGTAGAAGAAATGAATAACTTAGCAGTAGTCGATAATAAGAATATTTAAAACTTAATCCGTGGAAATTAAAAAGGTATGCAAAAAACGTAATTAGTTGCTTTGAATTAAAATTACAAACACAAAGTTAATAAACTATTAACAAAAAGTTAAAAATACAAATTATAAGATAGTAGAATAAAACTAATACCTAACCAACAAAAAAACTGAGGTCAATATAATTCATACAGTATTCCTGGAGTGATACAGTATTAAAGTTTTGCCATTGAAGTAGTGAATTATATCTTATATCTTTAAGCTTGAAGTGTTTGTCTAGGGAATCATTGAAAATTTCAATTGATTTCGCAATACCCTCTCCGCCAATAACAATAATGTAAAAAGACCGGAAATCTTTTCTAGTGACAACCTAACTTCCAACAATATTGTGAGTGTGAAGAAACCAATATTGACAGTTAAAACCTCCCCTAAATCATCAAAATTTAAAGGTACGTCCAAAATTATTAAAAAAAAACAATCAAAATTTTCCACTCACAATAATAAAAAAAACAATAACATTTAAAAAAACTGATAGTGGTATTAGACACCCTAGTGTAGTAGACGAACCACGTTCTCCCTGCAACTAGTGTAGGGTCACCGACTCTGGATTAGCGAAGAATTAGCTCGTATTAAAATCAAAAAGGCTGAATTAACAGCCAAAAATATCAATTTTCATAAACTAGTATATCTAAGCAACGAATTTGATTCCTCAGATGACACAAACTCTGACTTACAAAAATCAAGTATTCCAGATTCAGTAGATATATGTAATATTTCCAAAGAAATTATTGACGCAATCGACATTAACCTTCTAAGCAAGTGCATAGAAGACACAACAAACAGCCGTAGCGCACATCAAACTGCAGAACCCCCAGACAAAACTAAAAAGTGTAACGAAGATAAAGAAAAGTGTCTAGAACAAAATAAAGAAAAGTGTCTAGAACTATCATCAAAAAAGTGTATAGAAATTGATAAAACCAACAAGTGTATAGGAAATCAAAAATCACTCGATAACATAGCAAAAGCTCTCGAAACGCTTAGCCCTGCGCTATCTATACCCCTCTGTAGGGGTAATAAAAATAATAACACTTTGACGCCGGATCAATCAAATATCAAAAATTTTAACGAAGCAAGAATGGAGGAAGACACAATAGGCCCGCAAAGTAGCAGGATGACGATGAGAAAATTACAAATCCCCATCTCACCATCGAAGTGTATTTCCACAAACCGTCCACCCCCTCCTGGCCACAAGAGGTCGAGGATAGAGAAAACGTTAGCTCAAATCCTACAGATAAGTTCGTCTCGCAATATGAGAAAATCATTAATAAAAAACAGAATTACCGCTAGAATGCTCATTATGTCAAATAACAAAAAACCATCTGCATCAGAAGACCTAAATGCCATAACCACACTGCCACCGACGCAACAACTAGATCAAATGGACACCATCCCCCCCAGATTTTGTAAAGCCGAAAAGAGTTACGATATTCAATCGCATTGCCCCCCCATAGTCATTGAGGGGAACGTGTCTGCGCATAAAGAGATGATAAGCAAGCTAAAAGAAGACGCGCAAAAACAATTTGAGATTGAATACACCAATAAATCGACAATTGTTTTTACTAAAGACACAGAAGACTTCGAGAAATTGGAAAGCACCCTAAGACAAGAAAAAGTACAATTTCATTCTTATACTAAATAAGAAGACAAATCGCAGAATGCCTCCAAATCACAAACATCAAGGATGAACTGGACGAAGCTTATAAAATTACAACAAAAGATGTATTCAGAATGGTACAAAATGCCGCCCCCTGTACCTCGTGGTTACAGACTCAAAAATCACCTTAACTTTTTAAACAAAAACGTGAGAATTATTGAAGACACGACAGTACAGTGGGAATACCGACGGCAAAATAAGCATATCATCCAATGTCACATATGCCAACTGTGGGGCCACGCTACATCGAATTGCGGTAGGACGCCCCGATGCCTGAAGTGCGCCGGCAGCCACTAGACACCAGAATGCCCCAAACTGAGATCAACACCAGCCCGCTGTGCCAACTGCGAGAGATCATCCCGCAAACGCTGAAGCCTGCCCGGAATATGTTAAGAGACGAATCTGGTTAGAGGAGAAACGTGCTAACTCACAAAAACCCAAATCAACTATAAATAAATACGTACCTGCCCCTATTCCTACTACTAATCCATGGACTCATCCTAGACACAATCAAGCCGAGTTTCCCAACCTCCCCCCAAAAACCACCATCATGACTCCTCCACAAAATATCCCGAGTAATCAAACTACAAATGCACCCTCCAGGAGTACGAACAAAAACTCAAACGCAAACATTCAAATAAATCTAAATAACTTATGATAACAAATGATAAACTTAGATGAACTCACAAGGGCAGTCACAGACGACCGAACAGATGAGATCAGCCAAAACTAAATTAGAAAAATTTACAATCTACAATAACTATATTGAGTCCTAAGTTGGTCCCAATGTCCCAGACCTAATTTGTACGTATTAGGGACGTTCTAATTTGTACGTCCTGGGGACGCACAAATTAGAAAATAATAAACATTATTAGAAACCACAATTATTCACAATTTTCTGGTTCAGATATATATATATATATATATATATATATATATATATATATATATATATATATATAAATAATAACCAAAAATCAGAAAATACGTAATAACTCTATTCTAATTTTCTTCAAATTTAGCACTATTTCCATTCATCAAATGCGCATGCGTGGCAGCACATTCGCTACTTCGCCACCATCCCACGTTGATCTAATTTATCCGTCAGTCGCCATTTTGGTTGTTTATATGTATATTTTTGCAATAACCATAATTCCAAACCAAACAACTTAGTCACTTTTACAGAAATTGTTACAACAATTGATCAATTAAGAATTAAAACCGCTCCAGGACATGACGGTATTCATAACATTTTAATTAAAAAATTTCCAAAAAAAGCAATAGTTCAACTAATTTATATCGCTAACTTTATAATCAAAACCGGCCACTATTCCGATATGCTCAAGGTCATTAACATCATCCCAATATTAAAAGCAAACAAACAACCTTGTTATGTAGATAGCTACAGACCTATCTCACTATTAAACAATATCGCAAAGGTGATAGATAAAATCATTTTAAAAAGACTATAAACTTTTGTAGAAAATAATATCATACCCACGGAGCAATACGGCTTCCGAAGTTGTCATAGCACCATTACACAAACTATAAGGGTGATAAACCACATTAGAGAAGGCTTCCGTAAACAAAAGAAAGCCGTCATGGTTGCTATTGATATCCGGAAAGCTTTCGACACCGTATGGCACGAGTGGCTACTGCATAAATTAATAAAATTAAACACTCCGAATTATTTAATCAAAATATTAAAATCGTATTTAACGAACAGAAAATTTTACACTAGAATAAACGATAGCACTGCAGTGCCTTACCTCACGCAGGCTGGGGTCCCTCAAGGCTCAGTACTATCACCTTTGCTGTACTCAATATTCATTCACGACATTCCTACCACCCCTAAAGTATTAACTGCTATGTACGCCGATGACACTTGTTTTGTAGCATCGGCAAAGAACCCGGATTACGCACTTGACAAACTACAAAAACATATCAACACTAAAATTATACCCTACTTCATTAATCAAAAATTATCTATAAATGCCTCCAAAACAGAGTATTTATTACACAGGAGGCGAACCACCAAAAACAGCCGATTGCAATCTAAGCTTTGTATAAACGGACATAATATTACCCCTAGCACAACGTTAAAATATTTAGGATACACAATACAGGGTAACACACATGCAAATGCGCATATTAGCACTCAAGTTCAAAAAGCTAAGATTGCAATGGGCCAGTTCTTGTAAACAAAGTAAATTCTCCACCGAAAACTAATTAACACTATACAGACAAATAATTCGCTCCATTTTAACGTATTCAGCCCCAGTTTATTTCACAGGAACCAAAAACAACTTTCACTCCCTGCAAATGATACAAAACAAGTGTCTCAGAATGGCAATTAAACATCAAATACCCTACCCGCACTTACTCGAAACCTCATGGCTACTTGATAAAGCCGATACGGTGCGGTGGAATAAGTGTTAGCCCCCCTATTAACTACTCTATTTTTATATCTTAAGAAAAAAGCTTAAATAGGTCAATTTTTAGATTAAACGTAGTATGTTATGACATAAAAGTTTCGAACCTGACATAATCCCTCTTCATGGGGGTGTCACCCCTTCGACTTTTTTAAATGAGAAAGTGTATCATGTGACACATCATTTGAAACCTATCGGAACACTGATTTCAAAAATGTATAACACCTTGGTTCAAAAATTAACGGAGTCTGAGTTATGCGAGATTAACGGATTATGAGTACGTCATTGTCGATTTTTTCTCAAACCGCAATTGTCTTTTTTCCGACCACAGATTTAAAATAATGTCGGTCTGTTGGGCGGTCAGGAAAGCGTTCATTGAAAATTCTTACCGCCTCATGATAATTACGACCAGCTTCGCCATAAATAACAATCATTTCGCATTTTTCTTGTAAATGGCGAGGTTGTACCATTTTTGTTATTCACAATAAACAAACTTATCTTCATGTAGTAACAAAACTGAAATTTCTTCAGTATTATTTGACAGTGATAACTGATAATAATAAATTTGCTAGGTAACGAAAAAAGACAATTACGGTTTGAGAAAAAATCGACAGTGACATACCCATAATCCGTTAATCTCGCATAACTCAGACCCTGTTAATTTTTGAACCAAAGTGTTATACATTTTTGAAATCAGTGTTTCAATAGGTTTCAAATGAGGTATCGCATGATGCACTTTCTCATTTAAAAAAATCGAAGGGATGACACCCCCATGAAGAGTGATTATGTCAGGTTCGAAACTTTTATGTCATAACATACTACGTTTAATATAAAAATTGACCTGTTTGAGCTTGTTTCTTAAGATATAAAAATAGAGTAGTTAATAGGGGAGGGGGTTAACAGGGGGGGGGGTGTTAACACTTATTCCACCGCACCGTATACCCACTATAACAACAGTCTCAAAAAATTTTTACCATAACTGTCTGCCAGAAAATCTTCCAAATGCACTCAGAGCCGTGAATCGCGCAGAAGTAACCTATGATAGTGGGTGTAGGCGTCTGCATGGTACGCTGACTATATAACCTGGTTGTCACCTCAAATAACTCTCATTCAAAGCAGGAATAATTTCAGGACAGCCCTTCACACTGGACTAAATTACCCCTAGCTACAATACAATTCAATCATAAACAACGTCTGCCCCGCTGCCTTCTACAAATCTAAAAACCCCCATCAATTATTGACACCCTGTTTTTCAGCTGCTTTGCAGGGAATACCCAGCCGAAACTTTTAGGAGCGAGAAATATATACCGGGGACAAAGTTAACTGAAGAATCAGAATATAAGGAGTATGTGATGTGTCGCAAGGAGCCATTTACACTCAACAGACGCACACAACAAGTTCAAGGATCGCGAGACCAGCGGCATTATTCTTTTGTTCTTGATCTTGTTGCACCAAGGGAATGTTGAACGATTGCCATTAAAGATATTTTGAATGTTAAATGTCAATATAATAAATGTTCAATATGAGCTCTATGAAGGTTGTTACTTTGCAGTTGAAAGAGCAATCTCATTTTATGTCTAATAGAATTGCAGTGTAATTCAATTATATACTTTATTTTTGAGATGACCCCAGAAAAAGAAATTCATAGGATTGACGTATCCTGATCGCGGTGCCCACTGAAACGGACCTCCACGACCATTCCATCTATTAGGAAATCTTGTATTCAAATGTTTTCGTAGACCTAAGCTGAAATGAAGAGGAACACGATCATACATGAACCATAAATTCCTACGAGTTTGTGATGGTACATCATCAAATAGGTTTCAAAACTAGGTTTATAACGAATTGGTACTTGTGAACCAGACAATTAAACATACATTTACGAATTCACGGTGACGTGACAAAGCCTACAGTATCTTACTTACCCTATGTTGTGAAGCATCCGATATTGAAAACGTGTCCACAATAGAATCAAACCGCACTGCTTTTTTTGGCACTGATTTCTTCCGCGGACACAGAGAACACATGTTAATGTTATTGTCACTGAACGTTTGCATATTTTTTTCATTATTTGGTAAAAGAATGGTTCTAATTAGTGGCAGTATTTTTTATATGCATAATTTATTATACCACACATTAATTAGTGTCACAGTTATCAATCACTATGATTTTAATATAATAATGATGAAAAATTGCTTGAACAATTCGATTAATATATGAACTAACGTAACGGCACCTATTATCGGCACTGATCCCTTTATCGGCATAGTAGCCACATTTTCATTAATAACAAGGTTACATTACATATTAGACCCTTGTGAACACGTCTTAAGGTTCTTTGTTCCTTCCCTTAAAATTATACAAACGCGCATGATCAAAAAAGTGTAGACAAAAATTGGAGGGAAAAAATGTTTAGGCAGTACAGACGTGTCATCTAACTAGTGTAGATCGTTTCCTCTCAAGAACAAGAAACATGTAAGTTGCTGAACTGATTTCCTTTCTAATAAATACGAACTAGATACTGCTTATAGTTTCATATGATAGCTCTAACTAATATTTATTGATTTTAATACTAAGAAACTAATTTTTTAAAGTTAGTAATTAGGAATTTTATTTAAACTAGATTATGAGTGCCGATAATAGGATCCATTATGTGCTGGTAAAGGGCTCTGTCATGCCGATGATAGGTTAAATGTAACATCGAATGTTTTATCGATTTTAGATCATTTTTAAAATGCAATTATACATTTATAGTCATCAAATAGTAGAAAAATATTTCAATATTACGTAAACCTATTTCCGGCACCACCTTTTGTTAATAATAAGAAATTTATTTTATTGTAATAATAAGTGCCGATAATACAGCACATGCATGCCATTGATGGGTTACTTTAATTGCAGATACCGAAATGGAATTGAAGAAACTTAGGCTTCAGTACACTCCAGAAAATCTCAAAGTCGCTGTTGAAGCAATCGAGGGAGGCATGCCTTTTAAAATTGCCAGCAAGACATATGGTATTCCCCGATCCACTTTACAAGACAAAGTCAAAAGCAAAACTCCAATGGATGAAAAGAGTGACCCAGAGACAGTTCTGACCAAAGAAGAAGAATCCCATCTCGTAAACTGGTTGCTCCACATAGCTAGCCGCGGATTTCCAGGAACCAAGGATCAGTTGTTAGATAGTGTGCAAATTTCAGTTAAAAATCTTCAAAGACCCAATAATTTTACTGATGGAAGACCTGGTAAAAGGGGGTGTGAAGGCTGCATGGCTCAATATCCTGAGCTATCGACAAGAGTTACCCAAAATTTGGGTAGTTATCGGGCAAACCTAGCTGTGACGAAACGGCTTTCTATTTTAGTCCAAAAGGCGATGAAGTGTTGGTGAAACGAGGAGATAAAACCGTATTCTCATTTATAAATAATGATGAGAAGAAGTGCCTAACATCTTTAATAACTTGTAGTGCCTCTGGGAAATTACCACCTCCCATGATTGTTTACAGTTATAAGCGAATTCCTAAATCTGTGGTGGACAAGGTTGCAAAAAACTGAGGCATTGGACGTAGTGCAAATAACTGGATGACAGGGGAAACTTTTTTTGAATACATTGCAAATATATTTTATCCTTGGCTAGTTGAGCAAAAAGTCATGTTTCCAGTAGTTTTGTTTTTGGACGGTCACACGTCCCATCTTACAATGGTTTTGAGTGACTTCTGCCTCAAGAAAAATATTATTTTGATAGTTCTCTGTCCCAATGCTACTCACGTGTTACAGCCTTCAAACGTTGCAGTTTTCAGGCCACTAAAAAGGGAATGGAAAAAAAGTGTGCATTCCTGGCTTATGAAAAATGATGGCAAAAAATGAGCAGAGACACGTTTGCTCCAATATTGGAAACAACACTTAAGAAAATGGAAAATTTTCCCGATGTGGTTGCAAACGGCTTTCGATCATGTGGACTGGTGCCTTTCAATGTGGAAAACATAAAATTTTCAAAGTACTTCAAGAGTAAGCCGAGTATGGCAACTACCGAAAAGAAACGTAGCCAAAGTCATCCCTAAGAAGAAGACCAATACCTGAAAGAATAGAATCTGAAATTAATGCAGATACTTTAGAGCTATTTAAATCTTCCGAAATTGTCTGGAATGGTCCAATTGAAGACACAACTCTCTTTTTCCCATGGAGAAAACTTAAACCTCAAATTGAAAATAAACCTATTGCGATCAACGATGGTGAACAGGTAGATGATAGAAACGGTCTCTCATTTCCCGGAATCATAGATGATCATGAAAACATACCAATTGATTTTGTAGATATGCTAGAAGTCCCGGATTTTATTGCTACTGAAAACTCAGCTGTGGCTGAAGAATTGATGGATTTGAGAGACATCGATTGTCATGAAACAATACCTTCTAAATGCTCAAAACCGCCTGAAAAGGTTCCAAATTTCACAGATGCACATATGGATGATTTTGAAATGGAGCCTTATGATTTACCCAAAAGAGTCCCGGATTTGACAAAAGACGAGCAAGCATTGAACATTTTAACTTCTATTCCTGCACAAGAAGATTCTCTATTAACAGAAATAAAGGAAATAAATATCAATTTAAATTTATTGGAGCCAGTTTCCATCAGACCATAAACCCCCTCTAAAAATATTCTAGCTGACAAAGAAAATTTTCCTAATCAAACAACACCTTCTCCAGGTCTATTGGAGCCAGTTTCCATCACACCAAAAATCCCACCTGAAAATATTCTAGCTGACAAAGAGAATTTTCCATATCAAACAACACTTTCTCCAGGTCTTTCATCGGGAATTGAAGTTCCAACACCGTTTAAAAAAAAGTCTTTGTTTTGGCCAGGACCAAAAAAGACTGGAGTTAAAAGAAACGTAAAAGAGAAGGTACCACCAGTTGCAACATCTTCTCAGTGGCAAGAGTATTATCGAGCAAAAGAAGAAAAGAAAAAAATTGAAGAAGAAAAGAATCTGGAGAGGTAGGAAGCTAGAAAGAAAAAAGCAACAGAAGCGGGAAAAAAGAATAAAAATAACGATGTACCTGAGACAACAACCTTATGTGAGGACTTCGGAAGAAATGATTTTGTAACAGTGATGTATAATGAACAGTACTACCCCGGTAAAATAATTGATATTAGAACTGAAAATGAGTGCCCTCGTTACGAGGTTACACATATGGAGAAGAAGGGAATTAAATGGTATTGGCCAGAAAAGATAGATGTTCTTCTGTACGAAGAAGATGAAATTGTAAGAAAGATTCCGGAATCAGTTCCAATAAATAAAAGGGGATTATATGTAATAAATGAAATTTCAGAGTTTGCTGTATAGGTATTACATATTAATTTTTTACGTTAGATGCCGTTATTAAGAAAATGTATTTCTATTTGTTTTTTATTAAGCACCTAATAAAATATATAAGTGATTTTTTATTTACTCTTTCCTTTTTAATATTTTCTGTGTGCCGATAATTGGGTCTCCTATATGCCGTTAATCGAAGCATGTCTCATTTTGAAGTCCCGATGATGGGTACACCAGGTATTTTTAGAGGTTTATACTTTTTCATTTTTTTATTAAGTACACCATAATAAAAACAGTTATTTATTTTGAAAAACAAATAGTGAATCATAATAACCCTAAAATTTTTAAAAAATAGGTCTACTACAATGTTGGTTTCTAGGACGTTCAAAATGAAATACATCCTTAAGGTGCCGATAATAGGTGCGTTTACCTTAAGCTTTGAAATTCAGGGAGATAAAACAGCTGCAACAAATTTTATAACTGAACGCAGAATTTCTATTCTTTGGGAAATGACGATTTCGAATGCGATTATTTATTTCTTCGTGGTAACAAATATTTTATAATTATGTCCACAAATTGTTGAGTGATTGTGACTGAATGAAACAAGTTCATACTGAAGACAAACGTCCAAATCGTTTTTCCATTTATAATTACACACAATCTTTGGAATATTTAACAAAAACAAAACCAGTTTTCTAAAATATTCAATTAAAAAAGTTTTAAGTTTTAATAAGCAAGAATCTATTTTATTACAAACTAGCCTGGTAATCTCAAATATTCAATTACGTTTATGGGTCCCATCTATTGGAGTTTGTCTGAAACTCTATATTGCCTCTATTGATTTTGTACTCTTCTACTCTTTTCCGCTGAGTTTAAGGCATTATCAGCTAGATGGCGACGTATATTAGGATTAGAATTCTTTGCAAATCTGGATTAAATACATTTTATTTTTGTATATTTAAGACCTTAATTAATATTTCATTATCAGTCCATTTCTTAATGGGAAAATACTTTTCATAACTATTTGTTAGTTTTCAGCCGTTCGTTATTAATATCTGATAACATAAACGACATAATTATTAAGTGGCATCTCTTTCTATTAAAAGTGAAGAACAGAACAAAATAATTTGACATTTGTCAGTTATGTTATCAGATATTAATGACGCACGGGCAAAGCTCCAATAATTCAACTGTATACCCACTAAACAAGAAACATAACAAGTCTTTTTTGTGATGTTATTTTTAGAGACTTTTCGTGATGTTTATTTAAAACGTTAATAAGATATCTCCTAGATGTCTTAATTTTATTACCAACTCTATTAACATCCATGTCATGTAAATAAAACATATTTTTGATGTACACAGTAATACTTGAATTCGCAGTTACATGCACGTCCTATGAACTTCTTTTTAGTAACTTCCTATAGTAAACATTCATACGATGTTAATTTGTATACTTCTCACTAATGTCACATACAGAACGTTACTGTTATATTACAAATTAACAGGTTTCTAAGATGATCACATGTTGCAGTTACTTTTACATCTTTCGAAATAATTTTTAGTAACGTCCTACTGTTACGAACTCGCACACCGAAGCAGATACTAAGTACGGCCCTGTAACCTTATGTTAACGGAGTTAAGAAAAAGGCGAGCGCGCCGAATTCTGAGAAGGTCTATTGTGACCGTCCTTTTTAAACATGTTCTCGAAAGGCATTTTAAGAAATATCGCAAAAGGCATGTCCCGTCCCGAGTGTTCTAGTAAAGAAAGTTTTTGATATAAATACAGGACCGATCAGCGGATGAGTTCAGTTTATAATTTGCCATAGTGAGTTAAACAGTAATTAAGTGAATATAAAAGTGTTATAAATTAATAAGTTAGTGTGCATATAAATTAAATTTAAGTGACTAGTTAAGTACATATAAATTAGTGTTAGTGAGTTAGTGTTTAAATAAATTAGTAAATAGCAATACCGAGTGTTTAAAATGTATCCCACCCGTTTACGTTTTAAATAAATAACAAAAACATTACATTGGTGTCAGAAGTGGGATAATATAAATAAATAGCTACATAAAAATGGCCAAGAGACTATGCGATCTGAAAGTCACGGAATTAAGGGCAGAATTGGAAGATCGTGAGTTGGAAACGTCCGGTAAGAAAAATGAATTAGTGGAAAGACTTAAAGTGGCACTGGAAAATGACGGCTTTAATCCAGAATTATTTTTATTCAATGACGAGGCTTCCACCATAATCTCGTCAATTTCTGCCATGGACGAGAAGATTTCAACCATGAAGAACGATATTTCTACTAATATGGACGAGAAGATTTCCACTATGAAGAAAGAATGATATTTCTACTAATATGGACGAGAAGATTTCCACTATGAAGAATGATATTTCTGCTAATATGAAGAACGATATTTCTGCCATGGAAGAGAAGATTTCCCGCATGAAGAATGACATTTCTGCCGATATCTTATCGTTAAAAAATGACATTGCTGCTGACGTCGAGAATAAAATTACGTCTCTAAAATCAGACATTGAAAACAAGATAACAACGATAGACGAGAAAATCAAGGAATTGGAGAGAAATATGGCAGATTTAAGAACAGAAGACACGCCAGCAGAAGGAAAGAAGATTGAACATATAAAACCCTGCAAGTCAGAAATAACTTCCAGGATAGAGGACATTGGCAGTTTTGCACGAGTCAAGACCCCAACATTCGACGGAAAGACATCGTGGACCAATTATGTAAAACAGTTCGAAGCAGCCGCTAGAGTGAATAATTGGTCCGATAAGGAGAAAGCAGTGAACCTAACTATCGCGCTTCGGGGAGATGCCTCAGATATACTTCAGACGATACCTCTGGAAGAAACGGATGATTTCGAGCTGCTGAAGAAGAGGTTGGACATGCGGTACGGTCACGAACATCTAGAAAATTTGTACCAGTCCCAACTGAAGAACCGAAGGCAGAAACGCGATGAAGCCCTTCAAGAGTATGAACTGGATATTGCCCGACTCGTTCGATTTGCTTATCCGTCAGCACCAGAGAACATGATGGAATGTCTGGGCATCCAGGCCTTCATTGATGGCTTACGTGACCCCGATATGCAGAGGACGCTTCGTTTAGCCCATCCCAAAACATTAGTTGACGCATTGACAGCTGCTCTTGAATATGAAGCAGCAACGAAGGCTTCAGGATATAACAAAATCAGGACCATCCAAGAAGAAGATGACAAAGACAGATTTGACCAGTTTGTCAGTTTAATAAAGAATATGATGGACAAGAAACCTAGAAAGATCAGATGCTGGAATTGTGGCGAGCTAGGGCATGTACGTAGTTCATGTAAGCGCCCCAAGACTCCTGCAAACCAAGAGCCCCAGTCACAGGAAAACTAGAACGGGTCGGCTACGAGGGGGCAGCACCGACCCATGATTGTTCCAAAGACCCTCTCATACTGATAGCTTCTCTCAGATGTCGCAACGACAGTGTATATGTGGATGGCGAAGTAAATGGCAAGAAATATGCTCTGCTGGTTGACACTGGAGCAACTAGAACCATTATACGACCAGAACTAATAAACTCCAAGAAGAAGCTTTTACCAACGAGACTGCGACTGCGGACCGCCACAGGCGAAAGTGCCAACGTTCACGGGGAAACACAAATCCAATTGGGAATTGGCGCAGAAAAGTTCACGCATACGGTAATCGTAGCTGACATTGAAGAAGACGTGATTCTGGGAATGGACGTAATGAATGTACATGGTTTCCAATTAGACTTCAGAAACAGAACCATTAAAGTGGGTTCCGAGGAGGTATTCCTGCATCCATATGAAGGCAGCGCGGTGTTGACAGCTGTACAGGAAGATACCGTTCTACCTGCACGAAGCGAAACCATGATAGTAGCACGGCTACAGGGAATCATGGAGGAAGGTACACCGGTTATGATGGAGCCAAGGAACCATGACGAAGAAGTTGGCAAATGTGTACTCATTGGAAAAGGATTGGTTACATCGGCGAAAGAGATCCCAGTACGTGTGATAAACGTGAATGATTACCCAATTACCATCAAGAAGGAAACCAAGATTGGATCCTGCGTACCAGTGACGTCTATAGTTCGTCAGACAACGACCACTGACAATTCCAATGCCAGATTCAAACAAATGTTATCAGTAGCTGGTCAATCTTTGGATCGAGCGGAAAAAAAGAGAATGAGAGAATTTCTCTTGCAGTATCGAGACTTATTCGTACCAAAAGGAGGAAAGACTGGCAGAACATCAGCCGTCAAACACAAAATCGATACTGGTAATGCTAAGCCAATTAGACAATCAGCTCGAAGACTTCTACGAGCGGAGAGAGAGGGAGCTGAAAGAATAATTCGAGAGATGGCAGAAGGAAAAGTGATAGAACCATCTACTAGTCCTTGGAAGTCTCCAGTAGTGCTCGTCAAGAAAAAGGATGGAACTACGAGATTCTGCGTGGATTATCGCGAGCTTAACAACGTGACGAAGAAAGACAGCTATCCTCTGCCCCGAATTGACGATACGCTAGACACGTTGGCCGGCAGCAAACTGTTTTCCACCTTGGACCTGAAGTCTGGTTATTGGCAAGTAGAAATGGACCCAGAAGATAAAGAGAAGACTGCCTTTACCACCGGATCTGGATTATGGCAATTCAACGTCATGCCATTCGGGCTCTGTAATGCGCCTGCGACATTTGAAAGACTTATGGAAAATGTATTGAGAGGGTTGTCTTGGAAGACATGCCTAGTCTATTTGGACGACATCGTAGTACTGGGGAAGACATTTGACGAACATCTGAAAAATTTGGAAGACGTATTCAAACGACTCCAAGCTGCCCAGCTCATGTTAAACCCTAAGAAATGTCAGCTGTTCCAAAACCGAGTCAACTATCTAGGTCATATAGTGAGCAATGGAGGAGTGGCGGTGGATCCAGAGAAAGTTGCTTCCATTCAGCAATGGCCGCAACCAACCGACAGACAGCAAATTAGGCGTTTCCTTGGACTTTGCACATATTACAGAAGATTTATCAGGAAGTTTGGAGATATTGCCAAGCCTCTAACGCGACTTACAGAAGAAGCAAGAGCTTTCCAATGGGACGAAGACTGTCAAACGGCTTTTGAAACTTTGAAGGGGCATTTAACCTCGGCGCCGATATTAGGATATCCATTACCAGAGGGAGACTTTATTCTTGACACAAACGCAAGCAACATAGGAATTGGTGGAGTTCTCTAACAGATCCAAGGAGGGCAAGAAAGAGTGCTGGGATATTTCAGTAAAGTCCTCTCCAAACCAGAACTAAACTACTGCGTCACAAGAAGAGAACTTTTGGCAGTAGTGAAGTCCGTGGAACACTTTTACCAGTATCTCTATGGTAGGAAGTTTTTAATCCGGACTGATCATGCAGCACTTAAGTGGTTGATGCAGTTCAAGAATCCCTAGGGCCAGATCGCTAGATGGATTGAACGACTTCAAGAATACGATTTCAACATCGAACATCGAGCTGGTGTGAGTCACCGAAATGCCGACTCCCTGTCCAGACGTCCGTGCCCAACAGACTGCTCCCACTGCAACAAGATGGAATATAGGGAAGCTGCAGTTTCAAGAACTACTGTAGTCGACGAGGAATGGTCACCCACCAGGATCAGAGAAGATCAGGAGAATGATCCTCACCTGAAGATGATCCGGCAATGGAAGAAAGAAAACCGGCGACCTACCTGGCAAGAAGTGTCAAGATTTTCACCGAAACTCAAGGCGTATTGGGGTCAGTGGGACTCCCTTGTCCTGGAAGAAGGGCTGTTGAAAAGAGTCTTTGAAAACAATGATGGTTCTGAGATGAGGAGACAGCTAGTTATCCCGAGAACAAGAGTAGCTGAGGTACTGAGGAAGTTACACGACAGTCCATCGGGAGGTCATCTGGGAGTGAAGAAAACCCTTCAGCGAGTTCGTGAAAGGTTTTATTGGATGAACAGCTCCGACGATGTGAAGTACTGGTGTAAGAAATGTACGACTTGTGCTACGAGTAATGGACCACATCGCACGAGAAAGGCACCCATGAAACAGTACAATGTTGGAAGCCCTTTCGAAAGGATTGCTTTAGATATCGCTGTACCATTTCCGACGACAGGTAATGGTAGCAAGTACATACTGGTTGTAATGGATTATTTTACAAAGTGGGTGGAAATTTACGCTATCCCGAACCAAGAGGCCACAACTGTCGCGGATGTATTGGTGAAAGAATTCATCAGCCGATATGGAGTACCCATGGAAGTCCACAGTGACCAGGGAAGAAATTTCGAAAGCCATCTATTCCAGGAGATTTGCGACAAGCTGGGAATGAAGAAGACCAGAACAACAGCATTACATCCACAGTCAGATGAAATGGTCGAGAGAATGAACAGGACTATTGGAAAATACCTGTCCAAAGTAGTATCCAGCCATCAGAGAGATTATGACCAGTATCTCTTCCTATTCGCATTGGCTTATCGATCTGCCGTCAATGAGTCCACGGGTGAAACACCTGCGAAAATCCTGTTTGGACGTGAAATGAGGCTTCCTTGTGACCTGGAATTTGGCTGTCGGCCTGGAGAAGATATAGCAGGCGAAGACTACGTGATCCAATTGAGAAGAAGGCTGGACGATATTCATGAACTAGTTCGAACAAATCTTCAAGTTGCCAGCGACAGAATGAAAAGTCGGTACGACACGCAGGCCACAGAGGGCGGTTTTAAAGAAGGGGACAAAGTATGGTTACACAACTCGGCGAGAAGAAAAGGATTTTCTCCAAAATTACAAAAATCCTGGGAAGGTCCATACTTGATCAAGAAAAGGATCAATGATGTTTTATATCGCATAAGCAAGATCCCCAACGGAAAACCAAAAGTAGTTCACCGAAACCGACTAGCGCCATACGAAGGAGACCATGACATAGAGGAAGGGGTAAACCTTATTCGAGATGTGTCTGACCCCACCTTCGATGAATTTATGGGCTCGTATGGAGGTACCGGGAACGCTAGATATAGAGTCACTTCGGAACAACAACAAGATTTGTTCACTCTCCCAGAAGATTATTCACTGGCATACAACATCCCCGCCCGTATCAAGAACGCACGAGGGTTGGCAACCGTCTTTCGAAAGAAGTTCGGGCAATTAGAAAAACTTGAAGACCAGATTCCAGCCCCTGGAAAGACACTGAAACTGAAACATAATTCGCGGTACGTCTTCTACGTGGTAACTAAAAATGAATTCCAAGATCGATCTACCTACCGCGATGTGTGGGAAGCACTTCGAAACCTCCGAGACCATGTGTTGGAATCCAACGTGAAGAAACTGGCTATGCCTAAGATAGCGAGTAACCAGTTGGATTGGCGAATCATCAGGAACATGGTAGAGATTATCTTTCAAGATACCGGTGTCCAGATATTGATTTGCAGCTACAACCCCCGCTATCAATATCCGATGAAAACGGTGCCCTGTTATTTCCATAAGATCGGAAAGTGTAGAAATGGGGCTAGTTGCCGATTCAAACATCCAGTCTCGGCTACACAAAAGTTCCAGGAGGAACTTTCATTTAAGGAGGGGGTAATGTTACGAACTCGCACACCGAAGCAGATACTAAGTACGGCCCTGTAACCTTATGTTAACGGAGTTAAGAAAAAGGCGAGCGCGCCGAATTCTGAGAAGGTCTATTGTGACCGTCCTCTTTAAACATGTTCTCGAAAGGCATTTTAAGAAATATCGCGAAAGGCATGTCCCGTCCCGAATGTTCTAGTAAAGAAAGTTTTTGATATAAATACAGGACCGATCAGCGGATGAGTTCAGTTTATAATTTGCCATAGTGAGTTAAACAGTAATTAAGTGAATATAAAAGTGTTATAAATTAATAAGTTAGTGTGCATATAAATCAAATTTAAGTGACTAGTTAAGTACATATAAATTAGTGTTAGTGAGTTAGTGTTTAAATAAATTAGTAAATAGCAATACCGAGTGTTTAAAATTTATCCCACCCGTTTACGTTTTAAATAAATAACAAAAACATTACACTACTATTACGTCTGTACGATGTTAGTTCATAAAACTCTCAGTAATATCTCATAATGAACAACACAGTAACATAAAAAAAGAAGAAAAGAGAAGAGGAACTGACGAACGTAACCAACAGTAGTTATCTGTTATCTGTGGAATCAAATGACAAGCATGAAATGGCGGATGGTTTTCAGTTATGTGTTATATTTTATTTGCAGGAAGCACATATTTTGCAAGTAGTACTTGAATAAAGTGGTCTTCCTTTTCGTTAGTTCGTACTTAGCTACAGTTTCTATACTCATTAGTTATAATTCTTGTTATAATGGACGAACAACAATTGTTATCGGTTAGTACCTATTCCAAAATCATAATTATTAAAACTTAATACTCATTCAATAATTTAATCGGCTATTATACATTGAAATAAGGGTTTTTTCAATTTGTAAAATATTTTAGTTAGTAAGTGTATTTTAAAAACGATTCACAATATTTCAAATCCTAGATATGCATTATACCCTACAAAAAACTTAATATTGCAATAGGGTAGATTTTATTATTAATAATAAAACATGCTCATATGTTGGCAGATATTTGAATCTAGAAGAAAATATTTTCAATGTTCAACATGTTTCAGAAGCAACTTACACAAATAAAATAAAAAACAAATAGTTGGTAATTATGTAATGAAAGAGGAGTAACTATTTCAGATAGTCTTATACAAACATTGTATTAAACAGTACAAAAAATGTTGAATCAAGTATCTCTAGTTCTAGTTTTTGTAGTAGTAGTCTTAGCCATCAATATAGTTTTGCAGGTTTAGAAAATTTTAAAATTATTACTAACAATTCTTGTGAACAATTAGAGACTGTTTAAGACTTTAAAAACAGGAATTTCCATTTGAAAATTCACTGAATACAACAAATAAGCTGTGTGTCCCTTACAATGGTACCTATATTATTCTAGTTGGAGAATATGTAACTTATGATACTGAATGCTCCAGTGAACAAACAGCATTCAATTATTTATTATTGTAGGAACACAGCTATTGGATACTCAATTGGATACAATTAATTATAAACTCATTTAACTTGATAATGTGTTCATATTTCTTCTTCATAAGTAGTTTTTTTGTATACAGTGTATTATTAATGCTCAATTTTCATTATGTTACAATTCCACGATGTCAATATACAATTTGTTCCAGGATGAGAATAACAAGATGAGAATAGTATATTATTTTATACAGAAAAGAAGTATAAATTTTCATAGCACACCTGAATTTACCTGCCAAATGGTTTGATGCATGTAATAGAAGGTAAATCATGAAAAGTCCCTTCTCGAAATAAAATATGTTATTATTTCTTTGAAGAACCCCGAATGAATCTTATGGAAAATGGGTCCCAATCAATTGGCTGAAAATCAAGTTTGATGTAGTTCATGATGATCGATAAAAGGTCTCCATGGGCACAATTTGATCTAAAGTAACTGTTTTATTAGCTGTTGTTCAGAACACCATCAAATGTTTCACAGATAAGTATTTTGAAGGGTACGTTATGGAATGTTCGAGGCACTCAGAACAGCCTCTCTTGCGTGAGAAAAAGTAGCCGTAAGTAAACGATAGAATGTTCTTTAATCAGACTGGATTTCTGTTGATGTAACGAAATGTTTCATTAAATCTTTATGGTGTAAAATTTCTATTAGTTTCAATATAATTAAAAAACTATTCTAATAAATTTTCTGTAAACTAGCTGTAATGTATGTGTATCCGATAAACTTTATTAATTCAGTTTCAAAGTATGTTACGTTATGTTAACTAGGGATTAATATACCCTTTTTTATTTCTTCCTTTCACTGAATGCGTTCAATAGTTTCCACTTTCCAGACTTGTTATGTAATAGGCTTACACAATTTTATTTTTTTTAGGTTGGATTTCTGGACAAGATATTTATTTTTCTAATTTTGTGCCTGTTTTTTCAAATTTACTGTACTGTTCAATAATAGTGAATAAACGTTTTAAATCCTTTATTGCTTTTTCTGCTATTTTATTTTAAATGTACAGGATAAACAACTAAGAACGACTGTAGGCCACATCTCAGAAAAGAATCATGGTACTACTTTCAAAAAAATTACCTGTAGGTAAGTGATCTTGAAAAATTGCAGGAAAATATTTTGCAGTCTCTAAAATATCCGCTAGGGGTGGAATGAACACTCGAGATC
Source organism: Galeruca laticollis (assembly GCA_963921935.1). NCBI lineage: Eukaryota > Metazoa > Arthropoda > Insecta > Coleoptera > Chrysomelidae > Galeruca > Galeruca laticollis. Next base: position 151,843,123 of record OY998177.1, read on the forward strand.
ATAATACTCCAAAAAAACATACTAAAGGTGTCCTAAAAAAACAATTTTTGAAATCTTGATGAGATTATGAATAAACTTAATTAAGGAGATTTTTTGCCATTATTCTTCAAATAATGGGTGGGGAAGGTTCAAACTTATGAACAAATGTATACCTTTCCCGTTTTTAACCGGTATTAATGATTCTAGCTGCATTTAAAAGAGTTTTTCTCTCTAATAACATTGATAACAAAATTAGATAATTTTCTATCCACTCGGAAATTTCAAATGTAAATTGAAGCATTTTTTTTTAATTTTTATATCTGATATTGTAAATCTTATATCTTGGAATAGATTCCTATTTTTTTAACCCCTTCTCATCAGAATTCAAAAAATGCCTCATTACATTTGAAGCTTCCAAGAAAAATGGGAGAATTGTCGACTTTTTCACATAGCGTTGACAAAATTATTCATTTTTGTTATTTTTGTTAAGCATATCTTATTAAAGAGGAAAAACTCTTTTAAATGACGACAAAAACATGGATATCGATTAAAAAAAGTATTACGACATTTGTTTTTTGGGTTGAACCTTCCCCCACCTCTTACTTGAAAAATAAGGACAAAAAGTCCCTAACTACATTTTTTCATAATCTCAACAATATATCAAAAATTGTATTTCTAGGATACCTTTAGTATGTCTTTTTTGGAAATAATCACAGTATTATGTTTTTAAGTGTTCATTCCACCCCATAGCAGATATTTTCGGAACTCAAAAATATTTTACAGCGATTTTTCAGGGTCATTTTCCTGAAGGTATTTTTTTCAAGTTGTACCATGGCTATTTTTTGAAATTTGGCCGACAGCCGGCGTTCTTAGTTGTTTGCTGATTAGGCACAGAAACATCTATAGGATGTCATCTAGAATGTTTGAGGTATATTATTTCGAGATTTATGTAATGTCCATACAACATCTACGAGAATACAATGTATTGTTTTTGAAATGTCGCATTTAGATCATTGATAAGATGTTATTTTTTAGACATTGCATTACCATCGACAAGTTGTTTAAAAGGCATTTCAGAATGTAACAGAAATGTTGTTTTAAGTTCGTTATGAAGACTTCCTTTTGAGGAAGTTCTTGTAACCGTAATGTAAAAAAGCAGCGCTTTAACATCGCTGAGAAATTAAGTTGAAACATCACAAAAAATAACATCCACAAGCTGGGCATGAGCGGTTGTATAGATATGCATGTGATGAGGAGAAAAAGGAAGAACATTATCACAATGTGATGTTGAATTTCCATAACTGTAATATTTATTTGCATAATGGGTATTATAGTATATTATTCAACGTCTGTGTAATAGCGATTACACGCTTGTTCAATACCATACTTTATCTTTACATTTTACGTATAACCCTAATAAGATTTCCGATTTAAAAAGCATATAATTTTGGGTAAATTTCTCTATTAATAGAGTGCTTTACGTTCAATATACTTTTCAACATTGAGTATTTTGTCCACAACGACGATGATTTCTACTTCTCCGCTTAATTCAACAAAGTAATGTAATGTTTTCGTTATTTATTTAAACAATAAACGGGTGGGATAAATTTCAAACACACTGTATGGCTACTTACTAATTTATTTAAAATATAACTCACCAACACTTAATTTATATATACTCAGTACATTCACTTAAACCAATTTATATAATCACTTATTTTCTGTTTAACTCACGATGTCAAATTATATACTAAACTAACTCTTCCTGATTAGTCCCTTATATATTAAAGCCGTTTTTACTAGTAAATTCTGGCCTGCGGCTTACACAGTCACAAATAATTTTTCTGGCCTTTTCTAGATAACTCTGGTCACAAAAACAATGTTTACATAAGATAGTCGTAAACTCGTAAACAGTATTTTATAACTGCGGATTCGCCATAATTTTAACTTTTATACCGGGCTTAGACAGAGTTTTAGGGACTATACCAGGGTGCTGTTTCGTAACATTACCCCCTCCTTAAATGGAAGTTCCTCCTGGAACTTTTGTGTAGACGAGACTGGATGTTTAAATCGACCACTGGCCCCATTTCTACACTTTCCGAACTTATGGAAATAGCAGGGAACCGTCTTCATCGGGTACTGATAACGGGGGTTGTAGCTGCAAATTAATATCTGGACACCGGTATCTTGGAAGATAATCTCTACCATGTTCCTGATGATTCGCCAATCCAACTGGTTACTCGCTATCTTAGGCATAGCCAGTTTCTTCACGTTGGATTCCAACACATGGTCTCGGAGGTTTCGAAGTGCTTCCCACACATTGCGGTAGGTAGATCGATCTTGGAATTCATTTTTAGTTACCACGTAGAAGTCGTACCGCGAATTATGTTTCAGCTTCAGTGTCTTGCCAGGGGCTGGAATCTGGTCTCCAAGTTTTTCTAATTGCCCGAACTTCTTTCGAAAGACGGTTGCCAACCCTCGTGCGTTCTTGATACGGGCGGGGATGTTGTATGCCAGTGAATAATCTTCCAGGAGAGTGAACAGATCTTGTTGTTGTTCCGAAGTGACTCCATATCTAGCTTTCCCGGTACCTCCATACGTGCCCATAAATTCCTCGAAGGGAGGGTCAGACACATCTCGCATAAGGTTGACTCCTTCCTCCAGGTCATGGTCTCCTTCGAATGGCGCTAGTCGGTTTTGGTGAACTACTTTTGGTTTTCCGTTAGGGATCTTGCTTATGCGATATATAACATCATTGATCCTTTTCTTGATTAAGTATGGACCTTTCCAGGATTTTTGTAATTCTGGAGAAAATCCTTTTCTCCTCGCCGGGTTGTGTAGCCATACTTTATCCCCTTCTTTAAAACCGCCTTCTGTGGCCTGCGTGTCGTACCGACTTTTCATTCTGTCGCTGGCAAGTTGAAGATTTGTTCGAACTAATTCATGAATATCGTCCAGCCTTCTTCTCAATTGGATTGCGTAGTCTTTGCCTGCTAGATCTTCTCCAGGCCGGCAACCAAATTCCAGGTCACAAGGAAGCCTCATTACACGTCCAAACAGAATTTTCGCCAGTGTTTCACCCGTGGACTCATTGACGGCAGATTGATAAGCCAATGAGAATAGGGAAAGATACTGGTCCCAATCTCTCTGATGGTTAGATACTACTTTGGACAGGTATTTTCCAATAGTCCTTTTCATTCTCTCGACCATTCCATCTGCCTGTGGATGTAATGCTGTTGTCCTGGTCTTCTTCATTCACAGCTTCTCGCAAATCTCCTGGAATAGATGACTTTCGAAATTTCTTCCCTGGTTGCCGTGGACTTTCAAGGGCACTCCATATCGGCTGATAAATTCTTTCACCAATACATCTGCTACAGATGTGGCCTCTTGGATGGGAATAGCGTAAATTTCCACCCATTTTGTGAAATAATCCATTATAACCAGTATGTATTTGCTACCATTTTCTGTTGTCGGAAATGGTCCAGCGATGTCTAAAGCAATCCTTTCGAAAGGGCTTCCAACATTGTACTGTTTCATGGGTGCCTTTCTCTTGCGATGTGGTCCATTACTCGTAGCCCAAGTCGTACATTTCTTACACCAGTCCTTCACATCGTCGGAGCTGTTCATCCAATAAAACCTTTCACGGACTCGCTGAAGGGTTCTCTTCACTCCCAGATGACCTCCCGATGGACTGTCGTGTAACTTCTTCAGTACATCAGTTACTCTTGTTCTCGGGATAACTAGCTGTCTCCTCATCTCGGAACCATCATCGTTTTCAAGGACTCTTTTCAACAGCCCTTCTTCCAGGACAAGAGAGTCCCACTGAGCCCAATACGCCTTGAGTTTCGGTGAAAACTTTGACACTTCTTGCCAGGTAGGTCGCAGATTTTCTTTCTTCCATTGCCGGATCATCTTCAGGTGAGGATCATTCTCCTGATCTTCTCTGATCCTGGTGGGTGACCATTCCTCGTTGACTACAGTAGTTCTTGAAACTGCAGCTTTCCTAGATTACACCTTGTTGCAGTGGGAGCAGTCTGTTGGGCACGGCCGTCTGGACAGGGAGTCGGCATTTCGGTGACTCACACCAGCTCGATGTTCGATGTTGAAATCATACTCTTGAAGTCGTTCAATCCATCTAGCGATCTGGCCCTCGGGATTCTTGAACTGCATCAACCACTTGAGTGCTGCATGATCAGTCCGGATTAAAAACTTCCTACCATAGAGATACTGGAAAAAGTGTTCCACGGACTTCACTTCTGCCAAAAGTTCTCGTCTTGTGACGCAGTAGTTTCGTTCTGGTTTGGAGAGGACTTTACTGAAATATCCCAGCACTCTTTCTTGCCCTCCTTGGATCTGTGAGAGTACTCCACCAATTCCTACATTGCTCGCGTCAGTGTCAAGAATAAAGTCTTCCTCTGGTAATGGATATCCTAATATCGGCGCCGTGATTGAATGCTTCTTCAAGGTATCAAAAGCCGTTTGACAGTCTTCGTCCCATTGGAAAGCTCTTGCTTCTTCTGTAAGTCGCGTTAGAGGCTCGGCAATATCTCCAAACTTCCTGATAAATCTTCTATAATACGTACAAAGTCCAAGGAAACTCCTAATTTTCTGTTTTTTGGTTGGTTGCGGCCATTGCTGAATGGAAGCAATTTTCTCTGGATCCACCGGCACTCCTTCATTGCTCACTATATGACCTAGATAGTTGACTCGGTTTTGGAAAAGCTGACATTTCTTCGGGTTTAACAATGAGCTGGGCAGCTTGAAGTCGTTTGAATACGTCTTCCAAATTCTTCAGGTGTTTGTCAAATTTTTCCCCAGTACGACGATTTCGTCCAAATAGATCAGGCATGTCTTCCAAGACAACCCTCTCAAGACATTTTCCATGAGTCTTTCAAATGTCGCAGGCGCATTACAAAGCCCGAATGGCATGACGTTGAATTGCCATAATCCAGATCCGGTGGTGAAAGCAGTCTTCTCTTTGTCTTCCGTGTCCATTTCCACTTGCCAATAACCAGAGTTCAGGTCCAAGGTGGAAAACAGTTTGCAGCCGGCCAAAGTGTCTAGCGTATCGTCAATTCGAGGCAGAGGATAGCTGTCTTTCTTCGTCACGTTGTTATGCTGGTGATAATACACGCAGAATCTCGTAGTTCCATCCATTTTCTTGACGAGCACTACTGGAGAAATCCATGGACTAGTAGATGGTTCTATTACTTTTTCTTCTGCCATATCTCTAATTATTTTTTCAGCTTCCTCTCTCCGCTCGTTGAAGTCTTCGAGCTGATTGGCTAATTGGCTTAGCATTACCAGTATCGATTTTGTGTTTGACGGCTGATGTTCTGCCAGTCTTTCCTCCTTTTGGTACGAATAAGTCTCGATACTGCAAGAGAAATTCTCTCATTCTCTTTTTTTCAGCTCGATCCAAAGACTGACCAGCTACTGATAACATTTGTTCGAATCTGGCATTAGAATTGTCAGTGGTCGTTGTTTGACGAACTATTGACGTCACTGGTATGCAGGATCCAATCCTGGTTTCCTTCTTGATGGTAACTGGGTAATCATTCACGTTTATCACACGTACTGGGATCTTTTTCGCCAACGTAACTAATCCTTTTCCAATTAATACTCCTTTTCCAACTTCTTCGTCGTGGTTCCTTGGCACCATCATCACCGGTGTACCTTCTTCCATGATTCCCTGTAGCCGTGCTACTATCATGATTTTGCTTCGTGCAGGTAGAACGGTATCTTCCTGTACAGCTGCCAACACCGCGCTGCCTTCACGTGGATGAAGGAATACCTCCTCGGAACCCACTTTAATGGTTCTGTTTCTAAAGTCTAATTGGAAACCATGTACATTCATTACGTCCATTCTCAGAATCACGTCTTCAATGTCAGCTACGATTACCGTATGCGTGAAATTTTCTGCGCCAATTCCCAATTGGAATTGTGTTTCCCCGTGAACGTTGGCACTTTCGCCTGTGGCGGTCCGCAGTCGCAGTCTCGTTGGTAGAAGCTTCTTCTTGAGGTTTATTACCTCTGGTCGTATAATGGTTCTAGTTGCTCCAGTGTCAACTAGCAGAGAATATTTCTTGCCATTTACTTCGCCATCCACATATACACTGTCGTTGCGACATCTGAGAGAAGTTATCAGTATAAGAGGGTCTTTGGATTGATCATGGGTCGGTGCTGCCCCCTCGTAGCCGACCCGTTCTAGTTTTCCTGTGACTGGGGTTCTTGGTTTGCAGGAGTCTTGGGGCGCTTAGACGAACTACGTACATGCCCTAGCTCGCCACAATTCCAGCATCTAATCTTCCTTGGCTTCTTGTCCATCATACTTTTTATTAAACTGACGAACTGGTCAAATCTGTCTTCGTCACCTTCTTCTTGGATGGTCCTAATTTTTTTATATCCTGAAGCCTTCGTTGCTGCTTCATATTCAAGAGCAGCTGTCAAGCGTCAACTAATGTTTTGGGATGGGCTAAACGAAGCGTCCTCTGCATATCGGCGTCACGTAAGCCATCAATAAAGGCCTGGATGCCCAGACGTTCCATCATGTTCTCTGGTGCTGACGGATAAGCAAATCGAACGAGTCGGGCAATATCCACTTCATACTCTTGAAGGGCTTCGTCGCGTTTCTGCCTTCGGTTCTTCAGTTGGGACTGGTACAAATATTCTAGATGTCAGTGACCGTACCGCATGTCCAACCTCTTCTTCAGCTGCCAGCTCGAAATCATCCGTTTCTTCCAGAGGTATCGTCTGAAGTATATCCAAGGCATATCCCCGAAGCGCGATAGTTAAGTTCACTGCTTTCTCCTTGTCGGACCAATTATTCACCCTAGCGGCTGCTTCAAAATGTTTTACATAATTGGTCCACGACATCTTTCCATCGAACGTTGGGGCATTGACTCGGGTAAAACTGCCAATATCATCTGTCTTGGGTTGTGTTTCTGGCTTGCAGATCTCGATCTTCTTTTCTTCTGCTGAAGTGTCTTGTGTTCTTTAATCAGCAATCTTTGTCTCCTACTCCTTGATTTTCTCGTCCATCTGATTTTCCATCGCTGTCATCTTATTCTCCATGTCTGATTTTAGAGACGAAATTCTATTCTCAACTTCAGCAGCCATGTCATTTTCAATGATAAGATATTTGCAGAAATAGCATTCTTCATAGCAGGAATCTTCTCGTCCATATTAGTAGAAACCTTGTCCATGTTAGCGGAAATATCGTTCTTTATGGTTGAAATCTTCTCTTCCACGGCAGAAATATCGTTCTTCATATTAGCAGAAATCTTTTCTTCCATGGCAGAAATTGACGAGGTTAAAGTGGAAGCCTCGTCATTAAATAAAACTGTTTCTGGATCAAAGCCGTCATTTTCCAGTGCCACTTTAAGTCTTCCTACTAACTCACTTTTCTTACCGGACGTTTCCAACCCACGATCTTCCAATTCTGCTATTAATTCCGTCACTTTGAGATCACTCAGTCCCTTTGCCATTTTGACGTAGCTATTTATTTATACTATCCCACTTCTGACACCAATGTAATGTTTTTGTTATTTATTTGAACAATAAACGGGTGGGATAAATTTCAAACACACTGTATGACTACTTACTAATTTATATAAACACTAACTCACTAACACTTAATTTATATATACTCAGTACATTCACTTAAACGAATTAATATAATACCTTAATTTATATTCACTTATTTTCTGCTTAACTCACGATGTCAAATTATATACTAAACTAACTCTTCCTGATCAGTCCCTCATATATTAAAGCCGTTTTTACTAGTAAATTCTGGGCTGCGGCTTACACAGTCACAAATAATTTTTTTGGCCTTTTCTAGATAACTCTGGTCACAAAAACAATGTTTACATAAGATAGTCGTAAACTCGTAAACAGTTTTTTATAACTGCGTATCCGCCATAATTTTAACTTTTATACCTGGCTTAGACAGAGTCGGTTTTAGGGACTATACCAGGGTGCTGTTTCGTAACAGTAAGCTAAAAAAATATTATCGGAAAAGTTTGGTATCTTTTTCTTGGATTTCCAATCCATTAAGGCTGAGTAAACTATATTATACCTGTCTTTTGATTTCGTTGGTAATAAATTTTGGGTTACTTCCATAGCAGTTTCCGCTATTTCAGGGGTGTGCAACTTTCTCTTTGTACATCTAGTTTCATTTTATGCACTCACACTCTTAATCGTTTTCGTAATAAAGATTTTAAATAAATAATTGTTGCCCTTGTTAAAGCCACCAAATGATATTTAATTTGGAACTTTTTAAATTTCAACATGACGTTCTTTTGGAATGGCGTGAAGTTGGCGCTGTCGCATTCTTCTCGTTTAACTTCGGGTTTTATCGATCCGGTTATTATGAGAAATGCTGTCTTGTGATTGGCTCAAGTCTGTGTGTCATAGTGTTCCATTTGATTTACATGGAGTCATAATATAATGATTTTCATTACTTAATAGTGCATGTAATCAACATGTTAGTCAATTGCCGTAGATAAAAGAATTCAATCTATCTATGGTATTCATATTTTATGTCATATTATTGCTAATACTAGTAGCACCTAAGAATATACTTCCAGATAGCACAAGACATCTTTAAGATGTTCATAATGATCCTTGTATTGGTCTGGGAATCTTAAGCCTCCAAAATCGCTGATTCAAAGACCTCTCGGTTCTTGGACGTTTTCAAAACAGTATTTATTAATCTTAAAGACGTCTTATATAGGTACCCAGGCGTCACCCTGCGTGGATAATAGCTATCATAAATTGCTTGTTTAATAATATACTATTATTGGTGATTGAAAGAATTTCAATTACTATACTGGTGTTAAATTGATATTACCAGAAAATTTAATATGGAAAGCGAATCAGACAATGAAATGAATGTTAGCCCGCCAAACATAAGAGAAACTGCTCAAATAATCTCTTCAAATTTAGTGTGGAAGAAATCTGTCAAAATTATATATGAATTTTTTTATACCTAAACAGGTAACTTATAGTCGTGGACAAAATATAGTATTCTACTCGCATATTATGGCTATTATTCAGTAAGGTGCTAGTTTTATGAAGTCATCCTGCATACACGAAAGTAATTTGAAGCCATCCTGTTGACGTAAATGAAGATTGCTGTTGTCAGCAGTTAGTCGAATTAATAATATTCATTCTAATCCTGTAACTTGCATTGTAAGCATAAGAATTTAAATTAGTGAAGTTTTGTTTATTTGGAAAATAAAAGTTTTTAAAAATTATCTTTGTGAATAAAAACATTTAACTGGCGCAGTCAGTGGGATTCATCGCAGTATTTTCGTGAAAAGCCACGGCATCGAGACAGATATTCCGAATTTCACGTGTGTCAACTCTTTGGCGTTGGAACCTACCATTTCCAAGTGTAGCAGAATTGGAATCACTGGAGAAAACTCTGGGTAAGTACCAAGTACTCCTTTTATTATAATTCCTTTATTTTATTCACTAAGTTGAAATTATCAAAGGGAATATCGAAGCAAATATTATTTTAAGAATTGATATTTTGATTTTTCTATGAGTGAAGCTCAATTTGATATAGATAGTTTGATTTCTGACTTTAATAGAATAATAACTGGGAGCGAAATGGAAGGTAATGCAAACCCAATAAATGTTCCAATGTTGAAATTATATATTGATATGATTCTTCCATATAATGGAGATGAGAGTAATTTAGTTAACTTTATAAGTAGTTGTGATTTCGTGGTAAACGCATATGTAGGTGTTGATGACCAAACGATTCAGACTCATATAATTAAGGTTATTCAATTAAAATGAGTTGATAAGGCTAATATTTTGATCGGTTCAAAAACCGAATTAAATACTTGGCCCTTGATAAAAGCTGCATTGCAACAATGTTTCGGAGATAGACAATCATTAGAATGTCTTGAACAAGATGTTATAATGGCTCGTCCATTAAAAAATAAACATCCAATTGATTTTGCCAAACGTTTACAAGTTATAAGAAGTCATCTCGTTAGTAGAATAATTAACTTTTCTGATATTGAAATGCCTTTACAGACTAAAGATCTGTACCGTAGGCAATATGACCAAATGACGTTAATAACTCTTTTAAGAAATCTATCGGGTAGTTTACAGACAATAATTAGATTTAAAAATCCCAGAAATATTGAAGAAGCTCTCGCATATATAATACAGGAAGAAAATTCATCGTATTCTCAAAATAATTTTAAATATTTTGATAATAAACCTAATACTTTTAATAAACCTAAATCTCAAATAACTTATTTCAATAATCCTTCTTATCGAAATAATTCTAATGCACAGCATATTCAATCTTCTTTCCCAAATCACGGAAATACTCCCAGTACTTCCACACCTAGAAATTTCAATTCATCTAATCAAAATTCTCAAGGAAATTCATTCCCAAGTCAACCAATGCCCATACAATCACGTCTTATCAATAGACACTATCTGTCTAATCGTCAAGTTTTTGGACCACCCAAAAACGTTTTTGCTCCCACGGGTCGAAATCCCTCTGGAACCCCAGAACCAATGCCAATTAATACAAGAAATACTTTCGCACCTAGACAAAATAATCAGTTTTGACAGCAACTGTCAACTATTCCTCTAAATACCTTTAAACCAAGACAAAATCAACCCAATTATATAGCTGAAGAACTATTTCAAGTAGATAACATTTCCTTAGAAAATCCATCAGACAATTATTTCGAAGAAACCATCGCGCAAACTAATATAAACGAGGAAATAAATCCGTTACCTAGTAATTCAAATCGTACAAATAATAATGATGGAAATTTTTGGATGGAGAGCCTCTTAGACCCTCCGATATAAACGAAATATTTTCTACTTCATATTCTACAGATTTACCGTATATAACTATAAAAAATCCACCGATTAAATTATTAATAGATACAGGAAGCATGTCTAGTATGTTAAGTCCGGATATCGTGAAAAAATATGTTCCAAATTCTATGTATAAAGACCCCACTTTAATAATTTCAGCAGTAGGTAAAACAAAAACTGAATTTAAATCAAATATTCCTGCCTTCGCTGAATTCAATTCTAAAATTAAACATAATTTTATAGTATATAAATTTCATAATAATTTTGATGGTTTATTAGGGTTAAATGAGCTACGTGCTTTGGAATTTTCAGTAGATTTCAGTAAAAATATATTAAGAAACAAAAATATAGAAATTCCACTTTAATATAAAGTAGAAAGGAAACAGTTCACTATCTCTGTCGATGCAAACGAAGTAGTCGGATTACAAGTACCGGTTAGTCACTCAGATGGCGAGGTAATTGTACCCGAAAGGAAATATGAGGATTCATATTTTCCAGAAACGTTGACAGTCTCAAAATACGGTTTTGCAAAAACAGAAATAGTTAACAATACAGATAAAAGGGTTACGATTACATTAACACAGCCGATCGAGGTTATTCCTTTCACAGAGTGGCACAAAAATAATTTTGAATTTTACCATTTAGAAAATATTATCACAGATAGTAGTAATGCAAATTTAGGTGATGAGATTCATAATTTACTTAGAGTAGAACATTAAAATTCAGAAGAAAAAACAGCTGTTTATAAATTATGTGAAGAGTTCAGCGACATATTTTACAAAGATAATGAGAAACTGAGTTTTACTAATCAAATGAAACATGAGATAAAAACAACTGACGAGATCCCGGTTTATACTAAATCATACAGGTATCCCTACGTATACAAGGATGAGGTCCAAAGGCAAATTTACAATAAGCTAGATGATGGCATTATTCGACATATCCAAAGTCCGTGGAGTTGTCCAATTTGAGTTGTTCCAAAGAAGGAAGATTCTAGTGAAAAGAAAAAGTTTAGAATAGTTGTAAACTATAGAAAGGTTAATGAGAAGACTATACAAGATCGCTACCCTATACCTAACATAAATACTATTTTGGACGCACTGGGAAAGTGCCAATATTTCACTACTTTGGATCTGGCGTCAGGATTCCATCAAATCGAAATGGACCCTAAGTCCATACCAAAGACAGCATTTTCCGTCGAACACAGTCATAATGAATATACTCGTCTGCCAATGGGATTGAAAAATGCACCGGCAACGTTTCAAAGAGTTATAGATAATGTTTTGAAAAATATTCAAGGTAAAATTTGTCTTGTGTACATGGACGACATAATTATCTTTAGCTCCTCTTTAGAGCAACACATTCAAAATCTAAAAGTAGTTTTTAAACGTTTACGGGACATGAAATTGGAAATACAATTAGACTAAAGTGAATTTTTTCGAAAAGAGGTAGATTTCTTGGGGCATGTAGTGACCCCCGACGGCGTAAAACCGAATCCGAAAAAGATTCAAGCTATTGAAGAATTTCCACTTCCGAAGTCTCCCAAGGAAATTAAATCATTTTTAGGATTAATCGGTTATTATCGAAAATTCATTAAAGATTTTGCGAAATTAACAAAACCTCTGACAAGATGTTTGAAAAAGGGTGTTAAAATCGAACATACACCCGAATTCTTGAACTCCTTTGAAATGTGTAAGAATATATTGATTAATTCCCCTATATTGCAATACCCAGATTTTTCGAGACCGTTCAATGTAACAACGGACGCCTCTAACTTTGCAATAGGAGCCGTATTAAGTCAAGGCAAAATAGGCAATGATTTGCCCATTGCTTATGCTTCTAGAACCCTTGACGCTGCTGAAATAAACTATAGTACTATTGAAAAAGAATTACTGGCTATTAGTTTTGCATTAACAACATTTAGATGTTATTTATTTGGAAGAAAAATTAATTTAATATATGATCACAAACCTCTCAAATATCTATTTAATATGAAAGAGCCAAACTCTAAATTCGTAAGATGGCGTTTATTAATTTCTGAGTTCAATATTACGAAATTCATTATAAGCCAGGTACATTAAATGAAAACGTAGATGCTTCAAGTAGAGTAGCAATTAACGCAATAACTGGAGATGAGGATCATCAACAATTGTATGACGAAATTGACTCCCTAATTGGTGAACCAAGTGATATCAACCAGATAACCGAAGACTTTCTTCAGAATCTCATTGAACCCGCCGAAGACACCTTAGAAAATCAACTGGACAACCTAATCAATACAACTAATGTTAACGATATAAATCAGGAAGAATTACTAGAAATTATAGGCACTACAGATGAACCACAAGTTTCGCAACAAGAAGAAGACGATGAGACCGTCCATACAGCCGACGAATATCCGACTTTGGAAATCCCATTTACAGAAAATGTGACAAATTCATACAATAAACAAATAATAATAGTACAAGGTAAAAGTAAACATTTTTTCATTAAAAATAGCAAACATTTCATTAATAAATCTCATATAATGGCCTATCTAACTGATAATGTAGGTTATCTTAAACATCAAATTATTAATCTTTTTAAGCCTTACGTAGAACCGAAAAAATTATATTGTATTCATGTAAAAGTTCAACAGTAACAGATTTAGTATCTCTTATTATAACTACATTACAAAATACGTTCAAAAATCAAAGTTATAATTTAGTTATATCTAGAATGTTTGTGATATATGTTGAAAACGTGGAAGATCGCGAAATGAATATCAAATATCAGCCTGAATGTGAAACATGCCACAGAGGTATTAATTAAACTCAAAACCTTCTAAGAAATAAATACTACTGGCCTGACATGAACGCTGATGTAGTTAAATATATAAATCTTTGTGAGATATGTAATCAAGCGAAATATGATCGGCATTCTCCACAAGTGAAATTTTCGTTGACAGTCACTCCAGCAAAACCATTCGAAACAATCCACGTGGATATATTTCAAATTTTAAGCACTAAGTTTTTAACAATTTTGGACTCTTTTTCAAAACACGGACAAGCTTATATAATAGAATCAAGCTTAAATTCTGTTAGCGTTATAGAATGTTTAAGTATCTTCATATCGCATTTTGGTGTACCGTATTCTATAGTTAGTGAACGTGGAACAGAATTTAGAAGTGAATTAGGTAAGGAATTTTGTAAATTACACAAAATTAGGATACATTTCACGACACCTCAAAACTCAAATAGTAACAGTCCGGTAGAAAGGTTCCATTCATCTCTTTTAGAAAATTGTAGAGTTTTAAAGTTAAAACATCCCAGAATGCTAATCTGGTTTTATTTCACAATAACTAAGGACATTTTTACCATAAAATAGAACGTATAAAGAGCCGCTTCATGGACGCCGACACCGTGCCAGCGTCCTAGGTCATCGGTATATGACGTACGTGTATACGGCCGCGTAGTTATGGAGTTTCGCAGCTTTTGAATATCTCCGCCAGAGGCCGAGTCTCCACTCCTCCGCCAGTCGCCAGAGCACTTTGAAGTAGAACACGCTGCCCGAACACCCGCCTTCCTCTTAGTTTAGTAAGAGATTGCAATAGTTCCACGTTTATATTGTTTACTACTGTGACATTGTAAAGTGAAAAATGAAAGGAAGCGGGGAAGGAAAAGACAACTAGGTCTTGAGTCTTTATTTTCTAAAAAAACTAAGGTAAGCTTACAAATTACTTACAGTAATCTATGATTTTCTGATTATGTAGCTGTTATGTTATAGTTCATATCAAATTTTAAAATAATTTTTTACGAACTAGTATGTCCTACCTGTGTTTTTTTTCAAACCGACGCATCAGAATCGCAGGAGAAGGATGCAGCAGACTCTGTCACGCTAGACGCTTTTCTCAAGAAGGTCTTACCGCAAATGACCATGCATTGGGATTAGCGGCAGATACGGGCAGTTCATCTTCAGTTTTTCGTGATTTCGGCCAACTTTTGATGAAGAGGGAGGACATTTCTTCACTTACAGATAAAGACAAATATCAGTGGCTGAAAAACTGTTGGGTACCCTCACAAAACTACAAATTTCCTGTAGTGCCAAAAAGAAACAAAAAACGTTATTTTCAACAGAGTTGGCTGCATACTTATGACTGGCTGGCTTACAGCAAACAATTACAAGGGGGTTTGTGCAAATACTGTATTATGTTTGGTAAATGTGAGGGCGAAAAGAATGACGTAAAACTAGGAAAATTAGTTGTGGAGCCTATGACTACATATAAAAAAGCTACATAAACAATGAAGCATCACTCATCTACGGAATACCACAAAAGAAATACTGTAGCCTATCATAACTATTTTTGTATGACCCATGAGGGCAGGGTAAACAACGTAGTAGCAAAAATGAATGCTGCGGAAAGAAAAACAATTGAAGAAAATCGCAAGAAGCTGATTCCCATCATTAAAACTGTAATTTTATGTGGTGCCCAAAATATACCACTAAGGGGACACAGAGACGATGGTATTATTGACAGCACTGGAAGCTCTAGTAACTTCGGCGAAGGTAATTTCAGAGCTTTACTGATTTAGAGTTGACGCTGGTGACGAAGTTCTGGCCTCACACCTAACAACGTGTGGGAACAATGCCAGTTACATGAGCAAAACCACTCAGAACGAAATAATTGACTGCTGCGGTGAAGTTATAAACTGAAAACATTGTAAATAAAATAAAATCTTACAAGCTTTACACAATAATGGCCGACGAGACAACAGATGTGCCCATTAAGGAACAGTTATCAATATGTATAAGGTATTTTAATACTTCGGAATGCAAGAACGAGGAAGACTTCATAAAGTTCGTTGATGTGGTGGATCTCACCGGTGAAAGCCTAGCTCGAACAATTTTGCAAGATCTTGGAAAACTCAACATTGACTTGGCTTACTGTCGTGGGTAAGCTTTTGATGGCTCCTTTAATATAAGTGAAATATTTAAAGGTGTCCAAGCCCGAATTTCTCAGCTCCAACCTCTTGCAACGTACAGCCACTGTGTCAACCATAGGCTAAACCTAGCTATTACCAAAGCCTGTTCTGTAGCTAGCATTAGGAATGCTATAGGGGTTATTTCTTCGTTGGCAAGCTTTTTTCGTGATTCTGCCGCAAGATTCAAAAGCTTAGAAGACGAAATGCGGGAAAATCACAATTTTCAACCTGGAAAACATGGTCTGAAAAAGCTATGTGAGACGAGGTGGATAGAAACACACGAAGCCGTATTGACATTTATGGAGCATCTTCCTGCACTCCCCACTGTTCTAGAAGCTTTTGCTAATTCACCAGGAGGTGAAGAAAGCAACGCATTTGCGTTCTTGTACTCTATCCTTTAATCCGAATTCTTGATTAGTGTAGTAGTGTTAGCTGACGTTTTTGGAATAACGTTACCACTAGCCCGCAAGCTTCAAGCAGAGTACATGGACCTATTGAGTGCTGCGGAACTGGAACTTGTTGAAAGAACGATACAAACTCTTCAAGAAAAACGGGACAACAGCGCCGAGACCTTCAAAGAGGTATATAATCAATCAACTAAGTTGGCGGAAGAAATAGGCACAGTAATTATAAAGCCTAGTACAACATATCTACAAAAAAAGAACGGTCTAACATACATACAGAGACACCTGATGATTATTATCGGATGACAGTGTACAACCCATTTCTGGATTTTATTATCAATGCACTGAACATGAGGTTTCCTAAAACAGAAATGGAATGTGTGGGTGAGCTGCAACATCTGTTATCATAAAAAACAAATTATGAATGTATAAGGGATATTCTTGAAGGTGCTGTTAAATACAAAGACGATCTACCATGTTATTCGGCATTAAAAGGTGAACTACATGTTTGGAAAAACATGTGGAAGTCAAACCCTGATAAAAAGATGCCGTCATCCGGCTGAAGCTTACAAGTTTGCTGACTCACTCCCAAATATTGCAGTTTTATTGCAGCTTTTGTGCTGTCTTCCAGTGACAACCACAACGGCAGAGCGACCTTTTTCAACATTGCGTCGTCTGAAAACATAATGCGCAGCACTATCACCGAAGATAGACTTAATGCTCTTGCCTTACTTCAAGTTCATCAGGACATTTTAAATGTTATGACGGCTGAAGAAGTGTTGGACGTATACATAAGAAAACACAAAAGAAAATTGTTTTTAAAGGTGTTGTAAATATTATTGAATAAACCAAATGTTTTATAATCTTTATTTGTTTAATTTATTACAAACAGTTGTTTTGTTCGGATGTATATTGTAATGGTAATTACATGAGAAATACATATTAAAATATAGGCCTAAAACGCATAATTCTGCCTTTATTTTTCCCCCTGACCCCCCTTTTATGGGGAATATTCCAGACCCCCAGTAGGTTGCCCCTCCTTACATAAATCCTGGATCCGCCCCTGTCGGGTAGCCCTGAAAATACTTAACGAATCGTTGAATATTTTATGGTACCTGTTTTTTATACAGAACCTTGAAACTAAAAAATTTCCTTTTTTCACTTTTTAATATTATTTGGAAGAAAGATAATAGTTCAATGCATTGAAAAATGAAGTATTGTAAACTAACTAAATAGCAGACGAAATTCAAACTACGCACAGGTATAAAGGAAGGTTGGGTCAATTTATTGACACAAATAATTTGGATAATTGAATCTACTGCTTCGATCCCTACTGTGTGGGATCTACTCGTGTTACCGTTATAAATGAAACCGATACTCAAGCTTCGCATAGGTATAGAGGAAGGTCGGGCCGATTTAGTGACACAAATAATTGGATAATTAAATCTACTGTTTCCATCCATACTGTGGGGAATCTACTCATGTTACGGTTAGGAATGAAACTAAATATTTGTAGATAATTCCACAATATAATGAAAAAGTGATAAAATTTTCAAAAAATTGACAATGGTTTCGATATCATTAAATATCATCATCAGAATGACTGAAGTTACATTTCATGTTATGCCTACCTATGTTTAGTAATTATTCTGTGTAGACCAAGGAGTCGTCTTAATATATATGAATATAAAAAAGAAGAAGATATGCTTTTACAAATATTGATGCGAGCATATTATTAGAACTATGGGGTTATTCACACCAAAAATTCATTAAAACCTAATACAGAACTGGACTTACCACATATTTGTGACAAAAACAAGAACTAGATTTCCTTGAGGAATTCGAAATTAGAAAACCCGCAATATGAAGTCGTCAATGAACAGGGAGCTCTCCACTATTAAACTGTCTTCTAAAGTAGAGATCAGCTGATAATAGTTTTCCTTAGATTCCTATATGATTGCACAGTTATACTTACCTTAAATTGGAAATATATATCCAGGATATCCCCATAATATTTTATCTTCAATATTTGCAAAATAATATGTTCACCTTCTTTCTAATCATATTTTAATTCAATCACAAGATCATCAGGTACGCATCACATGAAATGTTCTCATTCTAACTATTATATTTTATGATATCGAAAGAATTATTAATTTTTCAGAATTCTTATGATTTTTTCATCATATTGCGGAATTATTTAGAAACAGTTAGTTTAATTTATAACGGTTATTTGGATAATCTTTTGAGTAGTGTATGTTATTTAGTGGGCATTAAAATCGATCGAATATATTAAGATGCGGTTTCCTAGGACGGAGGTGGAGCTCTGGCGTTGCAGTTTCAAAGATTTCCATCATAGTTCGTTGTTAGAGATATCAACAACAACAGAGTTGGCAACACTGACATGGAAGGTTGAATGACATGACAGCATCGTGCAGCAGACGGAGTAGACACGTTGTTGACATATCGATTATATTATACGTACTTTGAAAATAATTGTTAAAGTAATAAACTGTATTTGAGTGACTAAGTAGTTTCAATAAGCATTTAACATTCAGAACAGCCACAAAACGTTACATGGTGTCAGGCTGGTAAGAAAACAAAACAAGGAAATGAAACGTGGTCACCTGACCTACATAAAAATACCCACAAAAGAAGAAATAATCCTACAAAAGTATGCAAAATGACCGACACAGACAAAATTGCAGCAATAGAAAGGCAAATTGAGCTGTTAAGTAATATAATAAACAAAAGCAATCCAGTAAATGTACCACTACCTCAACCTTCAAACATTAAAGAAGGGGCTAAAAATGAAAATTTCAAATATTTTGAGAGATCGTGGCAGAATTATCCAATAGCGAGTGGGCTAAATAGTAGAGCAGAAGAAGAGAAGAAAGCTGTGCTACTCACTCCAATAGGTGAAGATGTTTTCAAGAAGCTCTCTAACTTTACAATAAGCGAAGGTGAACAAGCAACTGAAAAAACACTTCTAGAAGCAATAAAAAAAACCTCACCCCAGAAGTTAACAAAAGGTATGAAAGAGCACTATTTAACATGGCCAAGCAAGAAATAAATCAAAAATATGCAGAATATTTTGACAGACTGAGAAACAATTGTCAATATGGTGCAATGACAGATGATATTTTATTAGACAAGATAATAATATTCAATAAAAGACATACAAATTAGAGAACACTTATGGATAGACAAGAATATAACATTAGAACAAACAATTCAAAGATGCAAATCCAAAGAACTTTCAGAGAACCAATTGAAAGACTTGGAAATAAGCGAAAATACAAACATTGAGAGCGAAGTAAACAAAGAAAACAAAACAAACAAATACAAGCAACACAATGAATTCACAGAAAATAAGCAAAATTACAGAAAAGACAACTGCAAATATTGTGGACAAAGATACAAGCATGACAAAAAATACTGCACAGCCTATGGTAAAAAATGCAGTAATTGTGAGAAATACAATCACTTATCAAGAGTAAGTCAGCAAGAAACAAAGAAAGTCAGAGAAATCGAAGACTTCTCCTTAGACTCAGAAGACAGTGAACAAGAAAGAAGCATGGTCACAGATACTTTAAGCCTATGCAACAAGAAAATAATGACAAATTTAACCTTTTTAAATGAAGATAAAGAAAAAATAGTAAAATGTAACTTGGACACAGGAGCCACAGTCAATGTAATGTGCATTAAGAATCTAAAAGAAATACTTGAAAGGAAACCAAGACTGACCAAATCGAAACTAAAACTTGAATGCTACGGCAACAATATAATAACACCATTAGGTCAAACCAAGCTAAACTGTAAGTACAAAAACAAAACTTACAACGTGCCATTCCAAATTATCAGAGATGACAACATAACCTTAATATCAGCAGAAACATGTCAAGATATGAAACTTATTGAAATAAAAGAAGAAATCAATAAAATCGAAAAAAAAGATGGAATAATAGAAAAATTCAAAGAACTGTTTGAAGGACAGGGGTGTCTAAAAGGAGAATATAAAATTGAAATAGATCCAAGCATTATTCCCACCAAGCAATTCCATAGAAGGATACCCTTATGCTACCGAGACAAATTAAAAAGCAAGCTAGAAGAATGAACAGAGAACAAAGTGATAACCCAAGAAAATGAACCAACAGACTGAATAAGCAACATAGTATTAGTCAAGAAAAACAACAAATTGAGAATTTGCATTGATCCACAACATCTGAACTTGGCAATTAAGAAACAGGAATATCAAATACCAACAATTGAAGAGATCACACCCAATTTAGTTGATGTAAAAATATTTTCAGGTTTAGATACCAAGGATGGATATGGGAACATCAAACTGACAAAAGAAAGCTCCAAATTAACAACATTTTCGACACCTTTTGGACGCTGCAGGTGGTTAAGACTTCCTTTTGGAATATGTACAGCAACTGAAGAATATCAACGGAGACTACATGAAATATTTATAGATTTAAATGGAATTCAAATCATAGCCGATGACATACTAGTAATAGGAAAAGGAAAAACAGATGAAGAAGTAACAATTGACCCTAACAAAAACTTAGAAAAACAACTCTAAAGAGCATAGGAAGTTGATTTAAGATCCAATAAGAACGGAATGAAACTACGATTAAAAGAAGTAAAACACCTAGGACATATACTCACACCAGATGGAAAGCTGATCCAGAAAAAATACAAGGAATTAGATCAATGCAAGCACCAATAAACAAATTAGAAGTCAAAAGTTTCTTGGGGTTCACAACATACTTATATCAAAATTCTCACCAATACTTTCAAGAATAAGCGAATCACTGAGATAACTGACAAAATCAAATTAAAACTGGAAATGGGAAAAAGAACAAGAAGTAGCATTTGAAACCATACAAAACCTGGTAATCACAACACCAATTCTATCATACTATAATCCAAAAAAAGAAGTAACCATACAATGTGACTCATGCAAAAATGGGTTTGGAGCCATTCTACTACAAAATGGCAAACCAGTCTCATTTATATCAAGAAGCCTAACTAACACAGAAGTATAATATGCACAAATAGAAAAAGAGTGCCTAAGTATATTATTTGCATGTGAAAGATCCAACAATACATCATTGGCAAGGCCAATATAACAACTGAAAATGACCATAAACCACTACAAGTCGATTTTAAAAGACCAATAGCTTCACACAAGAGACTACAAAGAATGGCACTAAGACTCCAAAAATTTAACATAATCGTTAAATACAAGAAAGACACAGAAATGGTAATAGCAGACATTTTAAGCAGAGCATTGAAAACAGAAGACAGAAAAAATCAAAACATAGATGAAAAACACATGGACGTAGTATTCGCAACTCACAACTTAATTTATGAAGAAATAGAAAAAATCAACTTATGAGATGAAACTAACCTACAGGTAGCCGAACTAAAAATAAATAAAAGAAAC
The DNA here is from genome assembly GCA_963921935.1 of Galeruca laticollis. NCBI lineage: Eukaryota > Metazoa > Arthropoda > Insecta > Coleoptera > Chrysomelidae > Galeruca > Galeruca laticollis. The sequence goes on from OY998177.1 coordinate 151,864,782, forward strand.
GGCACTCGTAGATGAAGAGTATATACTACTTAAAACAACATTAGCGACAGGATGGCCAGAAATAAAAGAACAAGTCACAGAAAAACTGCAAGTATACTGGAAACCCAGAGATGAATTGACCATTCAAGATGGACTTATATACAAAGAAGATAGAATGCTAATAACCACAAGCTTTAGAGCAAACAAGTTATAAAACCTACATTCACTACACATGGGCATAAACTCGACTGTCCTACGCCTGATTCAAGAAGAAGCAGAAGAAGAAAATTGCGCCCTTCCGTATCGCAAAAGACGAAAAATTAACGAAATGTATTTAAAAAGAAGACAAGAAGGCACATTTAAATCGTTGATTTAACCACGATTATCTGACGACGATAACAGATTTGAAGATAGAGTTGATAAGGAACTTTTCGCAACAATTTTTAACTCATTTTCATTAAAATTTCGTTCCGCTCTCGGTTGATATCAAGCATCGACTGAATAGAACCAACGATCGAAACCGACAAAGGTGAGCGGAAATTATCGGCGGACTCTAGGAATCCGCCTTCATTTAAAAACAGATAACTGATTCAACCAAACTCCGGTTTAAGTCAATCTATAAAATGTTTTATTTTGGTATAGATATGTAGATGACATATTAGCTTGTTTTATGGGTAGTGAACGACAATTAGATATATTTTCCAAACACATTAATAATTTATACCCAAAAATTAAATTTACATTAGACGTTGAAGAAAATTGTTCAATAAATTTTCTTGATTTAAAAATTCAAAGAGTTAATAATGTACTTGATTATTCGATTCACCGAAAACCAACACACACTGATGTGACTATTCCATACAGTTCCAATCATCCCATGTCACATAAAGTAGCGGCATATAATTCAATGATACATAGAGCATTTTCAGTTCCGATGAAAAAATGTAATTTTGATAGAGAGATTAACACAATTAAGCAAATAGCAACATCCAACGGTTACCTATTACATATGATAAATAAACTAATTAGTAAAAAAGAGGAAAAAGTGGCATTGCCACTAATATTTCCTAAACAAACTAAAGAAATAAAAACTTATGACACCATTACATATGCAGGAAATATTTCTAATAATATTTCAAAAATAATATCTTTTGCAACAAATACAACGATTTCTTCTAAAACAGAAAGTAACATATGAACTAAATTGTTAAATGTAAAAAGAAAAATATCACCATTAAAGAAATCTGGTATATATAAACTAAAATGTCCACAATATAATGATGTCTATTTGGGTCAGACCCTTAGAAATTTTGAAATCCGATACAGTGAACACTTACGAGCATACGGATTAAAATAACCAGATAAATCCCACTACGCCAATTGACGATAAATATCCTATTCCCCAAATAAATAATATCCTCGACAGACTAGATCGCTGTCAATACTTCTCAACCCTAGATCTCGCAAGTGGCTTTCATCAAATCGAAATGCATCCTGATGATATTCAGAAAACTGCTTTTAACGTAGAAGGTGGACATTTTGAATATGTAAGAATGCCATTTGGATTAAAAAATGGACCAGCTACATTTCAGCGTGTCATGGACAATATCTTAAAAGAACTCCAAAATAAAATTTGCTTTGTATATATGGATGACATAATTGTTTTCTCAACGTCACTCCAAGAACATATAGTCAACTTAAAGAAAATATTCCAAAAATTAAGAGACAGTAACTTTAAAGTGCAATTAGATAAATCAGAATTTTTAAGAAAAGAAGTATCCTTTTTAGGTCACGTAATCACTCCAGACGGTGTTAAACCAAACCCCGATAAAGTCAATGCTATTCTAAATTATCCTATTCCTAAAACAACCAAAGAGATTAAATCATTTCTCGGTTTAGTTGGTTATTACAGAAAGTTCATCAGAAATTTCGCTCATATTACAAAACCATTCACTCGTTGCCTAAAAAAAGGAGCTAGTATCGATATCAATAATCCATTGTACATAAAAGCATTTGAAGATTGTAAATCTTTACTGACCAATGATCCCATTCTTATTCATCCCGACTTTACGAAAGATTTCATAGTTACTACCGATGCAAGTAACGTCGCCATCGGTGCCGTCCTATCTCAAGGACCAATTCCTCATGACAAACCTATTGCATTTGCCTCCAGAACTCTTAATGAATCCGAATCCAACTATTCAACTATTGAAAAAGAATTGCTTGCCATTGTTTATGCTACGAAATACTTCAGACCTTATCTCTTTGGACGTAAATTCAAAATCGTTACAGATCACAAACCTCTTCAATGGATTATGTCCCTCAAAGAACCAAACTCTCGTCTTGTTCGATGGAGATTACGATTAGAAGAATTTGACTATCAAGTTATATATCGAAAAGGCACATCTAATAGCAATGCTGATGCTTTAAGTAGAATTGAAATTCATCCTATTGAATCAAGCACATCCAAATGACCTATTATAGACTTTATGACAGAATTTGATGAATTATTAACACAACAACCACTATCTTCGGAATCCAACACCAACAACAAAAGTGACCTAGACAATGTTCCTCAAGATAACAGAAACCCAGAGATAACCGACCTTGACATTCAATCTGTTCTCGCAGAATTTGATCCCACCGACAACAATGACGACATTGCGACAATACATACGAGTTTAGAAAATCCTATTTTAGGTATTCACATCACTGAAACTCCTTTAAATAACTTTCTCAACCAAATTATCATAATTAAAGTAGACAGAAATCCTAGACAAGAAATTTGAAAACTTTTTGAAACTCACGTAAGAACTAGATGGAAAATATATGTAACAGTAGAATCATTTCAATCTCAAATAATAAATTTCTTAAAAGAATATGGTGTACCAAAGAAACAGTATGCTTTTTATTCTCAAAACGACGAAAATGAAAGTTTATTCAAAAATATGTGTAATTTTATCCCTCAAGTATTCAAACACTCTGCATTTAAACTTTTAAAAACAAATAAATTATTAGTAGATGTTACTAGAGACAAAAGACAACAGGAACTAATAAAAGAAAAGCACGAAGGTATAACCAATCACCGTGGTATTCAAGAAACTATAAATCAACTCAAAACTAAATTCTATTGGCCTAAGTTACACGAAAATGTGAAAAATTTCATAAACAGTTGTCCCATTTGTCAACAAGTAAAATACGAAAGACATCCTCCACTTGTCAAACTTCAACTAACGCCAACACCCAAAAAACCTTTCGAAACCTTCATATTGAATTTCAAGTAATTTTTTAACAAATAAAAATAAACTTAGATTCTTTGTCTGCATTTTTAGCGGATATAGAAAATGCGATTAGTTTTGCTAATTTAAACATTCTTCATCATAGTATAGTTAATTTAGTAGATTTAAAAGAAATAATTTTAGAGATGTCTAAGATCCATACTAATTCACAAATGTTATTTCTAGACAATGAAATTTTAAAATATTACAGAGTAGTAGAAACAAAAGTACATTACTTACATGATAAATTAATGTTTTCACTAGATTTTCCTTTAGTTAATCAAAACACTTTCGACCTTTATCACCTTTACGCTGTACCCAATATCAACCAAAGTATAATAATCCCTCCTTCTACCTACCTTCTCATGAGCAACGAATACTATCAGTACCAAGAAGAAGAGTGCTTCGATTTACAGCCCAATTTCCTGTGCCTCCATAAGCAATTACTTCCTATAGGAAAAGATGTCGACTGTATAACGTCATTACTATCAGTCCAACCCACAACAGTAAAGTGCCAACAAGTACCTGTCAAAATAAGCAGCCAAATCGTAGAAGAAATCAACAGTGGTCACTATATTGGAGTTTTTCCTGAAACTCAGAAAGTCCAGCTTACTTGTAAGGAAAACGACGTTGTCGCACTAAAAGGTACTTACTTAATCAAGGTACCACCCCAGTGCGCTATAAGTACTACCAGGTTCACCTACAGTAATGAAAAGGGACTACTTATTGGTCACCCTATAGCTTTAAAAGAAATTGAAGAAATTACAATTCACACAACACCTGTAAGAAGACTAGAATTAGAAAAAATCCACCTTGATGAAATCCATAAGATTCAACAGCAAGAATTAGAAGAAACATTACCAGAAGTTCACTTAAGAAAACGATTCGATTGGTCCATTGGTGCAAACTCCATGTTAATATCATTAATTGTTATTTATTGCCTTGTCGTAAACAGGAAGATTGTTCATATATTCAAGAAAAATGGAAGTCCAAAAGAAACTACAACAGAACCTGATGAAGCTCAAGTTGCTCCACCCAGGCTACACCCTTGAGTTCCTTCTGGGGATGGAGGAGTTATGGAACGTGCATTTGATGATTCAATAATAATTTCAATAACAATAATGTGTAATATAAATATTTAATTCAATATGTCAGCAAATGTTTTCCTTTTTAGATTTTGTACATATTTTATTCAGAATGATATTAGACTTACAACTGTTAAGAAGTATATTTGTGTATTAATAAAGTAGTTTGTTTTTAAAAAAATTCTTTTTGAAAACCAAATTCAAAAAGATGTACCCTATCAGTGGCGGATCCAGAAAGGGGCATCCAATTTACACTACATCACTAGATAAAATGGGTAATTTGTTTTGTTAGGTTTCCGAACATGAGAGGAATCCGTGCGTCACGGCACTGATCCGATCATGCCACTACTACAATGTAATACACCTCCCAGCACAGATAACCCACAGAAAAATGAGACACTGATTGTGGCGCCATATAAAGAGCCCGTCGAGTAAACAACTGAGTGATGTTGGAAAGATTTCTGTAATTTTAGGTTTTTGCGGATTGGCGGTATATTCAAATATACTGTATTTTAATTATTTTATTTCAAAATAGCCATTCATAGTCCATCATTTGACATTTCATTCAATTTAACTCCATTAACTAAATAATGATTAGATGTTGAGTTAAATTAAATGAAATATCAAATGATGGACCATAAATGGTTAATTAAATTGGAAAAAGTAAAACAATAATCATATAAACAATTTATTTATTTTGGTATAAAAATACACAACAAATAATTTCTTTCACAAAGTACTTTTCTTAACAAACATAATGACAACAAATAAATTATAGTGTAAAAACCATTAAAAAATATTTTGAGTAACATACATTCTAGATTGGAGTATCAATAGATTTTCAAATGATGTTAAATCAAGATAAAAGTAGAAAATTATGTATGATAAGTTTATATTAATTTATTATTACACTCGTATAAACACACAGAGCTGGACCAACTGCAGGAGTATAACTGCTACTTACCTAATAAAAAAAAGTGTTAGCAATAAGTTGTTAACTACTATTCTTGGCAACTTTCTGTGAAAGAAAACATTTGAGTATAATTACTGTGAATGTTAGAATAAAAGTAATTAAAATATGTTTATAAGAAAAGTTGTTTACTGCCCAGCTCTGTAAATACGAGGTGCCAAGTAATTACATATAAGAGTGCTAAACAGCACTTGTGACTGTACAACATTTAAAATAATATATCTAACATTCCATTTCCACTTAAAACACATCTTTATTTCTTTACTGGAAGTATTAAATAGGTTTATAATACAAGCTTAAACCTAGTATATTGCATATTTGTATATTTCTACATTTAAAAGCATTCCGTTCTTATGAAACCATTGCATAAGGCAGTTTAAGTTACTCTGCAGCTCCTGGCAGTCTATGACTGTTAAAATGTTTCTTAAGGGCTCTTAAAAATCCCACCGTCTCATGGAGTCTTTTCTCGTTTCTGGTTGAGGTTTTAGAAGTAAACATACAAAATAACAACAATAAATAAGTAAACACACAAATATGTTTGAAAATTTATGTCAACAAAAGAAAACAAAATGCGCTCACTATCGAAATAATAAGTTCACACATGTTTTTGTACTAAGCCAATAAAATATCAAAAAATGTTTGAATGTATACATTTGGTTGGGTTTTTTATTCCCTTTTTTGAAGCTTTCGATTTTTTTAGGAATTCTTGATTTTTAACTATTTTTTTTTGTCTTTATTGGATATTTTGGATTTTTGGTTACCGCTAGACCGAATACTTAGACGTAATGCCTCAACAAAAGTTGATACTCACTTTCATTTCCCATAAATTGTCAAACCATGGGCTATATATGAAAATCGGCAAGGGATCAATACCTTCCATCCCATAGCTGGTAGAGGGAATAACATAAAATAAAACCCAGATTATTATTTTTTCAATGAATACATGTTAAAATGGAAATGTCTGAGTATGGTGTACACACTACATATAAATTAAGTGAATGAAAAGACGAGTACTGAGTATGTCATTTGATTAAAATTCCAGCTAAGCGCTTTCAGCCATTAGGTCATTCTCAAAGCTGTCGACACGAGAAAAACATACAACAGGTACAATGTACACACAACGAAATAAAATGTTTGATGTTACATCATTATTCAAGTAAAATTTGTTAAAATTACCCTATAAAGAGGGTGTGCACACATATCATTTAGTTGGTAATCAAATTAGACGTTTCGTTATGTGAATTACAATTGTACACACTCTTTATATAGTAATTTTAACAAATTTTAGTTAAATAATGATGCAACATCAAACATTTTATTTCATTGTATGTAGCAGTTACAGGGTTTGATGTTTTTTGACACTTTCTGTATATTTTTTTCTTGACGAGAGCTTTCAGAATGGTCTAATGGATGAAAGCGCTTACCTGGAATTTTAATAAAATTACACACTCAGTACTCGTCTTTTCGTTCACTCAATTTACATTTTAAAATGTCCAAAATTATAGCATGCTATATTGAATAAAATGAAACTTACCATCAATTTTTTTTAATTTCCTTTCATATTGGAAGGCAAATCAAACTGTCTTAATAACCTCTCTTCGTCTATCTCAAATCTAAAGCAACACTGTTTTTGAAAATGAAGGGATCATATCCTCAAACGTTTCTTCGTCGACAAATTTAATGATTTATGACCACTGCTTTTCAGCCATATCAATTTTATCTTCCTGGGTTGGAGGAACAAAACTGTAAAAAGAAATATTTACTTTATTAATGCAGCAATTTTCAGTTAAGCTAATGTAAAGAACAACCATGATCTCTAAAGTTGTCGATTAAATTAGTAAAAATTCTCTGTGTTTTATAAAAATGAAGATAATGGTTGTTAATTGTGAAAGAAAAAATGCTCAAATTTTTTTAATAAAACTTACCGAGTATATGGACTCCTTCAGAATACACTTTGACATTGTCTTTTCAATTAATAACAATAAAGCAACGAAACAACAGATAAATATTACACTATAGCAATTAAAAAATACACCAAAATACCGTAACCTTAAAATAACCTCTACACTTGAACTAAGAAATGATAACAGTATAACATATAACATGTGGGGATGGGGACGAGCAATATGATATCGCGCATACGCAGTTATAAAAATCAATAAAATTAGATTACTAAGACGTTACAGTTTTCGTTAATTTTTTGGAATTATCTACCAATTTTAGTTACTCGACGGGCTCTATAGATGGCACGGTCTGCAGTGTCCCTAGCCTGCCTCCCAGCTCCCACTCTTCTAGTGACAATGCTACTATGCTAGTGCCTCATTCGGTTTTCAGTGCTCGCTCTGTGATCATTCAGTTGTGTGAGTTTTGAGCGATGAAAAAGTTGAGTAGTTATTTTTCGCATGTTAATAAACGACAAAAAAAAAGAATGTGACAAACATGTTATGATTAGTGTTGGGGCAAAAACGGATCAATCGTCAACAAGCGTTTCTGATGAATATCCCATTAACGACATAGCGACATAGCAAATGCAGTCGGAAAAGTATTGAATGAAAGTGAAATTTACACATTTTTAAAAGAAACCTGGAAACCATCGTCTGTCTACAGTTTTGCTGTAAATTTGGAGGGAAAACACTCAAGGAAATTCAGATATGAGTGGCTCAACTCATTTAGCTGACTTGCATACAGCGAAAAAAGATGTGGTTCCTTCTTAAAATACTGTGTTTTATTTGGCCCAACTGGTGGAACGGGCAGACAGGTAAACCATAGTAGTCTGCTAGCTTTAAACATATTGAATATGAAATAATTTCATTTAAGTTAATAAATCTAAATCCTTAAAAAAATAGAGTCCGAAGCAGGTGAATACAAAGACATGTTTTAGCTGATTAAAATTGTTATGGTAGCAAAAAAATACCGTCAATAATTAGGTCTATTTTTTTAGGATCTAAACAAGTTTGTAAAACAACTACTGACGAAATACAAGAAGGCTTTAGAGTATATTCGAAACCACCAAGAAAGAGACTATCACAAATATGCAGTTCAAAAGGCGTCAGATTTTGTGAAGCTGATGGAGTCTGAGGATAAGACAACTGTAGCTGTTTCGTTGGATAAGAGCAAGTAAGCCGTCATTGATGCTTACAAACGTCGCCTATTACCCCCCAAGCTAGCTCAAGTGTTTTTATCAGCGAAATACAATTTAAAACAACTAAAAGTGTTTCTTTTCTTTTTAGGTATTAATCCTAGAAATCCTAGAATGTTAAGCTCTTGCTTAAAATCAGAAACCCAAAAGAAAGGATGTAAAAAAACTCCAAAAAAAAAGTTGAAATGTTGGAAGTTGAAATTCCACACCAAGGAATTTCAAATATATCACCTGACTAACCTTGAAACGTACCTAATCATAGACTTATATGTGACATAGGACCAGATTAGATTTTCAGAATTGATGAACACAATTATGAGTTCCATGAAAATTTTATGTCAATTACTACCTATAACCTGTACTCATAAACAATATAAACATTAAAAGAATATACTTTAGATAATCCATCTTAATCTGATTCAATTCTATTTATTTTTTTTTATTCTGGCATGATCTGGTAAGTAATATAACAAATAAATTTAAGGACTGTTACTTTTAATTCGTAACAACACCACCTCCACCTGAATAAAGTTTCGAAGAAACTTTTATGTACTAATTGATAAAGACTAAACAAAAATTATTTCCTAATAACTAATTCTAACTATACTACGACCCTGATCTATCCCTCTGGAGGATGTGACTTTATATCCTTCGCATTCCAAATACCGATCGAACGACCCTGGTTATTCTCCAATTCGTAAGACCATGGCGAAACAACTTTTGTAATTGTGAATGGTCCCTCGTACTTTTGTGCTAACTTGGCACTAAAATATTTGGACGTGTCGGATAAGACGTAGTTACGTTTGTAAACCTTCTGACCAACAGTAAACTTCTCGTTTCTGTGGCGAAGATTGTATGTCTTTGATGATCTTTCATAGGCGTTCTGAAGACGTCTCTTCACATCTCCAAATAGGTTACTCAGTGCTAAAGTTCTTTGCTCAACAGTTACTTGAGTCTTAGGAATTCCGTTATCATCTATGCCATTCAAACATATTTCACGGCCGAAATTTATTAAGTTGGGTGTCACTCCTGTCACATCATGCTTGGTGCATCTAATTGCACAAATTATTTTGGCCAGATAGGTATCCCAGTGACGCTGATTCTCTCCTATATAAGCGTTTAGCATCGTTTTAATTACTCGATGGGTCCTTTCGACCGGATTAGCTTGTGGGTTGTATAAAGCTGTAAATTTTAACGTTACATTGTACCTTTTCATCAAATTTCTAAAATCGTTGCTGACAGACTGAGATCCGTTATCCACTATTAGTCGTCTGGGTACTCCATAAACCAAAAATACATGGTCTTCTAATAATCGAATTATATTTGTTGCCTTCGCTGTTCTCAAAGGGAACGCTAAAAGATATTTACTGAAACAGTCTAGTACGGTAAGAATATGTGTATACCCAGATGTGGATCTCGGTAGGGGTCCCACCAAGTCAGAACTGATGAGTTCCCACGGACGAGAAGCGGTTACTTGAGCGGATAACATCTGCCCAATGGGTCGTTTTTGCTCTGGCTTTATCCTGTGACAGGTTATGCATTTTCTAATGTATCGCGCCACATCCGCTCTAAGTTTTGGCCAATAGTATTTTCGCTCTATCCTAGCTAAAGTCTTGGAGACACCTAAATGACCAGCCGTAGGTGGATCATGATTATCCTTGATAATAGCTATTCGTTGGTCTTTGGGTATTACCTTTAACCATTCCGACCAAGTTAAGTCAGGATACTTAGACCTAGTATGACGGTATAAGTGTTCACCCTCAACTCTATACAATGGGTATCTATCTGGAGACTGTTGAACCTTCTTAAACATGTCCAAGTACCATTTGTCTTTGGGATCTGAAGGAATAATATTGTCTTCCTCTACGGTAGCTAGGCATGGAACGGCCCTTGAGAGAGCATCTGGCACTAGATGTTCTTTTCCTTTCCTATGCACTATCTCGAAGTCGTAGGCCTGTAATCGTAAGGCCCATCGAGCGATACGACCGACGGGGTCTTTGATATCGAAGAGCCATTTTTGTGAATAGTGATCGGTAATTACTACGAACCTACTACCTTCCAGATAAGGCCTTAACTTCTCTATGGCGAAAATAACTGCTAAGCACTCTTTTTCTGTGGTAGAATATTTTCGCTCATTCTTTGTCAGCGAGCGGCTCAGATAGGCGATTACTTTATCACCATCTGGGTACCTCTGGCAAAGAGTAGCACCAAGCCCATAGTCGCTCGCATCTGTTTCTACTATAAAAGGTTTGGTGAAATCAGGACAGGAGAGAATTGGTGCCTGTATTAAAGTTTGTTTGATTTTAATAAAAGATTCCTCGCATTTCTGATCCCAGGTGAATGTTCGATTTTTCTGGGTAAGTTGTGTGAGCGGTGACACTAGCTCTGAAAAATTAGAAATAAATCTTCGATACCATGAAGCCATTCCCAGGAGTCTTCTCACTTCTGAAACAGATTTCGGGGTTGGGATTTTTACAATCGCCTCGACCTTTTCAGGATCTACCAAAAGTCCTGCTTCGTTGACCACGTAACCCAGGTACTTCAATTCTGACCTACAGAACTCAGATTTTTCTTTGTTTAATGTCAGACCGACATCTCTAATTCGCTGAAGGACCGTTTTCAACACCTCCAAATGTCTTTCAAAAGTTGGGGTACATATTATTATGTCATCCAAGTACACAAATATATAGGGGTCGAGGTCGGAACCTAAGACTTGATCTATGAGACGTTGCCATGTCGCAGGAGCTGAGTGTAGGCCAAATGGCATTCGTTTGAATTGATACAATCCACGGTTAGGAACAGTAAATGCCGTCAGCGGTCTTGATTCCTTTGCCATTGGAATCTGCCAATAGGCAGACTTGATGTCGAGAGTACTCAACCAACGTGCATCGCGAAGTTTATCTAAAATATTTCTAACGTATGGAATGGGGTAAGCATCTGGAGTACTAACTGCATTTAGCCTTTTGTAATTAACACAAAATCGCCATCGCCCATCTGACTTCTTCACCATGACAATAGGGCTTTTGGATGGTTCAACGATATCATTCTTGAGCATCTCATCCAGTTCGATATTGACGTCTTTTTGTAAAGCTGGGGATATTGGATAGTATCTCTGCTTAATCGGCGGGGAAGTCGTATTGATCACATGCTCCACTAACTGGGTGCGCCTCAATTTACCTTCCATTCCATTAAAAGCCTCATCCACAATCTTGTTCAACGTTCGAAGCTGATCGTCGGTTGAAGAGCTAGCATTTAGAAGTCCACTCGTATCCGTGGCATTGACCGTTTCACTCTGACGAAAACTCCATTCGCCTGCATATAAGTCCGGTATTATTCCCATATTTTTCCAAAAGTCGATGCCTAGTATTAGTCTATGCGGTAAAGATAGGACGACTAAGACATTAATTAAACAAACGCGATCTCGTAGCTGGATTGGAGCCAGAAATGAACCGATACTCTGGCAGGAATGACCATTGGCAACTGTACACATCGTCGGGTTCTGACAGTCTAACTTACAGATGCTTGCCAAAGTTTCCCAACCTGGACCTCCAAGTATTGTTCTAGTTGCTCCACTGTCCAATAATCCCAAAAATTCTTTACCAAGGATGCTGACCCTTAAATATGGTCGTTGGTCACCTCGGGCGTGTGCTATGACATAATTTAAGATGGCAATATCATTATTGTTATTGGTCGAAGGATACAAACTCACACCCTCCTCCAGCCGACTTACTGAGAAGGAGTTTGAAAGTTTTTTCGACTGCAATTAGAACACGACGCGCTCACTACATTTGGCTTACCACATCGAAAACAGAAAACGCTTTTAGGTTTGTGACATTTTCTAAACCGATGACCTACCTCATGGCAATTCCAACATGTTGGACCATTTTTAGTGGTAGTGATAGAGCTCGATGGGTTCCTTTATCCCAATTCCGGTTCCAAAAGATGTTTTGCGTTAGTAGGTGGGGGACAGAATTTCTGTGTTCTATATTCTGTTTCCTCTATCATCTTAGCCAATCGTATTAAAGTTGCCATTGAATCAACAAGATGTGTTGAAATCTGACGTTGAATATATGGCAAGAGATTACGTTTGATGATCTGTACCCGCGAGTATTCGGAGGGTAGATCTGAAAGTTTTCGAAATAAACTTTCCATAACGGAAACGAAGTTGATAACTTTTTCTTGACTACCTTGCGTACGATGACGAATCTCGTCCCACAGGGAGAATTCGTAATCATGCGACAAAAAATCTAAACGAAGTTTTTGGACAAGTTCATCCCACGAGTTGAATGTACCCATCCTAAACCACCAAAGAGCCTCCTTCGTGAAGAGCTCTGGAGCAGACTGAAGTAATCTATCTTTAGATACACCACGTGACATACGCAATTCTTCAATCCTTTCCAGAAAACTCGTAACACTAGAGGACCCATCAAATTTAAGGGGCCATCTCGAAACGTCTGCAAAACTATGATATTGCAAGTTAGTTCCAGATTGTTCCGGTGTTACATTCGGACAAGAAGCCGGTTGAATGGAACTCACCATGACATTTTCTCCAAAAGCGGGTAGACTTATGGGAAGACTAGGATTATTGTAATTGACCGGTGGTTGATTAGCTTGAAAATTACTCTTAAGAGCTGTTGGTTGTATTGGAGCTTGTGTTCTATTAGAGTGAACTAAATTATTGATATTGTGTGCCGAGTTAGCATTATTAGTGCCCGATTTATTTTCGAATAAATCGCGCAAGGTCGAGACCCTTAATGGTCCATGAAGAACTCTAGCGTCCACATCACTCCTAAGCTCAGGCTCAACGCCAATAATTTCATTTGAATTTGTTGGAATAACTCGCCTGGAATTATGTAAAATCTGCGGTAGTAATGGATTCGGGCTATCAATTAAAGAAATATTATCGAGTTGGGTGTCGAGACATTGCCCCTGATTTCCCGTTTCATTATAAATACGTTGTAGTTTATCATGTAATTCCTGGCATAATATTTTTAAGCTTTCTATTTTTCCTAGCAAATCTCCCTCAGCATTAATCCTAGTTAACCTAGTTCTAACATGAATCAATCGAGAACCAATTCTTTTAAAATCATTCAACCTGTTATTACAATTAAAGTTATCTATCTCCTCACTTAAGTCTGAAAGTTTATATTCACAGGTAAATAATTCTCCATTAACATCTACGTTGACAGAAGACGGTGGTTCACTCGCCCCGTCTCGCTCTAACCTAAAGGCTTCACTTAATAAAGCCCGTTTTTGGGTTACATTACCAGTTATAGGATAACCCCGAATTGACAGTTCGTATGTTATTTCATCTCCTAAAAGACGATTTACTTCCATTTTTATGTTGTAGAAAATTAGAGATTATTAGAATAATCAACAGTGAACGCTGTTGAACCCCACCGCAACGTAATTCCAAAAAAAAAGGAAAAAAAAACACGAGGACCTATACCTAAATTTCAGAAGTAATTTCAGAAAATTATCAGTTTACCATCCCACTTAAAAATCGCTTGAGCATCAGTGATTTAAAGAAAATTTTCTTGGAAACGTGGACCGCAAAAAAAAGTCTAAGTATGTAAAGTACAATAATAAAGCCGATACTTTAATCTAATACTTACTTATAAAAAGCGTGGTCTAAAAAGTACCACAGTACCAAAGTACAAACAATTACTAGGTTTCAATCACATAACCAACATATGATTGTATTAACTATACCTGCTGGTAGAATTGAATCACCCTGTATATGAATCAATAAATTGTCGTATTCGTCAACCTATTTCAAAAGTTAACAAGGAGAACAAACTGGTTTCTTTGATCAAGTGCCGAATATCAAATTAAGTATTAAGTCAAAGTAAGAAAACTAATTAGGTACTCGTTATCTCTCAAATGGTATTATTTCGAACGACAAAATATAATATGTATTTCTCTTTCAAACACTGCTTCAAATTTTAGTTCTTAATTTTAGGAACTAGAATTGAGTTTCCTTCAACCATTTAACTTGGTAGAAAGGAAATGAAATAAATAGCAATTTACTTTCTATCGGTAGTATCGAAAAATTTTCAAGTTCTTATGATGTAATAGCCATTCAACTGACTAAATTGAATCTGAACACATCTTCCAATAACAGCGAAATTTATAATGAAGCAATGTCCGTACATAAATGTTGTCTATGGCGATCATCTACACTACACTCAACTGGATACTAGAGTGAACTGTCAAAAATCAAACTTCAAAATAAAATCAAAACCAAAGTGAAAATCTGTAACTGATGTATTCTAAAGACTTCAAAGGACAAAAATATGCACTAAGACACGTTGAGGCGCCAGTTTTATTACCCCCCCAAGCTAGCTCAAGAAAAATGTTATGTGTTTTCGGTAGAGTAGGGGTGGGTAAATGTAAAGATGCAAGAATGCTTTACAGTGTAAAAGTAATACTTTAATATCACCAATTGACTCTTACGATGTGATTAACAAAAATAAATCAGTTACCCCAAATGGTACCAGTTGGTTCCCAACGAGTATGTATAAGCAAACTCATGTGATATGTTATTATTATTATTAAATGTAAATGTCAAGTTTGTGGAGTCCTCAATGCCAATAATTATTTGGAAAGATCTTACTTGATTGTCTAGTGCTTCTTCAATTAAGGGTAGAATTGCTGTGAAACAATATCAGTGTATGGTCTGCGTGATTCAGTGCTGTATAGATGGCTGACTGGTGGATAGGGATGCAGTTACGAAGTACAGATAATGTAATGATGAAAGTAAGAAGAAGGTGGGAACTTAAAGGCCTAAAACAACAAAATCCTATGTCACCTACCGTGAATCAGTTAGTCAGTTACAGTGTTTACTCACCGATGATGTTGTGTGGCCTAGATGGATGATTTTATTAGCTGTTTAAATTTTCAAATCCTCTAAAGAGAGTGTTTTCATCAGCGAAATACAATTTAAAACAACTAAAAGTGTTTCTTTTCTTTTTAGGTATTAATCCTAGAAATCCTAGAATGTTAAGCTCTTGCTTAAAATCAGAAAGCCAAAAGAAAGGATGTAAAAAAAAACTCCAAAAAAGAAAGTTGAAATGTTGGAAGTTGAAATTCCACACCAAGGAATTTCAAATATATCACCTGACTAATCTTGAAACGTACCTAATAATAGACTTATATGTGACATAGGACCAGATTAGATTTTCAGAATTGATGAACACAATTATGAGTTCCATGAAAATTTTATGTCAATTACTACCTATAACCTGTACTCATAAACAATATAAACATTAAGAACATTAAAAGAATATACTTTAGATAATCCATCTTAATCTGATTCAATTCTATTTATTTATTTATTTTTTATTCTGGCATGATCTGGTAAGTAATATAACAAATAAATTTAAGGACTGTTACTTTTAATTCGTAACACGCCTACGCCCTATTATAAAAACGGTAATATTTTGTGCCAGAAATAATCTTGCATTAGGAGGACATAGAGATGATGGTTTGATAAACTACGAATTTCAACGAGAAGAATTACTGGCAGGCAAGCAAGGAATTAAGGAATTTTTCGAAGCCTTTTAGGGTTTAGACTAGACTCAGGCGACGTAGAATTGAAATATCACTTGGAAAATGCTGGAGAAACTTGTACTATGATAAGTCAAACGATTCAGAATGAAATAATTGAATCCGTAGGGGAGGTAGTTCGTAAGGTCATACTTGATGATGTTAAAATTTCTAGATTCTACTATATCTTGTGTGATGAGACAACATATATCAGCACTAAAGAACAAATAAGCATGTCCCTTCGTTACGTAGATCTTAAGACCTCATCCCTCAAAGAAGATTTTGTTGGGTTCGTTGAACTGCAGGGAACAACCGGGGTTGTAATAAAAACTGCTATTGTTAACGCGTTGAAATCACTGGGATTAAGTTTGACAAACCTAAGGGGATAAGGATTTGATGAAGGCTCAAATATGCCTGGAAAATTTATTGGGGATAAAGCCTAGTTGCTTAATGAATAGCCTCTGGCTTTTTAAACGCATTGGTTCAGCCACCAGTTGAACTTCAGTATAACAAAAAGTTGTAGTGTTCAATCTATAAGGAATATGATGGAATAGTATCGTCCGTATCGAGTTTCGTCAAAGGATCAGCGAAACGAATGTCTTCGTTAGAGAATATAATTTTGAATTCTCCTCGTGAACAACCCCATAAAAGGAAATTGGGAGTCCTTATGCCTAATGAGATGGGTTGAACGTCATGACAGCCTTATTATTTTTAATGAGCTTAGTCGTCCTGTTTCTGAATTACTGGAGCATATGGAATCGTAGAGACACTCAGGAACAGCATCTAAATCAGTTGCCTTTGGAGACGCATTAAGAAGAAGTGACTTTATCGTGAGTTTAAACACAGCTGTTCATTGCTTAGCTAATACTATGAAATAAGTAAGTTTCTCTAAAACCCCAAACAAGACCTATCAACTGCAAACAGTTATATAATGTCAATACTAAGTAAACTCAAACAAATGAGATCAGAAGTGGACCTTGACTTCAAGGAAGTATTTGCATCTTTACAAGTCACAGCATTGCAATTAGGAGAAGAAATAATCTTACCCCGAACATGCAGCCGATAAACATAAAGAGCTAATGTACATTTACCAGCTCAAGATGCAGAACAGTATTACAAGGTGGCAATACACATTCCATTTTTGGATCACCTTATTTCTGAGTTGAACACCAGATTCAGTTCCGTAAATGAGGTTTTGCATCTGGAGGGACTAATTCCATCTAACTGTTTTAATCACACAGTTGATGAAGTGTTAGAAGCTGTCAATATCTACTGTGAGGACATTTCTGCTGCATCATTAGAGTTATCCGCAGAAATTGTACTTTGGCGATCCCCAAGGATCTTCCACAAAGCTGCGAAATTGCTATGTTAAATTGTAATAGAGATTTTTTCCCAAACGTAGCAATTTTATTGCAGATATTCGCTACGTTACCGGTCACAACTGCCTCAACCGAGCGGAGTTTTTCTTCACTGAGAAGAATCAAAACTTATCTCAGGTCAACCATGACCGATTGAACGCGATTGCACTGACTCATATTCACAACGACAGGAAAATTGATGTAGATAAAGTCTTACATCATTTCAGTCAGTCAAAACCAAGACGAATGTGTTTGTCAAATTGGACCATCGACTAACTTATTCATAACATTGTACTGTTAAAAAAATTGTAACATTAAAGTTTCTTTTTTAATACGTTGTTTTACATTATTACTGTCATTTGAATTATTCATCTTATTTCTTTGTTTTGAACAATTTGTACTCTTACCCTTTAAATTCAGGATAAGAGTAAACTAGCTAAAACTACTACTTTTGCTTTAGACCTTTCATAATAAGTAATAATAAGTAACGTATTATAGAAATTTACCTCATTCTATACATTTTCATGTATGTTGAGCTGAGCCCCCCCCCCCCTTACATATATCCTGGATCCGCCCCTGTACCCTATCAATTACTACCTTTAAATCAGGTCAAAGAAGAATATACTAATTGATATCAAATTGTCAAATATCCAATGTTCAGTTAATGAGAATTGGAATACATTCTGAAATATCTAAAAGATTATGTGTACAATTCATTACGATTTGTTTGAAAATATAATGTAAACATGAAAATCGTATAGTAATTAAATTATAAGTTTTTCTGTGAAACACTAGGGCACTAAAAAACCAACTTTTCAATTAATTTTATATATTTTCTTGGGTTCTATTACAATAATGTGTAGTTTTTAATTAGGAGCATATCATTATATTTTGAAATGTTGAACCATTACAGGAAAGTAAAAAGTAATACCTTAAAGCCGTAAAATACGGACTCCTTTGTGATATTTACACCATATTTTTCTATGTATTCATAACAGACTTTACTTCATTAAGATAACATGCCGAGTCGTAATTTTCGAAAGTAAGTGCATCTGACAATAGCCAAGCGGGAGTTGCAAGCTTACTTTCTCATCATTAAAATTTCTGGCGGCTGACTTTACGTGTAGTGAATTTAAAAAAGTCCTACTGGTTATGAAAAATTGAAATGAAAAGGACTGAACAATGAATCCCCAGACAGTGGAAGTAGTAATGGTTTTATTCGCGAAATATGATGAAGTAGGTTATATTTTAAATGAAATAATTAGTTCAACATTCAATTTTTATGTAAGTGAATAGTGATGTATAGCAAAATATTCGAACATACAAAAATCATTTATTGTTTTGTAGAAACAGAAAATACATTTCTACAGTTTAGATACGTCAACTACTCAAAATAACAAATCAGAAAAAGTGCGATTTCAGAGGGTAAAACTAGATATATTGCTACAAACGGGAGCATAGCTATATTCATCTGCAATGTTATAAGGCGTGTGAAAACAGATTGCAACCAATCGGGCTTTCTTTGTTCAATTTTTTTAGTTTTGAATAGACACCTGGTGTCCATAGCACTCTGACCCACTGGCAGTTTTGCAGGTTTGTAGTTTTTCATGCGAGATTAACTCTTCGTTTATTGCTTGCTGCCACCCTGATAATGTACTTGCTTCCTTACAAGTTTTTGGGCCCTTGTCTACATCCGTAGAACCTAGAACTTATCATTATTCGTTTTTCTGGAAGCCATAGTCGATAACCTCCACTACAATATCCTACCAGCTCTCCTTTTTCTGCTCTTTTGTCTAATTTGTTTTGCTTTGGCAGTAATGTGTACCATACACGACTTCCAAATACTTTTAGTTTACCCAAGTCACTTTTTCCATGAACATTTTTTGCAGGTGGTGCACCTTTACGTAGACTTTTGGTAGTTAATCGATTCAGTTCATAAAGTAACCACTTGAATGCTTCGCACCATAATTCTTTTGGAACTCCTGATTCTATTAGTTGTATTCTTATTTCATTTAGCAATGTTCTGTTTTCTTGCGGAGTGTAAAGAATTGTGTATTCTAAAATTATTCCTTTTATCAGACAATATGGTTTGAAATTGTTTGAAATGTATCCTTCACCATTGTCGAGTCTCATAGCTTTTACTTTGACATCCTTTTGTCTTTCAATTTCATGAACATACTCTATTAGATTCTGATCGGCCTTTTCCTTTGTTTTAACGTTTTGACAACAACAAAATGTGAGTAGTCATCAATTATTGTTTGTAAATATTTCAACCCATCTAAAGCTATTGGATTAAATGGTCTATATACATTACTGTGCATAAAATCACCAATATGTTTGGTTTTCCTATCGGACTCTTCGAATGGTAATCTGGTATCCTTGCCTTCGATACATGTTGAACACAGTTTGTCCAGATTTGGTAAGTCAAGCTGCGTTAAAACTTCTCTAATGGATGTCCTATTCTTATGTGCCACAGATAACTTGTTATTGTACCATTTCACTCTTATTTTCATGTGTTTCCTCATTCACAACTTCGTCAGCTGTTAAAATATACAATCCTTTTGATTATTCACGATTCAGAACG
This sequence comes from Galeruca laticollis, assembly GCA_963921935.1. Taxonomy (NCBI): domain Eukaryota; kingdom Metazoa; phylum Arthropoda; class Insecta; order Coleoptera; family Chrysomelidae; genus Galeruca; species Galeruca laticollis. The sequence goes on from OY998177.1 coordinate 151,884,723, forward strand.
AACTTTTCTCTCCTTTTTATTTCAATTTTATGTTTCTCCATGATTATCATGCATCCCTTTTCTGTAATTTTTTATGCAGAAAGTAGATTATGCTGCATATTAGGTGCTATTAAGGCTTCACGAGACACCTTTTGTCCGTGGCATTCAAACTTCAAGGTTCCTTTCTTATTAGTGTAATGTTTTTGTTATTTATTTAAACAATAAACGGGTGGGATAAATTTTAAACACTCGGTATTGCTACTTACTAATTTATTTAAACACTAACACACTAATACTAATTTATATGTACTTAACTAGTCACTTAAATTTAATTTATATGCACACTAACTTATTAATTTATAACACTTTTATATTCACTTATTTACTGCTTATTCGTCCAGATCACTTTATCAACTCATAAAGTAAACTCATCCGCTGATCGGTCCTGTATTTATATCAAAGCTTTCTTTACTAGAACATTCCGGATAGGACAAATGCCTTTCGCGATAGCTCTTAAAATGCCTTTCGAGAACATGTTTAAAAAAAGGACGGTCACAATAAATCCCAATAGACCTTCTCAGAATTCGGCGCGCTCGCCATTTTCTTAACTCCGTTAACATAAGGTTACAGAGCCGTACTTAGTATCTGCTTCGGTATGTGAGTTCGTAACATTAGTTTTCAAATTTTCATCATTTGCTATCTGGATTGTTATATACTGCTGTAGAGATTATTTAGGTCATGTTTTTCTCAATTTCTTCTTTCACAAAGTGGTTACTCGCTCCTAAATCAAGGACAAAGTATAACTTGTTTTTAACATCACATACATTTGCTGCGTACAACTGTGTTTCAGTTTCTTTTTGTTTCTCATCAGTTATTTGCCGGCTGCTGATTATGTTGACTGTATCCTCTACCTCTCGTACCTCGATATGCTGGTATTCCTCTACCTCAGCCTTTAGTAGTTTTAGGACATTTCCCAATAAAATTATCTGTACTTCCACATCTGTAGCATCTTCTATTATAAGTTGCCTTGATCATAGTTTTGACACTCCTGTGATCGTAAATTTAGTACTTAATCTAGTAATCTAGCTTTTACAAAATCAATGGTAAAGTTATCCCCTGTTTCTAGAGCTGTTACGAGTGTGCCATACATTGATAGTAATGTCAAAAATAAATGGTATACTCTATCGCTTCCATCTAAAACAGTTCCATGTTCTTTCATCTCTCGGATGACCAAGTGAAACTTCACAAAATGGTCTTCTAATTTTTTCCCAGATTCTGACTTTAGATTTATGAGCCTTTTCCAAGTTGATAATTTGGTAAAAGAACTTGACCTGTCAAATACAGCTTTTAGAGCTTCAATTTGTTCTTTTCCACTTTTGCAGTCTTCGACAACGTGCAAATGTTTATTAGACAGTGCCTGAACTATGATCGATTGGGTTTATGCCAGTCTTTCTTTTCTGCTTCTATGCCGTTTCACTCAACTGTGCTATCGACATTTTCTCTCATAGTTCTCGTCTCAGAATTGTTTGAATTCTGAATCACCAATTATTGAAATCGTTTGCCTCCAAAATCGGAACAGGTAAGCTTGACATTCCCGACATTTTTTTTTATTTTTCGCCATGACAATAAAAACAATTTCTTGTCACTGATTTCAGCTCGTTTTTCTCCTCATTGGATCTCTACAGTGGCCACGAATCTGGGACCACAACCTTTTAGATATTATTTGTAATAACGACAACTTTTATAATGGTTTTTGAAATTATTTTAATATACAAACAGTAACAGTACAATTAAATACATGAAACATGACACGTTCTTCATCATTATGTCACCATTATCATTTGTGATATATTTCGTACAGACCATCACCTTCTTCGTCTGCAACATTATTTCCAGTCAACGTTGGTTCTTCATCCGTAATTTCTTCTGAATCATTATCTTCCTCATAGGTTTTTACTTCCATATTAGAGCATTTGCCAGAACCATGGCAATTTGAGCATACATTTGTGCATTCTCAACCATGTTTTCGGCAGCCACATTTTAAACTGCTACATCCGTTTTCACAGCTGCAGCAAACAGTTTTGAGCAATATTTCCGGAATTAATTCCTTTTTTGTAAATTTGGGCATAATGACACGTTGATGTTGCTTCCAACCTCAATATGTTGCTGTCAGTTCGTTACCCAACCAAGTTTGAAGATGATTATATGCCCTGTAATAATGTTTTGCTGCTCCTTCTCTGGGTGGGAGGTTTGCCAATATGAAAGATGATTTTATTTTTGCCAATTGATATTTTTGAAATGCTAATTGATTCAGTGTTATTTTATCATTTTTACATTTTTTAATAGATTTGATCAATTGTTATCTATTTTTTTAGATATCTTCTTTAGTTGCATCTTTTTTATAAAAAATATTGGCCCAATTTAACAAATTTTTATTGTGTAATAATGAATTTACGATGTCCTTCTTTCCTTTTCCCGCAAATCCAGATGTTGTATCGCAACCAGAAAAACAATGCAAAAATGCAATGTTTTTTAAGGATTCATACTCAAAACTATTAGACGTGAAAAATAGATCTTTTACGTTTCCAGAACCTGGTTTAAGACAATAAATGTCATGATTATTAGAATTTAATTGATGCAAAAGGATCAATATCTTGACCCACAACAATGACAGTTTTACTAGTATATCTGGCAATTTCTGTCGAGGTGTTAATTATGTCAGCATCAGCATCTTCTTCTACTTGTTTACAAGAAAATCCTTGTGGTTGTGAACGTTTGTTTAATGTTTTTATTATTTTGTCCTTGTCTTTTTCCTTAGATAAAAATTTTTCTTGTAAAAATGGTATTTTTGTATGGTTTTGGTAAACAATTTCTGGAATAACGTCTGAGGTTCTATGACTACGTTCTCCTGTTTTAGTTGAATTAGCTGCTGGTACTGTCGCGACAGTAACTGATTTCTTAATTTTGGGGTACCCATGAGAAACAATATAGCTGTATGCTGCGTAATGTTTTTCTACATAGCGCAAATACGTATTCATGATCTCTTCCATCGTTTAATTTTTCTGCCAAATGCCAAATTACATTGTGCAGTAAAATCCACCGTCGACGACATGAACTATGCCGTCAGAATGCGTTGGTTCATTCGCACTCACAAATAATTCGTAGAGTTGAGATTTAACATTTTTCCAGAGGCTATTTTCTGTAAAAAGTAACAATGGAAAAGGTGCAAGCTCGTATTGTAAATAAGTTTCCATACCTTTTTAACTGTCGATTGTATTAGCTGTTTCATTAAAATACATTGAATAAAAATGATGTTCTATTTATTAACAGTTAATTTGTTCTTGCCATATGGCATATTCTTTAAAATATCGATGATAAGAAACATCGATATTTTCAAGCCGATGTTTTTACAACATTGATAATGTATATACGAGGTATCATTTGATATCAACATCGATGATTCCAAAATTTTGCGCATTCCTACTGGCTAACAGTTTTTACAGCTGCTACGAAAAAGCAGGTATGTAGTAAAGCCCATATCCTCCTAGCCCCTCAATCACTTCTCTATGAAATACCTTTTGATGGGCTAAAAGTTTTCGTGGGTCACTCAGTTATATAAGATATCATAAAATAGTAATATATAGGCATCTACGCATATAACATATGACGGATCAGCAAGAAGTTTCAGAAAACGGTGCACAAATTGCTATAAGAAAATATAACGAGGAAGGAAGAAGCAAGAAATAAAACTTAAAAAGTAACAATTTTATGCGAAAATTGCCCAATTAAACCTACTTTATGGTTACCCTGCTTTAACGAGATTCGTACATAAACATCTAGATTACATGTATAGTTTATAATATTTAACTTTGTGTTTTTAGGTGACTTTTATATTACTTAATGGACTAATAATTTATTTATTGTTATGTTGGGACCATTCGTATTTTTTTGTTGTACTGAAGAATTAAGTTTTGTGATTTTTAAGATACTTTTAACTCAAGAAAGAATTTAATTACTGTAATTTGAAGAAAATTTCCAATGTAATAAAAGACTAAAATAAAGTTCCTCTCATTTAAAACAACTTTCACAATTATTGGCGAATGCGCAATTGGCATATAATTAAGTATCCTGTACCATTACTGTAGCCGTATACTCAATAGTATAAACTATGCGGTTGTCGTTACAAATTCAAGGTACATATCACTAGTTCTGGTCAGTGCCCCACCGGTGGTCACTGACGGCTAAAAATAAAGTGTGTCGTGGGCCACAGGTGGGACACGTCGGTGCGAACGTGTTAAGTACCTACGTAAGTAATGAAAAATTAAGATTTTTAGAGCTATTGTTTAAACTTTTATATTGATTTAACTAAAAACAGAGTATCGGAAAGAATTTGTTAACGAACAATAGCTTATCTTTTTGAAAAATTTATGGAATTGTTAAGAATTAATATTATATACTAAAAAAACATTTTTTAGTTGTACTCTTTCTGGCTTTGACACGCACTTGCAGTAGCGGTCGCGCTAGACCCTTTTTTCAACATTAAATATAAATTTCTTCTTATTAACCTTGAGTTCCGTGAGTCAAGAATTGATTAAGGAAATTTCCTCCTCTTTAAATATCTTTTTTCAAACTATCATTATCACTTATAGTTTTTGAGTTATTAACAAAAAGCTGAGGCATATTTTGTTGTTTATGTTTTTTGTTAGTAAATAATTGAAATTTTTATCTCCAGAAAAAAATAAGAATACCCAGTTCTCTAATTTTTAATACGCGTCGAATAAGTTATCGCTCATATTTTTGGTTTAATTTCAACGATTCTTCGCAGGAAACTCACTTCTAGACTATTAGCCCCCTTTAGAGTTGGGAGCAAGAATCAGCCAAATCCTGGACTTGACCGGTTTTTGCAGCAAAACCCGTTGCATTAATTTTCTAGTGGAAACAGCTGCCAAGGTGATTTTGTGAATTTCGCCGCATGTCGCTTTTTTATTATCATGATGATTAGTATTATACTGCTGTTATTTATTGAGTACCAGTGTGTTTCGCGATATCTTGTAGTGCAGCAATGGTTTCATTTTCTGAAAGAGAGGATTCGTTTGAATAGTCGGAAAGTTAATACTCGCCGGCGAAAGAAAGTCCTCCTGAAACAACTAGCATAAGGCGATTCTAAGATAATCATAAACGCACAACGAAAAAACAGAATGCAACCATTTCAAGTAAAGAAAAATAAAGTAAAGCATATATCACTGTAAAATAGAAGAGGATACTACCTAGAAGAATAGTGTGTAATGATTGCGAATGTAGACTAAAATTTTTCTCCAGCATTAAAACAGAAGAAAGAAACTAAGTATTGAAGTGCTTTAACCAATTTGATGATAAGGAAAAACAGAATATATTTCTGAAGTGCCTGATTACAGTTCAAAATGTAACAAGAAAAAGAGTAAGAACTGGGACCGGCAAACTTTTCCAAAATATTTTAGATGTCTTATTAAATATTAACTTTATTAACTTATTTGTTTGTTAATTATAGTGGTGTATTTCTATTTGCATTTTTTTGTTTATCAATGTAACATGTAATCTTACGTTATCCGAGTAATTAAAGTGTAAATTTTATTAAATTGTCCAAAATTGTATATAATGATAAAAAAAATCGAATTCGGGTTTTTTTCGATTCTTTTCATTTTCAGAGAAGATTTACTATAGTAATATATTTTTTTACACCATCAGAAAGTAGATATTCCATCGAACAGAAAGCACACCCAACTTATTGAAAAAAGCTAATATTTTGATGGGTGAATTTTCGATTCAAAATTAGGGTGCTTTTTCGATATTAAGTCAAAATTAGGTGAAAACATAAATATTTCAAATCAAATAAAGCACAGGTAAGTTTTCACCAAACTTTCGTGAAATAAAATTTTTGTAAAAGATAAAAAAAACCAAAAAGTTGGTTTTTTGAATTTTTCACATAAATTTTGAGGTCATGTGAAAAAAGTGTGAATACAAAAGTCGTAGTAGATCTTTTCATTACCTACAACATTGTCATTTGACTTTTTTTCATGGGACTTGTAGTTTTGCAGGAAATCGAGATAAACCGTTATTTAAACGGTTTTATTTAGCTCACCTCGTTTGTTTTATTATTTATTCTTGGGTCAAATTTAGTAATTCAAATTTCACCCTCTTCCTGTCAACCAATTAATCTGAAATTTGGTATACACTTTGGATTTTGGTGACAATACAATTATGTTTATTCATTATCATTATAAATTCAAGATGGCCGCCGCTACAAAATGGCGGATAATTTATGTTTTATTAATCCCATCAATATGGGTATCAAATGAAAGGGCTCAACAAGCAGAATACAATATACTATAAAAAATTGAAATCCAAGATGGCGGCCGCTACAAAATCGCGGATAACGTAGGTTTTATCAATCCCATCAACATGGGTATCAAATGAAAGGGCTCAACAAGCAGAATACAATATACTATAAAAAATTTAAATCCAAGATGGCGGCCGCTACAAAATGGCGGATAACGTAGGTTTTATCAATCCCATCAATATGGGTATCAAATGAAAGTGCTCAACCAGTAGAATACAATATACTATATAAAATTAAAATCCAAGATAACGGTCTCTACAAAATGGCGGATAACGTAGGTTTTATCAATCCCATCAACATGGGTATCAAATGAAAGGTCTCAACAAGTAGAATACAATTTACTATGCAAAATTGAAATCTAAGATGGCCGCCGCTACCAAATGGCTGATAACAATTTTTTATCAATTCCACCAATATGAGTATCAACAAATAAAAGGGCTTGACAAGAAGAATACAGTGCACTATACAACCGCAATATTTAAGATGGGCGCAGCCACTAAATGGTGTATAATAATAAGATTTAAATTTAGAAATTGAATCTGTAATTTAGGTATCTGATTAATCCAGCCTGAATCCACCACCCAAGTCAAGATTTTGTATCGTGTTGAGGACTGTGTGGCGTTTGGCCTCAATTTCGTCGAACTCAGATGTATGCAACAGATGTACCTTCCATCCGAATTGATTTCGCAAGAGACGGAGTACATCTTATACACTCGAAAGCCATACAGTTTCCAGCTAAGTACAATTACGGGACGGCTGAAAGAAGAATGTTGCCTTTAATACTATCATGGGCTTCTACAATACATAAAATGCAGGGCAGCACTGTGGATCACGCAGTCATATACTTAGGTGCGAAACTGTTTGAAGAAGGTCAAGCCTACGTGGCTCTTAGTAGAGTAAGATCTTTGCAGGGACTACGTATAGAGGAGTTGGACTGCAATAAACTAACGGGCAAGAAACCTTGCAATAATGAAGCACTAAATGAATTAAATAGAATCCGAAATAAAAACTAAAAACCAAAAAATAAAAATAGGTAAAAAAACTTTTCAAGTTAAACGGTTTTATGTTAAACATACATTGCAATGTTTAAGATAAATGTACTTAAAACCAAGAAATAATAAAATAGATACAGTCGTGGGAATTATAAACATATTCATAGACTAGACTAAAATAAAACCGTGGGGCAGGTCAATTGTCTACAATCGTTGATTAAAATTTTTGTTTTGTAATGTTACTTATAAGCGTATACTGTTCTTCTATCGCACATTAAGTCGATAATCGTTGATTAAAATTTTTGTTTTGTAATGTTACTTATAAGCGTATACTGTTCTTCTATCACACATTAAGTCGATAATTTGTAGACAATTGACGTGCCCCACGGCTTTATTTTAGTCTAGTCTATGCATATGTTTATAATTCTCACGACTGTATCTATTTTATTATTTTTTGGTTTTTAGTACATTGATCTTAAACATTGCAATGTATGTTTAACATAAAACCGTTCAACTTAAAAAGTTTTTTTACTTATTTTTATTAGCCTTAAAAACTCCCTCCCTCTGATCGCCCGTAAATTATTTTTATTTCCATTTTTATAATATTCTCCTACTTTTCCAATGGGTTTAATCCCACTATTATTTTTATTTACTTTTTATTATTATTAAAGGCTTCCACCCTGGTCTAAAGGTGCTTTTCTTCGACGAAAAGCTGAGCTGCATCGGAGTGGTTGTAGAATGCTTAAGGATAGATGGTCAACATGTTAAATCATGTCCTATTTCTAAATGCCGTGGAACAACAATCAGCTCCACCAGAACCAAAGAAGTAGATATTTCCTGACGAAATTCTACATATTGCTCCCTTCTACGGAACAAGAGCCCTAACAAGGATACAAAAAAATGTCTGTGGTATTGTGGAAGATACAGATCAGTAGTGTAGCCAATAATAGCAGTTGAAGATAAGAATCAGAATGACAGAGTTGGGGTGTTTCCAGAGATGTTTACGAGATATAAGAAAGGACAGGTTGTGAACCAATAGTATCGACATTTTAACATAAATAGAAAGTGGGCGGCCAGCTCTGAACTGGGAAAATTCACCAAAAACATTGTGACGAGAAATGAGTGTTAAAATATAATTTTATGTAAACAAAAACGGTAAACTTATAGAAGTGAGAGCCGAAAAAACAATTTTTTTGTCCTGTCAATTGAACAATTGACAATTCCGATTAGCTCTTACCTTAGTTATTCCATTGATAAGGGAGGTTTCCTACCTCTCTGTATTATATTTAATATTGAATTAGCCGAATCCTATCAAAATATGTTTATTTCCACAATTCCTATAAAAAACAACTGTTATTCTTTTCTTAACCTGCCTCAATAGAAGTAACCCAATTTCATCTTACGAGATGATTCTATTAGGGAACAACTTGTATAATGAAGTAGGGGCCATATCTACATTGGGGCAACCTGGAAAGGGGTTTCTTCGTAAAATCCCTTAGAAATGAAATTATGGTTTTAGGAATGATTGAAATTGACTTGGGGAGACGGAAAATAGCTGCAAATGGTTATCTCATACCAGTTTTTGGTAAAATTTGAATTTTACATACAGTGTGGACAACAATATGAATTAGATTGGAATAATTATTGTGAAAATTTATAACCGCTAAACGTATCAACGCATTGAAATATTTCAGCCTAAGTGGTTTTTCATTATCTTTTCAACAATGTTATCATTCTAAAAATGCTGGCAAACATTTATCCAAAATAATCAAAATAAGAAAGATCTGAACAGAAATAGGAATGAGCCGATCAAAAACTGAAGACATTGCAAGGAGACATGGTTTGGGCACGTAAAGAGAATGCAGAACGATATATGGTCCCGGAAAATACTAGTGTGGACTCAACCGGATCGAATAAGAAACGGGTAAGAGAATTTGGAGAGAAGATATAACGGAGACAATAACGGTCAGAGATTGGAAAAAGGTTACATGATATGGTAGGAAAAGTGAAAGTTGTAGGCAGGGGAGCGCGGACTTGAAGTACCACATTTTTGGTGAAATTTCGGGTTGTTAGCACGATACAGCCTCCGGAGTGTAGATAAGTAACCAATTTTATGATTGGATATTGTTCAGGGTGTCTCACAGATGCGGTAAAGTTGGTTTTAATCTTAAAAACAGTTTATTTGATAAATAGAACACCGACGAAAGCTATAAAATAAAATAAAACTCCATTCGAATTGTGGCACAGTAAGAAACCACAAGTGAAATACTTACAAATGTTATGGCAGCAAAAGTGAGAGACAGAGGAGCGCGGACAGCTGTAAAAATCATCCGTTAAAAAAATTAACCAACGAATTTAGGAAGAAGTATATCAAAACATTTGAGGTATTTTCAACAAAACGAATTCAGAAAATGACAAACGCAACCAAGTAACTATTAAATTATTCAGAACGCATCAAGCACTTGATATGTGATTATATCTACTCCACGATGGTAATTATTGTTTGAGTTTGAGTACGACTCTGAAACATGATTTATTCAACATTAGTTCACCTAAAACATCAATATTTCATGATTTTCTTTCATTGAATTTTCTCTAACCTAGGTTTGATAAATATACTTCCAGTTATATAAAAGTTATTTTGAATTTTTCTCTAATAAAACAAGTTACAATAATTGGCGCCAACAGTCCTAGACATAACAGGCAACAAAATTATAGAAAGCAATCAATAGTTTTATGACAAAGCCTCTCACAAAGCACGTATTTATCTTTCTGTAATTTCAGTGTATTTTAGTTGATCGCATGCCCTCATAAAAATGAGTGAATTAAAGTGTTCGAAAGTTAAAATAATAAGTTAAAGTAATAAGTGATTGAAACTGCGGCGAATGACTTTTGTAAGGAAGTGATACTGTCAGAAGAAATGAGATGGCTAACGTGCGCTAACCAGTGGAAATCCATAGTAAAGATCGAACATAGATTTTCAAATGTGTAGTATGAGGGGGAAGTTACATTTGCTACTCATATAAGAAGAATGAAATGCAATAGATCAGAAAATCTAACAGGTCTGACTAGATATAGCTCCTACTTCTCAACAATAAAAATAGTGTATTGCAAAACAAGTATCACAATGACTCATTTTGTAGTACGAGTGCAGTTTGCGTAACGAACAGTGAAGCGGTGAGTTACGCAAAGCATGAGTAGTACAAGATGTCATTGTGATAAGAGTTTTACATACTATTTTTTATAATGACGTGCAAAAATGCTATTCATGAAAATATGATTGCTTTATTAGGGATTTTTGTGGTAACCTTCACATATGCAAGTGACAGACAATTTGAATGTTCATTAAGATACTAATATATAGTTCGGAATTTATGAATATGGAACTAAATAGCGAATTATTATGCACTTCACCAGAACTTTGCAATATTACTGATAATACAGTTGATGATTTACTACATGAAAACTCTAAACAAAAATATGTATATTGTATTTATGTTTTGATTTGCTTCGATTTACGTTCTTAATTCTGTCGTTTCTTCTGCAGGTGACAAAATTTCAAAGCTGAAAAATTAGACATTGAAATACATACGATTGACATTACAAATCATGACTTACCTTATAATTATATATTGTTTATATTTAATATTATTGTTTTTATTTAAATTCTTCAGAATTTATAGAAAATTCATCAAATGTCCACCGTCCAATACCAGTTGTAAATAAATGTCAGTTTGTCAGTCATAAGTTAAACAGTGCCTTTAACTGTATAGAAAATTACCAAAAACGATGATGAAATGGTTATTTTGTGACACAGTTTTCGATGTCTTAATGTAAATTTTGTATACGTGAATTATAAAAAAGCTTCTGATCAATTTTATTCACAAGACATCATGAATGTGGGTTCATTAGAGAAGCGACATCGTATTATGCGAGGAATGGGAAGGCATTTTCTACTTCATAAGGAGGACTGGAAATAATGATTAGCTTGTTTGCTAATATGGTATCAAGATGCAACTCTATGTCACCTGAAGTATAATCAATTATGTCTCTAAACACATTCCAAGGGTTCCCGTGCTTTCTTACGATAGGAACAATAGAAAAAAGGAAACCAACGGTAGGTATAAACCACCTGCTCTATGTAGAATTTAAAAAGCTTAACGACAGTGTACAAATATGAAAATTATAGAAATCATCGGAAAGAACAAATAAGGTAGCAACCTTTCTAAAACCAGTATAGAAGCTCAACGACAACTGAACTTTTAAAGCCAAAGTAGGACACAAAGTTTCACAAGAAATTCTACAAAAGTAAAGGGCTATAACTACCAAAAGCAAAGTGGAAAATATAATATAAAAATGTGGGTATTTTATTGGTCATTGGCATGATTCATACTATATGTTTCGTGAACGATAAGAATAATAAGACAATTATGATTTGAAATGCATGACGAGGAAGCTAGTAGTAAAGTATAGTTAACAGGAAGTAGAAGTAGGTAAACCTAAGTAAACTAGAATACTTGTGAATTAGAAGAGAACGAGATATGATGATAAATGAACTACAAAAATAAACAAAATATTGAAAATAATACAAATTATAAGTAATGTTTATTATGAATGATGGGCATTTTGAATAAAGAAATCATCCAAAGAAACAACATAGGGCGAGCCATCCAACTCAATGATATATTATAGACAAAATTTCAAAAAATAACAATCAGTTGGAATTGTAATTTACGAATAGGTTATCACTTGACGGTACCACGTACTCCACAACTAAACGAATTAATAGAACAATAACTGACAGAACTCGCTCAATTATTGTTAGTTCCGGCTTAGGTAAAATATTCTGGCGTGATGAAGTTCTAACTGCTATATTACTTCCTCCTAACACTATAATATGAGAGAGAAGTGGTTTACCCCTAAAAATGGATTTTGGATTTTTTTTGAAGTTATTTTTTTCGTTTTTCACTAAGAAAAACACGAGTAAAGGGTTTTTAGAAAACAAACCTGTGTGTCTGTATGTCGTCGACCACTTTTCGTAACATATCTTGTTAGCAAGATACAGCCTCCGGGGAGCAAAAAGCCACTAATTTTATGATTGAATATTGTTCACGACATGTCACAGATGAAATCAATTGATGTTTAGCTCACCAGAGCCAGTACAACGAGACTATAGTACTTGAAGTAACACATTTTTGTCTTTTTTGGAGTGCATACAAGTGATTCATTCTATGATTGGTTATAGTTCAGCGTGTCTCACAGATGATCCCAATTGATTTTCAGCTCACCAAAGCCAGTACAACAGGTGCTATGGTACTTGTCTTTTTTGGAAAAATTTCGGTTTGTTAGCACGGATAAACGTTATTGATTTTCAGTCCACTAGAGCCAGTACAATGAGTTCTATGGTACTTGAAGTACCACATTTTTGTTATTTTTGGAGAAATTTCGGTTCGTTAGCACGATACAGCCTCCGGAGTGCAACAAGTAACCAATTTTATAATTGAATAATGTTCAAGACACGTCACAGGTGAACCTTAATAATTTTTAACTCACTAGAGCCTGTATAACGGGTGCTACCACTTTTTTGAGAAATTTCGGTTTGTCAGCACAATACAGCCTCCGGAGTGTATACATGTGACCATTTTTATGGAGTAGCGCCAGTCCATTGCCGGAGGAAGGTGATACAAGCTCGAATTGGTCACTGATTCAAACCAATTCACTGCGACTTCTCCGGCACCGTGGACGCCTCTACCAGAAGACAAACCAACCCCATGTTCTGCCGAACTTTTCAGTTCGACAGTTCATTCAAATACACTAGGAAGTGTAAATCAAATTGTTTCCACCAAAACAACATCTTATTTATGAAAATAGAATTTGTGTCATAACTTTGATTTATTTTTTAGTTCCAAACAAGGAAGCCACACCAACCAGAAAAAGGAAGGACACTTAGCATCTAGGTAAATATAAAACTCTTGAGAGGTAATAAGTCAAGAAACCTTTAACTAGGGAGGGAACTCCCTCCGGCAGTGAGTTCGCTGTCGGTGCTAGCTTTCGCCAACAATCCCATACCACACTCAACCCAAAAATGTCCTCCAGACACCGCCGCAGCAGTAGAGCTGCTAAAACCTCCTAAGCACAACTCCAGCTGGATGTTTCTTAGGGAGTCCAAGAAATCCTCGACGCTATCAACCCTCACCGCACATTGTTCTCTAAATAAACATACGAAACTTCAACGTTACCTTCCCCGCAAAACAAAAAACCTCCAACCTTTGTGAGAAAGAATTCTCTCTTTTCTCACCCACCAAATCCAGCACGCTTCCAAAAAAACCCACTCTTCCTCAACACCATCTCCTCAAACTTCATCAAAACCATTCTCAACAATCCTCTTCAAAACACACACCCGAACGACAATACACACACACTTCATACACATCCCCAACCAGGACTTACGCTTCCTCCGTAAGATCCCAATCCCACACACTCAGTCATCCGACAACCCCCTGTCCCCGACGAGGATGGATTCACCCTCGTCTATAAAACCAAAAGCCGACCTACAACACCTGACCCTATCAATCACCCTACAACAACCCGCACAAACACCATCATACAAACCCTAAAGCTCAGAAATCTTCCATCTCAGTATTCTACACAAAAATCCCTTGTTATACTCTTAAATACTCTCGAGCTCCTCAACGGACAAATCCTTTACCTCAAAGTCAATTTCAACAGAACTGCGCTTCTGAAAACCTCCTCCCCCATGTTAGTCTCAACACTTCTGAGACGAATCCACAACTCAACTGGTGATTCTAACATAATGTCCTCAACTCAACCGAACGTCCACCCCGCCAAGCCAACAAAACTCTCATACGCACGTTCTCTTTCATCTGCAGGAATGTAAACACAACGATCAGCTTCGAAGAATTCGAAGGAATTCTTCACGATCAACACATTCCATTCCTCAAAACTTGGCGAATCGTCGCCAAAGCCATTAACAAGTCCACATCGATGTATCGCATCGTTACCACTTCAGAAACTCATTATCATCAGGCCCTTACCTCCGGCCTCTCATTTCATGGTCTCCCACATCAGTGCGAGCCATTTAACGCCAATCCGCTACCCCCAGTCCCAGTATTGCAGTCGATGCACGCAAACCGGACATTCCGCTGATTCTTGTCGGTCCTAACCGATATGCCCTTCTTGCGGCCAAACAGGCCACCGTCTCGAAAATTGTCCCAAGTCCGAAACTCCCACATGCACAAATTGCGATTGTTCTCACCCCGCCTTCCACCCTCGCTGCCCCCACAGGCTAACGGCACCGAAAACCCCTCAGATACTGCCCCAGTCTCACTCGAAAAGCCACCAGTTCCCTTCGATCTCTCTACCGACACTAAAATCATAATCGAAGTCCTTGCAGTCATACTCATGAACGCTATTCACAACTCAAGGGACATCATAGCCGAAACACTTCGCCACTTAATTCCGTCCATCTATCGACACAACTGCTCTATTACAAACATAGGTAGGCGTGCTCACTTTGCTTTCACTCCCATCAGTAGCGAAAGCAATTCAACTTGAATCTGCGAGCCCCATCCACCCCGTCGGTGCTGCAGGTTTTTCACGTTTTTGCCTATAGCATAGTGAATTTATTCGCTAGACAAATGGGCCGACGTACGAAGAGTTTTTTGAGTTTACTTGATTACGACACCAGCCATCCACTCAATTCAACATTTTAACCAGTCATTCAAGAAATTTTATATTTCAACATTTTAACAAGTAATTTACAAAATTTTATATTTCAATATTCAAACCACCTCACGACAGACAATATACACCTGACTAGCTAAATTCCTCTCCTCGAACTCGAAAAAAGCCAGTCGTCACCACCAGACATCTTCCACACACCTTTGAATGTCTCCTAGTCACTCAATCCCAAAAACGTTTTTCAAATTTCCAATAATTTCAAACACCCACCTCATCTTCTCTTAACCATCCGCAACCCAACGTGGTTTGTCTTATTTATATTCGACCTTTACTAGTCACTTTTAAACCTAACCACGTTCCCACATAAATCACCCAATTTCGCTGCTGATTGTTCCTGTCTCTTTCTCCGGTTGATTTCTAGCAAAAAACCACCAATCACCCACAAACAAAACAAAACTTCGAAATTTCCTAGACACTTCTTTTCTCAAATATTCCATACATCTTTCCAAAACTGAATTTTCAGTGACTCTCTTAATTAAAGTCAAAGTCAACTCTCGCACACAAACCATCTACAAAACACCCCCAACCAGCCCCCCAACTTAAAAAAAATCTTCGAACTTCTCTCTCTCTCTCTCACTCTCACCAATTTTATGATTCGATATTATTCAGGGCATCTCACAGACGAACGTTAATGACTTACATCTCAATAGAGCCAGTATAACAGTTTCTATGGTACATGAAATACCACGCTTTGGGTCATTACAAGTGACCAATTTTATGGTTGGATTTCATTCAGGGTGCCTCACAGATATCCCAATTGATTTTCAGCTCACCAAAGCCAGTACAACGGGTGCAACTGTACTTGAACCACATTTTTGTCTATTTTGGAGAAATTTCGGTTTGTTATCGGTTTGAGACATCCGGTATATCCTTTTGTCAAGTTCACTTAAACCAGTCTGCTAATGTGCGCGCATTTTCAAAATTTTAAGGAGGAGAATTCGTAAGTGGGGTAGGAGAATTTAATAAAAGGACGTAGCATACAGGTAAACGGGGCTTTTTCTTTCTGTTCCTGCTTAAAAATTTAATTGTGTTTACACCGAATACTGTGACTGGTTTTTTTTTTGTGAACTCGGTAAGTGGATATACATTTTTCTTTTCTCTGTAAATAGCTATTATCATCCAACGCTTAGCCGCTTTTATTTTTATGTTTGAATTCATAGTATTTGTGTACAATTCTGAAGTTAGAACATATAGAGTCACTTTCATCTGAATATTTAATCCCGCTCAACAAGCCGTTGTACTGTTAAAATTTAGTTTCTTTTGCATTTGCTTAGAAAAATCTCGTCTAGATTCGCTGCTGAGCAGGGATCAATTCGAGAGGCCTCTAAGGCAGTTTAATTTACGAGATACGAAATAATCTCAAAAGTATTCGCTGCTGAGCAGGGATACCCGAGAGAGGCTTTCGCATTCTGCTAGTCATTGTCATTATCTGAGAATTTGATTTCGTACAATGGGCGGTTGTTTGTTAGTAAAATCATAGATATAACATATAGAGTCTGTTTCATCTGAATATTTAACCCCGCTCAACAAGCCGTTGTACTGTTAAAATTTAGTTTCTTTTGCATTTGCTTAGAAAAATCTCGTCTAGATTCGCTACTGAGCAGGGATCAATTCGAGAGGCCTCTAAGGCAGTTTAATTTACGAGATACGAAATAATCTCAAAAGTATTCGCTGCTGAGCAGGGATACCCGAGAGAGGCTTTCGCATTCTGCTAGTCGTTGTCATTATCTGAGAATTTGATTTCGTACAATAGGCGGTTGTTTGTTAGTAAAATCATAGATATAACATATAGAGTCTGTTTCATCTGAATATTTAACCCCGCTCAACAAGCCGTTGTACTGTTAAAATTTAGTTTCTTTTGCATTTGCTTAGAAAAATCTCGTCTAGATTCGCTGCTGAGCAGGGATCAATTCGAGAGGCCTCTAAGGCAGTTTAATTTACGAGATACGAAATAATCTCAAAAGTATTCGCTGCTGAGCAGGGATACCCGAGAGAGGCTTTCGCATTCTGCTAGTAGTTGTCATTATCTGAGAATTTGATTTCGTACAATAGGCGGTTGTTTGTTAGTAAAATCATAGATATAACATATAGAGTCTGTTTCATCTGAATATTTAACCCCGCTCAACAAGCCGTTGTACTGTTAAAATTTAGTTTCTTTTGCATTTGCTTAGAAAAATCTCGTCTAGATTCGCTGCTGAGCAGGGATCAATTCGAGAGGCCTCTAAGGCAGTTTAATTTACGAGATACGAAATAATCTCAAAAGTATTCGCTGCTGAGCAGGGATACCCGAGAGAGGCTTTCGCATTCTGCTAGTAGTTGTCATTATCTGAGAATTTGATTTCGTACAATAGGCGGTTGTTTGTTAGTAAAATCATAGATATAACCTATAGAGTCTGTTTCATCTGAATATTTAATCCCGCTCAACAAGCCGTTGTACTGGTAAAATTTAGTTTCTTTTGCATTTGCTTAGAAAAATCTCGTCTAGATTCGCTGCTGAGCAGGGATCAATTCGAGAGGCCTCTAAGGCAGTTTAATTTACGAGATACGAAATAATCTCAAAAATATTCGCTGCTGAGCAGGGATACCCGAGAGAGGCTTTCGCATTCTGCTAGTAGTTGTCATTATCTGAGAATTTGATTTCGTACAATAGGCGGTTGTTTGTTAGTAAAATCATAGATATAACCTATAGAGTCTGTTTCATCTGAATATTTAATCCCGCTCAACAAGCCGTTGTACTGGTAAAATTTAGTTTCTTTTGCATTTGCTTAGAAAAATCTCGTCTGGATTCGCTGCTGAGCAGGGATCAATTCGAGAGGCCTCTAAGGCAGTTTTGATTTAAGAGATACGAAATAATCTCGAGAGTGTTCGCTGCTGAGCAGGGATACGAAGGAGAGGCTTTCGGATTCTACTGTCAATCTATTTTATCTGAAAAGTTTAGTACGTACAATAGGCTGTTGTTTTGCCAGTAAAACTTTAGTTAGAACATTTAAAGTCTAGTTTATCTGAGTATTTAATCCCGCTGAATAGGCCGTCGTACTGTTAAGAAAATTTAGTTCGTTTGCACCTGAGTAGAAAAATCTCGTCTGGATTCGCTGCTGAGCAGGGATCAATTCGAGAGGCCTCTAAGGCAGATTTAATTTAAGGGATACGAAATAATCTCAGAAGTATTCGCTGCTGAGCAGGGGTACCCAAGAGAGGTTTTCGCATTCTGCTAGTAGTTTTCATTATCTGAGAATTTGATCTTGTACGATAGGCCGTTGTGTTGATCAGTAAAACCTAGTTTAGTTGAATCTAGTGAAATCGCTAAGAAATTCCGGTGGCTATTGAGATTAACCTAGCCGCCGAGACTAGTTAATTGATTATTTTCTTCCGCTTTATTTAAAAGGTACACAAATACTAGGAACCGATATAGTACGCTCTGTTAGTGCAACCATAACGCTTTCTCTGTGCATTTTGACTTATTATTACTAGGAACTTTGTACTGTTTTCACCTGCTACGTACTAGTAGAATTCTGCACGTTATTTTCCGCCTCCGTTGTAAAATAGCTAGAATATTTATTGCTTGGTGTGAGTCCGCTTTTGGTTTGATTAGTAACGTAGATATTTAGTAGTAGATTTTGATATCTTTGCAATTTCTCATTTATGTAAAATTCAATTTTATTTGTGGAATTAAAATTGACAATTTCTCCAATAACGAGTAGTTTATTTTGATATTTTTGCAATGTCTCATTTATGTAAAATTAATTTTATTTGTGGAATTAAAATTAATAATTTCTCCAGTAGCGAGTAGATTATTTTGATATTCTTTTTTTGCAATTTCTCATTTATGTAAAACTCAATTTTATTTGTGGAATTAAAAGTAATAATTTCTCCAGTAGCGAGTAGTTTCATTTGTTTGATAGTGGTAAGCAATTAAAGCCTGTTTGCACACTACATATCCGGAAAGGTCCATAACAACAGACCCCTGGAATTACTGAACCTCCATCTGTGGCTACCTTGGTAACTCTCGACGCCGTATTTTTCGAGAGTTCGGTGGAGTAAACCACCCCAAAAATCTGGCGCCCGAGGAAAACTAGGAAGTACCGAAGCCGTGGGTGTCATAGGGACGTCCGTGATTCTTTTTGAGGAAAGAAAGCACGTCACAATACATGTGACCAATTTTATGATTGGATATTTTTCAGGGCGCCTCATATATGAATGCTATAGTTTTTCAGCTCACTAGAGCCAGTACAACGGGTTCTATGGTACTAGGAGTACCATATTTTTGTTGAAATTTCGGGTTTTTAGCACGATACAGCCTCCGGAGTGAATACATGTGACCAATTTTATGATTGTATATTGTTCATGGCGTCTCACAGATGCACGCCTTTGATGTCCAGCGCACTAGAGCCAGTACAACGGGTTCTATGCAGCCTCCTGAGTTTACACAAGTGACCAATTTTATGATTGAATATTGATTTTCAGCTTACTAGAGCCAGTACAACGGGTTCTATGGTACTTGAAGTACCAGATTTTAGGTAATTTTTGGTGAAATTTCGGGTTGTTAGCACGATACAGACTCCAGGATGTATCCATGTGACCAATTTTATGATTGGATATTGATCAGAGCGTCTCACAGATGAACGGAATTGATTTTCAGATCACTAGAGCCAGTACAACGACTTCAATTGTTCAAGTACCACATTTTGGTGACATTTCGGGTTATAAGCACGATACAGCCCTCGCAGTGTATACTTCTTTCTCAGCCACTTCTTATCCACTCCTGGACGTAAGCCTCTTTCATATTTCTCCATGCTGTCCTGTCCTGTGCTTGTTGAAACCATCTGTTTCCGGCCTGTCTTTTGATATCAGTGTATACAAATGATCTATTTTATTATTTTAAATGGAGCTAACTGTTTCTAAATAATTCCACAATATATTGAAAAAATATTAATAATATGTAAGAAATAAGAAATTGACAGTGCTTCTATATTAAATACCATCGTCAGTATGTTATATTTCATTTGATGCCTATCTGATGCTTATTAATTATTTTTGGCTATACCAAGAAGTGATCTTGTGATTGACTTAATATATATGCTAATAGGAAAGAGAAGAGGATATGATATTACAGATATTGAAGCTAAGATATGATTATCCCTATATCCTGGATATCTTTTTCCCATTTAAGATCAGTATATACTTTGCTTTGACATAGAAAACCAGGAAAACTATATCAGTACGTTAGAAAAAATCTAACAATTTCCGTTTTCCGCTCATAAAACTTGACATATTGGTTATAATTTCTTCTCCATTTAGGGATGCCTGGAGGGAAGTACTACGTTAGCGAATAACACTTCGGTATTCGGCTCGATTTATATGTTGAGCGTAGGAAGGAAATGTTTTATTCTAACACGTGACGGATAACTCACACGAATTTGTTAGAAAAAATCTAACGACGCGACCCATTACGTCTGCAGAATTGATTTTGTTTTCTGTGTTTTCAAAAAATGGTGTTTTAAACGTTTGGTTATTCCTTCATGTACAATTAGGTATTAGTGATATCTTACCTTGCTTTCAGTTTTAAAAGCTATTGAAATGGTTTGAAGAAATCCCAACTGACACAGAGGGTATCGATCAGGATCTTAATGACTCCCCCTCTGAACATAGTTTGCTTAATACGGACACTGAACAGTCAAATGAGAGTGTGACCGACGATGTTCTTGTTACTCAGCCTATTGCACAGCCGCGAACATAAAATGATACTATTTTTCGGGGTAAAAATCTTACAGAGTGGCTAAAGCACAAAGCGTACATGTCTAGGAGTAAGACACGAGCTCATAAACTTATAACTCAACTACCCGGAGTGAAGTCCACTGCCAAGGGTGCTACAACCATTTCAGATTGCTGGGAATTATTTTTTTCTGATGCAGTCATTGAAAAAATTGTTACTTTTACGAACAAAAAATTAGAAATACTGAGAGAATCATATTCGCGTTGTAGACCACCTATCGATATAGACGAAATGTATGAATTCTTGAGGCTTCTATACATGGTAGGAGTCAAAAAAAGGATAGCATTTGAATACTTCCGAATTGTGGGGAGTACTGACGGTACGGCACCAGAATACTTCGTAGCTGTGATGTCAGAACAAAGAGTTTATGTCATTCTACGGGCTTTACGATTTGACGATATGAACACCAGAGAAAATAGAATCAAATCTGATAATTTAGCTCCAATTCGGCTCATTTTTGACAATTTCGTGAAAGCGTGCTCTTCAAATTTCATTGTTTCAGAATATGTTACAATAGATGAAATGTTGGATGTTTTTCATGGAAGGTGCCGCTTCAGACAATATATCGCAAATAAGCCTGCCAAATATGACATAAAAATATACAGCTTAGCTTAGACATTTTACACCCACAACATGGATATATATGCTGGCAAGCAACCAGGAGGACCATATCGTTTAGCAAATGATGCTTCCGGTGTCGTAAAACGTCTGATATCCACTATTGATAAGTCTGGACGGAACGTGACAATGGTCAATTACTTTTCCTCCATACCACTTGCCAATGATTTGCTTGTAAATCATAAACTCACGATGGTTCGCAAGCTTCGAAAAAATAAACGGGAAATACCACGAGAATTTCTTCAAGTAAAAAATCGACCTGTGTACAGTAGTATATTCGATTTGGAAAAGATGGTAACACCTGTGTTCTCGCTTCCTATGTTCCCAAGACAAATGAGAATGTCCTATTATTATTGACTCTAGATGATGATGATGATGCAATAGATGCATCTTCCAAAGAAGCTAAAAAACCCGAGATCATAATATTCGATAATTCTATAGTATATTTCTTAATGTTTGGCAGCACAGTAGCCTCATTAAATATTGAAATAGAAAATTATCTCTTACAGAGTGATCCTAAGAATTTTACAAGCAAATAATAAAATTCTAATTCAAAACAAGTAGGTGTATGTATTGGTTATCTATACATACCTGTTTCAGCTCAAAATACAATATGGTAATGAAACTGAACAATGCCAGCTAAACGATAAACAGTGCGGCAGTGGCAGATATTACGATATTAGTTCATTTTGCTTATTTAATTAGATTCGGTCAACATTACAGTTGAAATAAAATTCATTCGTTTAGGCCTATTAACAAGTTACATTTTCATTTTTATTAAATTAATTAAAGAAAATATAGTTTGATTCTCATAATTCAAATTCATTGACAATGAATTAATGTATATTAAGTAAAGTAAACATACCATTTATAGGAAATATAAAATTCAATCTATAGTATCATCCTCTTCGCTGGCCATACAAGAATCATCCGAAGACTCGTCGAGAGAGATCACTATCGGTTCTATAGTTTGTTCTATGAGGTTATCTAAATCCCACATTTTTTCTTCTTCTTTAATTACATGATTCACAGCATCTCTCCAGTTCTCTTCAGTTATTGTTGTCAATGAGTATTTCATGAGTTCACAAACCTCTTACATTTTAAATGTTTTATTATGTCTAGCTACATAACCTTTCATTTGGGCCCATATTAACTCTATCGCATTTAATTCACAATGGTATGGCGGCAAACGAAGCACTGTTATCCCAAGACTCTTGGCTATTTCATCGGTAGCAACCTTTAAAAGTTTTTTTTTCAAAATATCATCTTCAAATGGTATATATTTTACGTTTAACCAGTCTCTAATGTCAGCTTTTCTCCAAGAGGTAGATGGAAGATTTTCTTTTAATCGCGAATGATAAGTGGCATTGTCCATAACGATTACAGCAATAATTGGAGTTAATTCGACCATTTGTGTAAAATACTCTTCAAAAACTTCTGCAGTCATTTCTTCATGATAGACTTTGGTTGATGTTGACTGAAACTCCAGTAAACCACCTTCAACGAACCCTTGATTGCATCCAATATGCGTTATTATTAGTCGGCGACCTTTACCGATAGGAGTTTTCAGTCCAGTAGGAGTTTGTAGTCCAGTAGGAGTTTGTAGTCCAGTAGGAGTTTTCAGTCCAGTCCTTCTATGAAAGCTTGACTACTGGTTTGAATACTTTTGTCCTGCTATATTTTTTTCACTGAATGTCCTTCATTGAGCCATGTCTCATCTAGATAATAGATTTGTCTTCCCCCCTGTCTGTATTTTCGGATATCTCGTAAATACTGGCGTCTCCAACATATTATTTCTTCGTTGTCGATTAGCACTGATTTGGAACTTTGCTTCTCCCAAGTAAAATTTAATTTGTGTAATATTTTCCACAAAGTTGTTCGCCCTATGTCAGGCAAATTCTCGTCCTCCTTCACCATTCTTAGAATTATGTCAATGGTTGGGATCTCTTTTTTAAAATATAATTCATGTACTTTTCGTCTTATTGTATTTTGCATATGTTCATCAAGGTCAATTGGTTTTCTTCCAGTTGACTTTTTAGATGGAGATATATTTCCACTTTTCCTCTCTCTTAGAAGCCTGTAAATAGTAGATTCACTAACTCCTGTCATATTGGAACATGTCGAAACTATATTTCTAACAGTAGCAGCGGGCATTTGATGTACAACAGCATCATGCAATTTAACACGACAGTCTTCTTTTGTAAGCTAAGCACGCTCTTACACTTTACTGGGGTAAAACTTCAAGACATTTTTCACAACACAGTTAACACTTATGGAACATAAGCGACTCTAAGCAAAACAAATTATACAAATTTTGGCGAGACCAAGTATCACCGTATATACCTGCAAAATTTCTAAGTAGTCAGTGGGACAATCCCTATTAGGACCCTATTGTAATGTTTCTTGGAAATGTTATTATCAACATTTCGAAAATCAGAAAGTAATTATCTGGAGAATGAATTGATAAATGGTTTGTTAATATGTCTTCCAAGAATTGACCTGCGCTAAATTCTCAAGATAATTAATGAAACATCCAGTCAGAATAGTTGCGTTACAAGATTATTTCAAAAATGATTTATTGTTTTAACTGTATGTACTCTACAAATGTATGAAGGTCAGTTAGTTGTTTTAACTAACCGAATTTAAATTTATATTACATTTATATATCAGATCGGGTATAAAATTAAATAGTAATTCCTTAGATGAACGGTGACGCTTATGGTTTACTACCTGACTGGCATCTGTGACCTTTTCGCGTGCTGTCAGACAATAAGAAACAGACTATACAAAAGGAGGAGTGGACGTGGTAGATTGCTTGAAATCTGAATACTCGGTAGCAAGAATTAGTAATCGCTGGCCGCTTACTGTATTCTATTCGTTATTGAATATTGCTACAATAAATGAACAGATAATTCAGAAGCATAACACCGCTCAGTTGAGGCCTAGGAGAGCATTTATTGCCTATCTGTCAAAACACTTACACTACACCAACTACAAAAACGTTCTTCTATTTCAAACGTATCCATTCCTCTTCGACAGTATATAATCAACGTTATTGGCCAGCCAACTACTCAAGCTGTCGCACCATTGCAAAATCAACAGCTTCCACAGAAACTGAGGTGTAAATACTGCCCAATAAAGAAGAACCGATTTACCCAACATCAGTGTGAAACTTGTGTTTCTCCAATTTGTAAGGATCATACTTCAAAAAACACATACATTTGTATTCAGTGTGGAAACTCCAGTGAAGAATCTTTGTAACTCACATTTTGATAAAATACAAGAAAATGTTAAATTATGATATGTTATTTGAAATAAAAACCTTAATAAAATGAATTTCACATAATAGTAGTAGGTATTTCTTAATGTTAGATTTAATATAACAGGCGACCGATCGCGTTATGGGAAGCGTAGCGAACGATCCCGTGTCAATATGTATGCTCGTCAGTGATTCCTATATCTGATTTTTAAGGGTTTGACCCAAATAGACAGCATTACATTCTGGACATTCAAATTCATTCTAATGGGGATATTTTTGTTTTTACATTTAACAATTTTGTACTCGCATTACTTTTTTGTTTAAAAGACGTTGTATTTGTTGCTAAATGTATTATTCTTGAAATATCAGATATATTACCCGCATATGTGATGGTTTTATAATTTTTTACTTCTTTTGTTTGTTTAGGAAATATTAGTTGTAATGCCACTTTTCTTCTTTTTTATTAATTAATTTATTTACCATATGTAATGGATAACCGTTGGACGTTGCTATTTGTTTAATTGTATTAATTTCTCTATCAAAATTACATCTGTTCATAGGAACTGAAAATACTCTATGTATCATTGAATTATATGCTGCTAGTTTATGAGCTTTGGGATAATTAGAATTATATGGAATAGTTATATGAGTGTGTGTTGGTTTTCTGTAAATTGCATAATCGAGTATATTATCATCTCTCTCCATTTTTAAATAAACAAAAATTCATTGAGTTATTTTCTTGAACTTCTAATGCAAATTTAATTTTTGGGTGTAAATTGTTAATATGGTTAAAAACTATATCTAATTGTCTAATACCAAATTAAGTTATTTTTTTAAATATCACTTTCAAAGATTTTTCTTTCTAAACTGCCCATAAAAATGTTTGCCAGAATTGGTGATATAGGGTTTCACATTAGTACACCTTCATTTTGAATACATATCTTATCGTCAAAAGTGAAATACATACATCCAATAAATTAAGTATATCTGATATTATTCCTGGATTATTATTTTTATCCTCTAGTAATTTTCATACAAGTGTTAGACATTTTTTAGTAGAAATTTTACTGAACAAATTGCTAGCATCAATTGAAATGTATTTACAGTTATCTTGTAAGTTGAATATTTTTCGATTAATTCTATTGAATTTTTAATTGAGTACTTAGGTATATCCGTATTAATAAGTATATTGTTAGGTTTTATTGCTAATATTCTATCAGGAATATTAACATAAGAAACTACAGGCCTAATTGGTTTTGTTATTTTATGTAATCTAACGGTTCCATATAATTGTGGAGACTGAGAATTTTTATTTAAGATTGATTTCTTTGCATAATCACTTAAAAAGATAATTTGAATTATTAACAATTACTCTTATTATTAGTAAACTTTTTTGTTGGATGTGCTCTAACAATTTGTACATTGCTAGATTCTATGAAGTTATATATTTTTGAGAAATGCCTGTGGATATGGTGTACACACTAGATGCAAATTGAGTGAATGAAAACGACGAATACTCAGTGTGTATTAGTTTATTACTTTCAGGCTAAGCGCTTTCGGCTGTTAAGCCATTATCAAAGCCGTCGTCATTTAAAAAATTAGTTGTCAAAGCCATCAAGTTGATCAAAAACAATATTCAAGATAGAACCATCGTTATGATTGAGTCATTCGAATAAAAACATTAAAATACCCTATTGTAAGGGTGTAAAATTATATTCACATGAGTGAATTTACATCATGTGAATATAATTTTACACCCTTACAATAGGGTATTTTAATGTTTTTATTCGAATGACTCAATCATAACGATGGTTCTATCTTGAATATTGTTTTTGATCAACTTGATGGCTTTGACAACTAATTTTTTAAATGACGACGGCTTTGATAATGGCTTAACAGCCGAAAGCGCTTAGCCTGAAAGTAATAAACTAATACACACTGAGTATTCGTCGTTTTCATTCACTCAATATATTTTTGAATCCTAATCTTCAGTTTTTAATATGACAGTGGCGTTCCCCTTGTCAGATTTTGTAATTATTATTTTCTACTTTTTTTATTGAATTTAAACCTGTGATTTACGTTTGATCTTTGAAGGTTCAATATTTTTGATTAAATTGGCAATTTTTAACTTCTCATAAAGAAAATTACTTGAATTAGCATTTAAAGCTATTTCTGATTCGGTAACTAATATTTGTTCAATATTATTCGCAAATTTTGGTGGTATGCTGTACTTTATTTACTACCACTATTCGTAAGGTTTTCAAATCGTGGTGCAAAGTGTGTTGGTATGTAAGTACTTACAGTTTCAGGATGTTAAGAGTATTGAATTCTATGTTGTGTGTGTGTTAAATTTTTTGTATTTTTGGTTCCCGTTTCTTAAATTTCTTGTGGTTCATCGTGCTGACACTTTGTCTGATTTTGTCATCTAAAGAGTCAAATTCTACTGGATGTAGTTGTAACGTGATTTCAGAATAGACAACTTTTATGTAGTTTTCTAAGGAGTATGTTATCTTAAACCATTTTTTACATTATTCTTTAAGCCATTCACGTTGAGCACATTTTATAGCTTTTTGTGCTTGAGTGTTTTATTATGACATTTTATATTTTCATAATTACTTTATTTCTAAGGCATTCTTGGTTAAACCAAATGCTTTGTGATGCTTCACAACGTTTTCGAAGTAACTTCTGGTACAGTCCGGTCAAATCTTCTCTCGAAGATTTTTTAATGAAATTAACTGTCTCGACCCCTCACTTCGTGGAATCTACTCATATTACTTTTTTAAATGAAAGTAACGTTTTTCAATATATTCTGGAGTTATCTAGAAACAGTTAGTTTCATTTAAAACAGTAATATGGGTAGATTCCACGAAGTATGGGTCGAGACACTAAATTTCATGAAAAGACCTATTTTATGATTGGATATAGTTCAGGGCATCTCGTAAACGAACTCTATCGGTTCTCATCTTACCATAGCCAGTACAACGGGTCCTATAAATCCTGACATACTTCAGTTTTGATCATTATTGGAGAAATTTTGTTTTTTTAGTACGATATAGCATTCAGAGAGTAAACAAGTTACCAATTTTATGATTGGATATTGCCCCCGGGCGACTTACAGATTAACCCTATTGTGGCCGTTGATAAGCCGTAAGGTCCAATAAATGTAGGAAGATTTAGTTAGTAAGAATTAAACCACGAATCTTTAGAAATGCTATTAATTAAATATTAGTAATAACACGTTTATAATTGTACGCGTCAAATACACAAACATTGATTTAACAAACTAAGGTCGAACAAGGCGACGACCGATGTGTATTTATTTCAATAGGTATATTATATATATATATATATATATATATATATGTATATATAACGGAATTCCGTATGTTTAATAATTAATAATATTTCATTGTTAGTTGTACGTCGTATTGCAAGTATGCTGTGTCATCGACTTGTGGTCTGTGGTCACGGCTTAATGTTATTAGTTCTTTAAATATATTAACCCAGTGATTTTTATACAAACATATGGTATTATTCATTTTCCACCGATTAGAGGTGAGTGTTTTCCCACAGTAATGGTATGGGTGTCAATATTGTAGCACGATACAGCCTCCAGAGTGCGGAAAAGTTAGTTTCAATATTTAACGCCATTTGTATTAGGAATGTGTTTATCTATTTCGAAGGAGATAACTCATTGAGTTACACGAATTTTCTATGTAGAATTGCGTACTTTTTCATATCGTTTTCTCCTTCATTAGTTCAATTATAGTTAAACGGGCGAAAATTATATCTATAAGATGTAACTAAAAATTATTGAGATATTTAGAACACAAATTTAAACCTCAAATCTCTTGGAAACTTGCATTGTTCGTATCAGGCCTATAGGGCAGAATCATCATATAATCTGCAGTTTAGAAATTGGATATACACAATTAATTATCTTGCGGAAATTTTTAGATGATTATTTAGTTAGTTGAATATTTGAAGAAATATTATGACGTCGTAACTACTTTTTTGGGACTGAGACTGTAATTTAAACATTACAATAACATGAAAACTATTCCTATTCAAATTCTTGGTACACTTTCTCAAAGTTTCAATGCATTGCCTATTATTCAACACGCTTTGAACAGGCCTTTCTAGACCTGAAGCTTACATTCACACAATAGGAACGGATTTTGTTTTCGTACAAAAGACGTCCTTCGTCTAGCTTTCAACATTATTTGTGAATATACTTGTTCTTGTGAAGATACGTACGTATTGTGTTCGTCCGCGGTTCGTATTTTGGTATATCGTCCAATTGTGGTAAACAATATACAAGTATCAACTGGACATACTGGGTGTAAATTTGAAAATATCCTAATCTTAATAGCATTCTTCCAGTATATAATATAATTTATTGGAAACTGCTCATCAAAAAATAGTGAGGGTGCCATTGGAAAGATACTTAAACGCCCATAAAAATAGTGTGCCGCTTGACCCCTTTCCTCCCCTAAGGGATTGAATCACGAGGGCTACAATTATTCATTTAAACTCTCCTACTTGAAAATAAGATTGAAAGTCACATTTTAAGGATGGGAAGTTCGAATTGACACTCTTGTATATCATGATGTGGTCTGGATGTAAAACATGAATTTATGTCTCTTATGAAGCAAACGCTTCAGCAATATATGGATTGTGTACAGCTGACATTTTGTTGTATTCATCTCAGAAATTCTTTGAAAAGAAATGGTTTTAAAAAGAGATAGATAGATAGATAGATGATAGATAGATAGATAGATAGATAGATAGATAGATAGATAGATAGATAGATAGATAGATAGATAGATAGATAGATAGATAGATAGATAGATAGATAGATAGATAGATAGATAGATAGATAGATAGATAGATAGATAGATAGATAGATAGATAGATAGATAGATAGATAGATAGATAGATAGATAGATAGATAGATAGATAGATAGATAGATAGATAGATAGATAGATGCATAGATAGATAGATAGATAGATAGATGGATGGATGGATAGATAGATAGATAGATATATAGATAGATATATAGATAGATAGATAGATAGATAGATAGATAGATAGATAGATAGATAGATAGATAGATAGATAGATAGATAGATAGATAGATAGATAGATAGATAGATAGATAGATAGATAGATAGATAGATAGATAGATAGATAGATAGATAGATAGATAGATAGATAGATAGATAGATGGATAGATAGATAGATAGATAGATAGATAGATAGATAGATAGATAGATAGATAGATAGATAGATAGATAGATAGATAGATAGACAGATAGACATATAGATAGATAGTTTATTGTGTATAAGATGAATCTTCTCACAAGGGTTCGGTACTAAATTTCAAGAAAGGAATTGAGATAATTCGATATAAATTATGACATAGAACCAATTTGTAAATTATTAAAAAAGTTATGATAGAAACCAAAATATAAAATATGTGTGTACTTCATGATAAAGCCAATCATTCACCATGTGCAAATGCTCGCAGCTTTAATATACTGATAATACTATGAGCTAATTTAGTAAGTTCAAAGAATCCGTTTCGTGTATTGTTATTATTAGGGTAGTGTACCAGATCATCGATATTATGAACATTCTGAAAAAAACTATTTTTTCTGAGAGGGATGTAAATGGGACATTCAAAAAGCATATGATGTAATGACTCCGGGGAATCCATATTACAGACAGTGCAATTCTCAGTTTTGTCAATAATATAAAAACTTCCTTTAAAAGACAATTTTAAGTTGCGCTATTATTCTGGTTATATAAATGCGTGCGGATGTTTGCAAATAACTGCTAATTTCACCTACTAGTAAGTGTGAGTATAGTAAAGAGTAACTAGAAGCAACATTTTTGTTTATATCACTATCAAGCAGTCGTTTTCGAAATTTGTCTGGAATAAGTTTATCTAAACTGCGTACATTTGTACTCAAATAATCTTCCCATAGACACTCACATTGCGCATAAATAAACCATTCTTTAAGTTGTATCACCCAATTATACTTTGAATTATTATCAGATGATAACTGAACAAGTCGATTGAAACAAATTTTTGAAAGCCTTGAAGAGTTCATTCCTTTGAGTTTCTTTAACCAAAGTAAGGCATGTTTGAAAACAACCGCTGACAAATGATCAGAACTTGTTTTCAAGCGTACAATGTAATCTTAGGTATTCTTTGACAGACTTAGGAGTTTTTTGAAAAAGTTTACCTGTACACGCTCTATAATATCAGTGCAACGCAGACCCCATACACCAATTCCAAAAGAAAGAGAAGATAAAATAATTGAAATATATAGATTGATCAGCGATTCCCAAGTATTCATTTTTGACCGACACATTATATCCATTACTGCTCCAATGGAATGATTCGCTTTGATTTTAGAATTCTTAGCCATGGTGCAAAACAAGGCTGTGGAGGAGAAATCAACACCCAAGTAAGCAAACTGCTTTACTGTTTCCAAACAATATCCACTATAATGAAATTTTATATTGTAATTATGTACATGGCCACTTTTCGAGAATATCATTACTTTTGTATTATCGGTATTGACTACAAGTTTGTTATCAAAGCAATAAGACTCGAGTACCTTCAGTTTTCGCTCTATATCAATTGGAGAGTCGCCAAGGATAACTATATCATCTGCGTATTGAAGCATTAATACGTCGTTGTTGCCGTCAATAGTAAGTCCATTTAGATATTTTGAGCGAAAATAATCTTCAATGTCAGATATGAAAATAGAAAAAATTAGGGTACGAAGTGATTCTCCCTGCAAGACACCTTCCGAGATGTTTTTTTTACTGTATAAGTTTTGTTGCTTGATTGAAAATGTTGCTTTATCATATACCTGTTTTAGTATCCGAATGTGTTTAGAACTAATCCCAAATTTATGAAGATTCAACCAAAGAAGTTTATGATCTATACTGTCAAATGCTCTTTTGAGGTTTACAAAGGCAGCAAACACTTTTCTGCGCTGAAGTCTAAGAAAGAGTGATTTGCAAGATCGAGGTTAAAATGAAAATATTATCTAAACAGCCTCTGTCTTTTCGGAAGCCATATTGTGTTTCTGGAAGGATGGAATTATCTTCACACCAACTAGACAGACGATTTAGTAAAATAAGTGTGAATACTTTAACGCAGCAATTGATTAGTGATATACCGCGATAGTTGTTTGGATCATCTATGGGTCCTTTCTTGTGAAGCATTGTTAGAATTGTGTCACACCAGCCAAGTGGAATTTTTTCTGATTCTAATATTTTATTATATAAGTGACACATGTATAAGCGCCAATTTTGTGGTAAGTGTTTTGGAAACTCATAGGTTATACCATACCTATCAGGAGCACTACAATCTTTACACACCAACAGGGATTGATCAAGTCCTGATAGTGTTACAGGTGAATCCAGAAACTCATTCCCAACGCCAAAAAAACATATCAAATTTAACCTTAATTGTAGTTAAGTGGTCGTAAAATGACTCCCATTCCGCAATTGATAAGGAACAGAATTTATTTCTGCGCCTAAATAAGTTTAATGTTTTCCAAAACTCTGAATGATTTCTAGTATTGCAAAGAGCAACCATAACATTATTTTCACACACTTGTTTCTCTTTTAAAATTAGCTGCTTATATTCTTTTCTCATAGTAATGTAATTCGTTTTATATGGTTCTGAAAACCCATACCTTTTGTACTCTTTTAATTTAATTTTTACTTGAGTCTTCAGCTCTTTACATTCAACATCAAACCGAGAGTTACGAGGATGTTTTTTTGTATTACTAATTTTTTCCGCTGAAAACAGACCTAATTTTTTTGCTACGTCCCAAATACTTGAACAAAGATTATTATATAAAATATCTACATCTCCACACATATCTACATTCGGCAAGTGCTGGATTGACATAATGAAATCTATGGTTTTAGTATTGTCCCATTTCAGGCTAGTGAATGAGGATGAAAATGCAATGTTAGGCTCATTCCTTATTAAAGGGCCGAAACTTAAAAGTACTGGGAAGTGGTCTGACAAATATTGATCGTCTAGTACACTAAATTTGTCAACAAATTCTAGTTTATCATCACAACAGAAACATAGATCAATAACAAAAAGTAAAATTTGCAGGTCTATCAGGGTTAACATGACCATTTACTAATGAAAAGTTTCTAATAGACATAAATTCAAGAAGATAGCGACCTTGAGCATTACTCATCTTGTCGTGACTTAACATGTCAGGAAAAAACTGAGTATTTGTTACAGTCTCTTCAGGGATCTCACTAAGTTCTGCGATTCGACCCTTAAAGTCTCCAATTATGAAAGTTATGCAGTCGAAATATTTTTCCAGTATCACATAAAGTGAAAATCCAAAAGTTTCTAATAATTCACTGTAGTTACTAATCGGTGGAATGTACACAAGGCAAACAATGAACTGAAGAGAAGACATTGTAAACTGATATATAAGCCACCAAGGAGAAGTCTCCAGGAGTCTTGGGCTGTAACTGTTTTTGTAGAATATGACTAGGCCTCCCTTTGCACGTCCTACCGACTTCTCCCTAATTGCTTCGGAGTTAACAACACTGTAATTATTACGTATAAGATTTGGTACCTCAATATCAGTAGCCTGCCACGTTTCACATAAACATATGAAATCATATTGTACATGCGAGTCTTCAACGAGAAAATTGTTTAGATTTTTAAATCCCTGCACATTCCAGAGTACTACTCTAACACTGCGTTGGCTGCCCAAGAGCACATCCCGAGTTGAAGTGGTTGTTGCTTTTTCTTCGTCATTTGAATTTATTTTCTCCTTTATACCATTTTTATCAAGTGTTTTGGCTTCATTTAGTTTAAATTTGTTTTCGTTCTTAGTGTGTGATTCCTTTTCAATTGTGGTTATTTTCAAAGTATTTTCTTTTATAAAAGTTTCAGGTTTTTCGGAGAATGCCCTTCTTGTGTTGGTGATCTATCACTTACTGTTCTTCCCCCTGCTTTTCTAAATTCTGTTGGTGTTTGCGCACTTATCTGCTGCTTCCAACCTCCCATATCCCTAAGTTCATATTCTTTTCCATTCACTACAAGTTTATTGTATTTAACAAAAGCTTTGCAGCCTTGACTCCTAGCTATTTTCATTTGTTCCAAAAGTTGTGTTCTCTGATATCTAATTTCTTTTGGAAAATCTTCGCTACGACTCTACTTCGAATTTTTCAAATTCCGTGCCAATTTTAACATTTCAAATTTCTTACTCTTATGTGCCATTTCTTACAATATTATATCTTGTTCGAATTTCAGCTGAACCCCTAGTTGGTTAATTACCTCCTGTACTTCCACCTTTTGGGTTTCGTTATTTTCATCCGGTACTTCACTGATTCCATAGATAATTGATTGCTTACTCCTCAGTTCTCTTTATAAGACTTCTATCCTTTTATCTTGTTTGTCTAGCTGTTTTTTAAGATCTTTATTTTCTTGTTTTCTTTCGAAGTTTTCTTTGATTAGGGCGGTTAGTTCTTTTTGTAATCCATCTATTTTCTCTCCCATTCTAATGTTCCTTTCATCCATGGTGTTTAGTTTCTCCAAAGTTTTATCCATTTTAATATTATTTATATTTCCAAATACAGGCCTGGTATATTAAGTTCTAAATGCTTGTTATCACTATATTATTCGGTGGATAAACAATGAAAATCAATCATTTACATACAGACGAGAATAATACGTGTCTTTTACTATCTTGCCAGGACCAAACTCCGGTTTTAAAAAAGAGATGATTAATTATCCAAACAGTTACGTTACCACATAATAATAATTCGAATCTAATTTTTTTATATCTAATCTTTGAAGTCTTATCAATTTGACAAAGGTGTTTTAAACAAGTATAAAAATGCTAGACTTTCAAAAATGAATTATAAGGAACATTAAGCCAGAAAATTACGTAATAACTGGAGAAATTCGTGAATATCTGCAAAGAAAACGAACGTGAAACTATTGCAAATTTCAGTTTGAAACATGTGGTTATAATGAGTCTTCAGAAAATCCGGAGATGAGCTTTCTTCACACAGCAATATACATGATACCTGTTCTAGGACATTAACGCGAACAAATTTCACAAGAACAATACATGTAGCTGATTTTCTATTAGTAGAAAAATGATTCGTATTAGATGCTAAAATAAATAATAAAAACTGAGATCAATAAAAGCAGGTGTACCACAAGGCAGTCTTCTGGATCCATGTCTGTATCTGGTATACACTTTTGATATAGTAAACACAACAAACAACAGTATTATTTGATACTGAAATACTTTGTAAATCTTCGAATCCAGATAATTCATAGACGAAAAGTTGACGTATAGCTGCATTATGAAGCAGTATTGGAATCTTACACAGGTGACAGAATAAGGTACTGAGGGGGCTGGGTATGGAAGAAATAGCGCACTATGTAGAGACCGGGTGTAAGGAACGGCTTTGTTACCACTGTAATATATCGAAGCAATTGCCACGCGCTTTCTTTGTGCCTAATTAACGAGAAAAGAAAAAAAAATAATTATGAAGTTGAAGAAAATATTAATGAAAATGGAAGAAATGAAAGAAATATGAAAAATAGAAAATAAGAGTTAAGCTGATAGATCGTAGCGAAGTGAGCGTGCAATTATGCCGAGCTATTTCAAATGCCGGAGAGTAGGGGTGGGTTTAAGTTAAAAGGGCGCCACTGTTTTATTTTCGCTGAGCAAAAACAGAAACTTTCCTTTTTGTCCTGGAATTCCCTATCAGTTAACGTAGTATATATAAAAAAAATATGAATATTCAAATAAAATATTTGTATTATTATTGAAAGGAAGAATAGTATATTAAGTACCAAGTGTCAAAACGGTAACTTTAGTCACGAGTTTTACTAGGCACGAGTGAAGCGGAACGAGTTCCTAGTGAAACGAGTGACTAAAGACGTTTTTAACACGAGGTGCTTACTATACTCTTTCTTCGCCGCGGGAAGGAAAACATTATATTATATTTGAATTATATTCAATACATGACGGACGATGACTGACAGCTGACTGATAAATCAAATGACGCAGAATAACAAAATTATCAAGGAGTATGGAAATTTAACATACAAAAGATACACTTGATTTGACGTTTAAAAAACAAAAGATAAACGAGATGGGACTTTTCGCATTTTAAACACTAGTGTTTGAAGATTCGTTTTGTGCATGTCAAACCCGCGTTCAAAGTGCGGTTTTAGTAGCGGAAGTAGAAAAAAGATATTAATTATAATAAGTTCTAAACATCTAAAAGCAGAGGCCTAGTGGTGAACAAAGAAAACAACAGAGTTGAACTATAGTTTGATCTATTTACCAAAAAAATAATGTGTACGAATATACAGATATGTTTGAAGCACAATGTCGAAATATATAAACAAAATAATAAAGGTAACACACAAAGAAAGAGAATGTTCACCAATATTTCGGTCGTAGCAGGGTAGTACTGATAAGCCAGGTAGTACTAATAGCTGGGAGTCGGTGAAACGTATTGATGTAGCTGTATTTCAATCAGAAGCTACTTTTAATAATCCCTTGCTCAAAAACCTTGTAGCCCGTGCTTAAAACCCCTGGGATGGTTTATAGGGGTTTCAAAGAAATGTGTAGTCGGTGGTCTCAAAATCCTAAATTTCAGATTAATCTTCATGTATTCAACCAAAGAACTAGTTCAGAACTAACCAAACATGAAGATTTCTTCGGAGAAAAAGTCCCAAAATCCACAAAAAAGGGACAAAATATGGGGTATTAAATCACCAACCAGCCGAAAACCACTCTCCAAGTGAAGAGAAATCAAAATTCTCTCCAAATTCCGTTCTCACAGACACCGATAAAAATAAATCGAATAAAAAGACATTAGATGGCAAAAACTAATCCGTTTGGTAAATAATGAAAGAGTAGAAACGAAAGTGAAGGCCTGCATATATGCATTGTTTCAAAATAATAGATTACAATTTCCTTTATTATAAAACCCTACATTTTACCGAATTGATTCGTCAAAAAATGTCGATTTTAGCAAAACACAATGCTATTTGCCTGTATGCAACTAACATAAAACGAAACATTATAAAGATATTTGAATTATAAAGGTTAAATCACGATTTAGTTGAAAGAGTTGCAGAAGTAGAACGTGAACTGGGCATAATAACAGTCAGTTGTGGGTAAATTGACCAGATATTCCACTTGAATATATCGAAATTATACTAAAATAATCAGAATTATAATTTATGAATACAGGGTGGCTCGAGAATGTTTAATGGTAAAATCAAACCGTGACACAATCCACCTGTTAATCTGAAGCGAGTTGGTGAGAAGACTAAAAAAGGAATGAACCATCTATAGTTAATATAGGCGCTTGAAAGCGGAGCATGTTGTGTACAGAAGCCAAGTGGAGAGAAAACTCAGAGAAATTAAAAATATTCACAAAATTTGAATTTTCAATTTTTGTTTAGTAAAATTGCTTATTCGACCCTGAAACTTCAACACACCACAAGGTGAATATTGAAAGTTATTATTCTGCTGACTTACATCGTAGACTAAACGCATTGAATTAATTCGATAACAGTAAAAACTACAGCAAACTACTAATCAATAATCTAAAAATATTAACAGCTGTTGATAAACTAGAAAGCAGACAAGTGTTTACAGTTTAGCTTTCAAGTTCGGTAAACTGTTGAAAATAACGTGGCAGCAAACCAGATAATCATCATTATCATCGAAATAAAACTACATCAAAGAATCAACAAACTAAACAGTTATTGTAGGGATATAGTATAGTTATAAATAATTTTCAAAGTATATCTGACGCTAAAACGACAATCCGCTGAATCAACACACAATGGTACATTTGAATTACAGATGCTTCTTCTTCTAGTGCCTATCCGGTCCGGATGTTGGCGATCATTCTGGCTATTATGATTTTATTTGCTGCTGCACGGAATAGTCCTGTAGTAGTTGTTGAAAACCATGTCCTGAGATTTTTGAGCCATGAATTTCTCCGTCGTCCTGGGCCACGTTTACTAGGGATCTTCCCTTGCAAGATATTTTGTAATAGACTGAACCTTTTCTCATTTCGCATTATATGACCGAAATATTCTAGCTTGCGGATCTTTATCGTTTTTATTAATTCGGTGTCTTTCTGCATTTTTCTGCAGACCTCTACGTTGGACACATGGTCTGTCCATGAGATTCTTAATATTCTACGATAGAGCCACATTTCAAAGCTTTCGAGTTTTTTTGTTGTTGCGTCGGTCAAGGTCCATGATTCGACCCCGTACAGTAAGACGGAGAAAACGTAGCAGCGAATTACAGATGCAGTTTAGTAATATTTGTGATATCAATCTTGTACCAAATTATGATGTGATTACAGTTATATGAATGTTGTATTTATTCAATATTTCATGCAATTTAACAGTGTAACACTTGGAAAAGCAAAGTAAACTGAACCCAAGGGCGTAGCCAGCGAAGGGTAGGGAGGGACAACTGTCCCTCCTGGAAGCAAAAATAAATTAAATAGTTTTTAAATTTTAATAAACAAAAAATTAAATCTGAAATATACATATTTTTCTGTTCTGCATCTTTTTTTCGTTACCTGTTTTATATATTATATTAGTTGATTATATTAGTTGTTGTTGTCATTTGGTTGCTTTTATGAACATTTTAAAATTAATTAATAAGCTCTAATAAATAAAATTATTCCCGTGTCCTTTGTCACTAAAATATATTTTATCAGCAGAAAACAAAGCTGTTTTAAAAACTGACATAGTGCTAAATATATATTATTAGCGTTTTCGTTCTATGCATTGGTGCACACCAGAAATGTCCCACGCCAGAATTGGATAAAAAGGAGTGTTTGATTTACTCTCAGGATACGTCAATTTTTAGTGTTCGATTCAACCACTTAACAGTCGGGCACTTTTAAAAAGATGGTAAAAAAATTGTCACTTTCCTTTTGTTTTCATTTAACTACATTCTTTAATTCTATTAATTGATTAATATAAATTTACTCAATAAGTAGTTTTAGTGTGAAATATTTTGAAACATTCAATACACAATCCTACATCAGAATCCGAAATGTATACTCTTATAACAACTATAGAGTTGGTGGGTAAGTGCTCTTGTCTAGCGACAGTGTCCTATTTAATAGTGTAACGAAACGCCACTGGTTTTCTTCGAGTTCGAGAAAATCGAGATACAAGTGAGGAATATGTGCGGACCGGCGATGCGAGTGTTCTGACAATTTATAGGCTCCAAAGGGTATATAAAGTTAGTTGCCTATCCGGCGCGAAAACAGACAGTATAGTACAGTACATAGTGCAGGATACGATATTATACCCGATGTTAATTTTCGTTCTAAATTATTATTTATTGTCGGCCGTTTTTGTATCGCAACGTTTGGAAAAAAATTCATTTGCAGCCCTTTACAAAATTGCCAATTGCTCTTTACTCTTCGCTTGTATCTTTGAGAAACAATTTTTATTAGCTTTGGCAAAAGATTTTGTGCATTATTATTATAATTTTATATATTTTTCATTATTATGATGCCAAATTTTTTGCATTCTAATCTAATTATAACAAACATTACAATAATGCACCGATTATGACAGCTGGTATCTCAAATGGGATTAAATATAAAAACTTGAAATGTTCACATATTAAAGATCAAACAGCACTTTATACGTGCTATTAATTTCATATATTAACATCAGATATAGTATATCCACGCCACATTATAAGCTATCATTACATGGTAGTTTTGTTTTATACTAGGGACTAAGAACAAGAATGATATTAGGTTATTATTTTTAGGTCAAAAATCTCTAAAACGGAAAAAAGTTCATGATGACAGTAGTGGAAGTGGAAGCAATTATTGTGATGAAGATGAAAATGGAATGAAAATCTATTTTTGAAGGAGGCTCAAGTAGTTCTTCAAATCAAATCTACATGAAGCTGTCTCTGGAACTGGGACCTCTAAACAAACTGAAGAACGCGATGGCTACCATGAAAATGGTTGTTATGTTAGTTGTGCCAATAACTTGCCTTCTGAAGGGATTGTTGACAAACCCTTGGGCTCCATCATCCAATTACGATTTTGCTTCTGATGCCATACACTTGAAAAGAAAATTTAACCATGGCTGGTTAGATCCATATACTCCATGGCTGGTAGTTGACGATAACAGGTCCTCACAGGGTGCCCAATTCTCACTTATGGCTCCACGTGCCACACCCCGGGCAACTGCATCGACCTGCAGGCTAAACTGAGTGAGGATAGCTAGATATGGCTAGCTCGCAGCGTCTGATCCAAGGTGAGCGGCTGCAAACAGCGACTGTTTTCCAAAAATGGGCAGCTGAATATAAAAAACTGGCCAACACGTGTGGCAAGCGCGACCGATTTCAAAACGACGCCATATACCTCCCGAAATGAAAATGTCATTATCTCAAAAGGTATTACCCTAGGCGTGTAGGAAAATATGTTCAGAATCTCGCACCAAATTTTTAGTCAGTCCCATTGATTCTGGATTCTGGGGGGGGGGGGGGTGAAGGCTATGACAAGAAAGCCTACTAAACGTGAAAGGCCCCTAACGCTCGATGTCGCCACATACCATGCTAGATCCCTATTAACAGAAGAAAAAGTCATTGATATGGAAACAGAAATGTCGAAAATCAAATGGGATACAGTGGGTGTCAGTGAGGTGAAGCAACGAGGAGAAAGCCTGAAGAAACTAAAATCAGGACATATGTTCTATCAGGTCGGTAGCGAAACTGAGACCACGTGAGGTGTCGGCTTCTTTGTTCACAGAAAATACGAAAAGAACATAATATCAGTGAAAAGTGTCTGTACTAGAGTGGCTTTCCTAATCTTAAAGCTTAGCAGGAGGTGTATTTTAAAAATTTTGTAAGTATATGCTCCGACTAGTGACAATGCGGACTATGAAGTAGAAGAATTTTACGATGACATCACATTAGCTCCAAATGACACAGTAACATATTTTACCATAATATGCGGCGACTTCGCTAAAATTGGAAGAAGTACCGATGCTGCACAAAAATTACTGGAAAAACTTGGCTGGGGAAGCAGAAACGAACGCAGTGCAGCTTTACTTAGTTTCTTGCTAGAAATGGACCTATTCCAAATGAGCCGCATCTTCTCCATCGAAGATGGACATGGCAAAGCCCCGATGGAAAAACCCAAAATGAGATCAATTTTATCATCACCGACAAGAAGCAAATCATTAGAGACGTTACAGTCTTGAACCAGTTATCAACGGGTAGCGACCACAGAATGATGAGAGCCTCTACAAAAAAAGACCTTGGAAGACAGAGGTATCGTTTGATTAGAAAGGAATGCACACCTACCTGGAGAGACCCTGAAAATACAGACACATTCCAAGAACACATTAAAACTATCCTCGAAAGCAAGATAAACACAGACGAAGATGTCAACACCTTAAATGACATTATACTGGAAGCTTTAGAGGAAAGCCAGAAAGTTAATTACCAAAAGAAATCAAATACCAATAGACTAAGTCCTCAAATAGAAGCATTATTGAAAGAGAAAAATGCAAAGCGATAAAAACGAAGAACACCACGAATTTAGAGAGATAAACAAGAGGATTTCCAAATCTATCAAAAGAGATAACCGAAAGTACAAAAGTGATTAAATCCAACAAACGATTGAAGATAATAAAAGTCACAAAGTTCTAAGGAGAAAATTAAACAAAGGCAAGAAGGAAATAATCAAATTAAAAGACAAAAATGTAAATATGACCACCAACAGAGATGAATTATTAAAGATAGAGGAAGAATTCTATACCGAATTATTCGAGAGTCGACAAAATCTTGACGAGCAACAAACAGAAAAATTAGGTAAATCTGGAAAAAGAGTAGGTAACCAAGGATCAGAAGAAATACCAGATATAATAACAGATGAAATTAGAAACGCACTGAAGAAAATGAAAAGAAATAAGGCTCAGGGGAAGACTCTACTGCTATAGAAATCATAAAGATTGGAGGGACAGACTTTTAGAGAAAATAAAGGAA
Source organism: Galeruca laticollis (assembly GCA_963921935.1). Classification (NCBI taxonomy): domain Eukaryota; kingdom Metazoa; phylum Arthropoda; class Insecta; order Coleoptera; family Chrysomelidae; genus Galeruca; species Galeruca laticollis. The sequence goes on from OY998177.1 coordinate 151,926,578, forward strand.
CTATTCAACTTATGTCTGCACCAAGGAGAATCACCTACAAGATGGCACAATGCGCTAACCAGTTTAATGCACAAGAAGGACGATCCAACAGATCTTGAAAACTACCGACCCATAAGCCTGTTAAACCAACTCCACAAGCTATTCACAAAAATAATGAGAAATCTATTAGAAAGAAAATTGGACTACTATCAACTTAGGGAACAGGCGGGTTTTAGGACAAACTTTGGCACTAACGATCACATCCACTCTATAAAAGACCTTTCATAAAAATCCATCGAATACAACCGACCCCTGGTCCTGGCCTTCGTCGACTTCCGCAAAACATTCGATACAATTGAAATAAGCAGTGTAATGAAAGTGCTGGAGGAAAGTCGTATAGACTATCGGTACTCTAAACTGATTATAAACATATACAGCAATGAATCTACTGTAATAAACACGATATATGAGATAGAAAATTTTATGAACGCCCTATATAGAATATTCAATTCAAAATATCTAATAAATGTTGACCTCAACGAGAGAAATTACTACAGACATAAATGTGTTATTGCAAGGTTAACAAAACATTTTAGATTACGATTATGTCATGCTTGTTTACTATGTAGGTTTCGAGTAAAAAAACAATGATATTGAAAACTAACCTTCACACAAGGTAAAATTTAGAAATAAATAACGGAAAAATTGGAATCAAAGCCAGAGAAAGTATCTCTCCCCCGGTGAGGCAAGTCTAAGTATTGACGGGCCCTCCACCCCCCAACAGTAATAGTGTGCAGTTTGTGACTAGTGATATTCCAAAACGTACAAGTTTTCAACGTACAATTATTTTATTATATTGTGTATTGATCCGCGATATTATATTTTCTTTGACTTAACCGGGTGTCCCGAAATAGGTAAGGGACCCCACAGTATTTTTCGGTCATATCTAGTGTTTCATATATATCAGCGCCCCTCATCTACTAATAGAGCCTGAACAGTTATAGGTATTTATCTTATGTTCAGGGACCATTTCCCTATATATTATTTGATTATAGCGCACAAATATTTATATTGTACCAGGGATCATATTTAGTCCTACCTTAAAGTATCAACTGATAACTTTTTCAGTCATATTCCCGGACATCCAGATACCGGAGACATCATAATTAATTTCTGAAACAGTTATAGGTATTTATCTTATGTTCAGGGACCATTTCCCTATATATTATTTGATTATAGCGCACAGATATTTATATTGTACCAGGGATCATATTTAGTCCTACCTTAAAGTATCAACTGATAACTTTTTCAGTCATATTCCCGGATATCCAGATACCGGAGACATCATAATAAATTTCTGAAACAGAGGTATTTATCTTATGTTCAGGGACCATTTTCCTATATATTATGCGATTATAGCGCACATATATTTATATTGTACCAGGGATCATATTTAGTCCTACCTTAAAGTATCAACTGATAACTTTTTCAGTCATATTCCCGGACATCCAGATACCGGAGACATCATAATTAATTTCTGAAACAGTTATAGGTATTTAACTTATGTTCAGGGACCATTTCCCTATATATTATTTGATTATAGCGCACAGATATTTATATTGTACCAGGGATCATATTTAGTTCTACCTTAAAGTATCAACTGATAACTTTTTCAGTCATATTCCCGGACATCCAGATACCGGAGACATCATAATTAATTTTCTGAATTTTATTGATATAGATTGTAATCTGTATTTTTTTTCTCTCTCTCTTCGAGAAACGTAATTAGAGTTAGAAATAAGGGATAAAGATTTTCTTTTTTTATGTATTTTACCAGTTGATTAAATCTCACAAGATCCGTAATTATTTCTTTCCAATCCCAGAAATTTTGGCAATATAGATATAGGGTTTACAGGATATCATATTTAATCCGATTCATAAAGTTTCGTTTGACTTCTATTTATTGCCTTAATTATTGTGGAGGATATCCAACATAATTATTAGGTGTATAGGGTACCATACTCTTATAGGTTAAGTACCAAAAGACATTCCGTTTGTTATTCTTTTATTTTTGTAGTGTATATCACGTAGGCTATCCAAAAGTCAGGAGAAAGCCGCGTATATTATAATTATTAGATTGCAACGCGTACGTACATGGTTTTAAAAATTTCTTTGTAATATATGTTTGTACATATTTTAACCTTTCAGTTTATTTCATTAACCTCAACCCTCACCGCCCCCGTACCAGTCAAATAGGACGGGCCGACTCAACCTGCACTACGAACTCGGGCTTGGCAGACTGTATAAGCCCACGAGAGAAGGTCGAAAAACAATCCTACTCAGCAGCATCGGCTGAGTTGATCATTGCTTCACCGTAATAATATGGATAATACCGATCCATTTATTACACTGGTGACAGCAATAACTACAAGGCGAACATGCCAAACGGCGTAAGGTGAAATACTCGTACTTTAGTCAACACAGAGTGACACGGAGTTTTTCTAACCAGGGTCTAGTAATTGCGCAACACATAGCTTCCACTAGATCAAGATCAGTGTGCATGATGAAAAATCACACCCTGCTCAACATGTAGCAAAACACACTGGATCTAGACCAGTCAAGATCGAAAAAAAATCCTACTCAGCAACATCGGCTGAGTTGATCACTGCTTCATCATAGGAATGTAATAATATGGATAATACCGATCCTATCAATTATATCACACTGGTGACAGCGGTGTTCCAGATACTGAGTCCGTACGGCAGGAGTTTACAAGAGGGGAAGTCCTAAAAATAATGCTTTTTTTTGTTTCTAAACTATCCATTTCAGGCATCTAAATAATTAAGATTGGTGCTAACCAATATAGATAAGGGACGCTAGGAAATAAAACAAAATGCCGTTAGAGTCCACAGGGGATTCGAGTAATATGCCAGCAGCGCTAAGAATACCACAGGCACCACAACTAGGGGTGATCGCCTCAACTCTAACAGACTTCACAGGTAAAGATGCAGCCAGATATATAGAAAAGTTGGAACTAAGGGCCAAACTTGACGGATGGTCAGAAACAGAAACACTAACACTACTGAAATTCAAACTCGCGGGCGCAGCCCACGATTTCTTCAAAGCCGACCCAAGATTAGACGCAGCAACATACGCCGAATTTAAGGAAAAAATATTGAGGAAATTCGTCCCAAGGAAGTCGATCGCTGATTGGTGGATGCAGCTAGTCCAATGCTACCAGAGGCACGACGAAGATGTAGCAGCCTTCTGCACAAGACTACGATTAATAGGGAACAAAACATTGGAGGAAGACATAAAAGGAACGAACAGAGAACAGATACCGAACATCCAAAGGAAAAACAACGCGGTACTATTGAATCAATTCAAAGTTGGGATAAGAAAGGATCTTCTCAGAGAAGTAGGATTTTACATATCACATAAAGATGACCTCACACTAGAAGAAGCAGAGGAAATAGTAAATTGCCACAATGGTGAGCGGAAGGAACAATGGCCACAGAGTCGCTTCTACGATTGAGCAACGGAGTTGCACAGCATGTGGAAAATCGGGACATCTAACGGAAGAATGTAGACATATCGCAAAATGTATGTACTGTGGCAGACGAGGCCACTAGACATCAAACTGCAGAACAAGAGAAGCGGAAGAAAAAAAAATAGAAAAAAAATGTCGAATATGTAGAAAACCCGGACACTGGGCAGCATACTGCAGAAACAAAGAAACCAAGGAACCAACAACAAATAGAAATGAATGTCACTACTGCGGAAAACAAGGTCACTGGGTCAATGACTGCAGAAAGAAAAGGTTCAATGAAGAAAACAAACAATGGAATACAGAGCAATGGAATCAAGAAAGAAGAATCACAACACAACAAAATATATACGAGGAATACAGCGGACAAAAGAACTCCAGAGAAAAGAATTGGAACAGAGAAGTATCACAGGCATACGTGCAACACAATGTCGGACAAAGGCTCCAAAAAGAAGAGAACAGAAGAGGACACTCCACAGAGAGAGGACACACAAACAAGGAAGACGGAAGGAAACATTCAAACTAACAAGGACCACCGTTACTCCCCAAACAAGTGGTCAGGCTGGAACTAGGGGAAATTGGACTCACACAGACAAAGACATAAATCAACAGGCAACACAAAAGGAAAACAAAGAAGAAGACAAGAAAAACCAGATAAAAACAATGCATCATAACGGACCGACGATAAGTAAAAGCGAAAAACCCCCGTATATAGTACTCTTAAGAATAAACGGTAGAACCGAACCTTGTATGATAGACACAGGCGGAGCATACTCGCTAATAAGTAAATCAATAATAGCAGACAACGAACTAGATACACGGATCAATTAACCTTAAAAGGCATAACAAGACACACAATCCACCTATACGGTTCAACACAAATAGCCATAGCGACAACAGAAATGGACTATAATATCTACACCGAAATAATCGCAGCCGAGGACGGCAGTATTATTAGGAAGAGATTTTCTAGAAGAACAGGAGGCAACAATCTCATACAGAGGAAAACCAACATTGGAGATATGGGGAAGGAAAATACCGCTAATGAACCCAAGACAAATCAGAGACTTGCTGAATAATTGTAGACAAGTACGGACAGAAGTATACGGAAAAATAACGGCAACAAGGGAACAAAAAAACCCTAGGGAGAGAGAAACGTGGCATAAATGGCTAAAAACCGTGGAATCAATGTACAGATAAGAGGTAACCAAACCAGGAATAGACATAAATAGTCGGTCGGAAAAATAAAAGAAACTACAGGCAGGGATATAACAGGAGAAAGAGAAACTACATACACAAACCAAAAACCCATAATCGACGAAAAAGGGCGCACAGACACAGACCATAAGGAGGGAAACGGAAGAAATGAAACAACCGAAAATATCAGGAATAGCAGTGAAGAAACAGAATGCACAAGAACCTGCACAGATATATACACAGAGGATAGTTTGACCATACCAGCGCTAACTGAGGTTCACACAATTGGGACCCTGAAACATAATATAAAAGGAAATACAGTCGTATGCGAAACCCAAGAAAACGGACAACACACAATCAGATTGGCAAACAGCGTATCAAAAAACCAAAGACAGATTCCCGTAAGAATAATCAATACATCGGCGCAGGAAATAAATCTCACAAAAGGCACTAAGATAGGGAAAGCCTACGAATGCTTAGAAGAGAAACGACTAAACACTAATATACAGGGCACAATCAGAAAATTCGACATTAAAACAGACGACTGGATCCGAAATAACTTCGAATTAAACCACATGGACACACAAAGCAAAGAAGAACTAGTCAAGCTAATACAAAAGTACCACAATTTATTTACAGATGACGACGAAACTCTGACTAGCACCACCAAAGTCAAACACCACATAACTCTGGAACCAGGCTCTCAACCAATATGCAAGGCTCCATATAGGATACCTTACCATCAACGAGAGACACTGCAAAAAGAAATCGATAGGCTACTAGCATCCAAGGTAATCAGAACATTCTCCAGCCCATGGTCAGCACCGGTAGTCTTAGTAGTAAAGCAGACCCCGGAAGGAGAAGAAAAAGTAAGAATGTGTATAGATTACAGAGCACTGAACGCGGTAACCAAGAAAGAATACTACCCACTACCTAACGTATCAGACCTACTTCAAGGATACAAAGCGGGAGGCGAAACTGAAGCATACCACTAAGTAGACAGGAAAGAAGAAGACATCCCGTTAACAGGATTCAGCACATACCAAGGACACTACGAATACACCAAAATGCCTTTCGGATTAGTGAACGCACCATCAACGTTCCAGAGATTCATGAATGCCACCTTAAGAGGGTTAACAGGAATAAAATGTATGGTATATCTAGATGATATCATCATATTTAATTACACGGGAAGCAGGGATCATTTAGAGAAAGTAGAGGAGGTGTTCGAAAAGCTTTCAGAAGCCAACATTAAACTTAAACCGAAAAAATGTAAATTCATGCTAGAATAAGTAAAATATCTGGGACACATTATCTCACAAGAGGGAATAGCTCCAGATCCACAAAAACTGGAGGCGGTGCACAAATACCCCCTACCAAAGAATGTAAAAGGAGTTAGAGGATTTCTAGGTTTAGTAAACGGGTACAGACGCTTCATACCAAATATAACAGAAATAGCGGCACCACTAGTAAACCTAACAAAAAAGGATATACCATTTAAAGTCTCGGAAGACGTAATAACAGCAATGAACCAATTAAAAACATCACTAACCTCAGATAAAGTACTAATATTCCCCGATTTCACCAAACCCTTCCTACTAGCAACAGACGCATCAAACATAGGCGTAGGAGCAATATTGAGTCAAATAAGGGATGGCAGAGAAAGACCAATAGCATATGCGAGCAGAACACTAAACAAAGCAGAAACCAACTACTCAATTACAGAAAATTGTAAGGTGTTATTTTTGGAATTAAAACCTTCAGATGCTACATTTACGGAACAAAATTCACCATAATAACAGACCACAGAGCACTAAAATGGGTACTGACCCTAAAAGACCCAAACTCCAGGCTAACACGGTGGGCCTTAACACTGGCCGAATACGACTTCGAAGTAATACACAGAATGGGAAGAAGACACGGAAACGCGGATGCACTGAGCAGAATGTACGACAAAACATGCAACTACATAGAAACCACATACGACGACTACTTACAATATATTGCAGAAAACGACCTACCAGGGAAGGACAAAATAAACAGGAAAGAAGGAGACCTAGATTCCCTCCAAGACGAAGAATCAATAGCCCTCCTAATGGCAAAGAACAGACCCAATCATGAACCACTAATAAAGAAGATAGAAAAGACATACACTCTACCGGATATCTCACAAGAACAAATAGAATCGGTCAAAGAATGGGACACATTAGACACGAAATTCTACGTAGCATTGAATAGTCAAAGTCAAAGAAGAAACATCATACGAAATAATGTGGAATATTATCCAAAAGTTAAAAAAACAATGCAAAGAGAACGCGGAAAAAGGCATAACCTTCATGACCAGTCAATAACAAATTCCAGGACTAAGCTGCGACGGAATCACAAAGATGATACAATTCACATTTTACGGGTCAACCACCAAAGTAAGCATACTGAAACCGATCCCAACCAAAAACACAGGAAAAATCCAAATAATCGAGGCAGAAGAAGAATGGGAACCGCTCTGGGACAAAGAATTACTGAAGAAAGAACAAAAACGCGACGATTTCTGCAACAGCGCAGTACAACAATTAAACAAAGAGGATGAAACAAAACAAAAATATTACATCGACAAAGAAGGGCTCCTATACAGACAAGATTAAGAAGACAACAGGGACCAACTAGTAATACCTAGGCAATATATCACCAAAGTTATAGAAGACTTTCACGACTCACCCATTAATTGTCACCAAGGACAACAAAAGACGTTATTGGCAATAAAAAGCCGTTGCTTCTGGCCAACGATGAGAACGGATATAATAAACTACTGTAAACGTTGCGACGCATGCAACAGACGAAAGACCTCACCACACTTCAGAAAGGCACCACTACAAAGATTCACAAAGGTCACAGAACCTTGGGAAATAACGCCAATGGACGTAGTAGGCCCACTACCCACGTCAAACAAAGGAGACAAGTACCTGCTAACATTTCAAGATCATTTTACTAAATACTGCGAAGCAATTCCGATACCAGATCAGAAAGCACATACAGTAGCAAGAGCTTTTGTAGAACAAATAATATGCAGGCACGGAACACCCCAGAAATTGTTAACAGATAGAGGAACAAACTTCATGTCAGAACTAATGAGAGAGACATGCAAACTACTAAACATAAAAAGAATACACACAGCGAGCTACGCACCAACAACCAATGGGCAAATAGAAAGACTACACAGAGTACTAAAAGATATGTTAGCACATTAGATAGACCCAAATCAACGAGATTGGGATAGTTGGATACCATATGTACTAATGGCATATCGGGGAAGCATACACACATCAAAAGGATACAGCCCGTATTTCCTACTACATGGGAAAGATCAAGCACTACCATTCGACAATTTTATCAAGCTAAGAAGACTGAAATACAACTTAGACGATAACTACGTGTCAGAGCTAGAGACGAGACTTAACGAAATATACACAAGAGTACTAGAGAACACAGAAAAGGCAAAAGACGAAAAAATATACAGATACAACGAAAAAACTACCCTAAGAGAGTTTAAACCAGGAGATCTAGTTTACCTTCTAGACATAAGTGACACACCAGGAATATCAAAAAAACTTCAAAACCGATAGACAGGACCATTCAAAATAAAAGACAAAGTAGGACCAGTCACCTACCAAATCGCGTCAAACAAAGAAAAAAAGTACAAGTTGTCTACATTAATAGATTAAAAACATACTATGGCAAACTGAACGATGATCAACACGAAATTATAGAGACGACAACGACTCAGAATAAGGAAAACACAACATACGAACAGGAAGAACCACAAGAAGAAACCACCGACGACATAAACACAGGGAAGTTGCAGCATTACCACTATGGTCATCACAACTACCCAGGGAAAAGACACTAACCCACACAAAACAACAAAAAGATAAACCGAGCGGAAGGCTCCCAGTCTCACTAAGACCCCCACCGGAAATCCGAAGATCAGCCAGGATAAGAATCGGATTCCGAGCGCACCCAGCTACATTAATATGACATGGGCACAAGCTTCACAATTATACAGAAACAAGACGAAACTAACCAAACACTACCATACATCATACAAAATCAGGCGAAAATATCCCTTAAACAGACAACAAACATATCCGCTTAAACACTCAGTTCATTCACACACACCGAGGTCACACTAGAGTCGAATTTTGTTTTAAGAGTAAATAAACCCTATGATACATTAATACACATAGATATACACATACACCAAAAAATAATAAGTTCTAAAATAGAAAATAGGTAAACCAGATTAAAAAACAAACACAGATTTAGTCATTATTTCATAATTCATACAATAAACATATTGTGTTATTGTCGACTAAGACAAATAAACAAGGAAGAAATTTCATTACTTACGTTACTACTCATAACACATCGACAAATGCAAGGTCATTGTAGGTAATCAATTTAAAAAAAAATTTCTGCACCGTTGCAAGTTCAACTCAAAGTAAGTTTAGAAAGATTTAATTTCAATAACTACAAGGTGAACATATAAGTTACATTGTAGTCACCAACTAGAAATTTAAAAATAATCTTACACAAGGAACTCAATTGACAGTCCTAAATGATTGTACAGTTTGGTCAATTGAGAAAAATAAACAAAAGAACAGAAACGCAAATGTAGCGTTAACATGGGAAAAATAATAACATTATTTTTTCGAAGAAAAAAATAATAAATAACTGTAATAAATAATCATTATGCTTTATAAATATGAAAACAATGAATGTTAACGAATGTAATTATTGATAATTGTAGAGAACTGTAAGAGCATGACCATGGAACGACACAGCGCCCTCCTGACCTGGGTAACACTCGTTATGTGCGGGCTTCAAACAGCAATTACGGTAATTGCCTACGACTGTTCGAACCCCAATACAAATATTACAGTGATCTCCCTAAAAGACGTACAAAAGTGGCCGGAACCCGAGACGACGTACGCGAGTGAAAGCAGGTACATTCAAGTGATTCAACGCAACGAAATCAAACTACAAAAAGTATGGGCATGCCTAGTAGAAGTAGTTTTACTGCGGGATGCACAGCCACACATCCGTAGTCAACGAAGGGCTGTTCACCTACATACATAAATTGGAATCCGAAGAATGCAGAGCCATACATAGATACAAAACAATACAACTGTATCAACAAACAATCGATAATATAATCATGAATGGGACAACAACAGCATCAATCAAAATAGGCGGGACTTTAGATAACACCGGAACTAGCAAGGGGACCTCCTACCAAGAGATTGGAAGAAGTTGGAACGACGTGGTAATAATAGCCACAGTCAAAATAACAACAAGAGGTTATCTAGGCAGAGTGACTCTCGACACAAACGAAATCCATCTAAAAGAAGGCATAACATGCAAATTTACAAATGGGTATTGTTTCGACACGACCACGGGCGTAGCAACCTGGACCAGTTATGAGCCAACCACATGTGAAGATCACCTAAGCCAGCTATACAAAGGCTTGGGAAATATAATCACAAACAGACAAACACAAGAGAAACTGATAGTCATAAAAGAAAAAGACAAAGTTTTCGCCTTAACACTACAGAAGAGAAACCTACTATGCGGTATCGAAGTTTGGCAAACAGAGCACCCAAGAATTGTCATTGCCCTTGAAGACAACCAAAACCTTCAACCGACAATGCCAATTCTACCCCAAAACGTCGATCTCATGAACTACGTAAATAGCAAACTTTTGTATATAGAGCAAGCTTATAAATGTGACGTAAGCATGCTATATACAGACACAATACAAAGAAGATGCATAATAAAGAGAGACGTACTAAAAAACAGACTAATAATGGTTCACACACTACCAAACGCAGTTAGTCAATTAATGGAGAACGAACCTGGTCATATAGGCAGAGTTCTAGGCGAAGTACTATACATAATGAAGTGTACACCAGCCACAGTTAACCTAAGAAGAACCGAAAAATGCTACAACGAGTTACCAATCGAAGTCAACAACGAAACGAAATTCATGGCCCCACTTACCAGAATAACCCAAAATCACGCAGAAGAAATAGACTGTAACAACATGATACCACCACTATACTACATAGAAGATCAATGGTTAGGCTTAAACCCGCACCCCACAATAGCAAACGAACCTAAGATACTGAACCAGACGAAGAAATGGACCTCCACTTTGGTCCCATCCAGCCATTGGGAGCAAAGGGTCTATACACACCAGAAGAAATGGATGCAGCGCAAAGAACCCTCACATTTGGAACGGAAAGAAAGGCGGTCGAAAACATAATCACCCGCAGAGCAGCCGGACTGAACGGCAACAGCCAAGGTTACACAGTGTCAGATATTTTCGATGCAACAGGTTAAGTACCAAAAGACATTCCGTTTGTTATTCTTTTATTTTTGTAGTGTATATCACGTAGGCTATTCAAAAGTCAGAAGAAAGCTGCGTATATTATATTTATTAGATTGCAGCGCGTACGTACATGGTTTTAATAATTTTTTTTGTAATATATGTTTGTACATATTTTAACCTTTCAGTTTATTTCCTTAACCTCAACCCTCACCACCCCCGTACCAGTCAAATAGGACGGGCCGACTCAACCTGCACTACGAACTCGGGCTTGGCACACTGTATAAGCCCAAGGGGCCCCACGACTACCTTGATCGCTCGAGCCAGGAACAGCCCCTCCCTTGAGGTAATCCCGCAGGGAGACTCCTGGTTCTACATTTTGTGCCGCGAGGCACTGGTGACAGCACGCTGCAACGATTTTTGTTCTTTGAATAGGAGTGTACAGTGGGGCCTTCCGGTCACTACAATCAGAGAGAAAGAAGGAAACCGGAGAGATAATACATGAGCCAAACACATTACACTGGTGACAGCAGAATGAAAATAGGAACTACCCATTTATTAGAGTGGTGACAGCGGATTTTTGACCCACTTTAGGAATTAGACAACGGGACACGTTATCTCCCAAACTTTTTAGGACATGCTTTCAAGCAGACATTTTCAAGATCAACATATCAAATCACCTAAAAAAGAAAACCTTCGAACAATACGTGCTCCCAGTCATGACTTACGGTGCCGAAAAACTCTCCTAAACCCAAGCTACAGCAACCAAACTCAGAGTAGTCTAAAAAAGAATGGAAAGGTCGCTACTGGGACACTCTCACAGATAGTAAGAAATCAAGAAATAAGAAAAAAGACAGGTGTCACGGATGTTATCGAGCGCATAACATGGCTCAAGTAGAACTGGGCTGGCCATGTGGCCAGAATGACTGATGGGAGGTGGACAAGAAAAATGATAGAGTGGAGATCACAAGCTGACAAAAGGAGTAGAGGCAGACTACCTAGACAATGGACAGAAGATGTCAAAAGAATCGCTAGCAACTGGCTACAAGAAGCTGAGAACCGTCAAAAATGGAATAATTTAGGTAGGCCTATGTTCAACTTTGGACGCAGAAGGCTGAATGATGATAAGTGGGCATTGTTAGCCCAACTGGCACTTGCAATGATAATTGACGGTTATGTCGACTGGTAATAGCACTTACACTAGAAGCTAACCTTGGCGAAAGCATTTCAAACAAAAATAATGTCAGAGCGGTTTTCGTAATATTGATATCACGAACTTGTGGGGCACCCTTGATGTTTATCTGCCATTGATAACACCACTTAAAGAAACTACCGACTTCTACTGGAATAACTTCTACATTAACGTCATCAGAACTACCAGTGAATGTCCATTTTTCAGGGTACCATTCATTTCATAAAGAGACTTGAGTGAACATAATCATCCCTCACAAGCATAATATAAGACATCACATCATCTTGTTATTGATCGATTGTACGTGATATTCGATGATAACTATTAGATTAAATTAATATTTTGAAGAAAATTCGGAATTCTTTTTGACTCAATCAAGCGGTTTTCCGTCGATGTATGACTGTTTTCACGGAATTGATAGCTTTTTTGTAGTGATACTTCCATTTCCTGAACAAAGCTGCTTTTCACTAATGTGTTGGTCGCATATTGTATATATTCGATTCACTAGCGCATTTAAATGTGTCTTTCAAAATGTGTATAACTAATCGAATTAGCTAGAAGTAATTAAATCTGCTTGTTTTGGTCTTAGACCGGGAGATGGTGACACAAAATTTCCGATCAATTTTTCCAAGTATGGCAACCTGTCAAGGGTCTAATTACTTAATTACAAAATCGAAAATGATAGTCATAGCGTTAATCGAACGTGTCGGATAAATTGCAAGGGTCGAACGATTTGTTACACAAACACTTTTGTATTTTCCGATAGTTGATGAGAAAACAAGTAGGCGGTAATCATACTTCAACGATGTGATTTACAGCCCTGCTTACCAAAGAGAACACATTAATTAAAAAAAAGTCAATTCAACCATTTGTACGAGGCTCATTTTTGCACAGTTAGTCATCGTCCATTAGTTATACACGAAAATACGACGGTACCAAATGGTTGCCATACTGCCGCTAAGGAGTAATTTCCTTTTTGAAACGATCGTTCCATAATCTTAATTTATCCGACACGTTCGATTAACGCCCACGCGATTAGGCCGCCCCTATCAGCGCTATGAACTCCATTTTCCCTTTCGTCATTACGTAATTAGACCCTGGAGGGTGTCCATACTTGGTACAAAGGACCGAAAATTTTGGGTCACCATCTCCTGGTTTATCTCTTGAGTAGGGTGACGAATATCGGTCTAGCCCAGTGTCTAGGTGATATTTCATTTTGGTAAACATGGCTTAAGAATATTGTTAGTACAGCTATACCGCGACCGTGAACGTCCCCCTGGGCGTTACCAGGCGACACCCCCTTGCATGAAGCCTTTCCCTGGCATGCAGGGCACTGCCAGGAACGACAAACCTTTTTCAAGCGACTCGTGGGATCAAAATGGATCAACAAACAGAAAAAACAAAAACCGGAGGATGAGCGAGAACGCACACCTCCAACTCAAAAGCAACGTCGAGGTAAAAGAGTCTGCGGTGCTGAAGCAAAGAGAAGGAGGAAAGCGAGGCAGCAGGCTGGAGTCTCTACAGACACCACCAGCGCCACTCGCCCCTCCCTATCTTAACCTGACACTAGCGGCCAAAAATGCAAGGGCAGCGATGACAGTTCCTCCTCCAAAAGAGTCCCGGAACGCGTCGCCTCCCAAGGAAAGAATCGCATTCGCACCAACACCTCGGAGGAAAACTCACCCGAGGAAAAAGGATACGAATGCGAAGAGCTACAGCGAAGCAGCTACCAGCCATCTACGGGTAGCTATTATAGACAAGGCCAATCCATACGGTGAAATAACTACCGATAATGGAGACCTTGTCAAAAGACAACTAATGGAGGCTAACCTAACCCTTATGTCCGCCTCCACCAGTCAAAAAAAGCCACCTACTTTTAGGTCATGGTCGCACTCTGGCGAAATAATCAGAGTCACCTGCGATAATGACGAAACGCTAGAGTGGCTAAGGAACACGGTTTCTCAACTGAAACCATGGAAGGAGGCTAAGCTCGACGGCGTACACGTCGACAACCTCGCACAGCTGACGGAAGCCACCCTCTGGGTCCCTAGCGAAGTTCACGCTGACCTGGGTGACAAAGAGGATGTGCTGCGCCGCGACGGCTGGACAAACAAAACCCAGACCTTCCGTTGGATGCATGGTTCTCCTCCCACCACGAAGCGGAAGTCAATCCCAAAGGACACCTATTCGTCTTTGGTATAAGAGATAAGGAAATGGGAATCCTAAAAAAATGATCAATGAGGATGAGCTACACGTTCACCTCATTGATTGTAAAAACAAAGAAACTTGACCCGGAACAGAGGAGATCGAGCACGGATTCCCCTCCCCCATCCGAGGAACCCCAAGGAGCTGTTGCTACTGCGGAGACTGTCGAGCCATCCTCCAAGATGGCGACCGACAGTCTCCTGGAGGGACTAACAGTTCTAAGCCAGGATACAGGCGACGTCAACCCCCCTCCAAGTGAGGAAGTGGAGATGGCCTAAACAGGAATCATAATCCATCTCACCACCATCAAGCAAGAATGGAGAATGAAAGGGTAATATTTATTCAGTGTGACCTTCAGCACAAAAAAGTGGCTTCGGCAACTTTATGCTACCACCTGGATGTGATGCAGGATACAATAGCACTTATCCAAGAACTCTGGATAAGACAAACTAAAATCATGGGTCTAAATAATCCAAAAGGTTTAATTTTCAGCTTTACAAGCAATCAGCAACCTAGGGCGGCCATATATGTCCCTAGGAATTTTAAGACCTACCCACTGACGCATTTTTCGTCCTCCGACCTAACGGCAGTGAAGGTTGAATATGCACAGAAAGGTCAAAATAAAGTATTAATACGCATATCTCCCCTCAGACGCAGCAAAACCACCACCAACTAAGGAGCTGGAGGACCTTGTGGATCACTGTCTCACCCAGAAGCTTGAATTGGTAATAGGCTGTGATTCAAACTCTCACCATGTAAGCTGGGGCAGCAAAGATGTTAATACTAGAGGTATGTCTTTTTATGATTACATGACTAACAAGAATCTCGGTAATCTAAATAGAGGTACAGAACCAACTATTAATAACTCTCGTCGTCAAACGCGAATATATATTACCCTATCTACTATAAACACTTCGAAAATAATCTCCGGCTGGCATGTATCTGACGATATTTCAATGTCGGACCACCGCTGGATAAAAATCGAAATAGAACTAGCGCTCACAATCTCTACAATGACTCGCGACCCCAGGAAAACGGACAGGACAAAATATGTCCACTGTTTGAAAGGGGATCTGCGAGGAGTCGAGGATGTGCTGCCCAACAATAAAGGATATTTGGAAACTTATTCTAAAACCAGTCAAAACTCTATAATTAATGCCTATAAGATATCTTGCTCACTCAGGCGGGTCGATCTTGTTGGATCCTCCACTCTGTAGTGGTGTCATGAGATTGACCAGCTCAGGGGAACGGCGAGGAAATCCTTTGATAAGGCTAAAAGAACCAGACTCGACGAGGACTGGAACTTATACAAGTCTCACCTCAAGGAGTATAAAAAAGTCATTAGACAAAAACAAAGAGAAGCATGGAGAATCTATTACGAGGAAATCGGGGATTTCCCCCAAGCAGCTCGACTCCAAAAAGCCCTCTCAAAAGATCCCCACCGTCATATTGGTATACTAACCAGAGAGGATGGCACAAAAACTGACAACCTAAAGGAAAGTCTTCAATGATTGATGTCAACTCACTTCCCGGACTACAGAACCACAAATACGGCAGCCTGGGAGGATGAGGAGAATCACCACCCGACGGACGACGACTGGCATTTATCACGACAGATCGTCGACTCGGACAGACTGAGGTGGGCCATCTCAGGCTTCTCCCCTTTTAAACCCCCGGGAACAGACGGCATTTATCACTACTTCAGTGGGGCCTGGATTACCTAATGCCGTACCTGGTAGGAATTCTCAAATCCTCACTGGCACTGAGGTATATTCCAAAACGTTGGAGAGAAGTCAAAGTCGTGTTCATACCAAAACCAGGAAGAATGGACCATTCCATCCCAAAAGCATATCGACCCATTAGCCTTGTAACGCGAAAAATTCGCCGAGCCGTCGTAAATTTAATTTGGCTAACCTGTCGACTGAGAGAAGTCACAGCGCTGTCGGTACGGAGTTAAAAGTTTCAGTCCTCCATTTGCCGTCAAGGTGTAAACACACATTTTTCAACTTAAAATTTTGCATGTGCTCTGGGAGCCATAAGCATTTTACTAAAAAACCCGAAAATTCCGACGTAGGAGAAGAAAAATACAGCTGGAACCAACAGTTGGCAGCTCCGACCCGATAGATTTCTGGACCCAAAACGGTCGATGACTGTGGGTTCCATGGAAATTTAGTGGAATTGTATATTGGTGGTAAATTTTCCGTAGACGGCGTTAGCTAGAAGGATTCATTAACAAGGGGGGGTTTTTTGTATATGGACATTAAAACAAAAAAATCACTGATTGGAATTTAATGGGTCAGTGAGACCAGTTCCAGGAGGTCTGGATTAATCTGGAGAAGTTTCAGTTCCTGTTCTGGTGCCGGAAAAGGATAAGTTAACAGTTTTCCTTTTCTTATTTCTTCAAACTCAGTAGTAAACTCACATCTATGCTTCACATATTACCGTTTTTTTTATATTAAGTTTTATTTCTTTTTTTTCTTGCGGCAATTACTATAATCTCGCTTATACTTGAATTTTGTATTTAAAAATTTTGAAATCTTGCTCATAGATTAAGATACGCTGGAACACTATGGTACGTACCTAGTATTGCGATATTTAGTGATTTTTTACCTATTTCTAATGGTTCTATGTATATAATTTACGCCGTATATAATTTTGAGTTGTATTTTCTCCAGCAACGCTAAACTCGTTGTAATTTAAATTTCTGGCTTATGCAATTATTTATATTCATATTGATACTGGTATAAATTGCGGAAGTGTGAACCCTTGTAACTATACATTGGTGATTCTGATATATATATATATATATATATATATATATATATATATATATATATATATATATTATATTACCGTTGTATTTTTGGAATATTGTACATGAACAATTTGGTCGATTCTCTAGAATTTTTGAATTGAGACATCGGTGTAGTTGGGGCCCTCAGCTCTACTGCACCCTGAGATTACAGCCTTCAGCTGAGCTCAGACGTTACTTGTAATATTTCTTTTGGGTAGTGATATTGTATTAAATATTTTGAAAAGAGACCTTTGGTCCACCAAGATTAATTAAAATTTCAATCAGGGTGTATTTGCTGACTTTTATTTACTTATTTACCTATCAGTTTAACCTTTGGAGTGTGTAGTGAGTGTTGTTAACCCACTGAGGGGTTGTGGGCTAACTTAGGAAGTCTTGGGTGCTTGCCAAAACTTCTCTGGCGCCCTTTTTGTATACTCAATAATTTTTTTGAAGAATCCACCCCTTCTTCGACTCGAAGCTAGTCGACTGGCGAGCACGGGTTGTACCACGTGAGACAACCCGCATACCTATAACGAGCACTGTGAGGGTTTGTAGGTTTTCCTCGTTATAGCCTCACATCGTTTCAAATGAAGACTTTAGAGAGGCTGTGCGAACGAAACGTAAGAGATGTGGTGATAACACGAAATCCACTGCATCCAAATCAACATGCATACTGTGACGTGTTTTGTCCGCTTGCGTGTTGCGATGCGGTATTGGTGGCAGCCTCTTGCCCTACCTCTTACGGCCTCGGTACGTCACTTCTGACACCTTGGAAACCTTACACTTTCTCGGGCGCCAGATTTTTAATGTGGTTGTCTCCACAGTTCCTCGACTCCACTCGTCGAGAGTTCCAGGTAGTCTCAGATGGAGGTACGGTAAATTCCAGGGGTCTATTGTTGTCAAAATGCGGTGGTTATTGCTAGATAAAACGAACGTTCTCGCTAGTCCCAAAATAAAAGTTATGTTTCTGGTCCACACTACGGGAAGCTAAAATTCGTGCAGCCAAATAACTACTCTACTATGGGTAGGTGCTAATCTATAGTAGGTCAATAAAACAGCAAGGTTCGGTTAGGTTATATTTTAATTCTATATCTTTTTTATATAGTCAACTCAGCCGTTATATACAATAAAGGTAACTGAAAAAAGAAACTTATACAGGGAACGGGAGACAATACCCTAGTCTCCAAAAACAGATATATCATCAGGCTATATATACAATTTATATGCGGTTATTAGCGACGACGCAGGCAGGAGATAAGCGAGAGTGGTTCGTTAGTATAAAATAGTGTATATAAGAAAGAAACGGTAAAATCAACGATAAAATATTCCGAATTCGGTGGTCCTTTCGTTCAATAAATTTCACAAAACTTTTATAAATGGGTTGAGTGTCAATTTAAATAAATAAACGGTTAATTATTCTTGGTATACCCGGTAGGTATATTAAGCTTTTAAATGACGGGGTGTAAGTTACAAATGGTTAGGGTTGTTGATTCAAAATATTAGAAAGCCCTAGCGGATATGTATGCCTGGCGCTACCTGATATTTCAATCTAAACCTCTTCATGGAAAGATGGAAGAAAATAACTAGAAAATACCGGGGTTGCAAATTACTAAATTATTAGGGTTGTCGATTCAAAATATTAGAAAGCCCTAGCGGATATGTATGCCTGGAGCTACCAGATATTTCAATCTAAACCTTTTCACGGAAAATTTGAAAAAAAGACCAAGAAAAGACCGGACTCCGGTTATGCCAAGATGTTCCCACTTATTGTTAAAACACGAAAATAAACACAATAAATATTCTATATTTGTGATTGAAAAGACCACTTAATTTCGAATCGTTATTACTAAAAACTTACCTTTTACAACAACGAAATTCTCGTTGTATTTAAACTAGTGATTCTGCTAACAGGAAGATTTGAGGAGACACTCTGCGCTTTAATGCAAGAGGCCCGCAATATCATAGAACAATGGTGCAGAGACCATTCGCCGTCAATAAATCCAAATAAGATGAAGATGGTTCTTTTCACGAAAAAAAGGAAGCTTGCAAAACATCAAGCCCCAAAGCTCCTAAATACCAAATTTAATTTCTCTTCAGAGGTGAAATATTTAGGGGTCACCTTTGACAGTGAGTTAACGTGGAACTCTCACTTAGAAAATAGAGTTAAAAAAGCATATATTTCTTATGAGCTGTCTCGTAGAACCATCGGCTGCACCTGGGGAATGTCACCTAGGGTTGCTACCTGGATCTACACTGCCATCATCAGACTTATGTTAACATACGGCGCGATAGCCTGGGGAGCTAAATCAAACCAGCTGACAGTCGTCCGTAAACTGGATGAGATCCAAAGAACAGCATGCCTCAACACTACAGGAGACATGAGAACCACACCAACAAGAGCTATGGAGGTAATCCTCGGTCTCACTCCCCTTGACATATACATCAAGGAGGTTGTATTGATGACCATGACACGTCTACGCTCTACCGGTATACAACCTGATGTAGGATCCGGTAAACTGAGACGTAACTTGTGGCATGAGGCCCTCAGGGAGGTACCTCTGCTGCAGGCCAATACGGACTCGATTCCACCCCGATATGCCTTCCACAGGCCCTACAATGTAATCTTTAAAAACAACGTACAAGACCCATTGGAAGAAGGCGCAATCCGCATCTTCACATATGGGTCTAAATCCAATGTGGGCTCAGGATGTGGTATTTTTTCCAGATCCCTGAATCTAAACATAAAATGGGCAATGGGCTGCAATGCAAGTGTTGCTCAAACAGAGCTCACTGCTATCTGCATCGCTGCAAAAGAGATTACCAAAAGGAAAGCCACAGGTAATAACATATACATCCTTACGGACAGTAGACAAACACTACTAGCCCTGAACAGACCACGTATTACATCAGGCCTGGTACTAGAATGTCACATGGCCTTAATCGAAGCCTGTAACAACAACACGGTCAGTTTAGGCTGGATTAAGGGCCATGAGAAATCGAAAGGAAACCGTATTGCAGACTCGCTAGCCAGGAAGGCAGCCTCCCACAAAATCTTGGGACCTGGTACTTTCATTGGTCTATCGGCGTCAGCGACGGCCGACCTATTAAAGGAACACTCCCTTAATAAGTTTAAGGGTAGATGGGACGACGCAGAAGGCTGCAGGCTTGCCAAGGAACTGCTACAATATCCGGACAGCAAAGTTGCCAAAAAATACGTGACTATGAACAGGCGGAACCTACGAACAGCCACGGGTATTCTGACTGGTCACTGCCACCTACGAAAACACCTCCACAGACTGGGTCTCTCTGACACCCCACTTTGTAGAGCATGTGAGCAAGAAGATGAGACTGTCGAGCACATTATTTGCGAATGTCAGACACTCTCTCATTTTTGGTTTCATGTATTCGGCGAGCACAGGCTAACACACGCTAGTATGAGGGAACTTAATTCAGGCGACGTTATCGCCTACTCCAAAGAAGTAGGCTAGATGACGAGATAGAATGAAGTTTTGAACCTCAGAAAGATGCACAATGGGCCAATTGTGGCCTAAGTGCTGTGGGGTCACCCACCCTTCCAACTTTTACAAATACAGATACAGCTATACTCTCGTCAAATAGTTTCACTAACTCCATCGGTATTTCGCCGGTCCTGACTCCATTTCTGGTTTTAGTACGAGTGGAATGCTTCATAGTTTTTTATTAAATTTTCTGAAGGCTTCCGGCTTACGTTATCAGTACTGGATTTACTTTTGTCACTCATTATATTCGTCTTGGTTTATCATTAACATTTCTCTCCTCACATTGTATGTGTATATAGTACTAGTCATGTTATTTTTCATTCTGATATATGAAGTCTATGCTTGGATAATGAAACATGTTGATATGAAGAATAATTTTAAATTTGGTTTTTCGGTAGAATGTTACGTTCCTCATGGTAGATCATGTCACGAATGAGGAAGGTAGTATTACCCAGAATATATAATACTGAAGAAGTGATTAACACCACAAAGGACTGAAAGATGCAATATTATGGCCAAGTTATGAGAGGAGACAAATACAGGCTACTCTAGAAGAAGAGACAAGGATCAAAGCCAAAGAAGAACCTTTGGTCTGTCGAATTTGAGAGAATGGTACGGACTAAAAACAATGATTAAAACATTGCTGGAAATAAGTTGAGACCTGCTATAATGGTTTGCAGCCTCCGATTGGAGGCGGTTCTATCAACAAGAATAGACGGAGTTGATAAATGAACTGACTTGGCGAATGAAAAAATGAATAATAAAGAAATTGAATATGTACATCATTTTCAATGGTTTCACTTTAAAGTACAAACAACACAATATACCAATATGATCACCTAGCGAACATAAGGTTCTAATTGTCCGTAGATTTCAGACCAGTCCAAGACCTTGAAGTCGTCACGGTTGATTATACCATCCATAAATATGCCAAAAGTCTGACAAGAAAACTGGAGAGGATCAATAGAAAAATTAAAGTTAAGAGTGCAAATTCTCGAATGATACGATTTCTGACTCTTCAAAAAGAATGGAAACGTGAACTTTGAAAAAACTGTTTGAATATGTAAGAAATGCATCGATAAATGAAATAACGTACCTAGAATATTAATCAGGAATAGGAAAGATAATATCTTGTGAATAAAAAAAATGTAATAACTGGAGTATATTACATGTATGAAAAATTACATATTATTAAAATCAATAATAACAGTGGGAAGTCCAGTGTGGACGGATGATATAAATATGTCTTGGTTGAGTAAATGGGTTCATGAAATCCCCGCTTACTTAGAATTGTTTACGTATAGCTCTAATCAATTGCTCCAATAAGTATTATGAATGATTATTATAAACTTCCGTTGTAAACATAGTGCGTAAAAAAGAACGATGGCTCTGAGAAATGTCCATATAAATAACCGAACTATTGGTGTGGACATAAAAAATAACCTAACGTTATCTCAAGATTCAATTAGTTTATATCGTGAGATTCAAATAAATATTTAATTTAGAACTGAAACTAGAGGAGTTTTAAATACAAAGTCAAGTTTATTATCGTTGTATACTTGATTGAATATTGAATAGCACGCATAAAGATAAATTTTTAAGCAGTAAATTATCGTTAAAACCATTAATCAATTTTGATTAATTTGGCAATTATATAGAATACTTATTATCACTTTATGTTTAATATTAACAATTTTTACTTCGAACACCCAATGTCAGAAAAGGGAGTATTGTAATGGCGTGAACAAAAAAGTCGGAATTTTAGCGGAAAATCCGTTTCATGACTATTTAAGAGACTGACAAAGTTTGAGGGTGATGCTAGAGCGTCCGTAAGTAATCAATTTTTGGTTCAAAAATACCAACTTCTACATTAACGTCGTCAAAACTACCAGTGAATGTCCATTTTTCGCATTTCAGCACAGCCTTCTGTAAAATATTTGATGCTTCATGGAAAATTCTCATATCGTGTTCAACGTTGTTGTAATTTCCTTCAGTACTGGCCAACGCAACATCAGCTGCTACTTTTAGCTATATCCGTTATGGCTTGTTTACCATTTAAGGTTACTAAATCAACGTTTGTTTCCTGGCTACAAGTTGAAGGCGATGGGTCACGAGGCTTCGATCTGTACACATTAATAACATGGATATTCCAGTACATCTTGTGGTAGGAAATATGTCGTGCATGACAGTCTTCAGGATCAGAGCAATCATTAAGCCGAATTTGCAAATCTTCCCTGTGTGACATTTCTATGGCTCGTTTTAAAGGAATTCCTGCTGTATAAGTTGCCACTTTACGTAACTGAATCCTTTTGCAACTTGCTTTGCTACAGAAAAAAACAGATTTCCACTTATTTCCACGTTGGCATTATGTGTATATTTTTAATAGCAGTTATAATGCCACTTAGCATCCTTGTTTTAAAGCTGGCATAAAATGTTTTTATGCCATTTCGTTCCATTCCACTCTCTCATGTATACACTCTAATGCCTTGTCATACGATTTGGGAATCACTAATGGACTCTCATTTTCTTCTTCACTCAAAATACACAAGTAGAAGTCTTCTTTTTGCTGAAGGTGGAAGATCCAATCTTAGTACGGTGTCGATTTTCTGATGTAAAGACATTTTATACTTCGAAAATCAGAGTATTTTTAATATATTAGGTTCGTTGCGAACAATAAGCTTTCAGTACCCATAGCACATGCCATCCAATGGATGTCCGTTGTACGTCCGGCTCAAGTCCAAACGTCCATGAATGTTCCACTATACGTATAGGACATGGGCGTATAATGGATATTCCAGTTCTGTACACCCATTGTACGTACATATAACGTACGAAAAATACTTGAGTACTGATATATTATGATGAAGTATCTGGTCCATACTATTTCAATTTCATCCCTGAATTAGAAATATATTTCTATTAGCAAAACATTAAATCACAAACTCAATAGATGTAGACCTGTACGTCCAATAGTAAATACCCAGTGGACGTTCAATTCATACTCATGTATTACTTTTCCGCCCAACCAATCTAATATGCGAGAAACGTTTTGGAAAACCACAAAAAAAGTTGGAATTTAAAAAAAATATTTTTACGTTTTTCATCAAGAACAACAGGAAATAACGGTTTTATAAAAGTCCTGTGTATATGTTGTCGTCGTTGTCATCGGCCACTTTTCCTTACATGTCTTGTTAGCACGATACAGCCTCCGGAGTGCAACAAGTCACCAATTTTATGATAAACCCTATTGATTTTTAACTCACCAGATCCAGTACAACTGGTGCTATGGTACTTAAAGTATGACATTATTGAAATTGACTGTCTCGACCCTTACTTCGTGGAATATGCTCATATTAGTGTTTTTAAATGAAACTCACAGTCTCTTGTTAATTCCACAATATAATAAAAGTTATTGAAAATTCTAAAAAATTGACAATTGTTTGTTTCGATTAATCAATATCTGACAATGATATTGATTTATCGAAACAATTGTCAATTTTTTAGAATTTTCAATAACTTTTATTATGTTGTGGAATTAACTAGAGACTGTGAGTTTCATTTAAAAACAATAATATGACATTATTGTAATTTTTTGGGAAATTTCAGTTTGTTAGCACGATGCAGCCTCCGGAGTGCCACAATTCACCCACTTTATGACTGAATATTATTCAGGATATCTCACAGATGAGCCCTATTAATTTTCAGCTCACCAGAGCCCGTACAACAGGTGCTATAGTACTTTACGTACGACATTTTTGGAGACATTTCAGTGTATTAGCAAGATACAGCTTCCGAAGTAGATCCAAGTGACCAATTTTGTCTCTTAAAGTTGAACCCTATTGATATTCAGCTCATTAAAGCCAGTACAACGAGTGCTATGGGTACTTGAAGTAACAAATTTTTGTCATTTTTGGAGAATTTTCAGTTTGTTAGCACGATACAGCCTCCAGAGTGTATACAAGTGACTAATTTTATGATTGAATATTGTTCAGGGCAACTTATATATGAACCTTATTGATTTTTAGCTCACCAAAGCTAGTACAACGAGTGCTATGGTACTTGAAGTACCAAATTTTTGTCATTTTTGGAGAATTTTCAGTTTGTTAGCACGATACAGCCTCCAGAGTGTATACAAGTGACTAATTTTATGATTGAATATTGTTCAGGGCAACTTATATATGAACCTTATTGATTTTTAGCTCACCAAAGCTAGTACAACGAGTGCTATGGTATCTGAATTGCCACACTTTTGGTAATTTTTGGAGAAATTTCGGGTTGTTAGCACGATACAGCCTCCGGAGTGTATACAAGTGACCAATTTTATAATTGGATATTTTTCAAGGTGTCTCACAGATATACCCTATCAGTTTTCAGCTGACTAGAGCGAGTACAGCGGGTCCTCTGAATCCAGATATACTATATTACTTTTCCGTCCAATCTATCTAATATGCGAGAAAAGTATTGGTTTACCGCAGAAAAAGTTGGAATTTTGAAAAAAATTTTCGAGTTATTTTTACGTTTTCTATCAACAACAACACGAAAAAACGGTTTTTAGAAAAAAAATCCTGTGTGTATGTCGTCGTCGTTGTCGTCGGCCACTTATTCTTACATGTCATGTTAGCACGATACAGCCTCCGGAGTGCAATAAGTCACCAATTTTATGATTGAATATTGTTAAGGACATGTCACAGATGAACTCTATTGATTTTCAGATCACCAGAGCCAGTACAACGGGTGCTATGGTACGTGAAGTACGACATTTTGTCATTTTTTGAGAAATTTCAGTTTGTTGGCACGATACCGCCTCTGGAGCTCGACAAGTCACCAATTTTATGATTGATTATTATTCAAGACATCTCACAGATAAACGCTATTGATTTGCAGCTCAGCAGACCCCATACAACAGGTGCTACAGTACTTTAAGTACGATATTTTTGTCATTTTTGGAGAAGTTTCAGTTTGTTAGCACGATACATTTTATGATTGGATATTATTCAGAGCGTCTCAAAGATGAACCCTATTGATATTCAGCTCACTAAAGCCAGTACAACGGGTGTTATGGTTCTTCAAGTACCAAATTTTTGTCATTTTAGGAGAATTTTCAGTTTGTTAGCACGATAGATCCTCCAGAGAGTATACGATTGATCAATTTTATGATTGAATATTGTTCAAGGTGTCTCACAGATGTACCCTATTTATTTTCAGCTGACTAGAGCGAGTACAGCGGGTCCTATATATCCAGATATACTACATTTTTGGTTATTTTTGGAGAAATTTCGGTTTGCTAGCACGATACATCCCTGAAGTGTATACAAGTAACAGTTTTATGATAGAATATTTTTCAGGGTCACAGAAGCGGAAAAGTTAGTTTTAATCTTTAAAACCGTTTATTTTTGGTTATTTTCGGAGAAATTTCGATTTGTTATCACGATACATTCCCCGAAGTGTATACAAGTGACACTTTTATGATAAATGATTGTTCAGGGCATCTCACAGATGTGAAACAGTTAGTTTTAATCTTTATAACCGTTTATTTATTATTAATTTCGAATATTGATATTATAATGATATGTAAATTCACTTATAGTAATATAATCATATATTACACATTTTACTTTTCCGCCCAAACTATCTAATATACGAGAAACGTATTGGTTTACCCCAAAAAGTTGGAGTTTAGAAAAAAAATTTTGAGTTATTTTTACGTTTTTCATCAAGAACTGCCGGGAAAAATGGTTTTTAGAAAAAAAATCCTGTGTGTATGTCGTCGTCGTCGTTGTGGTCGGCCACTTTTCGTTACATATCTTGTTAGCACGATACAACCTCTGGAATGCAAAAAGTCACCAATTTTATGATTGAATATTACTCAGAACATCTCACAGATAAACCCCATTGATTTTCGGCTCACCATAGCCAGTACAACAGGTGATATAGTACTTCAAGTACAACATTTTTGTCATTTTTGGTGAAATTTCAGTTTGTTAGCACGATGCAGCCTCTGGTATATATACAAGTGACCAACTTTATGATTGGATATTATTTAGGGTATCTCAAACATGAACCCTATTGATAATCAGCCCAATAAAGCCAGTACAACGGGTGCTATGGTACTTGAAGTACCAAATTTTTGTCATTTTTGGAGAATTTTCAGGTTTTAGCTCGATACAGCATCGAGGGTGTATACAACTGACCAATTTCATTATTTATTATTCTTCAGGGTGTCTTATTGATAAACCTTATTGATTTTTAGTTCACCAGAACTAGTATAACGGGTGCTATGGTACCTGAAGTGCCTTATTTTTCGTCCATTTTGGAGACATTTCGGGTTGTTAGCACGATACAGCCTCTGGAGTGTATACAAGTGACCAATTTTATAATTGGATCTTTTTCAAGGTGTCTCACAGATGTACACTATTGATTTTCAGCTGACTTGATCGAGTACAGCGGGTCCTATAAATCCAGATATACTACATTTTTGATTATTTTTGCAGAAATTTCGGTTTGTTAGCACGATACATTCCCCGAAGTGTATACAAGTAACAGTTTTATGATAGAATATTTTTCAGGGTCACAGAAGCGGAAAAGTTAGTTTTAATCTTTAAAACCGTTTATTCTTTAACTCGGCGGATAAGATACTGTTTGGGGACGGGGAAGGAATAATCAGGTAGGAAGAAGAAGAAGAATATCTGAGGTTAGGTGTTTATTATGGCCGGCCAGCGTCAGTTTTCATTTCGCGGTCGAATATTCTCGCCATTCTGCCTTTCGTTTTTGTCTTTGTGTAAAAAATAATTGTGTATATTAGTTGAAACTCTTGGTGCTCTTATCTTGATCTTGTAGTAGTGTATGAAACTATTTATATACTGTGGCAATACTGTAGTGTTTCTGTTTTGGTGATTACAGTATTCTTCTTCTATTTTATCTATCTGTTTGAAATGAATAATAATTATAATAAAAGAAAGAGCATGAGGTCTAAAAAACTTTTTTTTGGAAAAAATATTACAAGAGAGCATCGCGAATGCAACTGAATGAAGATGATTCTTTATTTGACGATGAGCTTGAGCAGTCTACCAGTGGATCTAACTTATTTCATAATGATTTAGAATTGGGTGTTACCACAAACGAAGAGTGTGTTGCAACTGCTAGTTCCGACTCACAGGAATCTAACCTTTCTTAGCTTGAATGCATTAGTAGTTCTGAGGAGGAACTGAACCAATCTAATGATTATGATCAAGCATTACTTTTAAATATAAGCTCAGATCCTTCTAAATATGAAAAAGTGGACGAACACTCGCTTACTTCCCAACTGGCAATGTGGGCATTGGAACGTAATGTTCCTCATAATGCTGCAATGATTTAAGACTTCTACAACCACATTTTTCTTAATTACTTAAAGATGCTAGAACACTATTGAAAACTCCTCGTAAAGTATTTTTAACTGTAATTTCTCCTTGAATGTATTATCATATTATATTCAAAAACTGCTTAGAAAAACTTATGAATTGTTCTACAAATAATATTTTACAATCTGATTCCACATTAGAAGTATGCATTAATATTGATGGCTAGCCCATTTCTAAAAGTTCAGGAGGTAAGTTATACCCCATACTATGCAGTTTATTCACAAATAAAAATAATGTTAAAACGATAGGAATATATCA
Source organism: Galeruca laticollis (assembly GCA_963921935.1). Taxonomy (NCBI): domain Eukaryota; kingdom Metazoa; phylum Arthropoda; class Insecta; order Coleoptera; family Chrysomelidae; genus Galeruca; species Galeruca laticollis. The sequence goes on from OY998177.1 coordinate 151,955,050, forward strand.
TGGTAATGAAAAACCTGCCTCTGCTAATGATTTTTCATGCGCATTCGTTGATGGAGCCAAAAATATAATAGCAAATGGATTTATTTACAATGATAAAATATATTAAATTAAAATATGTAAAAATGTTTATATGTGATGTTCCTGCTAAAGCTTTATTAAAATATACCACAGGGCTAATTTTCATGTTCTAAATGTGAAATTGAGGGTATATATCTAGACAAAGGACATGTTTTCCTCAATCCCATAATTTGACACTTCGTTTCGATCCTGACTTCAGGATGAAAAAACAAAATGAGCACCATAGTGGAACATCAATAATAGAAGAGATTCCAGGATTGAATATGATTGCCCATTTTCCTCTGGACTACATGCACCTAGTTTGTTTATCTCTGGATCAATAGAAAACCTCCTGATAAATTTTCATTCAGAGAAATATCAGACATTTCAGACTCACTTCTTGAGTTGGTTCCCTATATTTCTCATGAGTTTTGTCGAAAGCCAAGAGCTTTGAAAGAGGCAAACCGTTGGAAGGCAACTGGATTTCGCTTGTTCTTATGTTATACAGGCGCAGTGGTTCTCAAAAATGCAATGCGTTGCAAATTTTGGAATTTTGGATCAGTTCAGTCATTCCCTTTTGAAAATTATATGAAGACCTTCAAAAATATGATACGAACAAGTGAAAAACCGTTACAACAGATTATATGTAGATTGAATGAGAGATACTTATTGAATGAAACATCTAATATTGAGGAGAATGTTGAGAATCCAAAAATGGAACATTTCAGTGGTCCATTATTGCCTGATCTGAACATTATGAATCAATTCAGAAAAAACTACATCAGAAAAAAACTGTTTGCTAAACATTTCCGAACCTAATAATTGTTGCCTTCGAGTAACTATTCTGGTCCAGAAGTTTTTGAAATTGACAGACTTCTATATTTCACCTTGTAAATCATCAGAATTAGGTATCTATTTGGATTCAAACTCATGATATGAGTTCACTTCAACCAAGGAAAATTAGTGATATATTGCATAAATAGATATTGCCAATTGAACGTATTTGCTACATATATACAATGAATTTTTTCCAAATTGAATAGTTTCTTTTTCAATTTTATGAATTAGATATTATCAGATTTACACATATTGAACCTTTATTATAAGTTTATTGCATAAACAGAAGCTGTTTTCAGATTTTTTGTAGTTTGAAATTTATTTTAGTAGTAATTTATTGTAAAAGAATGAAAGGGTATGTTTTTCATAATTTGTTTGCGATCTGATTCACCAGTTTCCAAAGATGGATTGACGGTGGTTAAACTCTTAGAAGAGAATTCTGTGGAAGCAGTTCCCACACATTGGTTGGACGGAAACACTTCTGTATGGCCATCCTACCCTAGGGAAAAAGTAATACATTCCATCCGCAATTATAAGGACATGAATACGTGTTGACCTAGCCGCAAAATATCCATTTCCCGTAATGGAACAAACAGTAAGTAGATTATTCTGTCAGGATATAATACTACAGGATAAGTTTTAAACATTGTCTATGTCTGTGTAATTTCTGACTGGCGAATTAACTATATTCTCATTTTTCCAGATAGTTATTTGGAAGCTGGAAACAAAACAAAGGTTGCGGAATACAGCAGCGATTTGAATGAGGAAGATTAAATATCCAGAAAATGCCGAAAAAAAATCAAATTATGTCCTCTGACAAAAGCGAAGAAGATGAATTATATAGTAAATTACCTCCTCCTCCATCTAAACCAAGGTGTGAAGATACTCCACACAACTCTGACTTGATTTCCACTCCTCCACCAATTCCAGTTAATGAAGGTTACGTAAGATGTGCGTATGAGTGATAAAGGAATAGGAAAGTGAGCAGGTTGTGATGGAGAATTTTTCTTGCCCTTGTTGGCGACGTACTCGTACTCACCTTAACACTAAGTATTGGGAAGTAATAATAAATAATCATTTAACTAGGACAGAGATCCCGCTGTATCTCGAATCAACTCGTACCATGATATCGAACTATTTGACACAAGTGTATTGTGAGCAAATTTCTGGCCAAAAAAGTAACAAAGCTTATCGAATAATCAATTGTAACTTTTGTCCATTCCCAAAACTGCAATTACCAATTTCGGACAACCCTTTTCAGGCGATAGAAAACATTACAGAAAATTCAAATTGGCTTCCGAGATTGCGCTTGGAAAATTTTTTATAAATAGATTTATTCATAGATATAAAATAAAAGAGATATAACTGTTTACATTATTCTTGAAGCCAGCGTCATCTCACATTCTAAGGCAAAAATCTATCCACCTGTTGCCAAATTTAGTTTGTGTTTAGTTTATTTGGTGTTTTCTGTAGATGCAACCTATTGAAAATAATCAATATTTCAGATGCTTTAATAATATGTTAAATGTATCAGGGTTCATTTAATTAGTATCCGAGTTAATTTGACTTTTTACATATTAATACAGCTAATAATCGCCATACTGGTCATATTACATTATAATAAATCCTGCAAGTCCAAGATTCGAATGAATATTAGGCAACTGTGTTTTACATTTGATAAGTCTATTTTCATTCAAGGAAACAAACATTAGCGTAACAGTTGTATGCATGGTAACCCTTATGGTTATATTTTTCATTTAAATACGACATCGTAACAGAAAATATACCCTATTCTTGACGTTTCTTCTCAGATGATCATCCCCTCTTCGCTTCTCATCTTACATCTACCCCATTTGGTATGCACATTGATGGCTTCATAATAAATCGAATTTATTAATGAATGGTTGACATGTGGATGTATCCCTTGTTGCAACTACAATTATTACATATTCATAAAATTAAAATTTCAAAGTTTCTACTGAATACAGAATATTAGCTGCTATCTATCATTATATCTAGACTAGTTAGTGTTTTGACGCTTACTCCGTGGAATCTACTCATATTCAGCAATAAGAACTAAGTTAGATAACTCTTTACAGTTATACAAACTAATGCAGCAAATATCCTTAGTACTGGTATATTAACATATTGGCACATTGACCCTTAGAGTAATAATAAACATAGATAGGGTTATTCATTCATAAACACGTTTATTTTTGCGACCAACAATTCTAAACGCCAATAGTGAAATAATGAATGAATTACAAAAAGTGACGATGGTATTGTAGATATATGGCCTTGGTAATTTCGTCTGGTTTTCTGACAAACTTGGCACCGATGAACCATGATAATCCAAAAACATTGATTTAATTAACTTAAAAGGTTATTTTGTCACTCAAAGTCTTGAAAACCACATCAAACCGAAAGAACTAAATGTTTACTCTTTAGTCGTAATGGCGCTCGTATAAACAAACCACGTTTGACATTATTTACTACAATAATACGGCGTATTTGAAATTATCGTCGATCACACTCTGACGATATTTGCATCTTTATTTATATGGTAATTAAGCAAGGACAAACCTACTGGATAGATTACTATTGACACAATAAACAGGTACTGAAATTTTGAGCAATGTTGGCACTTTTGGTTATAACCATAAAGGTATCTAAGGATACAACAAATACTTGTTTAAAATTTATATAAGAATATGCCTTTATTACATAAAATTCAAGTATTATTAATTCATTCTAAAAGCAGCGACTCAAATGCAGAAATTAGTGACTTTTTAGGCTTATTTCAGAATGAAATAGGGCTATGGTAGAGAGTAGCATGACGCGACTTCGGAAAAATTTCAATGCAGTTTTTCGTTTTGGTGTTCGTAGATGCCCAAATCACCCCCCGTTCCATAGGTTATATATATATATATATATATATATATATATATATATGTCACCTACGCCATTGCCCTTAGGTGGACAGTATATTGTGCTGATTAAGTATTTATATTATTGTAGAATTGCTTAGTTTGTGTTTGTTACGAGGTTATTTAAATTCATGTTTATAATAAAAATATTAGTTTGTGTTAGAAATAAAGTTAGTTTTTGAAAACACGGTTTCAGTTAACTAAAAGTTAAGTGGCGCAGTCAGTAGGATAGTCAATGGAAGTTAAAGCATATAACATTCGGTTCGTTTCTACGATTTATTGACTATTCGAACAAGTGAATTTCAATTATTAGAACTCTTAGTTGGGCGAACTGAGTAACTCAACTAGAAGATCTGTGTTGTGCGAGAAACCGGAATAATCAAGAAGAGATTTGTTGTTCCTGTGCAGTCCGAGCCAATGGAAAGGATCTTCGTTCTATTACTGTGTTTTTATGTCATATAGAGGGAATATTAATTATTTTTCTGACACATCTGACGATTCTGACTCAAATTCTGATTCAAATAATTCAAATTCAGGCTCAAACTCTTTTAACACTAAAATAAAATTAACTTTAGCTCCACCAAAACTTTTTCCCATAAATAATTTTAATAAAATGGCTACTCCACAATTACTTATTTTAAAAAAAGAATATCTGGATATTATACCAGAATTTGATGAAAACAATGCATTACTTCCTAGGTTTATTGAAATTTCAGAGAAATTTTTGAGTAAGTTTTATAATACTGTAGATGTTGGGGATTTTCAAAATGAATATTTGATGTCTGGCATCTCAGTAAAAATAAAGGGTGAAGCAGCTATAAACATTTCTTCTTGTACTATAAGAACTTGGAAAAACCTAAAAGATGCACTTCTTAATACTTATTCTGATAAAAGATATATTTACACATTAAATATAGAACTTTCAGAAATGAAACAAGGTAATGAAACGCCTTTTGAATTTTATAATAGAATTCAACATTTATTAAATCTTCAAATTTCTTATCTCATCACACATTCCAACGTGAATGAACATTTAATTTTAGGAAATTACTTTAAAAATTTGGCACTCAGAGTATTGCTTTAGATACATTAATGCGTACGAAAAATCAAGAAAATTTAAATATTGCTTTAAATGTTCTTATAAATGATTTTCAAGTTTATATGACCCAGAATAATCATCCAAAAAATATTTTTTCAAATTTAATTACGCAAAATTATTCGCATAAAAATAAAACCAATTTCCAAAATAATGTGGCACATAGACAGCCACCTCCGAAGCCAAATTCTATGCAGAATTATCAACACACTAATCGAAATCCCGCATCAAACCCCCAAAATCGTCCATCCACTTCTTATAATTCTTCTAATAGGAATAATACAAGTTTTTCTAATAATGGTCATAACGTTTTTAAACCTAATCCAAATCAAAGATTTTCAAATCCAACTCCAATGAGTATGTCTACCAGAAACACACCTAGACCCCAACCCCAAAATTATCAAAATAGGTTCCAACATAATCCTAATCAACCTAGAAATTTTATCTTGGAAGAACTCCATAATATAGACGATTCCGATTGTATTAATGATGAATCCGATAATTTTTTAGAGACACCAGCCTCGGAACCAAATCAAACATTATCGAATTATTAAACTCAAGTAATTCAGAAAGTGTGTTACCCTATATAATTTTCCCAGAACAAAATCTAAAAGTTTTAATTGATACTGGTAGCACAAGATCCTTTGTGACACCAGCTGTAGCTGAAAAATATTTCAAAAAATCTTACGTCAAAAAAACCATTCCATGTAAAATCTGCCTTTGGTAGCAGTCAACAAAATTTCTGTACTTTTATTCCCATCCCAAAAATGTTTAATTATGGGAAACCGCTCAATTCAGAATATTGCGTTTTCAAATTTCACGATCATTTTGATTGTTTGTTAGGATTAGATAATTTAAAAATACTTAATGCAATTATTGACTTAAATAATAATTTGCTCATGACTCCTTATAGTCAAAATAAAATGAATTACTTTGACATTAAAACTGGATCCACGAATTGTATAGTAGTGCATCCACGTTGTGAACAAGTATTTAAATTAAATATTGAGACTGTAAAAAATGGTAATGTAATTATACCATATACACGAATTGGGAAACTAGAAATCCCGGAATGTTTAACAAAAGTTGAAAATGATATAGCTTTATGTACAATTTTAAATCCTTCAGAATCCAACTTTCGAGTAGACTTAAGCCCTTCTATTAGTGTTGAGACATTCGATGAATACGAACAAACCCTCAACCCAAATTTTAATAATATTTATTCTGAAAATTTTAAATTTGATGTTTCGAAAGTTAGAACTGAACATATGAATTCCGAAGAGAAACAATCTGTATCAAAATTAGTTCAAGAGTATAGTGATATTTTTCATGTTGAAGGAAATCAGCTTACCTTCACAAGTAAATTAAAACATCATATTAAAACTTCTAATGAAATACCTATTCATTCAAAATCATACAGATATCCTGAGATTCACCGAACGGAAATTCAAAAACAAATACAAAAAATGTTAAATGATAATATTATTAGGCCGTCCAGCCGTGGTCGAGCGATGGTTCCAAAGAAGCTAGATGCTTCTCAAAAGCCAAAGTATCGACTCGTTGTTGATTATCGAAAACTGAATGAGATCACAATTGGATATCGATATCCATTACCAGATATTACAACGTTACTAGATAAGCTTGGACGTTGTCAATATTTTACAACATTAGATCTCGCTTCTGGTTTCCATCAGATCGAGATAACTGAGGAGAATATTCCGAAAACAGCCTTTAATATTGAAAATAGGCACTATGAATATGTGCGCATGCCAATGGGTCTGAAAGGGGCTCCTGCAACCTTTTAAAGGGTCATGGACAATATCCTAAGAGGTATACAGAACGAGAAATGTTTGGTGTACCTTGATGATATAATTGTGTTCAGTACCAGTTTACAAGAACACATCACAAATCTAAAAGAAGTAATTCACAGATTAAGAGATTCTACTTTTAAATTACAAATTGATAAATGCGAATTCTTGCGAAAAGAAGTAGCATATCTAGGACATATTGTCACACCAGAAGGTGTAAATCCGAACCCAGATAAAATTACAGCAATTCAAAAGTTTCCGATGCCAAAAAATTCGAAACAATTAAAAGGATTCCTAGGACTCCTAGGGTATTATCGAAAATTTATAAAAGATTTTTCAAAATTGACAAAACCATTAACTATTATATTGAAAAAAGATGCAATTATCAATGTAAGTGATTCAGATTATGTCGAATGTTTTGAAATATGTAAAAATCTGTTGATAAATGAACCAATACTTCAATATCCAGATTTCACAAAACCCTTTAACCTTACCACAGACGCCAGCAATTATGCTTTAGGTGCTGTTTTAAGTCAAGGCAAAATAGGCTCTGAATTACTTGTGGCTTACGCCAGCAGAACTTTAAATTATTCAGAATGTAACTATTCTGTAATCGAGAAAGAACTTCTTGCCATAGTTTGGGCAGCAAAATACTTCGGCCCGTATCTTTTTCAGAAAATTTACAATAGTTACCGACCATAAACCACTTCAATGGTTATTCTCACTTAAAGATCCAAGTTCAAAGCTTGTCAGATGGTGCTTGAAACTTGAAGAATATGATTATGATATCGTATACAAAAAAGGTGCTTTAAATACCAATAGCGATTGTTTGTCCCGAATTCAAATAAATATTGATGCAACTGAATTACAAGAACCCCAGTGTTCTAAAAATTTATTAGTTTATATGGACAAATTTAATAAAAAACTCTCATCATCTCCCGATGATGATAGATCTCTAATAGTTGAAACGGATAATGAAAGTAACAATAATGAGGATGATGACGAAGATATCACAGTTCATACAAATGGAGAAAATCCTGTAATCGGTATACCAATTTCAGATTCAGCGATAATTATTGGTAAAAATCAATTAATATTTTCAGAAGTAAATTTCGAACCAGCTATACCCACTATTATAAAACTCTATGAAAATAAACAAAGAATTATTGTACAATTAGCAAAAAATAATTTCGAGCAAGATGTCATTAATTTCGTGGAAGAATACATAGTACCTAAAACTAAATATTTTATTTATTTCGAAGACCCAATTTATGAAAAATTTAGTGTCATTCTACAAAATCACTTTCAAGATTCTCAAATTGACTATGTTAAATGTAATAAAAAATTAATAGACGTTCCTTTAAATGAAGTTAAAGAAGTAATTCAAAATTACCACGAGGGTAAGACTAATCATAGAGGTCTAGATGAAACTGAAAATCAATTAAAAGCTTTGTATTATCGGCCTAATCAAAGACCATCTATACAAACTTATATAAACGAATGCGAAGTTTGCCAGTTGAGCAAATATGATATAAAACCAATAAAACCATTCTTAAATGTTACTCCAACAGCTACTGAACCTTTCCAAATTTTACATTTAGACACGATAACCTTAGAAAATAGTAAATTTCTTACGATAATAGATTCATTTTCTAAATATAGTCAAATGTATGAATTAAAATCTAGACAAGGAATAGAAGTAGCTCATAGTCTAATTAAATATTTCATACACCATTGTATACCAGAACAAATAATTTCGGATAATGGAACTGAGTTGAAAAATTCTGTTGTAAAGGAATTATTAGAAACGCATAAAATAAAAATTCATTTTATAAGTTCCCAACATCCAGAATCGAATGGAATTGCCGAAAGATTCCACTCTACGATTATTGAACACATCAGACTTTTGAATAATCAAAAAGATTTTAAAAATGAGACTATTGAAAATAAAATACTTTATGTATTATTAGCCTATAATAATAGCGTTCATTCTGCAACAAAATTGAAACCTAACGAAATAATTACCGGACACATAGATAGTAATACACCCTTCAATATACAATTAGATCGACAAGTAGTTAATAATTATATACAAAATCATACAGATAAAATGAAAATTTTATTAGTGTTTTTAAATGAAACTCAAGGTCTCTAGTTAATTCCACAATATAATACAAGTTATTGAAAATTCTAAAAAATTGACAATTGTTTCGATAAATCAATATCATCGTCAGAATGACAGAAGTTACATTTCATTTTATGCCTACCTGATGTTTAGTAGTTATATTTGGCTAGACCAAAGTAAGGGTCGAGACAGTCAATTTCATGAAAATTTTATACTCAAATTTGAACTAGAAATTACAGGAAAACAAATCAAAAGTAATATCTGAAGCCAATAAAAGTCGTGAAGAATTGCCAGATACAATACCCACTAAAGTGTATGTACGTAATAAACAATCACAAGGTAAAACCAAAAATAAATATAAAGGCGAAGAAATTAAAAGCAAAAATATCCGACTAAAAACAGCAAAAATCGCTGCTAGGCACAAAAATACTTCAGAAAATATTCATCTTTCAAACATAAAACGTCCTAAAAAGACTCCATATAAATTCATTTCAGGTTCGTCACCGTCGGAGACGCAACAGTCAAAATAAAAGATGTTACCCATAACTTCCCATAAATCTTGGATATGTCAAGCTGCAGAAATCCACTCATAATTTCGTTCATTTTTATAATTTAAGTCCACTATTAGTAGAATATAATAAGTTAAGTATACAATATAATCACGTTAAATATAATATGTCTAATAATACATTTTTTCTAACTGAAACAGAAAATATTGTAAATATAATAGAGTACACTAAGAATAGTATGGATGATAAATTTGATAATATTAATATTCATTCAACTTTAGATAGACCAAAGAGAGGGTTAATTAACGGTCTTGGATCAATAGTAAAAACAATTACGGGGAATTTGGACTCTGAAGATGGAGAAAGAATTAATTCAATTATGGAACATTTAAAACAAAATCAAGAAAACTTGCAAACTCAAATGAAAATGCAATATTCTGTCAGTCACCAAATAATTGATAATTTTAAAAAGACAATTCAGGACATCCAGTATAATGAAAAAATATTAAACACGAAAATATTTGAGATAAGAGATATTTTAGATTTTCAAACAAATGCAGAAAATATTATTTATTTGAAACAGCTGTTCAACGAACTTCTTATCATATTCAATGTAATTTTAGACGTTTCAGAAACGGTAGAAAATTCATTAACTTTCTGTAAACTTAAAACATTACATCCAAGTATTATAAAATCGAATATTTGCAGAGTTGCAAAAAGTGCATTATTACTATCAAGCGGAATTACTTTTCGAATTAAAACATAAAAACATTTTAGAATTTGAAGCCGTCATAGACGTAGTTTGTAAAGTAGAAAATAATCAAATACAATATTTTTTATCGATACCTTTTAATTATGATATTTTATTTAATCTTTTTTATATGTTACCTATACTTACAGAAACTGAATCAGAATACGTAACATTAATACCTAATTCAAAATTTTTACTAAAATCAAATAATGTCATTAAACCTCTAAATGACATTAGCACTCGCGGTTATATTTTTCAATGCCCTAACCATCTGCAAGACAATAATAATTATGCGTGCGAAGAAAAAATATTGCTAGCAGGAAATTTTACATTTTGTCAATATACAAAAATTGAAATAATTAAGAATCACATTGAAATTATTCCGGAGATAAATAAATTTTTGGCAATATTTCCAGTAGGAGAAAAATTAATCATAAAATGTAGGCAAGAAACTGAAGTGAAAACTCTTATAAAGGAATTTATTTAATTGAAAATTCCGCATGTAAAATTATATTTAGAAATCAAGAGTTAATATTTCAACAAAAAACTTTTGGACCACGTTTTGTAATAAATGATATAAATTTGAAATTAAATCAATTACACGTTTCTCCAATGAAGATTGATTTAAAAAGTTTGAAAATAAAGGATATTCCAAATCAACTGGTAACGCCAATATTCACGGAAAACCATAATTTGCACATTCCCAGTATTTGTACTATTCTTCTTTATACAGCATTGATAGTGGCCTTCCTGTGGATCATGTACAAGAGGAAACATTCAGGAACGACAAGTAAGAGTCATCAGGAGTCAACGGAAGATAGGATCCAGCTTCCAGGAGAAGCTTCCTTCTAAAGGGGGAAGGTGTCACCTACGCCATTGCCCTTAGGTAGACAGTATATTGTGCTGATTAAGTATTTATATTATTGTAGAATTGCTTAGTTTGTGTTTGTTACGAGGTTATTTAAATTCATGTTTTTAATAAAAATATCAGTCTTGTATTTGAAATTGTTGTATTAATTTGTGTTAGAAATAGAGTTAGTTGTTAAAAACACGGTTTCAGTTAATTGAAAGTTAAGTTATATATTTATATATATATATATATATATATATATATATATATATATATATATATATTATAACGGATAAATAAGATATAAATAAAATATAAAGATTGTTCTGAAACAAAGAGATTAGGAAATACCAAACAGTGAAACATTAGATTACACTTTATTAAAAAAAGGCAAGAATGAGATATAATTGTTGCTTATTGTTATTAAATATTTGTAAATGCTTTCATATCAATTTGTTAGTACAGTTTCTCTGTAATTTTAAAGACTTCATAACTTGTAATGAAATAAATAAAAAGAAACATTACCTTTAATTATAAATTCAAAACCGTAAAACAAACATCATCAATTTGGATTAAATCCCTTGTATAGAAATTGCATGAACACATGATCTAAAAAAATAAAGAAATATTAAACAATAAGTATTCAAAGATATAAGAAAATATTGTTGAATGTTATGATACAATATTTACAAAGATGTTGGTTAGAATTTTTGATGCTGCAAATGTCAATATGTCTCAGCGACAAAGGCTAGCGACAGAAAGTAAAAAACAAATTTATAGAATCAATAAATGATAACTGAATAATGAATTTAAAAGATAATATAGAATTAGTGTAAATAATTGGAATAAAGAATGTTGAAAGGTTACTTAAAAGAATTTATGTAAATAGACAAGTAAATTTGTCACAACAAGAAATTATATAAAAAGGAAAAACAAACTAAACATTATCATGTCAAACACAGTTATGTATATCACCCAGTATAAATTATTTATTTCACAAAAATTCAATGAACTTTCAATGTAAAACTAATAATGTTAAGTGAAACGTATATCGGTGAATGAGTATAAATCTTTTGAAGTGTAATAAGTGAAAACGCAATTCAACTGCTACAGACAATGTGTGATTGGTTTATAAAAAAAATGACAAGACGAACTTTAATCAACAAAGAATAAAACAAACATTATTGAAGATAGTGACCTGAAAAACAAAAGACTTGTTTATTGAAAAAGATTGAACGAGAAAAAGGAGTTGGTGGCTTGGCGTCGTGAGAGGAAGAGTTGTTCAAGATATGTTCCTGAAATTTTGTAAAATTCCCAAATTATGATGGTAAAAGTCATAATCCACTTATTAAAACATGTTCCAGTACTTACCAAACATATACATTCAATTTTCCTGAGAGAACAATCAATATTCTCTAAATTATCTACTTATTGAATTTCACAAGTAGTATTCCTGTTTCCAGAGAAGTACATCCTGATTCCAGAACCACAGGTCAGTGCGTATTTGAATTATTATTGATCAATAATAAGAGTTAATACACTGAACAATTTCAAAACAGTGTAAAATCTCATGAGTATAAAGAACTTTGCGTAAATGATCGATCTGAAAAAGAAATAGAAAAGGCTTAATATAGTTAATTAATTGAATAATTTTTCAATAATAATAAAAAGGTTTAATTTGAAACAAACAAAGATAACTACTTACGCCATTTATAATCACTGTAGAAAGATGCATCATTTTTCATTTATGTAATATTTAATATCCATGTGTATATAAAATCTGATAACGTTTTCCTTCCGTAACAAATTGTATTTGTATGCATGTATTTTTCCTCACATAAATTATTTTATATTTAAAACCAGCCAACAACATTCGACAATAACAGCTGGATGTATGTGAAATATCCAACAAACGTAACGCGTCTATGAAATGTTTCTCGTTTACGCAGCATCATCTGATATTTGAGCCTGCGCATAGGATGCTATACATGTAAAATCAATAATTCCGTTCAGTCATCCATAGGCGTCTCATTTATAATTTGGATATAAAATTTTCATAATAAAATTAAAATTATTTTTGAAGTAAACTGTTTCTTTTTATTTAATATGTTTAAGACATACTTGCAGAAGCCTGAACTCAAAGGGTAGAGAGTGTTTCATGCTCCCGAATCATATAATAACAAAAATTTAATAAACATTTTTGAGCTAGCCGATTTAAATAACTGAACCATAGACAAATATATAAAAAAATAAATTATAAAATACTAAATATAATACATTATTATGGAAATATGTACCAACGTGGACATAATATATAATAATATAGATATATATATATATATATATATATATATATATATATATATATACAGTGCTATTGGAAAGTCCCCTCCCCACCTCGTATCTTTTGAACGGCTACAATTACATTAATAAAATTTGGAGGGTGAAAATAAAGTGTTGTAAACTTTTCTACGAATGGCAACAGGTGACGCAATAGTAATAGATGACGTAATAGTAATAGATGACGTCAGAGTGCCACTCTGGCCAATAATTTTAAATAGGACCTTATGGCAAGTGATATCTCGTTAGAAAGGCATTGACATTGGCTACATAGCCAAATTAATTTTGTTTGGGTTTAAATTAATTTTGGCGGATAAATTAAATAAATACCAAAATTATTGAAATTATTTTTTCAAATTCAATTATTCAAATATCAACAATGGATTCCTATAGCAAGTGTTCGAAATGTGCTCCGTCTACTTCCTGACAGTAATACATCCTATTAGTAAACTCTTGTCGTACTCGTGCGAATATGTCAGCTGAAATAGCATTGCATTCCTCAGTAATTATTTCTTTCAAAACGCCAATGCTATCTGGTGGCGTAGTATAAACCTTGGATTTCAAGTAACCCCATAGGAAAAAATCTAATGGTGTCAGATCTGGTGACCGAGGTGGCCATTCTATAGGACCTCGCCGGCCGATCCATCTACCTCGATATTCTTCATCCAGGTAACGTCTTACCGCACCATAATAATGTGCAGGAGCACCATCTCACTGAAATGTTATTTCCAGATGGGATTTCATCTTGATTTTCTTCCAGAATTTCAAGAATTAACGGCTCAATTGCATTTTGTAACATCTCCAGATACACTTAACCGCTTAAATTCGAATTTAGGAAAACAGGACCAACTATGTGGTTTCCCAAAATACTTGCCCAAACATTGACTTTTTCTGGAAATTGGGTATGTTGTTCTCGAAAGGTGTGAGGATTTGTGTCACTCCCATACCTTACATTTTGTGTATTTACATTTCCATTGAGGCAAAAAGTACTTTCGTCACTAAAACAAATTGTTTTTGTGTAATGTGGGTTTTGACTAATTTTATTTGTCATACATTCACAGAATTCGAGTCTTCTGTCAGGGTCGTCATCCGAAAGGTGGTGCACCATTTTTAATTTGTAAGGATGAAATTTATTTTTAGCCAACACTCTCTGTACTGTACTTTTACTTACTTCACAGATAGACGCAACTTTAGTTGAAGAGGAAGTAGGGTTTACTACTATTTCAGCAACTATATAAATTTTTCTATCATACTAAATGTTGGTCGACCAGATCGTTTGGCATCTTGAACACTACCTGTTGCTTCAAACTTGTGAAGAAGCTGCCTCAAATAAGTTCTCGAGATATGGCGATCTGGGTATCTCTCATTGAATAAACGTTCCGCTTCATGGAGATTCTTTCTAGATTCACCAATTATTAAGATAGATGCTACTCTGTCGGCTTGAGTACGTACCATTTTGCCTATGTAAACTCTTAAACGTCTCGTTAAACAATAATAAAATTAAATATTTAAGCTATTTAGAAAAACAACAAATACTATTAAATTAAAAACGACAATTTTTTGACAACTAACCAGAGGCGGACTGAAAAATCTTCAATATTTAAATGTGAAATAATAATTTTGGGTATTTATTTAATTTATCCGTCAAAATTAATTCAAACCCAAACAAAATTAATATGGCTATGTAGCCAATGTCAATGCCTTTCAAACGAGATATAACTTGCCATAAGGTCCTATTTAAAATTATTGGCCAGAGTGGCACTGTGACGTCATCTATTACTATTACGTCACCTCTTACCATTCGTAGAGAAGTTTACAACACTTCATTTTTACCCTCCAAATTTTATTAATGTAAGTGTAGCCGTTCAAAAGATACGAGGGGGGAGGAGACTTTTGAAAAGCACTGTATATATGTATGTGTTATAACAGAATTTGTAAGCACGATAGAGGGCGTATTTTTTGACGGATCGAAACCAAACTTCCTACAAAAATCGGTTAGGTCAAAATCTTGGACGAGTTCGTTAATGAGCCAAATCGGCTCAGTAAAAACAAAATGGCGGCCTGTCAAAATTGAAAAAAAATCGTATTTCCTTTATTTTTCATTTGACGCAAAAAAGTTACTGTGCTTTTTCATAGACCTCAACACGTTCTACAACTTTTGTTCCTAACATTTTTCTCTTAATCGTACATTAAAACATTTATCTAAGAAAATTAACAAATTTACCAGAATTTTTTTTTATTTTTTTGTTTTTGATTTGATGTCAAAATGCTACATCTCAAAACATTCTCTTACTTTTGTATCTAATTTTTTATTTTGGGTTTTTTGCAAAAATGTTACTGAAATAAGCCTGTCCAATTGGTCCTGTGCCATTGGGTTTTTTTTTATTTGCATAACTTTTTAACAAATTTTCAATTAAACTTCTAATTTCTTTTTTCTCGCAACTAAAGAGGATTTGTAAATATCGCAGAGCAGTGGAAGTGTCCGCAAGTGAGCTTAGAATGTGACTCAATGTTTGGGGCAGGAAAAAGTCAAAACAAACATATCTATTTTATTTGTTAATCTGAGCATTGACCCAATAAAATTGTCTAATTTAGTTTATTGTGAGAGGGATCAATATAAATCAACTACGGATACATTTTACTTCGATTTATCTATAGAACCTTCTCCTCTATATCGAGGAGGACTGTGGAAAAGAGAGAAAAGACCACCTAGGCTTCAGAGTCACACAAAAACTGGGAACTATGTAGAAAAAACTTTTTGACTGGATTTTAACACAAATTTCAATATATTAACTCATTGTAGCCATACAAAAGTCGCAGGAAACACAACAAAAGTATCTTATTGTCATCAGACACATATAGCCAAAAAAAATTTCTAAAAGAGGCAAAATTCGAAAAGTGAAAAAGAGAAATCTAAATTAAAGGACGAATAATTTTAATGAGATGCTTCCAGTAATCAAAAATAAATCAACTCAGAACTACTCAGTTTAATAAACTACAACTGAAGATTACATAGTCTGAGGACGACAGAGAAACTAAGAAAGCTGTAACAATTTTATCCCCAATATCACGAGAAAAAATAGATAACATATTTTATAGAGAACGCCAGCCAGCCAATTTCCTGGTGAATATTTTTGAATCAAATGAACCATACCCCAATCTAGATTACAAAGAGATCGATGACTTCCTGGATACTCCAGAACAAATGAAATTTCCTTACAGAAAATTCAAACTGGCGGAAATAGAGAATACAATTTTAAGAATAACGTAAATCCCAAGAAAGCCCTTAAGTATATAACTGTGACTGGTAAATTTTTACAAGAATATTCAACTTAATGACAACAACTTTATTTCCATTTCAACGACTCGTCACAATCTCGCTCAATATAAAGTCTCGCAGATTATCATGATATCAAAAAGTCCAGAGGAGACAGAAGAATTCACATCATATAGGCATTCTGAAGATATCCGAAAAGCTTCTCATATAACGATTAAATTCATTGAACAGACAGACTAATCAGATTTATCTGAATCCCAACTTATATAGGAATTACAAGAAATGAAATTGCGGATAAATATGTCACAGAAATTGTGTATAGATTCGATTCCATATATTTTAGTTATTGATGACATTATATATGAAATACATGAACAAACTCAATGAAATCACTCTGAGAATAAATCAGAAACTGTTGAACTTCTAGTGAAAACATGGAAGAAACCAGAAGATGTGTTAATATCTCGCCTTGATTTTGGTTCCCAAATTGAAATATTCGTATTTGTTCAAAGACGACAGACAGAATGTGATACTAACCTAACTGCTCTAGTAACCTCAAGAAAAATCAAATATGAAATAATTCCTAAATTAAGTGTAACTCTAGGTGAAATGAATAATTTTGAGATCATTATAGAATACTTGGAATTCGATAAGCTTAGACACCTATGAACATTTGGCTAACGAAACACTAAGTTTAAAAAAATAACCTAACAAATAATTCATATTCCATGAAGTAAGGGCCGAGACAGTAAATTTCATACAAAACAATTGATGGAAACTTATTAACAATAAATTTTTAGTTGAGCATCCATTATTTGCATACTAAAGAACAGCATGAATAATAGTAATAAAAACTATCTTGAACGGTCGTAAGCAGCTTACAGTATTCCACATTTTCATAAAAAAACTGTGCTCAAGAATTTTCAAAACTATTATCCAACACAGCGTGTTTGTATCATATAAAAATGTTATTCGCAATCAAATTGAGTGAAACTCTGGGAGAGATGTGTGATTTTAAGATCAAGACAATTGGAATCCAATCAACTTGTAAAAAGACTCTTATAAACATTTGGCTAATGAAGCAGTAAGTTTTTGAGAAAAAATTAATACAAACCTAATAACAATAATTTAACGTTGAGAACCTATCTTTTGCATACGAAAGTACAACAAGGATAATGAAAAATATTATGAACAGTCATAAGCAGCTCACAGTATTGTATATTTTATTAAAAAGTGTTGGGCTCAAGAATTTTGAAAAAAAATATACAACTCAGCGTGTTTATATCATGTAAAAATGTTATATTTAATCAAATTGAGTGAAACTCTTGGTAAAATGTGTGATTTTAAGAGCAATATAGAATGCTTGAAATCCAATAAACTTGTTAATAGACTTTTATGAACATTTGGCTATTGAAGCATTAAGTTTTGATCAAAAAAGAAAAATCAATGGAAACCTAATAAAAATAGACTTTAAGTTGAGCATCCATGGATCAATAAAGAAGGCCAAATCAAAGGTTTAGCATGCAAGGATTCTAAATTGGTTTATGATCAAAGGCAAGTATCTCCGCGTGCCTGTGTAATCATAAGAAAAAACATAAAATATATTTGTGTTTCAGAATACGTGTCACAGACCTTGTTTCAATCATGGTTCACCTCAACATTGGGGGTATCGGCCGAGATATCGTCATTGTCACTGCTTACTTCGCTGGAGACGGGCCGATGACACCGCCAGAAGAAGTACAAGAGCTAGTGAGACACTGCAATAGCAGACGGCTGCCAATTATAATTGGTTGTGATGCCAATGCACACAATACCGTGTGGAGAAGCACTAACAACAGCGCAAAAGGTGAGTGGTTATTAGAATATCTCTCAACAAATAACCTTGAGACCTTAAACGTGGGGACAACTCCCACTTTTGTCACGAGAGCAAGAGAAAAGGTAATAGTCGTAACGATTTTTAATGTTGCTGCTAGAAAAAATGTAAAAGATTGGAGGGTGATGAGTGAACCATCACTAACAGACCATAGGATCATCGAATTTAGGATAGAGGGAGATACTACCTCCATTCCTACAATCCGAAATCCTAGAAATACTGATTTATCTCTTTTTAACACCAATCTGAAGGACAGTTTGGAACACGTCGAAGTGAATGGGGTAAATCACCCGCACTACGACCTGGATCCAAGAGAACAGATCAGATCAATGAGGCAATAATGGAAGCTTTTCATTCCAGTTGCTCACTGTCAAAAGCTCATTCAGAAAAGGATGCTCCTTGGTAGAATGAGAACCTGTCAAACGGCAGAAAAGAGGTCCGTCGGCTCTATAATAGACCCAAACGTGACACGTAATTGGCAGTGGTACACTGAGAAGCTTACTCAGTACAATAAGGAGTATCCAACTAAGGCACTTGAGATCATTACAGATCTCACACTTCTACATCTGGTGATAGAAAGATCTGCCCAAGAGGTAATTCTTAGAATATCTAAGGAAGGTTCAGGCAATGAGAGTATTTAAAATCAGGGAGCCTGGTCCTCTCTAACAAAATAAATCTCATCAGCAAATCTTCCCAGTGACGAAATGATCAAGGAAGTGAGTATCGAAAATAATTTCACTACGATGCTAAATAAGAGGAGAGACTGGGAAAGAGAATACACCACCCACACTCAAAAAAAAACCTTTAAATGGTATACGGATGGTTCAAAAACCATCAATGGAGCAGGCGTTGGAATATTTGGACCTGGCACATGTTAATAGACTTTTATAAACATTTGGCTATTGAAGCATTAAGTTTTGAGAAAAACAGAAAATCAATGGAAACTTAATAACAATAAAGTTTAATGGAATTTACAGTTTCGACACTTACTCTGCGGAATCTACTCATATTACTGTCTTGAGTGAAATTAACTGTTTCTAGATAATTCCACAATAAATTGAAAAATTGTTAAAAATTCTAAGAAATTGACAACCGTTTCGATATTGCTCATTGCCAGAATGACAGAAGTTCCATTTCATGTGATACCTGATGTTCAATAATTATATTTGTTTAGATCAAAAAGTGACCTACCTTGTGATCACCTTAACATAGATCAGTATAACTGTGTAATGATATAGAAAAACAGCAATAGTAAATCTGCTGATCTTTGAGATTATTACTTAAGAAGGCAGTTTCAGAGTGGAGAAATCCCCAGATTTATCATCTGTTCATTGACAACTTCATATTGTGGGTTTCTGAAGTATCCTCTAATTTCTAATTCTTCAAGGAAATCCAGTTCTTGTTTATTATCACAAATATGTAGTACTTCTAGATCTGTGTTAGGTGTCAATGAATATTTGGTGTCAAGTAGATGTTTTGCGAAGTGGGACTTCTCTGTTTGCTTTACTCTGTATGCTCGTAAGTGTTCACTGTATCCGATTTCAAACTTTTTAAGGGTGCGACCCAAATAGACAGCATTACATTCTCGACATTTAAGTTTATATATACCAGACTTCTTCAATGGGGATATTTTTTTTACATTTAACAATTTTGTACTAATATTAATTTCTGTTTTAGAAGAAATTGTTGAGTTTGTTGCTAATGGGATCATACAACTACAAAGTTTTATGTAATGGGAAATTCAGGAGATCCCATTTCTAATCCTTATTTTGACACTTAAGAGTCCTGTATTATAACTGTAATGAATTTTTTCATATTATTGTACTTTAGTGTATATAAATTTCATTTATTAAATACATAAATTATAAAATAAATGTATTGAATTTTTTTATATAATTTGTGTGAAGTCTATCTACGTCGCAGTGGGGCGTTCAACGTTCGTTCAGCGTGAAATAGAATTTTTAAATAAAGGTTTAAAATACAGCGTACCACCAAAATTTATGAATAATATTATACAAATATTAGCTACGGAATCAGAAATATGTTTAAAAGCTATTTCAAATATTTTTCTTCATGAAAAAATACAAATTGCCAATTTAATCAAAAATATTGAACCGTCAAAGTTTAAACATTAAACAAAAAATTACATTGCAGTTCAAAATACAATCAAAAAATAAGTAGAGAATAGTAACCTAACAATTACAAAATCTGACAAGGGGAATGCCACTGTTGTATTTAAAACTGAAGATTATAATTCAAACAAATATAACTTTATAGAATCCAGGGATGTACAAATTCTTAGAACAGACCAAACAAAAAAGTTTTCTAATAATATAAGGGATATGGTCAATCACTCGAATTGACTTTTAATTGATTATGAAAAGAAATACATCGTAAATAAAAATCCTCAGTCTCCACAATTAAATGGAACTGTTAAATTACATAAAATATCGTAACTCGATTAGGCCTGTAGTTTATTATAATAATACTTGTAACGGCAGGAAAATAAAACGATTCGTTGTACACGAAAGTGCGTTTTATTCTGTTCGGAGCAATATCTTTTTGACAAAAATGTTTTAAAGAGTAAAGTTTCCCTTTCTTTTGAAATACAAACATAAGTAATAAATCTATAAATAGCAGGTATCTGCATCGATCCTCCTAGTTTTTAGAAGCTTTCAAAGGAGGTACACACTCTCCCTTCATACTCACGCTTCTAAACAAATATATACAGGGTGGTATTTTGAATATGAGCTAGTAGAAATATATATTACAAGTGATTAAATAACAAAACATAGGTTTTCATCACATACTACTAATAATATATGAGCCAAAAAACTTAACAATATTCTTAATAATTACGGATATATATCTTAATACTCTAGTAAAATTTCAATAGAACTTATCAAAAAATTTAAACCATTCAATTTACGAGATAACCATACACTCTTTTCATTTGATGTTACCAATATGTTCACTAAAATTCCTCCTAAAGAATGTAAGAAAATTACTAAAAGATAAAAATATGAATCCAGGAATACTATGGTATATACTTAATTCATTTGATGTATCTATTAATCAGATTTATTTCACTTTTAACAATAAGTATATACTTAAAATGATGAGTTGCCAATGGGAAGACCTATATCACGAATCACATTTTAGAAAGAAAAATATTTGATTGAAACCTTTAAAAAAATATCTAACTTTGGTATAGATATGCAGATGATATATTAGCTTGTTTTATAGGCAGAGAACGACAATTAGATGTATTTTCCAATCATATTAATACAATATACACAAGAATTAAATTTACATTAGATGTTGAAGAAAATAACCAAATCAATTTTTTTGATTTAAAAACTGAATGAATCAATAATGTACTTGATAATTCAATTTACAAAAAACCAACACACATTGATATAACTATTCCATATAATTGCAACCATCCCATGTCACATGAATTAGCAGCGTATAATTCAATGATACATACAGCATTTTCAGTTCCTATGAACAAATGTAATTTTGATAGGAAATTAATATAATTAAACAAATAGCAACATCCATTACATATGATAACTAAATTACCCAATAAAGAAGATGAGAAAGTGGCATTACAACTAATATTTCCTACACAAACTAAAAAAATAAAAAAATACAAAACCATCACATATGCAGGTAATATTTCTAATAATATTTAAATGATAATATCTTTAGCAACAAATACAACAATTTCTTTGAAAACAGAAAGTAACGTCAGTACAAAATATTAAATGTAGAAACTCAAATGTCCAACATGTAATGCTGTCTATTTGGATAAAACCCTTAGAAATTTTTGAATCGGATACAGGGAGCACTTACGAGCATACAGCTTAAAACAACCAGAGAAATCACACTACGCAGAATATCTACTCGACACCAAATATTCATTGGCACCCAAGACAGAACTAGAAGTACTACATATTTGTGATAATAAACAAGAACTTGATTTCCTTGAAGAATTAGAAATTGGATGACACTTAAGAGACCCACAATATGAAGTCGTGAATGAGCAGATAAATCTAGGGAGTTGTCCACTACTAAACTGTCATCATAAGTAATAATTGTAAAGATCAGCAGATGTTGTTTTCCTGGTTTTCTATATCATTGCACAGTTATATTGATCTTAAATGGGAGAAAGATATCCAGGAGATCCCCAATATTCGTAATTCGTAATATCATGAATATATTCTTCTTATATTATACATATATATATATATATATATATATATATATATATATATATATATATATATATATTGTGACGATATTTATTTCTATTGTAATATAAATTTGGAAAATTAAAATGAAATTTTGTTTAATGTCACTGTCAAATTATAAATTGTCACACTTGGGCTTTAACAAACAGTTTATTTTATCAAATTTGAATTTCTGGGCTCCGGCTATATAATAATTTTCACTAGATTTAAATTTTAGTTTTATGTAACTTTATCTTAATTGAGAACTCTTTGCTTCCGCACTCTGGGCGTACGGGTTCAATATCTCATTTTTCCAGACCTATGGCCTCCAACTGTGTCAGACATTCACTATATTATAACACACAATAAACTACTCCAAATAAAAAAAACTAATCAATTCCAAAATACGTCTATTACTTTGTTAAGTTTGTAATTTTGAATAACGAATTACCAAATTTAAGTTAACAATATACATGAAGAATTAAAGATTGTTATTATTGGACGTAATAGATGGAATGCATTCTCTCTACTAAATAAAAGAGAAGAAACTTAACCTATAAATTTACAATGAAAAATACTGAACAATGATGATTTCTCGGACAAAATATTTATAAAGACTTGTTACCTTGCAGTTCAATTGTCAAATACACTTAATAAAGGAAATCATCTTCAATAATTATTGAACTCCTCACTAAACCAAAGCATAAGGTATATACCATTTAACTTTTCTTATTCTTTTTATAAATGTTGGGAAATTATCCCCTTTACCATTCATATATCTTTCAAATATTTTCTTATCTCTTCAATTTACATATCATCCAGGAATGTTCATGAAAAATTTGCAAAAAAAACGAATCCAATTCAGTCTTCTTTCTTTTTCTCTTTATATCTTATAGTGTATGTTCAAAAGACCTCCATTTCATCAATTATATCTCTTTTTTTTGAAATCTCTGACCTCTTTTAAAATTATTTTAACTCTTGACAGCTCTTTCAAAATTTTCTTAATGACTCTATACTATTTATCTCTTAGTCACCTGAATTTTTATCTTTTGGTTACCGCAAACAATCAGAGAGTAGTCATTAGACAGAACAAGTATCCTTTCTCCTTACTCATCACTAACTTTCTTCTATAACCTTAAATTGTCACCATTTGTCACCCGCACTTGACAAATATAAATTTAATAACATACTCTGTATGTTCGGTAAATTACTCTACCTTCCTATAATTAAAATGCTACATAATATCTAAAATAATTTACAATCAGTAAAATAATCTTCTATACTCCTGGACTTTGGTCAATGGCTTGTGAAGGTATGTTTCTATATTACACTGTACCATTTTGATTTCATTTCAATTTCAAAATCTTTACCTAACTTCTGATTAATTACTTAGGTACTTTTCAAATTTCTACAGTGTGTGCCAAATTTATCTAATATTTTATAAATCATTTATTGTTATTTGGTACATTATTCTAGCTAAAATTTTCTAAGACAATTTATTTGTCTTAACAATCCCCCTCAAGCCTTTGAGCAATTTATATGTTTACAGTAGAAATTCTCAAAGGATTGACCCATATTTGGTAACAAGTTGAACTAAGCAATAATAAATAACTTATAACTTCATATACTATTTCTATATTATGTTGATGAGCAACCATGATAATCAAATAACTGATCAATGTTGAATACACCACGTGTATTTCCCGTCTCTGGATGTACTAGTACATAACTATTCACTCCACCTTCATTATGAATTCTATAAGGACCTTCAAACAAACTATCCAGTTTCTTACATTTATCATGTCTGTGATCAGCAAATCTCAGTGCTCTCAATAATACTAAGTCTCCCTGATTAAAAACTTTACTATGTTTATTTTTTTTAAATTGTTTTTCTCTATATCTCTTTTCTTTTATGGACTCTTTTACTCTGGCCTGTTCAATTATCTGATTATAATCAAAATCAATTATCCATGGTCTATCTGAATTTATTCCTTTGAATAGCATAATTGGTGAAAATCCTGTATTTATATTTGGACTATTATTTATAAAGAATTCTA